>CM072781.1:62029312-63301455 GCA_036936925.1 Cenchrus fungigraminus | reverse complement strand
GCATCCAGCACTTCGACAAAGGAGAAGAGGAGCAAACACACAGGCTCGACGTTGACAGCATCGAAGAACATCATGTGGCCGCGCTTATGCGCCACACCCGCCACGAGCAGCAGCTACGTCGCTACCACGACCACAACGTGCGGGAGCGTTCCTTCAACGTTGGCGACCTAGTCCTGCAGCGGATCCAGAATACCAAGGATATGCACAAGCTCTCTGCACCTTGGGAAGGACCTTTCGTAGTTAAAGAGGTCATTGGACCGGCGACCTATCGCCTCCAGTGGGCTGATGGCCAGGGAGTCCCGAACCCTTGGAACATCGAGCACTTACATCGCTTCTATCCATAGGAGCCTTGTATCGCATTAAAATCTATGTACTCTATCCCTTGTAATTCATAAGTAATATATATAAAGATTCCCTTTTCGGCAGTTTTCCTGTCGACCTACTTTTCGGGTCTCTATTTACTTTCTGTTCACCCCTCCCCCTCGACACGCTCGGGGGCCTGGTTTAAAGCCGGACCCGACGCGCTCGGGGGCTTGGTGTTAAGCCAGGCCCGTCATGCTCAGGGGCTTGGCTTTGCCAACCTAAGGGTCGTTCGACCTGGGGGGTTTTACCTTTCTTTTCGCAAGTGTTTTCCCTTACCACAACTTTTATACTCTTTATAAGTGTTCTTAAGTCATGTGATTGCACGACCTCGGGTCCAAGGCCCCCCTCCGTGCGCCGGCTGCATGTAAGCCTCCACGCTAAGCCGTGTAGTCGGTAAGCCGTTCCTCCACTGAGTTGGGTTAGCGGGGGGAAAGGGTTTTTGCAATTTTGTTACTTTTGCATTCTTATAATAAGTATCCAAGCCAAAGAAGGGATCACAGTCATTAATTAAACATAGCCTTTTCATTCATGCAAGGTTTATCTTACATCAAAAGGGTCCATGACCCATCAGCACTAACAGTTTGTTACATCCTAAGTTACATTTCAGAGATCTAATTTCTTGACGATCTCCTCCGCGGCAACCTGGACATCTTCAGCCCCCACCAGCGGAGCCAGGTCGATCTCATCCACGACCTTCTGTAGGTCAACTGCTGGCTCGTGGTGCTTCATCGTGGCTAGTGCCGCAGCCACGGCGAGCTTGCCGCTGTCCATCAGCAGGGTCTTCATTCGACCTTCTGCCTCCTCCAGCCGCACGACGAGCTCTTGCGGTCCGCCTTCGACCTTGGGGACATAGATGTCTACAAGGTACTTAGCAGCTTCCTTGAGGTCGTCCAGCTCCTTCTAAAGATCTGCAGTCATCTCTTGATGATCAATAAGAGTTTGGATCGCCCGGGAAAGGTCGATTTCCAGGTCTCGGCGTACACCGAATTCATACGCAGCCTTCCGGGTATAGTAATACTCACTGGCTTCAACCTCCTTGATCTTCTCCTTGAGGGTCTTGACCTGGTCTTTGGACTTCTTGAGCTCCTTCTCCGGTTTATGCCCAAAGGCCTCCTGGGCTGAGGCGTTCTTGCCACTATCTGATGCGGCTGGGGTCCCCCTGTCCGAAGCACAAAACTTGTCAGCAACATACACAGAAAGCCGCAAGGTCGAGCAAACAAGGATCAAGATCGGTGACGCACCTGCCCCCGAATTTCAACCCAAGCTTTATAGGCTTGGGCGGCACCCGCCTCTACTTCTTCTGCAACCCTTGGTTGCTAACACCCTCAGCACTTGGCTTCGGGCGCTGTTCGTCCACAACCCTGAGGGGGGTCTCGTCTTCTTGCACGACCGGCCTATCGCCTGAGCCTGCGCTGGCGTCATGCGAACCCGCGTCATCATCCTCGCCAGCGCCGGTGACGACCTCGACGCTGACCGCCACCATCTCCGATGACGCAGTGGTGTCTCTCCTCTTCCTCTTCTTCTTTTTCTCTGCCTCGATGGTGGCGACTACAACTTTGGCGGCCTTGTTCGCCGGCATCTTTTCGGCGACCTGCCGCGTGCGCCGGGCCACTGGCGCAAAACCTCTCGCGGAGGGATCTTCATCTTCACTACCCCCCACTGACGAGCCGGAGAGGTAGTCATCGATGTACTGCTGTGGAGGCACCTGGATGTCCTCCACAGCCCGGACCTTGAAGCTTCGCTCACCCTCGTCAGGGAGGGGAACCGGGCTCCAGTATACGCCCTCGCGACCCTGCATCAGGCGACCCTCGTAATATACCAGCAAACAACAAACATAGGCAAAAGAATCAAGGTCGATTGGCAACGAGCGACTTACAGCCTCGGTGGGGCGCTTCAGGCAAAACGCCTTGGGACACGTCCGGTTCCGGATCACCCCACTGAACAGCTCCCTCACCTGTGCCACCATCTCCTCCTTGGAGACCTTGCGCTGCGCCACTCGGGTAGGGTCGTGCTGGCCCCAGTACTCGTAGGCCGAATGCACCCGATCTTGGATCGGTTGTAGGAGCCTCCAGCTAAAGCTAATGGCTACCGCGCCACCCGTCAGCCCTCCCGCCTTCAGCGCCTCCAGGTCCTCCAGCAGCGGCTTGATGGCGTCGGCCTCTCGCGACATCAGTTGGTTGTTCCACTCCGGCACCGGGACCGGCGTAAGCCCCGACCTGGTCACCACCGCCGGCTTCGGGTTGTCGATGTAGAACCACCCTCGCCTCCAGAACTAGGTGTTGTCCGACAACACCATATCGATGTACACCGACTTCATGTGGCGACTGTTGGGTATTTTAGCATCACACGAAATAAATCCGCGAGCGCACGGATACCGTTGTAGCTTTCACCTTAGAGTATTCCAAGGGTATCGAATCCAAGGGAATGTGTGTGTACTAACTCCGTACTAGTCGGTCCAAGGACACACCCAGATAAGAGGCAAGGATAGAGAGGATTCCTAAAGATAGCATTATAGATGAGATTAAAGGTCGATCTCTAGATAGAACTTGGCTTAGGGTACTGATAGCCCTAACTTAACAGGTGACTACGGCACGCAGATCTATGTGGAACGAAGCTCTGACTATATCCAGCTGCGGAAGATCAACGAGGGCCAGACGGGCTGTCACCACCACCTGGACTGCCTCTGCCTAACCTTGGGATAAGCCGAACGAATGATAACCGGTAGCGTGACACAACATCTACGCTGTGGTTACTGCCGTAGCCAACAGACTACGGCACTCTGTACTTATAGAACTACGACCACGGAAGAGAACTGATCTCACTCACTATATGTACTACTAACTTATACAAACAGCATACAGGAGAGTACTCGACCCCGTACTATGCTTCCAACGTATACGAACGACTTGCAGCAGACGAACGCATAAACCCAGGATCTACGCACTAGCAGAGGAAAAAGACTACTCATGCAACCAAGCATAAACTAGAAGGAATCATGAATGTCACTTTGGTCTAAATGGAACATACAGGAATATCCACTATATTCTAATAGATGAACACACATACAAACGGATATGAGAACTATGAACTTGTGCCACAAGATCAAAGGGTTGTGTTCGCGAAGAACACAAGCCTCTAAATCAAGAACACACGAAGAACACAAGAACATATCACCTATGCATGAATGCTACTTTAGTCTAAATAGAAAAATACAAGAATACTCACTTTAGTCTAAATGAAGAACAGCAACATCGTAGAGGCACATGCCTCTCTCTCTCTCTCTCCCTCTCTACTCTAACACTAGCTAGGAGAGGAGCCTTGGATGGGTGGAGTGTGTCCCATTTCCTACCCCCTCCCCTTCTATTTATAGGCAAGGGGGTGGCTTGCTCGGAGTGCCAAACGACTCCAAAACACCCCGGGATGCCTTGAGGAACCAATGGAGAGCTGCCACGCGTCGGTTGAGGACGAGAGCACCTCCGAAGGGTTCGGCCGAACTGGGGTTCGACCGACCCCCAGGTGGGTCCATTTCTACCGCTTTTCGTCCAGGTGACTGCCAGGTGGGTCCTCAGGTGTGTATGCGGTGTTTTTAGCTTGTTTCCGTGGGGATGTGGGCCCTTGAATCCGCGTACTGGCTCCTGATTGGTCGAATGTGTGTTTCCTTGGATTGGTGATGTGTCATGGACACATGGCATCCAACGTGGCAACACGTCGCCACGTGGTCTGGTGTGGGTCCCACCGGGTCCACATATCAAGATGGTGATCTTGTCTTGTGCATATCTCTTTCATCGGGACTCAGAAGTAGACAAATGATATATCCATTTCGATCATCTCGACGAGCCCGTCGCAATGGTGCAGTCCAAATTGGCATTTGAGGTTGTTATGGATGACGTCCTATATAAGCCATTGGATCATTTGCTCTCAATTGTATCATTTATCACATATTCCGGTGCATCCTGCAACAAAAGCTAGAAACACCAACACTTGTGGAACTTGTCAGTATAAAGCCCTATTCTAGTGTTGATGATCACTTTTCATTCATTTTATGCAGGAGTTGGCGGCATAAAAGTGGTACTTAACAGCCGTCAACAACACCCCCACACTTGACCTTTGCTCGTCCCGAGTAAAGGGAGTCAAATCAAGGTGAGACATGATATCCAGAGGTATGAAGTGAGCATAAGAGATATTCTGAACCATACCTTGTACTTGTGAACTCTGTGAAGTGTCTATCATGCTATCTTAGGTAGTTGAGGAATGGAACGGTCTTGAATCAAATCACTCCTGCTCATCATGCTAAGTAACTTGGGGTTTTGCAATAAATTTTCAAAACAAACCTTTGCTTAGCTCCTCATTTGATTCTCTCAGATCGCTCAAAGTGTATATGTCCTCACCAAGGCATTAGATTTGCCTTTCTTTCATCCTACTTCTAATGATGGCTATATGTGGAGTTCGGGGTAGGATAAAAGATAAAGCATACTTGTATCACATATATTGCAAAGTCAAAAACCGGATCCAAGGAGAAGAGCAATTCATACAATCAGATCAAGATGTGCACATGTATGGATGTGAAGGATATGGTAAGGTGGATACTAGGCCCGGAATGGGTGCTAGATATTAACATATATATGATGAATGTTGTGGTGATGGTAAGGTGGACACTAGGCCCGGAATGGGTGCTAGTTATTACCATCAAATTTTGGAACTCCTTTTTGTATGTTCCATCTCTCTCCTTTTGCTTCTTTCCTTTGGACATGGGCTATCTCTCTTTTTTTTCTTTTTTTTCTTTTTTTTCATGCCTTGAGTATTTTTTTTCTCATGCTTTGAGCATGGTTTTTTTCTCTTTGCATAGCCCATGTCTCTTTTTCAAGAATACTTTTGGAGAGAGAGGTCACACATGGAGCTTTATTTTATGGAATGGATGGATGATACTGTTGACGCAAAAATAGGACGTCACCCTTGCGCGTGACACACGTGACTCCCTGGTCTGTAGCGAGGCGTGCCAGCCAATCTGACCTGTTGATTGACAATGGAAAATATTAGGGATCGGCTAGAGAACCGATGGCCTTTCAGCGACACGTATACCAGCCAATCGGCCGATACAGGGAAAGCGAGATCGACCGGCTCGAAAGCGACCGAAGCACAGATGCGATCGGCTGGATCGGCCGATCGTGACGTCAGCGCTCGAATAGGTCGGAATCAGCTGTGGTGTTGAAAGCCGATAGGATCTAGATCGAGCGGATGATAATGATAATAGCTAAAACTATAAGAATTTGGTACGAAAACTTGTAGATCTAGCTAATATCGGTAAGGGGTGAATAAAGAACTAGACGAAACCTCAGCGATGCGCCCGAAGGTTAAAGCCTAGGATTATTCGGTAAAACGGTACTCACAAGCTTGCCGGAGATCAGTTGATGCAGCCCGACGAACCCGAAGTACGGCGTTGTAGAAAAGAGAAAAACGCAATGGCGAAGTCGCCGAAAAGTAGATGCTGTAAAGGTAGATGCTGTAAAGTAGATGCAGTAAAAGTAAAGGGTTTGCCCGGAGGCGGTTTGTTTGATATTGGTGTGTACAGATTTTCCGACCATGCAGGGTCGCTATTTATGTCCTGAGGACAAACCCGACTCCTAGCCGATCACGGCACTACTTACTTGCATCTAAAGACAAAAACTACTAAAAATAGAAAAGGACTCTCGCAGGAGTCAAAGACCTTCTAAGAACCAACTCTTGACCTGTTGTCAATCGTGGACTGACCCGCCTCCACCATGCTTTCCTTTTGGTGTATTTCTTTTGAATACCGCCTCTTCTTTTCTCCATCGGCCGATCTTCTATCTGATCATCGGCCGATCGCTTTGACCAGCTGGCCCACCGTCAGGGTTGAATCCCTTTGACCATCGGCGATCCGTGTTGACCGTCTTTCTCTCCCTTCAATCGGCTGATTGTACTTTTTTTTCATCAGCTATTTCTCCTTATTCCTCTTTGACCTGTTTTTCCAAAAAACGGTGTCAACACATGCCCCCCAGTTTCGGAGTAAATAATCTTTTGCTCTGAAATTTCATCGAATCTGTTATCTCTATTGATTCGAAGTCGGACGCAGAATCTCAACAAATCTTCGAGGTCATAAATAAGACCGCCTTGGTTCTTTTTCCTCCCCAAAATCTTGTTGTTCCAGCAGCTCGAACCTTCAAGCGACGAACCCTAAGCTCCAAAACTCTTGCTGATCCATGGCGTCCTCAAGCTCCGTGGGAGGTTCTGGCTCTGCTTCTGCACCTCCGAAGGCATCTCTTTCTTCAGTTCCTCTGGTATTTCCTTCAATCTTTTGCTTTTATTCGTCTTTAAATACCGCCGTCTTTCCTTGCCTGAAGCTTAGATTTATTCATCTCTCCAGGAACTTAGATCCCATCTCACCATCCCTGTTGATGATAAGCCTGGGCTCACCTTTCTTGAGCCAATGGGTGATATCGACCCCATCGAGATGATCAACTTTGAAACAGGACGAATTCCCTTTAAGCATGCTTCTTTGAATTTGGCCGATTGGGATAGCTGTTTTAGGTCCTAGACAGGTTATGTCAAAGGGTGGAAAGATTGGTATCTCAGGATTTCTGCGAAGAACAAGGGGTCTTGGGAACAGTACAAAATTAGTCAATGCATCGCTTTATCTTTGTCTGAGATGTCTCGGAATGAGTCTCTTTTGATAGCTGCTTCTTATTTTTGGTCTGATGCACTCAATGCTTTCTTGTTCGGCCATGGGCCGATGGCTCCAACCCTGGCCGATGTCCTCGTGCTGACTGGTCTAGATATTTCCTCCCCAGATACCCTTTTCAGCCACCGTAATGACAAACTCTCTCATCAGTTGAAGACCAAGGGCATAGGTGGATGGTCTGGCTATATCGCTGAGCACAAGAAAGAAGGAACCGTGGGACAGAGGGAACATGTTGCTTTCCTGAACATGTGGCTTGAGAAATTTGTCTTCTGTGGCAAAACTTTTGGCCCTACCGCTAATTACCAGATAGTGGCTGAGCGGTTGGCTGCCGGCAATCATATCCCTCTTGGAAAATATCTTTTAGGTGCAGTTTACCACCTCCTTCATCAAGTAGCAGTCCGCCTATCAACCAATTCTCCCATAGGTACTCCAGGAGGTCCCTGGTGGTTCATTAACATGTGGCTGAACCTTCATCTCCGAGATAGGTTAGAGCAGAATATTTTTACCAAGACTTTCCCAGGAGATCAACCAGATGGTGTTCCAATTGTAAGGTGCCGATGTATGAATTTTGGAGAAGCTGTCTCTGTCTTCCCAGGACACAAGAGAACCCCTTCCCGTATAGCAGAGCACTTCAGAAGTTTCTACCTCGGCTTCAACTCAAATTCCATCATCTGGTTTGCATATAAAGATGACGAGCCCCACTTTGAGACCACATTCAGCTTTGATGATATTCACAAAGATGATGAAAATAGGCTTGTTTTCGTAGAAATCATCAAATCGGGGCTTCTTCCTTCTTGCGTTTTTGGAAAAGATCAATCGGCCACCTACAAATTTTATAACCCTTCAGTATGTGCACGTCAGCTGGGGTTTGGCCAATTGCCGACTGGCCTTTACTTCTCTGATCTGATTAAACCAAGGGAGATCATTCCTAGCGGCACCTGTTATCAGCGCCTTTTGGATCGGGTTCCTGATTCTGCCACCATTAATCTTGACTCTTGGAGATTCTCTGGTTTTTCTTCCCCCCTTTTTAATGTTTGGTGGGCAGAATGGTGTGATCACCTTTTCTGCATCTCTCCGAGAATCTACTGTGAGCAATTGGATCCTGATTATGTGGCGTCGGCCGATGAGGTACTTCTTTTATCTGTTTACTTTATGCATTGCTTGACTATACCTAGATTTGTTATATCCTCTTTTTCCTTTTCAGCCTGAAACTATAGAGCCCCCCGTTGTCAGCAAAAGTGGCAAGTCGATTCGATATTGGCCACCAAGACAGGCACCCTACATCGGCCATAAAGCTCCTTCAATTTCTTCAATCATGCAGGGTCCCAGAACTAATCTTGTCTCGGACAATCTGCCTTTGTCGACACTCAAGAGGAAAAGTGGACTTAGCAAGACCCTTGCTCGCAAAACTAGGAGAAAAATTGACACCGCAATCGTTGATATTTCTGACATGGCCGGGAAGTTGGCGAGTGCTTTCGAGGTGCTGTTTCTTCTCATCACTCTCCTTTCCCTCTTTGAGTTTCTTACTGATTATGTCTGTGCAGTCTTCGGGATTAACTGGTCGACCAGTACAGATCAACATTGCTGATTCTGATAAAGGCCCAGCATTGAAGCCTATTCAAGAAGCTTCAGCTGATGATACCTTGGTTGAGTCTTCTGAACAAGCCGAACTAGATAAAGCTGTGGAGGATATAGTTGATGCTGTCTTGATTGAACAACCTGATCCTCAAAGAGTCAATATCTCAGATGCTCCTGTTGGTCAGCCTCAGCGTCCTCTTGAACAAGCCGATCTTCAACCAGCTGAGGTACAATCTCTGTTGGCTGTTCCTTCGCCACTCTCATTCTCTGACTCCTTGTTTCTTGCTCCAGGATATTGCTCATGACAGGTCTTCGGGTGATCTTCAACAAGGTGTCGGTGATCAATCACAGCTGCCAATTGTCGAAGCTCCTGAACCATCATCGGCCGAAAATCTAACTGCTCAGATTCGAGCAACACCTTCTGCTGTAGAGGTAAATTCCTTGACACATTTCTCTTTTATCTCCCATGCTTCTTCTGCATACTTTAATAAACTTGCTTTCTTTTCAGGGTACGTTGGCAATCACCCTTCCAGATGAAGTGAAAGCTAAGCTGGTCGAAGTATTGCCATTGCTGAACCAAGATATTGGTCTACTTGTACAAAATGCTGAGCCGATCAGGACCATCTTTAAGCAAATTCAGGGCCAGTTGCCTAGAGACCTCAAGGCGAAGATGCTTCAAGTCGCTTTCATCGAGAATCGGCAGCGCGTAGTCCAGGAAGCCCAAGATCGGCTAGCAGAAAGAAGAAATCAAGAGCAACTTATTCAGGACAGGGAGAAATTGGATCACAGTATGACCGATCTTGACAATAGGATTGAACTCCTATCTTCCTCGCGTCCTGATATTGTCAGCAATATCGATCGCTTGAAAAAATGTCGTGCTGAGTTGATGAAGGAGCTTGATCAGATCGGTCAAGACTTGATGGCTGAAGAGCAGAAGCTAGTCGACCTCCCAGGCACCATATCCACTATGCAAGAACAGAGGAACTCTGTTGCATGCCAAGCTCAAGTCCTACGTAGTCAGGAGCAGCTGATTCCTGGTTCGGCCGATGCCGACCGTCAGGAGATAGAAGCAGTTGACCAGCTGCACCTGGATCTCATCAATGCCATCCATCTCTTGGGCATAGTTTAAACTTTATTTGTAATTTGTAAACTGTGATTGGCCCTTACTGGCCAACTTCCAACGCTCCGTGTTGAACACTTTGACCGAACGTTTCAATCGGTGTTTATATATTACTGTCCTCGTTTTAGTCCTTTAGAACTATCATCTTTCTTTTGTAATGGCTTCCTCTTCTTCCTCCTCTGTGAACCAGGTTGGTTTCTTCTTCCTTCTCTTGTTTTTTTACGATTTCCTTTTCCTTGACGTTTCTTCTTTCCTTAGTCTCCAAATCGTGATGTTGTGGAAAGGATCGTCTCAAACATCAACGCCGTTGGTGCAAATCGGCCGAACCATCCGTCTAGACAAGAACGTGGTCTCTGTCTGGTGATTGCCAACAAGGAGGAGAAGTTGGAGGTCCTTGAAGCCAGGAGGACAGCTCTTCTTCAAGAACTGGACCGCGTAGGCGAGGAGATAGCACAAACTAGGATAGAGTTAGATAAGGCCAAAAGCCTCCTTTAAACTCTGATGTACTATCAGCCGATGTTATCGGCCTTTTATGAATGAAAACCACCACCCCTAGATATTTATCTTTAAGCACCATCTTTCAGCAATGAATTTCCACCCATATTTGTAGGTACTGCTTTTACGTTCTGGCTCAATTTCTCCACTATAAAATGGTAGCCCACTCCATGCAGCACCATAATCCTCTGACTATGAACCAGACCGATTTCCCATTAGGAATAAGAGGCAAATCTCTTTTAGAGTGCCTTCAGGAAAATGTAGCTATCTCCACTCCTTGACAAATTTCTCTTTGAAGATTTCTTGTGCCTTAATGAGGCATCAAAGCTTGTCGTCGTTGCTGGAAATTTAGACAGAGGGGAATCCTGATAGTCTCCTCTTCTGGAGTACAGAGTAGGGTCACGAATAATTATTTAATTCTCCTTCAAAGCCAGCCCCTGAATTTTGGGAAACGTATCACTGCATGTCTACCCACTGTCCAGTCTGAGACTTTCACGAGGAAACTGTTCTTGCTTTGACTGCATCAGATGCTCTTCATTTCCCTTTTTTAATTCCTTCTTGTTGTTATCTTCTCTACATCTTGGGGCTATAAATAGGCCTGAAGCTTGATGGGAAGAACTCACTCTTCATCGGCCATGGCACAACTAACTTAGATAGATTACAGACTCCTGCTGTATGATTATTCCTTTCCTCCTTCTCTCTCTTATAGCTAGAAGAATTCTTGTGAAGTAGTGTAGTGGCCCCTCTTCTTCTTTGCCTCCTTTTGAAAAGCCAGGAGGCGCCATAGCTAGAAGAATCCTTGTGAGGATCTGGCTTTGGAGGAAGAACACAGGTAGGGTGTCTTTCTACACATTTATCAAAGGAAGAGCGTGCCAAAGGAATGGCCATCGGGCTCCTTCCGGCGGAAGATTGAAGATCTTAATCTTTCGTTTCCTCTTCGCGTGTGTCTCTCTCCCATTCATCGATTCAATATCCTCATCATACTGGGAGTTAGGATAGTACCCTTCTTGCAATTTCTTGAGAACATATGTAACCTGTAGATCTAAGTTGTAATATCATTGTAATCCGAAGTAGAAGAGATAAACGTGTATTTTTATTCTGAAGGCGATATATGTATCGGCTATAACCGAATATATTAATTTTGTACATCGGTTTTACATTTTTTGCACTAAAGGCGATTCTTTACAGATATCGGTTATTCTATGATTACATCAGCAATCGGCTGTAGCTCGAAAACTCAATCGGCCGATAGGCATGATAAGACAATCGGCTTGTACAATTATTGACGCACTTGGGCAACCAATCCATCGGCTGCTGTAACTCTGAGCCCAAGCTTCCTTTCGTCTTCAATGAATTGATTCATTAAGCCTCGTCATCAGAGCCGACCGCTTGAACCGGCTTTAGTCCAAAATCAGACACTCTGAGATATTTTGTATCCCAGGCTTTTCCAGATATGCAGCTCACTTGATCATAGGTCCACCCTTGTGCTTCTGTAGCTTCTACTGTCAAGGAGGTTTCTCCTTGCACCACCTCCACTGAATCTCCAATCCATTGGATGATGCATTGATGCATTGTAGATGGTATGCAACAATTGGCAATCCTGACCCAGCAGTAGATTATAAGATCCCCTCCCTTTAATGACAAAGAAAGCGGTTGGAAGGGTCTTACTGCCGATGGTGAGCTCCACGCAAATTGCTCCTTGAGCTGGAGAGACGTTGCCTTCGAAGTCCACCAACATCATGTCGGTTTGGGTTAAATCTTCATCAGATTTCCCAATTTTGCGCAGCATGGTGTACGACATTAGGTTAACTGCTGCTCCTCCATCTACTAGCATCCTGGTGACTGGTTTCCCATTAACATATCCTTTGAGAAACAGAGCCTTCAAGTGTTGTCTCTTCCCATCTTCTGGCTTCTCAAAGATAGCTTGTTTAGGTTCCAGTGTCAATTGAGCCATGCCAAACTCTTCATCGGACACATCCGAATCAACCGGAGCCATGAACTCTTTAGGCAGAAAGACAACCATGTTTATATCAGCTCGGGGTTTGTCATCTTCCTCACCATCGGCCTTAGGCTTTGGGTGCCAAACTTTAGACCGAACCTTCTTCTTGTCCAGCACAAGTCTCTCTGCTTCTTCATGCTGTTCTAGCTGACGTAGGCGCTGGACTCTTCTCTTCTGGGACTTAGTCAAGCCATCTGGACACCATTGTGGATTGGGCTTCTTACGTGTTTGGCTTGACCCTTCATCATCCAGTTGCAATGTGCGTCAACGCTCAGGAGCTCGGCACATGATGTCCTCGTCAGGGACCAGAGAATCGGCCATCTCTTCCAGCCGATCGTTTGACTCTTCATTGACTCGTCCTCCCAGCTGATCATGGATGCTGGCCTTGCCCCCCAGCTGATCGTGGATTATGGCTTTGCCCCCCAGCCGATCGTGAACCGAGACTCGTTGATTGTTGAATCCATGGTGATCCTTGGCTGTAGGTCTTCTGTCATCAAAGTAAATCCTTTTGGATGAATTGCCATTATTGTAAGCCCCGTTGCACTCTGGACAGTTTTCTGCCGTCGGCAGTTTGATCCCTTCTTCCCAACAGTACTTGAAGAACGGACATCTCCAATGTCCTTCATTACGCCGTGCCCACTCCTCTCTTTCCTTTGCCTTCTCTTGTCGGCGCTGGAACATGTTGATCAGCATCTGTGACGTGACGGGTCAGCGTGGCTTTGAGTCTCCTTCTTCAAGTAGTAACCCTTTTCCTTTGACATCGGCAGCGGTTACTTGCACTTTGGGATCGATGACTCCTTTATTTTGAGCCAAATCAGATGTCAGCAACTTAACTCGTGACGTGTCTTTGCTAGACACTTCAACTATGTTAGTTGGGAAGGGGTGCTGATCAATCTTCATCGGCTTTTCAGCTTTGGTAGGAGTTTCAAATTTAAGCCTCCCTTGCTCAATAGCTGATTGGATCTGTTGTCTGAAGATCTTGCAATCATTGGTGTCGTGCGATGTTGCATTGTGCCACTTGCAATACTTCATCCTCTTTAGGTCTTCTGCAGATGGTATGGTATGGAACTGGGAGAGTTTAATGTGCCCCTGCTGAAGCAATAGATCAAATATCTTATCGGCCTTAGTAATATCAAAGCCAAATTTCTCTGGCTCTTTCTTGCCAAAGGGACAGGACACTGTCTTCTTGCCTTTGACCCACTCTGCGAGCCCTATCATATTGTCTTCATCTTCTGAGTCAGAGTAGTCCACATACGACACCTTCTTCTGAAAGTTTCTTCTAGGCTCATAGGACTTTGCAGTTTCCTGACCCATCCGACTAACTAACCGGCTGAGGCTTTCAAAATCATGTGATGCATATTTCTCCCTCAAAGTCGGCAAGAGACCTTGGAAAGCTAATTCAGCCAATTGCTTATCTCCCAAGTTCAGACTATAGCACTTATTCCTGACCTCTCTAAATCTTTGAATGAATCTAGCTACTGTTTCATCGTTCCTTTGCTTGAGCCTGGTCAGATCAGTGATCTTCATCTCGTTGATGCCAGAGAAGAAGTAGTTATGGAACTACTGTTCCAAATCAGACCACTTGATGATGGAATTAGCTGGCAGTGAGGTGAACCATGAGAATGCTAGCCCTGACAGAGATGAAGAGAACAGATGTATCCTTAGTGCATCAACGTTCCCTGCTTCTCCACATTGGATGATAAATCGAGTGATATGCTCCATAGTGGATGTTTCATCTTGCCCAGAGAACTTGGTGAAATCTGGTACTTTAAATCTTGGCGGGAACGGTATCTGATCATAGCCAGAAGGATATGGTGTCCTATACATGCAGGACTGCTGCTTGGGTTTTATCCTATATTGCTTCGATAGCATCTCCGAGAAGTTATTGATCAACTCCTGCTTCACATGAGATTTCAACTCTATAGCCACTTGCTCAATTGCTTGTATCTCAGCTGGAGTTTCTGGAGGTCATTCTTCTAAGATTCTTGTCTTTGGATCTGGAACTGTCCTTGCCTCAGTAGAACCTTGAGTGTTTGAATGACCTGTAATAGATGTAGCCTGTTCAATCGGCTGACTAGCCGATGGGGCTGGTTGCTGCATATTCAACTGGTTTGAAATAGCCAATTGATTTAGAAATGTTTGCAGCAATTGCGCTGAATCCACTTGTGGAAACACTGGCTGCCCTGCTACTCCTTGATTGATCGGCTGTTGAGGTGAAGATCTTGTATGAGCCACCGTATTAGCTGGGGTTAAGACAGCTTGCATTGACGTTGATTGCTGTAATGGGGCAGTCTGTATGGGCATTCTCAGCGTTGGCTGCTGTAGTGGAGCAGTTTGCACAGGCATCTCGAGTATCGGCTGCTGAGCCGATCTCTGAGGTGGAGTGGGATTTGGCCTCTGAGGTGGAATAGGAGGTCTTTTCTCTGTTGGTATGACCATGTGAGCATGAGCTGGACTAATCTTGACTCTTTCAAAGTTCTTGCTCCCATGATTGAAGTAAACGAACACCACTCCTTCCCCATTCATGTGCACAGTCCCTGGAGTACCTCCAAATGTAGCTTGGTAAGACTGTGGATACTTTACTTCTGGAACTTCCTCAGGCACAGGCTCAAAGAAATTTGAGATGTAAGTCTCAAAGTGATCACGAGGTAAGTCCCATCCTGCAAGCTTCCCATCTTGATCTCTCATCGCAGGATATTTTTGCTGATTCTGCACTGGAAGCACCTGATCCTGGACATTAGACTGCACTGGTGATGTGACGGCAGGATCTTTTGCTTTACCATCACCACTTTGATTCTGAATCGGCTGAGAGTCCGATGAAGAACTGGTGGCAGCTTGTGGAGATGGTGTAGCTTTTGCTGTTGGATCATCAATCGGCGGGTTGGCCGATTGGTTTTGCTGGAACACAGGAGGAATACGCCTTGGTTGAAAGTATGCAGGTCCCAGATATCCTGCCTCTGCTCCTTGCTTGAGTGCATCAATTATGGCATTCTGAATAGTATTTGCGAATACCTTGGATTGATCAATCATTGTTTGAAGCATGGCTTTGGTCATCATGTCTTGAAGCCCTTCAGGATCGGCTGAAAAGGTGACTTGTTTAGGCGTTGGCAGCGGATTCTTCTTGAAGACTCCACTTTTAGTCTGACCGTATGATGCTAGACAAAGCTCTTCATAATGCTTCATGTGAGCCTCTAACTCAGCTTTGTCTAAATCTTTCAGCTGATCCTTGGTGATTGGTTGGACGTTGTCCGGATCGACTTCATGAGGATCAGTCTTCGTAGGCTTCGTCATTGTTGACTTTTTTCGTGTCCCACTGGGCGTGCCAAAAGTGTGTTGACGCAAAAATAGGACGTCACCCTTACGTGCGACACACGTGACTCCCCAGTCTGTAGCGAGGTGTGCCAGCCAATCTGACCTGTTGATTGACAATGGAAAATATTAGGGATCGGCTAGAGAACCGATGGCCTTTCAGCGACATGTATACCAGCCAATCAGCCGATACGGGGAAAGCGAGATCGGCCGGCTCGAAAGCGACCGAAGCGCGGATGCGATCAGCTGGATCGGCCGATCGTGACGTCAGCGCTCGAATAGGTCGGAATCGGCTGTGGTGTTGAAAGCCGATAGGATCTAGATCGAGCGGATGATAAGATAATAGCTAACACTACAAGAATTTGGTACGAAAACTTGTAGATCTAGCTAATATCAGTAAGGGGTGAATAAAGAACTAGATGAAACCTCAACGATGCGCCCGGAGGTTAAAACCTAGGATTATTCGGTAAAACGGTACTCACAAGCTTCCCGGAGATCAGTTGATGCAGCCCGATGAACCCGAAGTACGGCATTGTAGAAAAGAGAAAAACGCAATGGCGAAGTCACCGAAAAGTAGATGCTGTAAAGGTAGATGCTGTAAAGTAGATGCAGTAAAAGTAAAGGGTTTGCCCGGAGGTGGTTTGTTTGATATTGGTGTGTACAGATTTTCCGACCACGCAGGGTCGCTATTTATGTCCTGAGGACAAACCCGACTCCTAGCCGATCACGGCACTACTTACTTACATCGAAAGACAAAAACTACTAAAAATATAAAAGGACTCTCGCAGGAGTCAAAGACCTTCTAAGAACTGACTCTTGACCCGTTGTCAATCGTGGACTGACCCACCTCCACTATGCTTTCCTTTTGGCGTATTTCTTTTGAATATCGCCTCTTCTTTCCTCCATCGGCCGATCTTCTATTTGATCATCGACCGATCGCTTTGACCAGCTGGCCCACCGTCAGGGTTGAATCCCTTTGACCATTGGCGATCCGTGTTGACCGTCTTTCTCTCCCTTCAATCGGCCGATTGTACTTTGTTTTTCATCGGCTATTTCTCCTTATTCCTCTTTGACCTGTTTTTCCAAAAAACGGTGTCAACAGATACAATGCTAACTTCTAGTGTAGAAGCATAGCAAGGGGATATGGTGTGCACATGAATCTTGATCATGAAAGCATAAAAAGAATTCTCACAGGGGTAACAACAATTTGACAAAGCTCAATGCAATAACAAGCAGCATATGAGTCTAAGGTTTTCAAGATAACTCATCATATGGCTTTGGTAGGACTTTGGCATATCAAAGAGGAGCTTTGCAAAGGGTTTTCATATTTTCAAATAAAATTCCCAAGCACTCAAACATTCAGAGAGAAGATCATATCATCAAACCATATCACAAACATCAACTACTTAGATGAGCATGAGTTCCCTAATGATATTTGTTCACAAGCATCAAGATAATAAGTATGGAATAAAACATATGCAAGCCAACCGTAGTTATCATGTAGAGCAAGCAGAGCACGATTCCATGAGTTGATTTAACAGATATGAATTGAAACTCATTCAAACTCATGAATCAGGGAGAACAGAGAGTGAGAGTAGTGTACCTATTGTTGCTTTTATTCGTAGGTAGTGGGAGTCAGGTGACTCCCCCACACTTATTTCTTACCTGCATTATTAGAAAACAAGAAAAAAAACAAAGGGGATCTAGGAAAAGAAGGCTACCTAGCCTAATTATTATTGGAGTTGGTTTTAAGGCTAGGTTTCCTCAATGAGGTGGATCTCATCATACTCTTTATCATCGGGTTCAAGAAAGACCTTTAAGCGGCGACCGTTTACCTTAAATGCCTTACCTTCTTCATCTTGAAGTGTGATTGCTCCATGAGAGGCAGCATCAACAAGAAGGTACGGTCCTTCCCATTTGCTTCGAAGCTTCCCATGTCCAAATAACTTGACCCAAGAAATAAAGAGTAATACCTTATCTCCTGGTTTGAATTCTTTATTCTTGATCCTCTTGTCATGCCATCTTTTGGTCCTTTCTTTGTAGATTTTGGCATTATGGTATGTTTTTTCCCTCCATTCTTCAAGTTCTAATAGTTGTTGTTTCCTTTGTTTCCCAGTTGTTGTGAAGTCCATATTGAATTTTCGAATGGCCCAGTGAGCCCTGTGTTCTAGCTCGACTGGTAGATGGCAAGATTTTCCGTACACAAGCTGATAAGGTGACATTCCTATTGGGGTCTTGTAAGCAGTTCTATATGCCCAAAGTGCATCGGATAACTTTGTCTTCCATGATTTCCCCATCTCATCTACGGTCTTCTGTAGGATGTTCTTGATTTGCTTGTTTGATGTCTCTGCTTGACCACTTGTTTGGGGATGATATGGAGTCCCGACATTGTGTTGTATTCCCAGCTCTCTCAAGAAGTTTTGGAAGGTCTTATCAATGAAATGAGACCCCCCATCACTAATCACCATCCTTGGTGTCTCGAAACGAGGGAATATGACTTCATGGAACATCTTTTTCGCGTGCTTGGAGTCTGCAGCTCGACATGGTAATGCTTCTACCCACTTGGACACATAGTCAACTGCCACCAAGATGTACTCACAGTCTTGGGACTTTGGGAAAGGTCCCATGAAATCAATGCCCCATACGTCAAATAGCTCAACTTGTTGATTATTCTGTAGAGGCATTGCATCTCTTGCTGTGATTCCTCCCTGCAGTTGACATCGCCGACACCTTCGAATAAAATCCTTTGTGGCTTCATACATGGTTGGCCAAAAGAATCCACTCTGATATATTTTCTCTCGAGTACGGAATGCACCGTAGTGTCCCCCATATAGTGCTGCATGACATTTCTCGATGATCTTCATTCCTTCGGCCGCAGGTACGCATCTTCTCAGTTGGCCATCGGAACAAATTCGATAGAGGTATGGATCATCCCAGTAATGACATTTACTATCCTTGATCAACTTCTTCTTGTCTTCACCTGGTGGTACATACCCTGCAACCATAAAGTTGACAATATTTGCATACCAGGGGTTGGAGTCTATGATCTTGAATAGCATGTCATCCCGCATTAAGTCATTTATCGGCAGCTCCTGCATGTTAGTGAAGTGCATACGCGACAGATGATCTGCTACAGAGTTCTCTACTCCCTTCTTATCTCTTATTTCAATGTCAAATTCTTGGAGTAAAAGGATCCATCGTATCAAGCGGGGTTTAGCATCTTTCTTAGTGAGCAGATATTTCAAAGCAGCACGATCAGTGTAAACAATAATCTTAGCTCCTACTAAGTAAGACCTAAACTTGTCTATAGCAAAGACAACAGCAAGGAGATCCTTTTCAGTAGTAGCATAATTAAGTTGAGCTCCTGACAATGTCTTGCTAGCATAAGCGATCGCATGATGCTTCTTATCCTTAGTTTGGCCTAGGACGGCCCCTACGGCATAATCACTAGCATCACACATGATCTCGAAGGGCAGCTTCCAATCTAGGGGTTGGATGATTGGAGCTATGATGAGTGCCTTTTTGAGAGTGTTAAACGCAGCCATGCACTCATCATTAAAGTCGAAGGGGGCATCCTTAGCTAAAAGGCTTGTGAGGGGTCTAGATATTTGAGAAAAATCCTTGATAAAGCGGCGATAGAACCTGGCATGGCCTAGGAAGCTACGGACTCCCTTGACATTGATCGGAGGTGGAAGCTTTTCTATTACTTCAATCTTAGCTCGATCCACCTCTATCCCTCGTTCAGAAATTCGATGTCCTAAGATGATGCCCTCACAGACCATGAAATGGCACTTCTCCCAATTAAGCACTAGGTCCTTTTCATGGCATCGTTGCAAGACCCTATCTAGGTTCTCAAGACAATGATCGAAGGTTTTTCCATAGACGGTGAAGTCGTCCATGAAAACCTCCATGATTTCCTCAATCATGTCTGAGAAGATAGACATCATGCAACTTTGGAATGAAGCGGGTGCATTACACAGCCCGAAAGGCATCCTACGATAAGCATATGTTCCATAAGGGCATGTGAAAGTGGTCTTGCTTTGGTCATCAGGATGGATGGGGATTTGGTGAAACCCAGAATACCCATCAAGGAAACAAAAGAAGGAATGATTTGGAAGCCGCTCCAACATTTCATCAATGAAAGGAAGCTGGAAATGATCCTTCTTTGTAGCCTTGTTAAGCTTCCTATAGTCAATGCACATCCTCCACCCAGTGTGGGGACGTTGGGCGATCTGCTCGCCATGCTCGTTAGGCACAACCGTCATCCCTCCCTTCTTGGGCACAACCTGAACGGGGCTAACCCACTCACTGTACGGCACAGGGTATATGATCCCCGCATGCAAGAGTTTTAGGACTTCCTTCTTGACAACGTCCCTCATAGCATCATTCAACCTCCTCTGAGGCTCTCTCGAAGGTGGGACTGTGGAATCTACAGGAATGCGATGGGTACAAAGAGTTGGGCTTATTCCCTTGAGGTCTTGGAGGGAGTATCCAAGAACAGATCGATGTTTCTCTAAGACGGCGATGAGTCTTGCAGATTCCTTATCTGAAAGTTTGTCACTAATGATCACAGGAGACTCAATATCGCCATTGAGGAAGGCATAACGAAGGCCTGCGGGTAGAGGCTTCAACTCGATTGGAGGCCTAGAGGGAGTCTCGAACTCAGATAAATCTACGGGTTCAACGGAATCGTCTATTTCCTCGATGAAATCCACAGCGTATGCTTCAAGGAGAGATTCCGGTGAGTCATAAAGGAGAATTCCCTTTACCTCTTCGATTGGTTCAGAGTCATGGTGACAATTTGAGGTGCTTTCGAAATTTGCAGAATGATTATCCTCGAATTTGAAAGGGAGTTCCGAAGGTTGAATTTCTTCATCCTTCGAAACTCGTGGTTCAGGGGAGGATCCTAGTGCTGGCTCTGAGGATGTGGAAGGCAAAGGATCAGGTTCAGCCACTAGAGTATCCTCATGGCTCGACATACTCTCTTCCCGGGAGGGTTCAAACTCAGCTACGAAATTGGTGTTTTCAGCAATATGATCTAGGATTTCTGTCGCCTTGCTTGGAGTTCTGTGGGCAAAAGACCCTCCAGCAGTGATGTCAAGATCATTGGCATTGTTCTTTATCGAGACCTAGGTAAAAGTGCTGAAGCAACATCAGATCAGGTATCGATAGGATAGGGCCAGATTTCACTAAAAGTGAGAATCTATCCCAGGCTGCACCTAAGGATTCCTTCTTATTCTGCTGAAAACCGAGAACATCCGTCCGTAGAGCAGCGATACGACCCATGGGGAAAAACTTAAGACAAAATTTGCCTACAAGATTGTCCCAGCTGCCGTTCATGCTACCTACGGTTTTCGTGTACCATTGTTTAGCCCCCTCTACAAGAGAAAAGGGAAACAACTTCCACTTAAAGGTGTCATGCGACATGCCCGCGATAGGGATGCACGAACACACTTGCTCGAACTCTTGCAAATGGTGGTATGGGTTATCACTACTTAACCCAGAGAAGGAAAGTTTCTGAACCGTAGTGATGTAGCCGGTAGGGATTTCATAGCCAGATGTGAGAATCGGGTGCTCAGAAGGTGGTGGCTCTAAGAATTTCCCTTTCGGAGTGGAGAAGCTTAAAATGGTGGGCTGCTCCATGATAACGGGGGTGAAGGTAGAAATAAAGAAAAATGAAAAGATACGAGGACCACTGGGTACGAAGATAGATACAACATCCGTTCCCCGGCAATGGCGCTAGAAAGCTTGTTGGGTATTTTAGCGTCACACGAAATAAATCCGCAAGCGCACAGATAACGTTGTAGCTTTCACCTTAGAGTATTCCAAGGGTATCAAATCCAAGGGAACGTGTGTGTACTAACTCCGTACTAGTCGGTCCAAGGACACACCCAGATAAGGGGCAAGGATAGAGAGAATTCCTAAAGATAGCACTATAGATGAGATTAAAGGTCGATCTCTAGATAGAACTTGGCTTAGGGTACCGATAGCCCTGACTTAACAGGCGACTACGGCACGTGGATCTATGTAGAACGAAGCTCTGACTATATCCAGCTGCGGAGGATCAACGAGGGCTAGATGGGCTGTCACCACCACCTGGACTGCCTCTACCTAACCTCGGGATAAGCCGAATGAATGATAACCGGTAGCGTGACACAACGTCTACGCTGTGGTTACTACCGTTGCCAACAGACTACGACACTTTGTACTTACAGAACTATGACCACGGAAGAGAACTGATCTCACTCACTATATGTACTACTAACTTATACTAAAGGCATACAGGAGAGTACTCGACCCCGTACTATGCTTCCAACGTATACGAACGACTTGCAGCAGACGAACGCATAAACCCAGGATCTACGTACTAGCAGAGGAAAAAGACTACTCATGCAACCAAGCATAAACTAGAAGGAATCACGAATGTCACTTTGGTCTAAATGGAACATGCAGGAATATCCACTATATTCTAATAGACGAACACACATACAAACGGATATGAGAACTATGAACTTGTGCCACAAGATCGAAGGGTTGTGTTCGCGAAGAACAAAAGCCTCTAAATCAAGAACACACGAAGAACACAAGAACATATCACCTATGCATGAATGCTACTTTAGTCTAAATAGAAAAATACAAGAATACTCACTTTAGTCTAAATGAAGAACAACAACATCGTAGAGGCACATGCCTCTCTCTCCCTCCCTCTCTACTCTAACACTAGCTTGGAGAGGAGCCTTGGATGGGTGGAGTGTGTCCCATTTCCTACCCCCTCCCCTTCTGTTTATAGGCAAGGGGGTGGCTTGCTCGGAGTGCCAAACGACTCCAAAACACCCCGGGATGCCTTGAGGAACCAATGGAGAGCTGCCATGCGTCGGCTGAGGACGAGAGCACCTCCGAAGGGTTCGGCCGAACTGGGGTTCGGCCGACCCCCAGGTGGGTCCATTTCCACCACCTTTCGTCCAGGTGACTGCCAGGTGGGTCCTCAGGTGTGTATGGGTGTGTATGCGGTGTTTTTAGCTTGTTTCCGTGGGATGTGGGCCCTTGAATCCGCGTACTGGCTCCTGATTGGTCGAATGTGTGTTTCCTTGGATTGGTGATGTGTCATGGACACATGGCATCCAACGTGGCAACACGTCGCCACGTGGTCTGGTGTGGGTCCCACCGGGTCCACATATCAAGATGGTGATCTTATCTTGTGCATATCTCTTTCATCCGGACTCAGAAGTAGACAAATGATATATCCATTTCGATCATCTCAACGAGCCCGTCGCAATGGTGCAGTCCAAATTGGCATTTGAGGTTGTTATGGATGACGTCCTATATAAGCCATTGGATCACTTGCTCTCAATTGTATCATTTATCACAAATTCCGGTGCATCCTGCAACAAAAGCTAGAAACACCAACACTTCTGGAACTTGTCAGTATAAAGCCCTATTCTAGTGTTGATGATAACTTTTCATTCATTTTATGCAGGAGTTGACGGCATAAAAGTGGTACTTAACAGCCGTCAACAGCGACGTAGCATGAAGCCGACGCACCCGACGACCTCCTTCTTCCCCGTCTTCTTCAGCTCAAAGAAGTACCGCCACAGGTTGAAGTGTGGTGGTATCCCCAGGTACGCCTCGCACAGGTGGATGATGGAGGAGATCGTGGTGATGGCATTGGGGATGAGGTGTACCAGGTCGATCCTGCAGTAGTGGAGGAGCCCGCGGAAGAAGTCGCCCGCCGGAACTCCGAATCCGCGCTCCACATGCGCGACGAAGGCCACCGTCTCTCTGATCCCCTCGGAGGGGAAGGCCTTGCCGGTGGCCGGTCTCCAGCATACTTGCTCCTTCGGCTTCAGCAGCCCCTGCTCCACGAGACCTTTGAGCTGCTCCTCGGTCACCGTTGAGGGCTCCCAGATGCTCTCAGGCACGGGCGCAATCTCCGGGGCCATTTCTTCTTTTTTCAAAGCCGGTGGATCTTGCTCTAAAGGTCACTAGGGACTTCGTACGCATACGGCGGCGTGCGGCGCAGCGGATCTGAGTGTGGCAGCACCGGCGGATTCGCATGGAAGATTCTAAGTAGCGGTGGTGAAACCCTAATGCCTGCGGGGAAATGGAAGCGAGTGGGGTCCTCAGCCCTTCACTCGGCCTTTTATAACTGGGCCGCAACGGTGATATGGCTGCGGCGTCCCAACGTCTCTAAACGTTCGGTGACATTCTCGGCGACCCAACAGATTTATCACCCAACGGCTCTTTCGGCCTAACGGTCACAAGCAGTAACGGCTCGTGCCGTGCAGGAATCTATGCCCATTGGCTCTCCGCTCAACGGCCTGGCATCCTTAGACTTGTTATGCCCTACTTCAAGCCCCTATACCCTGCTTCAGTTGACATTTGCTTCAAGGTCTCTTGATCTCTGGATGACCTTCGGGTCCATCACATTCTCTTCGCAAGGTCGACAAAGCACCACTGCTTGATAGGTCGCGTCAGCCTGCAACGACGGGTTCACACCCCGGCTCCTAGGCCCCGCTGCCCACTAGACCGCCCCAGCCTATACAGCTAGTTGATACCGACAGCTCCGTGCTTAATGGCTGCACTGCCCGTTGGTGGCCTCTTGGTCATGATCACAGTTCCTCCTTGAGGTTGCTAAGGCTCCACTGCCTTCTAGGTCGTCTAGACCTATGATTTTCAGGTTGACGACCTGCTTGTGTCACTACACAACAGCCGTGCCGATCCAGGTCGACACGGGCTCTCCGTCTCTACTTAAGGCCTCCTGAAGGTTGGCGTGCTGTTACAGCCCCACTGGGACCTTGGTAGCCATACCATTGCCGCCCAGACACCCTTGCAACTATTTGAAAATTGAAATTTATCACATAAATGTGTATTTACAAGTTTCGTAAGCTATATGGAGTTTGGCCCTTGGCCAAATTATAAGATACAAAGACATTTATGGCCCTGAGCTACCCTACATAGTGCCTGCGACACAGTCTACACTAATAAGGCGTGTCGCAAGCTTTCTTCAAGCTTCAGGACCTATCCGATGACCTCTACAGCCACTGTAGAGGCAGCTACCACACAGCCACCTCTACTCGAGCTCCAACAGGTTTCCTATGGTACCCAGCATCAAGTCTGAGCTTCACCACAAGATTCCAAATGGAGCAAGCTTTAACACCAGCCTCGTCGGGTGGAGCGTCATGTTCACCAGCCTCACATCAGGCCTTAGCGAGTAAGGCCCGGTGATGCATGTACTGCTCCATGCTCCACCTGGGTTCCTCGGTGGGCCCTGGAGAAGAGGATGATCGAGTTCTTCGAGCTTCGCAAGCATTCTTCTAGCTTCAAGCATGAACTGCACTGATTCTATGCTCTGGTGGGCAGACATAAGTCCCCAACATGGAAATATTTCTACAAAGATTCGCCATGGCTCTCCTTTGAAGTCTGGGTGGTTTGCCTCAAGGTACGGGTACCTATTTATACCCCCAGCACCTGCCCTTTGATCTTATCCGCAAGCCTACTTGCGCGGCGTCCTTATCCTCAAGACTACTGTACCCTCGTGGGACACGAGGTCACTATTCACCTGTGGGAGGTGTTGGCGCGCTTTTCCCCTACCTGACTGCATTCTGAAGCGTTTTGTCTCTTGCGGATGATAGCGACCTGTGCTACTCCTGGGAGCCGGCCCATGACCATACAGTGCGCCCATGACTCAGGTCATATCAGCCCTAGCGTCTGACAACTTCTGCAAGATTCCAGAGTGTTTATCTTATTGGATTGGTTTCACAGAGCACAGTTCTGTTCCCTGAGTAGAAGGTTGTAGGTTCGGTCATTTATTTCTTCTTCTTCTGAGCACCAAACCGGCCATTCTGGTCGCCTTACTGCTATTGACGGCTATTAAGTACCTAATTTAAGGCCGTCAATCCCTGCATTTCGTCATGAGAACTATGCATCCACATTAGAATAGGAGTTTAAACTAACAATTTCCACAAGTGGCCATGCTAAGTTGAATGCAGGTGTTTAGCATAAGAAATGGAGAGAAAAGACACTCTCATGATCCTAGCAAGTCAGGCTCAGCCAATGAGGGGCTGCATGCAAGCATCCCCTGGATCCATGACATCACCAATCTAAGAGAGGAGGCCTCGGTGAATCAGAAGTCGCCATGCAGGCATCACATGGATCCCATGGCCCACCAAAGCACCCAAACCGGCTCCAAATCACGTGGTCACCAGGAACCGACCAAGGGACCCACCTGCCAGCCTCTTGGAGAAAACATAGCACAAGGGGTGCCACCTAGGGG
The DNA here is from genome assembly GCA_036936925.1 of Cenchrus fungigraminus. Classification (NCBI taxonomy): domain Eukaryota; kingdom Viridiplantae; phylum Streptophyta; class Magnoliopsida; order Poales; family Poaceae; genus Cenchrus; species Cenchrus fungigraminus. The sequence continues at coordinate 63,275,621 of CM072781.1, read as the reverse complement.
TCGGCCGACCCCTAGGATCGGCCGAACCGCCTTAAGGCAGGTTCATCCCGGCCTTCCACGTGGTGCTCGCCCATTGGTCCTCGAAGCCATCCCCGGGGTGTTTGGGTACTTCCACGCCGGTTGCTCAGCCTATAAATAGGAGGGGAGGGGTGTAAGAAGAGGATGAACACTCTTGAAGCAACTTATCACATTTGCCTCTTTCTCCCCCTCTCATTCTCTCTTGGTGGAGGTGAAACCTCATCCCACCATGAGTATGTGTGTGTGGAGGATCTAGCCTAGGTGGTGCTAGGTAGAGAGGGAGTGTGTGGATGAGTAGAGGTGAGGTGGTGATGATCCGTTCATCAGCCATCGTCCCCTTGTACCTCGTGAGCGATGCTGTTCTTCATTTAGACTAAAGTGAGTATTTCAGTATCTTCCAATTAGACTAAAGTGGCTCTCATACATGGGTGAATTGTTCTTGAGTTCCTCTTTCGTTCATCATTTAAAGGCTCGTGTTCTTCATGAACGTGCCTCCTTGATCTAGTTGACGAGCGAGTTATTCATACTTTTGCGTTCGTTCATAAGTTAGAGGCTCGTGTTCTTCACGAACACGACCCTTGATCTTCTGTTATAAGCACATAAGTTTGCATCCTGTTTGTGTGGTTGCCCGTCTATCAGAATATATATTGTAGCTCATGCATATCTGATTTAGATCAAGTATCAATCATATCTCCTTGCGTGAATCGATTCAATTACGAGTACGGTCTAGCTCAACCTCGCAGGTTCGTCGCTTCGTATTTATATGGAGTGCTAAAGTGTTTCTACGAGACGTTAGACATAGCCGTGCTATAGTAGTATTCGGCAGTATAGACGTGGTGTCTAGACTGCTGGTTATCCTTCGAATGCCTTGTATCTCACGGTTTGTCTTGGGGTAGGCCGCGGTAGTGACAGCTATTGGACCCTCTGAAATCCCCCACGTTCGGATACAGCGTGTAGGCAACCATTTGCCATGAACCAACTGTTATAGCCAGGAGGGGCCGATGTCCGAAGTGTGATTCTTATCCGAGCTTGTTCCTCTCTAGAGTCGAGAACCTACAGGAGACTCCACAACTCTCACCTACCTCAGCAGGGACCCTGTGCCCTTGGATAGTCACTCGTAGAGTATCCCATACTGTTCCTTGGATTCGATACTCTTTGGAATACTCCTTTGGGGAAGTGCTACATCGATATCTCCGTGCGCTTGCGGATTCTTTCGTACCCGTCGGTATACCCAGCGTGGATCTTGCGTTCACGCTAGGTGCACAACTAGTGGTGACGTTAAGAAATACCAACAACTGCTCGGGGGCTACTACACTAGTGCGTCTTGCGACGCCCTATTTTCCAAAGGTCGCCTCGACCTAATGGAAGCCTGCATCCACTACTTCTCTGCTTGACCTACCTGCGGTGGGCATCGCGACCTTTCTGAAGGTCGCGGCAGTTACTCCATTATACCTGACCCAGGTCAGTTCAGCGGTTCTTCAAGAATGACACCTTGTCTTCACTTCGACCTTCTGGCCCTTCGTCCCAGGAGCTCGCCGTTCTACTTCGTGCGCGCATCAGAGGGATTTTTTCTTTTTTGGATCCCCGTGCACCGTTCATGACCTTGACGGTGCCGCGCCTTCACCACACTTCGACACGACCTCCCCTCGGCCGCTACGCCTACACGTCGATCGGGGGCTTGAGAGACATGGGTACCCATGGGTCCCCACCGGCCAGGGTCCCAGAGGTCCCTGACAAGTGGACCTGATCTTCTAGAAGCCCCGCCGACCTGCAAAGTGGGCCCAGTGACCTTATCCATGACTCCGACGACTCCGGGCGACCTTATCAAGATCCCGGAAGATCCGCAGAGCTTGGCGTGCAAGCCAAGACAGTAAGATGTGGCGCGCCACCGCCTGTAGGCCCGAGTATCACGGGATACTCCTTGTAATCTGGAAGATAGCTTCCTACAATTGTAACCGACCCAGATACGGGTCCACCGACCTTGAATGGAAGCCCTAGTCCGTCCTTCCTATATAAGGCGGCCAAGGACTCCATTCAAGGGGACGTCTTCATCCTCTCGCATAATCCACCACCGCAACTGGACGTAGGGTTTTACTCTCCAGAGGCCTGAACCAGTCTAAACCCTTGTCTCCCCGTGTTCATCGCCATACTTGCCTAGTTCGGAGTTCACCACGTGGACTACCACCTACGCTCTTAGTTTCCGATCCTCTCCATTAACCTGCAAATTGCTTGGGTAGCCCCCTTGCAGATCTGTCTAGGTCTCACCCCCTGACAACTTCTGAGGTTCATCAGTCAAAACTCGACACCATGCCTTGTTTTGACTGAAGATGACAATTTCAACCTAAGCACCATGCTTAATTTAAAATAGCCTATGAAGGTATGTTGCAACATACATTCAAACCAGAGCATAAGAACAAAGATAAAGGAATCATGTAAGTATGATCAAGCTATTACCAAAAGGAACATAAGCATGAGCATATGACGGTGAACCTCGGGCAACCTCCCTGAAGGGCTTTGTTTAATGTCAAAAGTAGGACTTACCTAGCTAGTAGGCAAGATGCAAGAGCTGACATCGTCTCCACACCAGGATAAGATTTGGTACAGGAGGAAGTTTACTCAGGATGCTCACATACCTCCCCCACTAAGGACCAGGTGTGTCCGAGGACCAGTGGAGGGTCGCTCGTTAGTGATGAGTGATTGACAATGTTGTGTGGAATGATGCTTGGCTAAGTGTGCAGGTACAGGTTGTGGCTTGACTTGTGTCGGTGCAGGTGAAGAACAAGCGTGAAAGGCCTTAGCCGTGGCGGCCTCCGGGTGATGGAGTGGCAAGTAGGCTTGGTTCGATGGACCCGGTGGCCGATGGGGTCAAGTGCGAGCCGTGCGGTGCAAGACTGGCGGGCTGAAGTCGTGAACATGGTAGCGGATGGAGCCCGAAGCTTGCACGCGGGGTTTGGTGGTTTGCCCACAAAACCATCGGTGGACGGTTTCTTGGTTTGGGCCTCAAAACCAAGCCCGGAGGCCCGAGGCGACGGAGACGGTGATCCAGGAGCTTCGGGAAGCTTCGAGGCGGAGGGCACGTGGCGTGATCGCGGGGTTTGCGTCGATGTGAAGCGAAGCCACGGTGCAAGCGTGTCCGTCCGATGAAGACTTGACCAAAATGCCACTGAGGGGTTGTATCTTCATTTCAAGCAGTAGGGGTAGTGTGGTCATTTACCTCCCTCCGATGGACTTCGTATAAATAGTAGAGAGGTGGATGGCATCTCTCTCTCTTGGACTCTAGGGCTTTCTCCCCCGGGAGATTTCTCTGAACTGCTTTGTTTTCCTATAGATTCCTTAGGCTAGACTCTTGTACAGACTCTGTCCTCTGGATGTATGGAAGCATTTGGCGTAGCGGTAATCTCCTAGTCCTTTATGATTTTCATGTCATTTTCGGGGCTATTTTTGGGGAGTTTCGTTCTTCGCTTGATTCGGGGATTTGAGGGCGTTTCCTCATGGATTTCTTTGAGGGGATCATGGGTGGATGCCTTGTGCATGTTTGTGTGTGATCTTGACCCCTCAAACGCCGTGGAGAGCATTCGATTTGTGCGTTTTTGCTTGGAGCCCGAGTTCATGGTGGTGGTTCGTGTGATCCGCGATTGCCGGTGATTTAGTGGCTTAGGAGTCCAAATTTTTGGGGCATAGCATCCTTGTGTGACGCTTTTCATCTCCCTAAAATCTTGTCTCAAGAGCTTCAACCATTTGGGAGATCCGGTGATGGAAAGGTGGAGTTGACTCCCGAGGTCGGGCGTTTTTCTGCTCTGTCTGCACCTGGCGGACAGTCCGCGGCCTCCGTGCGGACGGTCCATGAGGTGCCTGACAAGCCGGCTGTTCTTCGTGTTCTTTGCGTGTTCTTGAGCATCTTTCGTTCGATCCGGTGAGCCAGTTGGTTTTTGGTGCGCGAAGTTCGCGGACGGTCTGTACTCAAGTGCCGGACGGTCTGTGACGAGCCGGATGGTCCGCGGGTCCATCACGGACGGTCCGTTTTTCTCGGTGCGCCCCTAGAGGTTCGGGTGGCTTTTACGGACAGTCCGCAGTGACCTAACGGACAGTCCGCGCCCTCCACACGGACGGTCTGCCCGGTCACCCTGGACAGTCCGCCAGGGACTTCGCAGCAGTGCCTAAGTCCTTTGGTTCTTGCTTTGGTGCTTCTGCTCTTTGCTCCTAGGCTTGTCTCTTGTTCTTCTAGGCTTGTGTGTGCCTTGTTTGGAGCTTCCTTTGTGTGCGCGAGTACTTGGAGTGGCAATCGGGACATAAGCCGAGTTCAACCTTTAGGAAGAATTTTTATCGGCTTCCATTCACTCCCCCCCTCTCTGGTCGCCCGATTCGGTCCTTCAATTGGTATCAGAGCCGGTTACGGATCTTCGTGATTCTAACCAGTCTAAGATCCAAAGATGGGCGATTACGGCAAGGGGTCGGGTCCTCCGCACTTTGATGGCAAGAATTACCCGATGTGGGGGAGGCGCATGGGCGCGTTTTTGCGAGGGAAGGGAACTCTTATTTGGGAGGTCACTCAAAATGATCAATATGTCATCCCAGATAGTTTTCTGCTTCCAGGATCGCGGGACATGTTTGAGGCCAATAGCAAGGCCGTTGATTACTTGTTCCGTGCTCTTTGTGCCTCGGAGTTCGAGCGAGTGTACGGAGAGAATGTGGCCGGAAAGATATGGCTCAAGTTGAGAAATGCTCATGTTGGCAATGCCCAAGTGCAAGCCTGTTTGTTTTCCACTTACCGGAGAGAGTACGAGAACTTCACTCATCTCCCCGGTGAGTCGACCGATGCAATGTTCCAGCGCTTCACTAGCATAGTCAACAACATGAGGGCCAATGTGACAGTGCTCCCATACACAGATCATGATCAAGCTATCAAGCTTTTGCATGCCCTGGATAGGTCTGTGTGGAGTGCCAAGGTCGAGGCCATTGAGGAGTCGAGCATGTATGATACGCTGACACTGGATGAGCTGTTTTCCAAGCTCAGGTCTTCAGAGGTTGACCGTGGCTTGAGAGCCAAGAGCGAGAGCCCTACTGATCCTCATAGTTTGGCTCTTGTCTCCGGGTCAAGGTCTAACGCTAACCCTGGTGGTTTCTCTTTGTCTTGTCTTGTGTCTTTGCCAGATGAGGACTTTGAGGTGCTGAGCGAGGACGATCTCGCCTTGTTGAGCTAGAGGTTTGGGCGGATGTACGAGAACTGCAAGAATGCAAGGCGGAGCTCGGGGATGTGCTATCGGTGCGGGAAGCACGGGCACTTCATCGCCAAATGCCCTGAAGCCATGGAGATCAAGAACAACTACAAGGGCAAGCCCAAGCACGACTACAACAAGCACCGGTCCCGGAACGACTACAAGGACAAGCACAAGGACAAGGACGAGAGGAGGCACAAGAAGGGTGGTGGCTACAAGAAGAAGACCGCTCGAGCAATGGTGGTCGGAGCGAGCGACATCGACTCAACATCAAGTGATGCTTCTTCGGACTCGAGCAGCGATGAAGAGCAAGAGAAGCACAAGGGCAAGCGGCACACGGGCAAGAACTTCACCGGCCTGAGCTTCGTCGCACAAGGAGGCTTTTGCGGCATGGCGCACTCCAAGAAGGGTAGGAAGCACAACTCGGATTCGAACTCCGACTCCGATGAAGAGGTACGACAAGATCCCAACTTCTTGCTAGAGGAGAATGCTAGGCTCAATGAGTTGCTTGACAACCGTGATGATGTGCTTAGAAAGACCAACAAGGAGAAGAGGGAATTTAGGTCTTTGTTGGGTGATGCTAAGGACAATGTAGCCGAGCTTGAATCCTTGCTTGTGAATGCTAGGAATGAGATAGTCGCTTTGAAGTCTGCTCCCGTGGTGTCTGATGAGATAGATTGTGGTGATTGCTCAGTTTTTCTTGCTGATTTGACTGCCCTCAAGGAGAAACATGCCTCTGTCCTTGAGGAACTAGATGTGGTTAGGATTGTGTGTGATGAATTGAAGTCTATGCCAGCTTTACTAGGTGCTTGTACCTCATGTCCAGTTTTGCATGCTAGGCTAGATGAGTCTCACACTAGAATTGTTTCTCTTGAGGTGGCATTGAAAGCTCCTCTTTCTACATCATGTTCAACCTGTGAAATGCATGCTTTGAAAAACATGGAACTTGCACACTATGTTGATCGTCTGCAGGATGAAAATGATGAGTTGAGAAAAATGATGGGGTGGTTGTCTGGGCATGAGCCACAATTGAGTTTGATGTTGGCTCAGTTCAAGAGGTTTGATGGTCAGGCGTTGGGAGCTGACAAGTGTGGTGAGAAGAGTGGTGAGGGAGAAGAGAAAGCTGGAGAGATTCCCATTCCACCACATACCACACCCATGAACAAATTTGCACCCAAGCCAAACTATCTCAGAAACAAGCTGGACACAACCTCAGATCCTCCAGTGTTCCCCCACAAATCTGAAAACTACCAGAAACCCATCAAGTTTGTGAGCACCCAGGGGAGTGTCTTTATGGGAAGAAAGGAGAGAAAGCTGGAGAGAAGCTTGTAGAGAAGCCACAGCCTAAGCCAGTGCCAATCCGCTTCCATTGTGAGTATTGTGGGAGGGATGGGCATAAGGATGAGTTCTGTTTTCGGAGAAAGAGGGATGAGAGGTTTGCTAGGGAGATGGCAAACAACGACAGGTACCACCTTGCTCGTGGTGTGCCTGAGCCTCGTAGAGGGCCTCTACCTAAGGGTGATGTGTTTGTAAGGATAGTTCCCACTCGTGGAGGTGGAGGTGGAGGTGTGTTCCCCCAGAGAGACAAGCGTGTGGGGTTTGGGTGTGTTGAGTTGGCTCGACGTGCTCCTTCTCGTGACCGTTACGAGTTTGGGAGGCACGATCAGAGCTTTGGGTCTCAGATGGACTACGGGCCACGTTTTTCTCCTCGTGGTGTGTGTACTCCTCCAGTGAGACGTGACAGGTCCCTTGGTGGTAGGCGTGAGAGGGCTCCGCCTAGAGGTTTTGGGAGGATGGATTTTGCTAACCCTTCTTTTGAGCAAATGGCTCAGCACTGGTTTGACTCTTTTGGTACTAACCCCAGTGTTGAGTCTCTTGCTCATTCTCGTCCTCGTTTTTTATTGCAGGTGGGAGGCTTGGAGAACTTTTGGTTGATCGACTCCGGTTGCTCAAGACACATGACCGTAGATCGTGGGTGTTTCTCCAGCCTCACCCCGGTGAGTACGAGGGAGTACATCACTTTCTGGGACAATAGGAGAGGACGAGTGCTTGCTAAAGGTATGGTGAAGGTGAGTAGCAAGGTGACCTTAAGAAGTGTGGCCCTGGTCAAGTCACTTGGTTTTAACCTGTTGTCAATATCTCAATTACTTGACGAAGGTTTTGAGGTTCGTTTTAAGTCGGATGCTTCTCGTGTGCTTGATTCTCGAGGCGATCTTGTTTGTACGATCGTCCCCGAGGGTCAAATCTTTCGTGCTGACTTTTCCCAGTCTGTTGGCCCTCCTCGATGCTTTGTTGCTGGCGTTTCGGCCGAGCTTTGGAAATGGCATAGGAGGTTGGGACACTTGAGCTTTGAGTTGCTTTCCCGCTTGAGTGGTCTTGATCTTGTCCGAGGATTGCCTAAGTTGAATTTCGAGAAAGATTTGGTTTGTACTTCTTGTCGGCATGGAAAGATGGTTGTCGCTTCTCACGCCCCCTTGACGTCTGTCATGACTGAGCGACCTTGTGAGCTATTGCACATGGATTTGGTTGGGCCAGCTCGTGTTCGCTCTGCTGGTGGGAAGTGGTATGTTCTTGTGGTTGTTGATGATTTTTCGAGGTACTCTTGGGTTTTCTTTTTGGAGGATAAGATTGAGACATTTGGCTTTGTTCGGGACTTGATCTTGAGGTTGAAGAATGAGAGACATGGTGATGCCATTCGAGCTATACGCAGTGACAATGGCACGGAGTTTAAGAACTCTCATTTTGATGCCTTTTGTAGTGATCTTGGTCTCGATCATCAGTACTCTTCTCCATACGTCACATGTCAGAATGGCATTGTGGAGAGGAAGAACCAGACCCTTTGTGAGATGGCTAGGACGATGCTCGATGAGCATAGGACTCCTTGGCATTTCTGGGCCGAGGCGGTCAATACCGCTTGCTATGTCTCAAATCGCATATTCCTTCGTTCTTTCAAGAAGAAGACCTCTTATGAGCTGATGCATGGCCGACAACCCAAGGTGAGTCACTTTAGAGCTTTTGGTTGCAAGTGTTTCATTCTGAAGAAGGGCAAGTTGGATAAGTTCGAGTCTAGATGTTCGGATCGGATTTTCCTTGGTTATGCGATTCACTCTAGAGCATATCGTGTGCTCAACCTTGAGACTAACCGAATCATGGAGACTTGCGAGGTAACCTTCGACGAGACACAGCCATGTAGCTCTTCTGCTTTTGAGTGTGCAGGTGACGAGGAGATTGGTGCCAGGATCTTTGAGGATGAGAATGATGGAGATGGAGACGAGGAGGATGATGATGGTGGTGCTCCCGTGGCTGATCGTGTACACGCTACTTCCACTACTACGACGACGATCGAGGATGGACCATCCTCTACACCCACTACGACTGAGGCTATTCGAGTGGAGGCTGCTGCTAAGGGGGAGGTTGTGTCCAGGCGTGAGGCTCCCCGGCGAGTACAAGTTGATCACCCACCGATGACCATCATTGGTGATCTTCATGAATGCACTACACGGTCGAGGTCAAGGAACACTTCTCATTTCACTCACTCTGCCATTGTTGCATCATTTGAGCCCAAAGATATTCGACACGCTTTGTCTAACGAGAATTAGGTGAATTCCATGCATGAGGAGTTGGAAAACTTTGAGAGAAACCAAGTCTGGGTGTTAATCGATCCACCGCCAAATTGCCATCCCATAGGTACCAAGTGGGTGTGGAAGAACAAAGAGGGTGAGAATGGGATGGTTGTGAGAAACACGTCGAGGTTGGTGGCTCAGGGGTTCAACCAGAAGGAGGGAATAGACTATGAGGAGACATTTGCTCCTGTGGCCCGTTTGGAGGTGATTAGGATCCTTCTAGCCTTTGCCGTGGCTAAAGGGTTCAAGTTGTACCAAATGGATGTCAAGAGTGCTTTCTGGAATGGGTGATAGAGGAAGAAGTGTATGTGAGGCAACCCTCGGGGTTTGAGAGTGAAAAATACCCACACCGTGTATACAAACTCCAGAGAGTGCTCTATGGGTTGAAACAGGCACCTAGAGCTTGGTATGGCAGGTTGAGAGGCTTTTTGCTGAGTAAGAGGTTTGTGATGGGCACAGTTGATAAGACCCTATTTCTCCTTAAGCATGGGAATGACCTTTTGATTGTTCAGATATGCGTGGATGACATAATCTTTGGTGGCTCTTCTCATGATCTTGTTGCCAGATTTGCAGATGACATGAGCAGGGAATTTGAGATGTCCATGATGGGCGAGCTGCAGTTTTTCTTGGGTCTCCAGATCAAGCAGTGCAAGGATGGGACCTTTGTACATCAGGCAAAGTACACGAGGGACATGGTGAAGAAGTTTGGCATGAACGACTCCAAGCCACTAACTACACTGATGAGTACGACTACGGCTTTGGACGCGGACGAGGACGGCGAACCCGTGGACCAGAAGGAGTACCGGAGCATGATCGGCTCCCTCCTCTACTTGACGGCGATGAGGCCGGACATACAATTCAACGTGTGTCTGTGTGCTCATTTTCAGGCTTCACCGAGGACTTCACATCGGCAGGTCGTCAAGCGGATTTTCAAGTACTTGAACTACACTCCTGAGTTTGGCCTGTGGTACTCTGCCTCCTCGACACTCAGGTTTCATGGTTTTTCTGATGCGGATTTCGCTGGGTGTCGTTTGGATCGCAAGTCCACTTCTGGGTGTTGTCAGTTCCTTGGTTCGTCTTTGGTCTCTTGGTCATCTCACAAGCAATCGAGTGTAGCCCAATCCACCACCGAGGCTGAGTATGTAGCTGCTGCTAGTTGTTGTTCCCAGCTGCTTTGGATGACATATACCACGAGTGATTTTGGAGAGGAGTGTTCCCAGGTTCCACTTTTCTATGACAGCACCAGTGCCATAAGCGTAGCCAAAAATCCTGTTCTCCACTCCAAAACGAAACACATAGAAGTGAGGTACCACTTTCTGAGGGACAATGTCGAGAAGGGAAACATATCTTTGTCCTATGTCCCTACCCAAGACCAGCTAGCTGACATTTTCACCAAACCGCTTGACCAAGTCACTTTCACTCGCTTGCGGGGTGAGCTTGGAGTGTGCTTTCCTTTCTAGCTGGGTGTTGGAGCTTCTCATGTATATATGTGTCATAAGTTCATTTTGTTGCATTTCATTCATGCATTTTACTTTCTGTACAAAACCTAGTAGGATAGCCATCTTTGGATCACTTGAGCTAGGATTGAGCTTCTCTTATATATATACTGATCACTGATGTGCTATTTGTGAGACTTGTGCACATTTGGTAAATTGTGGATGTGAATGCTATGCTCTTGATGGTTTTGCCATATATTTGTGTTGAGATAGATTTCTTTTGATGAAAATGCTAAAATTGTGTCTCTCATGAGTAGATGCTTGTCTATGCTCAATTTGTACTTAAATGCTTATATCATGCTCAATTTGTACTTGAGGATCATATTCTCTTTGCTTGGGGAGGAGCATAAGCTTCTTTTTGCCGCAAAGGCACTTCATGTACCATGTTTAAACTTGAAAATGAAATTGGTGTATGAATTGCCTTATGCTTGAAAAATGAGCTCCTAATCATATTTTATGGTTTGATATTCATATCTTGGGTGCTAAACCGTAGCATGCTTGTCTACCATGAGAAGTCTCATTTTAAGAAGTAGATACATGGCTCGGTGGCTTTAACATGACTTGAGTAGCTTGTGGGCGTTTATAATGATCTTGTGATGAGAATTTGTGATCTTGTATAAACTTTGGATGATCTAGTGTATTTATGTTCAAATTGGTATAGAGAGAGTCTTGCTCATGAGATGACTATTTCTTTGTGAAAATTGCTTAAAATTGCTCTTGACCATGTCACATGCTTATATGTCTCTACCTTCTTGATGGCAATAAGCTAGATACACCATGTCTACTTTGCTTGCTCTATGTCTCATTTGTAGCATTTTGTTGTGCTCTTTGTATATTTGAGAAGCTTGGTAGATTGTATATGTGCTTTGACATGCATTTTTCATGAAAACAAGGGGAAGAGTTTCATATACCTTGATTCATGCATTGTCAACAAGGGGGAGAGATTTGTATGATATGGTGAGAAATTTTCATGCATTGGAAGTTTTTGTGAAAAATTGATATGCATTTGTGAGATGTGGCATGTGAGGAGAAAAATTGAGAAGAAGAGGTTGCATTTGCTCAAGGGGAGTTTGCATATGTGCAGGGGGAGCTCCTTTGTTTTTCCTGAGTTTTTGTGCTTTGTGATGTGCTCTTTCAGAGCTTTGTTTTGTCTCGGCTGTGTCGAGCCATTGCCCTTGTCTTAGGGGGCCGAGACTTGGATTGGCGAGTGATCGAGTTTTTGCTTGTTCTTTGGCTTTGGATCACTTGCTTGGGAGGTTTGTGTTCGTGGTTGTTTTCTTTTCTTTTTCTCTATGTGGTTACTATGGGTGTTGTCAATGCACTCATCAAGGGGGAGATTGACGACCAGGTGTGTCCGAGGACCAGTGGAGGGTCGCTCCTTAGTGATGAGTGATTGACAACATTGTGTGAACTGATGCTTGGCTAAGTGTGCAGGTACAGGTTGTGTCCTGACTCGTGTCGGTGCAGGTGAAGAACAAGCACGAAAGGCCTTAGCCGTGGCGGTCTCCGGGTGATGGAGTGGCAAGTAGGCTTGGTTCGATGGACCCGGTGGCCGATGGGGTCATGTGCGAGCCGTGCGGTGCAAGACTGGCGGGCTGTAGTCGTGAACATGGGCCGGTGCAAGGTAGCGGATGGAGCCCGAAGCTTGCACGCGGGGTTTGGTGGTTTGCCCACAAAACCATCGGTGGACGGTTTCTTGGTTTGGGCCTCAAAACCAAGCCCGGAGGCCCGAGGTGACGGAGATGGTGATCCGGGAGCTTCGGGAAGCTTCGAGGTGGAGGGCACATGGCGTGATCACGAGGTTTGTGTCGATGTGAGGCGAAGCCACTGTGGAAGCGTGTCCGTCCGATGAAGACTTGACCAAAATGCCCCTGAGGGGTTGTATCTTCATTTCAAGCAGTAGGGGTAGCGTGGTCATTTACCTCCCTCTGATGGACTTCGTATAAATAGCGGAGAGGTGGATGGCATCTCTCTCTCTTGGACTCTAGGGCTTTCTCCCCCAGTAGATTTCTCTGAACTACTTCGTTTTCCTCTGGATTCCTTAGGCTAGACTCTTGTACAGACTCTGTCCTCTGGATGTATGGAAGCATTCGGCGTAGCGGTAATCTCCTAGTCCTTTGTGATTTTCGTGTCATTTTCGGGGCTATTTTTGGGGAGTTTTGTTTTTCACTTGATTCGGGGATTTGAGGGCGTTTCCTCACGGATTTCTTTGAAGGGATCATGGGTGGATGCCTTGCGCATGTTTGTGTGTGATCTTCACCCCTCAAACGCCGTGGAGAGCCTTCGATTCGTGTGTTTTTGCTTGGAGCCCGAGTTCATGGTGGTGGTTCGTGTGATCCGCGATTCCCGGTGATTTAGTGGCTTAGGAGTCGAGACTTTTGGGCCATAGCATCCTTGTGTGACGCTTTTCATCTCCCTTAAATTTTGTCTCAAGAGCTTCAACCGTTTGGGAGATCCGGTGATGAAAATGTGGAGTTGACTCCCGAGGTCGGGCGTTTTTCTGCTCTGTCCGCACCTGACGGACAGTCCGCGGCCTCCGTGCGGACGGTCTGCGAGGTACCTTACAGGCCAGCTGTTCTTCGTGTTCTTCGCGTGTTCTTGAGCGTCTATCGTTCGATCCGTTGAGCCGGTTGGTTCTTGGTGCGCAAAGTTCACGGACAGTCCGTACTCAAGTGCCGGACGGTCCGTGACGAGCCGGACGGTCCGCGGGTCCATCACGGACGGTCCGTTTTTCTCGGTGCGCCCATGGAGGTTCGGGTGGCTTTTATGGACAGTCCGCAGTGACCTCACGGACAGTCTGCGCCCTCCACGCAGACGGTCACCCGGTCACCCCGAACAGTCCGCCTGGGACTTCGCAGCAGTGCCTAAGTCCTTTGGTTCTTGCTTTGTTGCTTCCGCTCTTTGCTCCTAGGCTTGTCTCTTGTTCTTCTAGGCTTGTGTGCGCCTTGTTTGGAGCTTCCTTTGTGTGCGCGAGTACTAGGAGTGGCAATCGGGACATAAGCTGAGTTCGACCTTTAGGAAGAATTTTTATCGGCTCCCATTCACTCCCCCCCTCTCTAGTCGCCCGATTCGGTCCTTCACCCACACTTGAAGTTTGCATTGCTAGGCAACAAAACTCAAGTGTGTGGTGATCAAGCTTCCTTTTGTAAATGTTCCCTCACCAAAGCCTATCTAGGTGTTGCAGCTGATGTGGCTCACATGTTCGTAGGCATCACCTATCCATCTTTCTTTTCAATCTCCACCTGAAAGGTTACTGACCAAAAATACCCGAAGGATGACTTATCCTAAAAACATGTTCTTGCTTTTATTCGAAAAGGGAAATAAAACCTATGCTAATCCAGGCTATCTCCTGGTAGTTCTTTGTTTATTTAAAGTCATAAGCTCGACCATGGGAACTTCATCTTGCAGCTATCGTTGGTGGTGTCTTTCCCGTCTCACCACCAATCCTTGATGTATCAGTGAAGCTTTAGCTACAAGGTTAGTGCCACAGTGCACACACGAAATCTGCAATGCTTATGGTAAACATATGCATCTACAATCAACCTTCCAAACTAAGCATGGCTGACTCTAGAGAGGCATGATGCGAGCATGGTTTAGGTGGTAGATCAAGGATGAAACTACCATGCTCGTAAATGAAGTCTTTTCGTCCAAACTCCGGAGTTAGTGCCTTACAAAGTTCCATGGCCCATGAATTCTCCATCTCAAGAGAGTCATCGTGGAAGCTCGATGTTGACTGTCGATCATGATCGAAAGCAACATGATACGGGCCAACAGGAAGAGGCTGAAACTCGGTCGAGGGTGATGACGACCGTTCTCCTTCACAAAGGTGAGGAGGATCTTCCGAGTCGTACTCACGAAATACTCTCCTTCCCTAGGGAAATGCTACAATGGTTTATCTATGCGCTTGCGGATTTGTTCGTGATCGTTAGGTTTACCTATGGCAAGTTGATGCTCACGCTAACTCGGCATCATTAGTAGTGACGTTAAGAAATGCCAACAAGCATTTCTGGGGCTGTCACCAAGGATGGATTCTAAATCTGTTCTTAGGTGATTGCGCTACGAAATGTCAACAAGCATTTCTGGCGCTGTTGCCGGGAAGGAACGAGATTATCATGACTATGCTTTGCATCTGTTTATAAATCATGAGTAGGTTAGATTAACTCTCAATGCAGGCCAACCTTGATTGTCTTCTTTTATCTTTGGATGATGAAGACATGTAGTGTATGACTGGTTTCGACTTACCAGAGAATTTCACTGAAGATCTCGAGACACTAATGAGGAGAGCTCGAATTCATTTCGACTCACCTCGTCATACTCGTCCGGAAGGCGATCCAGCTTCCTTTGTACCATCCACATCAAACACTATGGCCCAGAAGACGCTTCGTGAGTACTCAGCTCCTTCTGCTGACTAGGTGCTGCAAGGCCCTGTGGTGGCAATGGGGACTGAAAACTTTGAGATCAAGACGGGCCTAATCACGATGGTATAGGCTAGTCCGTTTTGTGGCAAGCCAAATGAGGATGCTAATACCCATCTGCAGCAATTCCTAGAGCTATGCAGCACTTCCATCATCAGTGGTGCAAATATGGATGCAGTTCGTCTGCGACTATTTCCTTTTTCTCTCCTGGGGAAAGCCAAGCAATGGTTCTATGCGAATCGTGATGCTATCAACACTTGGGACAAGTGTTCAGAAGCCTTCCTCAAGATGTTCTTCCCGTTGGGTAAAACCAATGCTCTTCGTGGAAGGATTTCTAGTTTTCAGCAAACAGCAAGTGAATCTATTCCAGAGGCTTGGGAAAGGCTTCAAGACTACGTCCTGTCCTGTCCTCACCATAGGATGGAGGATTGGCTAATTATTCAAAGCTTTTTGTTGACGTTTGATTATCGTTGCAAAGTTCGTTTGGACTTGCAAACGGACAAATGCCTCGTCGTAGTTAAGGAACCATTCTTCCCTTGAGTGGTGAACCCAAGGTATCAAATCCGTGGAACAATGTGTAATGCAAGATCAATCTAATAATCGAGAAGCACTTGCTTCTTCAAGAGGTTTCGAATTGCATCTAATCTACTAAGATCAAAAGAGGTAGCAAGAGAAAGCATTGAGGTACCGATCTAGAGAGGGTCTAGATCGTGTTTATGTCGTCGTTTCGAGCAAGATAAAAGAGAGAGTAAAACAAATCTCATTGAAAGCTTCTTTCAACCATGACCTTCGGTCAAACCCCCTAAGTCGCCCCGCCGTACTCGGTGTCAACATCCTGTCACGATGTTCCCCTTTCTTCGCGGTCCAATCTTAGAGCACACCCGCAAGGAGTGCGTTGAACCACTTGGTAGATCGGGTATGCACCTCTAGCCACCACGGCTACAAGAACATCCCATGCAATCTATCTCGAGAATAGATTGAGGAAGAAAACACCCAAGCAAGAACAAGAATTGCAAACAAAGGTACTTGATCGCTAGGAATCAGATCCATTAAAACTCCATCAAAAGTATGTATACATGAATAAGATCCAACCGGGATCCTACCTTGATCTTGATTCACGCCTCTGGAACTCCGACATGGTCTTCCTTGCAAGGTTCCCACACCGGCTAGGCAAACCCTAGACGACTAACACGACCCTCCTCTCCGGGGTGGTGTCCCTCAAGCTCCTCTGCTCCTCGGCGGCGAATGACGAATGGCTTGATACGTGGCTCGAGGTACGGGGACTATAAATAGCCCGAGGATCAGCTAGGTCAAAGGGGGCGGCGACCAGGGCCCAGAATGGGCAGGGCCGGCTGGCCTGGGCTGGCCGGCCTGGCCCCATTCTGGCCCAGTTCGTCGCCGCTTTTCTTCGTGAAGCTTCTCGCGACTTCCTGAGTTTTCACCGAGTTGCATGTGGTCCCTTGACGTCATTTTCCTCGCGGTTTAGATAAGAGGGTTTTGCGTATGAACTCCCACATCTTCCGTCTAGGTCCTCAGCACTTCTCGGCCTCACGCTTTGGTCCTTGGTTCATTTGGAGTCATGTTCATCTTGTATCTTGACTTGTCCCGGGGTCCGTGATCACCTTGTAAATCCCTTGATGAACTTTACCCGGAAGTCCTTATTTAAGCTCTTGATTCCTGTGTAAACAATAAACTCCAAAAACCATGCACGAGTGCGAACATAACATATAATGGGGGTTAGGATCGTTAGTGTGAATATCAAATCAATACCAACATAGAAGGTAAACAAGTGGCTAGGTTGACGGAAATCGACCGCCAACATCCCCCCATGCTTAAACCTTGCTCGTCCTTGAGTAAGCCTTCTATGGATATCAATGTTGCCCTTCGATGTTCAAACCCTACACTTGATCATACATGAGAAAACATAATGCTCTCTAGTTTTATATTCGTTAAAGTTCCATAATGTACTAACTTTTATCTTTATGGAAGGTAGATATCATTCAAGCTCTTTCCACAAGTACTTGATCATGCTCTCAAACTTTTAAACAAATCTCAGAAATTTTGAAAAATAAAGAATGAGATAAAGAGAAAAATTGCTTTACCAAAATAAAAAATAACCATCTTGCACTTTGCTCATGTACTCTCATCTCACTTGTCTCTCAAGCCTACTTGTTCTACTCCTTTCCTCTCTCAAAGCATATGGTGGAAAGCTTTATGTGGAGCTATAGGAAAGTTTAGTACTACCAAGATATTATAGTTGAGATATTATTAAAACAAGACTAGCTTCTCATGGTCTTACCGAGACTCGTCAAAAAGGTCATTGGAAAAATAATGTTATCAAGGAGGGGGGAGAGATGAACACACACTTTTCGATAGGTGGACATGTGCAAATGGCAAAGAGTGATCCCGAGGCACAAACGAAGTCCTCGTTATCGGATTGCACATGGTTGGAAAGATGAGTATGGGTCTTGATCTTGAATCCTCTTGAAAACTCAAAAACACTAACATAGCTAGAGAATCGGGGAGCTTTATTATTATTATTTTTTCTTTCTTTCTTTTTTCTCATCATACTTTTTCTTCTTTTATCATCATTTTTTTCTTTCATCATACTTTTTCTCCTTTTTTTATTTGTATTTGCTCCCTTGAACTCTAGACTATACTAGCACTTCCTTGGCAACCCCACCATGCTTAGACGTTTGCTCGTCCTCGGGCAAAAGAGGTGATAAATATGCCAAGGTGGGAATTGAAGCTCTCATTTTTTTTCTTAGAGAGAGACACTCAAAAAATCTTCTAGGGATCCTTTTGGAAGTCTCCCTTTCTCACTTGAAGCACCTTCCTTGTAATCTTCTCCAAAATATTCATCCATACTCATATATTGGGTTGTGATCAAGGAGGTGAACACAAAAAAGATATATATGGGTTTTGGTTGGATATCCGGCGAGGTTTGCGAAATTCCCAATGTGGAAACTCACAATGCACGGATAGAAGCGGCTATCATAAAGAATGATATGCAAAAACAGAATGACCAGCTTCTTAGTCTCGGGCCAGAGAAATAAGGCCTTGAATTAATGCACCCAAAAATAAATCTTGTATATACTAAGGTTTTGCACTTCAAGTAAACTTAGGCTTTGGATGGGTAGAGCAAAATGCAAGCGGTACTTGTGACAAGGTTAGCATAACTTTTTGAGAATAAAAAGGTTCTTTGATTCATCCAAAGTTGAGAGCAACGAAAAAGAATGGGACTTGAGTTATCATACCCTCCACACAAGATTAGGCTAGTATTTAACTAAATTTCAGATTCATATTAAAGAGAGCACTAGCTTAAACATGCATAAAACAAGCATAAGATCGAGCAAAGCGGCAACGATCATCACATATCATCATGGTACAAATTTTCCATCCATATTAAGATCATAAAAGCAACGGTAAAACTTATTCATGATGATGGATAACAAACTACTACCACCACACATGCTGAAATTAAATAAAAAGAAGAAAATACTACGCAAACATAAACACACACAAGATAAAAATAAAGAAAAGGAATAGAAAAAATCAAACCACACTTAAAAAGCTCCGTCCCTTCCTTCTTTCTTCACTCCTCATCCGATTGCTCTTGCTCCGTTGGTTGACTTTCATTGAATCCTTGCTCAAAATATTGTTGCATGGCCCCTCCATGGAATTGATGCGGCGGCACGAGTTGAAGACGCCCCAATTGATGGGCGATTCCCGCCGTTCCTTCATCCAAATGGTTGACATGGCTTCGGATCCTCTCGACGTCTTGTTCATTCCTTTGCATATACGCCCCAATAATGGCTGCACTTTGTTCGGGCTGGGGCATGCTTGCATACGGTGCCATAAATGCTTCATTGGGCACAACAAAAGTTGGTGGATAATATGTTGGAGGAGGTGGTGGCATGGCTGCACCACTCCCCCATGCTTGCATCGACACACTTCTATAGTAGGGTGGTGGCATAGGAATCCCGCCATAAGGTTGATGGTAGGCCGCTCCTCCTTGCTCTTGGGCTGCGGAGGACAAACCTTCTTCTATAATTCTTCCCCTCTTGTTTTTATTGGCCGGTACGAGAATTCCTTCCTCTAACCAATTCTCTCTCCCTTCAATAAATAATTTCAGCTTCATATTTGGGAGAGGAACATTGACTTTTGCCACCTTGTACCCTCTCTTTTCATCTCCACTAATGTATTTTCCTTGCTTCATGTAATCAATTCCAAGTGAATTTCCCGCAAGTATGAATTTTGGATTCCTTGGAATAACCGGTTCACAGAAAGTGCTATCATAGAGAGATAGCATCCCAAACCAATTTGTCCACTCCCCGATATTGCCTCACAACACCACTGATTGATCATGATATATGATGGATCAATGGCTTGCCTTGCAACCAATGCCGAATAAAGCCAATTAACTTCCATGTCGGTGACCTTGGACTCCTTCATTCTTCCCAAAATCCTTTTGCCCATCCAAGAATGAAATATCCGGATGATGGGATTCTGGATGCTACTTCTCTGCCGGTTATCTTCCCCTAAAATCATACTCCAAAATCCTTCCAATGCACTTTAATTAGCATTAACTTGCTCCGGGGCTTCCCTCTGAAAACCGAGCAACTGTCTAATTTGCTCATAAGGAATTATTTGCTCATCATCCTTCAATCGAAATGAGAGGGATGGCACCCCTTCATTAATAACTGGTGCCATGGTCATGAGAATCTCCATGGCAAGCTCCAAATGAAAACTCACTCCTACTCCATCGGAAAATTGCCCCCATCCAAGGTGGTTCATCATTTGATAGATATCCAGAGAAAATCCCAACACTTGGAGGGCATCATCATCGAAGTCAACATTGGGCACAACCCTCTTCTCTAGGCGCCCAAGCTTCTCCTCCTCCTCCTCCTCCGACATCATAAGAAATCCATACTTGCAACGTCGTGGAGTGTATGGTGGTGGAGTGGATGAACGAGTCAAGCGACGAGGTGGAACGGGCGGCTCCTCCGTTCGCCCTTGCGGTTCGGTGAACCGCATGGACGAGCTTCGCGTGTCTCTCCTTCCACTAAGGAGCATGGTGTCGCTCCTTGATGGTGCCACGTCTTCTTCCATGCTTCGCGGCGACTCGGAGATTGAGTGCCTCCGCGAAGAACTTGTTGATGCCGGCTTCGATGATGACGATTGGGTCTTCTTTCCAAGGACCTTGCCAAAAACCTTCTTCATCTTGTAGTTGCTGCACAAATCACAAACAAACTCTCCCGGGGGTTTCTTGCCGGTAGAAATACACACAAAAGAAGTATATGGAAGAGCAAGGATTGTGATGTATTTCTCTAAATTTTTGGACCGAAGAATGAAGAACGAATTTTTCGGAGGTGTTTCTGGAGGTCCTGAACTAGGAACTCAAGAACACAAACTAGCAATGAAACAAATGTCTTACCTGAGGAAGATGAGTGCCGAGGGCCAAATATATAGGCCAGGCCGGCCGGCCTGGGCCGACCGGCCTAGGGCCCCTGCCCCTCTTCTTTGTCTCCTTTTTCTCCCACTTGTTGCTTGATTGATCATGGTGCTGTGCACTCGTGCTCCACGCCGTCCACCGTCCAATTCTTCTCAGCCACTCCTTTTTCTTTCATGGTCAAGTCCTCCATCTTAATCATTTTGTTTGTGTCACTTCCATGCCTCCTTGCCTCCCATGCCATCATTCATAACCTGCAAAAATCAAAGCAATGCTGCCCCCCCTCCATGCTTGTCCTTGCATGTGCTCAAGATGCTTAAATGATGAAGCCTTCCTGTGATGCATCAATGAGCATTAGAAGTTCAATTAAGCTCAAAACCTTCCCTTGATCATGTTTAGATGCTAATTACTCCTCTAATTTCGAAAATTAAAAATTAACTCATAGATATCAATGAGTTCAAATGTATTTTAGAGGAGTGTTTAAGCATCAAAAACATTTGTAAGTCGAAACTTCCGACTACATTAATTTTGGTTATACCGGGATCACTTGCTCTCATTGATTGATAGCGAGCTCCTCCGGCTTGACCGTGGGGGTATGGGTTTAGGTTCTAATTTTGGCAAAACATGAGACAGATGTTTTGAATGAACAAAAATAAATGGGCTTGGAAAAATTCTAATTCTAGAGAAACCGGTAGATATCAAGTTGAAAGAAACCAAAAATCTAAGTTTACGCGAGTCCTAGCATGCGTCAAAGATTAAAAATCATTAAGGAAAAACACGGGCCTCTACTCGTGTGTTTTTATGATGTAAAACAAACCAACCTTATCATCATGAGGAGGATGAAAGGTGTGGGTAGGTTCTGAATTTTTGGAGTTGGTTTCTCGAAAAGAGGCAAATAAATCGTAGGATGGCTCATGTCAAAGGTTTATGTCAAATAAAATCCAAATGAAACATCCGAGCAACTTAAATGTCTCAAAATTAAGTTCAACCACTTAAGAGTTTATACCAAGTCTTGCGTAGCAAATTCTAAGACCAACTTACTTGAAAATCGGAAATAATCCGGGTTGCCCTCTCGGCAGCTTTATTCTTGAACGGGTTGTCCTCCCGGTAGTTTATTCTTGACTCGATGAACGGGTTGCCTCCTGCCTAGCGCTTTGTTTATAATCCATGGCTAGACTTCTTGTCTTCTTCACTTCGGATCAACGCTCTTTGCGGGCGTTGCAATCTTGGGTACCCACTTCCGCACCATCTTGGGCACGGGATTATTCTCCGGCCTAGTCATCTTTTTGGTCTTCACAGGCATCTTTTGTTCTTTGGTCTTGACAGATGCCACAACTTCTTTTATCACCTTCGCTTCCTTCTTCTTGGGCTCCTCCTTCTTCTTTGGCTCTTCCTTGCTAAATGATGAGGTGGAACATATTTAGCATTGATCATGTTGCATACCTCGAAATGTGGACGAAACTTGAATATGCTTCGTGTGCCATTGACGTCAAACTTGATCTCCCCCTTTCCAACGTCGATCGTCGCCCCGATGGTCTTGAGGAAGGGCCTCCCTAGGATGAGGGGCGGCTTCTCCCTTTCTCCCATCTCAAGTACCACGAAGTCGACGAGAATGAAGTGATCTCCAACTTTCACGGGCACATCTTCGGCGATTCCCACGGGATAGCAGATAGAGTTGTCACCCAACTCCAAACACATACCCGTAGGCTCAAGTGGTAAGCGTAGCTTCTCGAACACATCTCTTGGCATGACACTCACGCTTGCTCCAAGGTCGCATAATGCCTTCACGAACATGAATGAGCCAATAGAACATGGGATAGTCGGACATCCAGGGTCTCTTTGCTTCTCGGGCCCTTGATTTGCGATGGCGGCACTACATTGTTCGGACATCTTGACATGGTCTACTCCAAGTGTTGCCATCTCATACTTGTTTGCAAGGATGTTTTTGAAGTAGCGAGAATATGAACTTGGAGAGCATCCAATAGCGGCATGTTGATGCTTAACCTGCGCACCACTTCCACAAACTTTTCAAAATGATTATCAATTTTACCTCAAAAGTAGTGTGTCTTTAGTGTAGGCATCTTCGTGTCATCACTTGGCATTTTGAATTCTGGCTCTTCGGTAGCAATCTCCGGGATAGTAGTCACTTTCTCCTTAGTGTGATCATCCGCTTCAACGGTTGCTTAGGCTTCCTTGCTCCGACTGGAAGTTCCGGATCCTCCGTCTCCTTTCCCGACCGAGTTTGAATAGCCTTTGCCGTCTCAGGACCTTGGGGTTGCCCCGGCAATCTTCCTTCACTAGCGGTTAAGCGCCCGGCAAATTGTCCCACTTGTGTCTCCAATACCTTCATTATGTTGAGCACTTGTTGGTTGGAGCTTCCTACCTCCGTCACCGTGGCATCGATGTTCTCCAAGATTTTATCCATAGTCTTGAACTTAGTGACGGTGTCTTATTGATCTTTGCTTGCTCGTCCATGAAATCCTTCAGTTGTATACGAAGAGGCACCGAATTTTGAATAGACGAACTTGCATTAAATTGAGGTCTACCTTGTCCGTAGTGGAAGTTCAGCAAATCTCCTTTCCTCATGTAGTCAAGCACCTTTGCTTCCTCCGAACAATCTCTTTGGACATGGCTATACTCCCCACATTCTTCACACGTGGATCTTGCTTCGGCAGCCTTCAAGTCTTGGGCGGCCTTCTTTTCTAACTCCATATTTTCCAACCTTCTCATGAGCGAGTCAATCTTCCCTTCTAGAAGTTCTTCCTTTTCAACCTACAAAACACCTTTAACATTGCCCGTCGGTTGAACCAGAAGTAAGCGTCCGGATGACGCCCATGTATCATTATCCGCAACCTTCTTGAAAAGAGTGAATGCCTCCGTCGGACTTAGCTCAATAATAGATCCTCCCGCCGATGCGTCAATTACGGTCCTCGATGCTAGATTGAGACCTTGATAGAACTTTTGAACAAGGTCCTCCTTCGGGAACTTGTGATGTGGCACGGCTCGGGTGTACTCATTGAAACACTCGAAAGATTCCGCGATAGTCTCCGTAGGATATTGAGCAAATGTAGCAATCTTATTACGCAAGCTTTGAGTCTTACCCGGCGAATAGTACTCCTTCATCAAAGCTCTCATCAATGCTTCCCAATTTTGCACCGTCTCCACTGGTAGAGTGTAGAAGTAGAACCATTGCAAGGCTTTTCCGAGACGTGAGAACGGAAAAAGTCTTGCCCTCAATTGATTTTGATCCAGCCCTTCCATCGTGAATGTCTGACAAAGTTGAATGAATGCTTGGATGTGAAGGTTAGGATCCTCTTTACCGATGAAGGGTGTATGTTGCACCATGCGGATGGTTGAAGTCTTGATCTCAAACGGCCTTCCGATGTCAGCTAGGTTGAGGATGGGGAGATCACCAAGCTCCGGGATGCAAAGCTCCCCAATCTTCCTCTCTTCTCCCATTGGTGGCGGTTGAGGTTGATCTTTCCTTGGACTTGTAGGTGGTGATTCTTTCTTTGGACTTGTAGGTGGTGATTCCTTTGGAGATCCCGACATTCCTTCGTCTCTGGTGTTTGGATCTACAATCCCCAGCTTCCTAGATCGTGCTTCGCGTCTCCCTTGCCTGTAAAGTTTTTCTGGATCATCCACAAAATTTTTTGGTTTGTTGGAGAGGTGGCCGTCCATCTCCTGTTAGGGTTAGTGATAAACAAAATATACAAAAGATCTAAAAAGAAAAGAAAACTATAAAAAGGGTTAGTCAAAAACTAGATTAGATTGGTTTTTGAGGATGATCAAAGTTTAGTAGATGCAAAAGAAAAATCAAAAAGAAACTGAAAATACTTTCAAACGAGATATTAGATTGGATCTTAATTACTTGTTCCCCGGCAACGGCGCCAGAAAAAAGGGGCTTGTTGATGTTTGATTATCGTTGCAAAGTTCGTTTGGACTTGCAACCGGACAAATACCTCGTCGTAGTTAAGGAACCCTTCTTCCCTTGAGTGGTGAACCCAAGGTATCGAATCCGTGGAACAATGTGTAATGCAAGATCAATTTAATAACCGAGAAACACTTGCTTCTTCAGGAGGTTTCGAATTGCATCTAATCTACTAAGATCAAAAGAGGTAGCAAGAGAAAGCATTGAGGTACCGATCTAGAGAGGGTCTAGATCATGTTTATGTTGTCGTTTTGAGCAAGATAAAAGAGAGAGTAAAACAAATCTCATTGAAAGCTTCTTTAAACCATGACCTTCGGTCAAACCCCCTAAGTCGCCCCGCCGTACTCGATGTCAACATCCTGTCACGATGTTCCCCTTTCTTCGCGGTCGAATCTTAGAGCACACCTGCAAGGAGTGCGTTGAACGACTTGGTAGATCGCGTATGCACCTCTAGCCACTGCGGCTACAAGAACATCCCATGCAATCTATCTCGAGAATAGATTGAGGAAGAAAACACCCAAGCAAGAACAAGAATTGCAAAAAAAAAGGTACTCGATCGCTAGGAATCGGATCCATTAAAACTCCATCAAAAGTATGTATACATGAATAAGATCCAACCGGGATCCTACCTTGATCTTGATTCACGCCTCTGGAACTCCGACATGGTCTTCCTTGCAAGGTTCCCACACCGGCTAGGCAAACCCTAGACGACTAACATGACCCTCCTCTCCGGGGTGGTGTCCCTCAAGCTCCTCTGCTCCTCGGCGGCGAATGACGAATGGCTTGATACGTGGCTCGAGGTACGGGGACTATAAATAGCCCGAGGATTGGCTAGGTCAAAGGGGGTGGCGAACAGGGCCCAGAATGGGCTGGGCCGGCCGGCCTGGGCTCATTCTGGCCCAGTTTGTCCCCGCTTTTCTTCGTGAAGCTTCTCGCGACTTCCTGAGTTTTTGCCGAGTTGCCTATGGGCCCTTGACGTCATTTTACTCGCGGTTTAGATAAGGGGGCTTTGCGTATGAACTCCCGCATCTTCCGTCTAGGTCCTCAACACTTCTCGGCCTCACGCTTTGGTCCTTGGTTCATTTGGAGTCATATTCATCTTGTATCTTGACTTGTCCGTGATCACCTTGTAAATCCCTTGATGAACTTTACCCGGAAGTCCTTATTTAAGCTCTTGATTCCTGTGTAAACAATAAACTCCAAAAACTATGCACGAGTGCGAACATAACATATATTGGGGGTTAGGATCGTTAGTGTGAATATCAAACCAATACCAACATAGAAGGTAAAAAAGTGGCTAGGTTGACGGAAATCGACCGCCAACACTTTTATAATGGGCTGACTCCGACAGCCCGAGGCCATATGGATGCTGCTGCTCAGGGAGCATTCTTATCACTCACTGCTGATAATACCAAATCACTTGTTGAGAAGATGGTATCCAACCAAGGGTGGAGCGATGAAGGACTCCAGCCACGTCAGAGGGGTACTCATACTGTCAAGGAAGCAGATATGATTACTGCCAAGCTGGACCTTCTTATGAAAAGATTGGATGACTACAACAGCGAGAAGGCTGCCATGGCCACCACTACTGTACCAATGGATTCTCATATGACTTGTGAAGTCTGTGGCAACACTGGGCATTCAGGAAATTACTGTCCTGAAACTCAGGAGGACGTGATGTACATGAACGGCAATAACAATGGTTATCGTCCACATCAACAAGGAGGCCAAACATGGAATCAACAACACCCTTATTATTAAGGAGGTAACGAAGGTAACACTTACAATTCTAACTAGCCCTCCTTGAGAGATCTTGTTTTCGGGCAGGCTAAAATTAATGAAGGTGTTAATAAAAAGCTAGCTGCTCTTGATAAAACATTGGAAAGTCTCAACGTTAAGCTTGAAAGTTTTTCTTCTACTCAGAACAGCCAACTAAGTTTTAACAAAATGTTAGAAACTCAGTTAGTTCAGTTATCTGCTTTGGTTCCGTTTGCTGGTAACGGGAGGGTCCCGGGGCAACCCGTGTCCTCTTGTGAAAATGTTAGTGTAGTGTCGACTAGGTGGGGTAAGACACCTAGGAAAACATATGCTCCTAACTATGCAGGAAAGCCCATACAACAAAACCTGGATCCATGGGAGGAATCAACAGTTGTGCATAGAAGAGATCCTGGCTATCCAGCTATCACATGCACAATTTATTACAAGACGATCAGGCATGCCCTTTGTGACCTTGGTGCAAGTGTCAATCTTATGTCCAAGGCCATGTTCGAGCAACTAGGATATCCAGCTCTCTCTCCAACAGCACGTACTATCCAACTCGCCGATTCAACGATACGATATCCAGAAGGAATTGTGGAGAGTCTATTGGTCAAGGTCAAGAACTCTTATATCTTTGCGGATTTTGTGGTCCTTGATATGGATGATGAGGGAGGAATGCCGCTCATCCTTGGGCAACCATTTATCAGTGATGTCCGAGCTAGAATCAATGTGGGGGCTGGAGTGATCCGTTTCCGCATTGAGAAGAGGAACTTGATGTTCAAGTTTCAAGATAAAGAAGAGCAGTGCTATTTGGTGCAAGATAGTGTTGAGCAGCTTGGGGGACGGACGGATCCTTTACCCCCAATGAAGAAATCTCTGTCAACATTAAAGCAAAAGAAAATTCGTAAAGAATGGCGGAAGATTGAGAAGGCATCACCCTCTACTACTCAGGAGTGGGATGCCGAGTGGTATTAACCACTGGGAAGAGTCCAACTCGTCGGACTAAAAAGGATGAGTCCTTTCTACCAAAAAGCTTAAAGATGGTATTTATCTCATATTTCCCTTTCATGAACGTTCATCATTTAGAGGCTCGCATTCTTCATGAACGTGCCTCCTCGATCTAGTTGACGAGCAAGTTATTCATACTTTTGCATTCGTTCATAAGTTAGAGGCTCGTGTTCTTCACGAACACGACCCTTGATCTTCTGTTATAAGCGCATATGTTTGCATCCCATTTGTGTGGTTACCCGTCTATCAGAATATATATTGAATCTCATGCATATCTGATTTAGATCAAGTATCAATCATATCTACTTGCGCGAATCGATTCAATGATGAGTATAGTCTAGCTCAACCTCGCGGGTTCCTCACTCCGTATTTATAAGGAGTGCTATAGTGTTTCTACGGGACGTCAGACGTAGCCGTGCTATAGTAGTAGTCGGCAGTATAGACATGGTGTCTAGACTGCTGGTTATCCTTCGAATGCCTTGTATCTCACGGTTTGTCTTGGGGTAGGCCGCGGTAGTGACAGCCGTTGGACCCTCTGAAAACCCCCACGTTCGGATACAGCATGTAGGCAACCATTTGCCATGAACCAACTGTTATATCCAGCAGGGGCCGGTGTCCGAAGTGAGATTCTTATCCGAGCTTGTTCCTCTCTAGAGTCAAGAACCTACAGGAGACTTCACATCTCTCACCTACCTCAGCAGGGACCCTGTGCCCTTGGATAGTCACTCGTAGAGTATCCCATACTGTTCCTTGGATTCAATACCCTTTGGAATACTCCTTTGGGGAAGTGCTACAGCGATATCTCCATGCGCCTGCGGATTCTTTCATACCCGTCGATATACCCAGGGTGGATCTTGCGTTCACGCTAGGTGCGCAACTAGTGGTGACGTTAAGAAATACCAACAACTGCTCGGGGGCTACTACACTAGTGCACCTTGTGACGCCCTATTTTCCAAAGGTCGCCTCGACCTAATGGAAGCCTGCTTCCACTACTTCTCTGCTAGACCTACCTGCGGTGGGCATGATGACCTTTCTGAAGGTTGCGGCAGTTACTCCATTATACCTGACCTAGGTCAGGTCTGCGGTTCTTCAAGAATGATGCCTTGTGAGGACCAGGTGTGTCCGAAGACAAGTGGAGGGTCACTCCTTAGTGATGAGTGATTGACAACGTTGTGTGGACTTATGCTTGGCTAAGTGTGCAGGTACAGGTTGCGGCTTGACTCGTGTCGGTGTAGGTGAAGAACAAGCGTGAAAGGCCTGAGTCGTGGCGGCCTCCGGGTGATGGAGTGGCAAGTAGGCTTGGTTCGATGGACCCGATGGCCGATGGGGTCAAGTGCGAGCCGTGCGGTGCAAGACTGGCGGGCTGAAGTCGTGAACATGTGCCGGTGCAAGGTAGTGGATGAAGCCCGAAGCTTGCATGCGGGGTTTGGTGGTTTGCCCACAAAACCATCTGGTGGACGGTTTCTTGGTTTGGGCCTCAAAACCAAGTCCGGAGGCCTGAGGCGACGGAGACGGTGCTTCGGGAGCTTCGGGAAGCTTCGAGGCGGGGGGCACGTGGCGTGATCACGGGGCTTGCGTCGATGCTAAGCAAGGCTGTGGTGGAAGCGTGTCCGCTCGATGAAGACTTGAGCAAAATGCCCTTGAGGGGTTGTATCTTCGTTTAAGCAGTAGGGGTAGCGTGGTCATTTACCTCCCTCCGATGGACTTCGTATAAATAGCAGAGAGGTGGATGGCATCTCTCTCTCTTGGACTCTAGGGCTTTCTCCCCGGTAGATTTTCTCTGAACTGCTTCTTTTCCCTCTGGATTCCTTAGGCTAGACTCTTGTACAGAATCTGACCTCTGGATGTATGGAAGTATTCGGCGTCCCGGTGATCTCCTAATCCTCTGTGATTTTCGTGTCATTTTTTGGACTATTTTTGGGAGTTTTCGTTCTTCGCTCGATTTGTGATTTTGGAGGCGTTTCTTCACGGATTTCTTTGAGGGGATCATGGGTGGATGCCTTGCGCATGTTTGTGTGTGATCTTGACCCCTCAAACGCTGTGGAGAGCCTTCGATTCGTGCATTTTTGGTTGGTGCCCAAGTTCATGGTGGTGGTTTGGTTGATCCGCGATTCCCGGTGATTTATTGGCTTAGGATTCGAGATTTTTGGGGCATAGCATCCGTGTGTGACGCTTTACATCTCCCCAAAATCTTGTCTCAAGAGCTTCAACCGTTTGGGAGATCTGGTGATGGAAAGGTTGGGTTGACTCCCGAGCTCGAGCTTTTTCTGCTCTGTTCGTGCGTGGCGGACGGTCTGCGTGTCCCTGGCGGACGGTCCGCAAGGTGACTACAGCGTTGGTGTTCTTCGTGTTCTTCGCGTGTTCTTGCACGTCTTCGTTTCAATCCGTTTCGCCCCTTGGCTTTGGTTGCAAGGAGTTTGGCGGACGGTCCGCGAGGGTCTCACGGACAGTCCGCGTGGCCGGAATTCTGACGGACGGTCCGCGGAGCCTCCACGGACAGTCTGAATTTCGAGGGTACGCTACTGGTGGTTCGAGGCTCTTTTATGGACAGTCCACCGTGACTGTCCGGACGGTCCGCGACCCCCACGTAGACAGTCCGCCCGGGCACCCCGGACAGTCCACCAGGGATTTGGCAGCAGGGTCTAAGTCCTTTGGTTCTTGCTTTGGTGCTTCCGCTCTTTGCTCCTAGGCTTCTTGGTTGATCTTCTAGGCTTGTGTGTGCCTTGTTTGGAGCTTCCTTCGTGTGCACGGATTCGTGGAGTGGCAATCGGGGTATAGGCCGAATTCGACCTTAGGGAAGAATTTTTATCGGCTCCCATTCACTCCCCCCCTCTCTGGTCGCCCGATTCGGTCCTTCACCTTGTCTTCACTTCGACCTTCTGGCCCTTCGTCCCAGGAGATCGCCGTTCTACTTCATGCGCGCATCGGAGGGGTTTTTTCTTTTTTGGATCCCCGTGCACCCTTCACGACCTTGACGGTGCCGCGCCTTCGCCACTCTTCGACACAACCTCCCCTCGGCCGCTACGCCTACACGTCGATCGGGGGCTTGAGAGACATGGGTACCCATGGGTCCCCACCAGCCAGGGTCCCAGAGGTCCCTGACAAGTGGACCCGATCTTCTAGATGCCCCACCGACCTGCAAAGTGGGCCCAGCAACCTTATCCGTGACTCCGACGACTCCCGGCGACCTTATCAAGATCCCAGAAGATCCGCAGAGCTTGGCATGCAAACCAAGACAGTAAGATGTGGCGCGCCGCCGCCTGTAGGCACGAGTATCATGGGATACTCCTTGTAATATGGAAGATAGCTTCCCACAATTGTAACCGACCCAGATACAGGTCCACCGACCTTGAATGGAAGCCCTAGTCCGTCCTCCCTATATAAGGCGGCCAAGGACTCCATTCAAGGGGACATCTTCATCCTCTCGCATAATCCACCACCGCAACTGGACGTGGGGTTTTACTCTCTGGAGGCCTGAACCAGTCTAAACCCTTGTCTCCCCGTGTTCATCGCCATACTCGCCTAGTTCCGAGTTCACCACGTGGACTACCACCTACGCTCTTAGTTTCCGATCCTCTCCATTAACCTGCAAATAGCTTGGGTAGCCCCCTTGCAGATCTGTCCAGGTCTCTCCCCCTGACAACTTCTGAGGTTCATCAGTCAAAACTCGACACCATGCCTTGTTTTGACTGAAGAAGACAATTTCAACCTAAGCACCATGCTTAATTTAAAATAGCCTATGAAGGTATGTTGCAACATACATTCAAACCAGAGCATAAGAACAAAGATAAAGGAATCATGTAAGCATGATCAAGCTATTACGAAAAGGAACATAAGCATGAGCATATGACGTTGAACCTCGGGCAACCTCCCGGAAGGGCTTTGTTTAATGTCAAAAGCAGGACTTACCTAGCTAGTAAGCAAGATGCAAGAGCTGACATCGTCTCCACACCAGGATAAGATTTGGTAGAGGAGGAAGTTTACTCTGGATGCTCACATACCTCCCCCACACTTGAAGTTTGCATTGCTAGGCAACAAAACTCAAGTGTGTGGTGATCAAGCTTCCTTTTGTAAATGTTCCCTCACCAAAGCCTATCTAGGTGTTGCAGCTGATGTGGCTCACATGTTCGTAGGCATCACCTATCCATCTTTCTTTTCAATCTCCACCTGAAAGGTTACTGACCAAAAATACCCGAAGGATGACTTATCCTAAAAACATGTTCTTGCTTTTATTTGAAAAGGGAAATAAAACCTATGCTAATCCAGGCTATCTCCTGGTAGTTCTTTGTTTATTTAAAGTCATAAGCTCGACCAGAGGAACTTCATCTTGCAGCTATCGTTGGTGGTGTCTTTCCCGTCTCACCACCAATCCTTGATGTATCAGTGAAGCTTTAGCTACAAGGTTAGTGCCACAGTGCACACACGAAATCTGCAATGCTTATGGTAAACATATGCATCTACAATCAACCTTCCAAACTAAGCATGGCTGACTCTAGAGAGGCATGATGCGAGCATGGTTTAGGTGGTAGATCAAGGATGAAACTACCATGCTTGTCAATGAAGTCTTTTCCTCCAAACTCCGGAGTCAGTGCCTCACAAAGTTCCATGACCCATGAATTCTCCATCTCAAGAGAGTCATCGTGGAAGCTCGATGTTGACTATCGATCATGATCGAAAGCAACATGATACAGGCCCACAGGAAGAGGCTGAAACTCGGTCGAGGGTGATGACGATCATTCTCCTTCACAAAGGTGAGGAGGATCTTCCGAGTCGTACTCATGAAATACTCTCCTTCCCTGGGGAAATGCTACAATGGTCTATTTGTGCACTTGCGGATTTGTTTGTGATTGTTAGATTTACCTATGGCAAGTCTTGATGCTCACGCTAACTCGGTGTCGTTAGTAGTTACGTTAAGAAATGCAAACAAGCATTTCTGGCGCTGTCGCCAAGGATGGATTCTAAATCTGTTCTTAGGTGATTGCGCTACGAAATGTCAACAAGCATTTCTGGCGCTGTTGCCGGGGAAGGCACGAGATTATCATGACTATGCTTTGCATCTGTTTATAAATCATGAGTAGGTTAGATTAACTCTCAATGCAGGCTAACCTTGATTGTCTTCTTTTATCTTTGGATGATGAAGACAGGTAGTGTATGACTGGTTTCGACTTACCAGAGAATTTCACTGAAGATCCCGAGTCACTAATGAGGAGAGCTCGAATTCATTTCGACTCACCTCATCATGCTCGTCCGGAAGGCGATCCAGCTTCCTTTGTACCATCCACGTCAAACGCTATGGCCCAGAAGACGCTTCGTGAGTACTCAGCTCCTTCTACTGACCAGGTGCTGCAAGGCCCTGTGGTGGCAATGGGGACTAAAAACTATGAGATCAAGACGGGTCTAATCACGATGGTACAGGCTAGTTCGTTTTGTGGCAAGCCAAATGAGGATGCTAATGCCCATCTGCAGCAATTCCTAGAGCTATGCAGCACTTCCATCATCAGTGGTGCAAATATGGATGTTGTTCGTCTGCGACTGTTTCCTTTTTCTCTCTTGGGGAAAGCCAAGAATGGTTCTATGCGAATCGTGATGCTATCAACACTTGGGACAAGTGTTCAGAAGACTTCCTCAAGAAGTTCTTCCCATTAGGTAAAACCAATGCTCTTCGTGGAAGGATTTCTAGTTTTCAGCAAACAGCAAGTGAATCTATTCCAGAGGTTTG
Source organism: Cenchrus fungigraminus (assembly GCA_036936925.1). Lineage (NCBI taxonomy): Eukaryota > Viridiplantae > Streptophyta > Magnoliopsida > Poales > Poaceae > Cenchrus > Cenchrus fungigraminus. The sequence continues at coordinate 63,242,985 of CM072781.1, read as the reverse complement.
GGAAAGGCTTCAGGACTACGTCCTGTCCTGTCCTCACCATGGGATGGAGGATTAGCTAATTCTTCAAAGCTTTTTGTTGACGTTTGATTATCGTTGCAAAGTTCGTTTGGACTTGCAAGCGGACAAATCCCTCGTCGTAGTTATGGAACCCTTCTTCCCTTGAGTGGTGAACCCAAGGTATCGAATCCGTGGAACAATGTGTAATGCAAGATCAATCTAATAACCGAGAAACACTTTCTTCTTCAAGAGGTTTGGAATTGCATCTAATCTACTAAGATCAAAAGAGGTAGCAAGAGAAAGCATTGAGGTACCGATCTAGAGAGGGTCTAGATCGTGTTTATGTCGTCGTTCCGAGCAAGATAAAAGAGAGAGTAAAACAAATCTCATTGAAAGCTTCTTTAAACCATGACCTTCGGTCAAACCTCCTAAGTCGCCCCGCCGTACTCGGTGTCAACATCTTGTCGCGATGTTCCCCTTTCTTCGCGGTCGAATCTTAGAGCACACCCGCAAGGAGTGCATTGAACCACTTGGTAGATCGGGTATGCACCTCTAGCCACCGCGGCTACAAGAACATCCCATGCAATCTATCTCGAGAATAGATTGAGGAAGAAAAAACCTAAGCAAGAACAAGAATTGCAAACAAAGGTACTCGATCGCTAGGAATCGGATCCATTAAAACTCCATCAAAAGTATGTATACATGAATAAGATCCAACCGGCATCCTACCTTGATCTTGATTCACGCGTCCGGAACTCCGACGTGGTCTTCCTTGCAAGGTTCCCACGCCGGCTAGGCAAACCCTAGACAACTAACATGACCCTCGTCTCCGGGGTGGTGTCCCTCAAGCTCCTCTGCTCCTCGGCGGTGAATGACGAATGGCTTGATATGTGGCTCGAGGTACGGGGACTATAAGTAGCCTGAGGATGAGCTAGGTCAAAGGGGGCGACGAACAGGGCCCAGAATGGGATGGGCCGGCCGGCCTGGGCCCATTCTAGCCCAGTTTGTCCCCGCTTTTCTTTGTGAAGCTTCTCGCGACTTCCTGAGTTTTTGCCGAGTTGCATGTGGGCCCTTGAAGTCATTTTCCTCGCGGTTTAGATAAGGGGGCTTTGCGTATGAACTCCCGCATCTTCCGTCTAGGTCCTCAGCACTTCTCGGCCTCACGCTTTGGTCCTTGGTTCATTTGGAGTCATGTTCATCTTGTATCTTGACTTGTCCCGGGGTCCATGATCACCTTGTAAATCCCTTGATGAACTTTACTCGGAAGTCCTTATTTAAGCTCTTGATTCCTGTGTGAACAATAAACTCCAAAAACCATGCACGAGTGCGAACATAACATATAATGGGGGTTGGGATCGTTAGTGTGAATATCATATCAATACCAACATAGAAGGTAAAAAAGTGGCTAGGTTGACGGAAATCGACCGCCAACACTTTTATAATGGGCTGACTCCGACAGCCCGAGGCCATATTGATGCTGCTGCTCAGGGAGCATTCTTGTCACTCACTGCTGATAATGCCAAATCACTTATTGAGAAGATGGTATCCAACCAAGGGTGGAGCGATGAAAGACTCCAGCCACGTCAGAGGGGTACTCATACTATCAAGGAAGCAGATATGATTACTGCCAAGCTGGACCTTCTTATGAAAAGATTGGATGACTACAACAGCGAGAAGGCTACCATGGCCACCACTACTCTACCAATGGATTCTCATATGACTTGTGAAGTCTGTGGCAACATTGGGCATTCAGGAAATTACTGTCCTGAAACTCAGGAGGACGTGATGTACATGAACGGCAATAACAATGGTTATCGTCCACATCAACAAGGAGGCCAAACATGGAATCAACAACACCCTTATTATCAAGGAGGTAACCAAGGTAACACTTACAATTCTAACCATCCCTCCTTGAGAGATCTTGTTTTCGGGCAGGCTAAAATTAATGAAGGTGTTAATAAAAAGCTAGCTGCCCTTGATAAAACATTGGAAAGTCTCAACGTTAAGCTTGAAAGTTTTTCTTCTGCTCAGAACAGCCAGCTAAGTTTTAACAAAATGTTAGAAACTCAGTCAGCTCAGTTAGCTGCTTTGGTTCCATCTGCTGGTAACGGGAGGGTCCCGGGGCAACCCGTGTCCTCTTGTGAAAATGTTAGTGTAGTGTCGACTAGGTGTGGTAAGACACCTAGGAAAACATGTACTCCTAACTATACAGGAAAGCCCATACAATAAATCCAAGATCCATGGGATGAATCAACAGTTGTGCACAGAAGAGACCCTTGCTATCCAGCTATCACATGCACAATTTATTACAAGACGATCAAGCATGCCCTTTGTGACCTTAGTGCAAGTGTCAATCTTATGTCCAAGGCCATGTTCGAGCAACTAGGATATCCAGCTCTCTCTCCAACAACACATACTATCCAACTCGCCGATTCAACGATACGATATCCAGAAGGAATTGTGGAGAGTCTATTGGTCAAGGTCAAGAACTCTTATGTCTTTGCGGATTTCGTGGTCCTTGATATGGATGACGAGGGAGGAATGCCGCTCATCCTTGGGCAACCATTTCTTAGTGATGTCTGAGCTAGAATCAATGTGGGGGCCAGAGTGATCTATTTCCGCATTGGGAAGAGGAACTTGATGTTCAAGTTTCAAGATAAAGAAGAGCAGTGCTATTTGGTGCAGGATAGTGTTGAGCAGCTTGGGGGAAGGACGGATCCTTTACCCCTAATGAAGAAATCTCCGTCAACATTGAAGCCAAAGAAAATTCGTAAAGAATGGCAGAAGATTGAGAAGGCATCACCCTCTACTACTCAGGAGTGGGATGCCGAGTGGTATTAACCGCTGGGAAGAGTCCAACTCGCCGGACTAAAAAGGATGAGTCCTTTCTACCAAAAAGCTTAAAGATGGTATTTATCTCATATTTCCCTTTCCAAAATTTTATTTAATTTCCAACCTGCATATTTGTTTTTCCAAACCTTGCATCTGCATGCTAGATTTAGCTAGCCCATTTTCCCTTTTCAAATAAAATTCCTAAAAATAATTCCTGAGCTTGAAAACTTTAGAAAAAATCATTTGGGCAATTTCTGGAGCAAATTTTGGCCGGTGCACCAGGGCAAGCCCTGGGCTAGCCGTTTGGGAGCCGCCAGCCAAAGCAGGCCGCCAGCGGGCCCGAGCCTAGGTTGGCCGACCGTTGGTTCGGCCGATCTCGGCCAATGGCTAGCAGGGCCCAGCTGGCTCGAACGGCTCCTAGCCGTTGTGACTTGGCTACCCCGAGCTGCCTGCCCAGTTTGCTTATAAATAGCAGGGGGAGAGGGGATGTTCTTCACCCATTCAACTCATTTCACTCACACTCCCCTCTCTACTCCTTGCTCTCTTGGTTTTCTTGGATTTTTTGCTCAAGTTTGGATTCATCAAGTACTCTCTCTATTGTGTTGCTACAAGTATTGCTATTGGTGGAGCAAGCTCGGTAAGAATTTCAATCAATTTCACTAATCCATCACTGAGTTGCTCTTGTTATCCTATTGTGTGCTAGCATGAGTTGGGCGGTGAACGCTCTCCAGAGGGTGACATGCTCCCATTCACGGGCAAGCGCAAGTTCATCTGTCCCCGCTGAGCCGACGCCGAGCCCAACAACAATGGACTATGAAGAAGAGCAAGAAGAGCAAGCCGAACCACAAGCAGCGGAGGAGGTTGTCGACGACACCCCCTACCTCAGCTTGCGGGGCACTCGAGAGGAGCAAGCCTATTCTCTCCTAAAGGACCGAGTCTTCGCCCACACCCGGGACTTTGACTCGGCACTCATGGAGAAGACAGGTATGAACCTCGAGTTCGCTTCCATTTGCTATGCTCTTGGTTGGGAGGAGTTTGCGCCGGTTACAGAGCTGGGCTCTCTGCCCCTCACCATCCAGTTTCTTTACTCTCTTACCGAGGTGGCCGATGGTATTGAGTTTCATCTTTTCGGGACCGATTACCGAGTTTCATGGAAAGATCTTAGTCGTCTCCTTGGTTTTAATCATCGTTGTGCTCTTTCTTTGAAGAAGGCTTATGAGGGTTTTGTTCTAGAATCTTTCTGGGGAGATATTTCCGATCTAGTTTATAGCGCTAAATTTGTGCCTTGGTGCAATGATATTGTGCATCCCACTCTCTGCTTGTGGCACAAGTGGCTCGCCATTACTCTTTTTCCACGAGAGGATGTCTGGCCCGTGCGCAACGATGAGTTGATGCTTCTATATGCCGCTACTAAACGGATCAAGGTCTCCCCATTAAAGCTATGATACGGCAGTGGTTGACGAGTTTTAAGATGATAGGCCCTATTGAGTGTACATCTTTGATGACTCGTATTGCTCTCAGACTCAGGGTTCTAAGCGGGAATCATGTCCCCTTCATTGGGACGCCCCGAGTTCTCATTGATGAGGCATAGTTGATCCGAGGGCATACACTTAAGAAAGGCCCAAATGATTATTTGACTTTCTTCTTCCCGGGTTATACAAATCAAATCCCGTAACCTAACCCGGGGTTTCAGTTGTATAGCTCAGAGTCGTTAACCATTCCCCTTGTTACGCAAGAGGAAGGTCGTCATCCTAGTGTTTTAGGTAGGTCCACCAGAAGTGCGGCAAAGAGAGCACACATGCAGCAGCAGCAGTCACAGCCACCACCACAGCCACAACCACAGCCTAGTACACCACCAGTGACAGGAGGGGCCCCTGCGGGGCACATGTTCGGGGTTACCCCTGGATATGCACCTGGTTGGGACCAGCCCGCCTACCAGCCGAGTGCGAGTTGCACAGCTTGGGCGAGTGCAAGCAGGGACCAATGGACTACACCCGCTAGTTCTAGCTCTGGTGGTCCACCTCCGTCTTCGTCCTTCAAACGGCACTCTTCGGCCTCCTCACGGGACGCTCAGCTCGCGCAGCAGCTAGGAGAGCTCACCGTTCAGGTCACGGGATTGGAGGAGACGCTGAACACCCACGTTGAGGCTAACTCAGCGTGGCAGCGTCAGTCTGGCGAGAGGATTGACGCCATGCAGCAGGCGCAACAGCAACAGATAGAGGAGCAAAGGGCTTTCTATGCGAGTCAGGGTTTCTTCTACCCTCCTCTGCAGTGAGCCTGAAGCTAGCTTGGGGGAGGACCCCCCATCCTGAGGTAACTTGTATCTTCCTTTGTTTTTAGAATATCTCATAATGAAAACCCATAAAAATCTGCAATAATAAAAAGACCAAAAAGATTTATTTGCTTCGATCATTAAGTTTGCTTTGATATGCATAGTAAGAATGATTTGCCTCTATGGTTGAAATAATGAATAGTTGCTCTGTTTATTCTTCTCGTATGTCTTGCTTACAACTTTGTATCCTACCTAAGTTTTGAGTTGTTGGCTTGCATGTTCGAACCTTAGTTTGAAAACTGTGGGTAGCAAAAAGCATGATCCATGCCTAAGTTGTTATGAGACATGATATGGTATAATAGAGTGCTATGATCTTGTACCTAGTGATGCTTGACATCCGGAGTTTTCCTTTTTGAAAAATCTAAACATGATGAATTCCTCAATGATGAGCATTTCCTATCCACATATGCAGCTTGTTCTCTCATTGGGCTTTGTCAAATTGTTGTGACCCTTGTTAGAGATCGTACTCCCCTGATCAAGATCACGTACACGTTCATGCTAAAACTTCTACACTGGAAGTTAGCATTCATCATTTGTTCCATTTGTGAAGGACCGAATTGGCGACCAGAGAGGGGGGGGGGAGTGAATGGGAGCCGATAAAAATTCTTCTCACGAACTCGGCCTAAACCCCAATATCACTTCTAAAGAATCCCGCACAAACTTGCCAAGATCACGTAGTCACAACGGACCTACGGACCCTAGGAACAAGCTAGGACAAGCCTAGAAACAAAGCGGAAGCAAGCTCAAAAGGAAACGAGAAAAGAACGAGCTCAGGACAAGCTACAGCAGGTTTTGTCGGAACTTCCGGCCAAATATCAGAACTTCCGATAACAGGTTCTCTGGCTCTCAGAAACTCATTATCGGAACTTCCGGTACAGGGTCGGAACTGCTGTCCATCGGAACTTCCGGCCTAGGGTCGGAACTTCCGAAAAAGACTTTCTGTCAGCCCTTGAACAAGTTATCGGAACTTCCTGCCCCGGGTCGGAACATCCGACAGCCCCAAGAAAACAGAGAAAAACAACCCGCGAGAGAAGGAAGGAAAATCCAAAACTCGATCAAACGAACTCCAAAAATCACGAAACTTTAACCATAGCTTCTTAACAACACAAGGAAGCTTTGCCCAAAAGATCTCCTCAAAAAATCAAGGAATCACCACCAGAAAAATGATTTAGGCTATGAACCCTAGAGAGGAGACATATCCTCAAATCGATGGATCTCCCAAACGGCTAGAGCTCTTGAGACAAGATTTGGGGGAGATGATAAGCAACACAAGATGAAGCTATGCCCCAAAAATCTCGACCTCTAACTCCCTAAATCACCGGGAATCGCGGATCACACGAACTCCACCAAGAACACGAACTCCGGCCAAAAACTCACGAATCGAAGGCTCTACATGGCGTTTGAGGGGTCAAGATCATACACAAACATGCACAAGGCATCCACCCATGATCCCCTCAAAGAAATCTGTGAAGAAACTCCTCCAAACTCACGAATCGAGTGAAGAACGAAAACTCCCAAAAATAGCCCCAAAAATGACACGAAAATCACAAAGGACTAGGAGATCACCGGGATGCCGAATGCTTCCATACATCCAGAGGTTAGAGTCTGTACAAGAGTCTAGCCTAAGGAATCCAGAGGAAAATGAAGCAGTTCAGAAAAATCTACCGGGGGAGAAAGCCCTAGGAAGCAAGAGAGAGAGATGTCATCCACCTCTCCGCTATTTATATGAAGTTCATCGGAGGGAGGTAAATGACCACGCTACCCCTACTGCATAACTGAAGATACAACCCCTCATGGGCATTTTGGTCAAGTCTTCATCGAGCGGACACGCTTCCACCGCGGCCTTGCTTAGCTTCGACGCAAGCCCCGCGATCACGCCACGTGCCCCCCGCCTCGAAGCTTCCCGAAGCTCCCGGATCACTGTCTCCGTAGCCTCGGACCTCCGGGCTTGATTTTGAGGCCCAAACCAAGAAACCGTCCACCTGATGGTTTTGTGGGCAAACCACCAAACCCCGCGTGCAAGCTTCGGGCTTCAACCGCTACCTTGCACCGGCCCATGTTCACGACTTCAGCCTGCCAGTCTTGCACCGCACGGCTCGCACTTGACCCTATCGGCCACCGGGTCCATCGAACCAAGCCTACTTGCCACTCCATCACCCGGAGGCTGCCACGGCTAAGGCCTTTCGCGCTTGTTCTTCACCTGCACCGACACGAGTCAAGCCGCAACCTGTACCTGCACACTTAGCCAAGTATTAGTCCATGCAACGTTGTCAATCACTCATCACTAAGGAGCGACCCTCCACTGATCCTCGGACACACCTGGTCCTCAATCTCCCCATTGATGAGTGCATTGACAACACCCATAGTAACCATGATAGAAAAAAAAGGAAAGAAAACAACCACGAACACAAACCTCCCAAGCAAGTGATCCAAAGCCAAAGAACAAGCGAAAAACTCGATCGCTCACCAATTCAAGTCTCGGCCCCCTAAGACAAGGGCAACGGCTCGACACAGTCGAGACAAATCAAAGCTCACAAGGAGCACATCACAAGGCATAAAACTCAGGAAAATCAAAGGAGCTCCCCCTGCACATGTGCAAACTCCCCCTGAGCAAATGCAACCTCTTCTTCTCAAATTTTTCTCCTCACATGCCACATCTCACAAATGCATACCAATTTTCCATAAAAACTCCCAATGCATGAAAATTCTCCCCAAATGCATAACTCTCCCCATAAAGCATGTGTATTCTCCCACTTATCATACAAACCTCTCCCCCTTGTTGACAATGCATGAATCAAGGTATATGAAACTCTTCCCCTTGTTTTCATGAAAAATGCATGTCAAAGCATATAGACAGTCTACCAAGCTTCTCAAATATACAAAGAGCACAAGAAAATGCTACAAATGAGACATAGAGCAAGCAAAGTAGACATGGTGTATCTAGGACATTGCCATCAAGAAGGTAGAGATATATAAGCATGTGACATGGCCAAAAGCAATTTTAAGCAATTTTCACAAAGAAATATGCATCTCATGAGCAAGATCCTACCCATACCAATTTGAACAGAAAGGCATTAGATCATTCAAAGTTTATGCAAGATCACAAATTCTCATCACAAGATCATTATAAACGCCCACAAGCTACTCAAGTCATGTTAAAGCCACTGAGCCATGTGTCTACTTCTTAAAATGTGACTTCTCATGGTAGACAAGCATGCTACGGTTTAGCACCCAAGATATGAATATCAAACCGTAAAAACATGATTAGGAGCTCATTTTTCAAGCATAAGGCAATTCATACACCAATTTCATTTTCAAGATTAAACATGGTACATGAAGTGCCTTTGCGGCAAAAAGAAGCTTATGCTCCTCCCCAAGCAAGCAAAAGGGCTAAACATTTACAATGACAAAAAGGTCTTTGACCCCAAGCAAAGAGAATATGATCCTTAAGCACAAACTGAGCATGATATAAGCATTTAAGCACAAATTGAGCATAGACAAGCATCTACTCATGAGAGAGGCAGTTTTATCATTTTCACAACCAAAATGCTATCTCATCATACATATATAGCAAAACCATCAAGAGCATAGCATTTACATCCACAAGCTACCAATCATGCACATATCTCATCCATAGCACATCAATGATCAATGTATATAAGAGAAGCTCAATCCTAGCTCAAGTGATCCAAAGATGGCTATCCTACCAGGTTTTGTACAGAAAGTAAAATGCATGAAGGAAATGCAACAAAATGAACATATGGCACATATATACATGAGAAGCTCCAAGACCCAAGCTAGAAAGGAAAACACACCCCAAGCTCACCCCGCAAGCAAGTGAAAGTGGCTTGGTCAAGCGGTTTGGTGAAAATGTCAGCTAGCTGGTCTTGGGTAGGAACATAGGACAAAGATATGTTTCCCTTCTCAACATTGTCCCTCAGGAAGTGATACCTCACTTCTATGTGTTTCGTTTTGGAGTGGAGGATAGGATTTTTGGCTATGCTTATGGCACTGGTGCTGTCACAGAAAAGTGGAACCTGGGAGCACTCCTCACCAAAGTCACTCATGGTGTAGGTCATCCAAAGCAGCTGGGAACAACAACTAGCAGCAGCTACATACTCAGCCTCGGTGGGGGACTGAGCTACACTCGATTGCTTGCGAGATGACCAAGAGACCAAAGAAGAACCCAGGAACTGACAACACCCAGAAGTGGACTTGCGATCCAACCGACACCCAGCAAAATCCGCATCAGAAAAACCATGAAGCCTTAGTGTCGAGGAGGTAGAGTACCACAGGCCAAACTCAGGAGTGTAGTTCAAGTACCTGAAAATCCGCTTGACGTCCTGCCGATGTGAAGTCCTCGGTGAAGCCTGAAAACGAGTGCACAGACACACACTGAACTGTATGTCCGGCCTCGTCGCCGTCAAGTAGAGGAGGGAGCCGATCATGCTCCGGTACTCCTTCTGGTCCACGGGTTCGCCGTCCTCGTCTGCGTCCAAAGCCGTAGTCGTACTCATCGGTGTAGTCAGCGGCTTGGAGTCGTTCATGCCAAACTTCTTCACTATGTCCCTGGTGTACTTCGCCTGATGCACAAAGGTCCCGTCCTTGCACTACTTGATCTGGAGACCCAAGAAAAACTGCAGCTCGCCCATCATGGACATCTCAAATTCCCTGCTCATGTCATCTGCAAATCTGGCAACAAGATCATGAGAGGAGCCACCAAAGATTATGTCATCCACGTATATCTGAACAATCAAAAGGTCATTCCCGTGCTTAAGGAGGAAAAGGGTCTTATCAACTGTGCCCATCACAAACCCCTTACTCAGCAAAAAACCTCTCAACCTACCATACCAAGCTCTAGGTGCCTGTTTCAACCCATAGAGCGCTCTCTGGAGTTTGTATACACGTTGTGGGTATTTTTCACTCTCAAACCCCGGGGGTTGCCTCACATACACTTCTTCCTCTATCACCTCATTCAAGAAAGCACTCTTGACATCCATTTGGTACAACTTGAACCCTTTAGCCACGGCAAAGGCTAGAAGGATCCTAATTGCCTCCAAACGGGCCACAGGAGCAAATGTCTCCTCATAGTCTATCCCCTCCTTCTGGTTGTAACCCTGCGCCACCAACCTCGACTTGTTTCTCACAACCATCCCATTCTCACCCTCTTTGTTCTTTCACACCCACTTGGTTCCTATGGGACGGCAATTTGGCGGTGGATCGACTAACACCCAGACTTGGTTTCTCTCAAAGTTTTCCAACTCCTCATGCATGGAATTCACCCAATTCTCATCAGACAAAGCGTGCCAAATATCTTTGGGCTCGAAAGAAGCAACAAACGCAAAATGAGCGAAATAAGAAGTATTCCTTGACCTCGACCGTGTAGTGCGTTCATGAAGGTCAGCAATGATGGTCGTCAGTGGGTGATCCACTTGTACTCGCCGGGGAGCCTCACGTCCGGACACAACCTCCCCCTCAGCAGCAGCCTCCACTCGAATAGCCTCAGTCGTAGTGGGTGTAGGGGATGGTCCGTCCTCGATTGTCGTCGTAGTAGTGGAAGTAGTACGTACACGATCAGCCCCTGGAGCATCACCACCATCATCATCCTCGTCTCCATCACCATCCTTCTCATCCTCAAAGATCCTAGCACCAATCTCCTCGTCACCTGCACACTCAAAAGCAGAAGAGCTACATGGCTGTGTCTCGTCAAAGGTAACCTCGCAAGTCTCTATGGTTCGGTTAGTGTCAAGGTTGAGCACACAATATGCTCTAGAATGAATCGCATAACCAAGGAAAATCCCATCCGAACATCGAGACTCAAACTTATCCAACTTGCCCTTCTTGAGAATGAAACACTTGCAGCCAAAAGCTCTAAAGTGACTCACCTTGGGTTGTCGGCCATGCATCAGCTCATAAGAGGTCTTCTTCTTAAAGGCACGAAGGAAGATGCGATTGGAGACATAGCAAGCGGTATTGACCGCCTCGGCCCAGAAACGCCTAGGAGTCCTATGCTCATCAAGCATCGTCCTGGCCATCTCACAAAGGGTCCGGTTCTTCCTCTCCACTACACCATTCTGGCAAGCGACGTATGGAGAAGAGTACTGATGATCAAGACCAAGATCACTGCAAAAGGCATCAAAATGAGAGTTCTTAAACTCTGTGCCATTGTCACTGCGTATAGCTCAAATGGCATCACCATGTCTCTCATTCTTCAACCTCAAGATCAAGTCTCGAACAAAGCCAAATGTCTTACTCTTGTCCTCCAAAAAGAAAACCCAAGAGTACCTCAAAAAATCATCAACAACCACAAGAACATACCACTTCCCACTAGCAGAGCGAACACGAGCTGGCCCAACCAAATCCATGTGCAACAGCTCACAAGGTCGCTCAGTCATGACAGAAGTCAAAGGGGCGTGAGAAGCAGCAACCATCTTTCCATGCCGACAGGAAGCACAAACCAAATCCTTCTCGAATTTCAACTTAGGCAATCCTCGGACAAGATCAAGACCACTCAAGCGGGAAAGCAACTCAAAGCTCAAGTGTCCCAATCTCCTATGCCATTTCCAAAGCTCAACTGAAGTGCCAGCAACAAAGCATCGAGGAGGACCAACAGACTGGGAAAATTCGGCATGAAAGATTTGACCCTCGGGGACGATCATACAGACAAGATCGCCTCGAGAATCAAGCACACGAGAAGCACCCGACTTGAAACGAAGCTCAAAACCTTCGTCAAGTAATTGAGATACTAACAACAGGTTGAAACCAAGTGACATGACCAGGGCCACACTTCTTAAGGTCACCTTGCTACTCACCTTCACCATACCTTCCACAAGCACTCGTCCTCTCCCATTGTCCCCGAAAGTGATGTACTCCCTCGTACTCACCGGGGTGAGGCTGGAGAACCACCCACGATCTCCGGTCATGTGTCTTGAGCAACCGAAGTCGATCAACCAAAAGTTCTCCAAGCCTCCCACCTGCAATCAAAAATGCGAACGAGAATGAGCAAGCGACTCAACACTGGGGTTAGTACCAAAAGAGTCAAACCAGTGCTGAGCCATTTGCTCAAAAGAAGGGTTAGCAAAATTCATCCTCCCAAAACCTCTAGGCGGAGCCCTCTCACGCCTACCACCTAAGGACCTGTCACGTCTCACTGGAGGAGTACACGCACCACGAGGGGGAAAACGTGGCCCGTTGTCCATCTGAGATCCAAAGCTCCGATCGTGCCTCCCAAACTCATAACAGTCACGAGAAGGAGCACGTCGAGCCAACTCACCACGCCCAAACCCAACACACCTGTCTCTCTGAGGGAACACACCTCCACCTCCACCTCCACGAGTGGGAACTGTCCTCACAAACACATCACCCCTAGGTAGAGGCCCTCTACGAGGCTCAGGCACACCACGAGAAAGGTGGTACCTGTCCTTGTTAGCCATCTCCCTAGCAAACCTCTCATCCCTCTTCCTCCGGAAATAGAACTAATCCTTGTGCCCATCCCTCCCACAATACCCACAATGGAAGCGGATTAGCACTGGCTTGGGCTGTGGCTTCTCTACAAGCTTCTCTCCAGCTTTCTCTCCTGTCTTCCCATCAAAGACACTTCCCTGGGTGCTCACAAACTTGATGGGTTTTTGGTAGTTCTCGGATTTGTGGGGAAACACTAGAGGATCTGGGGTTGTGTCTAGCTTGTTTCTGAGATGGTTTGGCTTGGGTGCAAATTTGTTTATTGGTGTGGTATGTGGTGGAATGGGGATCTCTCCGGCTTTCTCTTCTCCCTCACCACTCTTCTCACCACACTTGTCAGCCCCCAACGCCTGTCCATCAAACCTCTTGAACTGAGCCAACATCATACTCAATTGTGGCTCATGCCTAGACAACCACCCCATCATTTTTCTTAATTCATCATTTTCATCCTACAGACGATCAACATAGTTTGCAAGTTCCATGTTTTTCAAAGCATGCATTTCACAGGTTGAACATGATGTAGGAAGAGGAGCTTTCAATGCTGCCTCAAGAGAAACAATCCTAGTGTGAGATTCATCTAGCCTAGCATGCAAAATAGGACATGATGTACAAGCTCCTAACAAAGCTGGCCTAGACTTCAATTCATCACACTCAACCCTAACAACATCTAGTTCCTCAAGAACAGAGGCATGTTTCTCCTTGAGGGCAGTCAAGTCAACAAGAAAAACTGAGCAATGACCACAATCAATTTCATCCGACACAACAGGAGCAGACTTCAAAGCAGCTATCTCATTTCTAGCATCCACAAGCAAGGATTCAAGTTCAGCTACATTGTCCTTAGCATCACCCAACAAAGACCTGAATTCCCTCTTCTCCTTGTTGGTCTTTCTAAGCACATCATCACGGTTGTCAAGCAAATCATTCAGCCTAGCATTCTCCTTTAGCAAGAAGTTGGGATCTTGTCGTACCTCTTCATCGGAGTCGGAGTTCGAATCCGAGCTGTGCTTCCCACCCTTCTTGGAGTGTGCCATGCCGCAAAAGCCTCCTTGCGTGACGAAGCTCAGGCCGGTGATGTTCTTGCCCGTGTGCCGCTTGTCCTTGCGCTTCTCTTGCTCTTCCTCGCTGATCGAGTCGGAAGAAGCATCACTTGATGGCGAGTCGATGTCGCTCGCTCCGGCCACCATCGCTCGAGCGGTCTTCCTCTTGTGCCCGCCACTCTTCTTGTGCCTTCTCTCGCTCTTGTCCTTGTGCTTGTCCTTGTAGTCATTCTGGGAGCGGTGCTTGTTGTAGTCATGCTTGGGCTTGCCCTTGTAGTCGTTCTTGATCTCCATGGCTTCAGGGCATTCGGCGATGAAGTGCCCGTGCTTCCTGCACCGATAGCACATCCCCGAGCTCCGCCTTGCATTCTTGCGGTTCTCGTACATCCACCCAAACCTCTTGCTCAACAAGGCGAGATCGTCCTCGCTCAGCACATCAAAGTCCTCATCTGGCAAGGACACAAGACAAGACAAAGAGAAACCACCAGAGTTAGCGTTAGTCCTTGATCCTGAGATGAGAGCCAAACTATGAGGATCAGTGGGGCTCTCGCTCTTGGCTCTCAAGCCATGATCGACCTCTGAAGACCTGAGCTTGGAGAACAGCTCATCAAACGAGAGCGTATCATACGCGCTCGACTCCTCAATGGCCTCGATCTTGGCTTCCCATACGGACCTATCCAGGGCATGCAAAAGCTTGATAGCTTGATCATGATCCGTGTATGGAGCACTGTCACATTGGCCCTCATGTTGTTGACGATGCAAGTGAAGCGCTGAAACATAGCATCGGTCGACTCACCGGGGAGATGAGTGAAGTTCTCGTACTCTCTCTGGTAAGTGGTAAACATCCGGGCTTGCACTTGGGCATTGCCAATATGAGCATTTTTCAACTTGAGTCAAATCTTTCTGGCCACATCCTCTCCGTACACTCAATCAAACTCTGAGGCATAGAGAGCACGGAACAAGTAATCAACGGCCTTGCTGTTGGCCTCAAACATGTCCTGCGATCCTGGAAGCAGAAAACTATCTGGGATGACATAATGAGGATTCTGAGTGACCTCCCAGATAAGAATTCCCTTCCCTCGCAAAAACGCGCCCATGCGCCTCTCCCACATCGGGTAATTCTTGCCATCAAAGTGCGGAGGACCCGACCCCTTGCCGTAATTGCCCATCTTTCGATCTTAGAGTGGTTAGAATCAAGAAGATCCGTAACCGGCTTTGATACCAATTGAAGGACCGAATTGGCGACCAGAGAGGGGGGGAGTGAATGGGAGCCGATAAAAATTCTTCTCACGAACTCGGCCTAAACCCCAATATCACTTCCAAAGAATTCCGCACAAACTTGCCAAGATCACGTAGTCACAACAGACCTACTGACCCTAGGAACAAGTTAGGACAAGCCTAGGAATAAAGTGGAAGCAAGCTCAAAAGGAAACGAGAAAAGAACGAGCTCAGGACAACCTACAGCAGGTTTTGTCGGAACTTCCGGCCAAGTATCGGAACTTCCGATAACAGGTTCTCTGGCTCTCAGAAACTCATTATCGGAACTTCCGGTACAGGGTCGGAACTTCCGTCCATCGGAACTTCCGGCCTAGGGTCGAAACTTCCGAAAAAGACTTTCTGTCAGCCCTTGAACAAGTTACCGGAACTTCCTGCCCCGGGTCGGAACTTCCGACAGCCCCCAGAAAACAGAGAAAAACAGCCTGCGAGAGAAGGAAGGAAAATCCAAAACTCAATCAAATGAACTCCAAAAATCACGAAACTTTAACCATAGCTTCTTAACAACACAAGGAAGCTTTGCCCAAAAGATATCCTCCAAAAAAACAAGGAATCGCCACCAGAAAAATGATTTAGGCTATGAACCCTAGAGAGGAGACATATCCTCAAATCGATGGATCTCCCAAACGGCTAGAGCTCTTGAGACAAGATTTGGGGGAGATGATAAGCAACACAAGATGAAGCTTTTCCCCAAAAATCTTGACCTCTAACTCCCTAAATCACCGGGAAACGCGGATCACACGAACTCCACCAAGAACACGAACTCCGGCCAAAAACTCACGAATTGAAGGCTCTCCACGGCGTTTGAGGGGTCAAGATCATACACAAACATGCACAAGGCATCCACCCATGATCCCCTCAAAGGAATCCATGAAGAAACTCCTCCAAACTCACGAATTGAGCGAAGAACGAAAACTCCCAAAAATAGCCCCAAAAATGACACGAAAATCACAAAGGACTAGGAGATCACCGGGACGCCGAATGCTTCCATACATCCAGAGGTCAGAGTCTGTACAAGAGTCTAGCCTAAGGAATCCAGAGGAAAACAAAGCAGTTCAGAAAAATCTACCGGGGGAGAAAGCCCTAGGAAGCAAGAGAGAGAGATGCCATCCACCTCTCCGCTATTTATATGAAGTTCATCGGAGGGAGGTAAATGACCACGCTACCCCTACTGCATAACTTAAGATACAACCCCTCAGGGGCATTTTGGTCAAGTCTTCATCGAGCGGACACGCTTCCACCGCGGCCTTGCTTAGCTTCGACGCAAGCCCTACGATCACACCACGTGCCCCCCGCCTCGAAGCTTCCCGAAGCTCCCAGATCACTGTCTCCATCGCCTCGGGCCTCCGGGCTTGGTTTTGAGGACCAAACCAAGAAACCGTCCACCTGATGGTTTTGTGGGCAAACCACCAAACCCCGCGTGCAAGCTTCGGGCTTCAACCGCTACCTTGCACCGGCCCATGTTCACGACTTCAGCCCGCCAGTCTTGCACCGCACGGCTCGCACTTGACCCTATCGGCCACCGGGTCCATCGAACCAAGCCTACTTGCCACTCCATCACCCGGAGGCCGCCATGGCTAAGGCCTTTCGCGCTTGTTCTTCACCTGTACCGACACGAGTCAAGCCACAACCTATATCTGCACACTTAGCCAAGCATCAGTCCACGCAATGTTGTCAATCACTCATCACTAAGGAGCGACCCTCCACTGGTCCTCGGACACACCTGGTCCTCAATTTGCTTACGCATTCTTCCACAAATAAAACTCTATGTATCTTTGTATCATTTATCCCTCTCTGAATATCTCCAAAAGAGACAAAGGGCTAGCTAAAACAAGAGAAAAGCATGCTCAAAAGCATGGCAAAATAAAAAAAAGAGAGTGTTGGCGGTCGATTTCCGTCAACCTAGAGCATTCGTTACACTTTGGTTTGAGCTTGATTATGGAACTAACCCGCCACTAGGCACACTAATGATATAACAAGATCAACTTTGTATGTGCATTTGGAAGTGTTGTGTTTTTGCAGAAAAACATGGACAAAAGGGACGGAGTTAAAACGAGTTCAAAGGAGCAAATGAGGAGTTCCGTTCGTGTTCAAGTGCAAGGTGAAATCACTCCCAAAGATGGCAAGGACCAAGGTGCTACGACGGATCATCCCCGAGGACTAAGACATAAAGATCAGACTTCATGCGAGAAGACCCCCTATCTTGATCGCGGGGATGACGATGCCAAAAAGCCACACATGAAGGGGCAAAAAGTCAAAATAGCAAGAAACGCTACGCCAACGAAGATGGGCCCGAACCGGGCCAGAAAAGGCCTAGGCCCGTCGGCCCATGTCGACCGGCCTAGCCTTTTTTTGCCTCGGTTCGTGGTCTCCTTTGACCTAGATGCTCCACGGTGTATTTATATCCCCTGCCTCCGATGGCCGCCGCATCCAATCATTCCATCAACGCCCATTCACCAGATAGCCGCCACCGCAAGATGAGGGCTAGAGTTAGATGAGTTCATCGCAAGGATCAACACCGGCGGAGGGAAGGAAGCAACAGGAGGACTCCAAGCCGTCGGCCTAAGGGTGTTCCTAAGCCTCCTCACTGCCATCTTCATCGACGACGTTCTCCGGAGTCTCCATCACCCCTATGTGCTTCAATCTTTATAAGATGATGGGGTAATGCCTCCGTTCATCCCTAAGGTTTTATGGGTCTTTGCTATGTAATCACTACATGAACCTTATGCCTATCGATGCTTCACGGTCTATGTCTTTACAAATGCTTGATTTACATATGTGTGTACAACATGTGATCTTAGTTGGGTTTGTGGTAATCGTGGTGATTAGCTTAACTCTATGGATGCTTAGATGTAGATGCATTAGCGAAGTGATCAATTACCTTTGCGTAGTGACATGTACGAGAGAAGGGAAAAGGCCTAGCGACCGCTTAACCGCCGTGAAGCTAGAGAAGGCAACACCTCTTTCATGTAGTAGATGCATATCTTTGTGATCCTAGACTCTAGGGAGGGAACACTTATCTATCTTAATCTCTCCTTCCCTATGGAAATGCTACAATGGTTTATCTGTGCACTAGCGGATTTGTTCGTGATCGTTAGATTTACCTATGGCAAGTTGAAGGACCGATTAGGCGAACCAGAGAGGGGGGGAGTGAATGGGAGCCGATAAAAATTCTTCTCGAAGGAGATGAGAACTCCAACAAGACGAACACGGCTTCCAACTCACGTCTCCGACCCAACTACCCAAGTTGGTCAAGACCACGCAGCCACTGGAGTGCTACTGGTCCTAGGAACCAACACTCAACCTTCCTAGCCAAAACTCACCAAAACACACAGCGGAAACTTGCACGGCTTGCTACATGTGCTACACCGGTCAGACCGATGGCCTGCGCCGGTCAGACCGGTGACACCGGTCAGACCGGTGGACAGAGCCGGTCAGGCCGGTGGCTACAGCAGCCGAACAGCAAACGTTCCAGGAAGCCTCAGTGAATCCTCTAGGCCCTGGAACAAAAACCACCACGAAACACAACCTGTGAGGAAGAAGAACCCCTCACAAATCCTAGCAAAACAACTCCAAACACTCCAAGAACTGAACAGCAGGACCACGGGACAAAACCACACGGACAAGGCTGTTCCCCGAGACAAAAACCCACCAAGGGCTAGCACCGGTCAGACCGGTCAAGAGCACCGGTCAGACCGGTCGTGCCTGGGCAGCTCGGGATGAACAGCGCCCGCGAGTCAACTCCTCCAAATCCAACTCCCGATCTCCCGATTCGCTCCACGGTTTTGCACAAGACTTTGGGGATAGTAGGAACACCTCATGGGTACTCCATAGCCAAGATTTGGTCCACCAAAACTTGTCAAATCAAGAGGAATCGAATAAATCCCACCAAGAACGCCTCTAACCCTAGAGCCACGAAAACCCCAAAATCGAGCCCCTTTGCTCACGGATTTGGAAGGGGAATCAAAGGGAAAAGAACCACGAAGGGTTCATGCATACATCCCCCACCAAATCCCAAAGAGAAAGGCCTCGAAATCGCTCCAAGAAAATCGCCAAGAAAGGGCTCCGAAAATCACCAAAAAGGAGAAACGGGAAAGACACATCCAAGCCTTGAGGAACCACGCCGAATCATCTATACATACCAAAGAGGTTCATACAAGGTCTAGCTTGCCGCCCGATCATCCTTCCCTCTCACAAGATCTCACCATGAAGCTCTCAAGCTAGTCCTACGAAAATCCTAAGAAAATAGGAAGGAAAATAGGAAAACCAAATGAGCTAGGGTTCCAAGAGATGGCTGCCATCCTCTCACCACTTGGGTTATATGGAGGCAACCGAAAGACTAAAATACCCTTACTAGCTAACTAGGGATACATGCCCCTCGAGGGCGAAATTGGAAGTCTTTGTCTTCGCACCATCGGACGGATGCCCAGCAACCGCAAACTTGCTTAGCCTCGACGCAAGCCTTGCGATCCCGACGCGTGTCCTCCGCTTCGAAGATTCCGGACTGCGTCGTCGCACACCGGTCAGACCGGTGCTCCTCACCGGTCAGACCGGTACCCACCGGTCAGACCGGTCAGACCCACGGGTCAGACCGGTCTGGAGCTGCTGCACCTCCGTCTTCGGTTCTTCGGTCTTGGCTGTGTGGATCAACCAAGGAACCCAGTGGTTTTCTGGTGAACCACCGGAAACCCCGCGAACTCGGTGTAGCCTCCGCCAATCACCACTCATGACTCGGCTCCCACGTAGTCCCGGCTCGACCTTGGTTTTGAGGCTCAACCAAGAAACCGTCCATGACTTCATCTTGCCGTTCTTGCCACCATGCGGCCCGCACTTGACCCCGCTGGCCACCGGGTCCCTCGAACCAAGCCTACTTGTCTTCTCCACACCTGGAGGCCTCACCGGCAACGACCTTTCACGCTTGTTCTTCACCTGCACCTGCACCTGCACCAGTCAAGCCGCAACCTGCACCTGCAATACTTAGCCAAGAATCAGTCCACACCACGTTGTCAATCACTCATCACACCAGGAAGCGACCATCCACCGGTCCTCGAACCACACCTGGCTCTCAATCTCCCCCTTGATGAGTGCATTGACAACACACACGTTTTGGTAACCAAGAGAAAAGGAAAAGAAAAGAAACGACTAAAAGAAACTCCAACAAGCGATCGAAAGCCAAGGAAAAGGCAAAGAGCAAGATCACTTGAAGAAGACAAGTCTCGGACCCCTTAGGCAAGGGCAACGGCTCGACACATCCGAGACAAAACATGCTCAAGCAAAGAGCACAAACCATCAAACCAAAGCTCAAAAACCACAAAGAGCTCCCCCTGCACACATGCAAGCTCCCCCTGAACCGATGCAACTCCCCCTGGACAAATGCATGCGAACCACTTCACAAAACAGAGCAGCTACAACAGCTCAGCTCTGACCGGTCAGACCGGTCGACACCACCGGTCAGACCGGTGGGCAACATGTGAACAGGACCAGCACTCTGACCGGTCAGACCGGTGACCTCAACCGGTCAGACCGGTGCACAACAGAGCCCAAAAATAGCTCGAAACCACCTGAAAACCTTCCAAATGCATTCAGTAGGCCAAAACATGCTCAAACTTCTCCCCCTTGTTGACAATGCATGAATCAAGCCAAAAATGCAAAAAATGCAACCTAGAGCTTCTCAAATAGACAAAATTCAACATAGGATGCTACACATGTCCAAACGAGCAAGTTAGATACTCTATAGCTTCGTAAAGACATAAACTTCATGATCACCAAGTTTCACAACCATTGGGCGAAGCTAAGATAGAATTTAGCAATTTTGCGAAAAATTACCCTCTCATGAGCAAAGTCCTAAACATGAGCAAAACATGTCAAAATGGCAAAGCCACACAAACTTCATGCTAGGACAACCATTCTAAGCATAAGACCATCATAAACACCCACAAGCACCTCATGTCATGTCAAAGCCACCGAGCCATGTGCCTACTTCTATATATGAGACTTCTCATTGGTAGGCATCATGCAACGATTTAGCACCCAAAGCAAATTAAAATTAGCACATATGACATGGGAGCACATTTTTCAAGCAATTTACATTTCATTTTCAGATTTGTAATTGGTACATGAAATGTCTTTGCGACAAAAAGGAACTTATGCCCCTCCACAAGATGAAGCATGGGGGCTAAACATTCATGATGGCAAATGAGCCTTTGGCCCCATATGATCAAAATAAGCTATCCAACCACAAATTAAGCATAGCCAAGCCACTAAAACATGTCAAGATCATGTAAAGGCATTTACTCACAAGAGAGCATATATATATGAAATTTTTCAAAAACATAGCCATCAACCATGGATACAAACCAAGATTATCAAGAGCTAAGCCAAACTAACCATAGCTTACCAAATTAGCTCACAAAGACATATATGTCATTCCATGGTGAACAATGTGTATAGGAGAAGCCTTTCCTAAACAATGCATATGATACAAAATGCATGCAACCTAAGATACAAAGATGCCTATACATCATGCTACATATGCCATGCCAAATGCAAGAAATGCACAAAGGAAAGCTATACATATGCTACAAAGGAGCTCCCACACGCCAACTCAAGAAATCAAACAAACACCAAGCTCCCCCCGCAAACGAGTGAAAGTTGCTTGATCTAGGGGTTTGGTGAAAATATCGGCTAGTTGTTCATGTGTGGGTACATGGATCAAAGCTATCTTCCCTTTCTCTACGTTGTCTCTCAGAAAATGATACCTCACTTCTATGTGCTTGGTTTTGGAATGGAGCACTGGGTTCTTTGCAACGCTTATGGCACTGGTGCTATCACATTGAAGTGGGACATGGGTATACTCCTCACCAAAGTCACTCATGGTGTATGTGATCCAAAGGAGCTGAGAGCAACAACTAGCTGCGGCCACATACTCTGCCTCGGTAGTGGATTGAGCAACACTCGACTGTTTGCGGGAAGACCAAGATACCAAAGAAGAACCCAAGAACTGGCAAGTCCCAGAAGTGGACTTCCTATCCAACCGACACCCGGCAAAATCTGCGTCTGAAAATCCATGAAGCGCCAAAGAAGAAGACGCAGAGTACCAAAGGCCAAAGTCAGGAGTGTGTCGCAAATACCTGAAAATGCGCTTGACTGCTTGCCGATGCGAAGTCCTCGGAGAAGCTTGAAAACGAGCGCACAGACACACCGAGAATTGAATGTCCGGCCTCGTCGCCGTCAAGTAGAGGAGTGACCCGATCATGCTCCGGTACTCCTTCTGGTCCACGTGTTCACCTTCCTCGTCCGCATCAAGAACTGTAGTCGTACTCATAGGCGTCGCCATGGCCTTGGAGTCCTCCATCTTGAACTTCCTCACAATGTCCTTGGTGTACTTAGCTTGGTGCACAAATGTTCCTTCCTTTGATTGCTTGATTTGTAGCCCGAGGAAGAACTGCAACTCGCCCATCATGCTCATCTCAAATTCCCTGCTCATGTCTTCTGCAAACCTTGCAACAAGAGAGTTAGACGAGCCACCAAAGACAATATCATCCACGTATACCTGCACAATCAGGATATCTCTGTCCTGCCTGAGGAGAAACAAGGTCTGGTCGACCTTCCCCATCTCAAACCCTCTCTCAAACAGGAACCCCCTCAACCTACCATACCAAGCTCTAGGCGCCTGCTTCAACCCATACAGCGCCTTCCTCAACTTGTAGACCCGGTGAGGGTACTTCTCACTCTCAAACCCCGGTGGTTGCCTCACAAACACCTCTTCCTCCAACACACCGTTCAGGAAAGCACTCTTCACATCCATCTGGTACAACTTGAACCCTTTAGCCACGGAAAAAGCTAGAAGGATCCTGATCGCCTCCAAACGAGCTACAGGAGCGAAAGTCTCCTCGTAGTCGATCCCCTCTTTCTGACTGTACCCCTGAGCAACAAGTCTCGACTTGTTCCTCACCACTTCTCCTTTCTCTCCCTCTTTATTTTTCCACACCCATTTTGTCCCAATCGGCTTACACCCTGGGGGAGGGTCAACCAACACCCAAACTTGGTTCCTCTCAAAATTCTCCAACTCCTCATGCATCGAGTTAACCCAATTATGATCAGATAACGCATGTCCAATGTCTTTGGGCTCAAAAGTGGCAACAAAAGCAGCATGAGCGAAATGAGAATTGTTCCGAACCCTCGACCGTGTAGTACGTTCATTCATGTCGCCGATGATTCTCGAAGCTGGGTGATCCACTTGCACTCGTCGGGGAGGTTCTCGCCTTGATGCTACCTCCCCCTCAACAGCAGCTTCGCCTTGATCTGGGTTTGTCGTTGTAGGTGTGGGAGAGGGTCCATTTTCGATCGTCGTCGAAGTAGTAGGTACATGTTCAGCCGCGGGCATCACACCGCCATCTTCATCATCTCCATGTTCATGCTCCTCCTCCTGAAAGATCTCCTCGCCAAGTTCGTCGTCACCTGCACACTCAAAAACAAGCTGACTACGTGGCTGTGTCTCGTCGAAGGTTACCTCGCAAGTCTCCACGATTTGGTTAGTTTCAAGATTGAGCACACGAAATGCTCTAGAATGAGATGCATAACCAAAGAAAATACCATCGACAGACCTAGCCTCGAACTTGTCCAACTTCTTCCCTTTCTTCAGAATTAAGCATTTACAACCAAAGACATGGAAGTGACTCACCTTGGGTGTGCGACCGTGCATCAACTCGTAACAGGTTTTCTTCTTGTGAACCCTGAGGTAGATCCTGTTCGACACATGGCACGCGGTGTTGACCGCCTCAGCCCAGAACCTTCTCGGAGTCCTATGCTCGTCGAGCATCGTCCGAGCCATCTCGCACAAGGTCCTGTTTTTCCTTTCCACCACGCCATTCTGGGGAGGCGTATACGGACTTGAAAACTGATGTTCAAGACCCAGGTCATGGCAAAAGGTTTCGAAGCGAGAGTTTTTGAATTCCGAGCCATTGTCACTGCGGATCGCTCGTATGGCATCTCCGTGCCTCTCGTTTCTTAACCTCAAGACAAGATCTCGAACAAAACCAAACGTCTCCCCCTTCTCCTCAAGAAAGAACACCCACGCATACCGAGAGTAGTCGTCCACCACAACAAGGACATACCACTTCCCACCCGCAGATCGCACACGAGCTGGGCCAACAAGGTCCATATGGAGCAGCTCGCATGGACGCTCAGTCATCACATCGGTGAGAGGCGGGTGAGAAGAGGCTACCATCTTGGCATGCCTACACGGCGCACAAACCAACTCTTTCTCAAACCTCAATCGTGGCAATCCTCGGACCAAATTGAGTTTACTCAAGCGAGACAAGAGGTCAAAGCTCAAGTGACCCAACTTCCTATGCCACTTCCACAACTCACTCGAAGAACCAGCCAAGAAGCAACGCTCCACACCAGAAGACTGAGAAAAATCAGCTCGGAACACCTGACCCTCGGGAACGACCATGCAAACAAGATCCCCCCGAGAATCTAAAATCCGAGAACCACCAGGCCGAAACAACACCTCAAAACCTTCATCCAACAACTGGGACACAGAAAGCAAATTGTATCCAAGCGATTGAACAAGAGCAACACGCCTGAGAGTGATCTTGTCACTTACCTTAATCTCACCTTCTGACAGCACACGCCCTCGCCCATTGTCCCCAAAGGTGATGTACTTCTTTGTCACCACCGGGACGAGACTTGAGAACCACCCCTTGTCTCCGGTCATATGCCTCGAGCAACCGGAGTCAATCAACCAAATGTTCTTCAAGTCTCCCACCTGAAATTCAAAAGCGAGCACGTGAGTGAACAAACGACTCAGCACTGGGGTTAGTACCAAAAGAGTAAAACCAGTGCCGAGCCATTTGCTCCAAAGTGGGGTTAGCACAAACCAAAACATCACGCCTATCAAAGCTACCACCACGAACACCACCACGGTAACCACCACGAGGGAACCAACCCTCTCTAGCTGGAGGAGGACGAAAACCACGAAAGGGGAACCGTGGATCGTTCCTCCGCTCCATCTCAAAGCTACGACTCTTCTCACCCTCGTATTGAGCACGAGGTGGAGAACGCCTAGCAAACTGACCACCTGCAAACTTTCCAGACCAACCACCAGAACCACGACCTCCAGAACCAAACCGAGCATCCTCACGAGCACGAAATTCGACTCGCTGTCTGCCCAGACTTTCACCGGTCTGACCGGTGTAGTACACCGGTCTGACCGGTGTGGCTCGGCCAGCAGCAACACCTGCAGCCTTCCGGTCTCCCCAAGCCGGAACCGTCCTCACAAACGCCTTGGCCCTGGGCATCTGCATACGAGGCTCAGGTACACCATTAGAGGGGTGGTACCTGTCCCTGTTAGCCCACTCTCTAGCCATTCTCTCCTC
Organism: Cenchrus fungigraminus; assembly: GCA_036936925.1. Lineage (NCBI taxonomy): Eukaryota > Viridiplantae > Streptophyta > Magnoliopsida > Poales > Poaceae > Cenchrus > Cenchrus fungigraminus. The sequence continues at coordinate 63,217,669 of CM072781.1, read as the reverse complement.
ACGCTTCCTCTTGAAGCAAAACTCATCCTTGTGACCATCTCTCCCACAATACCCACAATGGAACTTTATGGGCTGTGGCTTAGGCTTAGGCTTGGGTTGGGGCTGCCCACTCGGCTTCTCACCCTTCTTCTCTCCTTCCTCACCTCCCTTTGGGCTCACAAACTTCACCGGTTTCTGAAAATCATTTGTTGGGTGAGGGAATATGGGTGGATCTGGAGTAGTGTCAAGTTTGTTTCTGAGATGGTTGGGCTTGGGCTCAAACTTGTTCTTGTGTCTGTTTGGTGGTGGGATAGGAATCTCTCCAACTCTCTCAACTCCCTCACCACAGTTCTCTCCAAGCTTGTCAGCCCCAAGTGCCTGACCATCATAGCGTTTGAAAGCCGCTATCATGATACCGAGCTGAGGCTCCTGACCCGACAACCAGCTCATACATTTTCTCAGCTCATCATTTTCATCCTGTAGGCGATCAACATAATGTGCCAGCTCCAAATTCTTAACCGCATGCAATTCACAAGTAGAGCAAGAAGTGGGAATAGGCTCTTTCAACTTAGCCTCAAGCGAAACAGTGTAAGCATGCATCTCATCAATCTTTCCATGCAAAACAGGGCAAGAAGTGCAAGCACCTAGCAAAGCAGATCTAGACTTAAGCTCAGCCACTTCAACCCTAAGCATATCTAGTTCATCACAAGTAGAAGCATGCTTATCCTTAAGAGCAGTAAGATCAGCTAGGTACACAGAGCAATCACAGCAATCAATCTCATCAGAAACCACAGGAGAAGCCTTAAGCGAATCAATCTCAAGCTTAGCATCTAGGTTCTGGGTTTCTAGCTCAGCCACACGGTTCCTAGCATCTTCTAGTGAGGCCCTAAGCTCTTTCCTCATCTTCTTGGCCTCTCTAAGCATGTGATCGCGGTTATCAAGCAAGTCAACCAACTCATCATTCTCCTTGCGCAAAGAAGAGAGCTCATCACATACCTCATCCTCGGAGTCAGAGTCCGAGTCACTCTGGTGGCTCTTCTTGCTGCCGGAGCTACGGGCCATGCCGCAGAAGCCATCTCTCGCGAAGCAGCTCAACCCGCTCAAGTTCCTGGATGACTTCTTGTTCTTGCGCCGATCACCTTCATCTTCACTGCTACTCGAGCTTGAGGAAGAGTAGGCGGAGCTGGAGTCGACGTCGCTCGCTCCGACCATTGCTCGGGCCTTCCTGCCGCGGCCATCCTTCTTCCTCGACCGTCGCTCGTCCTTGTGCTTGTTCTTGTGCTTGTGATCGCGCCTCGATCGGTACTTGCCATCCTTGCTCGATCGGTGCCTGTAGCCGTCCTTGTAGCCGTCCTTGTTCTCCGTCTTCTCCGGGCAGTCGGCAACGAAGTGTCCTGGCTTGCCGCACTGAAAGCACGTCCGTGCTGTCCTCCTCGTGTTCACCCGGTTCTCGTGCAGCCTCTCGAACCGCCTGGTCAGCAACGCCAGCTCGTCCTCTCCAAGCACGTCGAACTCCTCATCTGGCAAAGACATCAAAGAAGACAGAGAGTACATCCTGGAGGATGCGTTAGCATTAGACTTAGCTCCTTTGCCACTAACGAGAGCGAGACTATGAGAATCAGTCGGGCTCTCGATCTTGGCTGTCATACCACGGTCCAACTCAGCCGACTTGAGCTTAGAGAACAGCTCGTTCACCGTCAAGGTGTCATACTTCTCCGACTCAACAATAGCCTCAAACTTCCCGTCCCATACGGTACGATCCAACGAGTGCAAGAGCTTCACGGCTCTATCATGATCATTGTATGGGAGGACGTCCACATTGGCTCTCATGTTGTTCACAACGACCGTAAATCGCTGGAAAAGGGCATCGACGGACTCGCCGGGGAGATGAGTGAAGTTCTCGTACTCTCTCCGGTAAGTCGCGTACATCCGAGCCTGAACCTGAGCATTCCCAGCATGAGCATCCTTCAACTGCTCCCAAATCCTACAAGCTAAGTCCTCTGTCTGAACCCGATCGAATTCAGGCTGACACAGAGCACGAAACAAGTAGTCGACAGCCTTGTTGTTGGCTTCGAACATATCCCTCGATCCTGGAGCAAGGAAGTTCATCGGATGAACATAAGCTGTGTTCACCGTGACATCCCAAAGGATCTGACCCTTTCCGCGGAGGAACGCCGCCATCCGCCTTTGCCACATCTGGTAGTTCTTCCCATCGAAGTGCGGAGGACCCGAACCCCGTTCCTGGTACGCCATCTTTGGATCTTAGACTGGTAAGAGTCAATAAAGACCCGAACCGGCTCTGATACCAATTGAAGGACCGATTAGGCGAACCAGAGAGGGGGGGAGTGAATGGGAGCCGATAAAAATTCTTCTCGAAGGAGATGAGAACTCCAACAAGACGAACACGGCTTCCAACTCACGTCTCCGACCCAACTACCCAAGTTGGTCAAGACCACGCAGCCACTGGAGTGCTACTGGTCCTAGGAACCAACACTCAACCTTCCTAGCCAAAACTCACCAAAACACACAGCGGAAACTTGCACGGCTTGCTGCCTGTGCTACACCGGTCAGACCGATGGCCTGCACCGGTCAGACCGGTGACACCGGTCAGACCGGTGGACAGAGCCGGTCAGGCCGGTGGCTACAGCAGCCGAACAGCAAACGTTCCAGGAAGCCTCAGTGAATCCTCTAGGCCCTGGAACAAAAACCACCACGAAACACAACCTGTGAGGAAGAAGAACCCCTCACAAATCCTAGCAAAACAACTCCAAACACTCCAAGAACTGAACAGCAGGACCACGGGACAAAACCACACGGACAAGGCTGTTCCCCGAGACAAAAACCCACCAAGGGCTAGCACCGGTCACACCGGTCAAGAGCACCGGTCAGACCGGTCGTGCCTGGGCAGCTCGGGATGAACAGCGCCCGCGAGTCAACTCCTCCAAATCCAACTCCCGATCTCCCGATTCGCTCCACGGTTTTGCACAAGACTTTGGGGATAGTAGGAACACCTCATGGGTACTCCATAGCCAAGATTTGGTCCACCAAAACTTGTCAAATCAAGAGGAATCGAATAAATCCCACCAAGAACGCCTCTAACCCTAGAGCCACGAAAACCCCAAAATCGAGCCCCTTTGCTCACGGATTTGGAAGGGGAATCAAAGGGAAAAGAACCACGAAGGGTTCATGCATACATCCCCCACCAAATCCCAAAGAGAAAGGCCTCGAAATCGCTCCAAGAAAATCGCCAAGAAAGGGCTCCGAAAATCACCAAAAAGGAGAAACGGGAAAGACACATCCAAGCCTTGAGGAACCACGCCGAATCATCTATACATACCAAAGAGGTTCATACAAGGTCTAGCTTGCCGCCCGATCATCCTTCCCTCTCACAAGATCTCACCATGAAGCTCTCAAGCTAGTCCTACGAAAATCCTAAGAAAATAGGAAGGAAAATAGGAAAACCAAATGAGCTAGGGTTCCAAGAGATGGCTGCCATCCTCTCACCACTTGGGTTATATGGAGGCAACCGAAAGACTAAAATACCCTTACTAGCTAACTAGGGATACATGCCCCTCGAGGGCGAAATTGGAAGTCTTTGTCTTCGCACCATCGGACGGATGCCCAGCAACCGCAAACTTGCTTAGCCTCGACGCAAGCCTTGCGATCCCGACGCGTGTCCTCCGCTTCGAAGATTCCGGACTGCGTCGTCGCACACCGGTCAGACCGGTGCTCCTCACCGGTCAGACCGGTCAGACCCACGTGTCAGACCGGTCTGGAGCTGCTGCACCTCCGTCTTCGGTTCTTCGGTCTTGGCTTTGTGGATCAACCAAGGAACCTAGTGGTTTTCTGGTGAACCACCGGAAACCCCGCGAACTCGGTGTAGCCTCCGCCAATCACCACTCATGACTCGGCTCCCACGTAGTCCCGGCTCGACCTTGGTTTTGAGGCTCAACCAAGAAACCGTCCATGACTTCATCTTGCCGTTCTTGCCACCATGCGGCCCGCACTTGACCCCGCTGGCCACCGGGTCCCTCGAACCAAGCCTACTTGTCTTCTCCACACCTGGAGGCCTCACCGGCAACGACCTTTCACGCTTGTTCTTCACCTGCACCTGCACCAGTCAAGCCGCAACCTGCACCTGCAATACTTAGCCAAGAATCAGTCCACACCACGTTGTCAATCACTCATCACACCAGGAAGCGACCATCCACCGGTCCTCGAACCACACCTGGCTCTCACAAGTCTTGATGCTCACGCTAACTCGGCATCGTTAGTAGTGACGTTAAGAAATGCAAACAAGCATTTCTGGCACTGTCCCCAAGGATGGATTCTAAATCTGTTCTTAGGTGATTGCGCTACGAAATGTCAACAAGCATTTCTGGCGCCGCTGCCGGGGAAGGCACGGGATTATCATGACTATGCTTTGCATCTATTTATAAATCATAAGTAGGTTAGATTAACTCTCAATGCAGGCTAACCTTGATTGTCTTCTTTTATCTTTGGATGATGAAGACAGGTAGTGTATGACTAGTTTCGACTTACCAGAGAATTTCACTAAAGATCCGAAGTCACTAATGAGGAGAGCTCGAATTCATTTTGACTCACCTCGTCATACTCGTCCGAAAGGCGATCCAGCTTCCTTTGTACCATCCACGTCAAACGCTATGGCCCAGAAGACGCTTCGTGAGTACTCAGCTCCTTCTGCTGACCAGGTGCTGCAAGGCCCTGTGGTGGCAATGGGGACTAAAAACTTTGAGATCAAGACGGGCCTAATCACGATGGTACAGGCTAGTCTGTTTTGTGGCAAGCCAAATGAGGATGCTAATGCCCATCTGCAGCAATTCCTAGAGCTATGCAGCACTTTCATCATCAGTGGTGCAAATATGGATGTTGTTCGTCTGCGACTGTTTCCTTTTTCTCTCCTGGGGAAAGCCAAGTAATGGTTCTATGCGAATCGTGATGTTATCAACACTTGGGACAAGTGTTCAGAAGCCTTCCTCATGAAGTTCTTCCCATTGGGTAAAACCAATGCTCTTCGTGGAAGGATTTCTAGTTTTCAGCAAACAGCAAGTGAATCTATTCCAGAGGCTTGGGAAAGGCTTCAGGAGTATGTCCTGTCCTGTCCTTACCATGGGATGGAGGATTGGCTAATTCTTCAAAGCTTTTATAATGGGCTGACTCCAACAGCCTGAGGCCATATTGATGCTGCTGCTCAGGGAGCATTCTTGTCACTCACTGCTAATAATGCCAAATCACTTATTGAGAAGATGGTATCCAACCAAGGGTGGAGCGATGAAAGACTCTAGCCACATCAGAGGGGTACTCATACTGTCAAGGAAGCAGATATGATTACTGCCAAGCTGGACCTTCTTATGAAAAGATTAGATGACTACACCAGCGAGAAGGCTGCCATGGCCACCACTACTCTACCAATGGATTCTCATATGACTTGTGAAGTCTGTGGCAACACTGGGCATTCAGGAAATTACTGTCCTGAAACTCAGGAGGATGTGATGTACATGAACGGCAATAACAATGGTTGTGTGTCGTGTGGAGTGCAAGTCTACCTCTGGTTCTTGTCAGTTTCTTGGTTCCTCTTTGGTCTCTTGGTCTTCCCGTAAACAGTCGAGTGTAGCTCAGTCTACCACAGAAGCCGAGTATGTTGTAGCCGCTAGTTGTTGTTCCCAGCTGCTTTGGATTTCTTGTGCCATGAGAGACTTTGCTGAGGAGTGCACTCCGATCCCATTTCTTTGTGATAGCACCAGTGCCATAAGTGTTGCCAAAAACCTAGTGCTCCATTCTAGAACAAAACACATTGAAGTGAGGTACCACTTTCTGAGGGACAATGTTGAGAAGGGAACCATAGTGTTGAGCCATGTACCTACCCAAGACCAAAAAGCTGACATATTCACAAAACCACTTGACCAAGCTACCTTTGCTCGTTTATGGGGAGAGCTTAGTGTGTGTTGTCCTTTTTGAGTTGGTCTTTGGGAGCTCACTTTGTAGCATATGTATCATACATGTTTACTTTGATGTATAGCATGCATGTTTAATTTCATAGAGTAGCCATCTTTGTATCTTGATGTATAGTTTTGCATCTTTGTAAAATATGCTTTGCACTGCACTTGTATCATATGCATTGGCTAGGAATGGCTTCTCCTATGTACATTTATCTCTATGATATGTTATGTTTGAGCTTGTGGATGTGCTTGATTGATATTTGGGATGATAAGCTATGCTCTTGATAGTTTGGTTGTATATCCATGATGAGATAGCTTACTTTTGTCAAAAATGCTAGATAGGCTCCCTCTTGTGAGTTTAAGGCTTTGCATGATCTTAGTGTGCTTTGGTGGTTTATATCATGCTTAATTCATGGTTGGATATCATGTGCTTTTCACTTGGGGTCAAAGACCCATTTGTCATTATGAATGTTTAGCCCATGTGTTACATTGTGGGGGAGCATAAGCTTCTTTTTGCAGCAAAGGCACTTCATGTACCATTTTGTGCTTAAAAATGAAAAATGAAATTGGCATGAAATGCTTGTGCTTGAAGTTATGCTCTTACTTAGTCCATGTCATAAATGCTTTAAAACAAAATTTATATGGGTGCTAAACCGTTGCATGTTGTCTACCATGAGAAGTCTCATTTTAAGAAGTAGACACATGGCTTGGTGGCTTTAACATTACATGAGATGCTTATAGGTGTTTGTAATGATCTTGTGTAAAGGATATATGACCTAGCATGAAGTTTGTGTGATCTAGATTCACTTTGGCATGTTTTGGTCATGTTTAGGTCTTTGCTCATGTGAGGGAAATTTTTTGCAAAATTGCAAATTTTTTACCATAGCTTGAATGTGTGTGTATGCAACTGAACATTCTTGATGGCTGTGCTATTTTGAACATTTGTCAACTCTAAGTAGTCCATTTGCTTGTTCCTGGCACATTTTATGGCTCTATGTCCATTTGAGAAGCCTTTAGTTGAAATTTTCGTAGAAATGCCTTGATTCATGCATTGTCAACAAGGGGGTGAAGTTTGGGCATGAAATGGCTTGCTGCATACATTTAGAGAGTTTTGGTGGAGTTTTGGACGAAAAATGGGCAGGTGCTTTTTCCCAGGTGGTCATCGGTCTGACTGGTGTGGGCACTGGCCTGACCGGTTCAACCAGGTGCACTCTGGATATGGTCATCGGTCTAATCGGTGCCTTGACCTGTTTGACCAGTGTGAGTTGTGAGCTCGGTTGCTCTAGGTAAGTTGCATGGTTTGGTTCAGGGGGAGTCGCATTTGCTCAGGGGGAGATGCATGTGTTCAGGGGGAGCTCCTTGTGTCGTTTGAGTTCTTCCTTTGGTGGTTGGCTCCGTGTGAGCTTTACTTTGCTCTTTGAGAGCTTTAGTGGTTTGTCTTGGTTGTGTTGAGCCGTTGCCCTTACCTTACAGGACCGAGACTTTGGATTGCAAGTGATCAGGGTTTGTGTAGTTTGGTTTTTGGATCACTTGTTTGGAGGTTTTCGTTTGTCTTTTGTTTTTACTTTTCTTTATGTTGTGATTATGTGGTGTGTTGTCAATGCACTCATCAAGGGGGAGATTGAGGACCAGAGTGTCCGATGGCTAGTGGTTGGCCACTCTCTAGTGATGAGTGATTGACAACGTTGTGTGGACTGACGCTGTGCTCTATCTTGTGGATGTAGGTTGTGGCTTGATGTGCATTGGTGCAGGTGAAGAACAAGTGCGAAAGGTCTTTGCCTTGCGGGGCCTCCGAAGGACTGGAGGGACAAGTAGGCTTGGTTCGATGGACCCGGTGGCCAGACGTGATGAAGTGCGAGTCACATGGTGCGAGAAGAGCAAGTCGAAGTCAGATAATAGAGGGTTCGTTGGTTGATCCAAAAGCCAACATCGAGCTGGAGCAGACGTGGCGGCCAAGTCGAGGAGCTTGGCGTGGAGGTTGCACCAAGCTTGCAGGGTTTGCAGTGGTTCACCAGAAAACCACTTGGTTCCTTGGTTGAGCCACAAAGCCAAGTCCGAGTGGTCGGCAGCTCAGCTCTGCGTGGCCCGGTCTGACCGGTGGGGAGCACCGGCCGGACCGGTGGAGGCCGAGGAGCGTCGGGTGACTTGAAGCGAAGGACACGCGTCGGGATCGCAGGCTTGGTGTCGAGGCTACGCAAGGTGCGGTTGCTGGGCGTCCGTTCGATGGAAAGGCTGTCAAGTTTCCAAATATGCCCTTCGAGGGGTTGTAGCGTCTAGAGGGCATTCTAGTCATTTACCCCCATCGGAGGACCTCATATATAAACTGAGTGGAAGGGTTGTGGCAGCCATCTCTTGGGCTTTAGGGTTTTCATTTGCTCTAGACAATTTCTCTTTTTAGTTTCCTATTTTCTCTAGGACTAGTTTGAGAGCTTCATGAGAGATCTTGAGAGAGGGATGGATGCTAGGGAGGCAAGCTAGACCTTGTATGAATCTTTCCTTTGATGTATAGAAGGTTCGGCGTGGTTCCTCTAGCTCTTGTGGTGGTGATTCCCATTTTCCTTTTTGTGGATTTTCAGAGCCTTTTCTTGGCGATTTTCTCTTGGTGGATTTGAGGCCTTCCCTTTGAGGATTTGATGTGGGATGTAACCATGAGCCCCTTGTGGTTCTTTTCCTTGTGATCCCCCCTCTAAATCCGTGGGTTTGGGTGCTCGATTTTGGGGTTTTGTTTCGGTTCCGGGAAAAGGTGTTCTTGGTGTTCATCCTCTGATTCCTATTGATTGAGTGCATCTTTGGGGCCGATGTCTTAGGCTTGACTCGCTCGTGAGGTGATACACCTATCCCCATAGTTTTACTTCAATCTGTGGAGCGAATCAGGAGATCGAGGCATCGGAAGGTGGGAGTTGACTCGCGGGTGGAGTTCATCCTGAGCAGCCTAGGCGTGACCGGTCAGACCAGTGCGGCCTGCTGTGGCTGTTTCTCGGGGAGTTCTTCTCCGGACTGTCGGTTGTGATCTTGGCTTGCTGCTGTTTCAGTCTCGTGCAGTTTTGGCCCTTGGGAGATCGATTTCTTGCAGTTGGGATTTCCTGAGCTAGACCGGTCAGACCGGTAGTGTGCATCGGTCAGACCGGTGCAGAAGCTTTCAGTGGGAAAATCTCCTTTGCTGCTGTTGGTTGTGCTGCTTGTTCGCAGAGTGCTTTTGGAGCAAGTTTAGTTGTGGAGAGTTTTTGGTGTGCTCGAGTTTTGGAGTGTTTTTGTTCGCCTGGTTGTTTTCAGGATTTCTCTCTGTTGCTCCACATCCTATAATCACCATATAGGTTTGCTGGACAAGTTTGGGAGAATTTTGAGCAGGTTGCTCTGGACCGGTCTGACTGGTGCAGGTGACCGGTCTGACTAGTGCAAGCAAGTTGCTGCTCGAGTTGTGTTCCGCTGTGTGTTCGAGTAGCTTGGGTGTGTGGCTAGCTCCTAGGTCCAGTAGCACTCCAGTGGCTACGTGGATTTGTCTAGCGAGGTGTTGAGGACGCCGGAGTTGCTTTTGGGACCATAGGCCGAGTTCGTCTCTTCGGAGAAGATTTTTTATCGGCTCCCATTCACTCCCCCTCTCTCTGGTCGCCATTCTGGTCCTTCAGGGACGAGCTGGATAGATAAATATTCAAAAAGAAGAAGCCTCCGGTTGAGAAACTAATTGACCAGATGAAATTTCATATTTTCATTAGGCAAATGGAGTCGGAGAAAGCAAAACAACCAGAGGAACCTCCATTGACTAACTATGACCGAGAGGTAATCAAGATTCACAGACAAAAGAAGTAGGCAAAGAAAGCTAGATCTACAATTCCACAACTAGGGACCCAATCAAAAAAATATGTCTCCCCCCCTCAAGGTGCTTTCAAAGTTTGACCAGCAAATGCTCATATTCAATCAAGAAACATGTCTGAGTCCTGCTCAACTTCGATGGGAGGATGCAATCCCAAAGCATAAAGGGGCAAATAGACCATTGTTTGAGCTTGGTAAACCACTTGTGTGGCCGCAGTTGATGCGTATCTTCCAACGAGGATGTATGAACTGCACAAGTGGTACATGGATGCGTCATTCACCAGATTATAAGCTATTAAAGTTCGCATTAAGGACTGTCATTATTATTTTTGGGGTTGATTCTCTTTCAATGTGCCGCTCTCTGAATTATGGTTCTTATTCAATCAAGATTCACTTGACGTCACCCTCATCTCTTGCTGGGCTTGTAAATCTTGACTCTACTATAAGCTAAAAATCAATGCTCTAGCCATTCTACCTTATCTGAACTTATGTTTAATTTGTATTTAATTTGAATCATGCAGAATGGAGGTGCAACAATGCAGGAGGAAAGGAATAAAGGACATCAGCTTCATGGATCCTCTAGTGATAAATCAGGTCATGGTCAAAGACATGGAGATTGACACATTGAACACTTTATATATGTTTCTAGACAAACACCATTCCAAGGGTACCATACTTCTGCCATACAACTTCAGGTGAGCAACGTGTGTCTCATCTATTTATCTTTTTCAAATGACATTGGATATATATTTCAAGAAACTAATACTTCTGCATGTATGGACAACTTTCACTAGATTCTCTTTGCTTTATGTCCGTCTCTAAGCAAGGTCTTCATCTTTGACTCTTTGAGGGCAACTTCACATAAAAGCAAATACCAAGATGTCGTAGAGATGATAAAAACTGCATGGAGTCGTCTCTGTCTAGAGCACCTGGGAAAATTCAAAGAAAACCTTTATTTCCACTATGATTTCCCAGTATGTGTCTTCTTGTTCGCATATCTCCTATCCCTTCTTACAATATAATTAAAAATATTTCATAACTTTGTTTTCGCATATGTGCAGTGCTTGACATAACCTTCAGGCACCAATCCATGTGGATACTATGTATGCGAGTTCATGCATATCTTTTCAAGCCACGCTAATGATAACGACTCGCAGAAAGGGTGCATACACAAAACTGGAGCCACACATGCATGTAGTTCTTATTGTTCACATTCTTTGTTGTACTAGTTCTTATTCTTTATTCATATTCTTTTGTAGATTTACTACATCAAGCAGGGACTCCTCAAATCAGAAAAAATCCGGTTAATTGAAGAACAACTATGTGGATTTCTTCTAGACGAGGTGCTTATGCGAGGTGGAGAGCATTATGCAGGTTTATCGTCTGTGATTGTAACGGGGAGTCAACGGAAGCAGGGACGCGACAGGGGAAGCGAAGACAAGGATCAAGAAAGGACCAATCGTCAGGGTGAAAAAACCTAATATTAAACTCTGCAAAGATTTGATCTAATGTATTATATACACTAATACATGTGTTTTGTATTTCCATATGCCCAATATTATATATGTTCTTCAATTACCGGATTTGAGATAATACATGCATACGTATATATGTATTCATATAATATTAGAGATAATATTATACTAATACATATCTACGTATGTATGTATAATATTATCTTAAAATATTTTATATGGCACATGACTTTATATTATAGCGTATTGGGCATTAGGATTAGTATACGTAAATCAAGTAAATACAATAGAATAAATAAACCAAAAAAGAAAAGAAATAAAAAAAGGAATAAAACACATTGGTACCGGGTGGGAATAACACCCAGTACTAATGCCTCCCCTTCCACGCCATGAGGGGCAGGCACATTAGTACCTGTCACACCCTGAAATTTCCAATTTCAGGATGTGAATAGAAAGAATAATTAAATAACAATTTTCTCTCAATTTTAAAAATTTTCCAACATTTATTTTCTTTACAGGAAATATAGTATAGGAAAAAGGCCATTGTTTGATTTTCTGAATTAAATAAAATGATTCAGTGATTGTAGCATTCATGCCGATGCATCTTGGTGTTCATGAGTGCACAATGTTTTTAAAATGCGTTTAGGTGCTGACTAAATCCTTCCGAGAATTTTCCAGCTTTTTTCTCATTTTCCTTGAGCTATTTCTATTTATTAGAAGGCTCTAAAACCTTTTTCATGAGCTCCAAATATTTTATTTGGATTGTTCGTGTCTCAATCTATCTCTGAGAATTTTCCTGAAATTTTTGGGATTTTTAGAGTATTTTTCGTGGCTTTAATGAATTATCTAGCTATTTCTAGAATATTCTTTTCACGAAAATATATTCTGAAATAAAAAGAAAAACATTTCTTTTATCCCTTTCCCTCCTTCACTTTCGGCCCACAACTGTTTTCGGCCCAGCTTTCCGAAGTCTGCTACCGCCCCCTCTACTCCTTTGCCTGGCACAGCCCATCACCTCCAGCTGTTGCAACCCACCGGAGCCGGCCCAGTTCGCGGCCTAGTCCCATGCGCGGTCATCAGCTGTTGAAGTCTGGTGGATCTCCTCGGATTCTTCACTGTTCCTCACTGGTCGTCCCTCAACTTCGCGGCCCATCTCCCGCACCGGCCCATGCTTCAACCCGCTGCAACCCAGTCCGACCCGTCAGCCTGTTCCGACCTAGCGGAGCCCATCTGGGCCCCGACTCCAGCTCCGCTGGTGTCCATGGCGGACACGGACAGGCCGCCGTCGCCGCCTTCTAGACGTCCGTGCCGTGCACGGCTGTCTGTACCCCTATTTAGCGCGGTCGTGCCACACACCTCTGTCCCTGCCGCATCCTCGCACCGCGCGCCTCTGCCCTGGTCGCGCCGCCGCGTCGCCGGAGTCTCAAGCCGAGCCGGGCGCTACCGTCGTCATTCCGCCGCACGAGGACGCCGCCGGAGCTAGCGGACGCTACCTTTGGGTTCGCCGCGTCGAGTTGCACGTACACCGCCGGTTTTAGTCGAGTTTCCATCGCCGAAGTGCAATCACCGCATAAAGCTCGAGCCGGCCGCCTCTGTACTCCGCCGCCGACCGCCCCTCTTCGAGTGCCCGCCGTTCCCGTCCTTCTCCGCCGATGGTGAGTACACCCGCGAGATCAACCTTGACCTCCTCTATCTCCTGCGCATCCCGCCCGAGGTCCCATGCCGCTGGAGCCCCCCCAACCGCCGACGCCCAGTGCCCCTGTCCGCCATGGACGGAGGTAGAGGATGAAGATGAGGCAGTCTTGCGAATAAGCCCCTATGGAATCTTCTAATCGATAGTAGTTCTTTGTGTCTTGCACTTTTTCCAGAAACCCTTGGATAAATCCCACCTCTGCACATAGATCCAACCTGTGAGCTTTTGCAGATCAAACCCTGTTTTTAGATTTATTCGCGAACACTATTCATAGTGTCTCGGGAATCTTCTCTAGAAGCCCCTGAAATCTTCAGTTTTCACATCTAGGCCCCTAATCTTGTTTTATCCATATCTTCTGTGTTTTAGCTCCGTTTTAATCCGTTCAAGTTGCGTTAGGTTCATAATAATGTAAAGCACATGTTAGTGGTGAGTTTTCATCATGTTTGTTTTCTGAAAAATTATTTAATATTAATTTTGATTAATGCTTATTAAACATGCCTTTTCTAAATAAAAGCAATGTAGTACCATACACCGTTTTTTATAATCAATATTAACTTGATTAATGTTTATTTCACACGCTTTTGTAAATAAAATTTAATTAGATCTTTACCTCAGTTTTTAATAAACTAAATATTAATTTTGCTTAATATTTAATTACCTTTTCTAATTAAAAGTGATTAGGCTTTTACATCGGCCTTTATAATAAATGTTAATTTGATTAATACTAATATCATGATGTTTTCAATAATAATATGATCCACTCGAATCATAAACTTACGTTTAGGTGATTCATATAGTTTAGCTTTTCTAAATTAAATGTTTAATTGGTATAATCTATATATGAATCTTTATAAATAAAACTTGACTAGTTCTTTAATTCAGACTATGCAAATAAAAATATAATATTGCATTAATTCCAACTTAAGGTATTTTCTTTATGAAATATCCTTTACATATATTTTGCTAATTAAAATAAACCTAGCTCATAATCTTGTTCACTTATGCAAATCGTTTGTTAGACGCTCTCTGTCAAGCTCTGTCTCAGTGTGTCTCTGTTGCAGAGTTAATCTTCTTTCAAGCTCTAGATCTTTTTGATCCACAGAATCGAGCCTATCCTTTAGCACGCTCTTTTAAAGCTTTGATTTGGTTGGTGCATTGTTCTTTGTTTGCTTGTATGTGTGTGCTCCAGATGTTTGCCTTGATTGATGCGAGTAGAATGAACGTGGTTCGAGAGCTTGGAAGAGCAAGAAGTGAAGACATTCTGAGCAACATCATTACTCTGGTTAAAGGCAAGTGTGTCCTTGATCTTTTGTCCCAATAACTGTGTTTAATCACCATTGCATATGCTTGCATTTAATTTGATGAGTCCTATTAAGGTTTATCCTAGTCTTTATTACCATTATTCCTTGTGAACCTGGGTTTACCTTTCTGTTGGGTAGCTCTGCTTAGCTACTATACTTTGGGTTATGGTGGTCCTAATGAACAACATCAATGATGAACATGATTTACTTTTATGCTATATCTCTGGTTAATACAAGATCACCATGCTTAATCGGAACATGGAGCGACCACCCAGGACAACAGTGCAACCACAAGGCATATGGCTCTGCCTTGGCTAATTAACTAGGGACTCTAGTGTTGGGATGACCTTACCTAATAAGGGCAAGGGGGAGCGTTAGTTGGGGTATAGACTCGCTCTAGTAGGGAGTTGGGCTTGGCTAAGACACGGTACCTACTAGGGGACTTTATACCTTACGACAGCTCGGAACCTTCGTGGGTTGTTTCATAGTGGGGAAACATTGTAAAGGCCTCGTAGTGAATCCCTAGCCACTCACCAAAGCAAGTGTTTAAGGGCTTTGCAAACCCGGGCGACATGGGAAACACGACTTGTGGGTAAAGATGTGCCACCTTTGCAGAGTGTATAAACTGATCGATCAGTCATGCTCACGGTCACGAGCGACCTGGACGCTCACATGATAATTAAACTTGAAGATGGACTTAAATTGTGGTTTAGGGTTATGTTAGCCATATGTTTATGGTGTATCTCTATATGTTAATTGTGGGTTGGTATATACTTGTACTTTATTAGTAATCAGGTGCTAATAAAATTTGACCAACTAAAAGTGCTTAATGTAGTCAACCTGTCAGCCTTTCCTTGATAAGCCTTTGCATTCATACTTTCCCCACACTTGCTGAGTATGACATGTGCTCACCCTTGCTATAAACAATGTTGCTCAGAAAGAGGAAGCTGCTATGAAGAGGTTGCTGGTGCTAGGTGTACGCAACCCCCAGTCGACTACCTGTGATGGTTGGAGCCTTCGTTTCCAGGATGTAGCATAATACTCTGATAATCTTTCTTTTTCCTTATGTGATACTGTACTGTTATTCACTTATGTTAACTATATGCATGGAACTTGATCCTGGCATGCATATAGATTTGCACTTGGTTTTCGTTAGAAAAACAGGTGTGACAGAGTGGTATCAGAGCTGTATCGACTGTAAGACGTAAGCCTAGTTAGCAATGGTCTTTCCTTAAGGTTCCTTTTGATCTAAAATTCATCACTACCTTTCCCTTGAGTTTTGTGATGAATATTCTCGCTCCTTGACCATTATCTTTTCTCGATCCTTCTTGATAACTCACCTTTATGACTTGACTCCTTTTCATTTGTAATTCATTGTTTTGCAAATGTTAAAATCCCTACCCTTGTCTATTTATTTTATCTCCCCTTGATCTTGGTCTTGTTTTCCCTTTCTACTTATGCATCTCCTTGATATCTTGCTTGCCTATCTACCTTAAGCATACCTGTCAATTCCTATCCCTATATCTTACTCATCAAACTCCTTGCTTTCCATATAATGTTACTTTGGATTTCCCCTTAACTTTTGATTCCAAAGTGTCCTTTCTGATTCAACATTCTTAGATGATCAATGATCGGTAAAGCTATGCCCATGCTTAGGAGGATAACCTATGACTATTAACAACGTGTAGCATCGTTTCTTTAGTTGTGTGTTGAGTGGTGAAATTCGGTGCTTACATGATCATGCCTGTTTATGGCAATGTTTGAGTTGGTAATTTGTAGTGAGTGTTGGTGTATTGGGGGTCTTATATCTGCAATAACATTAGTTGCTTAGTTGGGTTCTTCTGTTGTACCTCCCATCTCCATGCCATCTTCCTTCTGCTCTACCTGATCAAATGAAGGACATCAGAAGAAGAAATTCAAGCCATCATCGATGCCAACAAGCAAATGCTACTACCACCATTGCCATTTAGAAGTGAGCAAGTTGAAGAAAAGAAGACCTCACTCTACCTTCCTTCCTATCTTGTGCTTGCTACTCTCTCATCCAGCTCATTCTAATGAAGACCTTGACGACCAAGAAAGGTGAATACTAAGGATCCTACATCCTGAAGACAAAGGAGGATGACCGCCCACCTATCTCGATACAAATATTCTTGTTTGTCTACCTACTCCTTGTCTCCTCTTTCTCCGAATCTCGGGATGAGATTCCTTTTAAGGGGGGTAGATTTGTCACACCCTGGAATTTCTAATTTCAGGATGTGAACAGAAAGAATAATTAAATAACAATTTTCTCTCAATTTTAAAATTTTTCCAACATTTATTTTCTTTATAGGAAATATAGTATAGGAAAAAGGCCATTGTATGATTTTCTGAATTAAATAAAATGATACAGTGAGTGTAGCATTCATGCTGATGCATCTTGGTGTTCATGAGTGCAAAATGTTTTTAAAATGCGTTTAGGTGCTGACTAAATCCTTTCAAGAATTTTCCAGCTTTTTCTGGAATTTATTCTCATTTTTCTTGAGCTATTTCTATTTATTAGAAGGCTCTAAAATCTTTTTCATGAGCTCCAAATATTTTATTTGGATTGTTCGTGTCTCAATATATCTCTGGGAATTTTCCTGGAATTTTTGGGATTTTTAGAATATTTTTCGTGGCTTTCATGAATTATCTAGCTATTTCTGGAATATTCTTTTCACGAAAATATATTCTGAAAATAAAACGAAAAACATTTCTTTTATCCCTTTCCCTCCTTCACTTTCGGCCCACAGCTGTTTTCGGCCCAGCTTTCCGAAGTCTGCTACCGCCCCCTCTACTCCTTTGCCTGGCGCAGCCCATCACCTCCAACTGTTGCAGCCCACCGGAGTCGGCCCAGTTCGCGGCCCAGTCCCATGCGCGGTCATCAGCTGTTGAAGTTTGGTGGACCTCCTCGGATTCTTCACTGTTCCTCACTGGCCGTCCCTCAACTTCGCGGCCCATCTCCCACACCGGCCCATGCTTCAACCCGCTGCAACCCAGTCTGACCTGTCAGCCCGTTCCGGCCTAGCGGAGCCCATTTGGACCCCGACTCCACCTCCGCCGGTGTCCATGGCGGACACGGACAGGCCGCCGTCGCCGCCTTCTGGACGTCCGTGCCGTGCACGGTTGTCCCTGCGCCCCTATTTAGCGCGGTGTTGCCACGCGCCTCTGTCCTTGCTGCATCCTCGCGCCGCGCGCCTCTGCCTTGCTCGCGCCGCCGCGTCGCCGGAGTCTCAAGCCAAGCCGGGCGCTGCTGTCGCCGTTCCGCTGCACGAGGACGCCGCCGGAGCTAGCGGATGCTACCTTTGGGTTCGCCGCGTCGAGTTGCACTTACACCGCCGGTTTTCGTCGAGTTTCCGTCGCCGAGGTGCCATCACCGCATAAAGCTCAAGTCGGCCGCCTCTGTACTCCACCGCCGACCGCCCCTCTTCGAGTGTCGGCCGTTCCCGTCCTTCTCCGCCGATGGTGAGTACACCCGCGAGATCCCCTTGACCTCCTCTATCTCCTGCGCATCCCGCCCGAGGTCGCACGCCGCAGGAGCCCCCCCCCAACCACCGACGCCCAGTGCCCCTGTCTGCCAAGGACGGAGGTAGAGGATGAAGATGAGGCAGTCTTGCGAATAAGCCCCTATGCAATCTTCTAATCGGTAGTAGTTCTTTGTGTCTTGCACTTTTTCCAGAAAACCCCCTGGATAAATCCCACCTCTGCACATAGATCCAACCTGTGAGCTTTTGCAGATCAAACCCTGTTTTTAGATCTATTCGTGAGCACTATTCATAGTGTCTCGGGAATCTTCTCTAGAAGCCCCTGAAATCTTCAGTTTTCACATCTAGGCCCCTAATCTTGTTTTATCCATATCTTCTGTGTTAAAGCTCCGTTTTAATCCATTCAAGTTGTGTTAGGTTCATAATAATGTAAAGCACACGTTAGTGGTGAGTTTTCATCATGTTTGTTTTCTGAATTATTTAATATTAATTTTGATTAATGCTTGTTAAACATGCCTTTTCTAAATAAAAGCAATGTAGTACCATACACCGTTTTTTATAATCAATATTAACTTGATTAATGTTTATTTCACACGCTTTTGTAAATAAATTTTAATTAGATCTTTACCTCAGTTTTCAATAAACTAAATATTAATTTGCTTAATATTTAATTACCTTTTCTAATTAAAAGTGATTAGGCTTTTACATCGGCCTTCATAATAAATGTTATTTTGATTAATACTAATATCATGATGTTTTTAATAATAATTGTAACATTCCAGATATTTAGTTAAGCTAAGTACCTCAATTAGTCATGTTAATCAAGTGTAGTTAGTCACAAAGCATACTTAGCTTAATTTTGATCAACTTTGCAAAAGAACCCTTGGTCAAAATTTCAACACTTGATCAATTAGTACTTCTTCCAACATGAATTTAGGTATCTTCTTCTGAATTTTTTAGAGATCATCTTGATGCCAAACAGTTTACCCAAAATCTCAAAAGTATACATCCGGGAAGATTTTTCTTTTGAAATCTACAGTAGCTATGATGCCAGATCCAAGCAAAATGGGTTACTTATGATTTATAGAAGCTACCTAAAAAGTTTCACAATTTTAATGATCTCTAGATGGGTTATTTTCTATTTCAACAAAAGAAGCAACTTTGGAGTTTTTCAATTCAAACAGACAAAAATATCCAACTCTGGACAAGTCCACCCACGATGTGCCTCATGGCTCACGTGACCCCCTCCGATCCAGTTCACCCCCTCCCCTCGCGTGGTTGCATGCGGGCCCCGCACGCTGCCCCCTTCTCGTTTTCTCTGTGACCCCTCCCTCTCGTTTTCTCTCCCTCCCACTCTCATATTTTTCCCGAGCCGTTCCGCTTCGTCATCTGCTCCCGTGCGTCGTCGCCCAGGCAGGAAGAAGGAGGCCGGCCAGGCCTTGCCCGGGCTAGGGGCAAGCTCCTCCCTCTCCTCCACATCAACCTCCCCCACACAAAGATCGAGCTGCAGCAAGATGTTCTTCGCGTTCTTCTTCCTCAACTCCGGTGTATCAAGATGAAGCCTGATCTCCTTCCTCGCCGCTCTACTCCAACATGTGGCACTCTGAATCGTCCTTCTCCAACCTAGGTGAGGTTCTCTAATGGTTTTCCCCTCCTCTCTCCTCCATTGGAACCTTCTCCTTTACTCTCCCATGGCGCCAGGGACCTATTTGTAATTTTCGAGGGCCTATCTGCAATATCCAGGGTCCTGGTTGTAATAAGGTTCTTTAGGGTTTCGACTGCAACTTCAAAAATCCATTACAAATCGTAGAAAAATCACAAAAATGTAAATCTAATTGTGTTGGTTTCCTTGTGACGAGATCTACATTTTCTAGAAAGAGTGTATAGGGTTTTTCTATACAAATTTGAAATTAAAAATCAAACTCAGTTTGATGTACTTTTGTTGTAGCTCAAAATATACACATGTTATGGAGTTGAAATTTTGATATGTTACTCTTTATGCCATGTTTAGATCTGTGACCAAATTTGACACATGTTTGTTGTGTGGATTTGTAGTTATGATTTTTGTAAGCTTTATGTTAGGTTAAGACTGATGCTTTTTATAGTCCCCTCAAGAAATAATTTCTGTAAGCACCAATGCACCCTAGGACTTTGTCATGATGAATAGCATCTCTGGAAAAATAATTATGATTTTAGGACTTGGTTTGAATGCTATTTTGTGGGCGTTCCAGTAACCTTGTACTTAGGACTGTGGCATCTGTCCCTAATCTGGGGAATGACGGGAACCCCCTGGTCGGGGTAGACCCCGCATTCGTTTTTATTTGATTTCTTGGGGTCTACCTTCTTCCGTGTATCTTGGGTTTACCTTGCAAGGATATAAATCGATCGATCGTCGTTCACTCACCGTTATCTGAGTCAGCTTGACCACAGGCTACCCCATATTTATTTATGGAACATTTGAATTAATATTGTTGCCTGTTTAATATTGTTTGCACAACATTCTTGTTTAGTATAGGTGCTTACCTAGAATGGTTAACATACTAAAACTTGAGCTAAAATTGGAAATTAAGGATCAACTCTTAGTCGCTTTTGGCAAAACAAACCCACCAGCCAAAAAGCCTTGCATGTCTAGTTATACTTTTCTTTTTGTCGGGTCAGTCTTGCTGAGTATTAGTATACTTAGCCTTGCTTAATTTGTGGTTTCCAGGTAACCCCATTCGGCCTAGATCTATTCCAGATGGTTGGGAACTTGAGTGGGAGCAGGATGACGAAGAGTGATACTCTATGGATGGCCTCCCATGTGTATCTTCTGCTTAGTTTTATTTTCGTTGTTAAACTTTGAAACATCTTTACTTTTATGTATGAAAACCTGGTTTGTAATAATATTACTTTATGAGCTTTTTGTAATGTTGAACTTGTACTCTAGTCCCGCCTTCGTGTGGGCTTTGCGCATATCAGCGATCCTGTTGTAGTGATTTACCGGGTATGACCCGGCAGAGGTGACAAAATAACTCCTTGTTATCGCTTATTGGCCAAGTGGACCAGCTTAGGTGATAATACGGATTTATTTTGGGCGGTTCTGTCACAGCTGGTACCAGAGCGATGATATGCACCAGAGTATTAAAAATACCTTACAAAACTTGTTTTTGGAATAAAATTTGCCAAGAATAAGAATTTTGCTAAGTGCGTAGGAAGTTATGATTTAAACTAGTCCGAGAGGCCCTAGAGGGAATTTTTGGGTTCTTTCAGGTGGCTAGTACTCTATGGTGTATTTATACTAACTTCCAGCACATTTTATTCCTGTCAAAACTTACTTTCTTGCACAACCATACTAGATCAGCACGTTTTGGCATACGTGCTTGTGCCACGGGAAAGTCCGTGAGGGATGGATGGGACCAATTCCAATGGGAACCCACGTCGCGTCTGTGTCTAGCCATGTTTTGCATACATGCGCGACCCCGCAATAGGCGGAAAGGACAACTCCATTCAAACGAAGGTGTCCGAGGTTGGACGCTATCCATGCAGCGGCTTTACGCATGGATGCCGTTCCTATAGTGAATGGTAATGAATGTGGACGCTTTTGTGAGTGCTGGCACAAAAGGTCATGAATATCTGTGATTTTCTGCAGGTACACTAACCACGGTTGTTAGGTACAGTAATTAAGAAACAAATAGCTTTCGACTAGCTATTATAGGGAGAGACGTATATATATGCCTTGTTACCGTCACTAACTTCGTTTTGAAGCTTAAAGGCTTTGTGAGGATGTTTAGGACGCTTTTTGCATCATGTTAAAAGCTACCAAACTAAAAATGAACTTAAATCATGTGTTGTATGGTCTCTACCTGATTTATGTTTCTTAAGGACCATTCATGCTAGTTTGATGCTTTGATGTGATGATAAGCAAAATTGTTACTAGTTTCTATCCAAACTTTTTCTAAGGATTATCTAGAAAAATTCTGACTAGGTGTTCTTTAGGGAAATTATTCATCAGCTAGATAAGCTTGTTCCATGAATTTTTCATAATTTTAGGATGCTTAAAACTGAAGTTGTGATCAAGTGGCTATGCATAGGTCATGCTGAAATTCTGTCAAAATCTTGAGTTAGTCTGAAAACTCGAATTTTTACATATAGTTCCTAAATGAATATGACCAGATAATCTATAACAAAAATGTTCATTATCTAGCCTAGTTTATGTTGTAAAAATTTCATGGTCATTGGGTACTCAGTTTTGAGTTATGATCTTTTTAGGGAAGCTCTGCCCTGCTGAAATTTCTGGGCAATAGCACTCTGAAAATGGATCTATTATACCCTTTTCCAATCTAATTTGATTCAACCTTTGAATACCAAAAATGTGAGTTATAACATTGCTGAGTTGCTCACAAAAATTTAGAATTTTTGGGGTACTGGTTATTCAGTTATGAATTTTTGTTCAAAACTACCAGTTTTTGCCATTGGCATGTTAAACTAATTTTGGGGTCTAACATGCGATTGTATATGTTACACTGACCAAGAGTATGTACCTTGTGTGGCTAGAACCTACATGAAAATCCTTGATGTAATGGTGATCCCAAAAACTTAACTGTGATGTAACCATATGGATGCACAACCTTGTGCAGAAATTTGTGTGAGGAATAAAGTTAAGCTACTTGTGATCACGATAGGGTCTGGTGCTCGATACCAAAATGGTTCATAATTTTTTTCATGGTCACGTTCACAAAAATTCAGCATTTTTGCATGTGTAGATTGAGAAATATCGAATTTTTAGTAAGCTCCTGTTTGCTGTCAAAACTACTAGACAGAGCTTTGGTAATGAATTTTTCAACCCCTGTAAAAGTTGAATCTGTCCTGGGGTTGAATACCAAAGTTGTAGCTTACAAAATTCTACACATGCTGACCAAAATTTATTAATTTTTGACATTTGTACAGAAAGTTATGAATTTTATACTCAGGGCTTTTATGCTATCTAAATTCTGAATTTTCAATAGTTCGAACTTTCGTCATGCATATTCTACTTGTTATTATTTTGAGCAAGCTTTGAATATGTATCTAAGGAAAGTTCAAATTTTCAGATGTCCGATAATGCACATAACACCCTTGGGGTTCTGGAGTTCCTAGTGGTGGTGATCCTCCCCCACCCTCACAAATGACACCCGCTAAGGTTTCCATGGCTACTCAGACGAAAGTGTTGAGGCAATTCCTTCGATAAGTTTTCTCGATGTAATCCCGATTCTGAATTGAGGATACACCGAGTGCTTCTAGTTTTTCCCCAACATCACGGTCAAATCTCTCGAGCCATTGAACCCATCCTTTTCAGTGCCATGCCAGCATTGCGCAGCATCGTCGCATTGCCATATTTTGTCAAAGCTGCTGATCGCCGCCTATGCATCACTGCAGTATCGCTGCCATGTCGCCAATGGCATCTCGACTATTGTGCATCCTTGTCACCATATCACTGGCGATCATCTACGACAAGTGTCACCTCTTTTGACCCAACAGGTGACCCATGCACGAAATGAAAGAGTTAAAGACAAAACACTCCATTCGTTTTCTTTTCCGAATATGTTAAACTCGAGAAACTATTTTCTCATCCAAAATTTGTTTTGGAAACTAAAGGATGTTCTCCGTAGATACCATAAGGAATTGACATTCTTATTAGGCATCAATGGAAAGGGATCATAAAGAGATGATCTAGTTCTTCAAATTCTTCTGACATATTGTTATGAAGTTTCTAAGAAACGGCCATAATTGAATTTTTGGTCCTACTAAGGAAACTGATCCAATCATCATAAATTCAGGACGATGATCCCACCAAAGAAAATACAGAGAATCCTCGACCATATAAGTTTTTCTCATCTCTTCTCTCGCACCACGACCAAGTCTTGACGGTCGTTTGACCGCCTACATATCTGTGCTCCACCTGCCTCGTGTCGTTCTATCACTCTGTCACCCCTCACTGCAGCAGCCGTCGCTACAAACCCTCTGCCAGTCCTACCACAAGTGGCTGATGTGCCACCGTTGTTGCACCATGGCGACCCTCGATAAAAGGAGAGTATCGCTCATCATTTTCTACCACCTCTGCCAGACCTCCACTCGAGCTTTAAACCTCCATCACCATCTTTTTCAACTGGCTGGTCCTTCGGCGCTCACGCCAACCATCTTCATCATTTGCGGCTTTCATCGTCAAGCAAGCATCTTCCCCATCTCCTCGGTGACCCAAAGAAGAAGTTTAGAAGAAGGCCACGAGAAGGATCCAACTCGATGTCGCCATCCATGGCTCGTTTTCTAGAGATGTTTGATTCTGTCTGCTGGACTCTACTAGGACTGTACGTCTGCTTTGCGTTCCAGTTCTTGATAGTTTTAGCTTTTCATGTGTACATTCATCACCCGCTTCCTCACGAGCAAAATTGATGATGGGTGAGGCAGCCCATGTACCTTTCATCATCTTTGAGATTTAGATATGGAAGAGTTTATCTTTGCTCTGTGGTTTCCTCATGAAACCAGTTATCTCCCCTGGAGGTTTTCCTCTAATCTTGTTGTCGACTCTCGGGACGAGATTCCTTTTAAGGGGGGTAGTTTGTAACATCCCAGATGTTTAGTTAAGCTAAGTACCTTAATTAGTCATTTTAATCAAGTGTAGTTAGTCCCAAAGCATACTTAGCTTAATTTTGATCAACTTTGCAAAAGAACCCTTGGTCAAAATTTCAACACTTGATCAATTAGTACTTCTTCCAACATGAATTTAGGTATCTTCTTCTGAATTTTTTAGAGATCATCTTGATGCCAAACAGTTTACCCAAAATCTCAAAAGTATACATCCGGGAAGATTTTTATTTTGAAATCTACAGTAGCTATGATTCTAGATCCAAGCAAAATGGGTTACTTATGATTTATAGAAGCTACCTAAAAAGTTTCATGATTTTTAATGATCTCTAGATGGGTTATTTTTTATCTTCACAAGAGAAGCAACTTTGGAGTTTTTCAATTCAAACAGACAAAATATCCAACTCTGGACATGTCCACCCACGATGTGCCTCATGGCTCACGTGACCCCCTCCGGTCCGGTTCGCCCCCTCCCCTCGCGCGGTTGCGTGCGGGCCCCGCACGCCGCCCCCCTTCTCGTTTTCTCCGTGACCCCTCCCTCTCGTTCTATATCCCTCCCACTCTCGTCTTTTACCCGAGCCGTTCCGCTTCGTTATCTGCTCCCGTGCGTCGTCGCCCAGGCAGGAAGAAGGAGGCCGGCCAGGCCTTGCCCGGGCTAGGGGCAAGCTCCTCCCTCTCCTCCACATCAACCTCCCCCACACAAAGATCGAGCTGCAGCAAGCTGTTCTTCGCGTTCTTCTTCCTCAACTCCGGTGTATCAAGATGAAGCCTGATCTCCTTCCTCGCCGCTCTACTCCAACATGTGGCACTCTGAATCGTCCTTCCCCAACCTAGGTGAGGTTCTCCAATGGTTTTCCCCTCCTCTCTCCTCCATTGGAAGCTTGTCCTTTACTCTCCCATGGCGCCAGGGACCTATTTGTAATTTTCGAGGGCCTATCTGCAATATCCAGGGTCCTGGTTGTAATAAGGTTCTTTAGGGTTTCGGCTGCAACTTCAAAAATCCATTACAAATCGTAGAAAAATCACAAAAATGTAAATCTAATTGTGTTCGTTTCCTTGTGACGAGATCTACATTTTCTAGAAAGGGTGTATAGGGTTTTTCTATACAAATTTGAAATTAAAAATCAAACTCAGTTTGATGTACTTTTGTTGTAGCTCAAAATATACACATGTTATGGAGTTGAAATTTGGATATGTTACTCTTTATGCCATGTTTAGATCTGTGACGAAATTTGACACATGTTTGATGTGTAGATTTGTAGTTATGATTTTTGTAAGCTTTATGTTAGGTTAAGACTGATGTTTTTTATAGTCTCCTCAAGAAATAATTTCTGTAAGCACCAATGCACCCTAGGACTTTGTCATGATGAATAGCATCTCTGGAAAAATAATTATGATTTTAGGACTTGGTTTGAATGCTATTTTGTATTTAACTTTGTGTAGGATGCTAAATTGGTAACTTGAAAAATATGATAGATCTACTTGTGTAAATTGGTCAGTAGCTTAAATGTGACATGAATGGCCTGCAGGAAAATTTTGAGGTCAAAACGGTTAGTAAATCTTTTTGTAGGTTTTAATGAAACTAAAGTTGGCTGAAATTTATCTTTTTCATATAAATTAATTTATATGGAATCTGAAGCTACTTTTTGGTATTTAAGCTTGTTTTGGTCATATGCTACTGTGTGCAAAGTTTGAGATCAGTTAGATTTATAATTCAATTAATATGAATTTTGGATGAATGGCTAGCTAGGAATTGAATAAGTAGATTTATATTTATTACTTAAGTTTAAATAAGTTTTTCATGTTTAAGTTCCTGTTTGAAATCATTTTAAACATACCCCATGCAGTTTGGTGAAGTTTAGTAAATTAAATTGCTTGAATGTGCACACAATCACCATCAAAGTAATAGTTAGTTCACTATCACACCACACCCATACTTTTGTGAGAATTAATTTTTTTTAGATGAATGTGGCCAACAAGAGTTGGTTTGGTGGTAATTCTCCCACCCTCACCATAACCTAATGCATATGTATGTGTACGTGTAGATTTACCGGACGGTACGTAAACGCTCACCTAGGAGGGAGAAGGGACAGTTGTTGGTGAAGGGAACAAGTTGGGTGTTCACCAAGACCTGGACCAAAGTCCAGAAGAGCCCAAGGCTGTTACTAACTTAGAGGAAGGCAAGCACCGGGTTTACATATAACCTTTTTGGATAAAATCTCACATTCTTTTACCTTTTCAGAATTTATGTTTTACTTTGTGCATTTAAGTTTCAGGAGTTGTTTTGAAACCTAGATGCATGATCCTTAGGTTCCTATGTTTTTATAACTAGTATGTTAGGACGCTAGTGCCATGCTTTAAGGATATGGTACAAGTCGAGTAATGACTCATTGCTCGCGAGATATAGGATGCTAATGTTGGAATCATAAGTTGGATAAATTGACCCGCTCACGTGGTAAGAGGAATGGGTGAGAGCCAGGTGTGGTTCGAGGACCGGTGGATGGTCGCTTCCTGGTGTGATGAGTGATTGACAACGTGGTGTGGACTGATTCTTGGCTAAGTATTGCAGGTGCAGGTTGCGGCTTGACTGGTGCAGGAGCAGGTGAAGAACAAGCGTGAAAGGTCGTTGCCGGTGAGGCCTCCAGGTGTGGAGAAGACAAGTAGGCTTGGTTCGAGGGACCCGGTGGCCAGTGGGGTCAAGTGCGGGCCGCATGGTGGCAAGAACGGCAAGATGAAGTCATGGACGGTTTCTTGGTTGAGCCTCAAAACCAAGGTCGAGCCGGGACTACATGGGAGCCGAGCCATGAGTGGTGACTGGCGGAGGCTACACCGAGTTCGCGGGGTTTCCGGTGGTTCACCAGAAAACCACTGGGTTCCTTGGTTGATCCACAAAGCCAAGACCGAAGAACCGAAGACGGAGGTGCAGCAGCTCCAGACCGGTCTGACCGGTGGGTCTGACCGGTCTGACCGGTGAGGAGCACCGGTCTGACCGGTGTACGACGATGCAGTCCGGAATCTTCGAAGCGGAGGACACACGTCGGGATCGCAAGGCTTGCGTCGAGGCTAAGCAAGTTTGCGGTCGCTGGGCATCCGTCCGATGGTGCGAAGACAAAGATTTCTGATTTCGCCCTTGAGGGGCATGTATCCCTAGTTAGCTAGTAAGGGTATTTTAGTCTTTCGGTTGCCTCCATATAACCCAAGGGGTGAGAGGATGGCAGCCATCTCTTGGAACCCTAGCTCATTTGCTTTTCTATTTTCTCTTCCTATTTTCCTTAGGATTTTCTTAGGACTAGCTTGAGAGCTTCATGGTGAGATCTTGTGAGAGGGAAGGATGATCGGGCGGCAAGCTAGACCTTGTATGAACCTCTTTGGTATGTATAGATGATTCGGCGTGGTTCCTCAAGGCTTGGATGTGTCTTTCCCGTTTCTCCTTTTTGGTAATTTTCGGAGCCTTTTCTTGGCGATTTTCTTGGAGCGATTTCGAGGCCTCTCTCTTTGGGATTTGGTGGGGGATGTATGCATGAACCCTTCGTGGTTCTTTTCCCTTTGATTCCCCTCCCAAATCAGTGAGTAAAGGGGCTCGATTTTGGGGTTTTCGTGTCTCTAGGGTTAGAGGCGTTCTTGGTGGGATTTCTTCGATTCCTCTTGATTTAGCAAGTTTTGGTGGACCAAATCTTGGCTATGGAGTGCCCATGAGGTGTTCCTGCTATCCCCAAAGTCTTGCACAAATCCGTGGAGCGATTCGGGAGATCGGGAGTTGGATTTGGGAGAGTTGACCCGCGGGTGCTGTTCATCCCCGAGCGGCCCAGCCTGACCGGTCTGACCGGTGCTGCTCACCGGTCTGACCGGTGCAGAGGCTCTGTGGGTTTTGCCTCGGGTGAACGTTCTGGTGAGTTCGTTGTAGTCCCGTGTTGCTGCTGTTTCGAGTTTGGGTCAGTTTGGAGCTCGGTAGGCCTGTTTGGTAGATTTGGGGTTTCCTGGCTTGAACCGGTCTGACCGGTGTAGGGGCCTTCTGTGGAAGTTCCCAGGTTGTACCAGCAGGGATCGGTCTGACCGGTGGTGCTCACCGGCCTGACCGGTGTAGGTCAGTAGCGCTCGAGTTTCTAGTTCCACTGCGTTCTCGAGTTCGTGAAGGTGGTTGTTGGTTCCTAGGACCAGTAGCACTCCAGTGGCTGCGTGGTCTTGGCCAACTTGTGTAGTTGAGTCGGAGACATGATTTGGAAGCTGTGTTCGTCTTGTTGGAGTTCTCATCTCCTTCGAGAAGAATTTTTATCGGCTCCCATTCACTCCCCCCCTCTCTGGTTCACCTAATCGGTCCTTCAATTGGTATCAGAGCCGGTTCGGGTCTTTATTGACTCTTATCAGTCTAAGATCCAAAGATGGCGTACCAGGAACGGGGTTTGGGTCCTCCGCACTTTGATGGGAAGAACTACCAGATGTGGCAGAGCCGGATGGCGGCGTTCCTCCGCGGAAAGGGTCAGATCCTTTGGGATGTCACGGTGAACACAGCTTATGTTCATCCGATGAACTTCCTTGCTCCAGGATCGAGGGATATGTTCGAAGCCAACAACAAGGCTGTCGACTACTTGTTTCGTGCTCTGTGTCAGCCTGAATTCGATCGGGTTCAAACAGAGGACTTAGCTTGTAGGATTTGGGAGCAGTTGAAGGATGCTCATGCTGGGAATGCTCAGGTTCAGGCTCGGATGTACGCGACTTACCGGAGAGAGTACGAGAACTTCACTCATCTCCCCGGCGAGTCCGTCGATGCCCTTTTCCAGCGGTTTACGGTCGTTGTGAACAACATGAGAGCCAATGTGGCCGTGCTCCCATACGATGATCATGATAGAGCCGTGAAGCTCTTGCACTCGTTGGATCGTACCGTATGGGACGGGAAGTTTGAGGCCATTGTTGAGTCCGAGAAGTATGACACCTTGACGGTGAACGAGCTATTCTCGAAGCTCAAGTCGGCTGAATTGGACCGTGGTATGACAGCCAAGATCGAGAGCTCGACTGATTCTTATAGTCTCGCTCTCGTTGGTGGCAAAGGAGCCAAGTCTAATGCTAACGCATCCTCCAGGATGTACTCTCTGTCTTCTTTGATGTCTTTGCCAGACGAGGAGTTTGACGTGCTTGGAGAGGACGAGCTGGCGTTGCTGACTAGGCGGTTCGAGAGGCTGCACGAGAACCGGGTGAACACGAGGAGGACAGCACGGACGTGCATTCAGTGCGGCAAGCCAGGACACTTCGTCGCCGACTGCCCGGAGAAGACGGAGAACAAGGACGGCTACAAGGACGGCTACAGGCACCGGTCGAGCAAGGACGGCAAGTACCGATCGAGGCGCGATCACAAGCACAAGAACAAGCACAAGGACGAGCGACGGTCGAGGAAGAAGGACGGCCGCGGCAGGAAGGCCCGAGCGATGGTCGGAGCGAGCGACGTCGACTCCAGCTCTACCTACTCTTCCTCGAGCTCGAGTAGCAGTGAAGATG
The DNA here is from genome assembly GCA_036936925.1 of Cenchrus fungigraminus. NCBI lineage: Eukaryota > Viridiplantae > Streptophyta > Magnoliopsida > Poales > Poaceae > Cenchrus > Cenchrus fungigraminus. The sequence goes on along the minus strand of CM072781.1, from coordinate 63,187,861 downwards.
AAGGTGATCGGCGCAAGAACAAGAAGTCATCCAGGAACTTGAGCGGGTTGAGCTGCTTCGCGAGAGATGGCTTCTGCGGCATGGCCCCTAGCTCCGGCAGCAAGAAGAGCCACCAGAGTGACTCGGACTCCGACTCCGAGGATGAGGTATGTGATGAGCTCTCTTCTTTGCGCAAGGAGAATGATGAGTTGGTTGACTTGCTTGATAACCGCGATCACATGCTTAGAGAGGCCAAGAAGATGAGGAAAGAGCTTAGGGCCTCACTAGAAGATGCTAGGAACCGTGTGGCTGAGCTAGAAACCCAGAACCTAGATGCTAAACTTGAGATTGATTCGCTTAAGGCTTCTCCTGTGGTTTCTGATGAGATTGATTGCTGTGATTGCTCTGTGTACCTAGCAGATCTTAATGCTCTTAAGGATAAGCATGCTTCTACTTGTGATGAACTAGAAATGCTTAGGGTTGAAGTGGCTGAGCTTAAGTCTAGACCTGCTTTGCTAGGTGCTTGCACTTCTTGCCCTGTTTTGCATGAAAAGATTGATGAGATGCATGCTTACACTGTTTCGCTTGAGGCTAAGTTGAAAGAGCCTATTCCCACTTCTTGTTCTACTTGTGAATTGCATGCGGTTAAGAATTTGGAGCTTGCACATTATGTTGATCGCTTGCAGGATGAGAATGATGAGCTGAGAAAATGTATGAGCTGGTTGTCGGGTCAGGAGCCTCAGCTTGGTATCATGATAGCGGCTTTCAAACGCTATGATGGTCAGGCACTTGGGGCTGACAAGCTTGGAGAGAACAGTGGTGAGGGAGTTGAGAGAGTTGGAGAGATTCCTATCCCACCACCAAACAGATACAAGAACAAGTTTGAGCCCAAGCCTAACCATCTCAGAAACAAACTTGACACTACTCCAGATCCACCCATATTCCCTCACCCAACAAATGATTTTCAGAAACCGGTGAAGTTTGTGAGCCCAAAGGGAGGTGAGGAAGGAGAGAAGAAGGGTGAGAAGCCGAGTGGGCAGCCCCAACCCAAGCCAAAGCCTAAGCCACAGCCCATAAAGTTCCATTGTGGGTATTGTGGGAGAGATGGTCACAAGGATGAGTTTTGCTTCAAGAGGAAGCGTGAGGAGAGAATGGCTAGAGAGTGGGCTAACAAGGACAGGTACCACCCCTCTAATGGTGTACCTGAGCCTCGCATGCAGATGCCCAGGGCCAAGGCAATTGTGAGGACGGTTCCGGCTTGGGGAGACCAGAAGGCTGCAGGTGCTGCTGCTGGCCGAGCTACACCGGTCAGACCGGTGCAGGTCTGGGCAGACAGCGAGTCGGGTTTCGTGCTCGTGAGGATGCTCGGTTTGATTCTGGAGGTCGTGGTTCTGGTGGTTGGTCTGGAAAGTTTGCAGGTGGTCAGTTTGCTAGGCGTTCTCCACCTCGTGCTCAATACGGGGGTGGGAGGAGTCGTAGCTTTGAGATGGAGAGGAGGAACGATCCACAGTTTCCCTTTCGTGGCTTTTGTCCTCCTCCAGCTAGAGAGGGTTGGTTCCCTCGTAGTGGTTACCGTGGTGGTGTTCGTGGTGGTAGCTTTGATAGGAGTGATGATTTGGTTTGTGCTAACCCCACTTTGGAGCAAATGGCTCGGCACTGGTTTTACTCTTTTGGTACTAACCCCAGTGCTGAGTCGTTTGTTCACTCACGTGCTCGCTTTTGAATTTCAGGTGGGAGACTTGAAGAACATTTGGTTGATTGACTCCAGTTGCTTGAGGCATATGACCGGAGACAAGGGGTGGTTCTCAAGTCTCGTCCCGGTGGTGACAAAGAAGTACATCACCTTTGGGGACAACAGGCGAGGGCGTGTGCTGTCAGAAGGTGAGATTAAGGTAAGTGACAAGATCACTCTCAGGCGTGTTGCTCTTGTTCAATCGCTTGGATACAATTTGCTTTCTGTGTCCCAGTTGTTGGATGAGGGCTTTGAGGTGTTGTTTCGGCCTAGTGGTTCTCGGATTTTAGATTCTCGAGGGGATCTTGTTTGCATGGTCATTCCCGAGGGTCAGGTGTTTCGAGCTGATTTCTCTCAGTCTTCTGGTGTGGAGCGTTGCTTTTTGGCTGGTTATTCGAGTGAGTTGTGGAAGTGGCATAGGAAGTTGGGTCACTTGAGCTTTGACCTTTTGTCTCGCTTGAGTAAACTCAATTTGGTCCGAGGATTGCCACGGTTGAGGTTTGAGAAAGAGTTGGTTTGTGCGCCGTGTAGGCATGCCAAGATGGTAGCCTCTTCTCACCCGCCTCTCACCGATGTGATGACTGAGCGTCCATGCGAGCTGCTCCATATGGACCTTGTTGGCCCAGCTCATGTGCGATCTGCGGGTGGGAAGTGGTATGTCCTTGTTGTGGTGGACGACTACTCTCGGTATGCGTGGGTGTTCTTTCTTGAGGAGAAAGGGGAGACGTTTGGTTTTGTTCGAGATCTTGTCTTGAGGTTAAGAAACGAGAGGCACGGAGATGCCATACGAGCGATCCGTAGTGACAATGGCTCGGAATTTAAAAACTCTGCCTCCGAAACCTTTTGCCATGACTTGGGTCTTGAACACCAGTTTTCGAGTCCGTATACACCTCCCCAGAATGGCGTTGTGGAAAGGAAAAACAGGACCTTGTGCGAGATGGCTCGGACGATGCTCGACGAGCATAGGACTCCGAGAAGGTTCTGGGCTGAGGCGGTCAATACCGCGTGCTATGTGTCGAACAGGATCTACCTCAGGGTTCACAAGAAGAAAACCTGCTACGAGTTGATGCACGGTCGCACACCCAAGGTGAGTCACTTCCATGTCTTTGGTTGTAAATGCTTCATTCTGAAGAAAGGGAAGAAGTTGGACAAGTTCGAGGCTAGGTCTGTCGATGGCATTTTCTTTGGTTATGCATCTCATTCTAGAGCATTTCGTGTGCTCAATCTTGAAACTAACCAAATCGTGGAGACTTGCGAGGTAACCTTCGACGAGACACAGTCACGTAGTCAGCTTGTTTTTGAGTGTGCAGGTGACGACGAACTTGGCGAGGAGATCTTTCGGGAGGAGGAGCATGAACATGGAGATGATGAAGATGGCGGTGTGGTGCACGCAGCTGAACATGTACCTACTACTTTGACGACGATCGAGAATGGACCCTCTCCCACACCTTCAACGACAAACCCAGATCAAGGCGAAGCTGCTGTTGAGGGGGAGGTAGCATCAAGGCGAGAACCTCCCCGGCGAGTGCAAGTGGATCACCCAGCTTCGAGAATCATCGGCGACATGAATGAACGTACTACACGGTCGAGGGTTTGGAACAATTCTCATTTCGCTCATGCTGCTTTTGTTGCCACCTTTGAGCCCAAAGACATTGGACACGCGTTATCTGATCATAATTGGGTTAACTCGATGCATGAGGAGTTGGAGAATTTTGAGAGGAACCAAGTTTGGGTGCTGGTTGACCCTCCTCCAGGGTGTAAGCCGATTGGGACAAAATGGGTGTGGAAAAATAAAGAGGGAGAGAAAGGAGAAGTGGTGAGGAACAAGTCGAGACTTGTTGCTCAGGGGTACAGTCAGAAAGAGGGGATCGACTACGAGGAGACTTTTGCTCCTGTAGCTCGTTTGGAGGCGATCAGGATCCTTCTAGCCTTTTCCGTGGCTAAAGGGTTCAAGTTGTACCAGATGGATGTGAAGAGTGCTTTCCTGAACGGTGTGTTGGAGGAAGAGGTGTTTGTGAGGCTACCACCGGGGTTTGAGAGTGAGAAGTACCCCCACCAGATGTACAAGTTGAGGAAGGTGCTGTATGGGTTGAAGCAGGCGCCTAGAGCTTGGTATGGTAGGTTGAGGGGGTACCTGTTTGAGAGAGGGTTTGAGATGGGGAAGGTCGACCAGACCTTGTTTCTCCTCAGGCAGGGCAGAGATATCCTGATTGTGCAGGTATACGTGGATGATATTGTCTTTGGTGGCTCGTCTAACTCTCTTGTTGCAAGGTTTGCAGAAGACATGAGCAGGGAATTTGAGATGAGTATGATGGGTGAGTTGCAGTTCTTCCTCGGGCTACAGATCAAGCAATCAAAGGAAGGAACATTTGTGCACCAAGCTAAGTACACCAAGGACATTGTGAGGAAGTTCAAGATGGAGGACTCCAAGGCCATGGCGACGCCTATGAGTACGACTACAGCTCTTGATGCGGATGAGGAAGGTGAACACGTGGACCAGAAGGAGTACCGGAGCATGATCGGGTCACTCCTCTACTTGACGGCGATGAGGCTGGACATCCAGTTCTCGGTATGTCTGTGCGCTCGCTTTCAAGCGTCTCCGAGGACTTCGCATCGGCAAGCAGTCAAGCGCATTTTCAGGTATTTGCGACACACTCCCGACTTCGGCCTTTGGTACTCTGCGTCTTCTTCTTTGGCGCTTCATGGTTTTTCAGACGCGGATTTTGCCGGGTGTTGGTTGGATAGGAAGTCCACTTCTGGGACTTGCCAGTTCTTGGGTTCTTCTTTGGTGTCTTGGTCTTCCCGCAAACAGTCGAGTGTTGCTCAATCCACTACCGAGGCAGAGTATGTGGCCGCAGCTAGTTGTTGCTCTCAGCTCCTTTGGATCACATACACCATGAGTGACTTTGGTAAGGAGTATACCCATGTCCCACTTCAATGTGATAGCACCAGTGCCATAAGCGTTGCAAAGAACCCAGTGCTCCATTCCAAAACCAAGCACATAGAAGTGAGGTATCACTTTCTGAGAGACAACGTAGAGAAAGGAAAAATCGCTTTGATCCATGTACCCACACATGACCAACTAGCCGATATTTTCACCAAACCTCTAGATCAAGCAACTTTCACTCGTCTGCGGGGGGAGCTTGGTGTTTGTTTGATTTCTTGAAGTTGGCGTGTGGGAGCTCCTTTGTAGCATATGTATAGCTTTCCTTTGTGCATTTCTTGCATTTGGCATGACATATGTAACATGATGTATAGGCATCTTTGTATCTTAGGTTGCATGCATTTTGTATCATATGCATTGTTTAGGAAAGGCTTCTCCTATATACATTGTTCACCATGGAATGATATATATATCTTTGTGAGCTAATTTGGTAAGCTATTGTTAGTATGGCTTAGCTCTTGATAATCTTGGTTTATATCCATGGTTGATGGCTATGTTTTTGAAAAATTTCATATATATATGCTCTCTTGTGAGTAAATGCCTTTACATGATCTTGACATGTTTTTGTGGCTTGGCTGTGCTTAATTTGTGGTTAGATAGCTTATTTTGATCATATGGGGCCAAAGGCGCATTTGCCATCATGAATGTTTAGCCCCCATGCTTCATCTTGTGGAGGGGCATAAGTTCCTTTTTGTCGCAAAGACATTTCATGTACCAATTATAAATCTGAAAATGAAATGTAAATTGCTTGGAAAATGTGCTCCCATGTCATATGTGCTAATTTTAATTTGCTTTGGGTACTAAATCGTTGCATGATGCCTACCAATGAGAAGTCTCATATATAGAAGTAGGCACATGGCTCGGTGGCTTTGACATGACATGAGGTGCTTGTGGGTGTTTATGATGGTCTTATGCTTAGAATGGTTGTCCTAGCATGAAGTTTGTGTGGCTTTGCCATTTTGACATGTTTTGCTCATGTTTAGGACTTTGCTCATGAGAGGGTGATTTTTCGCAAAATTGCTCAATTCTATCTTAGCTTCGCCCAATGGTTGTGAAACTTGGTGATCATGAAGTTTATGTCATTACGAAGCTATAGAGTATCTAACTTGCTCATTTGGACATCTGTAGCATCCTTTGTTGAATTTTGTCTATTTGAGAAGCTCTAGGTTGCATTTTTGGCTTGATTCATGCATTGTCAACAAGGGGGAGAAGGTTGAGCATGTTTTGGCTTGCTGCATGCATTTAGAAGGTTTCCAAGTGGTTTCGAGCTATTTTTGAGCTCTGGCAGTTTCCCAGGTGGCACCGGTCTGACCGGTGTAGTTCCCAGGTGCTGGACGATCTTGTCGACCGGTCTGACCGGTGAGGGTGACCGGTCTGACCGGTCAGAGCAAAGCTGAAGCAGCTGCTCTGTTTTGTGAGGTGTTTTGCATGCATTCGTCCAGGGGGAGTTGCATTGGTTCAGGAGGAGCTTGCATGTGTGCAGGGGGAGCTCTTTGTGGTTTTCGAGCTTTGGTTTGATGGTTTGTGCTCTTTACTTGAGCATGTTTTGTCTCGGATGTGTCGAGCCGTTGCCCTTGCCTAAGGGGTCCGAGACTTGTCTTCTTCAAGTGATCTTGCTCTTTGCCTTTTCTTTGGCTTTCGATCGCTTGTTGGAGTTTTCTTTTAGTCGTTTCTTTTCTTTTCCTTTTCTCTTGGTTACCAAAACGTGTGTGTTGTCAATGCACTCATCAAGGGGGAGATTGAGAGCCAGGTGTGGTTCGAGGACCGGTGGATGGTCGCTTCCTGGTGTGATGCGTGATTGACAACGTGGTGTGGACTGATTCTTGGCTAAGTATTGCAGGTGCAGGTTGCGGCTTGACTGGTGCAGGTGCAGGTGAAGAACAAGCGCGAAAGGTCGTTGCCGGTGAGGCCTCCAGGTGTGGAGAAGACAAGTAGGCTTGGTTCGAGGGACCCGGTGGCCAGCGGGGTCAAGTGCGGGCCGCATGGTGGCAAGAACGGCAAGATGAAGTCATGGACGGTTTCTTGGTTGAGCCTCAAAACCAAGGTCGAGCTGGGACTACGTGGGAGCCGAGTCATGAGTGGTGATTGGCGGAGGCTACACCGAGTTCGCGGGGTTTCCGGTGGTTCACCAGAAAACCACTGGGTTCCTTGGTTGATCCACAAAGCCAAGACCGAAGAACCGAAGATGGAGGTGCAGCAGCTCTAGACCGGTCTGACCGGTGGGTCTGACCGGTCTGACCGGTGGGTACCGGTCTGACCGGTGAGGAGCACCGGTCTGACCGGTGTGCGGCGACGCAGTCCGGAATCTTCGAAGCGGAGGACACGCGTCGGGATCGCAAGGCTTGCGTCGAGGCTAAGGAAGTTTGCGGTCGCTGGGCATCCGTCCGCTGGTGCGAAGACAAAGATTTCCGATTTCGCCCTTGAGGGGCATGTATCCCTAGTTAGCTAGTAAGGGTATTTTAGTCTTTCGGTTGCCTCCATATAACCCAAGGGGTGAGAGGATGGCAGCCATCTCTTGGAACCCTAGCTCATTTGCTGTCCTATTTTCTCTTCCTATTTTCCTTAGGATTTTCTTAGGACTAGCTTGAGAGCTTCATGGTGAGATCTTGTGAGAGGGAAGGATGATCGGGCGGCAAGCTAGACCTTGTATGAACCTCTTTGGTATGTATAGATGATTCGTCGTGGTTCCTCAAGGCTTGGATGTGTCTTTCCCGTTTCTCCTTTTTGGTGATTTTCGGAGCCTTTTCTTGGCGATTTTCTTGGAGCGATTTCGAGGCCTCTCTCTTTGGGATTTGGTGGGGGATGTATGCATGAACCCTTCGTGGTTCTTTTCCCTTTGATTCCCCTCCCAAATCAGTGAGTAAAGGGGCTCGATTTTGGGGTTTTCGTGTCTCTAGGGTTAGAGGCGTTCTTGGTGGGATTTCTTCGATTCCGCTTGATTTAGCAAGTTTTGGTGGACCAAATCTTGGCTATGGAGTGCCCATGAGGTGTTCCTACTATCCCCAAAGTCTTGCACAAATCCGTGGAGCGATTCGGGAGATCGGGAGTTGGATTTGGGAGAGTTGACCCGCGGGTGTTGTTCATCCCCGAGCGGCCCAGCCTGACCGGTCTGACCGGTGCTGCTCACCGGTCTGACCGGTGCAGAGGCTCTGTGGTTTTTGCCTCGGGTGAATGTTCTGGTGAGTTCGTTGTAGTCCCGTGTTGCTGCTGTTTCGAGTTTGGGTCAGTTTGGAGCTCGGTAGGCCTGTTTGGTAGATTTGGGGTTTCCTGGCTTGAACCGGTCTGACCGGTGAGCTACACCGGCCTGACCGGTGTAGGGGCCTTCTGTGGAAGTTCCCAGGTTGTACCAGCAGGGACCGGTCTGACCAGTGGTGCTCACCGACCTGACCGGTGTAGGTCAGTAGCGCTCTAGTTTCTAGTTCCGCTGCGTTCTCAAGTTCGTGAAGGTGGTTGTTGGTTCCTAGGACCAGTAGCACTCCAGTGGCTGCGTGGTCTTGGCCAACTTGGGTAGTTGAGTCGGAGACGTGATTTGGAAGCTGTGTTCGTCTTGTTGGAGTTCTCATCTCCTTCGAGAAGAATTTTTATCGGCTCCCATTCACTCCCCCCCTCTCTGGTTCGCCTAATCGGTCCTTCAATGGATTCGGTCTCGACCGAGTAGCATGGTGCTGGTCTAAGCTATTGAGCGTACCAAGTGCTTGTCGGGAATGAGACCGGTAAGCCTAGTACCTAATGAACCAGTGCGGGGACTTTATCGCTACTACTCTTGAGATGGGTCTCCCAGTTCGCTACCGGTAGTGCAAGTGTGAGTCTGGACGTGCCGTGTGAGGGCGTTCCAGTAACCTTGTACTTAGGACTGTGGCATATGTCCCTAATCTGTGGAATGACGGGAACCGCCTGGTCGGGGTAGACCCCGCATTCGTTTTTATTTGATTTATTGGGATCGACCTTCTTCCGTGTATCTTGGGGTTACCTTGCAAGGATATAAATCGATGGATCGTCGGTCACTCGCCGTTATCTGAGTCGGCTTGACCACTGGCTACCCCATATTTATTTAGGGAACATTTGGATTAATATTGTTGCCTGTTTAATATTGTTTGCGCAACATGCTTGTTTAGTATAGGTGCTTACCTAGAATGGTTAACATACTAGAACTTGAGCTAAAATTGGAAATTAAGGATCAACTCTTAGTCGCTTTTGGCAAAACAAACCCACTAGCCAAAAAGCCTTGCATGTCTAGTTGTACTTTTCTTTTTGTCGGGTCAGTCTTGCTGAGTATTAGTATACTCAGCCTTGCTTAATTTGTGGTTTTCAGGTAACCCCATTCGGCCTAGATCTATTCCAGATGGTTGGGAACTTGAGTGGGAGCAGGATGACGAAGAGTGATACTCTATGGATGACCTCCCATGTGTATCTTCCACTTAGTTTTATTTCCACTGTTAAACTCTGAAACATCTTTACTTTTATGTATGAAAACCTGGTTTGTAATAATGTTATTTTATGAGCTTTTTGTAATGTTGAACTTTTACTCTAGTCCCGCCTTCGTGTGGGCTTTGCGCATATCAGCGATCCTGTTGTAGTGATTTACTGGGTATGACCCGGCAGAGGCGACAAAATAACTCCTTGTTATCGCTTATTGGCCAAGTGGACCGGCTTAGGTGATAATACGGATTTATTTTGGGTGGTTCTATCACAATAATATGATCCACTCTAATCATAAACTTACATTTAGGTGATTCATATAGTTTAGCTTTTCTAAATTAAATGTTTAATTGGTATAATCTATATATGAATCTTTATAAATAAAACTTGACTAGTTCTTTAATTCGGACTTTGCAAATAAAAATATAATATTGCATTAATTCCAACTTAAGGTATTTTCTTTATGAAATATCCTTTACATATCTTTTTCTAATTAAAATAAACCTAGCTCATAATCTTGTTCACTTATGCAAATCGTTCGTTAGACGCTCTCTGTCAAGCTCTGTCTCAGTGTGTCTCTGTTGCAGAGTTAATCTTCTTTCAAACTCTAGATCTTTTTGATCCATAGAATCGAGCCTATCCTTTAGCATGCTCTTTTAAAGTTTTGATTTGATTGGTGCATTGTTCTTTGTTTGCTTGTATGTGTGTGCTCCGGATGTTTGCCTTGATTGATGCGAGTAGAATGAACGTGGTTCGACAGCTTGGAAGAGCAAGAAGTGAAGACATTCTAAGCAACATCATTACTCTGGTTAAAGGCAAGTGTGTCCTTGATCTTTTGTCCTAATAACTGTGTTTAATCACCATTGAATATGCTTGCATTTAATTTGATGGATCCTATTAAGGTTTATCCTAGTCTTTATTATCATTATTCCTTGTGAACTTGGGTTTACCTTTCTGTTGGGTAGCTCTGCTTAGCTGCTATACTTTGGGTTATGGTGGTCCTAATGAACAACATCAATGATGAACATGATTTACTTTTATGCTATATCTCTGGTTAATACAAGATCACCATGCTTAATTGGAACATGGAGCGACCACCCAGGACAACAGTGCAACCACAAGGCATATGGCTCTGCCTTGGCTAATTAATTAGGGACTCTAGTGTTGGGACGACCTTACCTGATAAGGGCAAGGGGGAGCGTTAGTTGGGGTATAGACTCGCTCTAGTAGGGAGTTGGGCTTGGCTAAGACACGGTACCTACTAGGGGACTTTATACCTTACGGCGGCTCGGAATCTTCGCAAGTTGTTTCACACTGGGGAAACTTTGTAAAGACCTCGTAGTGAATCCCTAACCACTCACCAAAGGAAGTGTTTAAGGGCTTTGAAAACCCGGGCGACATGGGAAACACGACTTGTGGGTAAAGATGTGCCACCTCTGCAGAGTGTATGAACTGATTGATCAGCCGTGCTCACGGTCACAAGCAGCCTGGACCCTCACATGATAATTAAACTTGAAGATGGACTTAAATTGTGGTTTATGGTTATGTTAGCCATATGTTTATGGCGTATCTCTATATGTTAATTGTGGGTTGGTATATACTTGTACTTTATTAGTAATCAGGTGCTAATAAAATTTGACCAACTAAAAGAGCTTAATGCAGTCAACCTGTCAGCGTTTCCTTGATAAGCCTTTGGATTCATACTTTCCCCACACTTGCTGAGTACGACATGTGCTCACCCTTGCTATAAACAATGTTGCTCAGAAAGAGGAAGCTGCTATGAAGAGGTTGCTGGTGCTAGGCGTACCCAACTCCCAGTCGACTGCCTGTGATGGTTGGAGCCTTCGTTTCCAGGATGTAGCGTAATACTATGATAATCTTTCTTTTTCCTTACGTGATACTGTATTGTTATTCACTTATGTCAACTATATGCATGGAACCTGATCATGGCATGCATATAGATTTGCACTTGGTTTTCTTTGGAAAAACAGGTTTGACAGTACCGGGCCTGATCCCCACCTGGTACTAATGCATATATTACTTTCAGCTTCCCAAACCGGTTTGAAAACCGATACTAAAAGGGGTTACGAACCGGTACATATATCTCTTTCCCTAGTAGTGTTATAAAATGATCAATGTAATGTGATAACTTAATAGGTGGGTGCAAACTGGTCCAAGATCTTGTAAAATGCTAAACTTATAGTGTCCAAATCGATGCATCTACAATCTAAATGTTATAACAAATAATATATTTTTTAATATCATACTAGAATATATTCGTGTAAGAACAAATCATTGTGCATTATGACAATTGATATTTGTGTCACGATGGTAACATATTTAGTAAGGACCAAAACCTTCGGGGTTTAGAAAATTATTATTATGTCTTTGTTACCTCTTTTTATAAAAAAATAAAGTCTTATTAATATTTTGATTTCATATTCATAATGATTTCAAGTTTGATTATATGCATTTTTGTTTAGCTAAAAAATCGAATACCGCAATACATACTAACAATTAATACTTTTTGGAAGTTTGACATAAATATTTTTAAAGTGTCATATGCTTATTTAAAGAAAAAATGAGCTAGAATAACGAAAATGTGTGTGCTTCTCTATAGTTGTTGAGTACATGAGCAAAGGTGTAGAAGAAAATCTAAGGTCATAGGATCTCTTATGAACTTTAGTATCTCGGTAATTTAATGATTTAATTCTAAAATTTGATTAAATTTTAACTAACGAACAAATAATTAATGTACAATGGATTCACAATTAGCAACTTTAATTGAAAACTTTTGTACTAAATTGATTATTTTACATGAGTTTGGACCAATTTGTACCCGCATGACAAGCTATTGTACTAAATTAAGCACTTTACAACTTGTTGGACCAATCTGCGCCCACGTGGCAAGTTAATGTAGTAGTTGAGCATATTACAAATTATTGGACCAATCTGCATCCACTTGACAAATTGTTGTATGGTGGGTGCAATTTACTAAAAACATTCTAACAACTAGCTCCCCACAAATATAACTATTTTTCATAATAAATGTATATCTTGCTACTTGAGCCGTGAGGGCACATAAGTACAAAAATAAACCCACGCCCCTAAACTCTGGCTGCAAAATAATACCTAAATTGTATACACCAATTACATATTTCATCTTATATGTAGATAAAATTTCTCAAATAAAAATGGGTTCTCGTCCACCGGCCGGGCATAATGAACTTAAATAGCTATTTTTGTCTAACCTATTCTATATGGGAAATTTTAGGATGCTTGTTGATGAGGACATCGCCACGCTGGATACGCGCACGCCACGTCCTTTCCCACGCTACAAGTCGTTTCGCTGCCACGTTCGGTTCGGATTCAGCCGACATCCCTGCACGGTTTCGGCGATATCTCTCTCATCTGGCATCGAAACGAGGCGTATAAGGATGCGTTGGAAAGGGGACGACGCCGCCGCCGTTTTGGTTCTGGTCCTAGCTCCAGAGGGTTCGTGGATCATGCTGTATGACCACGACAAGGTGTTGCGTCACCCTTTTGGGCCATTTGGGCCGTGTATCGTGTCGGGCCTTAAGCCCAGGTTGAGTGTATCGTGTCGGGTCTTAAGCCTAGGTTGAGGACGCCCCCTGGTCACCCCCTCAACCCTAGGTCACCCTTTAGGGGTTAAAACTCAGTAGCCGCCGTCGTTTAGACTTGGGTTTTGTTTAATAGGTTGTGATTTCCGTCGAGGATCAAACTTTCTTCATAGCCACTGTACCGTCGAGGTCTTTTGCTGTGAATCAGGGCCCCCGTTCTTGTTCGTCCCCACAGTGTCGATTAGTCCTTTTGTGATCAGAACTTGAACCCCATACTCTTTCGCTTCAATCCATATTTGCAATTGTCAGATTGCGTGCTTAACTTTCTTGCTTGTGTCCTCGATTCGCTTGGAGGGAAAAACCTTCGTGGCGAGGTCAATCAAGTTGTTCTTGGTTGATAACCAACGGAGCAGTGGTGTAACGGTTGCGGGTCCGAATCGTGTGTTGATTCGAAGCCAAGATCGTCAACGTCGAGTCTCCACCAATCGACTTATCCTCTACCTCTCGGAAGATCGGGCCATCGCCTATCACTTGTAACTACTGTGAGTCATCCATCCGATGAAATTGAAATCTAACGACGGTAGTACCAGGTAGGGATGAAAACGGATCGAATACGAACGGATACTATGGATACAGATACAAATAGTTTTTCTTTCTCGGACTGAATTCTTGGATCGGATTCGGATACGAACAGTAGATGAAGTATTGAAAATGACATTCATCATATTTGGATCTTAGAAATCTAACTTTGAATATCCGGATACTAATACGGTACGGATAATTACGAATATTGAATGCTCAGATTCGGATACGATCTTTACCATTTGAGTGCTTGATCCTTTCGGTCAGACGGTTTACGGATAATATTCGTACCACTTTCATCCCTAGTACCAGGTAGTACCAATATGGTGTATCAGGGAATACCTGTTTGGTGAATTCGGGACTACCTAGTACTATCCAATTAAATTAGTTGGTCCAAAAATATCGGTACAAGATACTACATGGTACTACCCAATCACTGAAACAAAGATCTATAAACAATACTTCCTTTTTTACCCAAATTGTAGATTTAGCTATGCATCCGCAAGATAAAATATGTGTTTGTAGAACATCCAAAGATAGTTACAATTTGGAACAGAAGGATTGATATAAGTCGCCGGTCGAGAAGTTGAAATCGCATTACCAAACTTATTTCAGAATGAAAACTAATTTTTCGTTTGATGGGCGGATGAAATTAGTTTGTGTCTTTCATTCTCTATAGCCAATGAGCCTGTTCCCCGTGATCTCTCGCCTCTCGAGTCACTCATTGATAGAGGTCCCGAAGAACACAAGCTACCGACATTCTTGTGAAGGGAATACATTCCTCTGAACTACTTGGGACTCGCTCTCACTAGCAAGCGGGCCGCATCGCAACCGAACCCATGTTATTTCCTATCCACGATGTTTCATCCGATGGACACACAAAATAAGAACTTTTCATCATACTGTCACACGAATTTGCAACTATGCCTTACTTTCTCCACCGGATCGATGAAAATTATGAATTTTTGTCCTTTGATTGATCAGATTGTGCTTGTTTTCATTCAATGGACAAAATCGTGTGATTTTGCCTTACCAACATCTACTGAATAGACATTTAGGTATAACATTATAAATTATGAGTATTTTTGGGTTATTTATATAATTATGTCTAATTAGTATTGAAAGTTTCCAATTGATACTCGCCTGAAACAAATCCAATCGATGAGGTCATGCGTCACTTGTGTTTGTATGGAGGTACAAAGCAGTAAGTAGGAGTTGTTTGGAGTTTCTTCTAAAACACTTTATTCACTAATGAAACTACATTGACTTGATAGAGTTGTCTCAGTTTTCAAAATGGTTCGCTCTACATTGCATATTGCAGATTGTGGCATTTCCTCCGATTCCAACAGGATTACTGAAATAGGTGGAAGTGTACCTTTTATACGGGCTGTTGCTTGTGAAGAAAGAGTGCAAATGGGTGAGGGATGCGTGAGCCGAAATAGTCAGAAACACTGACGAACGAACATGGTTGATTTAACTGTCAGGAGGAGCAAAGGTAGTTGAGTTGAGTCGTATCCATGTAATAAAATGGTACTATATGTTAGCAGGAGGCGCACCAAATGGCTGACCAAATGCTCATCTGCCTATTTTTGCATTGATGTTCCGCATGTATATTTTTGTATGTGCTTAAGTTCTTTACTAGCTAATGATTCTCCTCTCATATGTTTATGGCCACACTGTGTATTCCCAGAACTTAATTAAATGCTGAAACCAAATACAAACTATTTTTTAGTGACTGTGCCTTGGCACGTATTTCATTAAGAGATCCCGTTCTCGCGACCTCCCGGAAAACCAAAAGCTAAAGCTATGTGAGACATACTAGAGAAACGAGCTTGAGCCCAGAGCGACGCCTCTTCACTAGGCCCTGTTTAGTATCCAAAAATTTTCCAAACTACCCGTCACATCAATCTTCGGACACTGATTAGGAGTATTAAATGTGAATTAATGACAAAACCTATTTCATAACCCCTACCTAATTTTTCGATACGAATCTAACGAGCCTAACTATGTCATGATTAGACAACGCCATGCTACAGTAAACAATCTCTAATGACGGATTAATTAGACTTAATGGATTCGTCTCGCGATTTCCCGTCCATTCATGTAATTAGTTTTGTAATTAGTCTATATTTAATCTTCTTAATGGGCCTCTAAAGAGACCCTAAATTTTTTTGTTTGCCAACTAAACAGGCTTATATGTGCTACTAGCTGGATCGCTGTTTTACTAGATCGAGTAAAAGTCCTAGCGTTTCGCTCCAGCCAAAGCGTCCACACGACCAAAACCACCAACGAGTCAAAAGATTTCCTTGCCACCTTGCGCAGATGTTTGCGTGCGTGTAGCCATCAATCAGGCAAGGACTGCTCCAAGTTTGTCGGTGTGAGATTTGCGAAGCCGACCCTGGCGAGGATGGAGTGCCGGACAGTGCGACTGTAAGAGCAGGTCAGCAACAGATGTCAATTTCAAATGTCAAAGCAACTTCAAGAGTCTAGCTAAATCTCACTCTTCATTTTCTCATTTAGCTAGTCATTTAGCTAAGAATCTCTCTTTATATTTGGTTGTATTCCAACAGACTTGCAAAAGTTCCACTCTTTATATCTAAATCTCATCTCTCCCGCCCTCTTCCCCTCTCACTAAAGCGTAGGCCCCACAACCTTATCCCCTCCTTGCTCCTTCTGCTTCCCGTGAACCGTCCATGGCGGCGACCCAAGGCTCCTCCATCGCCAGCCAATCCCGATCTCCTCCGCCGGTGACCTCGGGCTCCTCCCGCCTAAACCGAGCTCCTACCACCACTAACCAAGTGCGTCGCCACCTCAAGCACCGCCACGCCCCGAGCACCGTACCTCCAGCCACTGGCCTCCTCGAGCATTGACCCTCCATGCACCGACGATCACCTTGCTGTAGAGTCAGTTCGCCATCAAATCAAGCTCGCGCACCCTCCAATTGAACACCGACGGGGCATCCACGGCCGCACTAGCCGCAGCGCTCCTACTGCTCCGCGTCGTCGCGCGAGGAGTCGATTGCCGCGGCGCCCACTGCTTCTCCCACCGCCGCATCGACCGGATTCGCCAAGCTCGAGGTGTCTCCGCCACCCGTTCGCCCCACGCTGCTCGCTCGGCCGCCCCGCACGGTTTGCTTCGTCGCTGTCGTCGCCGACCGACGGTGCGTAGTACGACGAGTATACATCCGCCGAGGTGTTCCTGTGAGGAGTGCCTCCGCTCTCGGCCGGCGACGTGGTTTGACGAGGGGAAGCGGAGCTGGACGTGGTTTGAGCACGGGAGGCAGAGCTGCTCGACGCCGGCAGAGCGCTCCCCTTCTCTGGTCCGGCGGGTGGGGGCGGGAGCAGAACGCGAGAGGGAGGTGGGAACAGGAGCGGACCGCGCGGGAGGTGGGGCCGCCAAGGATACCGAGCAGAGGGCGCTGGTCATATTTGGCTAGCGAAGGCACATGTATAGCTAGCGAGGATAGCTAGCGGGGTGTTTGAAGAGTCTGTTGGATCCAGTTTTTAGAGAAGTTTTCTATTTTTTAGCTAAGAAGGTCAAGATAGATAGTCTCTTGGAGTTGCTCTCAGGTTCCGGTAAAAACGGCCATATCTTCATACAGCAGTGATTTAAAATGTCAATTTCAAATGCTTACTAACTAACATCAATTTCAAATGTCGGCTTTCCTCAATATGAATATTGTAGTCATATTATGGAGTAGTTATAATGAGCCATAAGGTTACCTGCGCTAAATGATCAGACAGCAGTGATTTGATACTCAAGTTACTCAAATGCCCTTTTAGATACACCGCCACATACCAAAAGTTCTCCATTACCTGGGCAGCGCGGGCCCCAGTTAGCGGTGGCGTTGGAGTCCGCCGGAGCAAGGATGAGGCCGTCGGTGAAGGTCACGTTGCACGCGGAATCGGAGCTGTGAGCCGTGGGCGGCGAGGAAGACGGGGCGGAACGGAGGCACTGCCATGCAGCCTGCATGCCGACGATGAGGTGGACACGCCACGCCGAGGCCCCTGCTGCCACCACGACACCACGGGGTAAGGCACGAGCACCGGAGGTTGACCGCGACTGCCACCACGGCAGCTTGGGTCGAGGTCGTCAGTGAACAGCTTCCATGGTGGATGAAGAGGTACGGCCCGATCTACTGCTGCTAGACGCGAGGACGGCGGCAGATTAACCTGATCCGCCACGAGGGAGGGCGCCGCCCCCGGCGGAGGTCATGGAGAACCTCCCCGAGGGCGTGCTAGGAGGCCGTCGAGGGGGCGCTCGGGAGCTGCGCCGCGGAGGACGGTCGGTGGTGCGCGGAGGGCAGGGGCGGGACGAGGGCAGCGGAAGATTAGTTAGGATCTCAAAACCTAATCTCGTGATACCATGTAGAAGGGTGGGATTGGTGTAACTGGATGGATGTATTGCATTGAGACCTCAGCCGGTATATATGAGAGTACAAGGCTTAGGGTCCAAAACACCCCGGATACATATAGCAGTCTAAGATAGGAATATCTAAATTACCAATTATACTCTAACATGTATGACAATTAACATCAATCCTCTTGGAAGCTAGAAAAAAGAGATTGTTCATTGAGTTTTTTCAGTACTTGGATAGTACCGGAAGGTATTGAGTACGTAGTAACTTGTATTAAGATTTTTCCACTAGCTAATTTAATAACAAAAATTATTTATTGGGTCCGCCAAACTAGTACTTCCTAGTATTACACTTTTGGTGCTTCCTAGTACTACATACCTGATACTTACACTATTAGATTTTATCTCACTGATAATGGTAAACAATTGTCAGAAGTAAAATGTTAATGAGATATATAGAGAAGGGATGCCTTGTCCATTACATGTACAAAGATGTCATTATAAGTTCCACCCAGATTATTACAGCATCTCCATCTAGCTTTTTTTTTTGTTGCTAATGCAGTATTATTTTCCATTAATATTTTCAATCTGGGTAATAGTAGCCTCCAAGTTCAAGGGAAAAACCGCGTAACACTTAAGCCAGTTCTTGATCTTCTGACCAAGGAGATCCAAGTTCAAACTATGAACTTCATTGCTAAAACCAGAGAAATGGGCCTGGTAAGTCCATTTATAACTTCAGTATATTGACCACCTTTTCCGGATGCCTCCCAGGCCAATGCAAACGACCTGGTTTTTGTGAAAACGGGGACATCCTTTAGGTAAGATTTATTATCACAAGCATCAGGTTTCCATTAAGTAACACAAACATATACTAGTATATTCACCTTCTAAATTGTGTTATGGCTATTGATAAGATTACAAGAACAAGCTACTTATGACACTGTTATTAAAAATGGGAACAAGTTGCGCTTCTCAAGATATATCGTAAGTTAAGATGTGGAAGATTGGTATATAAGATGAACATGGATATGTGGGGCTATGGCTATATAAGATGTAGTGTTTGGTTTGTACAACTTGTCTAGCATCACTTAGTTATATTAGATATACAAAATTAGTTGATAGGCTTCCAGCCTTCTAGTAAGGCGGTACATGGTAAATCATTCCCCCAACAGTAATCTACGAACCATAATTGATTTGAATTGCAAATGGATATGTGTTTGCATAAAGTAGAGGGTTCAAGACTTTGTTACAGATTGCAGGTATTAATGCCAACATCTGCATTGTAATTTACTTGAAGCCATGAGTATGAATGTATGATCTCGTAACAGCTATTCAGATTTGTGAAACACTGAGACCACCAGTCAGTAATTAAAACTTTTGGATGCCTTAGAAGATGGTCAAGCAACTAATGTTACAACAAGAACCAGGTGAAAACTTGCAATCACAGACTTTTTTCTGCAGATGTATTTACTACTTCAATACCTTCTCCGATTCCTTCATTTGCCAATTCTGAAATTGCCTTCGCAATGTCTGTAGCTTGACAGCAAGTACCTTTTTAGATCCTTGAAACTCCTCCTTTAAGTTGTCTCATGCCTCCTTTTATGTCTTCGCACTAATAATCCATAAAAATAAACTTTCAGCCACTCCTTGTTGGATTAGAAACAAGGCTTTGGCATCTGTAATTTAGTCCTTCCCTAGAGCCTTTTTTTGCTCTTGCGTACACATCTCCATCTTCATATATCTTGTAACCCTCCTCGACAATGTTCCATAATCCCTGCGATAGCAGCAATGTATGCATCTTGATACTCCAAATATCATAATTCTCACCTGCAAAAACAGGCACCATTGTCTGCTCCATTCCGACGCCTGAACTTGAAGGCTTGAAGCCATCGCCTTGGCCTTGATTAACCACTCTGATGTGCCGTGCTACTTCGCCAACCTTGTCCAAACCTAGGCTCTTGATACCAATTGTTGGAATGGTGCACAGTAGAAGCAGAGGAGGGAAAAGGCTCATGTTCAGCACAAAACAGAGTGCGTGCTCTGTGCCTCTGTTCTATTTTGTACTTTCACTTACTTTTACATAGCTGGGCACAAGCCTTTTATAGACCATGGAACCACATACTCTAGCTGCTGGACTATTCTAGAGACTTTTACTACTCAGAGTTACAGCACACACATAGATTGGATTTACTATTTTACATACTCACATACAGTACTAGAAGACCATCCTCATTGAAAAGTTTGAGAAGCCATTTGCCTAGTAAACATTTACTTTGAATGTCAAGGTAAGATATCCTCAAGAAAAAATACATCAGAAATAAAACACTCTCTCAATTAATATAAGAAAGAAAAAAGAGGACTCACAATTTTGGACAGGTTTAATGGAAGTTAAGGCATTAGTTCTACAAAGAGGCCGTTTCAAGGTCCAGGATGGTTCCATGACCAGGTTCTGGGAGGATTTGTGGCTGGGCAATGAAACTTTGATGCAAAGTTTTCCTTCTCTGTATAATTTTGTTGTGGACTGATTATTGGCTACTAGAACAGCAGAATAGATCGGCTACTCACCCTCCCGTATGAGACTCTGAGATCGCTTCCTTGATCCATTTTCTGCTTGCCTAACCCTAGGACTTTTGGCTGCCTTTTATAGACCAAGGCACCTACTAACAAATCTAATCCCAATAACTAACTAATCTTATGTGATAACTAATCCTTATCCCTTGGTACTGTTCACGTGCTACAGTAGTGGGCCCAAGTCTAGGACCGGTTCCACTACCATAACAAATTTAGTCAGGAAGAAAAATGCCACTGTAGCTCAAGTTTTGAGTACAATACCACTGAATGTGTTTTTTAGAAGAGCTTTGGTGGGCGATAATTTGGTTCAGTGGATGGATTTGGTTAGGAGAGTCATGTTGGTGAAGCTTAATGATTGCCAAGACTCTTTTGTGTGGCCAAATCTAAATCCTTCTCGGTACAGGCAATGTATACTAACTTGAGGAAAGAGACAGGAATACCTGCCAAATGTCCAGCTTGGAGGATTAAAGTTCCTTTAAAAATCAGAGTCTTTCTTTGGTATCTACAGCTAGGTGTTATCCTAACCAAGGATAACCTTGCTAAGAGACAGTGGAAGGGGTGTACTAGGTGTTGCTTTTGCAATGACAGAGGAAACTATTCAACATCTCTTTTTTGATTTCCCAATGGCCCGAATGGTTTGGAGTTGTGTGTCATATTTGGTTTTAAGAAACCAACTAATGTGGTAAATCTGTTTGGATCTTGGCTTAGGAGTTTTTCATGTAAACTAAGAAACCAATTCCTTATTGGTGTGGGGCCATTTGTTGGGCTATAGGGTTGAGTAGAAATGATGTGATTTTTCAAAGAGCAAAACCTAACTCTCGTTTGCATGTAATCTTTAGGGCAGCCTACTGGATCAGCAGCTGGGCGATTCTTTATAAGAAGAGGAGAAGAACAGCCTAAAAACTGGTGGATGTGGACTTGAGGTTACGGCAATGGAGATTTTTAGCAAGGCTGGATGGAATGTTTTGAAGAGGATTATGTATTAGCTCTTACTTCTGTTCCAGTAGCAGGAACCTTGTTGCTTCTGGGTCTTGTTTCACTAGTTTAAGACCAGACGTTTAGCAGCTTAAGAGCGGCAGTGTGGGGTGTGTTTTCTCGGTTGTAAGCTGTCAAACATTTTGATTGCGGAGACCAGACTTAGTCCTTAATTAAAAAAAATGAACTCTGCATACTTCAATTTCTTACCGAGCAAGCAACATGTTGATTACTCTATAAGGTCCTGGAAATGAATTACCTCCAACAGAGCCAGGGCCAGGCCGGTTGCAATAGAGAAGCTGTCGAGATTGTTCTTGTGAGCTACCGGAAGCTGTGTCACCCCTGGTTAGAAGGTTGCGTATTGTAGGACAGGGTACGACAGAGATGGGTCAATTGATGGGCACAAGGTCGTTCACCATTGATCGATGCTCATTTGATAAGGGGCTGAAGGAAGTTCACCTTGGACGAATCTGCTACAATAATGAAGAGATAATGGGAGTGTTGGCACCTTTTCGGGACAAACACACGGCGTGTAGAGGAGCTCGCTGCAGCACCTCTACACAGGGCAGTTAAACCGCCTATGCAGGGCGGTTAGACCACATCAGCCGGGGTGGCCCGACGGTAGACCTTCGAACGCTCACCCGGGAAGGATGCCGTCGGGGCAGGCGCACGCAGAGTTGTCCTAGGGTCGGCAGGCCACCTAGGACGCCCTCAATGAACGTAGAGACCAAGGAGGTACAACGAGTAATATATTGGAAAAGTTTAAGGTAAAGAGGAAAGGTAAAATGATAAACGAATGTGTTTTTGATCGATTGGATCCCTTAATCGTTCGTGGCCCTTTATATTTATAGGGAGGGGAGGTATTGCCCCATTAGGAGTCGAAACCTTTACAAAACCGTGTCAAAATATAACTCCTAACTTGGATTTGGCTGGGCAGGGCGGTCTAACCACCCTAGGGACACGGTCTAACCACGTGCCCGACGTGCAGACCTTCTCAAAGTCATATCTCTCTCATCCGGACTCCGAATTGGACGTTCCACATATGAATCTTGATCTAATCAACGAGACCTATCCAATGGTGAAGTCTAAATTGCCTTTTGAGGATTTTGATTAGAGCGGTCAGACCGGGTCGGTGAGGCGGTCTAACCGGTTTCACCCAGACCTACCAATTTTGGGTGTCAACATATGCCCCTCTGTTTTATGACAAAGCTTTGTGTGCCAGTAAATATTCTTTTAACCCAGAATTGACCAAGGACGATGAGAAACATTGCATCGGCCATATATTTTTTCTAAGGGCGATAATAATCTTATCGGCCATAAGCTTGCTCTTAGCTCAAGGAATGATTTGCTTCGGCCTCCATACCTTCTTAGTAACTACTGACCTTGTTGGCATGGCCGCTGGTTGTTGCTCCATTGCTCCTTGCTTCCGCAGCCACTGCAATCTTCTTTTTTGAGTATGAGACAAACCTGAGGGGACACCACCTCGACTGAGAGTATTTTGAGTCTTTCTCAATGTCCTTCTCATCTCCTTTAGAGTTAATGGATGCACTTCTGACCAGATTATTGTCAACAACAAACGGTCTTTGCATTGAACCATTATTTACATATGTAGGAGGATATTGAATCATATATGAGTGCATATGTAAATTAGCATAATCCATGTGGTAGAACCGCCCAAGTTAATTACATATTATTGCCTAAACTATTCCATTTGGTCATTAAGTAATAATACCGAAGTAACTTGTCACCTCTGCCGGGTCAAGCCCGATAAATCACTTAACAAGGATCGAACACTTGTACATCAAAACTCACTCGAAGGTGAGGCCAGAGATAGACGATTCACAAATTATTACATCAAGCTCCATAAGGTTCATTATTACAAACCAGGTCTTTTGCATGAGGGTAAATAGTTCAGAGTTCGAAACACAGCAGAAATAAAATACTAAGCGTCATAAGTAACATCATAGGGGGCCATCCATGATGGCACTAAGCACTGTCATCCTCCCACTCAACTTCCCAACCGGGTGGGAGAGAACCAGGCCACGGGAACCCATTATCATTCACATCACCTGTAAACAACAACAAAAGCAAGGCTGAGTATACTAATACTCAGCAAGACTTAACTGTCGGGTGATGGAAAATCACTAACTCTCTAGACATGCAAAGCTTTTGGCTAGTGGGTTGTTTTGCTGAAAAGCAACAAAGAGTAGGTCCTTACTTTTAAGTTTTAGCTCAAAATTCTAGTTGATTAACCATTACTAAGTAAGCAACTATTGCAAGCATAAGTTGTGCAAACAATTAAGCATACATCCATCTTACTTATCAATTCCATCATTAACGGGACATAGAGTGTATGGTTAAGCAATCTCGGATAACAGTAAGAGGCTGACGATCGATCGATTAATAATCTTGCAAGGTGAACCTAAACACACGGGAGAATGCACACCCCAAAAACTGCCAACTAGAAACCAAAAGGGGTGGGGTATGCACCAACCAGGCGGTTCCCAACCGTCCTCGATTCAAGATCCATTTCTACAGTCTTTGGTACAAGGTGGTTTGGCTACGGCCTCTGCCGCCCAACCCCAGACATGCACCACTCTGTTGCAAGCAGAGGAGACTCTTCCCAAGAATAGTGGTCATAGATCCCTTACCGGATCAAGAAGGTACTAGGCTTACCGGTCCCATTCCCGGCAAATGTTTAGTATGTTCAAAAGCTTAACCACAGACATCTATTGGCCGGAGCCGATCCCATGCTCTTACCACATGAGCATATCATTTTAACAAAATCTTATGATTCCAACATAAGAAACCTATAGCTCGCGAGTGATGAACATCACTTGACTTTTACCGTGTCCTTAGAGCATGGCAACTAGCGACCTTATCATGCTAGTATTTGAGCATAGGAACCTAGGATCATGCATCTAGGGTTTCAATTCAACTCTTGAAACTTAAATGCACAAACATTGTATAACATAATTGTAAAAGTTAGAAAACTGGGTTATGCTCCGGGGCTTGCCTTCACTAGCAAAGTTAGTGATGAAGTCTTCCGAACTTTGGTTCGGATCTTGCTGCACCTTCACCACGTTCACTTCTCCTTCAGCTAGCTCTCCCTCGGATTCCGGCACCAACTCGTAGTTTCCGCCCGGAAGTTCTACACGACATGCATATGCATTAACTTCATGTTTTCATAATTAGGGAGTGAAAACTCAGTTCAGAATTGAAGGGTAAACATGGGGTGTATGAGTGACCACATTCACCTAGACAAAGATATATTCAGCATACTCTTCCCACAAAAGCAAGGGTGTGTGGATGTCTTATCTTCCTTATTTGATGGTGATTGTGTGCACATTTAAATTAATGAATTAATTTTATTTCACCAAGGTAAGGATGCTGTTTGGGGTGTATCTTGACGAAGCATGATTTAAGTGTACTAGGTTCACTATAAAGGTGACTTTAGGTTTGCTTATTAATTAAAGGCTTATACTTAATTTACTTCAAAAATTGATTCTGAAAGAAAGACAAACAAGGTGACCATGAAACTTTTCATATAGGGACATCATACCATAAATGAGCTACTGCCGACAAATTCAGATTAAATTAAGCCACATATTTAGCATGAAAAATACAAGAAGATTAAGCCATTAAAAACACAAATAAATCATACAAAAAATATAAGCATGTATGTAGTCAAAACTTTATATACAACATGAATTTGATACATCTAGTTCACACACCAAAAATTGGACCCATATCTGTAGTAGAAATATTAATTTGAATTTATCTCAAATTAACCACCATAAATCAAAAGACTAATTTACACATGTCAACAACATCTCAACTAATTATCATAGTATAATAACAAGGCTACATATCTACTGCAAAAAGATCTACTCCATTTGATGAACAAATATTTTTAAACAAATCAAAAACAGAGGCAAACTAGATATCAAAAATACTTCATAACTGAAGATCTACAAGAGATCTACATGCCATTTTTCTACTCAAGAACAAGCAAGGTCATACAAGCATTATATCCAAAATTCACATCCTGAACAGTTCTATATTTGAAATTATTTCAAATCTAGCCAAACTGATAAATTCAAAATCATTCAAAAACTATGCAGCAAGAGCATATACATCCTATCTATAAAAGATAGTGCTAATCACAAGGATTCCAGAATAGTTAAGTTTGCATTTTTCTGATTTTTCTGTGATTTGATATAGATTTTACAAGATTCAGGAATTTGAAACTAGGGTTGAAGAATCTTATTTCAAGCAGGTCCCTCGACAAAGATTTGTATTCGCAGATCTGCCCTCAGTTTTACAATTAGGCCCCTGTCTTCACGTCCAGGACCCTAGGTGGATTTTTGGTCTAGCAAATATGTCCTTGGCACGGCTGGCGGCGCGGGCGAGTTCGCTGGCGACGAGGTGGCAAACTGATAAATTCAAAATCATTCAAAAACTATGCAGCAAGAGCATATACATCCTATCTATAAAAGATAGTGCTAATCACAAGGATTCCAGAATAGTTGAGTTTGCATTTTTCTGATTTTTCTGTGATTTGATATCGATTTTACAAGATTCAGGAATTTGAAACTAGGGTTGAAGAATCTTATTTCAAGCAGGTCCCTCGACAAAGATTTGTATTCTCAGATCTGCCCTCAGTTTTACAATTAGGCCCCTGTCTTCACGTCCAGGACCCTAGGTGGATTTTTGGTCTCGCAAATATGTCCTTGGCACGGCTGGCGGCGCGGGCGAGTTCGCTGGCGACGAGGTGGGGCCGGAATCGGCCGGGGAAGCGGCGGAGGGCGACGGCATGCTCAACTATCGTCGATCCGTGGCCGGGGTTGAGGTCAGGGGAGCTCGAGCGAGGGGGCTCGGCCGAGCAGTGCGGCGGCAGCCGCTGCGGGCTCTGCCCCGGCGAGGAGGGGCGTGGAGCTGAGCCACAAGCGGCGCGACGAGCTTCAGTGGGGCGGTGTGGTGGCTCTAGGATGCTGCTGGGCTGGCGGTGTCGAGCGGGGCAAGGAGTTCCTCGGCAGCATGGCAATGGCGGCCAGCAGAGCAAGGAAGCGCGGATGGCTCAGCGAGGCTCTGCCCTTTTTATAGGCGGCAGCGGAGCTGGGGTTTGCGTCACGCGGCCTGGGTTCCCGCGCGCGCAGGCGGGCACCAGCACCGCCGAAGCGCAGCGCGTGGCGCACGGGGCGCGGGCCAACAGGGCCGGCAGCACCTCGGGGAGGTGCACCTGGTCGTGACAGGACTGACGGTGCGAGTGGGACCCAGCGATGGCGCGGTACGGACGTCGGGGCGGACGGCGGCGCGGCCTGACGCGCGGTTGCGCGCGCTCCGGCGCTCTTGGTCAATTCGGTGCAAAACAAATTTGACTCAGCCCTGTTTGACCGGCTCGAGTAATTCAAAGTTGAATACAACTTCAAATTTGGCCAATACAAAAGATGTAGAGGACCTATCTCTCTTCAACTTTTACAAAGGCCGACCTATGGAAAACCCTACAGATTTGGCAGAAAAACTCTCTAAACTTTCTGTTTTTCTCGGCTAGGTCAACACGTTGCTCTAAGCTTTGACCCAGTTTTTGAGGCTCTTCCACTTCAAATTTCGAATGCCGCCAATTGAATGAAATGTGTCCCATGCAAAACTGAGCAACTTTCATATTGGCAGATTTTGAAGTTGTTATATGAAATTTGGAGTTTAACCTGAGCCACCAAAAGAGGTCAAAAGGGTCTTTAGGAGGTGACCATGCTAGCTAGGGTTTCACTCCCTTTTACAAGCCAAATCTCAAAAAGTGCCAATGGACAAAGTTGTGTCCCATGAAATTCTTGAAAACTTTTATTTTGGCATAATTTGAAGTTTTTAGGGAAAATTTGGAGAACGAGCTAGAACATCAAAGAAAGGTATTGGGACTTAAGGGTTTGACCTTGGTTTTGAGAGGTTTGACTCATGGGTAGGGGTTTGACCAAGTCAACAATGTTAACGACTATGTTTAGCCTTACTATTGATGGTGATCACTATTACACAAACATCAGGGATGTTACAATCCAAAGGTGAATAATAGCAAGGATATGACCAGGACCATGGTGAGGTCAGTTCAACATATGAGTAAGGTGTAGCAGCATAATTTTCTTGAGTTTTGCAAGAATAAGGTATATTTTGAGATTTTGGTGCAGAATTCAAATTTTTACCTTTATTTGGCCGATTCCTTTGCTTTTGACTTGCTCCCGTCTTCTTGTACTTGGCCAAAAGCCCCTAGAAGGTCAGCTTTACCTTTTTCGTCAGATCTTGTTTGAACTTCTTGTCACTAGATGGACCAGTCAGACCGGCTTGGGCGGTCAGACCGCCTCCCTGGGCGGTCATACCAGCTGCTGTAGAACCGGCACGTTTTCTTGGGCCATGCCCCCCGAGCACTTGAGGGACCTTCTTCGACAAATTCTCATGTACCTTTATCACCTCTGGAACAACAAGCCTCTCCTCTCCAATGATGATATTTTTTCCATTGGCTTTTTCGGCTTGATCGGGCCGAATTAGCACTTTTGGATTGTTTAACTCAAGTGCATTCACCGGAAAAGGATTATGATCAACTTTAATATCATGGACCATCAAACGACCTTCATTAATGGCTGATTGTATATGTCGCCTAAATACATTGCAATCGTTAGTAGCATGAGAGTAAGAATTATGATATTTGTAATAAGCATGCTTATTCAACTCCTCCAGCGACACATAGTATGGGATATTCTAATGTTTCCAAGATTAAGCAATTCATCAAAAGTTATATCACACTTAGCTACATCAAAAATATACTTAATTTCTTCTTGCCGATTTTTGCGGACCGGTTTTGAAGAAGCACAAGTACTAGGTTTATCTTTGCTAGACCATGCAAATTCAGCAGTGTAGACATCATTACTCTCATCATCCGAATCATTAGATGCATAATAAGTAGGACGATTAGACTTCTCATTGGACTTTTGCAAACTCTTAGATTCCTTAAATTGGTTTTCATTAGCTAGAGCTTATTGCAATAACCGACTCACATCTAAGAATTCCTGACCATCTAGCTTCTCTTTATGAATATCAAGCAAACTAGAATAAGAAAGATCAGCTAGATCTCTATCAGAAATTGTCAAACTATAGCATCGGTTTCTAGTGTCTCTAAATCTTCTAATATATTCAGAAATAGATTCATTGAATTTTTGCTTAACCGATACAAGGTGTGATAATTTCAACTAAGTTCCACCAGTAAAGAAATAATCATGAACTTTATTTTCTATATCAGAAAAAGTGTAAACTGAGTTGGGTGGCAAAGAAATAAACCAAGAAAATGCAGCACCCGATAGAGATAAAGGAATGAAGGACCAAATAGGCGACCAGAGAGGGGGGAGTGAACGGGAGCCGATAAAAATTCTTCTTCAAAGAGAGAACTCGGCCTATACCTCGATTGCCACTACGATTACTCGCACACACCAAAGAAGCTCTAGACTAGGCACACACAAGCCTACAAGCCCTAGAGACAAACCACGAATCAAGAAGCGGAAGCACTAGACAAGAAACAAAGGACTTAGCCAAATCTACGAAGGCCAGGCGTGGACCGTCTGGATAGGCAGGGCGGACCGTCCGTAGGGAGGGGGCGGACTGTCCGCACGGCCACCCCGGACTGTCTGAAAAAGCCTACCGAACCACCAGAGATGCACCCCGAAAATCAGACTGACCACGAGGGACTCGCGGACTGTCCGGCACTCAAGTACGAACCGTCCGCAAACTCCTTGCCACCAAAAACTTCTGAACCAATAGATCGAAACATAGGCTCACAAGAACACGTGAAGAACACAAAGAACAATAGCACTGTCAGGCCACCCGTGGACTGTCCGCACACCCCTTGCGGACTGTCCGCCAGGCGTGGATAGAGCTGCTCGAGCCCATTCCGCCCAAGGTCAAACCTTCCTTCTCTTCACCCGATCTCCCGAATCAACCAATGGATTGTGACCAAAACATATGGGAAGATGAAGCGTCTCTAGGAGATGCTATGCCTACGAAATCTTGGCCTCAAACCCACTAAACTGAGAGTAATCGAGATCCTACGAAAATATCTCCATGAACTCGGGTTCCACCAAGAACTCGCAAATCGAAGGGTTTTCCCGGCGTTTGAGGGGTCAAGATCATACCCAAAGATGCACAAGGCATCCACCCATGATCCCCACAAAGAAATCCGAGGAGAAACGCCCTCAAATCGACTAATCAAGCGAAGAACGAAAGCACCCAAAAATAGCTCCGAAAAAGACACGAAAATCACAAAGACCTAAGAGAGGGAAGGAATCATAATGCCGAATGCTTTCATACATCCAGAGGTCAGAGTCTATACAAGAATCTAGCCTAAGGAAATACTGAAAAAAGAAACAGTCCAGAGCGGATCACCCTAGCCATCCTCTACCTTCTATTTATACTTAGTCTCCTAGAGGTGGCAAATGACCCTACTACCCCTAGTGCATAAATGTAAGATGCACACCCCTCAGGGGCATTTTGGTCCAAGTCAAGCATATTCTCATCGAGCGGACACGCTTCCACCGCGGACTCGCTTAGTCTCGACGCAAGCCCCGCGATCACGCCACGTGCCCCCCGCCTTGAAGCTTCCCGACGCTCCCGGATCACCGTCTCCGCCGCGCTGGGCTCTCGGGCTTGGTTTTGAGGCCCAAACCAAGAAACCGTCCACCAATAGTTTTGTGGGTAAACCACCAAACCCCGCGTGCAAGCTTCGGCCTCAAACTGCTACCTTGCACCGGCCCATGTCCAAGACTTCAACTCGCCCTGCTTGCACCATGCGGCTCGCACTTGACCCCATCGGCCACCGGGTCCATCGAACCAAGCCTACTTGCCTCTCCATCACCCGGAGGCCACCACAGCATAGGCCTTTCACACTTATTCTTCACCTGCACCAACACGAGTCAAGCCGCAACCTGCACCTGCAACACTGAGCCAAGTATCAGTCCACACAACGTTGTCCATCACTCATCACTGAGGAGCGACCGACCACTGATCTTCGGACGCTCCTGGTCCTGAATCTCCCCCTTGATGAGTGCATGGACAACACCCATAGTAACCAACACAAAGAAAAAGGAAAAGAAAACAACCACGATCACAAACCTCCAACAAGTGATCCAAAGGCAAAGAACAAGCGAAAAACAAGGTCACTCACCAGACCAAGTCTCGACCCCCTAAGGCAAGAGAAACGGCTCAACACAGCCGAGACAAACAAAGCTCTCCAAAAAGAGCACACCGCAAAGCACAAAACACACGCAAACCAAAGGAGCGCCCCCCTGCATATATGAAAACTCCCCCTGAGCAAATGGAATTCTTTCCACAATTTCTCCCTCTTTGATACAACTTCTCCCCCTTGTTGACAATGCATGAATCAAGCTACCATAAAAGTGCACAAATGCATGTCACAGCATATACAGTCTACCAAGCTTCTCAGATATACAAAGAGCACAACAAAATGCTACAAATGAGACATAGAGCAAGCAAAGTAGACATGGTATAGTTAGCGCATTGCCATCAAGAAAGTAGAGACATAGATACATGTGACATGGCCAAAAGCATTTTTAAGAAATTTTCACAAAAAGAAATTCATCTCATGAGCAAAGCCTATCCATGGTCAATTTGAGCAAAAATGAACTAGATCACACAAAGCTCATACAAGATCACATGTTCTCATCACAAGATCATAGCAAACACCCATAAGCTACTAAATGTCATGTCAAAGCCACCGAGCCATGTGTCTACTTCTAATTGAGACTTCTCATGGTAGACATCATGCAACGGTTTAGCACCCAAGATATATACATCAAAGCATAAAGACATGATTATGAGCATATTTTTCAAGCATAGACATTTCATAGACCAAATTCATTTTCAATTTAAGCATGGTACATGAAATGCCTTAGCGGCAAAAAGAAGCTTATGCTCCTCCACAAGTGAACATATGGGGTAAACATTCACCATGGCAAATGGGTCTTTGACCCCAAGTGAAAAGAGCATGATACTCAAGCACAAGCTAAACATGATATAGACATCTGAGCACAAATCGAGCATGAAAAAGAATCTACTCATGAGTAAAGCATTTTAGCATTTTCACAAAAGGAAGCTATCTCATCATGAATACATGGCAATACAATCAAGAGCATAGCATTCACCTCACCATTCCCAGAGCATACACATATCTCAGATATAGCACATCATGGTGATCAAAGTATATAAGAGAAGCTCATCCTACCACATATGATCCAAAGATGGCTATCCTACCATCTTTTGGTACAAAATGAAAATGCATGCATGAAATGCAACAAATTATACATATATCACATATATACATGAGAAGCTCCAAGATCCAACTAAAAAGGGAAACACACTTCAAGTTCACCTCGCAAGCGTGTGAAGGTAACTTGGTCAAGTGGTTTAGTGAATATGTCGGCTAGCTGATCTTCGGTAGGTACATAGGACAAAGAAATGTTCCCTTTCTCAACATTGTCCCTCAGAAAATGATATCTCACTTCGATGTGTTTAGTCTTGGAGTGAAGGACTAGGTTTTTGGCTACACTTACGGCAGTGGTGCTGTCACAAAAGAGTGGAACCTGGGAGCACTCCTCACCAAAATCGCTCATAGTGTAGGTCATCCATAGGAGCTGGGAACAACAACTGGCTGCAGCAACATACTCGGCCTCTGTAGTGGACCGGGCTACACTGGATTGCTTGTGAGATGACCAAGAGACCAAAGAAGAACCAAGAAACTGGCAACAACCCGAGGTAGACTTTCCATCCAAACGACACCCAACAAAATCAGCATCGGAATATCTGTGAAGTCTGAGTGTCAAGGAGGCAGAATACTAAAGACCGAACTCAGGAGTGTAGTTCAAGTACCTGAAAATCCTCTTGATGGCCTGCCGATGTGAAGTCCTCGGTGAAGCCTGAAAATGAGTGCACAAACACACACTGAACTGTATGTCCGGCCTCATCGCCGTCAAGTAGAGGAGGGAACCGATCATGTTCCTGTACTCCTTCTGGTCCACGAGTTAGCCATCTTCATCTGCATCCAAAGCCGTAGTGGTACTCATCAGTATAATCAGCAGCTTGGAGTCATTCCTGCCAAATTTCTTCACCATGTCCTTAGTGTACTTTGCCTGATGTACAAATGTCCCGTCCTTGCACTGCTTGATCTGGTGCCCGAGGAAAAACTACAACTCACCCATCATAGACATCTCGAATTCCCTGCTCATGTCATCTGCAAATCTGGCAACAAGGTCATGAGAGGAGCCACCAAAGATTATGTCATCCACGTAAATCTGAACAATCAACAAGTCATTTCCATGCTTAAGGAGAAACAGGGTCTTATCAACTGTGCCCATCACAAACCCCTTACTCAGCAAAAACCCTCTCAACCTACCATACCAAGCCCTCGGTGCCTGTTTCAACCCATAAAGCGCTCTCTGTAGTTTGTATACACGGTGTGGGTATCTCTCACTCTCAAACCTCGGGGGTTGCCTCACATACACTTCTTCCTCTATCACCCCATTAAAGAAAGCACTCTTCACATCCATCTGAAATAACTTGAACCCTTTAGCCATGGCAAAGGCTAGAAGGATCCTAATTGCCTCCACACGGGCCATAGGAGCAAATGTCTCCTCATAATCTATACCCTCTTTCTGGTTGAACCCCTGGGCCACCAACCTTGACTTATTCCTCACAACCATCCCATTCTCACCTTCCTTGTTCTTCCACACCCACTTGGTACCTATAGGACGGCAATTTGGCGGTGGATCAACTAACACCCAAACTTGGTTTCTCTCAAAATTCCAACTCCTCATGCATAGAATTCACCTAGTTTGCATCAGAAAGTGCGTGTCGAATATCTTTGGGCTCAAATGAGCCAACAAATGCAGAGTGAGCAAAGTGAGAAGTATTTTGTGACCTCGACCGTGTAGTGCGCCCATGAAGGTCACCTATGATTGTCAATGGTTGGTGATCCAACTGTACACGCCGGGGAGCCTCTTGCCTGGACACAATCTCCCCCTCAGTAGCAGCCTCCACTCGAACAGCCTCAGTCGTCGTAGGCATAGGGGATGGACCATCCTCGGTCGTCGTCGTTGTAGTGGAAGTACCATGTACACGACCAGCCATGGGAGCGTCACCACCATCATCTTCTTCTGCATCTCCATCCTTCTCATCCTCAAAGATCTTCTCGCCAACTTCATCGTCACCTGCACACTCAAAGATAGAAGAGCCACATGGTTGTGTCTCGTCGAAGGTTACCTTGCAAGTCTCCATGATTCAGTTAGTGTCAAGATTGAGCACACAATATGCTCTAGAGTGAATCGCATAACCGAGAAAAATACCATCCGAACACCTAGCCTCAAACTTATGTAGCTTTCCCTTCTTTAGAATAAAGCACTTGCAACCGAAAGCTCGAAAATGACTCACCTTGGGTTTCCTCTCATGCATAAGCTCATAAGATGTCCTCTTCTTGAAAGCACGAAGGAAAATGCGATTCAACACATAGCAAGCGGTATTGACCGCCTCGGCCCAGAAACGCCTAGGAATCCTATGCTCATTAAGCATCGTCCTGACCATCTCACAAAGGGTATGGTTCTTCCTCTCCACTACGCCATTCTGGCAAGCAACGTATGGAGAAGAGTACTGATGATCGAGACCAAGATCACTACAAAAGTCATCAAAATGAGAGTTCTTGAATTCCGTGCTATTGTCACTGCGTATAGCTCGAATGGCACCCCATGTCTCTCATTCTTCAACCTCAAGATCAAGTCTCAAACAAAGCCAAATGTCTCGCTCTTATCCTCCAAAAAGAAAACCCAAGAGTACCGCGAGAAATCATCATAAACTACCAACACATACCACTTCCCACCCACAGAGTGAACACGAGCTGGCCCAACCAAACCCATGTGTAATAGCTCACAAGGTCGCTCGGTCATGACCGTAGTCAGAAGGGTGTGAGAAGAACAACCATCTTTAAATGCCGACACGGAGCACAAACCAGATCCTTCTCGAATTTCAACTTTGGTAATCCTTGGACCAGGTCTAGGCCACTCAAGTGGGAAAGCAACTCAAAGCTCAAGTGTCCTAGCCTCCTATGCCACTTCCAAAGCTCAGCCGAAACACCAGCAACAAAGCCTCGAGGAGGACCAACAGACTGGGATAAATTGGCACGAAAGATTTGACCCTCGGGGACGATCGTACAGACAAGATCGCCTCGAGAATCAAGCACACGAGAACCGCCCAACTTCAAATGAACCTCAAAACCCTCGTCAACCAATTGGGATATTGACAACAGGTTAAAACCAAGTGACTTGACCAAAGCCACACTCTTCAAAGTCACCTTGCTACTCACCTTCACCATACTTTCAGCAAGCACTCATCCTCTCCCATTATCCCCGAAAGTGATGTACTCCCTCGTACTCACCGGGGTGAGGCTTGAGAACCACCCACGATCTCCGGTCATGTGGCACGAACAACGGAGTTGATCAACCAAAAGTTCTGTATACCTCCCACCTGCGAATAAAAAACGAGGACGAGAATGAGCAGGCGACTCAACACTGGGGTTAGTACAAAAAGAGTCAAACCAGTATCGAGCCATTTGCTCAAAAGAAGGGTTAGCAAAATCCATCCTATCAAAACCT
The DNA here is from genome assembly GCA_036936925.1 of Cenchrus fungigraminus. Classification (NCBI taxonomy): domain Eukaryota; kingdom Viridiplantae; phylum Streptophyta; class Magnoliopsida; order Poales; family Poaceae; genus Cenchrus; species Cenchrus fungigraminus. The sequence continues at coordinate 63,153,031 of CM072781.1, read as the reverse complement.
CTAGGCAGAGCCCCCTCACGCCTACCACCAAAGAACCTGTCACGTCTCACTGGAGGGGAACGCGTACCACGAGGGGGAAAACGTGTCCCGTAGTCCCTCTGAGAACCAAAACTGTGATCGTGCCTCTCAAACTCGTAACGGTCACGAGCAGGAGCACGTCCAGCAAACTCACCACGCCCAAACCCAGCATGCCTATCTCTCTGAGGAAAACCACCACCACCCCGAGTAGGAACTGTACGCACAAACCCCTCACCCCGAGGTAGAGGCACTACACGAGGCTCAGGCACAACATGAGAAGGGTGGTACCTGTCCTTGTTTGCCATCTCCCTAGCAAACCTCTCATCCCTTCTCCTCCTGAAGCAAAACTCCTCCTTACGACAATCCCTCACACAATACTCATAATGGAAGCGGACTGGTTTTGGCTTAGGCTGTGGTTTCTCAATGGGCTTCTCATCAGCTTTCTCTCCTGGCTTCCCCCAAACACATTCCCAAGGGTGCTCACAAACTTCACGGGTTTCGGGTAGTTTTTTGTCTTGTGGGGGAACACTGGTGGATCTAGGGTTGTGTCTAGCTTGTTTCTGAGGTGGTTTGGCTTGGGTGCAAATTTGTTCGTGGGTGTAGTGTGAGATGGGATAGGAATGTCCCCAACTTTCTCTTTTCCCTCACCACTCTTCCTCGACCCCAAAGCCTGACCATCAAACCTCTTAAACTCAACCAACATCTAAATCAACTGAGGCTCATGCCTAGACAACCAACTCATCAATTTCCTCAACTCATCATTCTCATCCTGCAAGCGATCAACATAATGTGCAAGTTCCATACTTTTCACCGCATGCAATTCACAGGTAGAACATGATGTAGGAATAAGAGATTTCAAAGCAGCCTCAAGAGACACTATCCTATCATGAGATTCATCTAGCCTAGCATGCAACACAAGACAAGAAGTGCAAGCACCTAGTAAAGCAGGTTTAGATTTCATCTCATCAAGCTCAATCCTAAGAACATCTAGTTCCTCAATGGTCGAGGCATGCTTCTCCTTGAGAGCAGTCAAGTCAGTCAGGAAAACATTGCAATCACCACAATCTACCTCATCAGTAACAACAGAAGCAGCTTTCAAAGAGTCTATTGCAGTTCTAGCATCACAAGCAAAGACTCAAGCTCCACTATCTTGTCCTTAGCATCACCTAGCAAAGACCGAAATTCTCTCTTCTCCTAGTTGGTCTTTCTAAGCACATCATCACGGTTATCAAGCAACTCATTCAGCCTAGCATTCTCCTCTAGCAAGAAGTTGGGATCCTGATGTACCTCATCCTCAGAGTCGGAGTTCGAATCCGAACTATGCTGCCCGCCCTTCTTGGAGTTGTGCACCATGCCGCAAAAACCACCTTGCGCGACGAAGCTGAGGCCTGTGAAGTTCTTGCCCATGTGCCGCTTGTCCTTGCACCGATCTTGCTCTTCCTCGCTGCTCGAACCGTATGAGGAGTCACTTGAAGTGGAGTCAATGTCGCTCACTCCGGCAACCATCGCTTGAGCCATCTTCTTCTTGTACCTGCCGCTCTTCCTTGGGCTTCTCTCGCCCTTGTCCTTGCACTTGTCCTTGTAGTCATTCCGGGAGTGGTGCTTGTTGTTGTAGTCGTGCTTGGGCTTGCCCTTGCAGTCATTCTTGATCTCCATGGCTTCTAGACACTCGGCGATGAAATGCTCGTGCTTCCTGCACCGATAGCACATCTCTGAGCTCCTCCTCGCATTCTTGCGGTTCTCGTACATCCGCCCAAACCTCTTGCTCAACAAGGCATGATCCTCCTCGCTCAGCACCTCAAAGTCCCCATCTGTCATGAACACAAGACAAGACAAAGAAAACTACATGGCAGTAGGGTTAGCATTAGTCCTCGATCCTGAGACAAGAGCCAAACTATGTGGATCAGTGGGGCTCTTGCTCTTGGCTCTCAAGCCACAATCAACCTCCGAAGACTTGAGCTTAGAAAACAGGTCATCCACCGTCAGGGTCTCAAACACAGTCGACTCCAAGATGGCCTCGACATTGGCACTCCACACAGACCTATCAAGTGAGTGCAAGAGCTTGATAGCTCTATCATGATCCGTGTATGGGAGCACTGTCACATTGGCCCTCATGTTGTTCACAATACAGGTGAAACGCTGGAACATCACATCAATCGACTCACCGAGGATATCAGTGAAACTCTCATACTCTCTATGGTGAGTGGCAAATAAACGAGCCTCCACCTGAGCGTTCCCTACATAAGCATTCCTGAGCTTCAACCAAATCTTTTCGACCACATCCTCTCTGTACACTCGATCAAACTCCGAGGCACAAAGAGCACGAAACAAGTAATCCACGGCCTTGTTGTTGGCCACAAACATGTCTCGTGTACCTGGAAGAAGGAAACTATCAGGAATGACATAGTTTGCATTTTGCGTCACTTCCCATATCAGTGTTCCATTTCCACACAAAAACGCGCCCATGAGCATCTCCCACATTTGTTAATTCTTGCCATCAAAGTGTGGAGGACCTGACCCCTTTCGGTAGTTGCCCATCTTTGGAACTTAGACTGGTTAGAATCAAGAAGATCTGTAACCAGCTCTGATACCAATTGAAGGTCCGAATAGGCAACTAGAGAGGGGGTAGTGAATAGGAGCCAATAAAAATTCTTCTTCAAAGAGAGAACTCAGCCTATACCTCGATTGCCACTACGATCACTCGCACACACCAAAGAAGCTCGAGACTAGGCACACACAAGCCTACAAGCCCTAGAGACAAGCCATGAATCAAGAAGTGGAAGCACTAGACAAGAAACAAAGGACTTAGCCAAATCTACGATGGCTAGGCGCGGACTGTCCGGACAGGTGGGGCGAACCGTCTGCAGGGAGAGGGCGGACTGTCGGCATGACCACCCCGGACTGTCCGAAAAAGCCTACTGAACCACTAGAGACGCACCCCGAAAAATCGGACTGTCCGCGAGGGACTCGCGAACTATCTGGCTCGTCATGGACCGTCCGGCACTCAAGTACGGACCGTCCGCAAACTCCTTCCCACCAAAAACTCCTGAACCAACTGATCAAAAACAGGCTCGCAAGAACACGCGAAGAACACAAAGAACAACAACGCTGTCAGGCCCTCTCGCGGACTGTCTGCACGCCCTTTGCGGACTGTCCGCGAGGCAGAGCTGCTCGAGCACGAGCCGCCCAAGGTCAAACCTTCCTTCCCTTCACCCGATCTCCCGAATCAACCAATGGATTGCGACCAAAACATAGGGGAAGATGAAGCATCTCTAGGAGATGCTATCCCTATGAAATCTTGTCCTCAAACCCACCAAACCGAGAGTAATCGAGATCCTACGAAAACATCTCCATGAACTCGGGTTCCACCAAGAACTCGCAAATCGAAGGGTTTTCTCAATGTTTGAGGGGTCAAGATCATACCCAATGATGCACAAGGCATCCACCCATGATCCCCAGAAAGAAATCCGAGGAGAAACACCCTCAAATCAACGAATCAACCGAAGAATGAAAGCACCAAAAAATAGCTCCAAAAAAGACACGAAAATCACAAAGAGTTAAGAGGGAAGGAATCACAATGCCGAATGCTTCCATACATCCAGAGGTCAGAGTCTATACAAGAATCTAGCCTAAGGAAATACTAGAAAAAGAAGTAGTGCAGAGCGGATCTCCCTAGCCATCCTCCTCTACCTTCTATTTATACTTAGTCTCCTGCAGGTGGCAAATGACCCTACTACCCCTAGTGCATAAATGTAAGATACACACCCCTCAGGGGCATTTTGGTCCAAGTCAAGCATATTCTCATCGAGCGGACATGCTTCCACCACGGACTCGCTTAGCCTCGACGCAAGACCCATGATCCGGCCACGTGCCCCCCGCTTCGAAGCTTCCTGACACTCCCGGATCACCGTCTCCGTCGCGCTGGGCCGTCGGGCTTGGTTTTGAGGCCCAAACCAAGAAACCATCCACCGATGGTTTTGTGAGCAAACCACCAAACCCCGCGTGCAAGCTTCGACCTCGAATTGCTACCTTGCACTGGCTCATGTCCATGACTTCAACTCTCCCTGCTTGCACCATGCAGCTCGCACTTGACCCCATCAGCCACCGGGTCCATCGAACCAAGCCTACTTGCCTCTCCATCACCCGGAGGCCACCACGACATAGGCCTTTCGCTCTTGTTCTTCACCTAGACCAACACGAGTCAAGCCGCAACCTGCACCTGCAACACTAAGCCAAGTATCAGTCCACACAACGTTGTCAATCACTCATCACTGAGGAGCGACCCACCACTGGTCTTCGGACGCTCCCGGTCCTCAAGGAAACAATTTCATTTTACAAATATCATTAGAAACAACTGCACCACATTGTATAGTAAATTGGCCTATATGCTCCAATGTACTTCTACCATCATCCCCACTAAATTTAGTAAACTCTGGTATTTTAAATCCCTATGGGTATGAGATATACTCGTAATTCTCAGGATACGGTCTTTCATATGACCGACTCTTAGTTTTAGGCTCTATACCAAAAGTTTGCCTAAATATCTTGAGCATCTCTTCTCTAAATCCGTCTATCCCCAAAGTGGTTCTAGGTCTAGTCGATCTAAGACGTGGTGCTCGAGTTACAGTAGGTTGTGGTGTGCTATATGTTGATGTTTGGTTCGGCAATGTGTTAGGAACATGATGCAACAAACTATTAGGAACATATGCACTTGTAGGTGGCTCGCTATATACAACTGTATGTGGAATCATGGCCTTAGTAGCGGCCATTGTACTCCTTCCACCAGCCGAAGCACCAATAGTAGTCCGGCTAGGTATGTGGTGGATTGATGGTGCACCAATGGGGACTTTAGGTATATGCAAATTTTAAAATCATCTAATGCATTGTCTTTAGAATTTTTGGTATTAGAAGTAGATGCATTAACATCATTACCAGAAAATTGTTTACCAAATTTAGCCTCTATATGATCTAAATGAGAATTAATCGTAGATTCAAAATTTTCACTCATGGAAACAAATTTATTATTTAAACTAGCACTAACAGCCCCATCAATCAAATTAGCAATATCTGAATTAATTTCAGGAGGAGTATCAGATTGTACCTTGAGCGCAGGAATATCGATGACGACATCCTTGTCCTTCTTGACGTTCCCTTGTCGATCCACGGAGAAGTGCGAGACATATTGCTTCATGGCTTCTTCTTCCAACTCCTGGATCTCCCGCTCCTTTTGTTTACGAATCTTCCTCCTGATTTCGACAAGCACTTTTTGCTCTTTGGCCAACGTTTCTTCAACCTTCGGCCTTGCAATGTTTGAGCATCAACCTCAGCGGGTATAGGTAGTTTACCGGCCATGGCAACCGATTGATCTTCCTTCTTCCCCAGCGGAGTCACCAATTTGTTGGCACCTTTTCGGTACCAACACACGGCGTGTAGAGGAGCTCGCTGCATACCTCTACACAGGGCGGTTAAAACACCTATGCAGGGCGGAACCGACAGGTCAGCAGGGGTGAACCGGCAGTAGACGTTTGAACGCTCGCCCAGGAAGGATCCTGTCGGGGCAGGCGCACACAGGGTTGACCTAGGGTCGGTAGGCCACCTAGGATGCCCTCAATCGATGTAGAGACCAAGGAGGAATAACAAGTAAGAGATTGGAAAAGTTTAAGGCAAAGAGAAAAGGTAAAATGATAAACGAAAGTGTTTCTCATCGATTAGATCCCTCAATCGGCCGTGGCCCTTTATATTTATAGGGAGGGGAGGTCTTGCCCCATTAGGAGTCAAAACCCTTACAAAACCACGTCAAAATATAACTCCTAACTCGGATTTGGCTGGGTAGGGTGGTCTAACCACCCTAGGGACGCGATCTAACCGCGTGCCGGACGTGCAGACCTACTCGAAGCCATATCTCTCTCATCCGGAATCCGAATTGGATGTTCCACATATGAATCTTGATCTACTCGACGAGACCTATCTAATAGTTAAGTCCAAATTTCCTTTTAAGGACTTTGACCAGGGCGGTCAGATCGGGTCGGTGAGGCGGTCTATCCGGTTTCACCCAGACCTACCAATTTTGGGTGTCAACAGGGGGATTGGATCACCTTATCCGAGCCCGCAACGGCAGGTTATCCAATGCCCAGGAACCCCATTAATTAAGCATTACTTCCATGCACACATGGCAAAATTTGGCGACATCACAACCCATGACATGTTCATCTTGAATAGAACATGGCATCCTTCGTATAACTTGCATACGGTAGCACACGTATAAAACACGTGCACATCAACCGAGAAGATAGGATCCGTGGAATGGATTGCCCTATCAACCATCGCATACTTGTGATGCGGCACAACACACGTATGAAACACGTGGCTTAAGAAGTGCTGGAAGTTAGCTTACATAAACCATAAATACTAATCCACCTTAAAAGGACCCAAAAATTCCTTCTAGGGCCTTTCGGTCTAATCATTCCTTAACGATCCAACGTATTTTCAAAAATCAAATCAATCTTGGCAAGTTTTAATTGCAAATCATGTGATTAGTATTAAACTAATTACTCTGGTGTATACGGATGCTCTGGTACCAACTGTGACAACCCCACCCGAGATAAGTCCTTACTATCACCTAAACCAATCTACTTTGGTCATTAAGTGATAATAAAGAATCATCCTGTTCAGTGTTGCCGGGTCATAGCTCGGTAAATCACTTGTAAACCACACAGAGGATCGAACACGCATACATTAAAACTCCCACGAAGGAAAGTCCAGAGTACCTTACAAATTAATCCAAATTCCCCGTAGGGTCAAATTATTACAAACATCGTTCTTGCATCAAAGGTAAATGGCTCAGAGTTTTGAAGACAGCGAAAATAACTAGTCGATAACTTGGCATCATGGGAGACCACCCATAACGCCATTACTCCTCGTCATCTACCCATTCCAGCTCCCAGCCGGGTGGGATTTCACCAGGCCAAACATTATCACCTGAAAACAACATTTATAGCAAGGCTGAGTATACTAATACTCAGCAAGACTTACGCGTCTAAAATAAAAGACTTAACCTTCTAATCATGCTTCGCTTTTGGCTAGTGGGTTTGTTTTGCCAAAAAGCGACTAAGGAGTTAATCCTTACATTCAATATTTTAGCTCAAATTCTAGTAGATCAAGTTATTACTAGATAAGCAACTATTGCAAGCATAAGTGGTGCAAACAATTAATCAAACATCAAGTTTAACAATATTTCATCATAGAGGGATTATCGTGGCCAGATAATTAAGCACTCTCAGATAACGGTGAGAGGCCGACGATCAATCGATTAATAACCTTGCAAGGTGAACCTAAACATACGGGGGAAAACACCCACAGTGAGTGCATTCAACCAAACGGTTCCCGTCATTCCTCAGATTGGGATCGGATGCCACAGTCCTAAGTACAAGGCTAGCTGGCATGCCTCACACTAGCATCCAGCATCACACATGCACTACAGTTTGCAAGACTGGGGCCGCAACCCAAGATTAGTAGCGTAAAGTTCCTGCACCGTATCATTCAGGTACTAGGCTTACCGTACCCATTTCCGACAAATGTTTAGTACATTCAAACGCTTAATCTCTTAACCACTGGATCAGAGCCCAAAATCCCATGCTCTTACCACATGAGCAATCCAATTTAACAAGTCTTATGATTCCAACATAAGAACCTATTCTCGCGAGCGAAGTACATCACTCGACTTGTACCGGGTCCTTAGTGCATAGCAAGTAGCGACCTAGCATACTAGTAAAAGATCAAAGGTACTCATGGATCATGCATCTAGGGTTTCAATTCAACTCCTGAACTTAAATGCACAGAGATAATCAAACATAAATTCAGAATTTAAAAAGAAAACACATAGATGAATGTTTAAACCGGGACTTGACTTCGGCAGCTCCAGCAGTCAGACAATCTTCCGGACTTTGGTTCGGGTCTTGATAAACAGTCACGAAGTGTACGTCTCCTCCTGCTCCCTCGTCCTCATCAGCCGGTACGAGCGTGTAGCTACCGTCAGGGATTTCTACACAGAGAAATGCATATGCAGGAATTAATTGGTGATGATGGTATAAACAAACACAACAGCACACATTATACCTTGGGTGTCATGTTGACCACAATCACTTAAACAAGAATATATTCAGTGTACTCTTTCTTAAAGATAAATCAAGCAGTAATTTATTAATTATTATCTTGATAGCGATTGTGTGCACATCTATACATTGAATCTTAACTTAAGTTACAAACAACAAGTGGAAGCTCAGAACAGTACTGAAAACTACTAAACAAGTCACTGATCCAAAACACTAATGATAACTCATGAAGAGCATACATGCATACATACCCATCACACACTTCATAGCTATTCAAGTTACCATTAAACCTACAAACAGAAATATAGCTCCTCTAGTTCTGATTTTTCCTACACAGCAAGGTCATCACAAAATAGGCCTTCACACCAAAAATCATTCATTGGAAAAATCTAGATTAAATCTAACAAAAATAACAAAACCAGCCTAGCAAATAAACAAAAATTATTTCAGGAAAAACTATTCGTGCAATGAACCAAAGATTTCTACCAAAGGCTAATATTACCAAAACAAGGGTCTACACCAAGGTTCCAACTATGATTCAACATCTAACTTCATATTTCAACATAGGCTCCTTTAGCATGCATAAATAAAAAGGGCAATTTAACATAGTCAAACAAGCATGGCTAAATTACAAGAGACTCTACAAGTCACAACTAGCCTATTGTACAAAGTATAGCCATAGATCAAAACTACACAGTGCTAGACAAAAAGATGAAGCTCACACTAGCATAAGGCTAAATAAATCATATTTCAAACTCTACTTAGTAACTTTGTGCAAATTTTTGACTTTAGCTCATGAATAACACTAAGCAAAACATATCCAAAGATCAAGTCAAACTCATGTCTAGAATTCAAACTACAGCCAAAACAGTTCAAACTGAGTTTTCAAATTTATTCAGAAACTACTCAGAAAAACTATATGCATGCTTTCTAGGAAATGTAGTACTCCTCACAAGGATTCCAAAAAGTCCTTATTAGCATTTTTCTGATTTTTCTAGGAATAGATATGAATTTTGGAAGCTGCTGGACTGAGTTGTAAAGAAACTAAGAAAAAAATCATCGCAGACAAGTCCCGAATTCATAACTATACCCTCGGCGGCGGGGGAGAGTTTGCCGGCGGCAAACGTCGGCCGGAGTAGGCAAACAAATGGCGGGGATGTGTGATTGAGCTTACAAGGGATCGATTGGTGGCGGCGGTGTGACTGGAGGAAGCTTCGGCGAGGTCGTGGCGGCGCGGCTGCCTCGGCTCGAATTTCGGCGAGGTGAGGGGCGGAGCTAGCCCATGTGTGCGCGTGGAAGCTTGAGAGGGTGATAGGAAGGAGTGTCGAGTGATGTGGCAGTCACGAGAGCGAGCGGCGGAGTGAGCTCGTCGCGGCGACGGTAATGGCGGTCGACGGAGAGCTCGGACGCGCAAAGGAGGAGCGGGGGTGTTTTATAGGCGGGCGTGGTGTGGATAGGCGGTCAAGATGGAGCTACGGTCATGCACAGGAGTCTCGGTATGGCCGGTAAGGCGGTTGCGATGTGCTCCGACCGGGGTCCAATGGCGGACGGCGGGCGGTGGCGCCGGTGTGTGGGCGGCTGCCGCGTGGCACCGGCCTAGGGCCACTAGGCACGTCAGCTGTTCGGGAGCACAGTTGTGGAGGGAACACCGCACGAACCGGCGGTCGGAGGCGAGCCTCGGCGTGCGTGCCCGCAGCGGACCGGCGCGACACGCGGCGACGTCGTGCGCGAGAGCGCGCTCTCGGTGCCATTTGAATTCCGTTTAATTGTGTTTGACTCAAAATTTCTCGAGATTTCACCACAGAAGTGCCTGTTGAATTATATACCAAAGTTGGAGTCCATGCATCCCTCTACCACTTCTACAAAAGCACTATGGGGTTTTGATCAACAGATTTGGAGAATAAGGCATGCCCAGTTGGGGAAATTCTCGGCACCTATAAATATTGATGGCTCCTGTTTGCCTGAGTTTTTGACCATTTAAATTTCAAAATTTGAACTTCCACAAAAAAGAGAAGTTGTGTTCCTGGAAAAACTGCACAACTTTTATATTGGAATAATTTTGAGTGTTATCAGGATTTTTGGAGAACATGGCCAAAGTTCTAGGAAGGGTATGGATACTAGGGTTTTGCTTGGGGTTTTGACCATGGAATTAACTACGGTTTGACTAGAGTTTGACTAGGGGTTTAGCCACTAATGATATTGACTTGCTTAAGAAGATAATTAGCACTAATTGACCCTAATTAAAAACATAGGGTGTTACAGCCTACCCCCCTTAAAACGAATCTCGTCCCGAGATTCGAATTTAATAGATAGCTGGGAAAGGTTACGTACGGTGTTGGCTTTAAAGAAAACCCGGATACTTGGTGTTGAGAAATTGTTCGGTTTCCCATGTGGCTTCTTCTTCTGTGTGGTGACTCCATTGTATCTTGTACATCTTCACCGTTTGTCTTCTTGTCTGTCTTTCTTCATGATCTAGTACTCTCATAGGATGTTCTACTAGTGATAGGTCAGGCTCTACCTCTGCATTGGTCTCGTCGATTATCTTCACTTCCGGTTTTTTATCACACTTCTTCAATTGTGAGACGTGAAACACGTCGTGTACTGTGGAGAGTCTGTCCGGGAGTCTAATACGATAAGCCACCATACCGCACTTCTTAGTGACTTCATAAGGGCCGATATAACGGGGCGCTAACTTCCCTTTTACTCCGAATCTTTGCACACCTTTGGTTGGTGATACCTTTAAGTATACATAATCACCAACTTCAAATTCTCTGGGTGCCTTAGCCTTGTCATGGTAAGTCTTTTGTCGCATTTGAGCGGCTCTCAAATTTTCTCTAATTACTTCCACTCTCTCTTCGGCTTCTTGTACTAGCTTAGAACCAAATAATGTCCTCTCCCTAGCTTGTGACCAATTCAAGGGGGTGCGACATCTTCGTCCATACAAGGCTTCAAATGGAGCCATCTTCAAACTAGCTTGATAGCTGTTGTTGTAAGCAAACTCTTCCAAGGCCAAGCACTTGTCCCAAGTTTTGTCAAAATGAATGACACATGCTCTCAACATATCTTCCACTTTTTGATTTACTCTTTCGGTCTGACCATAGGTCTGAGGATGATAGCTAGAGCTATGGATCAACTTGGTACCCAAGGATTCATGCACTTGTGCCCAAAATCGAGCAAGAAACTGAGTGCCTCTGTCGGATAGGATAGTCTTTGGAACACCGTGGAAGCGCACAATGAGGTCAACATAGATCTCTGCATAACGTTCAGCCGAATAGGTAGTGTGGACAGCGATAAAGTGAGCGGTCTTGGTAAGTCGGTCCACTATAACCCAGATGGAATCATGTTTCTTGGGGGTGAGGGGTAAACCTACTATGAAATCTATGCTGATATCATCCCACTTCCAGGTGGGTATATACATGGGTTGCATTTGACCTGCGGTCTTTAGGCGGCTAGCCTTGATCCTCTGACATGTATCACATCCGGATACATATTTGGCTATTTCACCTTTCATGTTTGACCACCAGAAATTTTCCCTGAGGTCTCTGTACATCTTGGTACTACCAGGGTGAATGGTGAATTTAGAGAGGTGAGCCTCATCTAAAATCTCCTTCCTTATTTCCGGATCCTGGGGAACGACTAATCTCTGATCGAACCATATCACTCCCTTCTCATCCTTCCGAAAGCAAGCGTACTTGGGGTCTCCCTCAGATAATTTCTAGTTGATTAACTGGACACCTTCATCAGTGAGCTAAGCTAACGCAATTTTCTCATGGAGAGGGGATTCTGTGGAGATGGCATATAAATTTCCATGCTCGACCACTTCTAGGTTGAGCTTCCTCATCTCTTCGCATAAAGCTTCATTATGCGGCTCTACCGTTGTGTAGTTGCAATACTTGCGACTAAGCGCATCTGCAACCACGTTGGCTTTGCCGGGGTGATATTGGACTTCTAGATCATAATCCTTTATCAACTCCAACCACCTTCTTTGCCTCATATTCAGATCCGATTGAGTGAAAATATACTTAAGGCTCTTGTGGTCGGTGAAAATATTGCAGCGATTTCCCATCAGATAATGCCACCAAATCTTTAAGGCATGCACAACCGCTTCGAACTCAAGGTCATGGGTAGGGTAATTCTTCTCATGTTGTCGAAGTGCTTGTGAGGCATAGGCAATAACCCTGTTGTCTTGCATAAGCACACAACCAAGGACAGTACCAGAAGCGTCACAATACACATCAAACAGTTTTGTCATGTCTGGCTATGCTAGCACTAGGGCTGATGTGAGATGTTCCCTCAGGGTATGGAAAGCCTTGTCACAAGCTTCATCCCATACAAACTTGACACCTTTCTTCAACAGTTCAGTCATAGGTTTAGCTATTCTGGAGAAATTCGGAATAAATCGACAATAATAGCCAGCTAGACCCAGAAAACTGCGAATCTAATGCATGGACTTGGGTGGCTTCCAATCCATGACCTCCTGCACTTTGCTAGGATCCACGGAGATACCATCCTTAGTAATAGTGTGACCCAAGAATTTCACACTATCTAGCCAGAATTCACATTTGTAGAATTTAGCATAAAGCTTATGATCCCTCAAACATTGCAAAACAATCCGAAGATGTTTTTCATGTTCTTCTTCATTCTTAGAATAAATGAGGATATCATCAATGAAGACCACTATGAACTTGTCCAATTCATTTATGAAGACAGAGTTCATAAGGTACATGAAATAGGCAGGTGCATTTGTGAGACCAAAGGACATCACCAGAAATTCGTAGAGACCATATCTGGTGGAGAAGGTTATTTTTGGAATGTCACTTGGTCGAATATTAATTTGATGATAGCCAGATCGAAGATCGATCTTGGAAAAGACATTGGCACCAGCCAATTGATCGAAGAGAACATCAATGCGGGGCAAGGGGTATTTGTTCTTGATGGTCACCTCATTGAGAGGATGATAGTCCACTCACATCCGCATAATACTATCTTTCTTCTTCACAAAAAGGGCGGGACTTCCCCAAGGTGATGAACTTGGGCGAATATACCCTTTATCAAGAAATTCTTGCAATTGGTTCTTCAACTCGGCTAACTCCTTAGGTGGCATACGATAAGGTCTTTTGGAGATAGGTGCAGTGCCCGGTTGAAGTTCTATCACAAACTCGATGTCTTTGTCTGGTGGCATGCCAGGCAAGTCATCGGGAAACACATCTGGATATTCACAGACTACCAGAATGTCATCAAGTGAGGAGGTGATAGTTGCGAAAGCATAAGAATTTCCACTGCTGTTGGAAGGTAGGTATAGAGTAGATGTGTTGACAGTAGGTGAATTGATTTCAACTATTCTCGTAGCAAGGTCCAAGATGACTTTATGTTGGGTCAACCAATCCATCCCTAGAATCACATCAATACCTTCTAGGCCCAAGGCAATGAGGCTTGTTGGAAAGACTTTGGTACCTAGCTCAAGTGGTACTCTCAAGATTAGGTCTCTAGTGGTAACTCTTCCACCAGGTGTTGTTATCAGATAAGGTCGGTTCGTGCAACAACTACCCAATCCCAGTTTGTGCAGAATTTTCCCATTTATGAAACTATGTGTTGCACCAGAATCAAACAATACTTTAACTGAATAGCCTCGGATAGAAAATGTACCCGTCAGCACTGGTGCTCCTTCTGGCATTTCCATCAGAGAAGTGAAGTTCAGCTTGCCCTACTTCACTTGCACAGTGGGCTTCTTGCCCTGGTTGCCCTGCTTGGCCCCTGACCCTTCACCTTGCTGGTAGGTCTTGATCTGCTTCGGCTTGGGACACTCATTGGCGTAGTGCCCTGGCTGCCCTCAATTGTAGCAGCGACGCTCCTTGATAGAGCTATTGTTGGCCGGGGGGTGCATTAGGCTTGTAAGGCTGCTGCTGTACCTTACGGTACTGGAAGTTTCCAGAGGGCTTGTTCCGAGACTGGGTCACTCTCCAGTGTCCAGATGATGATGACTGCGAATGCCCCTGGTTACTTTTCTTGACGAAGTGAAACTTCTTGCCTGACACACCAGAAGTGGTGAATCCGGCCTGCCGCTTCTTATCCCTCTGTGCCCTTCTTATGGCATCTTCCTAGGAAATGGCTTTGTTCACAAGGTCCTGATAGTTGTTCAGCTCACAGAGATTAAGCCTCTCATAGAGTTCTCTGTCCAACCCATCACGGAAATGCTCTATCTTCTTAGTGTCACTGTCAACATGATGCCCACCGTACTGACACAGGGAATTAAATTTCTTGGTGTACTCGTACACCGTGTCAGTACCCTGCTTCAGCGCAAGCAACTCTTTCATCTTTTGGTCCATGAGACCCTTAGGAATGTGATGTTCCTTGAAGGCTCGCTTGAACTCAGTCCAAGTGACCTGATGTCCAGCTGGAACCATGGACTTGAAGTGCTCCCACCACATCAGTGCAGCACCACGGAGCTGTAAGGCAGCGAAGCTGGCCTTACTCTCTTCTGAGCACGGGAGGGTGAACACTGAGAACTTGGCCTTAATGGCCCTGATCCATGCCTCAGCAGCTAGAGGCTCTTTGGCCTCCTCGAACGTCGGGGGTTTCATGCCATAGAAATACTCATATTTGGTGATCAAAGGTTGGCCATCCTGATTTCCCCCATGTGGAGCTTGCTGCAGTTGTTGAGCAATCTGCTGCTGCGTCTGCAGTATCTGTCGCATCACCTCGGTTTTGGTGGCCATAAACTGCTCTTGGATCGTCATGTTGGGAGGAGGCGGTGGAGCATCACTCCCACTTGCACCGAAACCATTAGGGGAGGTGTGTGTCGGTCCCACCATCTGAAAGTCATGGAGTTCTCATTAGCCACATATTCGCAAGCTTGCTTACATCAATCCACAAGAAGAATATGCAAGACAAAAACTCGTAAATATCCATAATTTAGGAACCGGACAGCGCAGCTGATTTTGGTGAAAAATTCATAACTCTCTTCCCATACATGGAAAAATTCTCATTTTTGGTCACTAAGTGTAGACTTCTGTAAGCTCCAACATTGGTATTCAACTCAGGGTTGAATTCCGATGTTGTCATGCTCGAAAAATTCCGTAACCGAGCTTCTGCCTAGCTGTTTTCACAGGAGGCTGAGCTGCACAAAAATTGCTGTAACTCTCGGTACGTTTATGCAAACATAATGAATTTTGGTGAGCATGATCTTGAGAACATTTCACACAACTTTGGTATTCAGCACAAGATCCAAATTTGATCACGACAACCCGAATTAATTCATGAAACATAACATCACAAGGTGTTCATCCAATAGCATTACAAGATGCATAGTTTTGTGGATCACCTACAACAATACGAACTACATAGAAATGAAACACATCCCACATACTCTCCGTACAGCCTAATCCCTCCACAAAATCTAGCTGAAAAGGCTAAGCCAAGAGTACATGTCGGTTTCTTACAACATCATCTAGGCAACCTAATTGCCCGCAACAGAGCCAGCGCTGGACTGAGGAGAAGCTGGGGGTGGTCTGTCGACGCTATCCTCATCCAAGCTCGAAGCTCCTTGCAGCTCGTCCGGAGCGGCAGGTGCTGCTGGAGAAAGAACTGGTGGCTGCTGCAACTGGTGTGCTGTCGCCTGCCACACATCCACCTCGACCTCCATGTTAATGACCTGGTTCTGCATCTCCTCCATGTTCTGCACCAAGGAAAAACGCTGAGTCTCGGAGTGGATCAAGTCTGTCCGTAGTCTGTCGTTCTCCTCACGCAATAGGTCGTTGTCGTGGTCACGGGCGTACAACTGCTCAACGTACTGGGCACGCTCCTCGTGCCACTAAGTACACTGGTCTTGGAAGAACAGAACCTCCTGCTGCAAGTGAGCGGAAGTCTGACGCTCCAGCTGTAAGTCGCGGAAGAAGACGTCAGTCAAGGCGGTAGTGTCACGGATCACACCAGCTAGCATAGCCTCAGTGGCGAGGCGGAAGACCTGCACGTTGTATAGTGCCTCGAGTAGCCTCAGGATTTGGTGCACAGTAACCTCAGGAGGGTGGGCCATGAGCAACATGTCGGTGAGCGACACGCGCTCACGCCAAGCCAAGTCCTGGGGGTCCAGTGCAGGGAACAACCCCAGAGCGGTGAGCATCACCTCCTCCGGGTGCTGCTCGCAGAAAGTGTGGAGAATCCTCATCGCCGCAGACTCAAGTGACTCGACACCACGGTGTCCATAGAACACCATGCTCAAGTCAGGCCACTCGGGGTGCTCAGGGTGCGGTGGCACCGTCGCAACGGTACGCGCGTAGGGCACACCAAAGTCCTAGAAGTGAAGCACCTCGTACACCGGTGGAGCGGTGTAGCCGACCTCACGAAGGGTGTCCCACAGAACACGGGGAAAACCCTCCTAGAGAAGGCCATTGGTACACAAGGTACCATCTACGTCGATCTCGAAAAACTCCGGGTACTCTATCTGTACAGAAATGGGTACAACACATTAAAACTCAATACGAGTATAACATGAATAGGGTACAAAAATCTGGTAGGTATGAACAAAAATTCATAACGTGTAAACCAGATCCCCAAAAATTCCCAAATTTTTATAGAAAATCAGTGGTATAAATGTGCACATTTTTGGTATTCAAAGGTAGAACTGGATCAGATAGGAACATGCTCGACAAATCTACTTTCAGAGGAAGGTCAACAGGAAAAACAGCAGAACAGAGATTCACTAATTTGATCATAACTCTAGACTGACGAATCCTAAAATTGTGAAAAATTCACAGTAGATGCTTGACTTGATAAGGAACAACTTTCGTGAAAGCTGCCTAGTCAGAAACATACTAGGGATGGCTCTAAAAATTCAAAAACAGACAGCATCCAAAATTGACAGAAAACTACTAGGATCAAAGTGAGATAGAAAACCCTTTCTAAGATCAAGCAACAATTTAGAAGCATATCACAAGTGTAGAACAGCAAGTTTTTAGGTTCAACCAAATTTTATGATGCATTCACACGTCTGAAACGACCTCACACTTATTGATCTACAAGACGTAGTCAATGCTGGTGGCAAGCTTTTAAACGACTCTCCCTATAATAACTGGTCGGGGCTACATGTCGTTCAACGATCGCGCTAACGTGGTTAGTGTACCTGCAGAAAAGAACCTTCCGTGCCAGCACATCATGGAAGCATCCACAAACATTACCATTCACTATAGGAATGATACCTATGCATTTTGCACCGCATGGACGGCGCCCAACCTGAGACACGCCCCTTTTGAATGGAGGGTGTCCCCCTTCGCATGTTCGTAATGCGGAATCATGCACACGTATTGCAAAATGTGGCAACATCACAACCCATGACATGTTCATCTTGAATAGAACATGGCATCCTTCGTATAACTTTCATACGGCAGCACACGTATAATACATGTGCACATCAACCGAGAAGATAGGATCCGTGGAATGGATTGCCCTATCAACCATCGCATACTCGTGATGCGGCACAACACACGTATGAAACACGTGGCTTAAGAAGTGCTAGAAGTTAGCATACATAAACCATAAATACTTAGCCACCTTAAAAGGACCCAAAAATTCCCTCCAGGGCCTTTCGGTCTAATCATTCCTTAACGATCCAACGTATTTTCAAAAATCCAATCAATCTTGGTAAGTTTTAATTGTAAATCATGTGATTAGTATTAAACTAATTACTCTGGTATATACGGATGCTCTGGTACCAACTGTGACAACCCCACCCGAGATAAGTCCTTACTATCACCTAAACCAATACACGTTGGTCATTAAGTGATAATAAAGAATCATCCCGTTGAGTGTTGCCGGGTCATAGCTCGTTAAATCACTTGTAAACCACACAGAGGATCGAACACGCATACATTAAAACTCCCACGAAGGGAGTCCAGAGTACCTTACAAATTAATCCAAATTCCCCGTAGGGTCAAATTATTACAAACATCGTTCTTGCATCAAAGGTAAATGGTTCAGAGTTTTGAAGACAACGGAAAATAACTTGTCGATAACTTGGCATCATGGGAGACCACCCATAACGACATTACTCCTCGTCATCTACCCATTCCAGCTCCTAGCCGGGTGGGATTTCACCAGGCCAAACATTATCACATGAAAACAACATTTATAGCAAGCCTGAGTATACTAATACTCAGCAAGACTTACCCGTCTAAAATAAAAGACTTAACCTTCTAATCATGCTTCGCTTTTGGCTAGTGGGTTTGTTTTGCCAAAAAGCGACTAAGGAGTTAATCCTTACTTTCAATATTTTAGCTCAAATTCTAGTAGATCAAGTTATTACTAGATAAGCAACTATTGCAAGCATAAGTGGTGCAAACAATTAATCAAACATCAAGTTTAACAATATTTAATCATAGAGGGATTATCATGGCCAGATAATTAAGCACTCTCGGATAACGGTGAGAGGCCGACGATCGATCAATTAATAACGTTGCAAGGTGAACCTAAACATAGAGGAGAAAACACCCACAACGAGTGCATTCAACCAAACGGTTCCCGTCATTCCTTGGATTGGTATCGGATGCCACAGTCCTAAGTACAAGGCTAGCTGGCATGCCTCACACTAGCATCCAGCGTCACACATGCACTACAGTTTGCAAGAGTGGGGCCACAACCAAAGATTAGTAGCGCAAAGTTCCCGCACCATATCATTCAGGTACTAGGCTTACCGTACCCATTTCCGACAAATGTTTAGTACGTTCAAATGCTTAATCTCTTAACCACTGGACCGAAGCCCAAAATCACATGCTCTTACCACGTGAGCAATCCAATTTAACAAGTCTTATGATTCCAACATAAGAACCTATTCTCGTGAGCGAAGTACATCACTCGACTTGTATCGGGTCCTTAGTGCATAGCAACTAGCGACCTAGCATACTAGTAAAAGATCAAAGGTACTTATGGATCTTGCATCTAGGGTATCAATTCAACTCCTGAACTTAAATGCATAGAGATAATCAAACATAAATTCAGAATTTAAAAAGAAAACACATAGGTGAATGTTTAAACCGGGGCATGCCTTCGGCAGCTCCAGCAGTCAGACAATCTTCCGGACTTTGGTCCGGGTCTTGATCAACGGTCACAAAGTGTACGTCTCCTCCTGCTCCCTCGTCCTTGTCAGCCGGTACGAGCGTGTAGCTACCGTCAGGGACTTCTACACGGGGAAATGCATATGCAGGAATTAATTGGTGATGATGGTATAAACAAACACAACAGCACACATTATACCTTGGGTGTCATGTTGACCACAATCACTTAAACAAGAATATATTCAGCATAATCTTCCTTAAAGATAAATCACGGAGTCATTTATTAATTCTTATCTTGATAGTGATTGTGTGCACATCTATACATGGAATCTTAACTAAAGTTACAAACAACAAGTGGAAGTTCATAACAGTACTGAAAACTACTAAACAAGTCACTGATCCAAAACACAAAATATAACTCATCAAGAGCATACATGCATACATACCCATCACACACTTCATAGCTATTCATGTTACCATTAAACCTACAAACAAAAATTATAGCTCCTCTAAACCTGATTTTTCCTACACAGCAAGTTCATCACAAAATAGGCCTTCACACCAAAAATCATTCGTAGGAAAAATCTAGATTAAATCTAACAAAAATAACAAAACCAGCCTAGCAAATAAACAAAAATTATTTCAGGAAAAACTATTCGTGCAATGAACCTAAGATTTCTACCAGAGGCTAATATTACCAAAACAAGGGTCTACACTAAGGTTCCAACTATGATTCAACATCTAACTTCATACTTCAACATAGGCCCCTTTAGCATGCATAAATAAAAAGGGCAATTTAACATAGCCAAACAAGCATGGCTAAATTACCAGAGACTCTACAAGTCAAAACTAGCCTAAGGTACAAAGTATAGCCATAGATCAAAACTACACAATGCTAGACAAAAAGATGAAGCTCACACTAGCATAAGGCTAAATCAATCATATTTCAAACTCTACTTAGTAACTTTGTGCAAATTTTTGACTTTAGCTCGTGAATAACACTAAGCACAACATATCCAAAGATCAAGTCAAACTCATGTCTAGAATTCAAACTACAGCAAAAACAGTTCAAACTGAGTTTTCAAATTTATTCAGAAACTATTCAGGAAAACTATATACATGCTTTCTAGGAAATGTATTACTCCTCACAAGGATTCGAAAAAGTCATTATTTCCATTTTTCTGATTTTTCTATGAATAGATATGAATTTTGGAAGCTGCTGGACTGAGTTGTAAAGAAACTAAGATAAAGATCATCGCAGACAAGTCCCTAATTCACAACTATACCCTCGGCGGTGGGGGAGAGTTCGCCGGTGGCGAACGGCGGCCAGAGTAGGCAAACAAATGGTGGGGATGTGTGATTGAGCTTACAAGGGATCGATGGGTGGCGACGGTGTGACCGGAGGAGGCTCCGGCGAGCGGCAGCGGCGAGGCTGTGGCGGCGTGGCCGCCTTGGCTCGAATTCCGGCGAGGTGAGAGGCGGAGCTAGCCTATGCGTGTGCGTGGAAGCTTGAGGGGTGATAGGGAGGAGCTTTGAGTGATGCGGTGGTCACGAGAGCAAGCGGCAGAGCGAGCTCGTCGCGGCGGCGGTAATGGCGGTCAGCGGAGAGCTCGGCCGTGCGAAGGAGGAGCGGGGTTGTTTTATAAGCGGGCAAGGTGTGGAGAGGGGGTCAAGACGGAGCTACGGTCATGCACAGGAGTCTCAGTATGGCCGGCAAGGCGGCTGCGACGTGCTCCGGCCGGGGTCCAATGGCGAACGGTGGGCGGTGGTGCCGGCGCGTGGGCGGCTGCCGCGTGGTACCAACCTAGTGCCACTAGGCACGTCAGCGGTTCGGGAGCACAGTTGTGGAGGGAACACCGCACGGACCAGCGGTCGGAGGTGAGCCTCGGCGTGCGTGCCCGCGGCAAGCCGGCGCGGCGCGCGGCGACGTCGTGCGCGAGAGCGCGCTCTCGGTGCCGTTTGAATTCCATTTAACTGTGTTTGACTCAAAATTTCTCGAGATTTCACCATAGAAGTGCATGTTGAATTATATACCAAAGTTGGAGTCCATGCATCCCTCTACCACTTCTACAAAAGCACTATGGGGTTTTGATCAACAGATTTGGAGAGTAAGGCATGCCAAGTTGGGGAAATTCTCTGCGCCTATAAATATTGATGGCTCCTATTTAACTGAGTTTTTGACCATTTAAATTTCAAAATTTGAACTTTCACAAAAAAGAGAAGTTGTGTTCCTGGAAAAACTGCACAACTTTTATATTGGCATAATTTTGAGCGTTATGGGGATTTTTGGAGAACATGGCCAAAGTTCTAGGAAGGGTATGGATACTAGGGTTTTGCTTGGGGTTTTGACCATGGAATTGACTAGGGTTTGACTAGGGGTTTAGCCACTAATGATGTTCACTTGCTTAAGAAGATAATTAGCACTAATTAACCCTAATTAAAAACATGGGGTGTCAAGTTATCGACTTGTTATTTTCCGCTGTCTTCAAAACTCTAAACTATTTACCTTTGATGCAAGAACGATGTTTGTAATAATTTGACCCTATGGGGAATTTGGATTAATTTGTAAGGTACTCTGGACTCTCCTTCGTGGGAGTTTTAATGTATGCGTGTTCGATCCTCTGTGTGGTTTACAAGTAATTTACCGGGCTATGACCCGGCAACACTCAACGGGATGATTCTTTATTATCATTTAATGACCAAAGTGGATTGGTTTCGGTGATAGTACAGAGTTATCTCGGGTGGAATTGTCACACATATCTTTGCTGTAGGGAACTCCCCCACAATTTTAGGTTAAAAAAAATCATCAAACGCATCGAAAGCTTTCCTGAAATCCAATTTCAGCACAACTATTGCAACCTTGCATTTATGACAACAGCTTGGCAGCTTAGGAGATCAATCAGCTGCATAAACGAAATTTTTAGCAATAATCGGGGTGATTTGAGGGTGTTGCGGATTGCAGATGTTAGGATGTGTTGGAGATAGCACGCTCTTCAGGACGGATGGACGGGTGGGCGACCAGGCGCCAGCGCAACATGACCCGGCCCTGTAGTGTAAGCAACTAGGGCGGCTGCCCAGGTGGCACGACTATACATCGTGCCTGCGATGGATAGCAATCCATCGCACCGATGGGGCCCATTTGTCAGAGCCATCTTCTTCCTCGCTGTTGGCGGTCGATTTCCGTCAACCTAGCCATGAGTTTACCTTCTATGTTGGTATTAATTGGATATTCACACTAACGATTGTAACCCCCATTATATGTTAAGTTCGCACTCGCGCATGGTTTTTGGAGTTTATTGTTTACACAGGAATCAAGAGCCTAAATCAGGACTTTCGGGTAAAGTTCATCAAGGGTTTTACAAGAAGATCATGGAGCCCGATACAAGTCAAGATACAAGACGAACATGACTCCAAATGAACCAAGGAATAAAGCGTGAAGCCGAGAAGTATCGAGGGCCTAGACGAAAGATGCAGGAGTTCATACGCCAAGCACCCTTATCTAAACAGCGAGGAAAATGACGTCAAGGACCCACATGCAACTCGGCAAAAACTCAGGAAGTCGCGAGAAGCTTCAGGAAGAAAACCAGGGGCGAACCGGGCCGAGGAGGCCTTGGGCCGGTCGACCCAGGCCGGCCGGCCTGGCCCTCCTGTGGGTCGTTTCGCCGCCCCCTTTGACCTAGCACCCATTCAGGCTATTTATAGTCCCCGTGCAAAGTCCCAACCATCAAGCCATTCGTCATTCGCCGCAGAGGAGCAGAGGAGCTTGAGGGACACCATCTCGGAGAGGAGGGTCATGCTAGTCGTCTAGGGTTTACCTAGCCGGTGTGGGAACCTTGCAAGGAAGACCACGTTGGAGTTCCGGAGGCTTGAATTAAGATCAAGGTAGGATCTCGGTTGGATCTTATTCATGTATACACTTATGATGGAGTTTTAGTGGATCCGATTTCTAGCGATCGAGTACCTTTGTTTATGATTCTTGTTCTTGCTTGGGTGTTTTCTTCCTCAATCTATTCTCGAGATAGATTGCATGGGATGTTCTTGTAGCCGCGGTGGCTAAAGGTGCATACCCGATCTACCAGGTAGTTCAACGCACTCCTTGTGAGTGTGCTCTAAGATTCGACCGCGAAGAAAGGGGAACATCATAACAGGATGTTGACACCGAGTACGGCGGGGCGACTTAGGGGGTTTGATTGAAGGTCAAGGTTTAAAGACACTTTTAATGAGATTCGTTTTGTTCTCTTCTATCTTGCTCGGAAGTACGATATAAGCACGATCTAGACCCCTCTGGATCGGTACCTCTATGCTTGCTCTTGCTACCTCTCATGGTCTTAGTAGATTAGATGCATTCGAAACTTCTTCAAGATGCAAGTGTTTTTCGGTTATTAGATTGAGTCTTGCGTTGCACATGTTCCACAGATTCGATACCTTGGGTGATACTCAAGGGAAAAAGGTACTACATGATCTGTAAGCTTGCGATGAACCTTGGCGCGTTATTGAACCGTCAACAAGCCCTTTTTCTGGCGTCATTGCCGGGGAACAAGTAATCAAGATCCAATCTAGTATCTCGTTTGTAAGTATTTTCAGTTTTCTTTTTGATTTTCTTTTGCATCTATTAAACGTTGATCATCCTCAAAAACTAATCTAGTCTAGTTTTTGACAAACCCTTTTTATAGTTTTATCTTTTGTATATTTTGTTTATCGCTAACCCTAATAGGATATGTACGGCTACCTCTCCAACAAACCGAAAAATTTTGTGGATGATACAGAAAAACTTTACGGGCAAAGGAAACACGAAGCACGAGCTACGAAGCTAGAGATTGTAGATCCACAAGCCGGAGCCGAAGAATTGTCGGGATCTCCAAAGGAATCATCACCTACAAGTCCAAGGAAGGAATCACCACCTCCGAGTCCGAGGAGAGATCAACCTCAACCGCCACCAATGGCACAAGAGAGGAAGATTGGGGAGCTTTGCATCCCGGAGCTCGTTGATCTTCCCATCCTCAACCTAGCCGACATCGGAAGACCGTTCGAGATCAAGACTTCAGCCATCCGCATGGTGCAACATACACCTTTCACCGGTAAAGAGGATCCTAACCTTCACATTCAAGCGTTCATTCAACTTTGTCAGACATTCACAATGGAAGGGCTGGATCAAAATCAATTGAGGGCCAGGCTTTTTCCATTCTCACTTCTTGGAAAAGCCTTGCAATGGTTCTACACTCTACCGGTGGAGACGGTGCAAAATTGGGAAGCATTGATGAGAGCTTTCATGAAGGAGTATTATTCGCCAGGTAAGACTCAAAGCTTGCATAATAAGATTGCTACATTTGCTTAATATCCAACAGAGACTATCGCGGAAGCTTTTGAGCGTTTCAATGAGTACACCCGAGCTGTGCCACATCACAAGTTCCCGAAGGAGGACCTCGTTCAAAAGTTCTATCAAGGCCTCAATCTAGCATCGAGGACCGTAATTGATGCATCAGTGGGAGGATCTATCATTGAGCTCACTCCGACGGAGGCATTCACTCTTTTCAAGAAGGTTGCAGATAATGATACATGGGCGTCATCCGGACTTTTACTTTCGGTTCAACCCACGGGGAATGTTAAAGGTGTTTTGCAGGTTGAAAAGGAGGAACATCTAGAAGGAAAAATTTACTCACTCATGAGGAGGTTGGAAAAGATGGAGCTAGAAAAGAAAGCAGCCCAAGACTTAAAGGCCGTCGAGGCAAGATCCACGTGTGAAGAGTGTGGGGAGTACGGCCATGTCCAAAAGGATTGTCTGGAGGAAGCAAAGGCGCTCGTCTACATGAGGAAAGGAGTTTTGCCAATCTTCCGCTACGGGCAAGGTAGACCTCAATTTAATGCAAGTTCGTCTATTCAAACTACGGTGCCTCTTCGTATACAATTGAAGGACTTCATGGACGAGCAATCAAAGATCAACAAGGACACCGTCACTAAGTTCAAGACTATGGATAAAATATTAGAGAACATCGATGGCAAGGTAACGGAGGTCGGGAGCTCCAACCATCAAGTGCTCAACATGATGAAGATATTGGAGACGCAAGTGGGACAACTTGTCGGGTGCCTAACCGCTAATGAAGGAAGATTGCCAGGGCAGTCCCAAGGTCCCGAGACGGTGAAGGCTATTCAAACTCGCTCAGAAAAGGAGATGGAGGATCCCAAACTTCCAGCCGGAGCAAGGAAGCCTAAGCCAACCGTTGAAGCGGAAGATCACACTAATAAGAAGGTGACTACTATTCCAGAGATTGCTACCGAAGAGCCGGAATTTGAAATGCCAAGTGATGACACAAAGATGCCTACACTAAAGACATGCTACTTTCGAGGTAAAGTTGGTAGTCATTTTGAAAAGTTTGTGGAAGTGGTGCACAGGTTAAGCATCAACATGCCACTATTGGATGCTCTCCAAGTTTCTACATATTCTCACTACTTCAAACACATACTTGCGAACAAGTATGAGATGGCAACACTCGTGGCGGATCACGTCAAGATGTCCAAACAATGTAGTGCCACCATTGCAAATCAAGGGCCCAAGAAGCAAAGAGACCCCGGATGTCCGACCATCCCATGTTCTATTGGCTCATTCACATTCGAGAAGGCATTATGCGACCTTGGAGCAAGTGTGAGTGTCATGCCAAGAGATGTGTTCGAGAAGCTATGCCTACCATTAGAGCCTACGGGTATGTGCTTGGAGTTGGGCGACAACTCTATTCGCTATCCCGTGGGAATCACCAAAGATGTGCCTGTGAAAGTTGGAGATCACTTCATCCCTATTGATTTTGTGGTGCTCGAGATGGGAGAAAGGGAGAAGCCACCTCTCATCCTAGGGAGGCCTTTGCTCAAGACCGTCAGGGCAACGATCGATGTCGGCAAGGGAGAGATCAAGTTCGACGTCAATGGCACAAGGAGGATATTCAAATTTCATCCACGTTTCGAGGTATGCAACATGATCAATGTTAAATATGTTCCACCTCATCGTCACTTTAGCAAGGAAGAGCCAAAGAAGAAGGAAGAGCCCAAGAAGAAGGAAGCGAAGGTGATCAAAGAAGTTGTTGCATCTGTCAAGACCAACGAACAAAAGCCGCCTTTGAAGACCAAAAAGATGACTAAGCTGGAGAATAAGCCCGCGCCCAAGATGGTGTGGAAGTGGGTACCCAAGATTGCAACGCCCGCAAAGAGCATTGCTCCGAAGTGAAGAAGAGAAGAAGTCTAGCCACGGACTATAAACAAAGCGCTAGGCGAGAGGCAACCCGTTCATTGAGTCAAGAATAAGCTACTGGGAGGACAACCCGATGAAGAATAAAGCTGCTGGGAGGGCAACCCGGATTATTTCCGATTTCAAGTAAGTTGGTCTTAGAATTTGCTACACAAGACTTGGTACAAACTCTTAAGTGGTTGAACTTATTTTTGAGACATTTAATTTGCTTGGATGTTTTATTTGGATTTTATTTGACTATCAACCTATGACATGAGTCATCCTACGATTTATTTGCCTCTTATCGAGAAACCTACACCAAAAATTCAGAACCTACCCACACCTTTAATCCTCTTCATGATGATAAGGTTGGTTTGTTTTACATCATAAAAACACACGAGTAGAGCCCCGTGTTGTTCCTTAGTGATTTTTAACTTTTAACGCGTGCTGGGACTCGCGTGAACCTAGGAAATTCGATTTTTGGTTTCATTCAACATGATATCCACCGGTTTCTCTAGAGTTAGAATTTTTCTAAGCCTCATTTATTTTTGTTTATTCAAAACATCTCTCTCATGTTTGGCCAAAATTAGAACCTAAACCCATACCCCCACGGTCAAGCCGGAGGAGCTCGCTATCAATTAATGAAAGCAAGTGATCCTGGTGTAACCAAAATCATTGTAGTCAGAAAATTTCGACTTGCAAATGTTTTTGATGCCTAAAAACTCCTCCAAGAATACATTTGAACTCATTGATATCTCTAAGTTAATTTTTAATTTTCAAAATTAGAGGAGTAATTAGCATCTAAACATGATCAAGGGAAGGTTTTGAGCTTAATTGAATTTCTAGTTCTCCATGATGCATCACGGGAAGGCTTCATCATTTAGGCATCTTGAGCACATGCAAGGACAAACATGGGGGGACAGCAAGACTTGATTTTGCAGGATATGAATGAAAACATGGGAGGCAAGGAAGCATGGAAGTGACACAAAGTAAATGATAAGGCTGGAGGACTTCATCATGCAAGAAAAAGGAGTGGCTGAGAGGAATTGGACGGTGGACGGCGTGGAGCACGAGTACACAGCACCATGATGCATCAAACAACAAGTGGGAGAAAGAAGAGCCAAAACAGAGGGGCAGGGGCCCTAGGCCGGTTGGCCTAGGCTGACCGGCTTGGCCTATTTCTTGCCCCCCCCCGGCGCTCGTCTTCCTCAGGTAAGTCATTTGCTCCATTGCTAGTTCATGTTCTTGAGCTCCTAGTCCAGAACATCCAGAAACACCTTCGAAAAATTCGTTCTCCAATCTTGAGTCCAAAAATTCAGAATTATTTGTCACAATTCTTGCCCTTCCACATACTTCTTTTGTGTGTATTTCTACCGGCAAGAAACCTCCGGGAGAGTTTGTTTGTGACTTTGTGCAGCAACAACAAAATGAGGAAGGCTTTTAGCAAGGTCCTTGGGAAGAAGACACAATCATCATCGTCGAAGCCGCCATCAACAAGTTCTTCGCGGAGGCACTCAATCTCTGAGTCACCGCGAAGCATGGAAGAGGACGTGGCACCATAAAGGAGCGACACCATGCTCCTTAGTGGTAGAAGAGACACGCGAAGCTCGTCCATGTAGTACACCGAACCGCAAGGGCGAACAGAGGAGCCACCCGTTGTCAGGGGGTGAGACCTGGACAGATCTGCTAGGGGGCTACCCAAGCAGTTTGCAGGTTAAGGAGTGGATCGAGAACTAAGAGCCTAGGTGGTAGTTCACGTGGTGATCTCGAAACGGTGCGAGTATGGCGAGGAAGACAAGGGTGCAAGGGTTTAGACTGGTTCAGACCTCCGGAGAGTAAAACCTTACATCCAGTTGTGGTGGTGGATTATGCAAGAGAGATGAAGGTGTCCCCTTGAATGGAGCCCTAGGCCGCCTTACATGGGGGACGGACTAGGGTTTCCATTCAAGGTCGGTGGATCCATATCTGGGTCGGCTACAATTTGGGAAGCTATCCTTTCGGATTACAAGGAGTATCCCATGATACTCGGACCTATAGGCGGCGGCACGCCGCGTCCTAGAGCCTTGACTTGCACACCAAGTACTGCGGATCTTCTGGGATCTTGATTAGGTCGCCCGGAGTCATCAGAGTTGCGGATAAGGTCGATGGGCCTACTTAGCTTCTGGCAGGTCGGGTCCACTTGTCAGGAACCTCTGGGACACTGGCCAGTGGGGACCGAGGGGTACCCATGTCTCTCAAGCCCCCGATCGACGTGTAGGCATAGCAGCTGAGGCGAGGTTGTGTCGAAGATTGGCAAAGGCGCGGCACCATCGAGGTCGCGTAGGGTGCACGGGGATCCAAAAAAGAAAAACCCCTCTGATACGCGCACGAAGACAAACATCGAGCTCCTGGAATGTATGGCCAGAAGGTCGAAGTGAAGACAAGACGTCGATCTTGAAGAACCGCCGACCAAACCTGGGTCAGGTAACACAAAGTAGCTTCGCGACCTTCAGAAAGGTCGCCCTGCCAACCGCAGGTAGGTCGAGCATAGGAGTAGTGGAAGCAGGCTTCCAGTAGGTCGAGGCGACCAAGGGGGGGATAGGGCATCGCAAGACGCACTAGTGTAGTAGCCCCCGATTAGTAAAGTGACCAGAATGGCCGGTTTGATGCTCCAAATAAGAAGAAAGAACGAACCTACAGCCTTTACTCAGGAAACAACACCGTGCTCTAACAAATCAATCCAATAGGACAAAACATCTGGAATCTTGCAGAAGATGCCGTGCACCAAAGGCTGACATGACCTGAGTCATAAGGATACTGTACGGTCATAGGCCTATTCCCATGCGAAGCACAAGTCGTTGTCCACTCACAAGAGACAAAAATGCTCCAAAGGTAGTTAGGTAGGGGAAAGGCGCGCCAATGCCTCCCACGGGCGAACAGTGACCTCGCGTTGCACGTGGGAACAGTGACCTTGAGGATAAGGATGCCACGCAAGGGGGCTTGCGGATAAGATCAAAGGCCGAGTGCTGCGGGTATAAATAGGTACCCACACCATTGAGCAAAGCACCCCAACCACTTGAGGAAGCCATGGTGATGCTGTGTAGTAATTTTTCCATCCTTTGGACTTGCGTCCGTCCACCAGAGCATAGAGCTAGTGTCGTTCATGCTTGGAGCTAGAAGAATGCTTGCGAAGCCAGAAGAACTCGATCAGCCTCTTCTCCCGGGCCCATCGAGGAATCCAGGTGCAGCATGGGGCTGTACATGCATCACCAGGCCTTACTCGCTGAGGTCTGATGTGATGCTGGAGAACACCATGCTCCACCCGAAGAGGCCCGAGATGATGCTGGTTCCATTTGGAATCTTGTGGTGGAGCTCAAACTTGATGCTGGGTACCACAGGAAACCTGTTGGAGCTCGAGTAGAGGTGGCTGTGTGGCAGCCGTCTCTACAGTGGCTGTAGAGGTCTTCAACCAGGTCCTGAAGCTAGGAGAAAACTTGCGACATGTCTTATTAGTGTAGACTGCGTCGCAAACCTTATGTAGGGTATCTCAGGGCCATTAATGTCTTTGTATCTTGTAATTGGCCAAGGGCCAAACTCCTTGTAGCTTATGAAGCCGTATTTACCCATTTTTATGACAAGTGGTATATTCCCAAGTAGATGTAGAGGCGTCCGGGTGGCAATGGTATGGCTACCAAGGTCCCAGCAGGACTGTAGTAGCATGCCGACCTTCGGGAGGCCTTAATAAGCGACAAGTAGCCTGTGTCGACCTGGATCAAGGCCGTTGTGCAGTGACACAACGCAAGTCATCAACCTGAAATTTGTAAGTCTAGGCGACCTAGAAGGTAGCAAAGCCTTAGCGACCTTGAGGAGGAGCTGTAGTCATGGCTAGGAAGCCGCCAATGGGCAGTGGAGCCATTAAGCACGGAACTGTCGGTGTGAACCCGCCGTGTAGGCCGAGGCGACCTAGCAGGCAGCAGGACCCAGGAGCCATGGTGTGAACCCGCTGTGTAGGCCGAGGCGACCAAGTAGGCAGCTGGTCCCAGGAGCCGTGGTGTGAAACCGTCGTGTAGGCCGAGGCGACCTAGTAGGCAGCAGGGCCCAGGAGCCGTGGTGTGAACCCACCGTGTAGGCCGAGGCGACCTAGTAGGTAGCAAGGTCCAGGAGCCGTGGTGTGAACAATATGATGGACCCGAAGGTCGTCAGGCAGTCAAGAGACCTTGATGCAGGTGTAAGATGTAGTAGATTGGGGGCTTTGAAGTAGGGCATGACGAGTCTATGGACGCCAAGCCGTCGACCAAAGAGCCAATGGGCATAGATTCCCGCACGACACGAGCCATTACTGCCTGTGACCGTTAGGCCAATAGAGCCGTTGAGCAATAGATTCGTTGGGTCGCCGAAAACTCCATCAGGCCGCAGAGACATTAGGCGCGGCGGCCCATGGCACCGTTGGGGCCTAGTTATAAAAGGTCGAGTGAAGGGCAGAGGACCCCATTCGCTTCCATATCCGTGCAGAGTTAGGGTTTCACTGCCACCGCTTAGAGCACTCCGCACAAATCCGTCGGCGCCGCCGTGCTCAGATCCGCCGCGCCGCACGCCACCACATGCGCACGAAATCCCTAGTGGTCTTTAGAGCTAGATCCACCGTCATCGAGGAAGAAGAAATGGCTCCCGAGCTTGCGCTGCCGCCGGAGGGCATCTGGGAGCCCTCGACGGTGACTGAGGAGCAGCTCCTAGGTCTTGTCGATCGCGGGCTACTGAAGCCCAAGGAGCAGGTGGGCTGGAGGCCGACAGCCGGTGGGGCCTTCCCCACCAAGGGGACCAGGGAGACCGTGGCCTTCATCGCGCACGTCGAGCGCGGATTCGGAGTCCCCACGGGTGGCTTCTTCAGCGGGCTCCTCCACTACTACCAGATCGATCTGGTACATCTCGTCCCTAATGCCATCACCACCGTTTCCTCCTTCGTGCACCTCTGCGAGGCACACTTGGGGATACTGCCAAAGTTCGGCCTGTGGCGGTACTTCTTCGAGCTGAAGAAGACGGGGAAATCCGAGGTCGTGGGGTGCATCGGCTTCATGCTTCGCCACCATATGAAGCCGGTGTACATCGAGATGGTGTTGCCGGACAACACCCAAGGCTGGAGGCAAGGGTGGTTCTACATTGACAACCCAAAGCCGGCGCTGGCGACAAGGTCGGGGTTCGCGCCGGTCCCGGTGCCAGAGTGGAACAACTATCTAACGTCACGGGAGACTGACGCCATCAAGCTGTTGCTGGAAGACCTGGCGCAGTTGAAGGCGGGGGGCTGACGAGCAGCGCTGTGGCCATTAGCTTCAGTCGAAGGCTCCTACAGCCGATCCAAGATCGGGTCCACCCGGCCTATGAGTATTGGGGCCAGGCCGACCCCACCCGGGTGGCGCAGCACAAGGTCTCCAAGGAGGAGATGGTGGCCCGGGTGAAGGAACAGTTCGCGGGCAGATCCGCAACCGTACATGCCCCAAGGCACTATGCCTGAAGCGCCCCACCGAAGCTGTAAGTCATCTGTTGCCAAATCGACCTTTTTTACCTGCTTGTGTGGATATTTGCTAGTTTGTGATGGAGGTCGTCTGATGCAGGGCCGTGAAGGTGTGTACTGGTGCCCAGCTCCCATCCCTGATGAGGGTGAGCAAAGCTTCAAGGTCCGAGCTATGGAAGAAATCCAGGCGCCTCCCCAGCAATACATCGACGACTATCTCTCCGACTCATCGGTGGGAGGTAGTGATGACGAAGATCCCGCCGCAGGGACGTCTGCGCCAACGACCCGGCGCTCGCGACAGGTCACCGGCAAGATACCGGCATCCAAGGCCGCCAAAGTGGTCGCCGCTACCCAGATAGCTGAGAAGAAGAAGAAGAGGAAGAGGTGGGACACCACCACACCGTCGGAGTCGGCAACCGCCAGTGCTGAGGTCGGGACAGAGGCTGGTGATGATGACGACACGAGGTCGCGTGGCGACAATGCGAGGTCGGGCGATATGCCGGCCCAGCAGGTGATGGAGACGCCCCTTGGGGTTGTGGTGGAAGAACGTCCAAAGCCAAGCGCTGAAGGGGCGAGCGACCAATGGTCGCGGAAGAAGTAGAGGAAGGCTCCGCCCAGGCCAATAAAGCCCGGGTTGAAGCTTGGTGGCGGGTAAGTCATCAAACTTTAACCTTTTGTGCTTGACCTTGCATGCTTTGTATACATTGTAGTTGACAAACTCTACTTTTTGACAGGGGGACCCCTGCTACATCCAAGAGTGGCAAGAATGCCTCAGGACAAGAGGCCATTAGGCACAAGGTTGGCAAGGCACCGGTGGAGCAATCATCGGCGACGTCGGCCGGAGACGTCACGAGCCAGGCCCCTGGGGCCATGGGGATGACAACATCAGCGTTGACCAAGGTCGCCTCTGATGACTTGCAGCAAGGTGAAGGTCTTCAACAGAGGCCCAGCGCATCGGACCCGCCACCAACGCAGGAGGCGGAGGCTGGAGGAGGGAGCGGACCCAGCAAGGAAGACGATAGGTGCCTCTACGCTGGCACTACGTGGGAGGACGAC
Organism: Cenchrus fungigraminus; assembly: GCA_036936925.1. Lineage (NCBI taxonomy): Eukaryota > Viridiplantae > Streptophyta > Magnoliopsida > Poales > Poaceae > Cenchrus > Cenchrus fungigraminus. The sequence continues at coordinate 63,120,100 of CM072781.1, read as the reverse complement.
ATCTTTGCTGACCGCCGAGACATTGATGAGTTCAAGGCAGCGTAGCAAATGATTGGGAGGGTACTTGCAGTACGTTCTGCTTTTCCCCAGGAGCTTGTTCGTCAATTTGTTCTGAAGACTTGTGGAGTTTAACATACTTTTGATGCAGTCGCTCGCTGGTCGAGCACAGGCTAGGGTGGACCTAGTGAAGGAGGGCGCCAAGATGCAATCGGAGGTCATCGCAGCGCGAGAGGCCGTACTGCAGGCCCAGATCAAAGCTGCGGTGGAGATCAAGTGCTTCATGGACGACATGGCCCCGAAGGACGAGGTGATGGCCGCTCTGAGGAAGGAACTTGATACCGCCAAGGAGAAGGCGAAAGACTTTGAGGATGACTTCAAGATCCTCGTGAAGGTATGTTCGAGTTTTACCCCGACCTTAATTTCTGAAGGTTGTGATGCATGCCGACCTTGATTCGATGTTAATTCTAGAGGCCAAGAAGAAGGAGGCCGCCTTGAAGAAGGAACTCCAACAGTCGAAGGACCAAGTCAAGACCCTCAAGGAGAAGACCAAGGCAGCTCAGGACAATGAGTATTACTTTTCCAGGAAAGCTGCATATGAGAGTGGGGTACGTCGAGACCTGGAGATCGACCTCTCCCGGGCCATACAGACCCTCATTGATCATCAAGAAATGACTGTAGATCTTGAGAAGTAGCTGGACGACCTTAAGGAGGCCGCCGAGTACTTGATGGATGTCTACGTCCCTCAGGTGGACGATGTTGGTATTTGTTAAGCCTACAGAAATATTATGATGGATAATCCGCAAGCGCACGGATACCGGTGAGCATTCCACCCGGGAGAGGGTTTTAAATATTGAATCCACAAGGAGAATGGTAAAGAGAGTATCTGAGGTATATAACTAATCACTGAGTAGCTATCAAGGACTTGACAGAAAGAGAGATAAGGAAAACTTAAGGATGTCTGGTTCTTATTCTCACAAGCTATGTCTATATTGTTCTTATGGGGTGATTGTCTGAAGGCACACTTAGGAAAGGGAACCTCCCGAGAATCTATGGGGGGAGTCCTACGGTTTCTATAGAAGGGAGGTGGACTGCAAAGGACAGACGGGAACAAGGTCACTTCCCGCTTCTACCACACGATCCGGAATATAGAAGGCATTCATAAGCTAGCTAGTCTAAGCACCACACTTACACTAAACATGCAACTTTAACTCAAGAGCGACAGGAATTAAAGTACTCAAAGAGTTATGAACCGTAAGAACAATAAAAACAATGTCACTCACTTGAATAAGAAGTCGATCTTTCCACAAGGTCTCAGGATCAGGCTCCAATGGAGTTGATCCCAGAGGTAGAAGATGAAGAGGAGACACCGACAGGTCCGGGCCTTCCTTCAGCTTCGCCTCTACTGCTCTCTAATCCTCTCGAACAAGATTAGCTAGATCTAAATAGATCGTGGCTCTAATCTCTCAACTTGATACTAACTCTCCAACTCTAATTCTAATCTAGAGCTCTAATCTCAGATAGGCATGGAGGATCTGATAGAATGAATTGTTGTCTGTCCTGGGGTCAGGGGGTTTGCTTATATAGCCCGGAGGAGATGACGTGCACTGTACCATCAAACCGACCTTAACTTGTGGTTTAGATTGATCCTCATAGGCGGTGGAAGAACATTCCGGAAGCTGGGCCCATTTGGCGCCAGGGGGGGCCGACCGGCCCCACCACCAGGCCGATCGGGCTGGGGTGGGCCCCCCTCGGGGTCCACTTCGGCCAGGTGGGTCCTTGATCCTTCTAGATGCTTCTTTCTTAGGTGCTAAGTCACGTTGAGTTCCGGAGCCTTCTGGAGTCTTCTAGAGTGGTTTCTTTGCATATTTTCTGAATAGTCCCTGTAAATTCATAGATTCACCAAAACTCGTGGAAATTGTCAATATAAACCCTAATAAGGTGATCTAATTATATTTTAGTCCTTTTTCCAGTAAATGTGAGGGGAAATATTTATAGACAAAATGTGCCAACAAACTCCCCCACACTTAGGCTTTTACTCGTCCTCGATAAAAGGATGGTTTACAACCGTAGAGACAAGAATCAACATAATTATACTCCTTAGTCATATCTGTACTTAGGGAATATCTGAGCATAGTTAGAAACAGATCACCTTTATTTCTCAAATCAAGTCAATGGAGAGTTTTTGAATAAGTTTTGAAAAGAAAATGCAGCCTTGCTTACTCCTTTGTGATACTCTCAAATATATGTGAGGTTTTTAGAATGTAAAGATGTAGCAGACTTACCTTGCATATATTGCTGGGTCAAAATCTGTATCCATGAAGAGGCCTGTCATAGGTCGTAGATCAAGATATGTGCGTGTGTCAAATTTTAAAAACCACTGCTCTGACTTTAGAATCTTCTATCTTTTCCCATTTTTTTTAGAACAAGGTATCCAGCTATTTTGTGGAGAGTTGGGTTCTACTCACCCTCAGACACGCGTCCATTATTACTCTCTCACTTATTATTTTAGAGAAGTGGGCCCTACTCACCCTCGGACACATGTCCATTATTCTTCTCTTTTTTATGCCTTTTTTCTGAGAGGGGGGTTCTTCTGACCCGTAGAACACTTGTCCATTTTCTCCTCTCTCACACTTTTCTCTCCACTCATAATTTTTTTCTTTTCTTTCTTTGGCTTTTTCTCTCTTCTTCTTTTTTTAGCTGTACCTTTTTTCATGATATGGGAGACAGAGATCAAAAATCTTAGAGCATAGATACTTTAGTGAAAGCAGTGTACGTGATCTTGATCATAGACTTAGACAAAACTTCAACATAGCTCTAGATTTGACAAAGCTCAATACAAGTAAGCAGCATTTAATCAAATTTATTTTCAATGAAAGCTCTGTTGGGATATATTATTGATCACAAAGGAGAAACTTAGCTAATGATTTTGAAATAAAGCACTCTCCATAGACAAGATAAAAGAAAGATGGTTCTCATTATTCTAACCTCATTCTGATCATCCCAAAAGCAATAAATATTTCTAAGAGCATAAACATGTGAAACTTTATCTTTTAGGTTATCAGGACATTTAAGCAGGGCATCTTTGTTCAAATTCGAAACGGAAAGCAAATTGCAAAAAATTTAAAAAGTTCAGGAAGCAAACCGAGTGGTGGACGAGACGTGGCCGAACTGGGTTCTGCCGTGGTTCGTCATGCGAGTCGTTTGTTCTGTGCTTTTCCCATTTTTCTTGATTTTGGTTGTGGAAGATGCCGTTTGGTCGTCTGTTCTTCTCCCCCACACTTGTTTTCTGTTATCTTGCATGCACAGTATGGTGGAGACAAAAACATATCCAGAAAATATATATATAGGCAAAAATAGCTCAACTTGTGGAATACTTCTTTATTAAAGGAGAGAGCACTTTATTAAACAACTCTAACAACTAAAGCAAACTAACTAACTCGAACTAACTATCACTAATGTGCTCTCTAACTAAGGTGTTTACAAAGGGCGCTTGCCCTTCTTATGGTCGCGGCTATGGTCTTCCTCATCGTCCCTTCGCTTCTTTGATTCTAACAGTTTGAGGACGGTCTTGGTGAGGGAAGTGTTGACGCGGTGGATCTCTTTGCAAGTTTCTGCCAGGCTTGCTACTTCCTGCGCTAGCTCAGCTACGGTCTTTCGGGTCTTCTGTTTCTGCGGCATCCGCTGGCTGGCATCGATGACCGGAATTCTCTTGATTTGAGGTTCTTTGGCACGAACTCCGTCGATGGTGACACGGCTTGAGGAGGTGGAGTACTTATGCACCCTTGTGTTGCCATGCTTGTCCATGCGCACGTCAGCGAGTCGCTCACCATCCCTTGGTTTCTTCAGATCCATGTAGCTAGGAACACGGATCGGCTTCTTTTGAGCTGCTTCACGACGGCGATTGTACGGCTGAGCGTACATCGCCTGCTTGCTTTCTTTAGGTGGTGGTGGCGAATGTGGACGACTAGGCGGGAACAGCAAGAGAGGGATGTGATCAGGAGGCAAGGAGGCTAGCGGCTTTGCTTCCTTCTTGAAAGGAACAACCGCCTTGGCTTCAAAGCTAAAGGGGACAAGCTGCTTGTCAGCCATTGCTGCTACTTGGAGGCTTTGGGATGAGAAAAAGGTGGAGGTCTGCCCCTGCGTATATATCGGCCACGGACTTGCAGAGGGGGTTGACCTAGCTTGGAAAGGCTACGGGATATCTCGTAAAAGATCCCCGAACAAGTTTTTCCAAAATTGAGCACGTTAGAGATAGCGTGGGCAAAAGCTGGCGGCGCGAGGCGGCGGGCAGGGCCCGATCGGCCCAGTGAGGAGGCCGGTCGGCCCCCCACCACGTCGTCTCGCGACGATCTTCGGCGCGGGGTGCTCTAACCGTGTGCTGATCCTTAAAAACCCTAAGATGGCCCATTACGGCCTAAAATTAATATTCGTGGGAAAACAAAAGAAATCTATTTCATCTAAATCCTCAGACTCTTTATTGGGCTCTAAAAATATTTTAAGACGTTGACCATTTACCTTGAATAACATACCTTCGTCGTCTTGAAGAGTGACGGCTCCGTGTGACGATGAATTCACCACCTTGTATGGTCCGTCCCACTTGCTTCGTAGCTTCCCGTGCCCAAAGAGTCGTACCCTGGAGTTAAAAAGTAATACCTGATCGCCTGGGTTGAATTCTTTCTTTATGATTCTCTTATCGTGCCATCTCTTGGTTCTTTCCTTGTAGATCTTGGCACTGTGATACGCCTTCTCTCCATTCTTCTAGCTCGGACAGTTGCATTTTCCGTTTGTTCCGGCTGCTTCAAAGTTCATGTTCCATCTCTTTATTGCCCAATGAGCCTTAAATTCTAGCTCAACCGGCAAGTGACATGTCTTCCCGTAGACCAGTTGGTAGGGAGACATTCCAATGGGGGTTTTATAAGCTGTCCGATAAGCCCAGAGTGCTTCGGGTAGCTTGTCTTTCCATTTTATCCCCATTTGGTCCACCGTCTTCTGTAGAATGTTCTTGATCTGCTTATTGGACGTCTCTGCTTGACCACTTGTTTGCGGGTGGTAAGGAGTAGCGACATTGTGCTGGATTCCATGGTTCATGAGGTATTTCTCGAAGCGCCTGTCGATGAAATGGGATCCTCCATCACTTATCACTAACCTTTGCGTACCGAATCTCAGAAATATTGTCTCTTCAAACATTCTTATTGAGCTTTTGTGGTCAGCAGATCTGCATGGTAGGGCTTCAACCCATTTGGAGACATAGTCAACTGCCACTAAGATGTACTCGAATTTTCCGGATTTTGGGAATGGTCCCATGTAGTCAATTCCCCAGACATCAAAGAGCTTGATCTGAAGGTTGGTTGTCAGTGGCATGGCATTTCTGGAATTGATGTTTCTGTGCCTCTGACAGGAGTTACACCTTCGTACGAAATCTTTTGTGTCTTGATTCATGGTTGGCCAGAAAAATCCGCTTTGCCAGATCTTTGCATGTGTGCGGAAAGCTCCATAATGATCTCCATATGGTGATGAGTGGCACTTCTCAATGATCTTCATTCCTTCTTCTGCCGGTACACACCTCCTGAGTAACCCGTCAGAGCATACTCGAAAAAGGTATGGTTCATCCCACAGGTGATGGCGACTCTCGTAAATAAGCTTTTTCTTGTCGGCTCCTGGTCGTACATACCCTGCAACCATAAAATTAACAATATCTGCGTACCAGGGGTCTGACCGGGCGATCCGATAGAGCATGTCGTCCCTCATTGCGTCATTGATGGGTAGTTCCTGTGGTTTCTCAAAATACATTCTAGGCAAATGATCGGCAACAGAATTTTCTACTCCTTTCTTATCTTTTATTTCTAAGTCAAATTCTTGGAGAAGCAGAATCCATCTTATTAATCTAGGTTTAGCATCTTTCTTAGTGAGCAAAAATTTTAAAGCAGCATGATCAGTGTAAACAATAACTTTTGCTCCTACTAAGTAAGATCTAAACTTGTCAATGGCATAAACAACAGCTAGCAGTTCTTTTTCAGTTGTGGCATAATTGAGTTGAGGTCCTGTCAAAGTTTTACTAGCATAAGCAATGGCATGATGTTTCTTGTCCTTTGTTTGCCCCAAAACAGCCCCCACAGCATAATCACTTGCATCACACATAATTTCAAAAGGTAAAGACCAATCAGGGGGTTGTATAATGGGTGCAGAAATAAGAGCATTTTTAGAGTTTCAAAAGATTTAAGACAAGCATCATCAAAGTCAAAAGGAACATCTTTGGCAAGCAAGTTTGTAAGAGGTCTAGCAATATGAGAAAAATCTTTTATAAACCTTCTATAGAAACCAGCATGGCCAAGAAAACTTCTGATTCCCTTGACATAAACAGGTGGAGGTAGTTGTTCAATTACTTCTATTTTAGCTCTATCTACCTCAATTCCTCTTTCAGAAATTAGATGGCCTAGCACTATTCCTTCTCTAACCATGAAATGACATTTTTCCCAATTAAGGACTAAGTGCTTTTCTTCACATCTTTGCAAAACCTTATCCAAGTTTTCTAGACAATCATCAAAGGTTTTTCCATAAACAGAAAAAAATCATCCATGAAAACTTCCATGATCTCTTCAATCATATCAGAGAATATAGACATCATACATCTTTGAAAAGAAGCTGGAGCATTACATAGCCCAAAAGACATTCTACGATAAGCATAGGTTCCATAAGGACATGTAAAAGTGGTTTTGCTCTAGTCACTGGGATGGATTGGGATTTGGTGATATCCAGAATATCCATCAAGAAAGCAAAAGAAAGAGTGATTTGCCAACCGCTCTAACATTTCATCAATGAAGGGCAGCGGAAAGTGATCTTTCCTTGTGGCTTTGTTGAGTTTTCTATAATCTATGCACATACGCCAACCAGTGACGGTTCTCTGAGGAATTAATTCATTCCTCTCATTCTTCACAACTGTCATGCCTCCCTTTTTAGGCACAACTTGCACGGGGCTTACCCACTCACTATGTGGCACAGGATATATAATCCCGACGTGTAAGAGTTTCAGAACTTCTTTCTTCACTACCTCTCTCATCGCATTGTTGAGTCTTCGTTGTGGCTCTCTAGATGGTAGAACATCAGGGTTTGTAGGAATGCGATGAGTGCAAAGGGCAGGACTGATGCCCTTAAGGTCTTGGAGCGAGTAGCCAAAGGCTGAGCGATGTTGTTCTAAGATGGTAATCAGCCTATGAGTCTCTTCCTGAGTGAGTTGGTCATTAATGATCACAGGAGACTCAGAATCATTGTGCAAAAAGGCATATCTAAGACCAGGTGGTAAAGGTTTAAGCTCAATGGGAGGTCTCGAGGGTTCCTCGGTTTCATCGAGGGGCTCAGATTCTGTAGGATTTTCTTCTTCCTCCTCGATGAAGAATTCAGTGACATCTTCTTGATTGGATTCTACGAAATGTTCTAGAGATGCTTCATTCACCTCTTCCATTGGGTCAGGTTCAGGACTGGGTTCGGTCTTAGTATGGATCGAATGTGAGAAGTGTAAGGGAACTTTAATGGTTTTGCCTAGGCAAACATCAAGTTTCCCTGTGTGTCCTTCTTTAAGGAGTTTTTCTAAAGGACAGCCTATTAAAAGATCGAACTCCTTAATATCACAAATGTGAAAGCTCAGGTGAATTAGCATGTCGTAAACTGAAATAGGTAAGACATACAGAATTCCCAAACTTTGAATAATTTGTCCTGAGGAGCACTTTAATAATTTCGTTGTGGGAGATAATGGCTTGTTTTTGATAAACTGATGGAAAAAGGATAAGGCCATTATATTGATTCCCACAACTGGATTATAAAGGGCATCAAAGGGGGTTCCATTGATTGTACATTGAATTGGTATAGAAGGTGAATCTAAATGGACTACATTAGAGGAAAGCTCTGACTCTTCTAACCATTCCCCACTCATGATGGATGCAAGCTCCACAGTGTGTTCTCTTGAGAAGGTTTGCTCAAAAGGGTCTATCTTCTCATGTGAAGAAGATGTGTGCTTTCGAGGCCTCTTCTCTTTATGATATTTCGAGGTGTTTCCATAATCGGAAAATAAATCATCCTCGATATCATTTATAAAATCAGGTAGAGGAATTTCTTCCTGTGGTGATTCTATATGTTGGATAGCTATAGGTTGAGATGTTTCTAGCATAGGTTCTGGTGTAGCTATCTCTGGAATCTCTTCTTCTAAAGTTTTCTCTTCTAAAGGACCATCATTAGTGCTGGCTAGAATGTTGTCTAGGACGGTTCTAGCTTCACTAGATGTAAGGTGTATGAATGATCCATGAGAGGAGGTATTCAAATAGGCTCTAGATTCCTTATTAAGACCAATATAGAAATGTTGAAGGAGAATATGGTCTTGAAGGCTTAGATCTGGTCCGGATTTGCAAAGGAGTTCAAAACGTTCCCAGGATGAACTCATAGACTCATTATCCCCCTATTTGAAGGATATGATCTTGATTCTGAGGTCGACTACTTTAGATAAGGGATAAAAATCCGTGCAAAAATCTGCACGGAGAGTTCCCCAATCGCCTTTCATCTTCTCTTTGGTCCGGTCGTACCATTGGCGAGCTTTTCCTTTCAGAGTGAATGGAAAAAGCTTCCAATGGATAGTCTCATCTGACATACCCTCAATGTGCAGGCAGTCACAAGTTTGCTCAAACTGCTGGAGATGATGATAAGGGTCTTCGTCTTCTATTCCTAAGAAAGTGTTGGTTTGGACCATCTCTATTAACCATGGGCGCAGCTCATAGGCATCAGATAGGATTGGTTTCGATGATGGCATAGGCCTAAGGCTGAGCTCTAAGGGTGCCGAAAAGTCTTTAATGAGGGTAGTGTCCATAAGGACAGTAGGTAATCTAAAACTAAGAAAAAAGAAAGATACAAGATTAGTTATACTCGAAGAGTTTTCTCTTAACCGTTCTCCCCGGCAACGGTGCCAGAAATCCTTGTTGGTATTTGTTAAGCCTACATAAATATTATGATGGATAATCCGCAAGCGTACGGATACCGGTGAGCATTCCACCCTGGAGAGGGTTTTAAATATCGAATCCACAAGGAGAATGGTAAAGAGAGTATCTGAGGTATATAACTAATCACTGAGTAGCTATCAAGGACTTGACAGAAAGAGAGATAAGGAAAACTTAAGGATGTCTGGTTCTTATTCTCACAAGCTATGTCTATATTGTTCTTATGGGGTGATTGTCTGAAGGCACACTTAGGAAAGGGAACCTCCCGAGAATCTATGGGGGGAGTCCTACGGTTTCTATAGACGGGAGGTGGACTGCAAAGGACAGACGGGAACAAGGTCACTTCCCGCTTCGACCACACCATCCGGAATATAGAAGGCATTCATATGCTAGCTATTCTAAGCACCACGCTTACACTAAACATGCAACTTTAACTCAAGAGCGACTGCAATTAAAGCACTCAAAGAGTTATGAACCGTAAGAACAATAAAAACAATGTTACTCACTTGAATAAGAAGTCGATCTTTCCACAAGGTCTCAGGATCATGCTCTAATGGAGTTGATCCCAGAGGTAGAAGATGAAGAGGAGACACCGACAGGTCCGGGCCTTCCTTCAGCTTCGCCTCTACCGCTCTCTAATCCTCTCGAACAAGATTAGCTAGATCTAAATAGATCGTGGCTCTAATCTCTCAACTTGATACTAACTCTCCAACTCTAATTCTAATCTAGAGCTCTAATCTCAGATAGGCATAGAGGATCTGATAGAATGAATTGTTGTCTGCCCTGGGGTCAGGGGGTCTGCTTATATAGCCCGGAGGAGATGACGTGCACCGTACGATCATACCGACCTTAACTTGTGGTTTAGATTGATCCTCATAGGCGGTGGAAGAACATTCCGGAAGCTGGGCCCATTTGGCGCCAGGGGGGGCCGACCGGCCCCACCACCAGGCCGATCGGGCTGGGGTGGGCCCCCTCGGGGTCCACTTCGGCCAGGTGGGTCCTTGATCGTTCTAGATGCATCTTTCTTAGGTGCTATGTCACGTTGAGTTCTGGAGCCTTCTGGAGTCTTCTAGAGTGGTTTCTTTGCATATTTTCTGAATAGTCCCTGTAAATTCATAGATTCACCAAAACTCGTGGAAATTGTAAATATAAACCCTAATAAGGTGATCTAATTATATTTTAGTCCTTTTTCCAGTAAATGTGAGGGGAAATATTTATAGATAAAATATGCCAACAGACGGGGAGCCCAAGGAGCTCGTTGCTCGCCTAGAGGAAGCAGAAGGTCAGATGAAGACCTTGCTGCTGGACACCAGCAGGTTCACCGCGGCCGCAGCACTGGCCATGGTGAAGTTCCACAAGCCAGTGTTCGACCTCCAGAAGGTCACAGAGGAAATCAACCTGGTGATGCTGGTAGGCTCCGAGGTCGTAAAGAAGTTGGAACTCTGAAATTGTAACTCAGGGTGTATTAGACTGTTAATGTGGATAGGTCGTAGACCCTTTCGATGATGTAAATAAACCTACATGAATGAAAAGGTTGTTTGAATTAAAGAGCATGATCCCTTGTTTGGCAAAAATACTTGTTATCAGACCTCAAAAGTAATGGAGTGGCAAGACCTATCCCCTCTGCTAACCCAACTCGGTGGAGGAACGACTTACCGACTGCACGGCTCAGAGTGGAGGCTTAAGTACAACCGGCGCGCGAAGGAGTGGCCTTGGACCCAAGGCCTTGCAACCACACGACTTAAGAAACACTCATGAAAAGCATGAGAGTTGTGCCAAGAGAAAACGTTTTGCATAAGGTAAACCCCTCAGGTCATACGACCCTTAGATTGGCAAAGCCAAGCCCCCGAGCGTATCGGGCCTGGCTTTAGACCAAGCCCCTGAGCGCGTCGGGTCCCGCGAAAGACCAAGCCCCCGAGCGTGTCGAGGGGGAGGGATAAACAAAAAGTAAAGAGAGACCCAAAAAGTAGGTCGACAGTAAGACTGCCGAAGGGGAATCTTTATATTTATTGACTATGAATTACAAAAGGATAGAGTACATAGCTTTTTATTCTGATATAGGGCTCCTAAGGGTAGAAGCGACATAAGTGCTCAATGTTCTAGGGGTTCGGGATGCCCTGGCCATCGGCCCACTGGAGGCGATAGGTCACCGGTCCAATGACCTCCTTGACTATGAAGGGGCCTTCCCAAGGTGCCGAGAGCTTGTGCATGTCCTTGGTGTTCTGAATCTGCCGTAGGACTAGATCGCTAACGTTGAAGGAACGTTCCCGCACGTTCCGATTGTGGTAGCGATGTTGCTGTTGCTCGTGGCGGGTATGACGCATGAGCACATCCACACAATGCTCTTCGAGGCTGTCGAGGTCGACCTTGCGCGTCTGCTTCACTTCTCCCTCGTTGAAGTGCTGGAGCGAGGTGCCCCAAAGGCGACGTCGGTGGGGAGGATGGCCTCTGACCCATAGACCAGAAAGAATGGAGAGTACCCTGTGGCCGAGCTGACCTGAGTCCGGAGACCCTAGATGACATGAGGGAGCTCTGCGAGCCACCTAGTTGCGTAGGGTGACGCATCGTCAAAGATGCGGTCCTTGATGGCCTGCAATACCATGTCGTTGGCACGCTCGACCTGGCCGTTGCACCGTGGGTGCACCACCGAGGAGTAGTATACGTCGATCAGGCTGTCCTGGCAAAAGTCCCAAAAATCAGCCCCTGTGAAGGCTGTGCCAAGGTCGGTGACGATCCTGTTGGGGACCCCGAAGCGGTGGGTGATCTCCTCGATGAACTTGGCTACCTCCTTTGATGTGACGCTGGATACGGGCCTAACCTCGATCCACGTGGTGAACTCGTCCACCACCACGATGATGTGCTTGTACCCCCCTGGGGCGGTCTTGAAGGGTCCCACGGAGTCAAGGCCCCACACTGCGAAGGGCCAGGATGGAGGGATGGTTCACAGGGACTGGGTCGGCATGTGCTACTGCTTGGCGAAGAACTGGCACCCCTTGCATCGCCGGACACGGTCCTGAGCGTCATCCAAGGCGGTAGGCCAGGAGAAGCCAGATCTAAAGGCTTTTCCCACCAAGTTAGCAGAAGCAACGTGGTTACCGCACTCGCCGCCATGGATTTCCTCTAAGAGCCTGAGGCCCTCAAATCGTAGGATGCACTTCATTAATACGCCATTGGAGGCGGACCTCCGGTAGAGCCCTGTGCCAATGACGATGTAGTTGGCGCTACACCTCATGATCTTCTCGCGCTCTGCCTTCTCCTCAGGGACCCGATGCTCGAGGATGAAGGCAAGGATGTCAAGGCGCCAAACATCTTCAACCTCAGTCATGAGGACATCGCAGCCACCAGGTGGGGTTGCGTCATCGGCTGGTGGCTCTAGGTCGGAGAGGAGTTTGATGGTAGGATTGCGTAGGTCTTGGACAAATACGCCGGCCGGAACCAGCGCCCACTTGGAGACTAGCTTGCAGAGAACATCGGCCGCGATGTTATTGTTGCGACAGACGTGATGGAACTTGATCCCCTCGAAGTGGCCTTCGAGCTTGTGCACCTCGGTGCAATAGGCATCCATCGTGTCCTTCTTGGTGTCGGAGTCCTTGCTGACTTGGTCGATGACGACCTTGGAATCGCTGTACGCTATAAGACGCTTGATCCCGAGGGAGATGGCGTTGTGTAGCCCATGGATGAGGGCTTCGTACTCGGTGCCGTTGTTGGACGCTTTGTAGTGGATCTGCAGGATGTACTTGAGGTGGTCGCCTTGGGGGGAGATAAAGAGCTCACCTGCCCCAGCACCTTCGAGGTTCAGGGAACTGTCAAAGTACATCTTCCAATGCTCAGGTCTTTCTGATGGTGGAGGCTGCTGGATCTCTGTCCACTCCGAGACGAAGTCAGCGATGACCTAGGACTTGATGGCCTGCCTTAGGCAGAACTCTAGGTCGAACTCACCTAGCTCGATGGACCACTTGACGATGTGTCCAGTGGTGTCGCGACTGCACAGGATCTCGCCAAGGGGGAAGGCCGAAACAACCTTGATCTTGTGCGACTGGAAGTGGTGCCAGAGCTTGCGCGAGGTGACGAGGAGGGCATAAAGCATCTTCTGCGGCTGTGTGTATCTAGTCTTGCTATCTGACAAGACCTCGCTGACGTAGTAGATAGGTTGCTGGATAGGGTAGGGTTTGCCCTCTTCAGGTCGCTCTGCCACCAGAACGGAACAGACCACCTGGGTGGTCACGAAGATGTAGAGTAGTAGCGTTTCCTTCGGTGCCAGGGGCACCATCACCAGGGGTGATGTAAGGAAGGTCTTGAGTTGCTCCAGGGCTTGGTCAGCCTCCTCTGTCCAGACGAATTTGTCCACGCTTTTCAGCAGTTTGAAGAAGGGCAGGCCTTTCTCTCCAAGTTTACTGATGAATCGACCTAGGGCCGCCATCATGCCGGTGAGCTTCATGACGTCCTTCTTTCCAGTAGGTCGCTTCATCTTGTGGATGGCATCCACCTTGTTGGGGTTCGCCTCGATGCCCCGGTTGCTAACCATGAAGCCCAGGAGCTTACTCGACGAGACACCGAAGACACACTTTTCTGGATTGAGCTTCCAGCGATAGTGGCGGAGGTTGGAGAAGGTCTCCGTGAGGTCAGCTATGAGCTTATCCTCTTGGGTGGTCTTGATGACCACATCGTCGATGAAGGCTTCTACGTTTTTGCCGATCTGAGACTCCAGACACTTTTGGATGGCCTTCTGGTAGGTCGCGTCGGTGTTCTTGAGACTGAAGGTCATGGTTGTTGACGGTTGAAATTCACCATTTCCAACCCTCAATAGTCTGACATAAATGGAGGCATATGCATTATTTACTAGCATTTTGGTTTGAATAATGTAGTTCCACTTGTCCTTGGAGATTATTTGTATGTAGGTGATTTACCCCTTAAAAGAGATGGAAACCTACCTTCTATGAAGAAACCATGCCAACTCAGCTGAGGAGGTGGCTGCCACCAAGGGAAACATGACATTCCATGTCATTGATCCAGGGGAGGCACTCACCGACGAATCAGAGGACGCCACATGGACTTCACATGGATCAAAGGGCCCACCTCGGATACCAAATCAAGCCATGCACCGGGGATGGATCAGAGGGCCCACAGGGCAGCCACCCAGTGGAAGACCACCAGGTGGGGCCACCCTAGGGGGCCGGCCGATCCTAGGATCGGCCGAACCGACCTAGGGGGCTCCATCCTGGCCCTCCACGTGGTAGTTCCCTATTGGTCCATTGCCTCACTCCCGGGTGTTTAGGGGCCATTTGGTGCTCCGAGCAAGCCTGGCCCTTGCCTATAAATGGAAGGGGAGGGGCTCCCATTTCCTACACACCACTCTCTCATTCTCCTCTCACTTCTAGTTTCCAAGGCTAGGGGGTAGGCTAGAGTAGCTCTTATTCAGGTTCCAAGTCCTCTTGGAAGTCTAGGTATGAGTTCTCTTTTATCTTTATTTCTTTGTATGACTTTGATCTACTTCAGTTATTCAGCTATTTCATATAAAGTCATGGTAGATCATATTCTTGATATGTTCTTGAGTTCATCCTCTGTTCATCATTTAGAGGCTTGCGTTCTTCAAGAACACTACCTTTTGATCCACTTGAAGGGTGATAAACTCCTTCCTTATGTGTTTGTTCATAAGTTAGAGGCTCGTGTTCTTTGCGAACACGACCCTTTGATCTTATTGATTAGACATAAGAGAGTTCATATCTGTTTGTATGTCTAGCCTTAGTTGATCTTGTTAGATGGCATGAGAGTGTTGCATCAGGTTTGTGTTCAAGATACGGTACTCGGTCTAGTTGACCAGTCTTCTGGTGGCTCTCACCCTAGGTCACAATAGCCCGGGCCGGGTGGAGTCTAGCAGCAACGTAGGCATGGTGCCTGGGTTGTCTGGCTACGATAGTTATGAGCATACCCCCCGTAACGATAGAGGTCGGTCCTCAGGTGGTGATAGCCCTGTTGGATCCTTGGGCAACCTCCGCGCTGGGGTACCTGCTGTAGGAGTCTAAAGTCTAGTTTCGCAGAGTGCTGGTCGTCATGGGCTAGCTCCCCGATTGTACCTGGGTGCTGAACCTTATCTCTCTCATGCAATACTTATGCCCATCTCTTATATCTTCTAGCTTTGTATGTTTAGTACATTAGAACTTAGAGCTAACTCGTATGTTCCCCCTAAGCCGTAGTGTGCTAGAGTAGAGGTAGATCTGAGTGTGTGTGTCGCACTACCCTTATATCTTTTATCTTACACCTGCCTTTGAGTGTGTTGTTCCCTATATCTATCTCTTGGTTTACATTCAGAGCAAAAGCATAAGTCTAAGATATCCGCCATTGCCTTCCACAGATTCGATACCCTTGGAATACTCTCCTTCCTTGGGGAAATGCTACAATGGTTTATCTGTGCACTTGCGGATTCGTTCATGATCGTTTAGATTAACCTATGGCAAGTCTCGATGTTCACGCTAACTGCGCCACTAGTTGTGACATTGAGAGGTGCCTACAAGGCGATTCCTGGTGTTGTCACTAAGGACGGGTCCCAGATCTGTTCTTAAGATGACGACGCTACGAAACGTCAACAAGCATTTATGGCGTCGTTACCGGGGAAGGCACAGGATTATCATGACTATGCTTTGCATTTGTTTATAAACTCTGAGTTGGTTAGGACAACTCTCAATACAGGCTAACCTTGATTGTCTTCTTTTATCTTTGGATGATGAAGACAGGTAGTGTATGACTGGTTTCGACCTACCGGGAAATTTTACTAAAGATCCCGAGTCACTTGTGAGGAAAGCTCGAATTCATTTCGGCTCACCTCGTCGTACTCGTCCGGAAGGCGATCCAGCTTCCTTTGTACCATCCACATCCAACGCTACGGCCCAGAAGTCACTTCGTGAGTACTCAGCTCCTTCCGCTGACCAGGTGCTGCAAGGCCCTGAGGTGGCAATGGGGACTGAAAATTTTGAGATCAAGACGGGTCTAATCACGATGGTACAGGCTAGCCCATTCTGTGGCAAGCCAAATGAGGATGCCTACGCTCATCTGGAATAATTCCTAGAGCTATGCAGCACTTTTGTCATCAGGGGTGCAAATATGGATGCTGTTCATCTACGGCTGTTTCCATTCTCCCTCCTGGACTAAGTGTTCAGAGGCATTTCTCAAGAAGTTCTTCCCATTGGGTAAAACCAATGCTCTTCGTGGAAGGATTTCTGGTTTTCAGTGAGCAGCAAGTGAATCTATTCCAGAGACTTGGGAAAGGCTTCAGGAGTACGTCCTGGCCTGTCCTCACCATGGGATGGAAGATTGGCTCATTCATCAAAACTTCTATAATGGGTTGACTCCGACAGCCCGAGGCCATATTGATGCTACTGCTCAAGGAGCATTCTTCTCACTCACTGTTGATGATGCTAAATTACTCATTGAGAAGATGGTCTCCAACCAAGGGTGGAGTGATACTCCAACCACGACCGAGGGGTACTCATACTGTCAAGGAAGCAAACATGATTACTACCAAGATGGATCTTCTTATGAAGAGATTGGATAACTGCACCAGCGAGAAGGCTGCCATGGCCACCACTACTCTGCCTATGGACTCTCACATGACTTGTGAAGTCTGTGGCAACAATGGGCACTCAGGCAACTACTGTCCGGAGACTCAGGAGGAAGTGATGTACATGAATGGCAACAACAACGGTTATCGTCCACCTCAACAAGAAGACCACCAGGTGGGGCTACCCTAGGGGGCCGGCCGATCCTAGGATCGGCCGTACCGACCTAGGGGGCTCCATCCTGGCCCTCCACGTGGTAACTCCCTATTGGTCCATTGCCTCACTCCCGGGTGTTTAGGGGCCATTTCACTACTACAAAAAACGTTTTTAGCAGTGGGCCAAATGGCATTTGTAGGTGCGGGTGCCAAACCCGCTCCTAGAAGTCGCTTTTAGAAATAGCGATTTCTAGGAGCGGGTAAACGAACCGCACCTGAAAAACATTTGTAGGTGCGGGTGACGCCGTCACCCGCACCTACAAATGTCCATTTCGAGGTGCGGACGACAAGGTTATCCGCACCTGGAAATGTGTTTTCCAGGTGCGGATGACCTTGTCGTCCGCTGAAGGACCGATTAGGCGAACCAGAGAGGGGGGGGGAGTGAATGGGAGCCGATAAAAATTCTTCTCGAAGGAGATGAGAACTCCAACAAGACGAACACGGCTTCCAAATCATGTCTCCGACTCAACTACCCAAGTTGGCCAAGACCACGCAGCCATTGGAGTGCTACTGGTCCTAGGAACCAACAACCACCTTCACGGACTCGAGAACGCAGCGGAACACAAACTCAAGCACCACTGACTTACACCGGTCAGGCCGGTGAGCAGAACCGGTCAGACCGGTCCCTGCTGGTAAAACCTGGGAACTTCCACAGAAGGCCCCTACAGCGGTCAGGCCGGTGTAGCTCGCCGGTCAGACCGGTCCAAGCCAGGAAACCCCAAATCCACCAAACAGGCCTACAGAGCTCCAAACTGACCCAAACTCGAAACAGCAGCAACCCGGGACTACAACGAACTCACCAGAACGTTCACCCGAGGCAAAACCCACAGAGCCTCTGCACCGGTCAGACCGGAGAGCAGCACCGATCAGACCGGTCAGGCTGGGCCGCTCGGGGATGAACAGCACCCGCGGGTCAACTCCTCCAAATCCAACTCCCGATCGCCCGAATCGCTCCACGGATTTGTACAAGACTTTGGGGATAGTAGGAACACCTCATGGGCATTCCATAGCCAAGATTTGGTCCACTAAAACTTGCTAAATCAAGAGGAATCGAAGAAATCCCACCAAGAACGCCTCTAACCCTAGAGCCACGAAAACCCCAAAATCGAGCCCCTTTACTCACTAATTTGGGAGGGGAATCAAAGGGAAAAGAACCATGAAGGGTTCATGCATACATCCCCCACCAAATCCTAAAGAGAAAGGCCTCGAAATCGCTGCAAGAAAATCGCCAAGAAAGGGCTCCGAAAATCACCAAAAAGGAGAAACGGGAAAGACACATCCAAGCCTTGAGGAACCACGCCGAATCATCTATACATACCAAAGAGATTCATACAAGGTCTAGCTTGCCGCCCGATCATCCTTCCCTCTCACAAGATCTCACCATGAAGCTCTCAAGCTAGTCCTAAGAAAATCCTAAGGAAAATAGAAAGAGAAAATAGGAAAGCAAATGAGCTAGGGTTCCAATAGATGGCTGCCATCCTCTCACCACTTGGGTTATATGGAGGCAACCGAAAGACGAAAATACCCTTACTAGCTAACTAGGGATACATGCCCCTCAAGGGCGAATTCGGAAATCTTTGTCTTCGCTCCATCGGACGGATGCCCAGCGACCGCAAACTTGCTTAGCCTCGACGCAAGCCTTGCGATCCCGACGCGTGTCCTCCGCTTCGAAGATTCCGGACTGCGTCGTCGCACACCGGTCAAACCGGTGCTCCTCACCGGTCAGACCGGTACCCACCGGTCAGACCGGTCAGACCCACCGGTCAGACCGGTCTGGAGCTGCTGCACCTCCTTCTTCGGTTCTTCGGTCTTGGCTTGGTGGATCAACCAAGGAACCCAGTGGTTTTCTGGTGAACCACCGGAAACCCCGCGAACTCGGTGTAGCCTCCGCCAATCACCACTCATGACTCGGCTCCCACGTAGTCCCGGCTCGACCTTAGTTTTGAGGCTCAACCAAGAAACCGTCCATGACTTCATCTTGCTGTTCTTGCCACCATGCGGCCCGCACTTGACCCCGCTGGCCACCGGGTCCCTCGAACCAAGCCTACTTGTCTTCTCCACACCTGGAGGCCTCACCGGCATTGACCTTTCGCGCTTGTTCTTCACCTGCACCTGCACCAGTCAAGCCGCAACCTGCACCTGCAATACTTAGCCAAGAATCAGTCCATACCACGTTGTCAATCACTCATCACACCAGGAACCGACCATCCACCGGTCCTCGAACCACACCTGGCTCTCAATCTCCCCCTTGATGAGTGCATTGACAACAGACATGTTTTGGTAACCAAGAGAAAAGAAAAAGAAAAGAAACGACTAAAAGAAACTCCAACAAGCGATCGAAAGCCAAAGAAAGGCAAAGAGCAAGATCACTTGAAGAAGACAAGTCTCGGACCCCTTAGGCAAGGGCAACGGCTCAACACATCCGAGACAAACCATGCTCAAGCAAAGAGCACAAACCATCAAACCAAAGCTCGAAAACCACAAAGAGCTCCCCCTGCCCACATGCATGCTCCCCCTGGACGAATGCATGCAAACCACCTCGTAAAACAGAGCAGCTGCTTCAGCTTTGCTCTGACCGATCAAACCGGTCAACCACACCGGTCAGACAGGTGTGCTAGATCGCCCAGCACCTGAACCTTACACCGGTCAGACCGGTGTGCCTCACCGGTCAGGCCGATGACCACCTGGGAACTGCCCGAGCTCAAAACTAGCTCAAAACCACTTGGAAACCTTCTAAATACATGCAGCAAGCCAAAACATGCTCAAACTTCTCCCCCTTGTTGACAATGCATGAATCAAGCAAAAAATGCAAAAAATGCAACCTAGAGCTTCTCAAATAGACAAAATTCAACAAAGGATGCTACACATGTCCAAATGAGCAAGTTAGATACTCTATAACTTCGTAATGACATCAACTACAAGATCACCAAGTTTCACAACCATTGGGCTAAGCTAAGATAGAATTGAGCAATTTTTGCGAAAATTTACCCTCTCATGAGCAAAGTTCTAAACATGAGCAAAACATGTCAAAATGGCAAAGCCACACAAACTTCATGCTAGGACAACCATTCTAAGCATAAGACCATCATAAACACCCACAAGCACCTCATGTCATGTCAAAGCATACCGAGCCATATGCTTATTTCTATGTATGAGACTTCTCATTGGTAAGCAACATGCAACGGTTTAGCACCCAAAAGCAAGTAAATTAAGCACATATGACATGAGAGCACATTTTCCAAGCAATTTACATTTCATTTTCAGATTTATAATTGGTACATGAAATGTCTTTGCGACAAAAAGGAACTTATGCCCCTCCACAAGATGAAGCATGGGGGCTAAACATTCATGATGGCAAATGAGCCTTTGGCCCCATATGATCAAAATAAGCTATCCAACCACAAATTAAGCATAACCAAGCCACAAAAACATGTCAAGATCATATAAAGGCATTTACTCACAAGAGAGCATACATATGAGGTTTTTGAAAAACATAGCCATCTACCATGGATATAAATCAAGATCATCAAGAGCTAAGCCAAACTAACCATAGCTTACCACACTAGCTCACAAAGACATACATATCATTCCATGGTGAACAATGTATATAGGAGAAGCTTTTCCTACACAATGCATATGATACAAAATGCATGCAACCTAAGATACAAAGATGCCTATACATCATGTTACATATGCCATGCCAAATGCAAGAAATGCACAAAGGAAAGCTATACATATGCTACAAAGGAGCTCCCACACGCCAACTCAAGAAATCAAACAAACACCAAGCTCCCCCCACAAACGAGTGAAAGTTGCTTGATCTAGGGGTTTGGTGAAAATATCGGCTAGTTGGTCATGTGTGGGTACATGGATCAAGTCTATTTTTCCTTTCTCTACGTTGTCTCTTAGAAAATGATACCTCACTTCTATGTGCTTGGTTTTGGAATGGAGCACTGGGTTCTTTGCAACGCTTATGGCACTGGTGCTGACACATTGAAGTGGGACATGGGTATACTCCTCACCAAAGTCACTCGTGGTGTAAGTGATCCAAAGGAGCTGAGAGCAACAACTAGCTGCGGCCACATACTCTGCCTCGGTAGTGGATTGAGCAACACTTGACTGTTTGCGGGAAGACCAAGACACCAACGACGAACCCAAGAACTGGCAAGTCCCAGAAGTGGACTTCCTATCGAACCGACACCCGGCAAAATCCGCGTCTAAAAATCCATGAAGCGCCAAAGAAGAAGACGCAGAGTACCAAAGGCCGAAGTCGGGAGTGTGTCGCAAATACCTGAAAATGCGCTTGACCGCTTGCCGATGCGAAGTTCTCAGAGACGCTTGAAAATGAGCGCACTGACATACCGAGAATTGGATGTCCGGCCTCGTCGCCGTCAAGTAGAGGAGTGACCCGATCATGCTCCGGTACTCCTTCTGGTCCACGTGTTCACCTTCCTCGTCCGCATCAAGAGTTGTAGTCGTACTCATAGGTGTCGCCATGGCCTTGGAGTCTTCCATCTTGAACTTCCTCACAATGTCCTTGGTGTACTTAGCTTGGTGCACAAATGTTCCTTCCTTTGATTGCTTGATTTGTAGCCCGAGGAAGAACTGCAACTCGCCCATCATGCTCATCTCAAATTCCCTGCTCATGTCTTCTGCAAACCTTGCAACAAGAGAGTTAGACGAGCCACCAAAGACAATATCATCCACATATACCTGCACAATCAGGATATCTCTGCCCTGCCTGAGGAGAAACAAGGTCTGGTCGACCTTCCCCATCTCAAACCCTCTCTCAAACAGGAACCCCCTCAGCCTACCATACCAAGCTCTAGGCGCCTGCTTCAACCCATACAGCGCCTTCCTCAACTTGTACACCCGGTGGGGGTACTTCTCACTCTCAAACCCCGGTGGTTGCCTCACAAACACCTCTTCCTCCAACACACCATTCAGGAAAGCACCCTTCACATCCATCTGATACAACTTGAACCCTTTAGCCACGGAAAAGGCTAGAAAGATCCTGATCGCCTCCAAACGAGCTACAGGAGCGAAAGTCTCCTCATAGTCGATCCCCTCTTTCTGACTGTACCCCTGAGCAACAAGTCTCGACTTGTTCCTCACCACTTCTCCTTTCTCTCCCTCTTTATTTTTCCACACCCATTTTGTCCCAATCGGCTTACACCCTGGGGGAGGGTCAACCAACACCCAAACTTGGTTCCTCTCAAAATTCTCCAACTCCTCATGCATCGAATTAACCCAATTATGATCAGATAGCGTGTGTCCAATGTCTTTGGGCTCAAAGGTGGCAACAAAAGCAGCATGAGCGAAATGAGAATTGTTCCGAACCCTCGACCGTGTAGTACGTTCATTCATGTCGCCGATGATTCTCGAAGCTGGGTGATCCACTTGCACTCGCCGGGGAGGTTCTCGCCTTGATGCTACCTCCCCCTCAACAGCAGCTTCGCCTTGATCTGGGTTTGTCGTTGTAGGTGTGGGAGAGGGCCCGTTCACGATCGTCATCGAAGTAGTAGGTACATCTTCAGCCGCGGGCACCACACCGCCATCTTCATCATCTCCATGTTCATGCTCCTCCTCCTGAAAAATCTCCTCACCAAGTTCGTCGTCACCTGCACACTCAAAAACAAGCTGACTACGTGGCTGTGTCTCGTCGAAGGTTACCTCGCAAGTCTCTACGATTTGGTTAGTTTCAAGATTGAGCACACGAAATGCTCTAGAATGAGAAGCATAACCAAAGAAAATGCCATCGACAGACCTAGCCTCGAACTTGTCCAACTTCTTCCCTTTTTTCAGAATGAAGCATTTACAACCAAAGACATGGAAGTGACTCACCTTGGGTGTGCGACCGTGCATCAACTCGTAACAAGTTTTCTTCTTGTGAACCCTGAGGTAGATCCTGTTCGACACATAGCACGCGGTATTGACCGCCTCAGCCCAGAACCTTCTCGGAGTCCTATGCTCGTCGAGCATTGTCCGAGCCATCTCGCACAAGGTCCTGTTTTTCCTTTCCACAACGCCATTCTGGGGAGGAGTATACGGACTCGAAAACTGGTGTTCAAGACCCAAGTCATGGCAAAAGGTTTCGAAGCGAGAGTTTTTGAATTCCGAGCCATTGTCACTGCAGATCGCTCGTATGGCATCTCCGTGCCTCTCGTTTCTTAACCTCAAGACAAGATCTCGAACAAAACAAAACGTCTCCCCTTTCTCCTCAAGAAAGAACACCCACGCATACCGAGAGTAGTCATCCACCACAACAAGGACATACCACTTTCCACCCGCAGATCGTACACGAGCTGGGCCAACAAGGTCCATATGGAGCAGCTCACATGGACGCTCAGTCATCACATCAGTGAGAGGCGGGTGAGAAGAGGCTACCATCTTGGCATGCCTACACGGCGCACAAACCAACTCTTTCTCAAACCTCAACCGTGGCAATCCTCGGACCAAATTGAGTTTACTCAAGCGAGACAGAAGGTCAAAGCTCAAGTGACCCAACTTCCTATGCCATTTCCACAACTCACTCGAAGAACCAGCCAAAAAGCAACGCTCCACAGCAGAAGACTGAGAGAAATCAGCTCGGAACACTTGACCCTCGGGAACGACCATGCAAACAAGGTCCCCTCGAGAATCTAAAATCCGAGAACCACCAGGCCGAAACAACACCTCAAAATCCTCATCCAACAACTGGGACACAGAAAGCAAATTGAACCCCAGCGATTGAACAAGAGCAACACGCCTGAGAGTGACCTTGTCACTTACCTTGATCTCACCTTCTGAGAGCACACGCCCTCGCCCATTGTCCCCAAAGGTGATGTATGTCCTGGACACCACCGGGACGAGACTTGAGAACCACCCCTTGTCTCCGGTCATATGCCTCGAACAACCGGAGTCAATCAACCAAACGTTCCTCAAGTCTCCCACCTGAAATTCAAAAGCGAGCACGTGAGTGAACAAACGACTCAGCACTGGGGTTAGTACCAAAAGAGTAAAACCAATGCCGAGCCATTTGCTCCAAAGTGGGGTTAGCACAAACCAAATCATCATGCCTATCAAAGCTACCACCACGAACACCACCACGGTAACCACTACGAGGGAACCAACCCTCTCTAGCTGGAGGAGGACGAAAGCCACGAAAGGAAAACCGTGGATCGTTCCTCCTCTCCATCTCAAAGCTACGACTCCTCCCACCCCCGTATTGAGCACGAGGTGGAGAACGCCTAGCAAACTGACCACCTGCAAACTTTCCAGACCAACCACCGGAACCACGACCACCAGAACCAAACCGAGCATCCTCACGAGCACGAAACCCGACTCGCTGTCTGCCCAGACCTGCACCGGTCTGACCGGTGTAGTGCACCGGTCTGACCGGTGTAGCTCGGCCAGCAGCACCACCTACAGCCTTCCGGTCTCCCCAAGCCGGGACCGTCCTCACAATCGCCTTGGCCCTGGGCATCTGCATACGAGACTCAGGTACACCTAGGGATGGAACTAAAACATCCGAATTGTATCATAGATTGATTTTTTTAGATCACAATAAAATAAATTTAGTGCTAATTTTTTATGCATTATAACCAGCTAATTACTGGAAAAAATAAAAAAATTAGCTACAATTTTTTTATGGATTATTTGCTTTCGATAGAGGAAAAGGTGAAAAAACATCCGTATCCGAATCCGAATCCGAATCCGAATTTCTTTTCATCATTTGATCAAAATATAGCACACATTTGGGGTTTATTTTGTATGAATCTTAACAAGCACAATGCCAAGAACAAGAATATAAATTTTTGGATACAAAATATTATGCTTAATTTAGCTAAAATCAAAAAAGAACGGCTAAAAAATGGTATCCGAATTACTATCCGTTTCCATCCCTAGGTACACCATTAGAGGGGTGGTACCTGTCCTTGTTAGCCCACTCTCTAGCCATTCTCTCCTCACGCTTCCTCTTGAAGCGAAACTCATCCTTGTGACCATCTCTCCCACAATACCCACAATGGAACTTTATGGGCTGTGGCTTAGGCTTAGGCTTGGGTTGGGGCTGCCCACTCGGTTTCTCACCCTTCTTCTCTCCTACCTCACCTCCCTTTGGGCTCACAAACTTCACCGGTTTCTGAAAATCATTTGTTGGGTGAGGGAATATGGGTGGATCTGGAGTAGTGTCAAGTTTGTTTCTGAGATGGTTAGGCTTGGGCTCAAACTTGTTCTTGTATCTGTTTGGTGGTGGGATAGGAATCTCTCCAACTTTCTCAACTCCCTCACCACTGTTCTCTCCAAGCTTGTCAGCCCCAAGTGCCTGACCATCATAGCGTTTGAAAGACGCTATCATGATACCAAGCTGAGGCTCCTGACCCGACAACCAGCTCATACATTTTCTCAGCTCATCATTCTCATCCTGCAAGCGATCAACATAATGTGCAAGCTCCAAATTCTTAACCGCATGCAATTCACAAGTAGAGCAAGAAGTGGGAATAGGCTCTTTCAACTTAGCCTTAAGCGAAACAGTGTAAGCATGCATCTCATCAATCTTTCCATGCAAAACAGGGTAAGAAGTGCAAGCACCTAGCAAAGCAGGTCTAGACTTAAGCTCAGCCACCTCAACCCTAAGCATATCTAGTTCACCACAAGTAGAAGCATGCTTATCCTTAAGAGCAGTAAGATCAGCTAGGTAAACAGAGCAATCACAGCAATCAATCTCATCAGAAACCACAGGAGAAGCCTTAAGCGAATCAATCTTAAGCTTAGCATCTAGGTTCTGGGTTTCTAGCTCAGCCACACGGTTCCTAGCATCTTCTAGTGAGGCCCTAAGCTCTTTCCTCATCTTCTTGGCCTTTCTAAGCATGTGATCGTGATTATCAAGCAAGTCAACCTACTCATCATTCTCCTTGCGCAAAGAAGAGAGCTCATCACATACCTCATCCTCGGAGTCGGAGTCCGAGTCGCTCTGGTGACTCTTCTTGCTGCCGGAGCTAAGAGCCATGCCGCAGAAGCCATCTCCCGTGAAGCAGCTCAACCCGCTCAAGTTCCTGGATGACTTCTTGTTCTTGCGCCGATCACCTTCATCTTCACTGCTACTCGAGCTCGAGGAAGAGTAGGCGGAGCTGGAGTCGACGTCGCTCGCTCCGACCATCGCTCGGGCCTTCCTGCCGCGGCCGTCCTTCTTCCTCGACCGTCGCTCGTCCTTGTGCTTGTTCTTGTGCTTGTGATCGCGCCTCGATCGGTACTTGTCGTCCTTGCTCGACCGGTGCCTGTAGCCGTCCTTGTAGCCGTCCTTGTTCTCCGTCTTCTCCGGGCAGTCGGCGACAAAGTGTCCTGGCTTGCCGCACTGAAAGCACGTCCGTGCTGTCCTCCTCGTGTTCACCCGGTTCTCGTGCAGCCTCTCGAACCGCCTGGTCAGCAACACCAGCTCGTCCTCTCCAAGCACGTCGAACTCCTCGTCTGGCAAAGACATCAAAGAAGACAGAGAGTACATCCTGGAGGATGCGTTAGCGTTAGACTTAGCTCCTTTGCCACCAATGAGAGCGAGACTATGAGAATCAGTCGGGCTCTCGATCTTGGCTGTCATACCACGGTCCAACTCAGCCGACTTGAGCTTCGAGAACAGCTCGTTCACCGTCAAGGTGTCATACTTCTCGGACTCAACAATAGCCTCAAACTTCCTGTCCCATACGGTACAATCCAACGAGTGCAAGAGCTTCACGGCTCTATCATGATCATCGTATGGGAGCACGGCCACATTGGCTCTCATGTTGTTCACAATGACCGTAAACCGCTGGAAAAGGGCATCGACGGACTCGCCGGGGAGATGAGTGAAGTTCTCGTACTCTCTCTGGTAAGTCGCGTACATCCGAGCCTGAACCTGAGCATTCCCAGCATGAGCATCCTTCAACTGCTCCCAAATCCTACAAGCTAAGTCCTCTGTCTGAACCCGATCGAATTCAGGCTGACACAGAGCATGAAACAAGTAGTCGACAGCCTTGTTGTTGGCTTCGAACATATCCCTCGATCCTAGAGCAAGGAAGTTCATCGGATGAACATAAGCTGTGTTGACTGTGACGTCCCAAAGGATCTGACCCTTTCCGCAGAGGAACGCTGCCATCCACCTCTGCCACATCTGGTAGTTCTTCCCATCGAAGTGCGGAGGACCCGAACCCCGTTCTGGTACACCATCTTTGGATCTTAGACTGGTAAGAGTCAATAAAGACCCGAACCAGCTCTGATACCAATTGAAGGACCGATTAGGCGAACCAGAGAGAGGGGGAGTGAATGGGAGCCGATAAAAATTCTTCTCGAAGGAGATGAGAACTCCAACAAGACGAACACGGCTTCCAAATCACGTCTCCGACTCAACTACCCAAGTTGGCCAAGACCACACAGCCACTGGAGTGCTACTGGTCCTAGGAACCAACAACTACCTTCACGGACTCGAGAACGCAGCGGAACACAAACTCGAGCACCACTGACTTACACCGGTCAGGCCGGTGAGCAGCACCGGTCAGACCGGTCCCTGCTGGTAAAACCTGGGAACTTCCACAGAAGGCCCCTACACCGGTCAGGCCGGTGTAGCTCGCCGGTCAGACTGGTCCAAGCCAGGAAACCCCAAATCCATCAAACAGGCCTACAGAGCTCCAAACTGACCCAAACTCGAAACAGCAGCAACTCGGGACTACAACGAACTCACCAGAACGTTCACCCGAGGCAAAACCCACAGAGCCTCTGCACCGGTCAAACCGGTGAGTAGCACCGGTCAGACCGGTCAGGCTGGGCCGCTCGGGGATGAACAGCACCCTCGGGTCAACTCCCCCAAATCCAACTCCCGATCTCCCGAATCGCTCCACGGATTTGTACAAGACTTTGGGGATAGTAGGAACACCTCATGGGCATTCCATAGCCAAGATTTGGTCCACCAAAACTTGCTAAATCAAGAGGAATCGAAGAAATCCCACCAAGAACGCCTCTAACCCTAGAGCCATGAAAACCCCAAAATCGAGCCCCTTTACTCACTGATTTGGGAGGGGAATCAAAGGGAAAAGAACCACGAAGGGTTCATGCATACATCCCCCACCAAATC
The DNA here is from genome assembly GCA_036936925.1 of Cenchrus fungigraminus. NCBI lineage: Eukaryota > Viridiplantae > Streptophyta > Magnoliopsida > Poales > Poaceae > Cenchrus > Cenchrus fungigraminus. The sequence continues at coordinate 63,092,274 of CM072781.1, read as the reverse complement.
CCAAAGAGAAAGGCCTCGAAATCGCTCCAAGAAAATCGCCAAGAAAGGGCTCCGAAAATCACCAAAAAGGAGAAACGGGAAAGACACATCCAAGCCTTGAGGAACCACGCCGAATCATCTATACATACCAAAGAGGTTCATACAAGGTCTAGCTTGCCGCCCGATCATCCTTCCCTCTCACAAGATCTCACCATGAAGCTCTCAAGCTAGTCCTAAGAAAATCCTAAGGAAAATAGGAAGAGAAAATAGGAAAGCAAATGAGCTAGGGTTCCAAGAGATGGCTGCCATCCTCTCATCACTTGGGTTATATGGAGGCAACCGAAAGACGAAAATACCCTTACTAGCTAACTAGGGATACATGCCCCTCAAGGGCGAATTCAGAAATCTTTGTCTTCGCTCCAACGGACGGATGCCCAGCGACCGCAAACTTGCTTAGCCTCGACGCAAGCCTTGCGATCCCAACGCATGTCCTCCGCTTCGAAGATTCCGGACTGCGTTGTCGCACACCGGTCAGACCGGTGCTCCTCACCGGTCAGACCGGTACCCACCGGTCAGACCGGTCTGGAGCTGCTGCACCTCCGTCTTCAGTTCTTCGGTCTTGGCTTTGTGGATCAACCAAGGAACCCAGTGGTTTTCTGGTGAACCACCGGAAACCCCGTGAACTCGGTGTAGCCTCCGCCAATCACCACTCATGACTCGGCTCCCACGTAGTCCTGGCTCGACCTTGGTTTTGAGGCTCAACCAAGAAATCGTCCATGACTTCATCTTGCTGTTCTTGCCACCATGCGGCCCGCACTTGACCCCGCTGGCCACCGGGTCCCTCGAACCAAGCCTACTTGTCTCCACCACACCTGGAGGCCTCACTGGCAATGACCTTTCGCGCTTGTTCTTCACCTGCACCTGCACCAGTCAAGCCGCAACCTGCACCTGCAATACTTAGCCAAGAATTAGTCCACGCCATGTTGTCAATCACTCATCACACCAGGAAGCGACCATCCACCGGTTCTCGAACCACACCTGGCTCTCATCCGCACCTGGAAATGTGTTTTCCAGGTGCAGATGACCTTGTCGTCCGCACCTGAAAATGTGTTTTCCAGGTGCGGATGATATTGTCGTCCGCACCTGGAAATTGATTTCCAGCTGCTTTGAAATTCAAATTTTGAATGTTTGAAATTCCCGCCAAAATTTGGAACGTTTGAAATTCAAATTTTATGAAAGTGACATGAGATCTAAAGTAAGCATAAGCACAATAATATGAAAAGAAATCCATATACATATTGATCTATATCATTACATCCCATTGACAATAAGTTTTTTTCCACTGACAAAGTTTAGACATCACATCATGGCGCGCGGTATTCTTGACTGTCCCACTCACGTAGGCTAGCAAATTTGTCTTCAGTCGCTAATACATGTTCAGGGTGATAATATTGGCCCCTAGGATTTATCACTTCATGCATAAGGTAACCGCAGAAATCCGCAGTTACTTTGAGAAGGTGTCTCTCATGGAGTGTTACGTCACGAGGTCCGATGTCAATCTACAATACACAAACAATATAACAATTGTTAGATCATGCAAAACACATATGTATAGTGTATATACATCCTGAGACATGAAAGGTAGTAGGTCCTTACTCGTTCAGGATCACCCTTATATCTCCTAAGACACCTCATCATTTCCATCAGGTAAAACCCGCAGTATACACTGCCAGGTGGTTGCTTGTGGCATGGAAAGTTTGTGCTAATATGCAAGGAGTAGTGATGCATATTGAATCAATTGGGTATGGTTGTGCCTTCATTGAGGCAACACTGCTTAGAGAGAATGGTGAATTATTATCTCCTTGAGATAATTGCAACGGAGCGAATGGTGTACCGCTTGCTTGCTGCATATGAACCACCGCATTAAAATAAGTATGAAATTTGTCCATAAAAACTTTCTCTGCTGCCGCTTGGAGATCTTCCTTGAAATGGCAGTGGCTCCTGTAGGTAGCTCTATCCCTCTCAAACCCATCCTTGATGCTCAACTTCGAGGAAACCGCTCTAACGCGACCCCCATGCTCTCTCGTCCCAAGGGCTGTACTTAGGACGTCTCTATCCCTGTTGGCTACAAAGTCTCCTTTCCTCTGAGCCTCGGAAAGGTTCGTTATCTTTTCACACACCACATTGGTTACTTCCTTTGCAAAATGAAGTTTACCATCAATAATTTCAGGCTCCCTCGCTAGGAGCCATTGATAGCCACGCTCATCTAAGCATTCAAAAGGGTCGGGTTGTCCGGCGGCTATTAATGCATCCCTAGTCCGCTACCACTTTTCCTGCTTCCCTAGGTACCCACCCGGTCCGAGACGAGGTCTATGTATGTTTCTCTGCAAAAGTTCACTCTGTCTCTGGCACATGGCTAAAGCTTCTGGAGTAGTCTTTTGCCTGACAAACTCGTTCCATTGGGCTTCGGTGACCATTCCATATTTCTTTTTTACTTCATCATATGTTGCACCCTTCTTAACAAAGTCCCTATTCAACTCACCCTTCCATCGGCGGAAACTTTCGTCGAGTGCCTTCCTAGCATAATGACATATCTTTTCTCTGGTTGTTTTGGACTGAGGCAGCAGAAAAGTTTGCTTCAACTTGGCCCACATTTCGCCCTTTAGCCCCTCAGGAACTTGGAACCAATCAAGGATGGTTGGATCCACGGCATACTCTGTTCGTATTAATGCTCCTATGGCATTCCGGAACTTCGTACGAACCAAAGGAGGATCCACGGGCTCTCCGAATGGGCTAATACCCTCGATTGACCACTGGCCTTTGGGGTATTTGTTTCTTCCTCGTTCACCTCGCTTTCTTTTATCTTGACTCTCAGAGGTCGTCGTCATCGCAATTTCAGGACCTGAGGTGCCACAATCTTCAATTTCTTCTTCTGGGGGGGTACGAGGTCGGCGGCACCGCTTCCTCGTGCTAGGTTGAGGCATCTATATGAACCATAGGTAAAGCAATTCAAGATCATTTCAAATAATATGAATAGACCTCACTGACACTGCAAATGGTTTAGCATTACCTCCGGAACGTAATCAGGATCAGTGTCCATCCGTGGTCTCGGGGGCACGGGATGTGGATCTATTGGATCTTGCCAAACACCATCTATGAATGCCCCGAGTCCTACCTGCGGTCCATCCTCACCACTCGCGTCATATTCATTTTCATCTTCAAAGATCATCTGGTCTGCAATATTGTTTACTTCTTCACGTTGGGACAAGATATACTCGTCTTTGTTCACAGCGTCCCTTTCGTGTATAAATGGCGAATCACTACGACGATCCATCTGATTAACCAAATCATAAGCTAAGTTTAAATCTAAATCTAAATTGAAATTGAAATTCAAATCTAAATGTAAATTGAAATTGAAATTCAAATCTAAATGTAAATTGAAATTCAAATCTAAATGTAAATTGAAATTCAAATCTGAATTTAGTGTTGCTCCATTAATTCAAATGTACATCTACATTGAAAAAGTGGTCTCACTATTTTTTCTTACTATTGTTTAACATATCCCAATTTGCATTGCACTCTAAATTGAAATGTGTCATCCACATTGAAATCTAAATCTAAATTCAAATATAAATCTAAATTCAAATCTAAATCTAAATCTAAATCTAAATTTATATCTAAATCTAAATCTAAATTGAAATCTAAATCTAAATTGAAATTCAAATTCAAATTTAAATCTAAATCTAAAAAAAAGCTGACGTCAGCCATTATATGGCTGACGTCAGCTTGTCATCAAGCTTCCAACCGGGGAGGCGGCGCCGGGCCGGGGGAGGAGGCCGCGCCGGGGAGGTTGCGACGTGGGAAGAGGAGGCCGCGCCGGGGGAGGTTCTCTCCGGGAAGGGCGCGAGCCGGCGAGGCCACGCGGCGGGGGAGGCGCCACACCGGGGGAGGCCACGCCGGGGTGGCCGCGCGGCGGAGAGGAGGCGGCGCCGGCGTCGGGGAGGCCTCGCCGGCGTCGGAGAGGCCGCGCCGGTGTCGTTGAGGCCGCACTGTGGAGAGGAGGCCGCTCCGACGTAGGCCGCGCCGGTGTCGTTGAGGCCGAGTCGACGGCGGGCGGTGCGGCGGCGGAGTGGACGGCAGACGGTGCGGCAGTGGCGGAGTGGATGGCGGACGGGCGTGCGGCGGCGGAGAGGGGGCGGCGGACTCGACGGTGGAGAGGCCGGCGGCGGCGGCGAAATTAGGCAGCCTGACGGCTTCGTCGTCGCACGAACTCGAGAATTTGGTTAAGTCTTCCATCTCCCGTGCATATATATAGTCTAGCATTTGTAGGTGCGGGTGGCCGTGTTACTCGCACCTGAAAACCATTTCCAGGTGCGGGTAACATCACTGCCCACACCTAGAAACGATTTCCAGGTGCGGGTGACATGGAGGCCCGCACCTAGAAAGCCATTTCCAGGTGCGGGTGGACTTTTGGCCCGCACCTAGAAAAGCATTTCCAGGTGCGGGTGCACTTGTGGCCCGCACCTAGAAAGATTTTCTCATTTGCTGAATTTATTGTTCTAATTAATATTTAACGTATTAAATGACCTCAAATGAAAATTTAGTGAACTATGAAGTTTTACGTCTTGTTACCATCTACAAGTTTGGTATATATTTTGTATTCATCTGAGATGCATGTCAAAAATTTGTGTTCAAACAGTACGTCCACAAATGTAGTAATAATTCATTACGCATGTCTCGCTTTTATTGAAAGAACCACTAAAGCCATTTTATTTTTAATAAAACCAATAAAGCTATTGTATTGTTAATAATTCCACTAAATCCATTGTATTTTTAATAATTCCACTAAATAATTTATATTTGATTTATTAAGAAATCCACTAAATGCATCTTATTCACTAAGAAATCCAGTAAGTAGCTGCATGACATGAGATAATTGTAAATGCAAATTACAAAAGAAGCACAAACTAAAAGTACTTTAATACATCAATACTTAAAAGGATAACAACAACGCATGATTAATACATCAGTACTTTAGTCTTAGCAAAAACTAAAAGTTCAAATCCATACAATTAAAAGGGTACAAATTTCATACTTAATTAAAATCTAGGATCGTTCACATCATGACCGTGAATCATTGTGAGGTACAAAGTATGATTAATATCGATGATGTTGATTCGTAAGAACCTATCAACATAATCCAGCGCATATATGTATGCACTATCTCTGGCCATGTAGGGCGTCATGAATATCTCTCCAGATATTTGCACCGAATTCGTAGATGATGATAGGGTAATGCCAGCTTGCCAACCGCTACGTACTGGACATGGGTGCGGTGTTGTGAATGTCCATCCAATGTTATCCAATACTTGACGTAAGACCTCATGCATACCTTGATCAGCGTGCATGAAACTGTTATACAATGCATCCTGATTCCATTGGCAAGCAAAACATAACGTGTAAGTACAAGGTTCTTAAAAAACAAATTCCAAAAATAAAGAGTAAGTTTTAGTTACATACAATAGACGATGCATACGATGGTGATATCCATTTAGGCATTTCAGTGACGGCCATGTTGTTATGTTCTAAGGCTTTAATCTTGAAGTAACTATAGTCTGGGATTACATGTCTTGTTTGAGCTTCTATTTCGATAAGTGCCTTCCTCACGGCATCAGAAGCGGCAACATGTGGTTGTATTGCAGCAAAAGAATTGACATGGATAATAACTGTATCACCAAGTGTTTGCTCTCGCATGCCCGCAACATTAATTGATAGAGAAACAATAAACCTTCCTCGTGATGAAGTCGTTTCTTCATGTCTCACCATTGGAGCTTGTCCACTCACAGAATATATAACTCGTTCCAACCATTGCATTGGTGAAACCAACTTCATAATTAACAATGCAAATAATACACATTATTATCATTGTAAAAACAATGCCAAATTCAAAGAATTGAATATCTAAGTACATACCACATTTTGACGTAACTCGCGTCGGGTAATGGGCATGGGTTCTTGATCGACAGGGAAGGAAGCACCAACAGGTTGCCCTGGGGGTGGTGGCGGAGGGTCTGGGACTGGAGGGCCACTGCGAAAAGGACGACGACCACCTCCACGGCCGCCATCACGATTAAAAAAGGCAAACCGATTTGCCATTGTTATCCCTAAAATATATAAGATATTTTATTTAAAATTTTCTACACAAACTTAAGTCTACCAAAAAATTACTACACAATCTATTTCCAAATTATACTCCCTTCTATATAATTTTAAAATGCACTAATCTAAGCTAACAAATTTTTTTTAAAAAATCACTTACATCCCATGGAGGGGGCCGCGGGCGACGCCGGAGAGGGGGCCGGGGACGGCGGAGAGGGGGCAGCGCGTGCCGGGGAGGAGGCCGCGCCGGTGCCGGGGACTCACGTGGCAGGGAGGGGGCGGCGGCGGCGGGGCGGCGGCGGGGAATTTCGGCAGCCTGATGGCCCTCCTGTGCAGCGAGCTCGGCAAAATTGGCTAAGTGTTCGTCCCCATTGCATATATAGGCAGGCATTTCTAGGTGCGCGTGGGCGCGTGGCCCGCACCTGAAAACGTTTTCCAAGTGCGGGCGGCCTTATCACCTGCACCTGGAAAACATTTTCTAGGTGCGGGCAGCCTGAAAAAGTTTTCTAGGTGCGGGTGGCCTTGCTGCCCGCACCTAGAAAACGTTTTCCAGGTGCGGGTGATAAGGCCGCCCGCACCTGGAAAACATTTTCCAGGTGCGGGCCACAAGGCCACCCGCACCTAGAAAGATTTTCTCATTTTCTGAATTTTGTGTTCTAATTAATATTTAACGTATTAAATGATCTCAAATGAAAATTTAGTGAACTACAAAGTTTTATGTCTTGTTACCATCTACAAGTTTGGTATATATTTTGTATTCATCTGAGATGCATGTCAAAAATTTGTGTTCAAATAGTACATCCACAAATGTAGTAACAATTCATTACGCATGTCTCGCTTTTACTAAAAAAACCACTAAAGCCATTTTATTTTTAATAAAACCAATAAAACTATTGTATTGTTAATAATTCCACTAAATCCATTGTATTTTTAATAATTCCACTAAATAATTTATATTTGATTTATTAAGAAATCCACTAAATGCATCTTATTCACTAAGAATTCTAGTAAGTAGCTGCATGACATGAGATAATTGTATTCAAAGTACATTAGTTCAAATGCAAATTACAAAATCCAATTAATTTAACTAGCTATATTATTATGCAGTAACAATTCTTGATTCTCCATCCTTCCGTGACCATGGCTTTTCATCTTTCTTTATAGTAGCTTCTAGTCTCAACATCTTCTGAGGTAGATCTGTGAATGAAGGACCGATTAGGCGAACCAGAGAGGGGGGGAGTGAATGGGAGCCGATAAAAATTCTTCTCGAAGGAGATGGGAACTCCAACAAGACGAACACGGCTTCCAACTCACGTCTCCGACCCAACTACCCAAGTTGGTCAAGACCACGCAGCCACTGGAGTGCTACTGGTCCTAGGAACCAACACTCAACCTTCCTAGCCAAAACTCACCAAAACACACAGCGGAAACTTGCACGGCTTGCTGCCTGTGCTACACCGGTCAGACCGATGGCCTGCGCCAGTCAGACCGGTGACACCGGTCAGACCGGTGGACAGAGCCGGTCAGGCCGGTGGCTACAGCAGCCGCACAGCAAACGTTCCAGGAAGCCTCAGTGAATCCTCTAGGCCCTGGAACAAAAACCACCACGAAACACAACCTGTGAGGAAAAAGAACCCCTCACAAATCCTAGCAAAACAACTCCAAACACTCCAAGAACTGAACAGCAGGACCACAGGACAAAACCACACGGACAAGGCTGTTCCCCGAGACAAAAACCCACCAAGGGCTAGCACCGGTCAGACCGGTCAAGAGCACCGGTCAGACCGGTCGTGCCTGGGCAGCTCGGGATGAACAGCGCCCGCGAGTCAACTCCTCCAAATCCAACTCCCGATCTCCCGATTCGCTCCACGGTTTTGCACAAGACTTTGGGGATAGTAGGAACACCTCATGGGTACTCCATAGCCAAGATTTGGTCCACCAAAACTTGTCAAATCAAGAGGAATCGAAGGAATCCCACCAAGAACGCCTCTAACCCTAGAGCCACGAAAACCCCAAAATCGAGCCCCTTTGCTCACGGATTTGGAAGGGGAATCAAAGGGAAAAGAACCACGAAGGGTTCATGCATACATCCCCCACCAAATCCCAAAGAGAAAGGCCTCGAAATCGCTCCAAGAAAATCACCAAGAAAGGGCTCCGAAAATCACCAAAAAGGAGAAACGGGAAAGACACATCCAAGCCTTGAGGAACCACGCCGAATCATCTATACATACCAAAGAGGTTCATACAAGGTCTAGCTTGCCGCCCGATCATCCTTCCCTCTCACAAGATCTCACCATGAAGCTCTCAAGCTAGTCCTACGAAAATCCTAAGAAAATAGGAAGGAAAATAGGAAAACCAAATGAGCTAGGGTTCCAAGAGATGGCTGCCATCCTCTCACCACTTGGGTTATATGGAGGCAACCGAAAGACTAAAATACCCTTACTAGCTAACTAGGGATACATGCCCCTCGAGGGCGAAATTGGAAGTCTTTGTCTTCGCACCATCGGACGGATGCCCAGCGACCGCAAACTTGCTTAGCCTCGACGCAAGCCTTGCGATCCCGACGCGTGTCCTCCGCTTCGAAGATTCCGGACTGCGTCGTCGCACACCGGTCAGACCGGTGCTCCTCACCGGTCAGACCGGTACCCACCGGTCAGACCGGTCAGACCCACCGGTCAGACCGGTCTGGAGCTGCTGCACCTCCGTCTTCGGTTCTTCGGTCTTGGCTTTGTGGATCAACCAAGGAACCCAGTGGTTTTCTGGTGAACCACCGGAAACCCCGCGAACTCGGTGTAGCCTCCGCCAATCACCACTCATGACTCGGCTCCCACGTGGTCCCGGCTCGACCTTGGTTTTGAGGCTCAACCAAGAAACCGTCCATGACTTCATCTTGCCGTTCTTGCCACCATGCGGCCCGCACTTGACCCCGCTGGCCACCGGGTCCCTCGAACCAAGCCTACTTGTCTTCTCCACACCTGGAGGCCTCACCGGCAACGACCTTTCACGCTTGTTCTTCACCTGCACCTGCACCAGTCAAGCCGCAACCTGCACCTGCAATACTTAGCCAAGAATCAGTCCACACCACGTTGTCAATCACTCATCACACCAGGAAGCGACCATCCACCGGTCCTCGAACCACACCTGGCTCTCAATCTCCCCCTTGATGAGTGCATTGACAACACACACGTTTTGGTAACCAAGAGAAAAGGAAAAGAAAAGAAACGACTAAAAGAAACTCCAACAAGCGATCGAAAGCCAAAGAAAAGGCAAAGAGCAAGATCACTTGAAGAAGACAAGTCTCGGACCCCTTAGGCAAGGGCAACGGCTCGACACATCCGAGACAAAACATGCTCAAGCAAAGAGCACAAACCATCAAACCAAAGCTCGAAAACCACAAAGAGCTCCCCCTGCACACATGCAAGCTCCCCCTGAACCGATGCAACTCCCCCTGGACAAATGCATGCGAACCACTTCACAAAACAGAGCAGCTGCAACAGCTCAGCTCTGACCGGTCAGACCGGTCGACACCACCGGTCAGACCGGTGGGCAACATGTGAACAGGACCAGCACTCTGACCGGTCAGACCGGTGACCTCAACCGGTCAGACCGGTGCACAACAGAGCCCAAAAATAGCTCGAAACCACCTGAAAACCTTCCAAATGCATTCAGTAGGCCAAAACATGCTCAAACTTCTCCCCCTTGTTGACAATGCATGAATCAAGCCAAAAATGCAAAAAATGCAACCTAGAGCTTCTCAAATAGACAAAATTCAACATAGGATGCTACACATGTCCAAACGAGCAAGTTAGATACTCTATAGCCTCGTAAAGACATAAACTTCATGATCACCAAGTTTCACAACCATTGGGCGAAGCTAAGATAGAATTTAGCAATTTTGCGAAAAATTACCCTCTCATGAGCAAAGTCCTAAACATGAGCAAAACATGTCAAAATGGCAAAGCCACACAAACTTCATGCTAGGACAACCATTCTAAGCATAAGACCATCATAAACACCCACAAGCACCTCATGTCATGTCAAAGCCACCGAGCCATGTGCCTACTTCTATATATGAGACTTCTCATTGGTAGGCATCATGCAACGATTTAGCACCCAAAGCAAATTAAAATTAGCACATATGACATGGGAGCACATTTTTCAAGCAATTTACATTTCATTTTCAGATTTATAATTGGTACATGAAATGTCTTTGCGACAAAAAGGAACTTATGCCCCTCCACAAGATGAAGCATGGGGGCTAAACATTCATGATGGCAAATGAGCCTTTGGCCCCATATGATCAAAATAAGCTATCCAACCACAAATTAAGCATAGCCAAGCCACTAAAACATGTCAAGATCATGTAAAGGCATTTACTCACAAGAGAGCATATATATGAAATTTTTCAAAAACATAGCCATCAACCATGGATACAAACCAAGATTATCAAGAGCTAAGCCAAACTAACCATAGCTTACCAAATTAGCTCACAAAGACATATATGTCATTCCATGGTGAACAATGTGTATAGGAGAAGCCTTTCCTAAACAATGCATATGATACAAAATGCATGCAACCTAAGATACAAAGATGCCTATACATCATGTTACATATGCCATGCCAAATGCAAGAAATGCACAAAGGAAAGCTATACATATGCTACAAAGGAGCTCCCACACGCCAACTCAAGAAATCAAGCAAACACCAAGCTCCCCCCGCAAACGAGTGAAAGTTGCTTGATCTAGGGGTTTGGTGAAAATATCGGCTAGTTGTTCATGTGTGGGTACATGGATCAAAGCTATCTTCCCTTTCTCTACGTTGTCTCTCAGAAAGTGATACCTCACTTCTATGTGCTTGGTTTTGGAATGGAGCACTGGGTTCTTTGCAACGCTTATGGCACTAGTGCTATCACATTGAAGTGGGACATGGGTATACTCCTCACCAAAGTCACTCATGGTGTATGTGATCCAAAGGAGCTGAGAGCAACAGCTAGCTGCGGCCACATACTCTGCCTCGGTAGTGGATTGAGCAACACTCGACTGTTTGCGGGAAGACCAAGATACCAAAGAAGAACCCAAGAACTGGCAAGTCCCAGAAGTGGACTTCCTATCCAACCGACACCCGGCAAAATCCGCGTCTGAAAATCCATGAAGCGCCAAAGAAGAAGACGCAGAGTACCAAAGGCCGAAGTCGGGAGTGTGTCGCAAATACCTGAAAATGCGCTTGACTGCTTGCCGATGCGAAGTCCTCGGAGAAGCTTGAAAACGAGCGCACAGACACACCGAGAATTGAATGTCCGGCCTCGTCGCCGTCAAGTAGAGGAGTGACCCGATCATGCTCCGGTACTCCTTCTGGTCCACGTGTTCACCTTCCTCGTCCGCATCAAGAACTGTAGTCGTACTCATAGGCGTCGCCATGGCCTTGGAGTCCTCCATCTTGAACTTCCTCACAATGTCCTTGGTGTACTTAGCTTGGTGCACAAATGTTCCTTCCTTTGATTGCTTGATTTGTAGCCCGAGGAAGAACTGCAACTCACCCATCATGCTCATCTCAAATTCCCTGCTCATGTCTTCTGCAAACCTTGCAACAAGAGAGTTAGACGAGCCACCAAAGACAATATCATCCACGTATACCTGCACAATCAGGATATCTCTGTCCTGCCTGAGGAGAAACAAGGTCTGGTCGACCTTCCCCATCTCAAACCCTCTCTCAAACAGGAACCCCCTCAACCTACCATACCAAGCTCTAGGCGCCTGCTTCAACCCATACAGCACCTTCCTCAACTTGTATACCCGGTGAGGGTACTTCTCACTCTCAAACCCCGGTGGTTGCCTCACAAACACCTCTTCCTCCAAAACACCGTTCAGAAAAGCACTCTTCACATCCATCTGGTACAACTTGAACCCTTTAGCCACGGAAAAAGCTAGAAGGATCCTGATCGCCTCCAAACGAGCTACAGGAGCGAAAGTCTCCTCGTAGTCGATCCCCTCTTTCTGACTGTACCCCTGAGCAACAAGTCTCGACTTGTTCCTCACCACTTCTCCTTTCTCTCCCTCTTTATTTTTCCACACCCATTTTGTCCCAATCGGCTTACACCCTGGGGGAGGGTCAACCAACACCCAAACTTGGTTCCTCTCAAAATTCTCCAACTCCTCATGCATCGAGTTAACCCAATTATGATCAGATAACGCATGTCCAATGTCCTTGGGCTCAAAAGTGGCAACAAAAGCAGCATGAGCGAAATGAGAATTGTTCCGAACCCTCGACCGTGTAGTACGTTCATTCATGTCGCCGATGATTCTCGAAGCTGGGTGATCCACTTGCACTCGTCGAGGAGGTTCTCGCCTTGATGCTACCTCCCCCTCAACAGCAGCTTCGCCTTGATCTGGGTTTGTCGTTGTAGGTGTGGGAGAGGGTCCATTCTCGATCGTCGTCGAAGTAGTAGGTACATGTTCAGCCGCGGGCCTCACACCGCCATCTTCATCATCTCCATGTTCATGCTCCTCCTCCTGAAAGATCTCCTCGCCAAGTTCGTCGTCACCTGCACACTCAAAAACAAGCTGACTACGTGGCTGTGTCTCGTCGAAGGTCACCTCGCAAGTCTCCACGATTTGGTTAGTTTCAAGATTGAGCACACGAAATGCTCTAGAATGAGATGCATAACCAAAGAAAATACCATCGACAGACCTAGCCTCGAACTTGTCCAACTTCTTCCCTTTCTTCAGAATGAAGCATTTACAACCAAAGACATGGAAGTGACTCACCTTGGGTGTGCGACCGTGCATCAACTCGTAACAGGTTTTCTTCTTGTGAACCCTGAGGTAGATCCTGTTCGACACATGGCACGCGGTATTGACCGCCTCAGCCCAGAACCTTCTCGGAGTCCTATGCTCGTCGAGCATCGTCCGAGCCATCTCGCACAAGGTCCTGTTTTTCCTTTCCACCACGCCATTCTGGGGAGGCGTATACGGACTCGAAAACTGATGTTCAAGACCCAAGTCATGGCAAAAAGTTTCGAAGCGAGAGTTTTTGAATTCCGAGCCATTGTCACTGCGGATCGCTCGTACGGCATCTCCGTGCCTCTCGTTTCTTAACCTCAAGACAAGATCTCGAACAAAACCAAACGTCTCCCCCTTCTCCTCAAGAAAGAACACCCACGCATACCGAGAGTAGTCATCCACCACAACAAGGACATACCACTTCCCACCCGCAGATCGCACACGAGCTGGGCCAACAAGGTCCATATGGAGCAGCTCGCATGGACGCTCAGTCATCACATCGGTGAGAGGTGGGTGAGAAGAGGCTACCATCTTGGCATGCCTACACGGCGCACAAACCAACTCTTTCTCAAACCTCAATCGTGGCAATCCTCGGACCAAATTGAGTTTACTCAAGCGAGACAAAAGGTCAAAGCTCAAGTGACCCAACTTCCTATGCCACTTCCACAACTCACTCGAAGAACCAGCCAAGAAGCAACGCTCCACACCAGAAGACTGAGAAAAATCAGCTCGGAACACCTGACCCTCGGGAACGACCATGCAAACAAGATCCCCCCGAGAATCTAAAATCCGAGAACCACCAGGCCGAAACAACACCTCAAAACCCTCATCCAACAACTGAGACACAGAAAGCAAATTGTATCCAAGCGATTGAACAAGAGCAACACGCCTGAGAGTGATCTTATCGCTTACCTTAATCTCACCTTCTGACAGCACACGCCCTCGCCCATTGTCCCCAAAGGTGATGTACTTCTTTGTCACCACCGGGACGAGACTTGAGAACCACCCCTTGTCTCCGGTCATATGCCTCGAGCAACCGGAGTCAATCAACCAAATGTTCTTCAAGTCTCCCACCTGAAATTCAAAAGCGAGCACGTGAGTGAACAAACGACTCAGCACTGGGGTTAGTACCAAAAGAGTAAAACCAGTGCCGAGCCATTTGCTCCAAAGTGGGGTTAGCACAAACCAAATCATCACACCTATCAAAGCTACCACCACGGTAACCACCACGAGGGAACCAACCCTCTCTAGCTGGAGGAGAACGAAAACCACGAAAGGGAAACCGTGGATCGTACCTCCGCTCCATCTCAAAGCTACGACTCTTCTCACCCTCGTATTGAGCACGAGGTGGAGAACGCCTAGCAAACTGACCACCTGCAAACTTTCCAGACCAACCACCAGAACCACGACCTCCAGAACCAAACCGAGCATCCTCACGAGCACGAAACCTGACTCGCTGTCTGCCCAGACCTGCACCGGTCTGACCGGTGTAGTACACCGGTCTGACCGGTGTGGCTCGGCCAGCAGCAACACCTGCAGCCTTCCGGTCTCCCCAAGCCGGAACCGTCCTCACAATCGCCTTGGCCCTGGGCATCTGCATACGAGGCTCAGGTACACCATTAGAGGGGTGGTACCTGTCCCTGTTAGCCCACTCTCTAGCCATTCTCTCCTCACGCTTCCTCTTGAAGCAAAACTCATCCTTGTGACCATCTCTCCCACAATACCCACAATGGAACTTTATGGGCTGTGGCTTAGGCTTAGGCTTGGGTTGGGGCTGCCCACTCGGCTTCTCACCCTTCTTCTCTCCTTCCTCACCTCCCTTTGGGCTCACAAACTTCACCGGTTTCTGAAAATCATTTGTTGGGTGAGGGAATATGGGTGGATCTGGAGTAGTGTCAAGTTTGTTTCTGAGATGGTTGGGCTTGGGCTCAAATTTGTTCTTGTGTCTATTTGGTGGTGGGATAGGAATCTCTCCAACTCTCTCAACTCCCTCACCACAGTTCTCTCCAAGCTTGTCAGCCCCAAGTGCCTGACCATCATAGCGTTTGAAAGCCGCTATCATGATACCGAGCTGAGGCTCCTGACCCGACAACCAGCTCATACATTTTCTCAGCTCATCATTTTCATCCTGCAGGCGATCAACATAATGTGCAAGCTCCAAATTCTTAACCGCATGCAATTCACAAGTAGAGCAAGAAGTGGGAATAGGCTCTTTCAACTTAGCCTCAAGCGAAACAGTGTAAGCATGCATCTCATCAATCTTTCCATGCAAAACAGGGCAAGAAGTGCAAGCACCTAGCAAAGCAGGTCTAGACTTAAGCTCAGCCACTTCAACCCTAAGCATATCTAGTTCATCACAAGTAGAAGCATGCTTATCCTTAAGAGCAGTGAGATCAGCTAGGTACACAGAGCAATCACAGCAATCAATCTCATCAGAAACCACAGGAGAAGCCTTAAGCGAATCAATCTCAAGCTTAGCATCTTGGTTCTGGGTTTCTAGCTCAGCCACACGGTTCCTAGCATCTTCTAGTGAGGCCCTAAGCTCTTTCCTCATCTTCTTGGCCTCTCTAAGCATGTGATCGCGGTTATCAAGCAAGTCAACCAACTCATCATTCTCCTTGCGCAAAGAAGAGAGCTCATCACATACCTCATCCTCGGAGTCAGAGTCCGAGTCACTCTGGTGGCTCTTCTTGCTGCCGGAGCTACGGGCCATGCCGCAGAAGCCATCTCTCGCGAAGCAGCTCAACCCGCTCAAGTTCCTGGATGACTTCTTGTTCTTGCGCCGATCACCTTCATCTTCACTGCTACTCGAGCTTGAGGAAGAGTAGGCGGAGCTGGAGTCGACGTCGCTCGCTCCGACCATTGCTCGGGCCTTCCTGCCGCGGCCATCCTTCTTCCTCGACCGTCGCTCGTCCTTGTGCTTGTTCTTGTGCTTGTGATCGCGCCTCGATCGGTACTTGCCGTCCTTGCTCGATCGGTGCCTGTAGCCGTCCTTGTAGCCGTCCTTGTTCTCCATCTTCTCCGGGCAGTCGGCAACGAAGTGTCCTGGCTTGCCGCACTGAAAGCACGTCCGTGCTGTCCTCCTCGTGTTCACCCGGTTCTCGTGCAGCCTCTCGAACCGCCTGGTCAGCAACGCCAGCTCGTCCTCTCCAAGCACGTCGAACTCCTCATCTGGCAAAGACATCAAAGAAGACAGAGAGTACATCCTGGAAGATGCGTTAGCGTTAGACTTAGCTCCTTTGCCACTGACGAGAGCGAGACTATGAGAATCAGTCGGGCTCTCGATCTTGGCTGTCATACCACGGTCCAACTCAGCCGACTTGAGCTTCGAGAACAGCTCGTTCACCGTCAAGGTGTCATACTTCTCGGACTCAACAATAGCCTCAAACTTCCCGTCCCATACGGTACGATCCAACGAGTGCAAGAGCTTCACGGCTCTATCATGATCATTGTATGGGAGGACGTCCACATTGGCTCTCATGTTGTTCACAACGACCGTAAATCGCTGGAAAAGGGCATCGACGGACTCGCCGGGGAGATGAGTGAAGTTCTCGTACTCTCTCCGGTAAGTCGCGTACATCCGAGCCTGAACCTGAGCATTCCCAGCATGAGCATCCTTCAACTGCTCCCAAATCCTACAAGCTAAGTCCTCTGTCTGAACCCGATCGAATTCAGGCTGACACAGAGCACGAAACAAGTAGTCGACAGCCTTGTTGTTAGCTTCGAACATATCCCTCGATCCTGGAGCAAGGAAGTTCATCGGATGAACATAAGCTGTATTCACCGTGACATCCCAAAGGATCTGACCCTTTCCGCGGAGGAACGCCGCCATCCGCCTTTGCCACATCTGGTAGTTCTTCCCATCGAAGTGCGGAGGACCCGAACCCCGTTCCTGGTACGCCATCTTTGGATCTTAGACTGGTAAGAGTCAATAAAGACCCGAACCGGCTCTGATACCAATTGAAGGACCGATTAGGCGAACCAGAGAGGGGGGGAGTGAATGGGAGCCGATAAAAATTCTTCTCGAAGGAGATGGGAACTCCAACAAGACGAACACGGCTTCCAACTCACGTCTCCGACCCAACTACCCAAGTTGGTCAAGACCACGCAGCCACTGGAGTGCTACTGGTCCTAGGAACCAACACTCAACCTTCCTAGCCAAAACTCACCAAAACACACAGCGGAAACTTGCACGGCTTGCTGCCTGTGCTACACCGGTCAGACCGATGGCCTGCGCCAGTCAGACCGGTGACACCGGTCAGACCGGTGGACAGAGCCGGTCAGGCCGGTGGCTACAGCAGCCGCACAGCAAACGTTCCAGGAAGCCTCAGTGAATCCTCTAGGCCCTGGAACAAAAACCACCACGAAACACAACCTGTGAGGAAAAAGAACCCCTCACAAATCCTAGCAAAACAACTCCAAACACTCCAAGAACTGAACAGCAGGACCACAGGACAAAACCACACGGACAAGGCTGTTCCCCGAGACAAAAACCCACCAAGGGCTAGCACCGGTCAGACCGGTCAAGAGCACCGGTCAGACCGGTCGTGCCTGGGCAGCTCGGGATGAACAGCGCCCGCGAGTCAACTCCTCCAAATCCAACTCCCGATCTCCCGATTCGCTCCACGGTTTTGCACAAGACTTTGGGGATAGTAGGAACACCTCATGGGTACTCCATAGCCAAGATTTGGTCCACCAAAACTTGTCAAATCAAGAGGAATCGAAGGAATCCCACCAAGAACGCCTCTAACCCTAGAGCCACGAAAACCCCAAAATCGAGCCCCTTTGCTCACGGATTTGGAAGGGGAATCAAAGGGAAAAGAACCACGAAGGGTTCATGCATACATCCCCCACCAAATCCCAAAGAGAAAGGCCTCGAAATCGCTCCAAGAAAATCACCAAGAAAGGGCTCCGAAAATCACCAAAAAGGAGAAACGGGAAAGACACATCCAAGCCTTGAGGAACCACGCCGAATCATCTATACATACCAAAGAGGTTCATACAAGGTCTAGCTTGCCGCCCGATCATCCTTCCCTCTCACAAGATCTCACCATGAAGCTCTCAAGCTAGTCCTACGAAAATCCTAAGAAAATAGGAAGGAAAATAGGAAAACCAAATGAGCTAGGGTTCCAAGAGATGGCTGCCATCCTCTCACCACTTGGGTTATATGGAGGCAACCGAAAGACTAAAATACCCTTACTAGCTAACTAGGGATACATGCCCCTCGAGGGCGAAATTGGAAGTCTTTGTCTTCGCACCATCGGACGGATGCCCAGCGACCGCAAACTTGCTTAGCCTCGACGCAAGCCTTGCGATCCCGACGCGTGTCCTCCGCTTCGAAGATTCCGGACTGCGTCGTCGCACACCGGTCAGACCGGTGCTCCTCACCGGTCAGACCGGTACCCACCGGTCAGACCGGTCAGACCCACCGGTCAGACCGGTCTGGAGCTGCTGCACCTCCGTCTTCGGTTCTTCGGTCTTGGCTTTGTGGATCAACCAAGGAACCCAGTGGTTTTCTGGTGAACCACCGGAAACCCCGCGAACTCGGTGTAGCCTCCGCCAATCACCACTCATGACTCGGCTCCCACGTGGTCCCGGCTCGACCTTGGTTTTGAGGCTCAACCAAGAAACCGTCCATGACTTCATCTTGCCGTTCTTGCCACCATGCGGCCCGCACTTGACCCCGCTGGCCACCGGGTCCCTCGAACCAAGCCTACTTGTCTTCTCCACACCTGGAGGCCTCACCGGCAACGACCTTTCACGCTTGTTCTTCACCTGCACCTGCACCAGTCAAGCCGCAACCTGCACCTGCAATACTTAGCCAAGAATCAGTCCACACCACGTTGTCAATCACTCATCACACCAGGAAGCGACCATCCACCGGTCCTCGAACCACACCTGGCTCTCAATCTCCCCCTTGATGAGTGCATTGACAACACACACGTTTTGGTAACCAAGAGAAAAGGAAAAGAAAAGAAACGACTAAAAGAAACTCCAACAAGCGATCGAAAGCCAAAGAAAAGGCAAAGAGCAAGATCACTTGAAGAAGACAAGTCTCGGACCCCTTAGGCAAGGGCAACGGCTCGACACATCCGAGACAAAACATGCTCAAGCAAAGAGCACAAACCATCAAACCAAAGCTCGAAAAACCACAAAGAGCTCCCCCTGCACACATGCAAGCTCCCCCTGAACCGATGCAACTCCCCCTGGACAAATGCATGCGAACCACTTCACAAAACAGAGCAGCTGCAACAGCTCAGCTCTGACCGGTCAGACCGGTCGACACCACCGGTCAGACCGGTGGGCAACATGTGAACAGGACCAGCACTCTGACCGGTCAGACCGGTGACCTCAACCGGTCAGACCGGTGCACAACAGAGCCCAAAAATAGCTCGAAACCACCTGAAAACCTTCCAAATGCATTCAGTAGGCCAAAACATGCTCAAACTTCTCCCCCTTGTTGACAATGCATGAATCAAGCCAAAAATGCAAAAAATGCAACCTAGAGCTTCTCAAATAGACAAAATTCAACATAGGATGCTACACATGTCCAAACGAGCAAATTAGATACTCTATAGCCTCGTAAAGACATAAACTTCATGATCACCAAGTTTCACAACCATTGGGCGAAGCTAAGATAGAATTTAGCAATTTTGCGAAAAATTACCCTCTCATGAGCAAAGTCCTAAACATGAGCAAAACATGTCAAAATGGCAAAGCCACACAAACTTCATGCTAGGACAACCATTCTAAGCATAAGACCATCATAAACACCCACAAGCACCTCATGTCATGTCAAAGCCACCGAGCCATGTGCCTACTTCTATATATGAGACTTCTCATTGGTAGGCATCATGCAACGATTTAGCACCCAAAGCAAATTAAAATTAGCACATATGACATGGGAGCACATTTTTCAAGCAATTTACATTTCATTTTCAGATTTATAATTGGTACATGAAATGTCTTTGCGACAAAAAGGAACTTATGCCCCTCCACAAGATGAAGCATGGGGGCTAAACATTCATGATGGCAAATGAGCCTTTGGCCCCATATGATCAAAATAAGCTATCCAACCACAAATTAAGCATAGCCAAGCCACTAAAACATGTCAAGATCATGTAAAGGCATTTACTCACAAGAGAGCATATATATGAAATTTTTCAAAAACATAGCCATCAACCATGGATACAAACCAAGATTATCAAGAGCTAAGCCAAACTAACCATAGCTTACCAAATTAGCTCACAAAGACATATATGTCATTCCATGGTGAACAATGTGTATAGGAGAAGCCTTTCCTAAACAATGCATATGATACAAAATGCATGCAACCTAAGATACAAAGATGCCTATACATCATGTTACATATGCCATGCCAAATGCAAGAAATGCACAAAGGAAAGCTATACATATGCTACAAAGGAGCTCCCACACGCCAACTCAAGAAATCAAGCAAACACCAAGCTCCCCCCGCAAACGAGTGAAAGTTGCTTGATCTAGGGGTTTGGTGAAAATATCGGCTAGTTGTTCATGTGTGGGTACATGGATCAAAGCTATCTTCCCTTTCTCTACGTTGTCTCTCAGAAAGTGATACCTCACTTCTATGTGCTTGGTTTTGGAATGGAGCACTGGGTTCTTTGCAACGCTTATGGCACTAGTGCTATCACATTGAAGTGGGACATGGGTATACTCCTCACCAAAGTCACTCATGGTGTATGTGATCCAAAGGAGCTGAGAGCAACAGCTAGCTGCGGCCACATACTCTGCCTCGGTAGTGGATTGAGCAACACTCGACTGTTTGCGGGAAGACCAAGATACCAAAGAAGAACCCAAGAACTGGCAAGTCCCAGAAGTGGACTTCCTATCCAACCGACACCCGGCAAAATCCGCGTCTGAAAATCCATGAAGCGCCAAAGAAGAAGACGCAGAGTACCAAAGGCCGAAGTCGGGAGTGTGTCGCAAATACCTGAAAATGCGCTTGACTGCTTGCCGATGCGAAGTCCTCGGAGAAGCTTGAAAACGAGCGCACAGACACACCGAGAATTGAATGTCCGGCCTCGTCGCCGTCAAGTAGAGGAGTGACCCGATCATGCTCCGGTACTCCTTCTGGTCCACATGTTCACCTTCCTCGTCCGCATCAAGAACTGTAGTCGTACTCATAGGCGTCGCCATGGCCTTGGAGTCCTCCATCTTGAACTTCCTCACAATGTCCTTGGTGTACTTAGCTTGGTGCACAAATGTTCCTTCCTTTGATTGCTTGATTTGTAGCCCGAGGAAGAACTGCAACTCACCCATCATGCTCATCTCAAATTCCCTGCTCATGTCTTCTGCAAACCTTGCAACAAGAGAGTTAGACGAGCCACCAAAGACAATATCATCCACGTATACCTGCACAATCAGGATATCTCTGTCCTGCCTGAGGAGAAACAAGGTCTGGTCGACCTTCCCCATCTCAAACCCTCTCTCAAACAGGAACCCCCTCAACCTACCATACCAAGCTCTAGGCACCTGCTTCAACCCATACAGCACCTTCCTCAACTTGTATACCCGGTGAGGGTACTTCTCACTCTCAAACCCCGGTGGTTGCCTCACAAACACCTCTTCCTCCAAAACACCGTTCAGAAAAGCACTCTTCACATCCATCTGGTACAACTTGAACCCTTTAGCCACGGAAAAAGCTAGAAGGATCCTGATCGCCTCCAAACGAGCTACAGGAGCGAAAGTCTCCTCGTAGTCGATCCCCTCTTTCTGACTGTACCCCTGAGCAACAAGTCTCGACTTGTTCCTCACCACTTCTCCTTTCTCTCCCTCTTTATTTTTCCACACCCATTTTGTCCCAATCGGCTTACACCCTGGGGGAGGGTCAACCAACACCCAAACTTGGTTCCTCTCAAAATTCTCCAACTCCTCATGCATCGAGTTAACCCAATTATGATCAGATAACGCATGTCCAATGTCCTTGGGCTCAAAAGTGGCAACAAAAGCAGCATGAGCGAAATGAGAATTGTTCCGAACCCTCGACCGTGTAGTACGTTCATTCATGTCGCCGATGATTCTCGAAGCTGGGTGATCCACTTGCACTCGTCGAGGAGGTTCTCGCCTTGATGCTACCTCCCCCTCAACAGCAGCTTCGCCTTGATCTGGGTTTGTCGTTGTAGGTGTGGGAGAGGGTCCATTCTCGATCGTCGTCGAAGTAGTAGGTACATGTTCAGCCGCGGGCCTCACACCGCCATCTTCATCATCTCCATGTTCATGCTCCTCCTCCTGAAAGATCTCCTCGCCAAGTTCGTCGTCACCTGCACACTCAAAAACAAGCTGACTACGTGGCTGTGTCTCGTCGAAGGTCACCTCGCAAGTCTCCACGATTTGGTTAGTTTCAAGATTGAGCACACGAAATGCTCTAGAATGAGATGCATAACCAAAGAAAATACCATCGACAGACCTAGCCTCGAACTTGTCCAACTTCTTCCCTTTCTTCAGAATGAAGCATTTACAACCAAAGACATGGAAGTGACTCACCTTGGGTGTGCGACCGTGCATCAACTCGTAACAGGTTTTCTTCTTGTGAACCCTGAGGTAGATCCTGTTCGACACATGGCACGCGGTATTGACCGCCTCAGCCCAGAACCTTCTCGGAGTCCTATGCTCGTCGAGCATCGTCCGAGCCATCTCGCACAAGGTCCTGTTTTTCCTTTCCACCACGCCATTCTGGGGAGGCGTATACGGACTCGAAAACTGATGTTCAAGACCCAAGTCATGGCAAAAAGTTTCGAAGCGAGAGTTTTTGAATTCCGAGCCATTGTCACTGCGGATCGCTCGTACGGCATCTCCGTGCCTCTCGTTTCTTAACCTCAAGACAAGATCTCGAACAAAACCAAACGTCTCCCCCTTCTCCTCAAGAAAGAACACCCACGCATACCGAGAGTAGTCATCCACCACAACAAGGACATACCACTTCCCACCCGCAGATCGCACACGAGCTGGGCCAACAAGGTCCATATGGAGCAGCTCGCATGGACGCTCAGTCATCACATCGGTGAGAGGTGGGTGAGAAGAGGCTACCATCTTGGCATGCCTACACGGCGCACAAACCAACTCTTTCTCAAACCTCAATCGTGGCAATCCTCGGACCAAATTGAGTTTACTCAAGCGAGACAAAAGGTCAAAGCTCAAGTGACCCAACTTCCTATGCCACTTCCACAACTCACTCGAAGAACCAGCCAAGAAGCAACGCTCCACACCAGAAGACTGAGAAAAATCAGCTCGGAACACCTGACCCTCGGGAACGACCATGCAAACAAGATCCCCCCGAGAATCTAAAATCCGAGAACCACCAGGCCGAAACAACACCTCAAAACCCTCATCCAACAACTGAGACACAGAAAGCAAATTGTATCCAAGCGATTGAACAAGAGCAACACGCCTGAGAGTGATCTTATCGCTTACCTTAATCTCACCTTCTGACAGCACACGCCCTCGCCCATTGTCCCCAAAGGTGATGTACTTCTTTGTCACCACCGGGACGAGACTTGAGAACCACCCCTTGTCTCCGGTCATATGCCTCGAGCAACCGGAGTCAATCAACCAAATGTTCTTCAAGTCTCCCACCTGAAATTCAAAAGCGAGCACGTGAGTGAACAAACGACTCAGCACTGGGGTTAGTACCAAAAGAGTAAAACCAGTGCCGAGCCATTTGCTCCAAAGTGGGGTTAGCACAAACCAAATCATCACACCTATCAAAGCTACCACCACGGTAACCACCACGAGGGAACCAACCCTCTCTAGCTGGAGGAGAACGAAAACCACGAAAGGGAAACCGTGGATCGTACCTCCGCTCCATCTCAAAGCTACGACTCTTCTCACCCTCGTATTGAGCACGAGGTGGAGAACGCCTAGCAAACTGACCACCTGCAAACTTTCCAGACCAACCACCAGAACCACGACCTCCAGAACCAAACCGAGCATCCTCACGAGCACGAAACCTGACTCGCTGTCTGCCCAGACCTGCACCGGTCTGACCGGTGTAGTACACCGGTCTGACCGGTGTGGCTCGGCCAGCAGCAACACCTGCAGCCTTCCGGTCTCCCCAAGCCGGAACCGTCCTCACAATCGCCTTGGCCCTGGGCATCTGCATACGAGGCTCAGGTACACCATTAGAGGGGTGGTACCTGTCCCTGTTAGCCCACTCTCTAGCCATTCTCTCCTCACGCTTCCTCTTGAAGCAAAACTCATCCTTGTGACCATCTCTCCCACAATACCCACAATGGAACTTTATGGGCTGTGGCTTAGGCTTAGGCTTGGGTTGGGGCTGCCCACTCGGCTTCTCACCCTTCTTCTCTCCTTCCTCACCTCCCTTTGGGCTCACAAACTTCACCGGTTTCTGAAAATCATTTGTTGGGTGAGGGAATATGGGTGGATCTGGAGTAGTGTCAAGTTTGTTTCTGAGATGGTTGGGCTTGGGCTCAAATTTGTTCTTGTGTCTATTTGGTGGTGGGATAGGAATCTCTCCAACTCTCTCAACTCCCTCACCACAGTTCTCTCCAAGCTTGTCAGCCCCAAGTGCCTGACCATCATAGCGTTTGAAAGCCGCTATCATGATACCGAGCTGAGGCTCCTGACCCGACAACCAGCTCATACATTTTCTCAGCTCATCATTTTCATCCTGCAGGCGATCAACATAATGTGCAAGCTCCAAATTCTTAACCGCATGCAATTCACAAGTAGAGCAAGAAGTGGGAATAGGCTCTTTCAACTTAGCCTCAAGCGAAACAGTGTAAGCATGCATCTCATCAATCTTTCCATGCAAAACAGGGCAAGAAGTGCAAGCACCTAGCAAAGCAGGTCTAGACTTAAGCTCAGCCACTTCAACCCTAAGCATATCTAGTTCATCACAAGTAGAAGCATGCTTATCCTTAAGAGCAGTGAGATCAGCTAGGTACACAGAGCAATCACAGCAATCAATCTCATCAGAAACCACAAGAGAAGCCTTAAGCGAATCAATCTCAAGCTTAGCATCTTGGTTCTGGGTTTCTAGCTCAGCCACACGGTTCCTAGCATCTTCTAGTGAGGCCCTAAGCTCTTTCCTCATCTTCTTGGCCTCTCTAAGCATGTGATCGCGGTTATCAAGCAAGTCAACCAACTCATCATTCTCCTTGCGCAAAGAAGAGAGCTCATCACATACCTCATCCTCGGAGTCAGAGTCCGAGTCACTCTGGTGGCTCTTCTTGCTGCCGGAGCTACGGGCCATGCCGCAGAAGCCATCTCTCGCGAAGCAGCTCAACCCGCTCAAGTTCCTGGATGACTTCTTGTTCTTGCGCCGATCACCTTCATCTTCACTGCTACTCGAGCTTGAGGAAGAGTAGGCGGAGCTGGAGTCGACGTCGCTCGCTCCGACCATTGCTCGGGCCTTCCTGCCGCGGCCATCCTTCTTCCTCGACCGTCGCTCGTCCTTGTGCTTGTTCTTGTGCTTGTGATCGCGCCTCGATCGGTACTTGCCGTCCTTGCTCGATCGGTGCCTGTAGCCGTCCTTGTAGCCGTCCTTGTTCTCCATCTTCTCCGGGCAGTCGGCAACGAAGTGTCCTGGCTTGCCGCACTGAAAGCACGTCCGTGCTGTCCTCCTCGTGTTCACCCGGTTCTCGTGCAGCCTCTCGAACCGCCTGGTCAGCAACGCCAGCTCGTCCTCTCCAAGCACGTCGAACTCCTCATCTGGCAAAGACATCAAAGAAGACAGAGAGTACATCCTGGAAGATGCGTTAGCGTTAGACTTAGCTCCTTTGCCACTGACGAGAGCGAGACTATGAGAATCAGTCGGGCTCTCGATCTTGGCTGTCATACCACGGTCCAACTCAGCCGACTTGAGCTTCGAGAACAGCTCGTTCACCGTCAAGGTGTCATACTTCTCGGACTCAACAATAGCCTCAAACTTCCCGTCCCATACGGTACGATCCAACGAGTGCAAGAGCTTCACGGCTCTATCATGATCATTGTATGGGAGGACGTCCACATTGGCTCTCATGTTGTTCACAACGACCGTAAATCGCTGGAAAAGGGCATCGACGGACTCGCCGGGGAGATGAGTGAAGTTCTCGTACTCTCTCCGGTAAGTCGCGTACATCCGAGCCTGAACCTGAGCATTCCCAGCATGAGCATCCTTCAACTGCTCCCAAATCCTACAAGCTAAGTCCTCTGTCTGAACCCGATCGAATTCAGGCTGACACAGAGCACGAAACAAGTAGTCGACAGCCTTGTTGTTAGCTTCGAACATATCCCTCGATCCTGGAGCAAGGAAGTTCATCGGATGAACATAAGCTGTATTCACCGTGACATCCCAAAGGATCTGACCCTTTCCGCGGAGGAACGCCGCCATCCGCCTTTGCCACATCTGGTAGTTCTTCCCATCGAAGTGCGGAGGACCCGAACCCCGTTCCTGGTACGCCATCTTTGGATCTTAGACTGGTAAGAGTCAATAAAGACCCGAACCGGCTCTGATACCAATTGAAGGACCGATTAGGCGAACCAGAGAGGGGGGGAGTGAATGGGAGCCGATAAAAATTCTTCTCGAAGGAGATGGGAACTCCAACAAGACGAACACGGCTTCCAACTCACGTCTCCGACCCAACTACCCAAGTTGGTCAAGACCACGCAGCCACTGGAGTGCTACTGGTCCTAGGAACCAACACTCAACCTTCCTAGCCAAAACTCACCAAAACACACAGCGGAAACTTGCACGGCTTGCTGCCTGTGCTACACCGGTCAGACCGATGGCCTGCGCCAGTCAGACCGGTGACACCGGTCAGACCGGTGGACAGAGCCGGTCAGGCCGGTGGCTACAGCAGCCGCACAGCAAACGTTCCAGGAAGCCTCAGTGAATCCTCTAGGCCCTGGAACAAAAACCACCACGAAACACAACCTGTGAGGAAAAAGAACCCCTCACAAATCCTAGCAAAACAACTCCAAACACTCCAAGAACTGAACAGCAGGACCACAGGACAAAACCACACGGACAAGGCTGTTCCCCGAGACAAAAACCCACCAAGGGCTAGCACCGGTCAGACCGGTCAAGAGCACCGGTCAGACCGGTCGTGCCTGGGCAGCTCGGGATGAACAGCGCCCGCGAGTCAACTCCTCCAAATCCAACTCCCGATCTCCCGATTCGCTCCACGGTTTTGCACAAGACTTTGGGGATAGTAGGAACACCTCATGGGTACTCCATAGCCAAGATTTGGTCCACCAAAACTTGTCAAATCAAGAGGAATCGAAGGAATCCCACCAAGAACGCCTCTAACCCTAGAGCCACGAAAACCCCAAAATCGAGCCCCTTTGCTCACGGATTTGGAAGGGGAATCAAAGGGAAAAGAACCACGAAGGGTTCATGCATACATCCCCCACCAAATCCCAAAGAGAAAGGCCTCGAAATCGCTCCAAGAAAATCACCAAGAAAGGGCTCCGAAAATCACCAAAAAGGAGAAACGGGAAAGACACATCCAAGCCTTGAGGAACCACGCCGAATCATCTATACATACCAAAGAGGTTCATACAAGGTCTAGCTTGCCGCCCGATCATCCTTCCCTCTCACAAGATCTCACCATGAAGCTCTCAAGCTAGTCCTACGAAAATCCTAAGAAAATAGGAAGGAAAATAGGAAAACCAAATGAGCTAGGGTTCCAAGAGATGGCTGCCATCCTCTCACCACTTGGGTTATATGGAGGTAACCGAAAGACTAAAATACCCTTACTAGCTAACTAGGGATACATGCCCCTCGAGGGCGAAATTGGAAGTCTTTGTCTTCGCACCATCGGACGGATGCCCAGCGACCGCAAACTTGCTTAGCCTCGACGCAAGCCTTGCGATCCCGACGCGTGTCCTCCGCTTCGAAGATTCCGGACTGCGTCGTCGCACACCGGTCAGACCGGTGCTCCTCACCGGTCAGACCGGTACCCACCGGTCAGACCGGTCAGACCCACCGGTCAGACCGGTCTGGAGCTGCTGCACCTCCGTCTTCGGTTCTTCGGTCTTGGCTTTGTGGATCAACCAAGGAACCCAGTGGTTTTCTGGTGAACCACCGGAAACCCCGCGAACTCGGTGTAGCCTCCGCCAATCACCACTCATGACTCGGCTCCCACGTGGTCCCGGCTCGACCTTGGTTTTGAGGCTCAACCAAGAAACCGTCCATGACTTCATCTTGCCGTTCTTGCCACCATGCGGCCCGCACTTGACCCCGCTGGCCACCGGGTCCCTCGAACCAAGCCTACTTGTCTTCTCCACACCTGGAGGCCTCACCGGCAACGACCTTTCACGCTTGTTCTTCACCTGCACCTGCACCAGTCAAGCCGCAACCTGCACCTGCAATACTTAGCCAAGAATCAGTCCACACCACGTTGTCAATCACTCATCACACCAGGAAGCGACCATCCACCGGTCCTCGAACCACACCTGGCTCTCAATCTCCCCCTTGATGAGTGCATTGACAACACACACGTTTTGGTAACCAAGAGAAAAGGAAAAGAAAAGAAACGACTAAAAGAAACTCCAACAAGCGATCGAAAGCCAAAGAAAAGGCAAAGAGCAAGATCACTTGAAGAAGACAAGTCTCGGACCCCTTAGGCAAGGGCAACGGCTCGACACATCCGAGACAAAACATGCTCAAGCAAAGAGCACAAACCATCAAACCAAAGCTCGAAAAACCACAAAGAGCTCCCCCTGCACACATGCAAGCTCCCCCTGAACCGATGCAACTCCCCCTGGACAAATGCATGCGAACCACTTCACAAAACAGAGCAGCTGCAACAGCTCAGCTCTGACCGGTCAGACCGGTCGACACCACCGGTCAGACCGGTGGGCAACATGTGAACAGGACCAGCACTCTGACCGGTCAGACCGGTGACCTCAACCGGTCAGACTGGTGCACAACAGAGCCCAAAAATAGCTCGAAACCACCTGAAAACCTTCCAAATGCATTCAGTAGGCCAAAACATGCTCAAACTTCTCCCCCTTGTTGACAATGCATGAATCAAGCCAAAAATGCAAAAAATGCAACCTAGAGCTTCTCAAATAGACAAAATTCAACATAGGATGCTACACATGTCCAAACGAGCAAATTAGATACTCTATAGCCTCGTAAAGACATAAACTTCATGATCACCAAGTTTCACAACCATTGGGCGAAGCTAAGATAGAATTTAGCAATTTTGCGAAAAATTACCCTCTCATGAGCAAAGTCCTAAACATGAGCAAAACATGTCAAAATGGCAAAGCCACACAAACTTCATGCTAGGACAACCATTCTAAGCATAAGACCATCATAAACACCCACAAGCACCTCATGTCATGTCAAAGCCACCGAGCCATGTGCCTACTTCTATATATGAGACTTCTCATTGGTAGGCATCATGCAACGATTTAGCACCCAAAGCAAATTAAAATTAGCACATATGACATGGGAGCACATTTTTCAAGCAATTTACATTTCATTTTCAGATTTATAATTGGTACATGAAATGTCTTTGCGACAAAAAGGAACTTATGCCCCTCCACAAGATGAAGCATGGGGGCTAAACATTCATGATGGCAAATGAGCCTTTGGCCCCATATGATCAAAATAAGCTATCCAACCACAAATTAAGCATAGCCAAGCCACTAAAACATGTCAAGATCATGTAAAGGCATTTACTCACAAGAGAGCATATATATGAAATTTTTCAAAAACATAGCCATCAACCATGGATACAAACCAAGATTATCAAGAGCTAAGCCAAACTAACCATAGCTTACCAAATTAGCTCACAAAGACATATATGTCATTCCATGGTGAACAATGTGTATAGGAGAAGCCTTTCCTAAACAATGCATATGATACAAAATGCATGCAACCTAAGATACAAAGATGCCTATACATCATGTTACATATGCCATGCCAAATGCAAGAAATGCACAAAGGAAAGCTATACATATGCTACAAAGGAGCTCCCACACGCCAACTCAAGAAATCAAGCAAACACCAAGCTCCCCCCGCAAACGAGTGAAAGTTGCTTGATCTAGGGGTTTGGTGAAAATATCGGCTAGTTGTTCATGTGTGGGTACATGGATCAAAGCTATCTTCCCTTTCTCTACGTTGTCTCTCAGAAAGTGATACCTCACTTCTATGTGCTTGGTTTTGGAATGGAGCACTGGGTTCTTTGCAACGCTTATGGCACTAGTGCTATCACATTGAAGTGGGACATGGGTATACTCCTCACCAAAGTCACTCATGGTGTATGTGATCCAAAGGAGCTGAGAGCAACAGCTAGCTGCGGCCACATACTCTGCCTCGGTAGTGGATTGAGCAACACTCGACTGTTTGCGGGAAGACCAAGATACCAAAGAAGAACCCAAGAACTGGCAAGTCCCAGAAGTGGACTTCCTATCCAACCGACACCCGGCAAAATCCGCGTCTGAAAATCCATGAAGCGCCAAAGAAGAAGACGCAGAGTACCAAAGGCCGAAGTCGGGAGTGTGTCGCAAATACCTGAAAATGCGCTTGACTGCTTGCCGATGCGAAGTCCTCGGAGAAGCTTGAAAACGAGCGCACAGACACACCGAGAATTGAATGTCCGGCCTCGTCGCCGTCAAGTAGAGGAGTGACCCGATCATGCTCCGGTACTCCTTCTGGTCCACGTGTTCACCTTCCTCGTCCGCATCAAGAACTGTAGTCGTACTCATAGGCGTCGCCATGGCCTTGGAGTCCTCCATCTTGAACTTCCTCACAATGTCCTTGGTGTACTTAGCTTGGTGCACAAATGTTCCTTCCTTTGATTGCTTGATTTGTAGCCCGAGGAAGAACTGCAACTCACCCATCATGCTCATCTCAAATTCCCTGCTCATGTCTTCTGCAAACCTTGCAACAAGAGAGTTAGACGAGCCACCAAAGACAATATCATCCACGTATACCTGCACAATCAGGATATCTCTGTCCTGCCTGAGGAGAAACAAGGTCTGGTCGACCTTCCCCATCTCAAACCCTCTCTCAAACAGGAACCCCCTCAACCTACCATACCAAGCTCTAGGCGCCTGCTTCAACCCATACAGCGCCTTCCTCAACTTGTATACCCGGTGAGGGTACTTCTCACTCTCAAACCCCGGTGGTTGCCTCACAAACACCTCTTCCTCCAAAACACCGTTCAGAAAAGCACTCTTCACATCCATCTGGTACAACTTGAACCCTTTAGCCACGGAAAAAGCTAGAAGGATCCTGATCGCCTCCAAACGAGCTACAGGAGCGAAAGTCTCCTCGTAGTCGATCCCCTCTTTCTGACTGTACCCCTGAGCAACAAGTCTCGACTTGTTCCTCACCACTTCTCCTTTCTCTCCCTCTTTATTTTTCCACACCCATTTTGTCCCAATCGGCTTACACCCTGGGGGAGGGTCAACCAACACCCAAACTTGGTTCCTCTCAAAATTCTCCAACTCCTCATGCATCGAGTTAACCCAATTATGATCAGATAACGCATGTCCAATGTCCTTGGGCTCAAAAGTGGCAACAAAAGCAGCATGAGCGAAATGAGAATTGTTCCGAACCCTCGACCGTGTAGTACGTTCATTCATGTCGCCGATGATTCTCGAAGCTGGGTGATCCACTTGCACTCGTCGAGGAGGTTCTCGCCTTGATGCTACCTCCCCCTCAACAGCAGCTTCGCCTTGATCTGGGTTTGTCGTTGTAGGTGTGGGAGAGGGTCCATTCTCGATCGTCGTCGAAGTAGTAGGTACATGTTCAGCCGCGGGCCTCACACCGCCATCTTCATCATCTCCATGTTCATGCTCCTCCTCCTGAAAGATCTCCTCGCCAAGTTCGTCGTCACCTGCACACTCAAAAACAAGCTGACTACGTGGCTGTGTCTCGTCGAAGGTCACCTCGCAAGTCTCCACGATTTGGTTAGTTTCAAGATTGAGCACACGAAATGCTCTAGAATGAGATGCATAACCAAAGAAAATACCATCGACAGACCTAGCCTCGAACTTGTCCAACTTCTTCCCTTTCTTCAGAATGAAGCATTTACAACCAAAGACATGGAAGTGACTCACCTTGGGTGTGCGACCGTGCATCAACTCGTAACAGGTTTTCTTCTTGTGAACCCTGAGGTAGATCCTGTTCGACACATGGCACGCGGTATTGACCGCCTCAGCCCAGAACCTTCTCGGAGTCCTATGCTCGTCGAGCATCGTCCGAGCCATCTCGCACAAGGTCCTGTTTTTCCTTTCCACCACGCCATTCTGGGGAGGCGTATACGGACTCGAAAACTGATGTTCAAGACCCAAGTCATGGCAAAAAGTTTCGAAGCGAGAGTTTTTGAATTCCGAGCCATTGTCACTGCGGATCGCTCGTACGGCATATCCGTGCCTCTCGTTTCTTAACCTCAAGACAAGATCTCGAACAAAACCAAACGTCTCCCCCTTCTCCTCAAGAAAGAACACCCACGCATACCGAGAGTAGTCATCCACCACAACAAGGACATACCACTTCCCACCCGCAGATCGCACACGAGCTGGGCCAACAAGGTCCATATGGAGCAGCTCGCATGGACGCTCAGTCATCACATCGGTGAGAGGCGGGTGAGAAGAGGCTACCATCTTGGCATGCCTACACGGCGCACAAACCAACTCTTTCTCAAACCTCAATCGTGGCAATCCTCGGACCAAATTGAGTTTACTCAAGCGAGACAAAAGGTCAAAGCTCAAGTGACCCAACTTCCTATGCCACTTCCACAACTCACTCGAAGAACCAGCCAAGAAGCAACGCTCCACACCAGAAGACTGAGAAAAATCAGCTCGGAACACCTGACCCTCGGGAACGACCATGCAAACAAGATCCCCCCGAGAATCTAAAATCCGAGAACCACCAGGCCGAAACAACACCTCAAAACCCTCATCCAACAACTGAGACACAGAAAGCAAATTGTATCCAAGCGATTGAACAAGAGCAACACGCCTGAGAGTGATCTTATCGCTTACCTTAATCTCACCTTCTGACAGCACACGCCCTCGCCCATTGTCCCCAAAGGTGATGTACTTCTTTGTCACCACCGGGACGAGACTTGAGAACCACCCCTTGTCTCCGGTCATATGCCTCGAGCAACCGGAGTCAATCAACCAAATGTTCTTCAAGTCTCCCACCTGAAATTCAAAAGCGAGCACGTGAGTGAACAAACGACTCAGCACTGGGGTTAGTACCAAAAGAGTAAAACCAGTGCCGAGCCATTTGCTCCAAAGTGGGGTTAGCACAAACCAAATCATCACACCTATCAAAGCTACCACCACGGTAACCACCACGAGGGAACCAACCCTCTCTAGCTGGAGGAGAACGAAAACCACGAAAGGGAAACCGTGGATCGTACCTCCGCTCCATCTCAAAGCTACGACTCTTCTCACCCTCGTATTGAGCACGAGGTGGAGAACGCCTAGCAAACTGACCACCTGCAAACTTTCCAGACCAACCACCAGAACCACGACCTCCAGAACCAAACCGAGCATCCTCACGAGCACGAAACCTGACTCGCTGTCTGCCCAGACCTGCACCGGTCTGACCGGTGTAGTACACCGGTCTGACCGGTGTGGCTCGGCCAGCAGCAACACCTGCAGCCTTC
Source organism: Cenchrus fungigraminus (assembly GCA_036936925.1). Lineage (NCBI taxonomy): Eukaryota > Viridiplantae > Streptophyta > Magnoliopsida > Poales > Poaceae > Cenchrus > Cenchrus fungigraminus. The sequence goes on along the minus strand of CM072781.1, from coordinate 63,058,739 downwards.
CGGTCTCCCCAAGCCGGAACCGTCCTCACAATCGCCTTGGCCCTGGGCATCTGCATACGAGGCTCAGGTACACCATTAGAGGGGTGGTACCTGTCCCTGTTAGCCCACTCTCTAGCCATTCTCTCCTCACGCTTCCTCTTGAAGCAAAACTCATCCTTGTGACCATCTCTCCCACAATACCCACAATGGAACTTTATGGGCTGTGGCTTAGGCTTAGGCTTGGGTTGGGGCTGCCCACTCGGCTTCTCACCCTTCTTCTCTCCTTCCTCACCTCCCTTTGGGCTCACAAACTTCACCGGTTTCTGAAAATCATTTGTTGGGTGAGGGAATATGGGTGGATCTGGAGTAGTGTCAAGTTTGTTTCTGAGATGGTTGGGCTTGGGCTCAAATTTGTTCTTGTGTCTATTTGGTGGTGGGATAGGAATCTCTCCAACTCTCTCAACTCCCTCACCACAGTTCTCTCCAAGCTTGTCAGCCCCAAGTGCCTGACCATCATAGCGTTTGAAAGCCGCTATCATGATACCGAGCTGAGGCTCCTGACCCGACAACCAGCTCATACATTTTCTCAGCTCATCATTTTCATCCTGCAGGCGATCAACATAATGTGCAAGCTCCAAATTCTTAACCGCATGCAATTCACAAGTAGAGCAAGAAGTGGGAATAGGCTCTTTCAACTTAGCCTCAAGCGAAACAGTGTAAGCATGCATCTCATCAATCTTTCCATGCAAAACAGGGCAAGAAGTGCAAGCACCTAGCAAAGCAGGTCTAGACTTAAGCTCAGCCACTTCAACCCTAAGCATATCTAGTTCATCACAAGTAGAAGCATGCTTATCCTTAAGAGCAGTGAGATCAGCTAGGTACACAGAGCAATCACAGCAATCAATCTCATCAGAAACCACAGGAGAAGCCTTAAGCGAATCAATCTCAAGCTTAGCATCTTGGTTCTGGGTTTCTAGCTCAGCCACACGGTTCCTAGCATCTTCTAGTGAGGCCCTAAGCTCTTTCCTCATCTTCTTGGCCTCTCTAAGCATGTGATCGCGGTTATCAAGCAAGTCAACCAACTCATCATTCTCCTTGCGCAAAGAAGAGAGCTCATCACATACCTCATCCTCGGAGTCAGAGTCCGAGTCACTCTGGTGGCTCTTCTTGCTGCCGGAGCTACGGGCCATGCCGCAGAAGCCATCTCTCGCGAAGCAGCTCAACCCGCTCAAGTTCCTGGATGACTTCTTGTTCTTGCGCCGATCACCTTCATCTTCACTGCTACTCGAGCTTGAGGAAGAGTAGGCGGAGCTGGAGTCGACGTCGCTCGCTCCGACCATTGCTCGGGCCTTCCTGCCGCGGCCATCCTTCTTCCTCGACCGTCGCTCGTCCTTGTGCTTGTTCTTGTGCTTGTGATCGCGCCTCGATCGGTACTTGCCGTCCTTGCTCGATCGGTGCCTGTAGCCGTCCTTGTAGCCGTCCTTGTTCTCCATCTTCTCCGGGCAGTCGGCAACGAAGTGTCCTGGCTTGCCGCACTGAAAGCACGTCCGTGCTGTCCTCCTCGTGTTCACCCGGTTCTCGTGCAGCCTCTCGAACCGCCTGGTCAGCAACGCCAGCTCGTCCTCTCCAAGCACGTCGAACTCCTCATCTGGCAAAGACATCAAAGAAGACAGAGAGTACATCCTGGAAGATGCGTTAGCGTTAGACTTAGCTCCTTTGCCACTGACGAGAGCGAGACTATGAGAATCAGTCGGGCTCTCGATCTTGGCTGTCATACCACGGTCCAACTCAGCCGACTTGAGCTTCGAGAACAGCTCGTTCACCGTCAAGGTGTCATACTTCTCGGACTCAACAATAGCCTCAAACTTCCCGTCCCATACGGTACGATCCAACGAGTGCAAGAGCTTCACGGCTCTATCATGATCATTGTATGGGAGGACGTCCACATTGGCTCTCATGTTGTTCACAACGACCGTAAATCGCTGGAAAAGGGCATCGACGGACTCGCCGGGGAGATGAGTGAAGTTCTCGTACTCTCTCCGGTAAGTCGCGTACATCCGAGCCTGAACCTGAGCATTCCCAGCATGAGCATCCTTCAACTGCTCCCAAATCCTACAAGCTAAGTCCTCTGTCTGAACCCGATCGAATTCAGGCTGACACAGAGCACGAAACAAGTAGTCGACAGCCTTGTTGTTAGCTTCGAACATATCCCTCGATCCTGGAGCAAGGAAGTTCATCGGATGAACATAAGCTATATTCACCGTGACATCCCAAAGGATCTGACCCTTTCCGCGGAGGAACGCCGCCATCCGCCTTTGCCACATCTGGTAGTTCTTCCCATCGAAGTGCGGAGGACCCGAACCCCGTTCCTGGTACGCCATCTTTGGATCTTAGACTGGTAAGAGTCAATAAAGACCCGAACCGGCTCTGATACCAATTGAAGGACCGATTAGGCGAACCAGAGAGGGGGGGAGTGAATGGGAGCCGATAAAAATTCTTCTCGAAGGAGATGGGAACTCCAACAAGACGAACACGGCTTCCAACTCACGTCTCCGACCCAACTACCCAAGTTGGTCAAGACCACGCAGCCACTGGAGTGCTACTGGTCCTAGGAACCAACACTCAACCTTCCTAGCCAAAACTCACCAAAACACACAGCGGAAACTTGCACGGCTTGCTGCCTGTGCTACACCGGTCAGACCGATGGCCTGCGCCAGTCAGACCGGTGACACCGGTCAGACCGGTGGACAGAGCCGGTCAGGCCGGTGGCTACAGCAGCCGCACAGCAAACGTTCCAGGAAGCCTCAGTGAATCCTCTAGGCCCTGGAACAAAAACCACCACGAAACACAACCTGTGAGGAAAAAGAACCCCTCACAAATCCTAGCAAAACAACTCCAAACACTCCAAGAACTGAACAGCAGGACCACAGGACAAAACCACACGGACAAGGCTGTTCCCCGAGACAAAAACCCACCAAGGGCTAGCACCGGTCAGACCGGTCAAGAGCACCGGTCAGACCGGTCGTGCCTGGGCAGCTCGGGATGAACAGCGCCCGCGAGTCAACTCCTCCAAATCCAACTCCCGATCTCCCGATTCGCTCCACGGTTTTGCACAAGACTTTGGGGATAGTAGGAACACCTCATGGGTACTCCATAGCCAAGATTTGGTCCACCAAAACTTGTCAAATCAAGAGGAATCGAAGGAATCCCACCAAGAACGCCTCTAACCCTAGAGCCACGAAAACCCCAAAATCGAGCCCCTTTGCTCACGGATTTGGAAGGGGAATCAAAGGGAAAAGAACCACGAAGGGTTCATGCATACATCCCCCACCAAATCCCAAAGAGAAAGGCCTCGAAATCGCTCCAAGAAAATCACCAAGAAAGGGCTCCGAAAATCACCAAAAAGGAGAAACGGGAAAGACACATCCAAGCCTTGAGGAACCACGCCGAATCATCTATACATACCAAAGAGGTTCATACAAGGTCTAGCTTGCCGCCCGATCATCCTTCCCTCTCACAAGATCTCACCATGAAGCTCTCAAGCTAGTCCTACGAAAATCCTAAGAAAATAGGAAGGAAAATAGGAAAACCAAATGAGCTAGGGTTCCAAGAGATGGCTGCCATCCTCTCACCACTTGGGTTATATGGAGGCAACCGAAAGACTAAAATACCCTTACTAGCTAACTAGGGATACATGCCCCTCGAGGGCGAAATTGGAAGTCTTTGTCTTCGCACCATCGGACGGATGCCCAGCGACCGCAAACTTGCTTAGCCTCGACACAAGCCTTGCGATCCCGACGCGTGTCCTCCGCTTCGAAGATTCCGGACTGCGTCGTCGCACACCGGTCAGACCGGTGCTCCTCACCGGTCAGACCGGTACCCACCGGTCAGACCGGTCAGACCCACCGGTCAGACCGGTCTGGAGCTGCTGCACCTCCGTCTTCGGTTCTTCGGTCTTGGCTTTGTGGATCAACCAAGGAACCCAGTGGTTTTCTGGTGAACCACCGGAAACCCCGCGAACTCGGTGTAGCCTCCGCCAATCACCACTCATGACTCGGCTCCCACGTGGTCCCGGCTCGACCTTGGTTTTGAGGCTCAACCAAGAAACCGTCCATGACTTCATCTTGCCGTTCTTGCCACCATGCGGCCCGCACTTGACCCCGCTGGCCACCGGGTCCCTCGAACCAAGCCTACTTGTCTTCTCCACACCTGGAGGCCTCACCGGCAACGACCTTTCACGCTTGTTCTTCACCTGCACCTGCACCAGTCAAGCCGTAACCTGCACCTGCAATACTTAGCCAAGAATCAGTCCACACCACGTTGTCAATCACTCATCACACCAGGAAGCGACCATCCACCGGTCCTCGAACCACACCTGGCTCTCAGTGAAAAGGCTCATGTCATTGCACTCATTATTGTACTCTTCAATGTCTTCGACTCCATCAACCCCTATCACTTCTTGTTTTCCAAGCACTACAACATGATGTGTTTTTTTTGCAGGGTCAACAACATACATGACTTGCCCAACCTGTGAACCAAGTACCCATGGGTCATCTTTATGACCAACATTTTTGAGATCGACAATTGTGAGGCCGTAGCTGTCCACTTGAACACCTTTTGGGTGTTTAACCCAACGACACCGAAAAACAGAGAGTATAATATTGGATCCATAGTGCAGTTCCCATATATCATCTATGACACCATAATATGTAGTGCTTACCCCTTTGGAGTCAAAGCCATTGTTACAAACACTGTTGTTCTGAGACACAGTCTTCTTGTCCTTCGCGGAAGTATAGAAAAGATATCCATTAATATCATACCCTTGCCAGGAGGTGACCCGTGAAGAAGGGCCAGATGCCAATATTTTGATCGTTTGCTCTTCCACGGTGCCCCCATCTGCAAGATTTAGGTCCTTCAACCATGTTGTCAAATGACGCATGTGCTCCCTCAAAATCCAATCTTCCGACCGGCCATTGCTTAGATCACGAATCAATTTCAAGTGTTGACTGACTAAAGGTGACATTATTGTTAGGTTTCGCATCGCACATCCATGGGCTTGTTTCACAGCTTCAAAGTCGGAATCAATGAAGGTTTTCCTCCCTGCAGTGCCGATCCCTTGCAACTTGCCCGCAAATCGCGGTACCGGCAAACCAATTCGTACTTTATCCTTTAGGTAACCTAGGCAGGACTCGATGATTTCCTCTGTGTTGTATCCCTCTACCATGGATGCCTCGGGATAAGCACGATTCATAACAAACCGGTTGAGAATTGACATGAAACGCTCATAGGTCCACATTTCGTGTAGGTAAAGTGGACCCAAAGCGCGTATCTGATCGACCATGTGAATCATGAGATGTTCTGTAATATCGAAAAATCCTGGAGGGAAGCACATCTCCATCTGCACCATGGTCTCTACAATAAATTCTTGGATATAGTTCAACTCATCTTCATCAATAACCTTTTGAGAAATTTTGGTGAAGAAGTAATATAACTGAGTGATTAACATCTTCACATATACCGGTTTAATCGCTCTAATTGCAATTGCTAGGAAGATAGTAAGCATCACATGAGCATCATGACAGTTCCAACCTGATAGCGAGAGATCTTTCATTGAGACTAGTTTTCTAATGTTCGATGAGAATCGGCTTGGTACCTTAATCCCCCGTAACGATTCACAAACTGCCTTCTTCTCAGCTAGTGTCAAATTGTAGCTCGCCGGTGGTAGTTCGTATCTTCCATTACCCTTATCGATAGGGTGAACATCTTCTCTGATATCCATTGCTACAAAATCATGTCGTGACTTTAAGGTATCCTTTGTGTTGGCTGATGTTTCGAGCAGGAGACCAATTGTGTTACCAAACACATTCTTCTTCAGGTGCATACCGTCGATGGCATGACGGACCTCGAGGTCCGGCCAGTACGGCAAGTACTTGTAGAAGACCGACATCTTCTTGAATGGCACACCTTCAATAGGTGCCTTATCTCTGTTCCTCTTCTTCCCTTGTTTTGTCATCTTCCCATAAGGCACTTGGATGGCCCTGACCATGTTCAAATTTTGGTGTCCATCTTTTTTTGCAGCCACAGATCCTATGTTGGCCTTGTCACTAAAATAGTTATAGAACTTTTTACTTCGAAATTTGTGCCCTTCCACCAAGAAGCGCCTATACCCAAGGTAACCTACCTTTCTAGAACCATCTAGGAAAGTCCATACGGTGTCACCAATGCAAACCGCGCATCCCGTCTTACCTTTCACCTGTCCCGACAACACAAACAACGCTTGATAATCATTGATGGTGACAAAGATAATGGCTCTTAGAGTAAATTCCTTCCTTATGAAACCGTCCATGATTTTGATACCCTGCTTCCATAAAGTTTCCATCTCTTGCATCAAAGGCTCAAGGAAAACATCGATATCAATACCAGGAGCCTTTGGTCCTTGGATCATGGTGGATAGCAAAAGGTACTTTCTCTTTTGGCACAACCATGTTGGCAAGTTGTACATTGTCAAAATCACTGGCCATGTGCTATGAATGCTAGTCCTTTCACCGAACGGATTCATTCCGTCAGTACTTAGCCCAAATCGAACGTTTCTTGGTTCCTCTCCTAATTCTGGATACTTCTGATCGAGCTTCTTCCACTGCTTAGCATCAGATGGATGTCGAAGCTTCCCGTCACCCTTCTTGCGCTTATCTGAAGCCCACCATGTCATCAGTTCAGTGTCCTTTGGGTTTGAGAACAAACGCCTAAGGCGATCCGCAATAGGGAGGTACCACATGACCAAGGCAGGAATTTTGCCGGTTTTTTCAGAACCGCCTATAGTCGTGTCTTCTTGCTCAGCAGCATCATTAATTGATGCACCCTTCCTGCTCCTTTTACTCCCGACAGTTATGCCATCTTTAGCACATTACCTGGTATTCTTTTTGTATCGACTAGCTGAACAAACAGGACATTTGTCCAAATCTTGGAAAGTATCCCCGCGGTACAAGATACAATAGTTTGGACATACATGAATTCTTTCGACGCCCATCGTGAAAGGACTCACAAGCTTCTTTGCTCGATATGTGTCGGTGGGCACTTTATTCGGCTTTGGAAGCAACCAACCCAACACACGTAGCAGATCATTGAAACTCACATCGGACCAGCCGTGCTTGGCCTTCAGAATCAACATCTCAAGTACGAAACGAAGTACAGTCCAATGTTTTGGGCATCCCTTTGAACGCGGGTACACATTCTCCTCAGCTGCTTTCTTCACTATCTCGAACTTTTCTAACCCCTTTGCACTGCCAACCAATATTTCTTCCTTGGTGTTACGCAACAACTGGGTTAGGTAGTCACTGTCATCCAATTCATCATCCTCGGTACTATCATAACCGTCATCATCATTGCCACCATCACCATCATCATCAAAACCAATATCATTAACACCATCAGAGCATTGACCATGATCACCATCATCATCGCCGCTACCCTCACCAGAAATATCATCAAACATGGCCCCAAAGTCACTATCATGCATGATTTCTTCGAGCAGATTCAGAGGAGGTGGTGCATTATTATTCCTTTTCTCACCATGAGATGTCCATATCATATAGTTTTCAACGAAACCATTCATCAGCACATGCGACCTTATCAAAATTGTTTCATTGATATTGAATACCCTTATGTTTTTGCATTTTTTGCATGGACAAACCACCACCTTTTTCTTCTCAACCGCAGCATTAATCTCCGCGGCCTTAATAAACTTGTAAAGTTCTTCACGAAAATGTTCGCTCGTTCTTCGGGCTTCGTACATCCATGTCCTGTTCATGTCTCTGGAAAGAATCAGAGGACACGAGAAAATTAAATCCAGATTTCATAAACATAAAAGTTCATTTGATAATAATAATCTTATTATTCCCATACCTAATAATAAATATCTAAGTCAATATATAATCACACTTGTTTTATTTAATAAAAACATACGAAATATAGATTTTTGCAAATTCATGAAACATACCATTCTTGTGGCATTATAGAAAAAAAAACAAATTGCCTTCTCTCTCCTCATATGAACCTAGGAACATTCATCCTTCATGTATGATGGCTAAACAAAAAGTTGAACTCAAATTGACTAGATAATCTTGCTCTCCTACCTAAATAGCACAATTTGACCCAAGAGTTTGAGCTAAATGAGGTCCAAAAGCTCTAATCCACACCTATGGAGTTCTAGACCTAAATGCATCTCTATTGAGCCAAAAAACAATGAATAAAGCTTCAGAGAGACAAAGAAATGAGAATAACTAACCTCCTTTAGGCTCCAAGCCCAAGGAAAAAATTTTGAAACTCTCCCCCCTCCATTTTGTATTTTGGCGATTTTCGGACAGCCCCCCGAGGTATACTGTTCGGGCGCTGTTGCTGTCGGGAGGAAGAAGACGGGCTTGAGATTCCTTTTGTCGATTTTTTTCGGGTGCGGGTGGCCACGTGAACCGCTCCTGAAAATGGTTTCCAGGAGCGGCTAACAGCGCAAGCCACACCTGAAAAATCTTTTCAGGTGCGGGTGACACTGTCGTCCGCACCTGAAAATTGGTGGCATTTTCAGGTGCGGACGACCGCGTCACCCGCACCTGAAAATGCCCATTTTCAGGTGCGGGCCATGACGTCACCCGCACCTGAAAATGGTTCACCATTTTCAGGAGCGGGTGACGCCGTGGCCCGCACCTGAAAACATCTTAATAGGTGCGGGTTCGGTTGCTACAGTGTCGCGACCATTTGTTGGAGCGGACGACAATTCGACCCACTCTTAAAAAAATTGGAGGCGCTCTTACAAATGTTTTCTGTAGTAGTGTTTGGTGCTCCGAGCAAGCCTGGCCCTTGCCTATAAATAGAAGGGGAGGGGCTCCCATTTCCTACACACCACTCTCTCATTCTCCTCACACTTTTAGTTTCCAAGGCTAGGGGGTAGGCTAGAGTAGCTCTTATTCAGGTTCCAAGTCCTCTTGGAAGTCTAGGTATGAGTTCTCTTTTATCTTTATTTCTTTGTATGACTTTGATCTACTTCAGCTATTCAGCTATTTCATATAAAGTCATGGTAGATGATATTCTTGATATGTTCTTGAGTTCATCCTCTGTTCATCATTTAGAGGCTTGTGTTCTTCATGAACACTACCTTTTGATCCACTTGAAGGGTGATAAACTCCTTCCTTATGTGTTTGTTCATAAGTTAGAGGCTCGTGTTCTTCGCAAACACGACCCTTTGATCTTATTGATTAGACATAAGAGAGTTCATATCTGTTTGTATGTCTAGCCTTAGTTGATCTTGTTAGATGGCATGAGTGTGTTGCATGAGGTCTGTGTTCAAGCTACGGTACTCGGTCTAGTTGACCAGTCTTCTGGTGGCTCTCACCCTGGGTCACAATAGCCCGGGCCGGGTGGAGTCTAGCAGCAACGTAGGTATGGTGCCTGGGTTGTCTGGCTACGATAGTTATGAGCATACCCCCCGTAACGATAGAGGTCGGTCCTCAGGTGGTGACAGCCCTATTGGATCCTTGGGCAACCTCCGTGCTGGGGTACTTGCTATAGGAGTCTAAAGTCTAGTTTCGCAGAGTACTGGTCGTCGCGGGCTAGCTCCCCGTTTGTACCTGGGTGCTGAACCTTATCTCATGCAATACTTATGGCCATCTCTTGTATCTTCTAGCTTTGTATGTTTAGTACATTAGAACCTAGAGCTAACTCGTATGTTCCCCCTAAGCCGTAGTGTGCTAGAGTAGAGGTAGATCTGAGTGTGTGTGTCGCACTACCCTTATATCTTTTATCTTACCCCTGCCTTTGAGTGTGTTGTTCCCTATATCTATCTCTTGGTTTACATTCAAAGCAAAAGCATAAGTCTAAGATATCCGCCATTGCCTTCCACGGATTCGATACCCTTGGAATACTCTCCTTGCTTGGGGAAATGCTACAATGGTTTATCTGTGCGCTTGCGGATTCGTTCATGATCGTTTAGATTAACCTATGGCAAGTCTCGATGTTCACGCTAACTGCGCCACTAGTTGTGACATTGAGAGGTGCCTACAATGCGATTCCTGGTGTTGTCACTAAGGACGGGTCCCAGATCTGTTCTTAAGATGATGACGCTATGAAACGCCAACAATGGTCGTGTAGCAATAGATGTTGTGCGGTGTTATGAATGTCGTCTTGTCTTGGTCGGAGACCTTTAGTGCTATCTGGTGATACCCTGAGTAGTAGTCGAGAAAGCATAGGAGGACGCTTCCGGCCGTGGAGTCCACGACCTGGTTGTTGCGCGGAAGAGGGAAGGGGTCTTTAGGGTAGTGCCTGTTGAGGTCGGTGTAGTCTGTTGGTGGTCGATTTCCTTCAACCTAGCCACATGTTTACGTTCCATGTTGGTATTAATTTGATGTTTAGACTAACGATCCTAACCCTCATTATATGTCATGTTCGCACTCGTGCATGGTATTTGGAGTTTACTGTTTACACAAGAATCAAGAGCCTAAATGAGGACTTCCGGATAAAGTTCATCAAGGGTTCACCACTCAAGGGAAGAAGGGTCCCTTGACTACGATAGGGGATTTGTCCGCTTGCAAGTCCAAACGAACATTGATGCAACAATCAACCATCAACAAGCCCTTTTTTCTGGCGCCGTTGCCGGGGAACAAGTAATCAAGATTCAATCTAGTATTGCGTTTGTAAATATTTTCAGTTTTTCTCTTGATTTTTCTTTTGCATCTCTTAATTTTGATCATCCTCAATAAAAAAATCAATTTATTCTAGGGTTTTGCTAAACCCTAGTTTTCTTTTAGTTTTTGTATATATTTGGCTAACCCTAATGGGAGGTGGATGGCTACATCTCCAACAAAAAAACATATATTTTGTGGATGGTCTAGAAAAATTTTGCAGGCAAAGGTGACGCGCAACACGAAGATCTAAAAGCGGAGGCCGGACAACATCGGAATCTCCAAGAGAAACTCCACCTCCAAGATCAAAAGGAGATCAACCTCATCCGCCACTCATCCTAGGGAGATCGTTCCTCAAGACCGTCAGAGCAACAATCGACGTCGACAAGGGGGAGATCAAGTGATGGCGAGAGGAGTGCATTCAAGTTGACCACGATTCGAGGTATGTAACATGGTCAATATAAAATACATTCTACCTCATTGTTGCACCAGAAGAGAGGAGCCAAAGGAGAATGAAGCAGAGACACAAAAGTTGTTACATTCGTCAAGACCAAGAATCAACGCCCGCTTGTGAAGACCAAAAAGATGACTAAGCCGAAGAATAAACCTACACCAAGGCCAAGGATGGTGTAGAAGTGGGGTCCCCAAGATTGCAATGCCCACAAAGAGTGTTGATCCGAAGTGAAGAAGAGAAGAAGTCTGGCTATAGACTATAAACGAAGCACTTTGCGGGAGGCAACCCGTTCGTCGAGTCAAGAATAAGCTACCGGGAGGACAACCCGATCAAGAACAAAGCTACCGGGCGGGCAACTCGGAAGATTTCCGAATTTCAAGTAAGTGAGTCTTAGAATTTGCTATGCAAAACATTTTATTAACTCTTAAGTGGTTCAACAAGTTTTGGAGAACCTTTTATTTGCTCAGTCATTTTATTTGGATGTTTTGATCATAAACCAATGACATGAGCCATCCTATGTTTTATTTGCCTCTTTTTGAGAAACGCGTACCAAAAATTCAGACCCTATCCAAGCCTTTCATCCTCTCCATGATGTTAAGGGTGGGTAGTTTTACATGATAAGCACACACGAGTAGAGCCCTGCCATGTTCCTTAATGGTTTCTAATCTTTGACGCATGGTCGGACTTGTGTGAACCTAGGAAACATGATTTTTGGTTTCTTTCAACTTGACATCTACCAATTTCTCTAGAATTAGAATTTTTCTAATCCCCATTGAATTTATTTTTATTCAAAATATCTCTATCTCATGTTTGGCCAAAATTAGAACCTAAACCTAAGCCCCCACGATCAAGTCGGAGGAGCTTGCTATCAATTAATGAAAGCAATCGATCCCGGTGCAACCAAAATAAATTTTACAATTGTTTGGGATGCCTAAACTCTCCTCTAATGATATATTTGGACCCATTGCTAGTGCTGAGTTAATTTTTTTTAAATTCAAAATTAGAGGAGCGATTAGCATCTAAACATGATTGAGAGGAGGTTTTTGAGCTTGATTAACATATAGTGCCCCATGATGCATCTTGGGAAAGCATCGGTCATTTGGCCTCTTGGGCACATGCAAAGGACAAGCATGGGGGAAGTAAGGGCTTTGTTTTGTAGGAAATTAGTGGAAGCACATGAGGCAAGGGAGGAAAGAAGTGACACAAAGCAAAATAATTGAGGTGGAACCCTAAATCACGCAAGCAAAGGAGCGGTTGTGAACGTTTGGGAGATAGAATCTCATGGGTCACGCGGACACAAGGCAAGGAGGGAGCAAGAAGCATGTCGAAGAAAACTGGAGGCAAAAGGACTAGGAGGCCCCCTAGGCCGATCGGCCTAGCCCGGCCGGGCTAGCCTCCACTTATGCCCCCGGTGCTCCCCTTCGCCTGGTAAGTATTTTATCCATTTGTTAATTCATGTTCTTGAGTTCATAACCCATATGTTCCAGAAACAACCTACTTATGCACCTCACACTCCACCCTCCATATACTTTCTTTGTGTGTATTTCCACCGGTGAGAAACCCCCGAGGGAGTTGTTTGTGACTTTGTGCAGCAAGGCACGATGGGAGAGATCATGAACATCATCCTCGGAAGGAAGACACGATCATCATCGTCGGAGTCATCAACAAGCTCTTCGAGGAGGCACTCGGTCTTTGAGTCTCCCCGAAGCATGGAGGAAGATGTGGCACAACCGAGGAGCGGCACGGTGCCCCTTGGTGGCATAAGGAGTACACGAAGCTTGTCCATGCGGTACACCAAACCACAAGGATACACGAAGGAGCCACTCGTTCCACCACGAAGCTCAACTCGTTCATCCACTCCACCACCATACACTCCGAGGCATTCCAATGGATTCATCATGAAGACAGAGGAGGAGGAGAGGCTTGTTCATCTTGAGAGGAGCTTGTGCCAAATGTTGACTTCAATGACGCCCTCCAAGTATAAGATTCTACTCGGATATCAAATCTTGAGCAACCTTGGATGGGTGCAATTCTTGAATGGAGTGGGTGTAACTACTCACAAGGATCTTGCCTTGGAAATTCTTATACATTGGCACCGGTTATTAATGAAGGGGTGTCATGCCTCTCATTCCGCCTTGAAGATAAAAAGCAACTAGTTCCTTATGGATATATTGGAAAACTACTCGGTTACAAGAAGGAAGCCCCGGAGCAAGTTGATGTGCAAGAAAATATGTTAGAAGGATTTTTGGGAATGATTTCGGGAGAAGATAACAAGGAACCCAAAATTTCTCCTTGTCGGGATTTCTTTGGGATCGAGTACATGAAGCAATGAAAATTTGTTAGTGGAGATGAGAGGAGAAGGTACAAGTTGACAAAGATTAATGTTCCTCTTCCCAACACGAGGTTGAGATTGAACGAAGACTAAATTGGTTAGAGGAAGGATTTCTTGTACCGGCAAAGAAGATTAAAAAGGAAAATTGTGGGAGAGGGATCATCCTCCGCGGCCCAAGACGAAGGAGAGGCTGCACATCAAGATAATAGACAACCACATGGAGGGGCTCTGATGCCACCACCATATGGAGGAAGTATGCCAATGCAACCATGGGGGAGTGGGGCAACCACACCACCACATCTTCCACCATACATGGTTCCTAACAAAGTTTTCATGGCACCCCATCCAAACCAATGCAAGTCAAATGGAAGAAGGGACTGCAAGCATTGCCTATCATATTGGTAGCCTTCACATATCACCACTAGAATAATTTCAAGAGGACCGGCGCAACCATGCTACAAGCAAGATCATCAATATCAACCACCGTAAGATGAAGAATGAAGGAGGAAGAAAAAGAAATAATAATGCTTTCAACTTCGGTTCGATTTTCCCTCTTTCCTTTTCTTTATTTTCAGCTTTTATGCAAGTTTATATATGCATAGCATTTTCTATTTTTTATTTATTTTCAGCATGAGTGTTAGTAGTAGTGTTTGCTTTAAATCAACATGAATAAAGTTTGCCACCACGATTATCACCTTTAGTGAAGATAATAAATTGATGCCATATATATGATGAAAGTTGCCGCTTTGCTCATCCTATGCTTGATTTATGCATGTTTAAGCTAGTGCTCTCTTTAAATATGAATCTGAAATTTAATTAAATGCTAGCCTAATCTTGTGTGGATGTTATGATAACTCAAGTCCCATAGTTCTTTTTCGTTGCTCTCAACTTTGAAAGAATCAGAGAACCTTTTTATTCTCAAAAAGTTATGCTAACCTTGTCATGAGTACCGCTTGCATTTTGCTCTACCCATCCAAAGCCTAAATTTACTTGAGTGCAAAACATTAGTATATACAAGATTTATTTTTGGGTGCATTAATTCAAGGCCTGATTTCTCTGGCCCGAGACTAAGAAGTTGGTCATTCCGTTTTTGTGTATCGTTCTTTATGCTAGCCCTTTTATCCGTGCATTGTGAGTTTCCACAATGGGAATTTCGCAAACCTCACCCGATATCCAACCAAAACCCAAATATATCTTTTTTGTGTTCACCTCCTTGACCACAACCCAATATATGAGGATGGATGAACATTTCAAGGAAGATTACAAGGAAGGTGCTTCAAGTGAGTAAGGGAGGCTTCCAAAAGGATCCCTAGAAGATTTTTCGAGTATCTCTCCCTAAGAAAATATGAGAGCTTCAATTTCCACCTTGGCATATTTATCACCTCTTTTGCCCGAGGATGAGCAAACGTCTAAGCATGGGGGGGGGGTTGCCAAGGAAGTGCTAGTATAGTCTAGAGTTCAAGGGGAGCAAATAAAAAAGAAAGAAAAAAGAGAGAAAAAGTATGATGAAAGAAAAAAATGATAAAGAAGAAAAAGTATGATGAGAAAAAGAAAGAAAGAAGAAAGAAAAAAATAAATAGTAAAGCTCCCTGATTCTCTAACTATGTTTAGTGCTTTTTGAGTTTTCAAGAGGATTCAAGATCAAGACCCATACTCATCTTTCCAACCATGTGCAATATGATAACGAGGACTTCGTTTGTGCCTCGGGATCACTCTTTGCCATTTGCACATGTCCACCTATCTAAAAGTGTGTGTTCATCTCTCCCCCCTCCTTCATAACATTATTTTTCCAATGACCTTTTTGACGAGTCTCGGTAAGACCATGAGAAGCTAGTCTTGTTTTAATAATATCTCAACTATAATATCTTGGTAGGACTAAACTTTCCTATAGCTCCATATAAAGCTTTCCACCATATACTTTGAGAGAGGAAAGGAGTAGAACAAGTAGGCTTGAGAGACAATATGAGATTAGAGTACATGAGCAAAGTGCAAGATGGTTATTTTTTATCTTGGTAAAGCAATTTTTCTCTTTATCTCATTCTTTATTTTTCAAAATTTCTGAGATTTGTTTAAAAATTTGAGAGCATGATCAAGTACTTGTCGAAAGAGCTTGAATGATATCTACCCTCCATAAAGATAAAAGTTACTACATTATAGAACTTTAATGAATATAAATCTAGAGAGCATTATGTTTTCTCATGTATGATCAAGTGTAGGGTATGAACATCGAAGGGCAACGCTGATATCCATTGAAGGCTTACTCGAGGACGAGCAAGGTTTAAGCATGGGGGGATGTTGGCGGTCGATTTCCGTCAACCTAGCCACATGTTTACCTTCTATGTTGGTATTAATTTGATGTTTACACTAACGATCCTAACCCTCATTATATGTCAAGTTTGCACTCGTGCATGGTATTTGGAGTTTATTGTTTACACAGGAATCAAGAGCCTAAATGAGGACTTCCGGGTAAAGTTCATAAAGGGTTTTACAAGAAGATCATGGACCCCGGGACAAGTCAAGATACAAGATGAACATGACTCCAAATGAACCAAGGACTAAAGCATGAAGCCGAGAAGTGTCGAGGACTTAGACGGAAGATGCGGGAGTTCATACGCAAAGCACCCTTACCTAAACCGCGAGGAAAATGATGTCAAGGACCCACATGCAACTCGGCAAAAGTTCTAGAAGACACGTGAAGCGACGGGAAGGAAGCCAGGGACGAACTGGGCCGAAATGGGCCCAGGCCGGCCGGCCCAGCCCATTCCGAGCTCAGTTCGGCACCCCCTTTGACCTAGACTACTTTCGGGCTATTTATAGTCCTCGTGCATTGAGCCACGCATAAAGCCATTCGTCATCCGCCGCCGAGGAGCAGAGAAGAGAGGGACACCCTTCCGGAGAGGAGAGGGTCGAGATGGTTGACTAGGGTTTCCCTAGCTGACGTGGGAACCTTACATGGAAGACCACGTTGGAGTTCTAGAATCTAGGATCAAGATCAAGGTAGGATCCCGGTGGTGATCTTGTCCATGTATTATACTTCATGTTGAATTTGCAAGATTGAATCCGATTTCTAGCGATCAAGTGCTTTCACTACGATTTTGTCTTCGCTTGGGTTTTCTTATTCTTCAATCTATTCCGCGGATAGATTGCATAGGATGTTCTTGTAGCCATGGTGGCTAGAGGTGCATACCTGACCTTCTGAGCGTTTTCAACACGTTCCTCGTGAACGTGCTCTTAGGTTCACCTACACAATAAGCGGGACATCGTGACAGGATGTTGATCACGTGTACGGTAGGTGCCTTCGAGGGTTGGAACGGAAGCCAAGATTTAAAGAGGCTTTTAATGAGATTCATTTGCTTTATTCTTCTTGGTTTTGGAACTTCAACAAAAGACCCGAGCCAATCTCTAGATTAGTTTTACCTCCCCTCTCTTTCTCTTGCTACCTCCGGTGTTAAGTAGATTAGATGTGTTTTCATGGGTCTTCCATAGATTAGATGCAAAAACCCTTGTCAAGATCAAAGTGTTTTCCGCTTATTAGATTGGATCTTGCGTTACACATTGTTCCACAAATTCGATACCTTGGGTTCACCACTCAAGGGAAGAAGGGTCCCTTGACTACGACGGGGGATTTGTCCGCTTGCAAGTCCAAATGAACTTTGATGCTACAATCAACCATCAACAAGCCCTTTTTTCTGGCGTCGTTGCCGGGGAACAAGTAATCAAGCTTCAATCTAGTATTGTGTTTGTAAATATTTTCAATTTTTCTCTTGATTTTTCTTTTGCATCTCTTAATTTTGATCATCCTCAATAAAAAAATCAATTTATTCTAGGGTTTTGCTAAACCCTAGTTTTCTTTTAGTTTTTGTATATATTTGGCTAACCCTAATGGGAGGTGGACGGCTACATCTCCAACAAAAAAACATATATTTTGTGGATGGTCTAGAAAAATTTTGCAGGCAAAGGTGACGTGCAACACGAAGATCTAAAAGCAGAGGCCGGACAACGTCGGAATCTCCAAGAGAAACTCCACCTCCAAGCTCAAAAGGATATCAACCTCATCCGCCACTCATCCTAGGGAGATCGTTCCTCAAGACCGTCGGAGCAACAATCGACGTCGGCAAAGGGGAGATCAAGTGATGGCGAGAGGAGTGCATTCAAGTTAACCACGATTCAAGGTATGTAACATGGTCAATATAAAATACATTCTACCTCATTGTTGCATCGGAAGAGAGGAGCCAAAGGAGAATGAAGCGGAGACACAAAAGTTGTTGCATCCTTCAAGACCAAGAATCAACACCCGCCTGTGAAGGCCAAAAAGACGACTAAGCCGATGAATAAACCTACACCAAAGCCAAGGATGGTGTAGAAGTGGGGTCCCCAAGATTGCAACACCCACAAAGATCGTTGATCCGAAGTGAAGAAGAGAAGAAGTCTAGCTATAGACTATAAACGAAGCGCTTTGTGGGAGGCAACCCGTTCATCGAGTCAAGAATAAGCTACCGGGAGGACAACCCGATCAAGAACAAAGCTACCGGGAGGGCAACCTAGAAGATTTCCGAATTTCAAGTAAGTGAGTCTTAGAATTTTCTACGCAAAACATTTTATTAACTCTTAAGTGGTTGAACAAGTTTCAGAGAACCTGTTATTTGCTCGGTCGTTTTATTTGGATTTTTCGATCTTAAACCAATGACATGAGCCTTCCCACGATTTATTTGCCTCTTTTCGAGAAACTAGAACCAAAAATTCAGATCCTATCGAAGCCTTTCATCCTCTCCATGATGTTAAGGGTGGGTAGTTTTACATGATAAGGACACACGAGTAGAGCCTTGCCATGTTCCTTAATGGTTTTTAATCTTTGACGCATGGTCGGACTCGCATGATCCTAGGAAACTTGATTTTTGGTTTCTTTCAACTTGACATCTACCGGTTTCTCTAGAATTAGAATTTTTCTAAGCCTCATTGACTTTATTTTTTATTCAAAATCTCTCTCTCATGTTTGGCCAAACTTACAACCTAAACCTATGCCCCCACAGTCAAGTCGGGGGAGCTTGCTATCAATTAATGAAAGCAATCGATCCCGGTGCAACCAAAATAAATTTAACAATTGTTTGGGATGCCTAAAATCTTCTCTAATGATATATTTGGACTCATCGCTAGTGCTGAGTTAATTTTTTTAAATTCAAAATTAGAGGAGTGATGATTCAGAGGAGGTTTTTGAGCTTGATTAACATATAGTGCCCCATGATGCATCTTGGGAAAGCATTGGTCATTTGGCATCTTGGGCACATGAAAAGGACAAGCATGGGGGAAGCAAGGGCTTTGTTTTGCAGGAAATTAGTGGAAGCACATGAGGCAAGGGAGGAAAGAAGTGACACAAAGCAAAATAATGGAGGTGGAACCCTAAATCACGCAAGCAAAGGAGTGGTTGTGAACGTTTGGGAGATGGAATCTCATGGGTCATGCGGACACAAGGCAAGAAGGGAGCAACAAGCATCTCGAAGAAAACTGGAGGCAAAAGGACTAGGAGGCCCCCTAGGCCGATCGGCCTAGACCGGCCGGCCTAGCCTCCACTTATGGCCCCGGTGCTTCCCCTTCGCCTGGTAACTATTTTATCCATTTGTTAATTCATTTTCTTGAGTTCATAACCCATATGTTCCAGAAACAACCTACTTATGCACCTCACACTCCACCCTCCATATACTTTCTTTGAGTGTATTTCCACAGGCGAGAAACCCCCGGGGGAGTTGTTTGTGACTTTGTGCAGCAAGGCACGATGAGAGAGGTCATGAACATCATCCTCAGAAGGAAGACACGATCATCATCATCGGAGTCATCATCAAGCTCTTCGAGGAGGCACTCGGTCTCCGAGTCTCCCCGAAGCATGGAGGAAGACGTGGCACCACCGAGGAGTGGCACGGTGCCCCTTGGTGGCATAAGGAGTACACGAAGCTCATCCATGCGGTACAGCAAACCGCAACGACACACGAAGGAGCCACTCATTCCACCACGACGCTCAACTCGTTCATCCACTCCACCACCATACACTCCAAGGCATTCCAATAGATTCATCATGAAGACGGAGGAGGAGGAGGAGAGACTTGTCCGTCTTGAGAGGAGCTTGTGCCAAATGTTGACTTCAATGACGCCCTCCAAGTATAAGATTCTACTCGGATATCAAATCTTGAGCAACCTTGGATGGGTGCAATTCTTGAATGGAGTGGGTGTAACTACTCACAAGGATCTTGCCTTGGAAATTCTTATACATTGGCACCGGTTATTAATGAAGGGGTGTCTTGCCTCTCATTCTGCCTTGAAGAGAAAAAGCAACTAGTTCCATATGGATATATTGGAAACCTACTCGGTTACAAGAAGGAAGCCCCGGAGCAAGTTGATGTCCAAAAAAATATGTTAGAAGGATTTTTGGGGAGTGATTTCGGAAGAAGATAACAAGGAACCCAAAATTTCTCCTTGTCGGGATTTCTTTGGGATCGAGTACATGAAGCAACGAAAATTTATTAGTGGAGATGAGAAGAGAAGGTACAAGTTGACAAAGATTAATGTTCCTCTTCCCGACACGAGGTTGAGATTGAATGAAGACAAAATTGGTTAGAGGAAGGATTTCTTGTACCGGCAAAGAAGATTAAAAAGGAAAATTGTGGGAGAAGGATCATCCTCCGCGGCCCAAGACGAAGGAGAGGCTGCACATCAAGATAATAAACAACCACATGGAGGGGCTCCGATGCCACCACCATATGGAGGAAGTATGCCAATGCAAGCATGGGAGAGTGGGGCAACCACACCACCACATCCTCCACCATACATGGTTCCTAACAAAGTTTTCATGACACCACATCCAAACCAATGCAAGTCAAATGGAAGAAGGGACCGCAAGCATTGCCTATCAAATTGGTCACCTTCACATATCACTGCCGGAATAATTTCGAGAGGACCGGCGCAACCATACTACAAGCAAGATCATCAATATCAACCACCGTAAGATGAAGAATGAAGAAGGAGGAAGAAAAAGAAATAATAATGCTTTCAACTTCGGTTCGATTTTCCCTCTTTCCTTTTCTTTATTTTCAGCTTTTATGCATTATATGTGCGTAGCATTTTCTATTTTTTTATTTATTTTCAGCATGAGTGTTAGTAGTAGTGTTTGCTTTAAATCAACATGAATAAAGTTTGCCACCACGATTATCACCTTTAGTGAAGATAATAAATTGATGACATGTTGATATATGATGAAAGTTGCCGCTTTGCTCATCCTATGCTCGATTTATGCATGTTTAAGCTACTGCTCTCTTTAATTATGAATCTGAAATTTAATTAAATGCTAGCCTAATCTTGTGTGGATGTTATGATAACTCAAGTCCCATAGTTCTTTTTCGTTGCTCTCAACTTTGAAAGAATCAAAGAACCTTTTTATTCTCAAAAAGTTATGCTAACCTTGTCATGAGTACCGCTTCCATTTTACTCTACCCATCCAAAGCCTAAATTTACTTGAGTGCAAAACATTAGTATATACAAGATTTATTTTTGGGTGCATTAATTCAAGGCCTGATTTCTCTGGCCCGAAACTAAGAAGCTGGTCATTCCGTTTTTGCGTATCGTTTTTTATGCTAGCCCTTCTATCCGTGCATTATGGGTTTCCACATTGGGAATTTCGCAAACCTCGCCAGATATCCAACCAAAACCCAAATATATCTTTTTTGTGTTCACCTCCTTGACCCCAACCCAATATATGAGTATGGACGAACATTCCAAGGAAGATTACAAGGAAGGTGCATCAAGTGAGCAAGATTTTGGCAGACTTCCAAAAGGATCCCTAGAAGATTTTTCGAGTATCTCTCCCTAAGAAAATATGAGAGCTTCAATTTCCACCTTGGCATATTTATCACCTCTTTTGCCCGAGGACGAGCAAATGTCTAAGCATGGGGGGGTTGCCAAGGAAGTGCTAGTATAGTCTAGAGTTCAAGGGGAGCAAATAAAAAAAGAGAGAAAAAAAGAGAGAAAAAGTATGATGAAAGAAAAAAATGATAAAGAAGAAAAAGTATGATGAGAAAAAGAAAGAAAGAAGAAAGATAAATAATAATAAATAATAAAGCTTCCCGGTTCTCTAGCTATGTTTAGTGCTTTTTGAGTTTTCAAGAGGATTCAAGATCAAGACCCATACTCATCTTTCCAACCTTGTGCAATCCGATAACGAGGACTTCGTTTGTGCCTCGGGATCACTCTTTGCCATTTGCACATGTCCACCTATCTAAAAGTGTGTGTTCATCTCTCCCCCCTCCTTGATAACATTATTTTTCCAATGACCTTTTTGACGAGTCTCGGTAACACCATGAGAAGCTAGTCTTGTTTTAATAATATTTCAACTATAATATCTTGGTATGACTAAACTTTCCTATAGCTCCATATAAAGCTTTCCACCATATACTTTGAGAGAGGAAAGGAGTAGAACAAGTAGGCTTGAGAGACAAGATGAGATGAGAGTACATGAGCAAAGTGCAGGATGGTTATTTTTGATCTTGGTAAAGCAATTTTTCTCTTTATCTCATTCTTTATTTTTCAAAATTTCTGAGATTTGTTTAAAAATTTGAGAGCATGATCAAGTACTTGTGGAAAGAGCTTGAATGATATCTACCCTCCATAAAGATAAAGTTAGTACATTATGGAACTTTAATGAATATAAATCTAGAGAGCATTATGTTTTCTCATGTATGATCAAGTGTAGGGTATGAACATCGAAGGGCAACGCTGATATCCATTGAAGGCTTACTCGAGGACGAGCAAGGTTTAAGCATGGGGGATGTTGGCGGTCGATTTCCGTCAACCTAGCCACATGTTTACCTTCTATGTTGGTATTAATTTGATGTTTAGACTAACGATCCTAACCCTTATTATATGTCAAATTTGCACTCGTGCATGGTATTGGGAGTTTATTGTTTACACTGGAATCAAGAGCCTAAATGAGGACTTCTGGGTAAAGTTCATTAAGGGTTTTACAAGAAGATCATGGACCCCGGGACAAGTCAAGATACAAGATGAACATGACTCCAAATGAACCAAGGACTAAAGCATGAAGCCGAGAAGTGTCGAGGACTTAGACGGAAGATGGAGGAGTTCATACGCAAAGCACTCTTATCTAAACTGCGAGGAAAATGACGTCAAGGACCCACATGCAACTCGGCAAAAGTTCTAGAAGACACGAAAAGCGACGGGAAGGAAGTCGGGGCCGAACTGGGCCGAAATGGGCCCAGGCCGACTGGCCCAGC
The DNA here is from genome assembly GCA_036936925.1 of Cenchrus fungigraminus. Classification (NCBI taxonomy): domain Eukaryota; kingdom Viridiplantae; phylum Streptophyta; class Magnoliopsida; order Poales; family Poaceae; genus Cenchrus; species Cenchrus fungigraminus. The sequence goes on along the minus strand of CM072781.1, from coordinate 63,036,032 downwards.
CCATTCCGGGCCCGGTTCGGCACCCCCTTTGACCTAGACGACCTTCGGGCTATTTATAGTCCCCGTGCCTCGAGCCACGCATAAAGCCATTCGTCATCCGCCGCCGAGGAGCTAAGAAGAGAGGGACACCATTCCGGAGAGGAGAGGGTCGAGATGGTTGACTAGGGTTTCCCTAGCCGACATGGGAACCTTGCATGGAAGACCACGTCGGAGTTCTAGAAGCAAGGATCAAGATCATGGTAGTACCCCGGTGGTAATCTTGTCCATGTATTATACTTCATGTTAAATTTGCAAGATTGAATCCGATTTCTAGCGATCAATTGCTTTCACTACGATTTTGTCTTCGCTTGGGTTTTCTTATTCTCCAATCTATTCCGTGGATAGATTGCATAGGATGTTCTTGTAGCCATGGTGGCTAGAGGTGCATACCTGACCTTCCGAGTGTTTTCAACATGTTCCTCGTGAACGTGCTCTTAGGTTCACCTACACAATAAGTGGACATCGTGACAGGATGTTGATCACGTGTACGGTAGGTTCCTTCGAGGGTTGGAACGGAAGCCAAGATTTAAAGAGGATTTTAATGAGATTCATTTGCTTTATTCTTCTTGGTTTTGGAACTTCAACAAAAGACCCGATCCAATCTCTAGATTGGTTTTACCTCCCCTCTCTTTCTCTTGCTACCTCTGGTGTTAAGTAGATTAGATGTGTTTTCATGGTTCTTCCATAGATTAGATGCAAAAACCCTTGTCAAGATCAAAGTATTTTCCGCTTATTAGATTGGATCTTGCGTTACACATTGTTCCACGGATTCGATACCTTGGGTTCACCACTCAAGGGAAGAAGGGTCCCTTGACTATGACGGGGGATTTGTCCTCTTGCAAGTCCAAACGTACTTTGATGCAACAATCAACCGTCAACATATGGCGAGGAAGACAAGAGCGCAAGGGTTTAGACTGGTTCAGGCCTCTGGAGAGCAAAACCCTACATCCAGTTGTGGTGGTGGATTATGTGAGAGAGATGAAGGTGTCCCCTTGAATGGAGCCCTAGGCCACCTTATATGGGGGACGGACTAGGGTTTCCATTCAAGGTCGGTGGACCCATATCTGGGTTGGTTACAATTTGGGAAGCTATCCTTCCGGATTACAAGGAGTATCCCGTGATACTCGGACCTACAGGCGGCGGCGCGCCGCGTCCTAGAGCCTTGACTTGCACGCCAAGTACTGCGGATCTTCCGGGATCTTGATTAGGTCGCCCGGAGTCATCGGAGTTGCAGATAAGGTCGATGGGCCCACTTGTAGGTCGGTGGGGCTTCTGGCAGGTCGGGTTCACTTGTCAGGGACCTCTGGGACACTGGCCGGTGGGGACCCAGGGCTACCCATGTCTCTCACCCGTCCAACCTCATCGCTCGACTCGTTCATCCGCTCCACCACCATACACTCTGCGACGTTGCAGTATGGATTTTTCATGATGACGGAGGAAGAGGAGGAGAGGCTTGGTCGCCTAGAGAAGAGGATTGTGCCCAACGTTGACTTTGATGATGATGCTCTCCAAGTGTTTGGATTTCTCCTGGATATCTATCAAATGATGAATCACCTTGGTTGGGGGCAATTTTCTGATGGAGTAGGGGTGAGTTTTCAATTGGAGCTTGCCATGGAAATTCTCATGATCATGGCACCAGTTATTAATGAAGGGGTGCCATCCCTCTCATTTCGACTCAAGGATGATGAGCAAATAATTTCTTATGAGCAAATTAGAGAGTTGCTCGGTTTCAAGAGGGAAGCCCCAGAGCAAGTGGATGTTAATGAAACTATATTGGAAGGATTTTGTAGTATGATTTCAGGAGAAGATAACCGGCAAAGAAATAGCATCCGGAATCCCATCATCCGGATATTTCATTCTTGGATGAGCAAAAAGATTTTGGGAAGAATGAGAGAGTCCAAGATCACTGACAAGGAACTTAATTGGCTTTATTCAGCATTGATTGCAAGGCAAGCCATTGATCCGTCATATATCATGATCAATCGGTGGTGTTGTGAGGCAACTTCGGGGACTGGACATATTGATTCGGGATGCTATCTCTCTATGATAGCAATTTTTGTGAAACCGGGAATTTCAAGGAACCCAAAATTCCTACTTGCGGGGAATTCACTTGGGATTGATTACATGAAGTAAGGAAAATACATTAGTGGAGATGAAAAGAGAGGGTACAAGGTGGCAAAAGTCAATGTTCCTCTCCCAAATATGAGGCTGAAATTATTTATGGAAGGGAGAGAGAATTGGTTAGAAGAAGGAATTCTTGTGTCGGCCAAGAAGAACAAAAGAGGAAGAATTATAGAAGTGGGATCGTCTTCCGCAGCCCAAGACCAAGGAGGGGCTGCATATCATCAACCATATGGAGGGATTCCTATGCCACCACCCTACTACGGAAGTGTGCCAATGCAAGCATGGGGGAGTGGTGCATCCATACCACCACATCCTCCAACATATTGTCCACCAACTTTTGTAGTGCCAAATGAAGCATTTGTGGCACCTTATGCAAGCATGCCCCAGCCCCAACAAAGTGCAGCCATCATTGGGGCGTATATGCAAAGGAATGTGCAAGACGTTGAGAGGATCCGGAGTCATGTCGACCATTGGCAAGAAGGAACGGCGGGAATCGCCCATCAACTAGGACGCCTTCAAATTGTGCCACCGAATCAATTTCATGGAGGGGCCATGCAAACATATTATGAGCAAGGATTCAACGAAAGTCAACCGACGGAGCAAGAGCAATCGAATGAGGAGTGAAGAAAGAAGGAAGGGATGAAGCATTTTAAGTGTGGTTTGATTTTTCCTTTTCCTTTTCTTTATTTTTCATCTCGTGTGCGTTTATGTATGCGTAGTATTTTCTTGTTTTTATTTAATTTCAGCATGTGTGTGGTAGTAGTAGTTTTGCTTTCCATCACCATGAATAAGTTTCACCACCGTTTTTATGATCTTTAATATGCATGGAAAATTGTACCATGTTGATATGTGATGATCGTTGCCGCTTTGCTCGATCCTATGCTTGATTTATGCATGTTTAAGCTAGTGCTCTCTTTTAATATGAATCTGAAATTTAATTAAATACTAGCCTAATCTTGTGTGGAGGTTACGATAACTTAAGTCCCATAGTTCTTTTTCGTTGCTCTCAATTTTGAATGAATCAAAGAACCTTTTTGTTCTTAAAAAGTTATGCTAACCTTGTCACAAGTACCGCTTGCATTTTGCACTACCTATCCAAAGACTAAATTTACTTGAGTGCAAAACATTAGTAAATACAAGATTTATTTTTGGGTGCATTAATTCAAGGCCTGATTTCTCTGGCCCGAGACTAAGAAGCTGGTCATTCCGTTTTTGCGTATCGTTCTTTATGCTAGCCTCTTCTATCCGTGCATTGTGAGTTTCCGCATTGGGAATTTCGCAAACCTCGCCGGATATCCAACCAAAACCCAAAAATATCTTTTTTTGTGTTCACCTCCTTGACCACAACCCAATATTTGAGTATGGATGAATACTTCGAGGAAGATTACAAGGAAGGTACATCAAGTGAGCAAGATTTTGGGAGACTTCCAAAATGATCCCTAGAAGATTTTTCGAGTATCTCTCTCTAAGAAAATATGAGAGCTTCAATTTCTACCTTGACACATTTATCACCTATTTTGCCCGAGGACGAGCAAACATCTAAGCATGGGGGGGTTGCCAAGGAAGTGCTAGTATAGTCTAGAGTTCAAGGGGAGCAAATAAAAAAGAGAGAAAAAGTATGATGAAAGAAAAAAATGATGAAAAAATGATAAAGAAGAAAAAGTATGATGAGAAAAAGAAAGAAAGAAGAAAGAAAGAAAAATAATAATAAAGCTCCCCGGTTCTCTAGCTATGTTTAGTGGTTTTTGAGTTTTCAAGAGGATTCAAGATCAAGACCCATACTCATCTTTCCAACCATGTGCAATCCGGTAACGAGGACTTTGTTTGTGCCTCGGGATCACTCTTTGCCATTTGCACATGTCCACCTATCTAAAAGTGTGTGTTCATCTCTCCCCCCCCCCTCCTTGATAACATTATTTTTTAATGACCTTTTTGACGAGTCTCGGTAAGACCATGAGAAGCTAGTCTTGTTTTGATAATATCTCAACTATAATATCTTGGTAGGACTAAACTTTCCTATAGCTCCATATAAAGCCTTCCACAATATACTTTGAGAGAGGAAAGGAGTAGAACAAGTAGGCTTGAGAGACAAGATGAGATGAGAGTACATGAGCAAGATGCAAGATGGTTATTTTTTATCTTGGTAAAGCAATTTTTCTCTTTATCTCAGTCTTTATTTTTCAAAATTTCTGAGATTTATTTAAAAATTTGAGAGCATGATCAAGTACTTGTGGAAAGAGCTTGAATGATATCTACCCTCCATAAAGATAAAATTTAGTACATTATGGAACTTTAATGAATATAAATCTAGAGAGCATTATGTTTTCTCATGTATGGTTAAGTGTAGGGTATGAACATCGAAGGGCAACTCTGATATCCATTGAAGGTTTACTCAAGGACGAGCAAGGTTTACGCACGGGGGTATATTGGCGGTCGATTTCCGTCAACCTAGCCATGAGTTTACCTTCTGTGTTGGTATTAATTTGATATTCACACTAACGATCCTAACCCCCATTATATGTTATGTTCGCACTCACGCATGGTTTTTGGAGTTTATTGTTTACACCGAAATCAAGAGCCTAAATGAGGACTTCCGGGTAAAGTTCATCAAGGGTTTTACAAGAAGATCATGGAGCCCGGTACAAGTCAAGATACAAGACGAACATGACTCCAAATGAACCAAGGACTAAAGCGTGAAGCCGAGAAGTATCGAGGACCTAGATGGAAGATGTGGGAGTTCATACGCCAATCACCCTTCTCTACACCGCGAGGAAAATGACGTCAAGGATCCACATGCAACTCAGCAAAAACTCAGGAAGTCGTGAGAAGCTTCGGGAAGAAAACCGGGGGCAAACCACGCCAAGGAGGCCCTAGGCCGGTCGGCCCAGGCTGGCCGGCCTGGCCCTCCTGTGGGTCGGTTCGCCGCCCCCTTTGACCTAGCACCCATTCGGGCTATTTATAGTCCCCGTGCGAAGTGCCAACCATCAAGCCATTCATCATTCGCTGCCGAGGAGCATAGGAGCTTGAGGGACACCATCTCGGAGAGGAGGGTCGTGCTAGTCGTCTAGGGTTTACTTAGCCGATGTGGGAACCTTGCAAGGAAGACCACGTCGGAGTTCCGGAGGCTTGAATCAAGATCAAGGTAGGATCCCGGTTGGATCTTATTCATGTATACACTTATGATGGAGTTTTAATGGATCCGATTTCTAGCGATCGAGTACCTTTATTTATGATTCTTGTTCTTGCTTGGGTGTTTCTTCCTCAATCTATTCTCGAGATAGATTGCATGGGATGTTCTTGTAGCCGCGGTGGCTAGAGGTGCATACCCGATCTACCAAATATTTCAACGCATTCCTTGTGAGTGTGCTCTAAGATTCAACTGCGAAGAAAGGGGAACATCGTGACAGGATGTTGAGACCGAGTACGACGGGGTGACTTAGGGGGTTTGACCGAAGGTCAAGGTTTAAAGACGCTTTTAATGAGATTTGTTTTGCTCTCTTCTATCTTGCTCAGAACTACGATATAAGCACGATCTAGACCCCTCTGTATCAGTACCTCTATGCTTTCTCTTGCTACCTCTCATGATCTTAGTAGATTAGATGCATTCGAAACTTCTTCAAGATGCAAGTGTTTTTCGATTATTGGATTGAGTCTTGCATTGCACATGTTCCACGGATTCGATACCTTGGGTGATACTCGAGGGAAAAAGGTACTACATGACCCGTAAGCTTGCAGTGAACTATGGTGCGTTATTTAACCATCAACACTCACGCCGGCTACTGAGCGACGTCCCAGGCGGAGCCAGGTTAGCGCAGTAGTGGGCGGCGGCGGTGGATGCGACGGCGGGAGCCACTGGAGACGGTGGTAGAGGGCGCCGCGGGGGCTTGCCGCCGTTAGGGTTAGGGTTTGGGGCTTCAGGGTTTGGAGCTTCGGGGGTGCGGTGGTGGATGACTGCTAGGGTTCCGGCGAACCTTCACTACAAGAAAATTGTTGACTAGTGATGCAACCACATTTTAGCGTCATTGATTTATGACGTTCCTGGCCGATCTCGTCATTAAATTTCACTTCCGAGCAAATTTAGTGACAAAAAAAACTTTCATCATAATGGTCGTTACTGTAGCCAAGCATTCCCTATTCTAAGCTAGTTTTGTGACGCCATAAGCTCCCCAACAGCGTCATAAACCAACTTTGGTCCCACATGTAAGCATTATTTTAAAAATAGAGTGTTCCAAGTCATCATAAAATTCGGAAGGGTCCCACATGTAAGCATTCTTTTGAAAATAGAGTGTTCCAACTCGTCATAAAATTTTGTAGGGTCCCACATGTAAGCATTTGTTAAAAAATAGTTTTCCAATTCATCATAAAATTTAATAGGGTCCCACAAGTCAGTTTGATAAAAAAGGGAGGAAAATTAAAAGGGATACAATGTCATTAGCTGGGGTCGAACCCAATACCTTTGATTCTGAAGGGGAAGGCAGCACTACCACTGAGACATGATATAGTTTGTGTTATTTGAGCCAAGAAGATTCTTTATATTTGTTTATTTGTGTTTATATTATTTTGCATGCCCCATGTAAGTTAAAGCAGATAAATATGGTGGTAAAACAAGGAGAAAATGTGCTCCTCCCGTGGGTCGAACCTATTGCCACTCGAAGGCGAATTTCTTACATTGACCAGGTCCCACCTGTAAATTTCAGGTGAGTCTTTAATATAAGTTGGTAATTCGAAGGCGAAACGCTTCACTGCCTTCGCAAAGACTCTCGACTTTTGCTATGCAGATCGGCAATTCGAAGGTGAGACTTTTGGCACGAATGGCAGATCCTAGCGGCGACAGGAAGATGGTTGCGCCACCACTTCCAAGCAACGAGATGATGAAACAGCACGACGAGGTTAGTCCTCTGGTTTGAGCCGCTATATGTTCTCCTATCTTCCTAGGTTTGGGGATATCAAGATTTAGGGATCTAGAGGATTGATGATCATATATGTTAGATTCAGATTTCATCGTACCTTTAGATTTGCACTTCAATTGGTGTTAGAAGTTGATAGGGTATAGACAATTCATAGGTGTTAGATTCAGTTAATTTTCAATTTACATCGTCTTACGATAGGTTCTCATATTTTAGTAGCTTCTAGATGTTCTTCATGCCACTCGTTTTATGGATTTTTATGGAGGTGCACAGTTGATAGGATTGATAGGTCCTTATATTTTCAATTTGCATCGTTTTATGGATTGATCGATTGAAGAGACTATCTGTGAGCTGCAGACTGTGAAGGGACATCTGGGTTCTGCCATGATTCTTATCCTTTGCACAACTCATAGGTGTTAGATTCAGTTAGTTTCCAATTTGCATTGTTTGATGGATTTATAGATTCTTGTATTTTACTAGATTCTGCAGGAGATTCAAGTCAATGCCACGGAGCTAAAAGCACTACAAGAGGTTGTACTATACAAGGGCCTATATAAGGAAACGTTACAGCAGCTGAATGACATGTCTAACCTATTGTTACAACAGGAGAAAGCCACGCTGGAAAAATATAATGAGTTACAGAAGGAGCATAATGAAGTGTTAAAAGTGGCTTTCCAATTGATGGAAGAGAATATATCCCTGTTGAAAAAAGAGAACATGAATCTCAAAGCTGCAGGAGGCCAGAAATGAGATGGAAAGTTCCAGCAATCATTATGATTATAAATGGGTAGCCTCGGTGGCAATGCTAATTAGATGTTTGTGAACATTGTGTTGATCATGTATTCTGAACATTGTGCCTTATGCTTGTATTTTGGTGTTGGCTACTCTTGAGCTCATCAGTGCGCAGGCGGCCTCCGCTTCAAAAACTTGTTGCTGGTACTATTTGTTGACACCGTTTTTTGACACATGTCAGAAGAAAGATGAAGAAACATCAGAAAGGCCTCAAAGCCGATAAAGAAAGGAGAGGGACAACCAGCCGATCTGGGATCAGCCGATTGATGGAGAAGAAACATGGCAGAAGAAGAATACGCCAAAAGGAAGGAAGACGGAGGCAGGTCAACAATCAAGTTGACATTGGGTCAAAGATAGTTTAGAGAGTCCGATTCCTATGAGAATCATTAAGTTTTTTGGTAGTTTTATTTCTTTAGATTCAAGTAAACGGTGTCGTCATCGACTAGGAGTCATGTTGTCCTCAGGACATAAATAGCGACCCTGCGTGGTCGCAAAAAGATTGTACACACTAATATCAACAAAACCTTTACTTTTTCAAGTCGGTGACTTCGCCACCCCTTTTTTACTTCTTCTTATTTTCTTGTTTCTTCAAACGCCATTCTTCTAGCTCGTCGGGCCGCATCGATCGACCTCCAGCAAGCTTGTCAGTACCGTTTTATCGAATAATAACTAGGCTTTAACCTCCGGGCGCATCGCTGTGGTTTCGTCTAAGTTTTGTTCACAACTTATCGATATCAGCTAGGTTTGCAAGTCTTTTCTTGTTTATTTAGCTTTTATCACCAATTTATCCAGCTCGTAATCTCGTCGTATCAGCTATTGTCGCTCTTGCATCGTTTCACTATGATCTAGCCGATTCAGATCCGGTTTCGAGTGTTGTCTCGTAGCGCTTAGTTTGCTCTGCTTTTGCTCGCGCTTTGCCTACGTCATCAAATCAGCTGATCTAGCCGTTTTGGTTATACTTGCACTTCGGCTGCTCCAGCTAGCCGATTCGCTCTACAGTAGTATCGGCTGATCGAGCTGTTACTCATCGAAGACCCACATCAGTTCTCTAGCCGATCTAACCCGCATCTAACGTTTCCTATCTTTTCGTGCCGATCAATGGGTCAGGTCGGTTGGCACGCCTTGTTACATCCCGAGGATCCGTTACGTGTTGCCGTTGAAGAACTTTATTCCGTTTTTTGCGTCAACACATCTTGGCACGCTCAGTGGGACACGAAGAATCAGTCAACAATGTCATGATCAAAAATTCCTAAAGAGGCTGGTGCAGACAAGACACAAGCTATCACGTTAGATTAACTTCGTGAAGAAGACAAAGCTAAGTTCGATGAGCGCATGGCAGAATATGGTCAGCTTTTGATGAGCAGTTTCAGCTTAACCAAGCAAGGAGCTATCAAGAAAGCTCCTCTTCCAAGACCTCATGAATTGATAATACAAGCCGACCCTGGGAAGCTGCAAGATATGATGACAAAGGCCATGCACCAATCTTTTATTGATCGGTCTTCTGTCTTCAAGAGCACAGTGCAAAATTCTGTAAAAGAAGTGCTCAGAGATGAACTCACAAGTGGATACAAAGGACCTGTGTATTATCAACCTGCAACCACAACTGGGATTGTTGATCCTTCAAGTTCTCCAAGCCACGACACTCCTACTATCCCTGATGTGTCAACGATTCTTTCAGAAAAGGACACAAATGGGAAGAGTGTTGCAATTGAAACAACTCAACGAATGGAGGAAATCTCTGCTGGTCCGTACGCTGCAAAGTTTGGAGAGTTAATTGGAACTGTAGTACAGCATGACAAAGGAATCATATTTTCTTTCATTGAGCCAAAAACTCTCAAAGCGAAGTATTATGACATTCAGCCGTTACATATGCACATGGTCAAGCCTATTCAATCGGCTCAAGAGAATTCTAGCATGCAGAAAACTCTAGCACAAGTAGCTACTAATGGGGTAGCAACTGATCAACCCATCATAAGTCATCCATTAACACCAGAGCAGATGAGCCCAGCTGATCAAGCTTATGCAGTTAGGACTTATGCTACAAATTTGCAGGAGCAATACAACAATGCCATGTATCAGGCAGCATTATGGGATCAAATGACTCAACCTGGGAATTCGCAATATCAGTTGCCAGAATAACGTATACAAGGTACTCCAAACAGGCAACATACACAGCAAGGAAGTCAGCACAGAACACCTCATTCAGGTGGGATTCCTCAATATACGGCTTTTCAGTCACCTTTGGCTTCGCAGCCAATTATGTACGAACAGCTAGGAGCATTTGGAGTTATGCAGAGTCGGCCAAGTCCTTCGGCAAGTAATCAGCCAATTGACCATAATAAGAAGTTTGTGGCTGAGATTACAGATTTGATACAAAACCAGTTTGGGTTAAAACCAAAGCAGCAGACCAACATATATCGGACACCATATCCTGTTTATTTTGATCAAATTCCATTCCCTCAGAGATATAAAGTGTCTGACTTCACCAAGTTTACTGGTCAATATGACACCTCCACTATCGAGCATATCAGACGATTCATTATTCAGTGTGGGGATGCAGGGTCAAATGAGGCATTAAGGGTTCGGTTGTTCTCATCCTCTCTATCGGGTCCAGCCTTTGCTTGGTTTATGTCGCTACTGGCTGATTCTATTCAAAGTTGGGAAGATCTGGAGAAAAAGTTCCATGGTTATTTCTTTTCTGGAATACATGAAATGAATATTACCGATCTAACCAGCTTGAAGCAGAGGAACGATGAGTCGGTGGTAAATTTTGTTCAAAGATTCAGAGACAAGGAACAAGTGCTTCAGCTTATCTCTGACTGATAAACAACTGGCAGAATTGACTTTTCAAGGACACTTGCCTTCAATTAAAGAGAAATATGCTTCACAGGAGTTTGAGAATATAAGCCAGTTGGTACACCGATTGAGCCATGAAAGTTCTTCTCGGCCTTATGAACCTCGACGGAGTTATCAGAAGAAGATCTCTTATGTGGAGAATTCTGATTCAGAAGAAGAGGTTGAGGTTGATCTAGCTGAATGGGTTCCAAACAGGAAACCGATTGCGTGTCCTTTCGGCAAGAAAGAACCTGAGAAATTCGGTTTTGATATAACTAAAGCCGATAAGATATTTGATCTCCTTCTTCAGCAGGGACAGATTAAACTCTCTCAGAATCACTCTATCCCGAGTGCTGAAGAGCTTAAGAAGATCAAGTACTACAAGTGGCATAATGCTACATCCCACAACACTGACGAATGCAAGGTGTTTCATCAACAGATTCGAAATGAAATAGATCATGGGAAGCTTAAATTTAAGACACCTTCCAAGTCAGGAAAGCCCATGAAGATTGATCAACATCCTTTCCCTACTAACGTAGTGGAATCAACTTCACAAACAAAGGTATTGACATCTGAATCAGCTCAGAATAAAAAGGTCATCGATCCAAAGGCTCAGATAACAACAGAAGAAGCAAAAGGAAAAGGATTACTTGAGAAGAATAATCCAAGAGCGCCCAGCAAAGTTTCTCAATCCCAGTTTCTTCTGAACAAGTATCAATGCCATCAACAAAGGATCAGAAAAGGAGAAGAATGGGCAAGGCACAATTCAAATCAGTGGAGGTGCCCGTTCTTCAGATACTGTTGGGAGGAAGGGATTAAACTTCCAACAATGGATAATTGTCCAGAGTGCAATGGTTTTTATTCTGAAGGACAATCTTCCAAAAGGGCCTGCTTTGATGACAGAGGAAATAGGCTAGCAAACAGCCGAGGGTTTCATGACAAACGGATCCCAGTACATGATTGGCTGGGGGGTAGGATCAGCGTTTATGATCGGCTAGGAGGCAAAATCAGAGAGAATCGGACAGACTTCGATTGGTTAGAAGAGATGGCTAACAGCAGGGTCCCCGATGAAGACGTATTGGCAAGGAATCAAGAAAGGCGTAATGCTACATACGAGGACAGAAGCCAACACACAGTTCATCAACCTAAATGGTGCCCAGAAGGTTTAACTAAGTCTCAGAAGAGAAGAATCCAGTGCTTGTGATAATTGGAACAGCAAGAAGAGATTGAAAAGCAAGCACTTGATAAAAAGAAGGTCCGATCCCAAATCTGGCGACCTAAACCCAAATTTGACAAGGGAGAAAGTCAGCTAGTAGCAGATGTTAACATGGTCTTCATGTTACCCAAGGAGTTTATGACTCTTGGAAATAGCTTAGATGAAGAAAATTCAGATGAGGAGTTGGGATCGGCTCAGCTAACCTTGGATCCAATGCTGGCCAGTTTTGAGAAACTAGATAAGGAGAAGTGTCAGCATATGAAAGTTGTGTTTCTCAAAGGACTTGTCCATGGGAAGCCGGTCACAAGGCTCCTGGTAGATAGTGGTGCATCAGTCAATCTTATGCCCTATTCAATGCTTCGAAGGTTTGGGAAAAGTGAACAAGACTTAACCAAGACCGACATCATGCTACTTGATTTCGAAGAAAAACTCATCATCTGCAATGGGTGCTACATGTGTGGATCTGACAATCGGCAGTAAAACCCTTCCAACTAGCTTTTTCATTATCAAGGGGAAGGGATCATACAATTTACTACTTGGAAGAGATTGGATTCACGCTAAATGTTGCATTCCGTCTACCATGCATCAATGCGTGATCCAATGGATTGGAGATTCAGTGGAAGTAGTCAATGCCGATTCTTCCTTCCATATTGCAGCAGCCGATAAACATTGGAATTTTGATAAAGTCATCTGCATATCAGGAAAAGTGTGGGAGATAGATTTCCTCAAAGTGTCTAACTTCGAGCTTCAGCTGATCTAGATGATCGGTTCTCAAATATAAAAGGAATAAAAGGCTGCATCGGCCGATTGACTTCGACAAAATTAGGCCGATGCTCGTCAAGATCAAGACAAGGTTGGAAAAGTGGATTTAATACTTAGCCGATTACTACTTCTGGCGCTTTAGCCGATTTAGATTTCGGACAATAGCCGATACTAAGTTATCGCCTTTAGTGGAAAAAATTGTAAGAAAATAAAGGAGTGTTCAAACATTTATAGCCGATGCAAGATTCGGATAAAGGCCGATGTAACAATCACCCTTAGAACAAAAATAAGAGCATATATATATACTTTTCCTCATATTTCAGTACATCGTGTTTACATCTTCATAGAAGAACAACGGAGTACAAGATTTAGAAGATAATTATCCTATCTCTCATGTGACGAGGATATTAAATCGATGAACACCAGAGAAAGATGGGGTACTGCGAAGAGGAAACAGAAGACTAAGATCTTCGCCAGATTCTATGATCTTCCACCGAGAGCTCCACGAGTTGATGACCAAGGTGGTCGTCCCCTCGGCGTGCTCTTCCTCTAACACAGGTGCAACAGGTCATTCTACCTTGCTCCTTCTCTTCAGCCGTTGAACCCAAGCTTTTCACAAGGATTCTTCTAGCTGTTGTACCTCCTAGCTTCGCAAAAGGAGTTGAAGAAGGCGAGGTGATGCTGCACTATTTCACAAGAATTCTTCTAACCATGGTGGGAAAAGAGTAAAAAGGAAAGATCAAAGAGCAGAAGCCTGCGCCCTATCAGATCTATTCTATACACCATGATGAACAGATGTGAAGAGCCGATGTAAATATGGATGCTATTTATAGCCCAAACCAGAGGGAATGGAGGCCAGAGAAGATAAGAAGGAATCGAAAAAGATGCCAGATCCGGTCAAAATAGTAACTATTTTTCCGTGAATCGCTCAGTTTCCAGGGGTCAACATTGATCCTAGTGATATGTTTCCCCAAAAGAGGGAGGGGTACTCAAAAGCTGGTGAAAGAGAAAACTCTAAGCTCTAGAAGAGGAAAAGACAAAAGGGAGTATCCCTCAATGTTGCTGGAAACATCAACAAGTTTACTGGCAGCGACATGAAGCAAAACTATTTCAAGAGGATGTCTGTTGCAGTAAACAAAGCTCTAAGTCTTCCTGTAAACACTCCAAGAGGAAGATGCCTCCCATCCCTAAAGACAGCTGGCCGATCCAGGGGCTTTTGGCTAAAAGAAGAAAGGAGCTTATAAAGAGGAAACCGGTGAAGAACCCATTGGGTTATAAGCCGAGTTTTATAGGAAGGATACATGGAAAAGATAGTTCAGAATCACATGCCGACATTAAAAGATTGGTGGCATTCAAGGATAAGTGGAAGCAGTCATCTGCCACGACTCAGAGAAGTCACGAGATGGGCAGTAAATATTGTCGGAAGAGAGATGGTTATCCAGTGTCTGAAGACAATGAAGGAAAAGCTAATTACATCGGCTAAATAGGCCGATCACATTACATCAAATTTTTTCCGGATTTTGACTTTGAAACTTCGAGTTCATTAATAGCACCATGAGCGTTGATGATCGTTAGAATCCTTGCTACATCCTCATGGTTGAAAGACTAGAGAAAGTAATTAGAAACAAAGACTGATTCACAAGAAAGAAGAGATAGATGCTTGATTGATAATTTGGCTTCTGAAAAGCCAACATTGACTCAGAAGATATGGCAAGCACCAACAAATTTAGGTTGGGGATTCTACATGTCGACAAATTGTAGAGCATATACCAGGGATGATTGCCCTTCAACAGCACTGAAAGCAACTGCAACCTTCATAGCATCATCTAGATGAAGAGCTCTGATTAACAGAAGTTCATCAAAGGACAGTAACAGGTACTGCTTCCTGAAAATGTTTGCAAGAAGAGATGCCTCCCATGACTAATGAGAAGGGATATGCTCTTTGGATGCATTGAAGTTAGCACTGAGAAAAGCTCATGAGAAAATCTATAGACGAAAGAGTGAATTTATAAAGGAAGAAGCAAGACAGAATCACATGATCAAATCAGGCACCAATAAGGAAAGATCCAAAATATTCAAAGCAGGAGTAGAAAGACAGGAAAGAACTTCTGGTAATCCCCATGTGCAAGAAGAAAAAATCGAAAGAGACAATTTCAGAGCAAAAGAAATTTACTCTGAAATTGGGGGGCATGTGTTGACACTATTTTTTGACACGTGTTAGAGGAAAGATGAAGAAACATCAGAAAAGCCTCAAAGCCGATAAAGAAAGGAGAGGGACAACCAGCCGATCTGGGATCAGCCGATTGATGGAGAAGAAACGTGGCAGAAGAAGAATACGCCAAAAGGAAGGAAGACGGAGGCAGGTCAACAATCAAGTTGACATCGGGTCAAAGACAGTTTAGAGAGTCCGATTCCTATGAGAATCGTTAAGTTTTTTGGTAGTTTTATTTCTTTAGATTCAAGTAAACGGTGTCGTCATCGACTAGGAGTCATGTTGTCCTCAGGACATAAATAGCGACCTTGCGTGGTCGAAAAAAGATTGTACACACCAATATCAACAAAACCTTTACTTTTTCAAGTCGGTGACTTCGCCACCCCTTTTTTTACTTCTTCTTATTTTCTGGTTTCTTCAAACGTCGTTCTTCTAGCTCATCGGGCTGCATCGATCGACCTCCGGCAAGCTTGTAAGTACCGTTTTATCGAATAACAACTGGGCTTTAACCTCCGGGCGCATCACTGTGGTTTCGTCTAAGTTTTATTCACAACTTGTCGATATCAGCTAGGTTTGCAAGCCTTTTCTTGTTTATTTAGCTTTTATCACCAATTTATCCAGCTTGTAATCTCGTCGTATCGGCTATCGTCGCTCTTGCATCGTTTCACTACGATCTAGCCGATTCAAATCGGGTTTCGAGTGTTGTCTCGTAGTGCTTAGTTTTCTCTACTTTTGCTCGCGCTTTGTCTACGTCATCAAATCGGCTGATCTAGCCGTTTTGGTTATACTTGCACTTCGGCTGCTCCAGCTAGCCGATTCGCTCTATAGTGGTATCGGCCAATCAGGTTGTTACTCGTCGGAGACCCACATCAGTCCTCTAGCTGATCTAACCCGCATCTAACATTTCCTATCTTTCCGTGCTGATCAACAGGTCAGGTCGGCTGGCACGCCTTGTTACATCCCGAGGATCTGTTACGTGTTGCCGTTGAAGAACTTTATTCCATTTTTTGCGTCAACAATATTACTACTACTACTACTACTGTTTTTTCATTGTAAGATGTTGGGTTTTCTCATTGCGTAGCAGTGAGAGTTTAATCCTGTCCGACTGAATACTACAGAACGGACTTTATGGATGAGGAAGATATGGACGAGGAAGCTACGGTCTGTTGATATGTTGCAGGGAGGACCTTCCTACGTAATAAATGCATAACTGCTTGTTTCCAAGTCTGTAAAAAAAAGCAAGGTCCCACAAGGCCACAATTTAGTGTGACAAAAAAGGAGGAAAATAAAAAAACAAACAACGTCAACAACAAAGGTCGAACCCATGACCTTTATTCTGAAGGGCTAGGCAGCACTACCATTGAGACATGATGCAGTTTGTGTTATCTGAGCCAAACAGATATCTTATATTAGATTTTTCTACCATTGTCGATATGTTGATGTTTGCTACTTGGTGGTGTCAACTTTGTTGTTATGAGTTGAGAAACTTATTACTACCTGATCATCTTGTTGTGATGACCCAAGAAACTTGTTGCTACCTGATCATCTTATGATGTTTGATACTCGGTGGTGTGAACTTTGGGGTGATGAGTTCCTATGAGATCCCATCTTATTATGCCGATTTTGTTTAATCAATTTCAAATTGATTCGCGCATACTCCTAATCACCATTCTAAATTCATAAGCGTTGCATAACTGCGGAACTAGGCCAAAAAGAAGGTAGAGGGAGAACAACGGATATATCGTAATAATATAGGGGGTGTTTGGCAGGTTGCACAAGGCATATCCAGGCTTATGGAATGTAGTCTACTGCTGTTTGGCAACCTACATAGGGCCTTATGCAGGCTTTTGTTGTGCAAAAGGAGCCCCCCGGCCTGCATCCACAAAAACAGTGGGAAGAGCGTTTCTGGTTGTGCAGGCTTGCACAAGCCGTCGTCATGCTTCCCCTCACTCCCGAAGCCCACGTCCCCGCCGCCGGAGATGCCTCCCTGCCGCCAGAGCCCACTTCCTCGCCGCTGATGGTCGTTTCCCCGCTGTCGGACTCCATCCTCGCCTGAGCTGCCTTCCGCCAGACCACATCCACGCCG
Organism: Cenchrus fungigraminus; assembly: GCA_036936925.1. NCBI lineage: Eukaryota > Viridiplantae > Streptophyta > Magnoliopsida > Poales > Poaceae > Cenchrus > Cenchrus fungigraminus. Next base: position 63,019,059 of record CM072781.1, on the reverse strand, counting down.
GAGCTCTACCTGCCTTTCGCCGGACCACATCCACGTCGGAGCTCGGCCGCATCACCCACCGCCGAACCCCATCTTCGCCTGGGCTGCCTCCGCATCGGTGGAGCTCACATCCGCGTCGATGGAGTTTGGCTCCCCACCGTTGAAGCTCAGCCTGGGCACCAGCGCAAGGAGGGAGGAGATCGGGAGGGGAGGCAGAGGGAGGCATGGCGAGGAATTTCCACGAGGACCAGGAGCCGCTGCCGTCGGGTCCTCCATGGCCCGAGCTCGAGCCGCCGTCGCCGGATCTGACATGGCCCGAGCTCGAGCCCGCCGCTGCTCGTGCCCTGAGATCCCACACCGGGGATGGAGCTCGTGTCGTGCCGCCACCACCGGGGTCCCACACCTCCTACGCTGTCGACGACCACCACACGCGAGCTAGGGATGCGCTGCCGGAAGGTGGCCTACCCATGGCGACAACCGCAGCGGTGGCGGTTGCCACCTCCATCCTCTGCTCCGCACGAGCTGCTATGGGTGGTAACCTCACCTCTAGCAAATACAGGGTGATCCTGCCACAATGTGCAACCTATCAAACACGAGCATACCAACCCAGGCTATCTCTATTCACCCTACCAAACACGAGCGGTTTGCATTGTATTAGACATGCTTAGGCTAGCCTGGCTCCATATTCTAGCCAGACTAGAGTTAGCCAGGCTGCCAAACACACCCATAGTGATACAAGGGGGAAGTTAGGAATGAGGAAGGTCCGATCTTTTGATGTTTTGTAGGGAGAACCTTCGGGAGTAACAATTGTGTAACTACTTATTTCCAAGTGCCGCCTATTTCGTGTGGCCAGCCGCCTCGCAGTAACTACACACGTCAGCCCCAACAACAGCACGGAGTGGTTCTGGTAAGTTGGCAGGAGAAAAGCTCGCGCTGCAGCCAAAAAAAAGTTTTTCCATAGACAAGTGTATATATCTCATTTATCTCGACGACACGGCGTACACTACTGCAACTCTGCAAGAGACTCACCAGCACCACACTCTTGTTCCTTGTGGAAAAGGCTAGAGCTAGAGTCGGTATGTAGATCTGCTCTTGCCCGTGGCGGGAATGACGAATCGTAGCGGCCCTAGCGGCGGACGGAGGAGTAGGACTCGCTCCGGTTAGGTCAGTCCTCTGTTTTACCATGCTACTTTGACCTGACACTCTGGGTTAATAGACCATGTTCATGTATTTTAAAGGTGTTTGGAGTAGACTCCGTTGGCCCTAGATCGCCGACGCCTAGTCCTCATGAAGTTATCGTTCTAGATCCTAATGAAAACGAGTGCAAGGACGGTTTGCCTGTCCATCTGAGGTATGACTGGACAGGCGCCAACCCTGGGCGTCGGTATGTATGCTGCTGCGAGGTAAATGATAACTTGTTTCACTTCTAACAAATTTTGCTTCTGCGTTTCATGTTAGTGTGGTCAATCACTAATTATATGAATGAAATTGGCGACTGCAGATTGATGGCATGAAGTGCGCGTCGTTTAGGTGGATAGATCCAGAATGGGATATTAGGACTCTAAAAGTTCTAGAGAAACTAATGGAAATGAAGGGAAAAGCAGAAGAGGAAGCAAGGTCGTGGAAAGAAGCATGTACAGCTGAAGATGATGGTGCGATACTACGGGGAGGTAACCCATAACCTATTTGAGACAAGAAAGAAAATGAGAAATGATGCTCTATTGTCTCCTACAGAAAAGGGTGAAGCCAACAGGTACCTAAAAGCTGAAAGCGAGGCAATGATGTGGAAGGAAGAATGTGCAAAGGCTAACAAGGAGATTCAAGAGACTATCTCTGAGCTGCAGACGGTGAAGCAGCACCTAGATTCTACCACGATTGTGGTGAAGAAGGTGAAGGAATTGCTGCGACAGGCCTCATATAAGAGGTCACTCAAGGACAACAATGAGGCATATTGTGATTCGTGGTGTTATTGCTAGGTAGACGGTTCAGATTTGTATCATGGTTGTATTTTGGTGTTTGCTATCGGATCATCTTATGATGTTTGCTGCTTATTATATGTAGTGTGAACTTTGTGGTGATGAGTAGCTATGATTACGAATTTGATTGTGGTAGCAACTTGTTCCATCATATTTACCATTTAAAACTAATGCACTGCATAAGACTAATAATATAGATATTTGTATGTTATATATAGAAATGTGTTACAGATGGTTACATAATCAAAATCCACATTATGCATGGCTTCGAGTAGAGAAGAGTTGCTCATGCCAATAACCAATGACAACCGAAGTCAAACAAGTGCATATTTTTCACTCATCAAAAATTGAGACGTGCACTTAATTTGGGACGAATAAGTGCACATTTTGACTCCTCAAAAAATGAGATACGGAGTACAGTATGTGATTATTTTGGGATGGAGGGAGTACAACATTTCTTCTGGTCCCCATAAATATCCGACTCTTGCAACCAATAACAAACCACATTCTCGCACAGCGCCCTCTCCCTTCCTCTCCCCACTCTTGCAACCAACAACAAACTCCATTCTCGCACATCACCCTCTTCCTCTCCCCATGGAGCCATTGTCTCCTAGAGGTGCGGCGCAAGCCACATCCTCCTCTTCTTCTGATGAAAGGGAGGATCCCTAGTCGTCTGATGAAGAGGAGGTAGAGCAGAGCCCCATTCGAGTGCTGGTGGACACATCCTCTGATGATTCAGAGTTTGTAGAACAAATGGAAATCCAAGATGGGGTGCCTCTGAAACATCGCACCCCTCGCAGGTCAGCAAGAGGCGCTAGGGGTCAGGGGCGCGGAAGCACCGCCACTAGCCAGCGAACTGTCTTCTCCAAGCACCATCATCCTATCTCATCCTCATTAGTCGGCGGCAGTCAATCTCTGCCATCCTCGTTGAGCAGAGGCCATCATCCACCATGCTCGACCGACCGCCATAGAGCAGCACCATCATTCCCAGGAGGCGCTAATGGAGGGACGACCTCATCTGCAGTCGATGCCCGGGGTGGTCCGCCGCCATCTTCCATGGGCAGCGGCAACAGAATGACAACCTCGTCCGTGAGCAGCTGCAACAAGGTGTCAGGTGCACCATCGACCAAGAAGTAGCACCACAATTAGTGGTAACTACAACTAGTAGATGGATTAAAAGAAGTAGAGCAGCGGTTCTGTTTTATCATTTCTTTTACTACTGTTTTCTCAAGATGTTGGGTTTTATCATTACGTACTACTAAATTGTAAGATTTTGGTTTTCCTTATAAAATGTTGCGTACCAGTGACACTTTAATCCGGTCTGACTGAATACTGCATAACGGACTTTCTCTTGTTGTTCATGCAGTCTCATTGCATAGAACGACTACTGTTCGGCTCTGTTTTATCTTCTCTGTTACTACTATTTTTTCAAGATGTTGGGTTTTATCATGTGCGGGGAGAATTGCTGATATGTTGATGTTTGCTACTTTGTGGTGTGAACTTTGTTGTGATGAGTTGAGAAACTTGTAGCAACCTGATCATCTTATATGTTAGATTCAGATTTCATTGTACCCTTAGATTCGCACTTCGTTTGGTGTTAGAAGTTGATAGGCAATAGACAATTCATAGGTGTTAGATTCAGTTAGTTTTCAATTTGCATCGTCTTACGATAGGTTCTTGTATTTTAGTAGTTTTTGGATGTTTGCTACAAAACGAACTTTCGCTTGTGTTCATCCGGCATTTAAGAAATCAAGAGAACAGACTTTCCGTTTTCAATAAATTTATACCGAGGGAGTAGACACACATTACCATTTTAATTAGAAACAACACAATCCAAATACAAATAACACTACGAGACATATGCATTGATTACACATGAGGATGGATCCATCCACTATCCGTGGAAGTACATCGATCCACTATCACAACTCATACTACTACCCTCAAGACATACTACTACCATCACGACATACTACTACCATCACGGCCTCATGGCAATCCCGACTGCTCCTGCTTCCCCAACTCCTCCAAGTTCCATGCTCCGTCCCTTCCTTGCCCGGCCATTCTCCACATACTGCATACACAAATGAAGAACAAACCCAACATAAGCTAACAATATAATGAGACCGTCTCAATACCATGCATACATAAAGTAAACAAGATTAGCCAAGAAAATGATCTCACCCTTTTATCCCATTGAAGTTGAGAAATGCAAGACGAACGGTGTGCCCGCACTCACCTATTTATCGAGGACTACGACGGGCACGTGAGCTCGGTGTAGCATTGCTAATGTTACTATGGAAAACGTGAGATGCTCAGAATATAGTCAGGCCTACGCCTGATACGAATCTATCTAGGTTCAGTGGCGCACGTCGATTACATATGTGGACGATGGGTATCACGGGATGAGCCCGACGTGTCTAGGTATGCGTTCATTTCCAGACTCTCCGGTCTAGACCACAAGAAAGTCCTGCGGACAACTCAAGTCGCATCAGCTGCATCTAATGGCCGTCTCAACTGCATCAGCTCATGCCGCATCAACTGCGAGACAACTCTCTACCGTTTGTTTATGAAAAGTTTTAGGCATCAATTGCATCTGGAGAAACAGATTGGGTGCTGTAAGGCTGCACAACACAATTAGATCGACCGGATGTTCCTTGCATTGCAACACGCACGGTGCAGGATGACTTGACAAGTCCTCCTCGATTAGGTACGCTGCATGAGTCGTGACTGATGATTCCCGGAGGCCTTGGAGACTGAGAAACGTGATGAACTTGTTGATGCAACAAGGCCAAAACAGAATAAGTTGTGTGTGTGGGTGTGTTTGTGTAATATTAACATGCATATAAGCACAGAAGGACATCTCGAATGGGTGTTTGGGGATGACACACTCTCACAAGTTGTTCCACGTGTCGATCATTGAGAATTGCAGTTAAGGACTAGCACCGGGCGTTAACCTACGAACTTGTGTGCGCCCCGCACTGAACGGACGTGTCGATCATTATGAAGGGATGCGTCTCGAACGTGGTGACACCCGCACTGAAGGGACACGTCCTTTCTAGGTGCTAACTAATGTCCACGAATGGATGTTTCGGAACGACACATTCACTCCCACTACTATAATAAGAGAAAGTTTATGCACGAGACGATCATTGCACACATGCCATTTGTGTTCATGGCTTTAGACGCTAAAATGTTACCTTCCTTGCAAGTCGACTTCTCAGTCTCAAGCGAGGAAGCGAAAGCAGAAGGAACCGCGGGCTAGTACAAGGAATCTGGTATGTTCATGGTGGAAGGCTGTCAATGGAGGCTACGTTACTATCCTACAGGTATGGATGATCTTGAGTGGATGCATGTTTGATACAGCATTGCCGTCGTCCTCGTTCCTGTGCACAAATCCCAAATGGTACGTGACTCATTGCTGCTATGAATACACACACTCACACATGGCAATATAGTCACATTATATTATTGTTGTCAAGCTTGTGACTGCTTTCTTCGACGTAGGTGCAAGTATTGTTGCGTGCGATGGTTGGAGACCCAAACGACGAAGATGATAGGTTTCGAGTTCAAGCTACAAAAGAAGTGTTTTTCACTAATCGACATGTACAAGAAAGAGGATTTGAATGTCTGGTGGAGCATCATGACATTGATCGCGTGACCTCCTATGATCATTGTTGGGGAAATTCATTTCGTACCTAACCCCCATTTCCATTTTCGGCTACAGACCTTCGGGTCGAAGAACAACGACTCTTTGTGTTCGGTGGTTGTGCAGGTTTGGCATCTTCGGGGCTTGGGGAAGCGAAGGACTGAGAGCCTCCGGCGCCCGAAGGTTTGGCGTCTTCAGAAGCTTTGGGGAAGCAAAAGACCGAAGGCCTCAGACACCCGAAGGTAGGGCGTCTTCGGGTGCTTCGAGGAAGTGAAGGATCGAGAGCTTCCGGCGCCCGATGGTGAGAGAGACCTTCGGCCCGAAGACGGAAGCAGTGCAAGAAGTGGTACACAAGCATGAAGGAACGATGGGTAGCTCCACGACGCGAAGGTCCAGAGCGCGAGCACAGCGTGGAGTGTTGACGGCTGATATTTGCCATTTTTATGGCTGTCAACTCCTGCAAATTGGAGCATGAATTCCACATTCACACTAGAATAGAAGCTCAAACTCATACTTTCCACCAGTGTTGATGTCTATTCGAATGCAGGTATTTAGCATAAGAAATGGGAGGAATCCATGCACTTTCACTCCACTCAAATCCAAGGCACTCAAATGCTAGCCAATCAGGGGCTGCCACATGGATTCTCCTGGATCCATGATGTCACCAATCCATGTGAGGGACTCTCGACGAATCATACGCTGCCGCATCAGCATCACATGGATCCATGGGCCCACTTTGCCAACAAAACCGCCAAGAAACGTGCCATGCACGGAGGAGAGGCACTAGGGCCCACATGGAAGCGAGCCAGAGGAAGCACAGCCCAGATGGAGGGCCGGGAGCTTCGACCGACCCTAGGATCGGCCGAACTGACCTAGGGTCGGTTGATCTCCCCCCTCCACGTGTTGCTCTCTCATTGGTCCTTGGCTGCATCCCGAGGTGTTTTGGAGCACTTGGAGCCTCGGAGCAAGCCACCCCCTTGTCTATAAATAGAAGGGGAGGGGCTCCATTTCACACACACCACCAAGCTCTCAAGTTCCACTTCTCTCTTGTGTAGCTCTCTCTCCCTCTCTCTAATTCTGCCCATGTGAGGTGATTCTCACCTCTATGTGGTACAATGGAGATGAGGAGAGATCTAGATCAGGATTAGTTGAGAGGTAGAGTAGGGGTGAGGAGTGAGTTGATGTCCTCGTGGATGCTTGTTCTTCATTTAGATCAAAGTGAGTATTTCAGCATTTCTTATTTAGACTATAATGGACATCATGCATGCTTGATTTGTTCTTGAGTTCATGGCTCGTTCATAAGTTAGATGCTTGTGTTCTTCGTGACACAAGACTTTGATCCTTTAGAGCCAGCTCAGTAGTTCATATCCCTGTTTGCATGCTCTGATCCTGTTTAGCTAAGTGAGCCCGCTGTATCTCGTTTATCTGCACCCATAGCTTCCTTTCTGCTCCGTAGCTCAATGAATGATAAGATGGTTTGAATCCGATCTTTCTCTAGTTCGTGGGACCGTGTTTATACGGTTGCTATAGTGTAGTCAGCGGGTCGACAGACGTAACCGCACTATAGTATTTATCTGGGGTACAGACATGGTGTCTGGGCCCTGGTTTTCCTGTGAAGACCACGTACATTCGTAGCGTAGAGGTAGGCCGCAGTGGTGACAGCCTGTTGGACCCTTTGCAAATCCTCTGCGTCACGTACTGAGTTGGGCTCGATGTCAGCACATTGATGTGCTGTCGCCCTGTGGGGATGACTGAGACCGGACAGATGCATCTTGAGAGCTAAGTCCCTTAAGGAAGTGCTTCTCGTAACCCGACCTATCCCAGCGAAAGCTGGTGTCCTTGGATAGACCCTCTCTGGTTACTCTCCATCCTAGGGAACGATACCCTAAGGGAATACTCATTCTCCTAGGGGAAGTGCTACAACGGTGTATCCGTGCGCTTGCGGATTCATTCGCACTCATCAGTGTACCCGGGAGTTTCTTACACGCTCACGCTACCACGGCGCCTAGTGTTGAGGTTAAGAAACGCCAACAAATATTTCTAGCACTGTTGCCGGGGACGGCTGTTGTTAACCTTCGAGCCCGTCTATCCTCGTATTTATCATTTTCCTTTTTCTTCTACCTTCACCCCGGTTACCCTTTTTGAGATATCCTTCTTTTGTTTTCTTTACTTCTACCTCTACCCCCGCTACCCATGGAAGGTTATCCTTGTAAACACCTTCCGCCTTCGAGGAGTGAACCCTCAGAGCCATCTTCGTCAAGACCCACTCTTACATCTGGCTTTTGGCTTCACCCCTCTCTCATGAAGCTAATTCAGGACCTATCCTTCTCGGGGTTAAGTCATGAGAACCCCTTTGATCATGTGAGAGACTACGAGCGTCTGATTGAAACTCGGGGTAAAACCGGAGAATCGCCGGATGCTCGGAAAAGAGAGTTTTTCCCGCTATCCCTCTCCGGGGAGGCATGGGATTGGCACCGTTGTTTTGGTAGAGACTACCTTACTTGGGAAAGGTTGAGAGCAGCTTTTTGCTCCCACTTCTTCCCAATACGACGTGTCATCTCGTTAAGGGCCAAGATTCTCTGTTTCAAGCAATGTGAGGAGGAATCACTAGGAATGGCAAGGAATCGTTTCGCCTCCATGGTGGAAGATTGCCCAGTCCTCTACATTCCAGATTGGATGTTGCTCCAGCACTTCTGGTTTGGATTGGGGAAGGATGATGCCATGAGGCTTAATGCTCTCTCCAGAGGATCCTTTGTGCACCTAGATGCTGTCGAGGGAAAAGAGATCGTGGATAATCTCCGGGATTTCAGCTCCCCTTGCATCCCGGTCAATGAGGCACCCACCAGAGGAAATTTTGAGCCGCCTAGATCCATCATCAGCCAAGTCCGAGATTTCATATCCATTCTTTCTGAGCTCTGGCTAAAGATGTCATTCCTGAATGGCAGGAGTCTAAGGGAAAGATTTCGTGGCGCAAGATCTACCCTTGGGTTCCCCTCTCGTGCATCTTCTTAAACCTTATCCCCGAGACTTTGTCTCATGGGAGGACGGAGAGAGTAGTTCGGAGAGAATGACCATTCCCGGCCAGGATGACTTGTTCGATCCTCACTACTATCTCCTAAGGAGGGTATGAGAGGCTTATCGTGTTTCTACGTCGAGGTTTGAGATGAAGTGTTTTGCACTGAAGTTTCGTATAAACCAAGACATCGGACTCTGCTTTATAATCCATTGGATTCATCCATCAGACCGAAGGAGCACGATCATCTACCGATCGAATGGAATGCATTCACTTTATATCTCGAGCACATCGATCGATGCCGATCAGTCAGGAGAAGCTTGCACTTTGTATCTTATGCCTGACTTGATCGATGCCCAATGGGAGGTACACTTCCCAGCTTATCCATAACCCCCATTAGAAGCTTAGGCCAGACTTCGGAATGTTTCCATCACCCCGATGAGAACATCGAACCCTCTACCTAAGGTAAGAGCGAGTTAAATCTCGTTCTTCGTCCAAACTCTGGTTCTTGATTGTACACCGGCCTCCGGAAGTCCATGCTCTATCCTCTTTGAAGGCTGAGTGTCTTTTTGAGCTTGAGTTCACTCGGAGATCGGTACCTATTGGTGAAGCACTAGCCTTAGTGTTCGATCTTTTCATCTCTGATTTCCGTGACCCTAGTGCTATAGTCCTCGAGTCCCGTGACCACCTCAGGGATGCCTCGGCCTCTCTAGGATGATCATGCTTGCCTTCAGCCTCGATATACCTTTTTGGGCTCAAGTTTGTATATGCACTACCCTTGCAGATCAGAGCTCAATCATCACATCAACATTGTTTGCAAGGAGGTGGTCATAAGTTGAGACGGGAGATCACAAGACACCCGCATCCTGAGTACTCTTGGGACTCATCTCGTTTCCCCAGGAAGAATTATCCTTCGGGTATCTTGTGGACCGTGGTCATGCAGGAGAAAGAAATTGCAAAGATAGAGAGGAGTAGGCAAAGGACCACAGGAAGGCAACACCATTGTGGTGGCACGAACATTTCATGATTACCGTCAAAGGTGCCTACACTTTTGACAAACCGAGTATGTCGCCAAGGTGAGCGCCCCCAGATTCGCTATGTTATATCATGGCTTCGCCAAGGTTGTTATATAGGGGAGGATGAATTTTCAACCTCAACCTTATCCTAGCCTTAAGCCTAAGCCAACCTTTCCATCTCGGGGAATCCACCTGGGCCGTCGATCCTGAGACTTGCTAGAGCCCACACGAGAAAGGGGAGGGCCAGAGGGGCCCACCTGGGGCCTGCCGAACCCTGGTTCGGCTGAAACCCTAGTGCCGCCTCCCCCCTTCTTCTTTCGTGTGTGCGTCTCATTCTCCTCCAGAAACCTTCTCTCTGCCACCCGACGAGTTTTCGCGTCACGAGATCCATCTCCTCCACCGCATCATCCAGCTCATCACCACATCCATGGCAGGCTACGGTTTCACTCGGCTCCGTAGGGCGGTTTCGCCCCTCACTTCAGGGGGAGGGAGTCCCTCTCGTCTCGTCGACCTCGGCGACCTGGATGAAGTGATGGGATCACCGGAGGCCATGACTCCCGAGAGAGGCAGGAGTGTAGAGAGCACTCGCAGGACGCGCACCGACTCCCCGGTGCAGTCGTCCCGGCGAGGCTCCTCCTCCCCGCCTTCTTTCCTGGTCAGGAATGCCACCATGGGAAACAAGACCGTTGCATGCAAGCGAGTTTTGTTTGATGATCCCCCTGGGCCACCTCTGAAGCCAGGAGAGCGCTACATTGGGTCTGACTTCAACAGTTATGGAGAAGCTTTCTGCCACACCTACGAGCAGGATGTGTGGGACGAGTTCCCACTTCCACAGACCCGGTGCAAGATCTTCGGAGTGAAGACAGCCACTGGAGGCTATGGTACACCCTACCATAAGCCGCCTCAGTGGGAGCGAGTCATCACCAAGATCCTTGCAGACATCCGAGTGAATGGCGCCAAGAAGACCCCTGCCCTAGCAAAGCTAGCAAACAAACTAGCTGATCTGTTCTTAGAACATGAGAAGCTAGTTGAATGGCTGGCTTAGCAGAGGGACGAGTACCATGAGCTCAGGCTTGAGTATCACCAGCTGGAGAAGGACATGACCTAGAAGCTATAGAAGCTGGCAGTTGCTGAGGGAAAGGAGCAGATCCTTTCTGAGTAGTGGGAATTAGCCCCAGCTTTAGTTCATTGGGCGCTAGTCTAGGTCTAGGTTTACTTCCCTTTATTTCCCTTTATTTCATTTATTTCTTTTGCATGTGTGTAAGCACCTAATCATTTTGTTTGAAAACATTTGGATTTGAATAAAGTGGCTCACCGGTCATGTAACCCGGTCTAGCCACCCTTTTGTGTCATTAGTTTGGTCTCTTTGATTTAGAGGACATCTAGGTTCGAGACAGTGTGGGGGAAGAGCCACGACTCTCCCAATGCAGGCACGACGTTTTCCATACGTACCCACTGTGAGCACTCCGCGCTAGCCGATCGATGACCTACAGAGAACCTGAACGGGACCCGCATGAGTCCACTCCTGCGGAGAGCCTCTCACGGTTCATCTCCCATGCATAGCGCCGGTTTACATCTCGACAACTCACTCTCTTTCATTCCTGAGTTTTATAAGCTGTATCTGTCTACCTCTAAAATTAAAACTTGAATGATGATGCTAAAAGATCACCCAGCTCGCTTGATACCTGAGTAGACTCACATATGTTTTATTCCTTGTTATCTACCTCATGCTTGTGAACCATAACCTTCTTAAGGACAAGCATGTTCACCTAAGTAATTGATAAGTATGATATGGCTGGATGAGATGATCTGTTGCTCTGATGACTAACTCTCTTGGGTTATTTATTTTGAAAACTCAAAACCTCTTGGAAAGGCTCCTCTTTGATATGCCTCTGTCCCATTAGAGCCATATGATCTCCGTAGGCAAAACCCTTAGATTCATATGCTGCTTGTTATTGCGTTGAGCCTTGTCAAATTTTGTGACCCTTGTGAGAATTCTTTTCATTACTTTCATGATCAAGACTTATGTGCGCCCCACCTATTTCCCCTTGCTATGCTTCTACTCTCGAAGATAGCATTGTATCATTCATTCATTCCATAAAAATAAAAGCTCCATATGTGGTGTGACCTCTCTCTCTAAAAGTATCCTTCAAAAAAAGAGATATGGGCTATGAAAAAAATAGATGCACATGCCCAAAGCATGTTTGAAAAAAAAGAGAAAAGATAGCCTATGTCCAAAATGAAGAAGGAAAAAAGAGAGGGATGGTCATGTAAAGAGGAGTTCCATGATTTTGATGGTAATAACTAGTGTCCATTCCGGGGCTAGTGTCCACCTTACCATCAACCCACAGTTCCCATCATATATATGTATGGTAATATCTAGCACCCATTCCGGGCCTAGTATCCACCTTACCATATACACCATAGCCATACCGGTGCACATCTTGATCTGATGGTATGATTTCATTTTCTTTGTGGATCGAGTCTTTGACTTTGCAAAATATGTGATGCAAGTATGCTTTCTCTTTATCCTACCCTGAGCTCCACATATAGCCATCATAAGAAGTAGGATGAAGAAAGGCAAATGCCTTGGTGAGGACACATACACATTGAGCGATCTGAGAGAATCAAATCAGGAAGCCACCAAGAGTTTTATTTACGAAAAACTTGCAAAACCCCAAGATGTATATCATCAGGTGCATAAGTGACTTGATTCACAGATGTTCTACTTTTCAATCACCCAAGGAGACATGATAGCCACTACACAGAGGTTCATAGGAGCAAGGTATGACTTGGAATATCTCTTATGTTTGTCTTACTCTTTGGTATTCATGACCCACTTGGCTTTGTTTCCCCTTCACTCGGGATGAGCAAAGGTCAAGTGTGAGGGTCTTGTTGACGGCTGATATTTGCCATTTTTATGGCCGTCAACTCCTGCAAATTGGAGCATGAATTGCACATTCACACTAGAATAGGAGCTTAAACTCATACTTTCCACTAGTGTCAATGTCTATTCGAATGCAGGTATTTAGCATAAGAAATGGGAGGATTCCATGCACTTTCACTCCACTCCAATCCAAGGCACTCAAATGCTGGCCAACTAAGGGCTGCCACATGGATTCTCCTGGATCCATGATGTCACCAATCCATGTGAGGGACTCTCAACGAATCATACGCTGCCACGTCAGCATCACATGGATCCATGGGCCCACTTTGCCAACTAAACCACCACGAAACGTGCCATACACGGAGGAGAGGCCCTAGGGCCCACATGGAAGCGAGCCAGAGGAAGCACAAGCCAAGAGGCTGGCCAGGAGCTTCGGCCGACCCTAGGATTGGCTGAACCGACCAAGGGTCAGTTGATCTCCCCCCCCCCCTTCACGTGTTGCTCGCCTATTGGTCCTTGGCTGCATCCCGAGGTGTTTTGGAGCACTTGGAGCCTCGGAGCAAGCCACCTCCTTGTCTATAAATAGGAGGGGAGGGGCTCCATTTCACACACACCATCAAGCTCTCAAGTTCCACTTCTCTCTTGTGTAGCTCTCTCTCCCTCTCTCTAATTCTGCCCATGTGAGGTGATTCTCACCTCTATGTGGTAGAATGGTGATGAGGAGAGATCTAGATTAGGATTAGTTGAGAGGTAGAGTAGGGGTGAGGAGTGAGTTGATGTCCTCGTGGATGCTTGTTCTTCATTTAGATCAAAGTGAGTATTTCAGCATTTCTTATTTAGACTATAGTGGACATCATGCATGCTTGATTTGTTCTTGTGTTCGTGGCTCATTCATAAGTTAGAGGCTTGTGTTCTTCGTGACACAAGGCTTCGATCCTTTAGAGCTAGAGCAGTAGTTCATATACCTGTTTGCATGCTCTGATCCTGTTTAGCTATGTAAGTCCGATGTATCTCGTTTATTTGCATCCATAGCTTCCTTTCTGCTCCGTAGTTCAATGAATGATAAGATGATCTGAATCCGATCTTTCTCTTGTTCGTGGGACTGTATCTATATGGTTGCTATAGTGTAGTCAGCGGGTCGACAGACGTAACTGCATTATAGTATTTATCTGGGGGACAGACGTGGTGTCTGGGCCCTGGTTTTCCTGCGAAGGCCACGTACGATCATAGCGTAGAGGTAGGCCGCAGTGGTGATAGCCTATTAGGCCCTTTGCAAACCCTCTGCGTCGCGTTCTGAGTTGGGCTCATTTGCTAGCACATTGATGTGCTGTCGCTCCGCGGGGATGACTGAGACCTGACAGATACATCTTGAGAGCTAAGTCCCTTAAGGAAGTGCTTCTCGTATCCCGACCTATCCCAGCGAAAGCTGGTGTCCTTGGATAGACCCTCTCTGGTTACTCTCCGTCCTAGGAACGAAACCCGACGGGAATACTCATTCTCCTAGGGAGAAGTGCTACAACGGTGTATCCGTGCGCTTGCGGATTCATTCGCACTCGTCAGTGTACCCGGGAGTTTCTTACACACTCACGCTACCACGGCGCCTAGTGTTGAGATTAAGAAATGCCAACAAACCTTGGCAACGATCAAATGGGCCCAGCTTTTGCCAACGGCTCCTAGCCGTTGAGCAACAGCTATCCCACGGTGTGCTGCCCCTTTGCTCTATAAATTGGACCTGAGAGGGAGTGCTCTTCACCCCTTCAACTCATTTCACTCACACTCCCCTCTCTACTCCTTGCTCTCTTGGTTTTCTTGGATTTCTTGCTTGAGATTGGAATCATCAAGTATTCTTTCTATTGTGTTGCTGCAAGTATTGTTATTGGTGGAGCAAGCTCGGTAAGAATTTCATTTTGTTTCACTAATCCGTCACCGGGCCCTAGTTTTCCCTTTGTTGTGCAAGCATGAGATAGGGAGTAATCAGTTTCGTCTTTTGGTTACCGATTACCAAGTTTCATGGAAAGATCTTAGTCGACTCCTTGGTTTTAGTCATCGTTGTGCTCTTTCTTTGAAGAAGTCTTGTGAAGGTTATGTTCGGGACTCTTTCTGGGGAGAAATTTCTGGCCGAGTCGGTGGCGGTAGAAGTGGACCTAGGTGCAATGATATCGTGCATCCTACTCTCTGATTGTGGCACAAGTGGCTCGCCATCGCTCTCTTTCTACGAGAGGTTGTTCAGCCTGTGCGCATCGATGAGATGATGCTTTTATATGCCACCACCAAAAGGATTAAGGTCTCCCATATTAAAGCTATGGTTCGGCAGTGGTTGACGAATTTTAAGATGATAGGTCCTATTGAGTGTACGTCATTGGTGACTCGTATTGCTCTCAAACTCGGGATTCTAGGGGGTAACCCCGTCCCCCTTCATTGGGACTCCCCAAGCTCTCATTGATGGGGCATACTTGATCCAAGGGTATACACTCAAGAGGGGCCCGAATGATTCTTTGACCTTCTTCTTTCCGGGCTATACAAATGAGATCCTGTTACCTAACCCTGGATTTTTGTTGTATAACTCGTAGTCGTTAACCATTCTCCTTGTTACACAAGAGGAGGCCCGTCGTGCTAGTGTTTCTGACAGGCCCACCAGGAGCGCTTCGAGGAGAGCACACATGCAGCAGCAGCAGCTTCTGCAATCACCACAGCCTACTACACCACCTATGGCAGGAGGGGCCTCTGCGGGGTACATGGCCGGGGTAACCCCTGGGTATGCACCCGGCTGGGATCAGCCCATCTACCATCAGGGTGCGAGTAGTACGGCTTGGGCTAGCGTGAGCAGTGACCGGTGGGCTGCCCCCACTAGTTCCAGCTCCGGTGGTTCGCCTCCATCTTCATCCTACAGACGGCACTCTTCGGCCTCTACACGAGAGGCCCAGCTCGCACAGCAGCTGGGAGAGCTCATTGTCCAGGTCACAAGAGTGGAGGAGACGTTGAACACCCACATTGAGTCCAACTCAACGTGGCAGCGACAGGCTGGTGAGAGGATTGACGCCATGCAGCAGGCGCAACAGTGACAGATAGAGGAGTAGAGGGCTTACTTCGCGAGACAGGGGTTCTTTTTCCCTCCACCGCAGTGAACCTGAAGCTAGCTTGGGGGAGGACCCCCATTGTTGGCGTTTCTTAATGTCACCACTAGCTGTACACCTAGAGGGAGCGTATAAGAGCAACCGGGTATACCGCAAGCATACAGAAATACCGCTGTAGCACTTCCCCAAGGAAGGAGAGTATTCCAAGGGTATCGAATCCAAGGAACGATGTGCACTATCTCCTACTCTAGTATAGATGGTCCAAGGACACAACACTGATTGATAGGATAGGTAGAAAGGATCTGCCTCGACCGAGCGCAGAGTCTAGAACGGTCTCTCAGGTATAACACTCACTTTGGGCGCCAGCACATCCTAACTTTTTAGGGAGAGGCCAATGTACTGACAACGAGCCCAACTCGGTATGCAGGCACGGAGGGTTGCAAAGGGTCCAACAGGATGTCACCACTACGGCCTACCTCTATCGTTACGCGAGCGCACGTGGTCTTCACAGGACAACCTATGGTCCAGACACCATGTCTACACCACTGACTACTACTATAGCCGGACACCGTCTGACGTCCCGATAGCCTGACTATAGCACTCCGTATAAATACGGAACTACAAATCCGCGAGGGAGATACTGGCACTAGCTCAAGGTATGCTCTATCACTCATGCAAGATCACGAATGCACTTTGATCTAACTAGAGACATGCAGGAGCATCAACATTACTCTAATAGACAAGCTGGCAAACTAGATGCAAACTTATGATCTAAGTCTACTAGATCGAAAGGGTTGTGTTCGAAGAACACAAGCCTCTAAACCAAGAACAAACGAAGAACACAAGAACAAAGCAACTAAGCATGCATACGACTTTAGTCTAAATAGAAAATGTCGAAATACTCACTTTAGTCTAGAAGAAGAACAGAGGCACCGCTGAGGATCGTTCTTGAGGAAGATGTCATGAACATGACATGTCCCCAAGCCTCCCACCTCACTTCCTAACACTAATCCTATACAAAGAGCTCTCCTCTCCTAAAGAGAGAGGCTCTAAGGCCAAAAGTGAGAAGGAGGAGAAGAAGTGTGTGTCCTATTCTCTAACCCCTCCCCTTCTATTTATAGGCCCAGGTACCGGCGCGAGAACACCCCATACACCCCCGGACTGGCTTAAGGATCCAATCAGGGAGCACCACGTTGAAGTAGATGGTGAACGGAGGAAATCTCGGGTCGGCCGATCCATGGGGTCGGCCGACCTGGGCCCACCACTTCCTACCTTGTGCTTTCTCTAGGTGACTGGTATGTGGGCCCTTATGACGGTTCCCGGTGTATGGGTTGTTTGGATGCGATTTGCTCAGGTTATGGGCCCTTGGATCCTTGTGCTGGACACGTGGCGGTGTCTGATTCATCGGGAAGTGCTTCTCTTGGATTGATGAAGTGTCATGGACACATGGCATTCTGTGTGCTAGCACGTCGCCACATGGCCTGGTGTGGGTCCCACCGGGTCCATGATATAGTGTGATCTTATCTTGTGCATATCTCTTTCATCCGGGCTCCGAAGTATACAAATGATATATCCATTTCGATCGTCTTGACGAGCCCGTCGCAATGGTGCAGACCAATTTGTCATTTGTGATTGTTTATGATGATGTCATATCTATGCCATTGGTGCACTTTCTCTCAACTGTGTTATTTAACACGTATTTCGGTGTGTCCTGCAACAAAAGCCAGAAACACCAACACTATGGAAATCATCAGTATCAAGCGCTATTCTAGTGTTGATGATCCTTTTACCATTATATTATGCAGGTATTAACGGTGTAAAAGTAGCACTTAACAGCCGTCAACAACACCCCAACACTTGACCTTTGCTCGTCCCGAGTAAAGGGAGTCAGATCAAGGTGAGACATGATGTCCAAAGGTATGAAGCGAGCATAAGAGATATTCCAAACCATACCTTGTACTTGTGAACTCTGAAGTGTCTATCATGCTATCTTGGGTAGTTGAGGAATGGAATGGTCATGAATCAAATCACTCCTGCTCATCATGTCAAGCACTTGGGGTTTTGCAATAAATTTTCAAAACAAACCTTTGCTTAGCTCCTCATTTGATTCTCTCAAATTGCTCAAAGTGTATATGTCCTCACCAAGGCATTAGATTGCCTTTCTTCATCCTACTTCTAATGATGGCTATATGTGGAGCTCAGGGTAGGATAAAGGACAAGGCATACTTGTATCACATATATTGCAAAGTAAAAGACTGGATCCACACAGAAAATCAAATCATACAATCAGATCAAGATGTGCACGTGTATAGGTACGGTAAATATGGTAAGGTGGATACTAGGCCCAGAATGGGTGCTAGATATTACCATACGTATATGATGAATGTTGGTAGATGGTAAGGTGGACACTAGCTCCGGAATGGACACTAGTTATTACCATCTAAGTTATGGAACTCCTTTTGCATGATCTCATCTCTCTCCTATTCCTCCTTTATTTTGGACATGGGCTATTCTTTCTTTTCTCTTCTCTTTTTTTTCTTTTTCCTTTTTTTTTTGTTCATCAAGCCTTGAGCATGTGTCTCTTCTTTTCTTTTCTCTCTTTTTTTCATAGCCCATGTCTCTTGAAGGATACTTTTGGAGACAGAGTCACACACTTATGGAGCTTTATTTTCAGGAATGGATGAATGATACAATGCTAACTTCCAGTGTAGAAGCATAGCAAGGGGGAAATAGGTGGGGTGCACATGAATCTTGATCATGAAAGTAATGAAAAGAATTCTCACAAGGGTCGCAGAATTTGACAAAGCTCAATGCAATAACAAGCAGCATATGAGTATAAAGTTTTCAACTATGAACATCATATGGCTCTAGTAGGACGGTGGCATATTGTTGATGCTCACTAACTCTTATTTTTATGCATCAACAATACATGAAAAAGGACCAAAAAGATAAATCAACAGTAGTATAGGGCCTTGGACTAATGAATTCCACGAGTTTTGGTGAATTATATATTTTCAGGGACTATTCAGGAAAATGCGAAAAGAATGAATTCTAGAAGGCTCCAAAAGACTCCCGAACTCAACCGAAGTGGGCTCCAAGAAAATATGCATCTAGAAGGGACAAGAGGCCCACACGCGAAGGCGGAGCCCAGCCGGGGCCCAGCCCAGGCCGACCGGCCCTATAGGGAGGCCGATCGGGCTCCCCTTGGCCCCGATCAGGCCCTGCTTCGGGAAGGTTCCTCCACCACCTCTTAGGGTTAATCTAAACCACTTGTTTAGGTCGGTTTGATCCTACAGCTACGGATTATCCCTCCGGGCTATATAAGCAACGCCAGACCCCCCCCCCCTAGGGTATGGTATGCATCTCTCAGAAGATCATCGTCATCAAGCCAAGACAGGAGAAGAAGAGGATACATCAGAGATAGGATAGCTACTTCATAGTTCAAGATCTAATTTCTAGATCAAGAACCTAGTTCTAGATAGAGAGTCAGATTCGAGTAGAGTTGAGCTTTGCTCCAGTTCCAGATCTGTAAGTTATCAAGATTCAGTTCTTATATTGTTTCTCAATGACTTTATGCTATTTCAATGTTATGTGTGCAATTGCTAAGTTCTTACTTTATTCTAGTAGTATATTTGATATAGTCATGATTAATGATAAGTCTACGCGCTTATTCGTAGAGCTCCTAGTATATTACGCGCGTATGCTAGGTAGTAGAAAGTATGTAAGCATGGTGCTTAGATATAATTTACTTGCGGATTCACCTTATACTCCGGGTCGTGTGGTAGATCGTGGGCGTGACAGGCCTATTGAGTCCTTTGCAGTCCACCCCCCGAGTATAAGACTAGTCGAATAATGATTCTTGGGAGGATCAAGTTTCGTCCTTGATCTTCTTGGGTAATCTTCGGGGTGTTCACATTTATCCATGACTATGCTATATGTGATGATATGCTACATTAGAATAGATGAATAACTCAGTCTTTGTATGCTATATAGAATTGTGCCTCTTAAGTAAATCCAATTCTAATCTAGACTAGGAATAGTATGTTCTATGCTCCACATGTGCCTCTGCCTGTCTGATTTATCATTACTTTATCATTTGGCTTACCCCTGTTAAAGTATGTGCCATTCCATCAAAGTCCATAAAGTAGTCTACTGTCATCCCTATGTCTGTTGTTACATCCATCCATCTTCCCTGTGGATACGATATTTTAAAACCCATCACCCCGGGTGAAATGCTCACCGGTATCCGTGCGCTTGCGGATTATCTACCATAATATTTCTGTAGGCTTATTTTATACCAACCAACATTTCTTGCGCCATTGCTTAGAATGGATTCTAGATCTATTCTTTGGAAGTTGCGTTAAGAAATGTCAACAAGCATTTCTGGCGCCGTTGCCGGGGAAGATTGGATGGCTACCTTTTGAAAATCGATGGCTAGATACTTTAATGAGACTTTGTAATTTGGCACCTCTGCTTAAACAGAATTACCCTTGTTTGTTTTTGTATATCTTACTTGCAGGGTATTAACAGGTTTGATTGTGATTCACCACACTTCAATTATTTGAGTCAAATCAACCAAGGAAGCTTTACACCAAGTTCTGAAGCCATGGCTGAGAAGACGTTGTTGGAATTCTCTGCTCCAAACATCAATAACATTCGCATTGGACCAACAATCGATCATGAATTCGAGCTTAAGCCTAGCCTCATCAACATGGTGCAAGCTGATCTATTCAGTGGAAAGGTACATGAAGATGCAAGCGCTCATCTCCAAAACTTTTTGGAGAAAGGCACCACCATCTCCATCAAGGACATTCCCAAGGAAACGATCCTACTCCGCTTATTCCCATTTTCACTAAAGGGAAGGGCGAGACAATGGTTCTACTCCAATGAAATCAACACATGGGAGGAATGTTCTACAACCTTCCTATCAAAGTTTTTCCCGACAGGCAAAACCAATGCTTTACGTGGAAAAATCACCAATTTCCAGCAGCAGAAAGGCGAGTCAATTCCAGAGGCATGGGAACGTTTGCAAGAATATATATCAGATTGCCCTCACCATGGAATAAAAGAATGGATGCTCTTACAAAGCTTTTACCATGGATTAAATCAAAAAGCGTCTGAGCACCTAAATGTAGCTGCTAAAGGATCATTCTTGTCACCCACTACGAGACAAGCCAATACACTTATGCAGAAGATATCTGAAAATCAAGGCTGGACCCAGAAGAACACTCAACACTGTCGTCAGAGTGAAGAAGTACAAGAAGATGAAGAGTTGAAAGAACTATCAACTAGTATGGACGTGCTGTTGAACAGGCTTGAGGAACGAGCCAACTTCAAGAAGGATCGACAAGCTTTACAAGATTCGATGAATACTTCAAGAAATTCAAGCTTGGTGGTCCACAAGTCAGCACCAACCCAAGAAAAAGACCTACAACCACGACCGACTTACGCAGGTAAGTATACAGGTAATAATTCCAAGCGACATTCGCTACGAGAGTTAATTGAAGAACAGGATAAAATAACCAATAATCTCTCTAAGAAACTTGTTGCTAGTGATAAGATTCTAGAAGACATAAATGTTAAGATGGATAATTTTTCTGAAATCCTAAAAGATCAAGCTATCTTTAATGCTGAACTAGAATCAAAGTTATCAAAATTGTCTGCTGTTGCACCTGTTGCCACTAACCCTGAGCAGGTATTTAATGTCCGAACAAGAGGTGGCAAGCAAACAACAGATCCACCATATCCCAAGGGCACAGCAAGACCACCGGCTAGAACACCTACAGCACCTGCAACATCTGCAGTACCTGTAGTACCAGCCGAAGCTCCAGAGAAGGATAATAACGTAGAAGAAGTCGTGCAAGAAGAACAAGACTCAGCAAGACAAGATTTCCACGACACTAACTTCATACCATATCCAAGAAGAGTGAGAAAACCTCAAGTTGATGATCAATTCGGGAAGTTCATCGAAGTCATCCAGAAGCTTTATGTCAACATACCTCTATTGAATGCCATGCAAGTCTCGACATATGCCAAGTACATCCGAGACATCCTGAATAAGAAGAAACCTTTGCCAACTACAGAGATCATCAAGTTGACCGAAGAATGTAGTGCGGCAATCCTGAACACATCGCTCATCAAGAAAAAGGATCCAGGATGCCCCACTATTGAGTGCTCCATTGGAAATCAATACTTCAACAATGCACTCTGTGATCTTGGAGCAAGTGTTAGTGTGATGCCCAAGGTTTTCTTCGACAAGCTCAAGCACCTTACCTTGGTTCCAACATCAATGTGTCTCCAATTGGTAGATCAATCAGTTCGCTACCCTTCAGGAATCACCGAGAATGTTCCAGTGAAAATCCGAGAGTTCTTGGTGCCAGTTGATTTCGTGGTATTGGATATGCACCCAGACTCCAGGGTTTCACTAATTCTTGGGCGACCATTCCTGAGCACCGCCAATGCACGCATCAATGTAGGCAGAGGGGAGATCACATTTGAGATCAATGGAAAGGAGGAGAAGTTTGCCTTCAGACCCAGACCAGAGCTCAGCATCAACGCGAACATGATCGATCAAGAAAAGACATCATCAGAAGGACTATTATCTCTGAAGACGGAGGATGCACCTGAATATTAGAAGACTTGGAAGTCCCGTTCGAGGACTCAAACTACGAACCCTCATCAAAGGTAACCGGCAAAAACACAAAAATATATTTCTGAATTTCATATTTACTACAGTAAAAACTTTTTCACGCCCCATGGTAAATAATTTTACGGTGTGTCAAAACCCGTATAATGATTTTTCATGGTGGCATAAAAATATTTTTACTATTATATTTTTGCTGTTATATTTGCTTTTACCCTTACGCATGGGACCCACATGTCATAGGGATACACATCAAGTCTTTACCTACCTTATCTTATCACTTCATCCACCAGCACCTTCTTTTCCCACTCACAAGGCACTTTTTCTAGCGTTGGAAGACAGCAGGAAATGGATGGAGGAGAGGGCACCCGAGTGGAGGCCAGGTGGGGCCGACCGGCCCCACCACCAGGCCGGCCGGCCACCCCCCTTGGGCCTATATAAGCAGTCACCTCCTACCCAGTTCTTCGCACACACACCAACCCAGAAAACCTCACTTTCGAGCTTTTGCAGTGCTGCCTCAAGAGAAAGAAAGCTTAGGAAGAGAGTGGAGAAGAAATCCAAGGGTAGCCTAGCTCTAAACTTTTCTCTTACACCCTTGAAAGCCTTAGACACCATGTTTGGGAGAATCCTCAGACGCTCTAGTTCCAGAGCCAACTCCCAGCGGTCGATGAGTGTAGACTCTCAGGAGTCTCCCTCACCGGTCTCTAACCCCTCTCCTTCGGCATCGCAATCACAAGGAAAGATCCTAACCAATGATGTGCATTTGCATATCAGGAGAGGAGAAGAGAAGGAAAGGTATGAGAAACTGAAGAAACGTTCTTTTGTCCTTACACCCATGTTTAAGCAAAGAATTCATGCAAGAAGCAGGCTTGAACTCTGAGTTCAGCCAGATTTTTGCTCTGCTGGGGTGGACCTCTTTTTATCACACTTCTGAAAGGGGTTGCCGTCTCCTCACTTTAGAGTTTCTTTGCACTTTGAAATCCTCTAATGATGGGGTAACCTTTCAGTTGTTCCGTCAAGAGCACACTCTATCTTCGAGAAGGCTGAGTAACGCCTTAGGGTTCGCAGAAGGATGTGCCTTAGATTTAGACTCGTCTCTTGAAGATTTTGATAGGCTACACCTCTGGACGGACGTTACAGGGAAAGAGAATGCACACAAGCCACGCACCAATGATATTCAGCATCCTACTCTCCGTTTCTTCCACAAGTGGATAAGCCTTGTCCTTTTTCCACGCAATGACAATATCAGCGTGAGAGTAGGGGACATGCAGTTGATTTATGCTGCTCTGAAAAGAAAAGCTGTGTCCCCTGTTAAGATGCTAGTAGAGCACTGGCTCTCGTTCCCCAACCTAGTTGGAGACGTAAGCTGCACCTCTCTGATCACCCGAATAGCCGATGACTTGGGCATCCTTGGAGATGCCACTATCATCAGCATTGATACTCCTCGTGAGATCATCGGCTATGATTACTTCCGCCAAGGAAGATGGGTTAAGAAAATTCAAGAAAAATTGCACTATATCCACAATAAGAGCGCAATCCCGTTACCTAACCCGGGATTGGGTATATATTCTGTGCAATCTTTTCTGATCAATGAGCAGGCACAACCGGTCCAGCAGCAACCTCCACGAACGTCAGCTCGAGCCTCATCGTCAAACTACGCCGGAGCTGACCCACTGTCCGAAGACGCCGCGTATCGATCATATGAAAACTTCGTGCCAACATACCCTCGTCGCGCGTACCAAGGAGGAGATTTACCATCGCAAGGACCGAGCAACCTCGGAAGACAGGAGTTTGGAAGTGGCAGGTTTTACGCATCATCTTCGAATTTTGTACCTGCCCGTAACTCTTTTTCAGGATTCGACCATCAGTATTCTGCGACGTTCCGCCAAGGTGTCCATGACAACATGAGGACGCAAATGAGCACTCAGGATACCCACACCAACATGCTACGCCAACAACAACAGTGGATGGACCAGGCAGGACAACGATTAGAAGATATACAAGAAACCGCAGATGCAAACGCTGAACTACTGGCAAGCAAATTTCGCCAGTGGGGGATGTAGAATCAAGCAGCTTGGGGGAGAAGCCCCCAAGGTAAGTATCAACTATCTATTTATATATTTTTATTTTAAGTTTTGTTTAGTTTGATAAGTTTGAAATAATAATAAAATAAAATAAAATAAAAATTTCCCTTGTTTAGAATAAATAAAGAACTAGAGAAGTATGCTAAATGGACATGATAAACAAATGCTCTTCATTGCTGCAAATGCCTAGCTTACCATCTTTAAAGTTCTCCCAAGACATGGATACAATGGTTTAGATTTTGAAACATGCTTTGAGTTTGAGATTCTTGTGGGAGCAATTTCTTAATCTAAGTCTAGGTGATTGATTGATTGACATTATTAAGTTGAGCTGCTGTTTATCTTGTTCAAAAGTAACACTAAATTCTAGAGATTCACTTTTTAATCATAAAATTCATATATAACGAGTCTCCTGTATGACACAAGACTTTATGTCCTGTTAAAAAAAAGAGCCTTGTTGAAAATTTGCTCAGAATGTTCCAGTTTTATATCTCTCTATGCCTTCAAAGAGACTTGGGCATGACATAAAAAAAGAAACAGAGGAAAAAGTGAGATGAGAGAGGGAGAGAAATGAACAAGTGTTCTACTAGGCGAGAAGGGTCTACCTCCCTAAAAAGAATAAATTAGAGATGAATAATGGACACAAGTCCGAGGGCGAGAAGAGCCCACATCTCTAAGGAGAGAGAAAAATGGACAAAAGTCCGGGGCGAGTAGGGCCCACCTCTCCTAATGTCATGTAACCCAAGGTTCTCTTAAGATTATTGCTAGAAAGAGAGATATATTTCAGGAACAAAAGAAGCAAAGGCAGGCTAAAGTTGAAAGTTTTTATGTTTTATCATATCAAGTTGTCATACAGGAGTACTCTAAGCTTTAACTTGAACATCTTTTGCAAAACTCCAGAATTTTAGTGAAACCAAGAACTTGAGACATGGTGCTTGACTTAATTGTTATATCTTTCAACTGCTCAAGACCCAAGTATAGATAAAAGCCCCATGTTCTCAAGTAGATATAAGCAGGTTTTAAAAGTCTGACTTTTTCATCCTACCTTGGAAAAGAATTTATTGTGGTAACACTGAGTCTTGCTAAGAGACTAGCAAGAGGTAAGCTTGGGGGAGTTTGTTGATGCTTACTAACTCTTATTTTTATGCATCAACAATACATGAAAAAGGACTAAAAAGATAAATCAACAGTAGTATAGGGCCTTGGACTAATGAATTCCACAAGTTTTGGTGAATTATATATTTTCAGGGACTATTCAGGAAAATGCGAAAAGAATGAATTCTAGAAGGCTCCAGAAGACTCCCGAACTCAACCGAAGTGGGCTCCAAGAAAATATGCATCTAGAAGGGACAAGAGGCCCACACGCGAAGGCGGAGCCCAGCCGGGGCCCAGCCCAGGCCGACCGGGCTCCCCCTGGCCCCGATCAGGCCCTGCTTCGGGAAGGTTCCTCCACCGCCTCTTAGGGTTAATCTAAACCACTTGTTTAGGTCGGTTTGATCCTACGGCGACGGATTATCCCTCCGGGCTATATAAGCAACCCCAGACCCCCCCTAGGGCATGGTATGCATCTCTCAGAAGATCATCATCATCAGGCCAAGACAGGAGAAGAAGAGGATACATCAGAGATAGGATAGCTACTTCATAGTTCAAGATCTAATTTCTAGATCAAGAACCTAGTTCTAGATAGAGAGTCAGATTCGAGTAGAGTTGAGCTTTGCTCCAGTTCCAGATCTGTAAGTTATCAAGATTCAGTTCTTATATTGTTTCTCAATGAGTTTATGCTATTTCAATGTTATGTGTGCAATTGCTAAGTTCTTACTTTATTCTAGTAGTATATTTGATATAGTCATGATTAATGATAAGTCTACGCACTTATTCGTAGAGCTCCTAGTATATTACGCGCGTATGCTAGGTAGTAGAAAGTATGTAAGCATGGTGCTTAGATATAATTTACTTGCGGATTCACCTTATACTCCGGGTCGTGTGGTAGATCGTGGGCGTGACAGGCCTATTGAGTCCTTTGCAGTCCACCCCCCGAGTATAAGACTAGTCGAACAATGATTCTTGGGAGGATCAAGTTTCGTCCTTGATCTTCTTGGGTAATCTTCGGGGTGTTCACATTTATCCATGACTATGCTATATGTGATGATATGCTACATTAGAATAGATGAATAACTCAGTCTTTGTATGCTATATAGAATTGTGCCTCTTAAGTAAATCCAATTCTAATCTAGACTAGGAATAGTATGTTCTATGCTCCACATGTGCCTCTGCCTGTCTGATTTATCATTACTTTATCATTTGGCTTACCCCTGTTAAAGTATGTGCCATTCCATCAAAGTCCATAAAGTAGTCTACTGCCATCCCTATGTCTGTTGTTACATCCATCCATCTTCCCTGTGGATACGATATTTTAAAACCCATCACCCCGGGTGAAATGCTCACCGGTATCCGTGCGCTTGCGGATTATCTAACATAATATTTCTGTAGGCTTATCTTATACCAACCAACATTTCTTGCGGCATTGCTTAGAATGGATTTTAGATCTATTCTTTGGAAGTTGCGTTAAGAAATGTCAACACATATCAAAGAGGAGCTTTGCAAAGGATTTTCAGATTTTCAAAATAAATTTCCCAAGCACTCAAACATAAAGAGCGAAGATCATATCATCAAACCATATCACAAACACCAACTACTTAGATAAGCTTGAGTTCCCTAATGATATTTGTTCACAAGCATCGAGATGATGAGTAAGGAATAAAACATATGCAAGCCAACCACAGGAATCATGTAGAGCAAGCATAGCACCAACCACTAAGTTTGATATAAAGGATAGGAATTGAAGTTCAAACAAACTCATGGATAAGATAGAGTGAGATAGAGGGTGCACATACCATCGCTTCTGAAGGATAAGAGATCAAGGAGGACTAGTGGTGATTCGGCTGACCATAAGGTAGCCGGGTCACTCTAGTTTACCTTGCTCTTGTCATGAAGGCATAGTCGATGTTGTGCAGCGCCTGTGTGGGAGTTCTCAAGTGGATATGATGATGAGCTTGAGAGAACTCCCCCACACTGGTGGTTGATCCTGGTGCTGTTCTTCAAACAAAAAGTGGAAACAAAAGAGGGACTCTACTGGTTCAAGAACCATAGAGCCTTTATTCAAATTCAAATATTTTTGGGTTTTTTTTATTGTCACCATGTCATTTACTCAAGAAGGGTTAGATCAAGGTACACATTATACACAAAGGGGAATATACTTACCTTGGACCTTTGAGAGGTCATATGTACCACCTTTGCATGATGTGCAACATGAATCTGACACCTCATCTTACCTTCCCATTTGAATTTAGCTCAATGACTTACCCATTCAAATTCGACCATTTTCTGCAGGGGTTAGTCAGCATGCATGCAACCAAGACCTATGAAAATATAACTCTAAGGTTCATCAATCAAAACCTGACACCATGTCTTGTTTTGACTGAAGAAGACAATTTTAACCTAAGCACCATGCTTAATTTAAAACAATCTATGAATGTGTGGATTCCTAAACATTCAGACCAGAGCATATGAGCATAAATGAAGGGAGTATGAAAGCATGATCAAGCTATCATCAACAAGGGGCATAAGCATGAGCATAAGACGGTGAACCTCGGGCAACCTCCCGGAAGGGCTTTGTTTAATGTCAAAAGCAGGACTTACCTAGCTAGCGGGCAAGATGCAAGAGCTAACATCACCTTCACACCAAGATAAGATTTGGTAGAGGAGGAACTTTACTCAGGATGCTCACATACCTCCCCCACACTTGAAGTTTGCATTGCTAGGCAACAAAACTCAAGTGTGTGGAGATCAAGCTTCCTTTTGTGAATGTTCCCTCACCAGAGCTTACCTCAGGTGTTGCATTTGATGCAGCTCACATGTTTGTAGGCATCACCTGTCCATTCTTCTTTTCAATCTCCACCTGAAAGGTTAGTGACTAAAAATACCCGAAGGACAACTTATCCTAAAAAACATGTTCTTGCTTTTATTCGAAAAGGGAAATAAAACCTATGCTAATCCAGGCTATCTCCTGGTAGTGCTTTGTTTATTTAAGGTCATAAGCTCGACCATGGGAACTTCATCTTGCAGCTATCATTGGTGGTGTCATTCCCGTCTCACCACCAATCCTTGATGTATCAGTGAAGCTTTAGCTGCAAGGTTAGTGCCACAGTGCACACACAAAATCTGCAATGCTTATGGTAGATATATGCATCTACAATCAACCTTCCAAACGTTTTGCAAAAGAGGACCAGAAGGTGGTTGTAGCCCTCGTACGTGCTCAGTACACCAAGCATGTTTGACTCTAGAGGGACATGATGCGAGCATGGCCTGTATGGTGAATCAAGAATGAAGCTACCATGCTCGTGCGTGGAATCCTTTCTTCCGGACTCCAGAGTCAGTGCCTCGAAAGGTTCCATAGCCCATGAATTCTCTATCTCAAGAGAGTCATCGTGGAAGCTCGATGTTGACTCTTGATAATGATCGAAAGCAACATGATACAGGCCAGTGGGAAGAGGCTGAAACTCGATTGAGGGTGATGACGATCGTTCGCCTTCACAGAGGTGAAGAGAGTCTCTCAAGTTATCCTCATGAGGGGTAGAACATTCTACAACCTTAATGAGAACAGACTCAGACAATGCGAACGGAGATGTATGCGTCATCTTCTCGAACAGGTTTTGCTGGGGAAGAGGCTTTGCCATAGGATGTCCCAAACAAGGGGTGGCAGTGGCAGAAGCGACTCCCTTAAGCTTACCATCTAGGCTCCCTAAAGATGTATCAAAGAGCTGCTCTAAAGGGGAGCCTAGGAAAAGATCGAGATCAAAGACATCAAAGATGTGAAAGTCTAAACTAGCCTCGATCCCGTCTATGATCAGCGGCACATCTCTTGCAATCCCCCGACATTCAAGAACATGTCTAGATGGACATGTCTTGAGGAGCATGTCGGATGATGCTAGAGGGACTCTACCCAAAAGAGTTTCCGCTAAGTGCCCTAGCAAAATGTTAACCTCCATGATGGGGTTACAATGGGCCTCTACAGCAATGCCTCTAATAGAGCAAGGGACAACCAGAGAAGGTGAACTATTCCAAATTGCTTCGGAAAATCATGTCACTCCCTCTGACCATTCCTCCCTCATGGCCTCCTCAGGATATGCTTCGTCAGGAGGATCAGGAGGCAAAGGAGATACCGTAGGTCTAGGGAAAGGTTCTGTCAAAGGATGTCTAGATGATCCAGCATGGACAGAAATGATTTCCCTGAGCTCTTCTTCTTCTGGGTTTCCTTGAGATTTAGCAAGAAATTTTTCTAAGGGGAAACCTAGGAGAAGATCAAAATCCATGATGTCATAGATGTGAAAATCTAATCGCACTTCTATGTCATCAATGGTGATTGGCACGTCCCTAGTAATCCCTCGACATGGAAAAAGGCAGCGCCACCTGGGACTATGGAAAAGTCCATCAGTCGGGATCAGGGGCATGTCACCCACCAGAGTGTCCAAAAGGGCCTCTGGTATGATGCAAGCCCCAGCAGTAGGGTCATGGATAGCATCTACGGTGTTTCCTCTCATGGAACAATGGAAGGTCGTAGAAGTCGAGCTAACCCGAATTGCTTTGGATGTATGCTTTAATGTCTAAGGTTACCAATCCACTATCGTCCCATGATTCCAAACTTCATCGAGGACCTCATAAAGGTCCAGTGATGCTGTAGGCTTCTCGTGCCAAGAGTGATCTGAGGTATTGTTGATGGTTCTAGAAGGATCATCCTCAAATCGGGAAAAGAACTCCGAAGGTTGAATTTCTTCTTCCTTCGGTGTTCGTGATTCAACAGAGGAATCAAGGGATTCGGAGAATGAAAGCTCAGATTCGGCTGTTGAGAGACTCTCATAGCTCGACTCGGATGTCTGGTAGGATTCGTCATAAAAGTCATGGGAAGAAGAGGTTTCTAAGAAGAACTCTAGGATCTCTCTTCTTTCCTCAGGAGTTTGGGTTTCGAACGATCCTCCAGCTACGAGGTCGATCTCTTGTGCAGATTCCAAGTCTATATGCATGTAAAAGATGTTTGTTGAAATATCGTCAGATATAGACAAGTCTAAGCTAGATGTCAAGAGACTTGAGAACCTATCCCAGGCTGCACCTATAGACTCCATCTCCAATTGCTCAAAGTCGAAGAGGTCAAACGGTAGAGGGTTGATATGTTCCGGATGGGAGAACGAGTAACAAAAGTTATCTCGTAGCTCTTCCCAACTGTTCACACTACCCACCGTGAGAGTGTACCATTGTTCCGCCCTATCTACAAGAGAGAAAGGGAACAATTTCCACCTCAAAGTTTCCTGTGTCATGCCCAACACAAGTAGGCCTGAACACAATCCTTCGAACTCCACCATATGAACATGAGGATTATCGCTAATCGCTCCAGAGAAGGGTCGATTTCGAACCATGGCTATAAAGCCAGGACCGAGTTCGCAGCAAGATGAAGAAATTGGTGGTTGCTCTAAGACGAACTCGCCCCTAGGGGTAGAGAGGCTTTGACAGGAAGGCATCTCAAAGGGTAACGGGGGCAAAGGTAGAATTCAAGAAACAAAAAGGATATCTCGATGGGTAACAGGGGTGAAGGTAGAAGAAAACGAAAAAGATAAATACGAGGACCACTAGGTTCGAAAATAGATACAGCAACCGTTCCCCGGCAACGGCGCCAGAAATGCTAGTTGGCGTTTCTTAACGTCACCACTAGCTGTACACCTAGAGGGAGCGTATAAGAGCAACCGGGTATACCGCAAGCGCATGGAAATACCGCTGTAGCACTTCCCCAAGGAAGGAGAGTATTCCAAGGGTATCGAATCCAAGGAACGATGTGCACTATCTCCTACTCTAGTATAGATGGTCCAAGGACACAACACAGATTGATAGGATAGGTAGAAAGGATCTGCCTTGACCGAGCGCAGAGTCTAGCACGATCTCTCAGGTAAAACACTCATTTTGGGCGCCAGCACATCCTAACTTTTTAGGGAGAGGCCAATGTACTGACAACGAGCCCAACTCGGTACGCAGGCACGGAGGGTTGCAAAGAGTCCAACAGGCTATCACCACTGCGGCCTACCTCTATTGTTACGCGAGCGCACGTGGTCTTCGCAGCATAACCTATGGTCCAGACACCACATCTACATCGCTGACTACTACTATAGCCGAACACCGTCTGACGTCCCGATAGCCCGACTATAGCACTCCGTATAAATACGGAACTATGAATCTGCGAGGGAGATACTGGCACTAGCTCAAGGTATGCTCTATCACTCATGCAATATCACGAATGCACTTTGATCTAACTAGAGACATGCAGGAGCATCAACTTTACTCTAATAGATAAGCTGGCAAACTAGATGCAAACTTATGATCTAAGTCTACTAGATCGAAAGGGTTGTGTTCGAAGAACACAAGCCTCTAAACAAAGAACAAACGAAGAACACAAGAACAAAGCAACTAAGCATGCATACGACTTTAGTCTAAATAGAAAATGTCGAAATACTCACTTTAGTCTAGATGAAGAACAGAGGCACCACTGAGGATCGTTCTTGAGGAAGATGTCATGAACATGACATGTCCCCAAGCCTCCCACCTCACTTCCTAACACTAATCCTATACAAAGAGCTCTCCTCTCCTAAAGAGAGAGGCTCTAAGGCCAAAAGTGAGAAGGAGTAGAAGAAGTGTGTGTCCTATTCTCTAACCCCTCCCCTTCTATTTATAGGCCCGGGTACCGGCGTGAGAACACCCCATACACCCCCAGACTGGCTTAAGGATCCAATCAGGGAGCACCACGTGGAAGCAGATGGCGAACGGAGGAAATCTCGGGTCGGCCGATCCATGGGGTCGGCCGACCTGGGCCCACCACGTCCTGCCTTGTGCTTTCTCTGGGTGATTGGTATGTGGGCCCTTATGATGGTTCCCGGTGTATGGGTTGTTTGGAGGCGGTTTGCTCGGGTTGTGGGCCCTTGGATCCTTGTGCTGGACACGTGGCGGTGTCTGATTCGTCGGGAAGTGCTTCTCTTAGATTGATGAAGTGTCATGGACACATGGCATCCTATGTGCCAGCACGTCGCCACGTGGCCTGGTGTGGGTCCCACCGGGTCCATGATATAGTGTGATCTTATCTTGTGCAGATCTCTTTCATCCGGGCTCCGAAGTATACAAATGATATATCCATTTCGATCGTCTTGACGAGCCCGTCACAATGGTGTAGACCAATTTGTCATTTGTGATTGGTTATGATGATTCCATATCTATGCCATTGGTGCACTTGCTCTCAACTGTGTTATTTAACATGTATTTCAGTGCGTCCTGCAACAAAAGCCAGAAACACCAACACTATGGAAATCATCAGTATCAAGCCCTATTCTAGTGTTGATGATTCTTTTACCATTATATTATGCAGGTATTGACGGTGTAAAAGTAGCACTTAACAGCCGTCAACACCCATCCTGAGGTAACTTGTATCTCCTTTTGTTTTCAGAATCTCTTATAATGAAAATCTGTAAAAATCTGCAAAAATAAAACAAACCAAAAATATTTATGTGCTTTCATCGTTTAGTTTGTTTTAGTTTTCTTTGATATGCGTAGTAAGAATGCTTTGCCTCTATGGTTGAGATGATGAATAGTTGCTCTATTTATTCTTCTCATATGTCTTGCTTACAGCTTTATATCCTACCTAAGTTTTGAGTTTGTTGGCTTGCATGTTCAAACCTTAGCTTAAGATTTGTGGGTAGCAAAAAGCATGACCCATGCCTAAGTTGTTGTGAGATATGATATGGTAGAATAGAGTGCTATGATCTTGTGCCAAGTGATCCTTGATATCCGGAGCTTTTCTTTTTGAAAATCTAAACATGATGAGTTCCTCAATGATGAGCATTTCCTATCCAAGGCCATATGTAGATTCTAGCTCTTGTTAGCCTCCACATATGCAGCTTGTTCTCTCATTGAGCATTGTCAAATTGTTGTGACCCTTGTTTAGAACTCATACTCCCCTGATCAAGATCACGTACACATTCATGCTAAAACTTCTACACTGGAAGTTGGCATTCATCATTTGTTCCATTCATCTTAGCATTCTTCCACAAATAAAAACTATATGCATCTTTTGTATCATTCATCCCTCTTCAAATATCTCCAGAAGAGACAAAGGGCTAGCTGAAAAAAAAGGGAAAAGCATACTCAAAAGCATGGCAAAAATAAAATAAAGCGAGCTAGCCCAAGTCTCGAAAAATTTCAAAAGGAGAAAGGGGTTGAATTGTGCAAAGAAGAGAAAGAATTCCACCATTTAGATGGTAATAACTAGTACCTACTACGGGGCTAGTGTCCACCTTACCACCAACCCCTTAATTTTCATATAAAGTGTGGTAATATCTAGCACCCATTTCCGGGCCTAGTATACACCTTACCATACTTACTATCATTACACACTTATGCACATCTTGATCAGGATGTATGTTTGTTTCTTCCAAGGATCCAGTTTTTGACTTAGCAAAATATGAGAGACAAGTATGCCACATTTCTTCCCTACCTACAGCTCCACATAAGCCTATTAGGAGTAGGATGTGAAGAAAGGCAACCTAATGCCTTGGTGAGGAACCATACACTTTGAGCGATCCGAGAGTATCATTTGAGGAACTCTGATTTTCTTTTGAAAAATTTGCAAAACCTCCGGATTGACAGCTGATCAAGGTATGAGTGATTATGTATTCTCTATATAACCATTCTATCTCTCAACCGCCCAAGGCAGGTGAAGCTACACGCCCCACATCATCAAGCGAATGGTAAGAACATTACCAACTTGTTCAACTCTTGGAAGAGCACTTTGCTGTATGTTTGCCATAAGTTGAGGATACAACATCGTAGCAAAACCTGATCAACCAACCTAAGTTCCTAATGTCTTGCTTCGAGATGAGCAAGAGGTTAGCTTGAGGGAGTTTGTTGACGGTTGTTAAGTACCACTTTTAGCCATCAATATTCTCACATAAATAGAGGCATATGCACATATTACTCGCATTTTGGTTTGAATAACATAGTTCCACTTGTCCTTAGAGATTATTTGTATGTAAGTGATTTAAGCATAAAAAGAGATGGAAATCCACCTTCTATGGAAAGATCCATGCCAACTCAGTTGAGGAGGTGGGTGCCACACTACTTCTAGGTGGCATCAACGTCACTGATCCAAGGAAAGCATCCACCGACGAATCAAAGAGTGACACATGGACTTCACAAGGATCCACGGGCCCACCTAGGATTCCAAAACTATCATACATCAGGGAAAGCTAAGAGGGCCCATAGGTCAGCCACCCGGAGAAAACACAAGCTAGGAGGACGCCCAAGACGGTCGACCGACCGTCACTTCGGCCGAACCGACCTAGGGTCGGTTCATCCTAGCCCTCCACATGGTGGCTCTCCATTAGTCAATTGTTGCAATCCCGGGTGAATTGGAGGCAATTGGAGTCCGAAGCATGCTTGGGCCTTGCCTATAAATAGAAGGGGAGGGGCTCCATTTCTCACACACCACTCTCTTGACTCTCCTCTCACTTTTAGTTTCCAAGGCTAGGGGGTAGGCTAGAGTTGCTCTTATTCAGGTTCCAAGTCTACTTTGGGATCTAGGTATGAGTTCTCTTGTATCTTTATTTCATTATATAAGATTGATCTACTTCAGTTATTCAGCTATTTCATATAAAGTTGTGGTAGATCATGTGATTAATATGTTCTTGAGTTCATCCATTATTCATCATTTATAGGCTAGTGTTCTTCATGAACACTACCTTTCGATCCAGTTGAAGGATGAGTTTCTCATTCCTTATGTGTTTGTTCATAAGTTAGAGGCTCGTGTTCTTCACGAACACGATCCTTTGATCTTGTTGAATAGACATAAGAGAGTTCATATCCGTTCGTATGACTAGCCCTAGTTTGATCTAGTTTGATGGCATTGTTGTGTTGTATGAGGTTTGTGTTTAAGCTATGGTACTCGGTCTAAGTTGGCCAGTTATCTGGTGCCTTCACCCTGGGTCACAATAGCCCGGGCTGGGTGAAGTCTAGCAGCAACGTAGGCATGGTGCCTGGGTTGTGTGGCTTCGTTAGTTATGAGCTTGCCCCCCGTAACGATAGAGGTAGGCCGCAGTGGTGACAGCTGTTGGACCCTTTGAAACCCTCCATGCTAGGGTATTGCTGTAGGAGTCTAAAGGATAGTTACGCAACATGTTAGTCGTCGCGGGCTATCTCCCCATTTGTACCTGGGTGCTAAACCTTCCAATCATGCAATGCTTTGTGCCTCTCTTTCTTGTATCATCTAACTCTTGTATGTATAGTTCCTTAGAACCTAGAGCTAACTCGTATGTCCATCCTATGTCGTAGTGTGCTTGTGTAGAGATAGATCTGAGTGTGTGTCACACTACCCTTATCATATCATTTACCTTACTCCTGTATTTGAGTTGTTGTCTTCTATTTCTATCTCATGGTTACACTCATTGCAAAAGCATAAGTCTTGATATCCACCAATGCCTTCCACGGATATGATAGCCTTAGAATACTTACTTCCCTGGGGAAATGCTACAATGGTTTATCTGTGCGCTTGCGGATTCGTTCATGCTCGTTAGATTGACCTTTGTCAAGTCTTGACGTTCGCTCTAACTCGGCGTCGTTAGTGGTGACGTTGAGAGATGCCTACAGACATTTCTTACGCTATCGCTAAGGATGGATTCTAAATCCATTCTTAAGCAGTGGTGTTAAGAAATGCCAACATCGAGCCATCCCGCCGCGCCATCCCCCTCACCAAGACGCGGGGCCCACCTCTTTGCGTGCCCATGCTCCCGATCCCACCGTCGCTGCCGTCCCGCCAGGCCGAGCTGAGGAGATGCGCCGTGAGAGAAGGAGGGGTGGGGCTACCTCCTGCCGCCGGGTCGAGCCGAGGAGGAGGGCCGCTGCGGTCGGGGCCAGGAGAGAGGAGGTGGTGGAGGTGGTGGACGGCCGCCGCCGGCCAAGGAGAAGAGGGACATCAGTGGGTGGGAGGAGGAGAAGGCGTCGGGGCTTGGACATCTGGGGGCATGTCGGTGTTTTAGACCGGCAACCTTCCAAGGGGAGTACCCGAGGTAGATGAATGTGGCCTCGCCGAGATCGGTAACTCGAAGGAGAGACACGTGGCACACAATTTAGACAGGTTCGGGCCGCGAGGTGCGTAATACCCTACGTCCTGTATGCTGCGTAGCTCTAGATTGATTGGGTGTGTTTACAAGATGATGCGGATGAAGAGATAGGGGTCCCTACCTCACCTTATATAGCCCGGGAGGCAGGGTTACAAGTCGGTTTGAGGGGAGAGTACTAGTCGGGTACGGCTAGGAGTTCTTTACATGGATCTGGACATGTGTAGCTTCCTATCCGAGTACTATCCCTCTGTAATCCTTGCGCCCCACGCCAGCAGGTGCCGTGTTGCCCAAGTTGAGTAGTCCTAGGGGCCCACCGAGTAGTCGGTCCTGGTACCCACCGGAGTAGTGGGCCCAGGGATGTCCATACGACAAGCCCCCGAGTACTATGTAGCCGAGCAGGATGTCTTCGAGTAGTCTTGATGGCCTTGGCGATTAGTCCTTGAGCGTCCCCGAGTTCCACAAGCCAAAAGTCCTCAAGAGTGCTTGAACCATCCCGAGGCTGGAAGGTACTCCAGCTGATCTTTGAGTAGTCTTGAAGTCTTCTCGAGTAGTCCCCAAGCGTCCCCGAGTGCTTCTCTCGAAGGTCTTCAATGATACTCGCGATGTCTTGATGAAGAAACCATATGGAAAATGTGATTCAGAGAATCGCATTCCATATGGAATGTAGCCCCCGAGCCTGAGGTCGAATCGCAGATTCAAGCTGAGGGTCAATCTGAAGTTCTGCCAATCTTATCCCGAAAAATCCGGAGAAAAAACCGAAGGACACGTGGCACGGAGCCCCCGAGCCTTGAGTCGAGTACTTCCTCTCGAATTAAAGGGTCATCTTGACTGTAGAATGTGTCCTGAGTGGGTCTTGTATCTGGTTGTGTCCCACGGAGGTCATCTGAAGTAGTCGAGCCCCCGAGATGGAGAGCATAGAGTACTGGAAGTTGAAGAGTCACGCTGCTGCCGCTAGGTCACCCGTCTGGCGCCGTATCTGAGAACCGAGCCGCCAGGGCCGATTATAAATAACCAGTGAGTCCCTTAGGGTTTTCACTCCTAGCAGTTGCATTCCTCAGATTAGATCTGAATCACCGCCTCCTCTGCTCCTCTGCTGCCGCCGCCGCCGCGCATAGACGTAGATCCAGTTGCTCGCGTCGCCGCAGTGCACCCGCCGCTGTAGCCCCTGAGCGAATGCGAGTGAAGACACCCGTCTCTTGGAGAATGAAGGGGTCTCCGGCGAAGGGCAAGAAGACCGGTGCGTCGAAGAAAAGAAGCCGCGATGAAGAGACCGGTGATGCCGGCCAGTCGTCGATGTCGCCACCTCCGTCCCCTCGCCCTAATCCGGTGAAGGAGTGGAAGAAGGTGAAACTGAAGACCGAGGACCTCCTCGCCTTGGTCAACAGTGGGTTCCTTCGTGAGAAGGAGGTGGATCTATGGTGCACCGCCACCGGCGATCCATACCCGATGGAGAAGAACCCGGACGAAATCCCAATGTTCGCCCGGTTTGTAGAGCGCGGATTGGAGCTCCCCGCCAGTGATTTCTTCAAGGGTCTGCTCAGGTACTACGGCATCGAGTACCTCAATCTCAACCCCAATGGTATCTTCCACGTCTCCATCTTTGTACACTTCTGTGAAGCCTTTGTGGGGATCAAGCCCCACTGGATCTTGTTTCGGAAGTTCTTCCAGTTGAAGCCGCAGCCGAGCACCAACGATACACGAGTAGTCGGAGGTGCCGGTATCCAGATGCGTGAAGACGCCGCCGACCAGTACCTGCCGTACAAATTGATAGACTCCAACCAGGACTGGAAGGCCAAGTGGTTCTACATTAGCAACCACCATCCTGAACTGCCGAAGCCGAGCGGGTGTCAACCGAAGCACAAGCCGTGGTGGAACACAGAGCCCACCATGCAAGAGGGTATTCAGCTACCCGAGTTGCTGAAGAGAAGCCGGGCTAAGGGCCGAACACGTGGCCTTCAGCTTCATGAAGAGGAGGGTGCAGCCACTGATGGCACGAGACACCCTCGGGTACCAGTACACCGGCGACAAGGATACGTCCCGGTTGCCTGGCTTCGAACACGAGGACCACGCCATCGTGGAGAGGCTGGGCAAGATCTTCAAGGACATGCCCCCGTATACACCGTGCCCAGTGCCAGAGTACTCTGCGGCACGGCCGCCAAATCAGGTCAGTAGTCGTGACATAAGCCCCGAGTACTGATTTGTTTGAAGTAGTTGTACTCATATGTGCTAAATGTTGTAGGATGATGTGGCGAAATACGTCTCAGTCCCGACTTCTCCTCCGCGACTTGTGGAGCAACCGGAGGAGAAGGGCAAGAAGAAGGAACACCGTGTGATCGGTGAAGGCGAAGACGCCGTTGTCATCAAGTCCGGCTCTGATGACGATGAAGATGAAGAAACACTGCAGCAAAGGTTCCAGCTGCGCTCCAGGTTCAGCCGAGCAGGGATGCCAGACGTCCCAATCATCGAGAAGCCATCCAGCCTTGAGGCTAGTTTGCCCGTGCCGCCCAGGAGGCCGCGCAACGTGGTGCGGAAACGCGCCGTCAAGAAGCTGAAGATCTCCGAGACGACCAGCCAAGAAGTAAACACCACGACTAGAGTAGTCGAGCACAGCTGATGGGTAGTCGTGTGCTGATGAATTGTCTTGTAATGTTGCAGGATATCCCCTCCCCGGACCTCGTAGACCAGGGCGACGAGGGGGTCCTGGACACTGTGGGGCGGTAGCTGAGAGGAGTATCAGCCCGCCTCCGTCAACCGAAGAAGTCGTGCCGACAGTGGCACGGTAGGAGACCGGCACTGCGGAGCCGCAGTCGTCAGTTGAAGAAGGACGAAACCCTCCGTCGGCCGCAACTGGAGAGCAACCGGAGGAGGCGCCTGTTGAGGCCGGAGCTGCTACCGAGGCTGTCATAGTTGATATCGCCAGTATACTAGGTGCTCCGACCGTGACCGTGGTGCGGTCAACACTGTAAGTTCTTATGAACTTTCAAGTAGTCGTATAAACGGCAGACTTGTCTTGCTGAATTGAGGACTTCGTGATGCAGGAAATCCACGGACCTGTCGTGGGATGGTGAGGAGACCAGCACTCCAGCCGGCAGAGAGGGCCGCTCGGCGGAGGAGCGCGAACCCACGTCGCCGCCACAGACTGAAGTCGCGGTGGAGTCGTCGTTGGAGGAAGCCACCTTGGTTGAAGGTATGTGTCCTGTCACCACTGATAGTCATCATGCATAGTAGTCGTAGCCGCTGAGATTAACTGCGTGTACTCATTGTACTAGGAGCACAAGCTGAGGGAGCCTTGATTCCTGAAGCCGTGGCCATGGAGACAGCTACTGTGGAGTCGGAGCCCACAGGACTGATGGCCGGGACGGCGGAAGAAACAACCCCCGAGTTGGGTGCGGAGGTGCAGGACGATCCGGTCCACGGGACAAGCACGGACGTAGTCGTCCGCTCGCCCATCATAGAGGAAGCTGCGCCGATCCGTTCGGCGGCTATGGCAGAGGATGCATCCTCGAGCCGCGAGGGTCTTGAGCTGCTGGAAGACAATCTTGTCGATCCGGCCATTGCCACTCTGAACATGGAGTCATGGCGGCGTACCCAGCAGTGGGTCAAGGTATGTTGCGAGTACCTCGAGTAGTCTTGTACGACGAAATACAAAGTACCCGTTTGACTGTTCTGTCTTCACAGGATATTATTGAAAGACCCCGTGAGAAGTCCGAGCTGCTGAAGGGGTACAGCGACACAGTCCTTCGTGCCAAAGCCTTGGAGAAGGAGCTCGACAAGTCGAAGAAACATTCTACGCTGCTCCAATCCAAGCTTGACGGTGCCTTCGCCAAGTATCATAACGAAGTGCAAGAGATGCAGGCGAAGAGGGACGACTTGATTCGGAAAAACAAGTTGTTGCGCCAGAAGAATAAAGGTATGCTTCCCGCCAAAGCCTTTGAGTACTTATTAGGGTACCTTGGTGTAATCTGGCGATGTGATGAGTTGTCTGCAGAGCTTGAGGAAAGGGTCGACCAGCTGAAGGCATCGGAGACGGACTTGAAGAACATCGTGTACCGTGAGACCGACAAAAGAGAGGTACTTGAGT
Organism: Cenchrus fungigraminus; assembly: GCA_036936925.1. Taxonomy (NCBI): domain Eukaryota; kingdom Viridiplantae; phylum Streptophyta; class Magnoliopsida; order Poales; family Poaceae; genus Cenchrus; species Cenchrus fungigraminus. The sequence goes on along the minus strand of CM072781.1, from coordinate 62,978,457 downwards.
ATGAGTACGCTCAGTTGCGCCATGAGTGTATCAAGCACATGGAGCTTCATGAAGCCTCAGACCGTGACCTTGTCAATTGCTATAAATCTCTGCAAAAGCTCAATGAAGATTGCGAGAAGCTGTGGGGCCAGCTGAAGGAACTTGAGGAAGCCGCGCTACCCATTGCAAGGCTGTTGGTGCCACACTCGGGCGGGCCGAAGATTGCTCCACTGGTGGACCGGTTGAAGGAAGCCCCCGGGCGTCTGGCGACGTATGTCAAGCACTTGGTGAAGTCGATCCCGAACCAAGTCTTGGCATACATGAAGTCATATTTCCCCAAGGCTCCAGTGGACGTAGTCGCCGGTGGACTTGCAGCGAACTATACTGATGATCAGTACAAGACCCTCCTGGAGGAGATGGCGCCCATTGCTGAACAAGTGGCGGAAAAGCTCAACCTTCAGTAGGAGTACCTGTAGGAGTAGCTTAAAGTAGTTGATGTAAAACAAACAGAGTTGTTAGTAACTTGTTTGGATTATCAACGAAAGTTGACCACGATATATCTGTGAAATAAGTACTCGTAGCCGCCACTTGCAACGAAGTGTGCGGAGTACCAAACCGTGGTGGAGCTTGCGAGTAGTAGTACTCAGTAGGGGATGCCTGATTGGAAGGCACAGTAAATAAGTTGAATCAAACTTTATTACTGATGAATAAGTACACCTGAATGGTCAGAGCCATTTACAAGTGTAGTCGCCAGGACCCGGAGCCCGCCTACGGCTAAGTGGCGCTAGGACCCTTAGGCCGCTTACAGCTAGAGATCCGTTAGTAGTCGTATAGACTGGATCTAGAGTACATGGTCTTGCAGACCGCCGCTAGAGTCCTCAGTGCTCTAAGCAGCCCAAGATCCGTTAGTTGCTGTTGATGCTGGATCTTGGAGAAGAGTAGTCCGGAGACTAGTGCCAGGACCGAAAGGCCGCTTACAGCGAGGAGTCCGTGAGTAGTCGTGTAGACCTGGACCCGTAGAGTAGTCGAGCGACTACGCGTAGAAGCGACACAGCTGGTCAACGTTCCACGAGTTGTTGATGTTGTCGCCTTCAAGTGTTTGGAGGTGGTAGGAGCCTGGTCCGGTCACCTTAGAGATTGAAAAGGGACCTTCCCATGGTGAGCTGAGCTTGTGTAGTCCGTCCGTGTTCTGGATACAACGGAGGACTAGATTGCCAACGTTGAAGGAGCGTTCCTTGACGTTGCGATCATGGTAGCGTCGGATACCCTCGAGGTACCTTGCTGATTGGACGAGGGTGGCGCAGCGGGCTTCTTCGAGACCGTCGATGTCAACCCGTCTGCTGTCTTCTGAGATGCCTTCGTCGTATTGTTCTACTGCCGGGGATTCCCACATCACGTCGGCAGGTAGAATAGCTTCGGAGCCGTAGACCAGGAAGTAGGGCGACTGCCCCGTCGGCTTGGTAGGCTGAGTACGAACCCCCCAGAGTGCGTTGGGTAGTTCCTTGATCCACTTGCCTCCTTTTGTGTTAGCTACGTCGTGCAATCGCTTTTTGAGGGCGTCGAGTACCATCCCGTTGGCGCGCTCAACTTGACCGTTGGCGTGGGGGTGGGCGACTGAGACGGACCGGACGTCGATCCCGCTGTTCTCGTAGTATTCCCAGAACTGATGGTTGTTGAAGTTGGAACCCAAATCTGTGATGATGCGATGGGGCAGCCCGTAGCGGTGCACGAGTTCATCCAAGAAGTCGAGTACTCTGTTGGCCTTTGGGCAGGTGACCGGCTTGACTTCGATCCACTTGGTGAACTTGTCGATGGCCACCAAGACTCTGTTGAATCCTCCTGGCGCAGTTGGCAGAGGCCTAATCATGTCGAGCCCCCAGCAGGCAAAGGGCCAGGTTGGTGGTATGGTGACTAGCTTGTAGGTCGGGACGTGTTCTTGCTTGGCGAAGAATTAACATCCTTGGCACTTTCTGATGAGTTCTTCAGCGTCGGCCAGAGCTGTGGGCCAATAGAAAGCTCGTCGGAAAGCCTTGCTCACCAGCGTTCGAGAAGACGCGTGGTTGCCGCAGACGCCTTTGTGGATCTCCTCCAAGATATCCTTGCCTTCTTCTCGAGGTATGCACTTCATGAGTACTCCAGAAGTGGCACCTCGCCTGTAGAGCTTGTCTCCAACTAGGACGTAGGCCTTTGCTCGGCGGACGAGTTGTTCGGCCAAGTTCTTGTCGGATGAGACCTTCTGCTCACGGATGTAGTCGATGAAGGGTTGTCTCCAGTCCACGTCAATCATCATGACCTCCTGGCCAAACTGTAGTGGCGCAGGGTCAGTGGCCGTTGGCGCCGACTCCGGAATGGATGGCGCGTGAAGCTCGTGGACGAAGACTCTAGCAGGAACTTGCGCGCGAGTAGAACCAAGCTTCGACAGGACGTCTGCGGCAACATTGTTGTCGCGGATGACGTGGTGGAACTCGAGACCGTAGAACTTGTTCTCGAGCTTGCGGACCTCCAGACAGTAGGCGTCCATGTTCTCCTTGTTGCGATCCCAAGACTTGTTGACTTGGTTGATGACCACTGCGGAGTCGCCGTAGACTAGTAGCCGCTTGATGCCCAATGAGATTGCGAGGCGGAGCCCGTGAAGTAGGGCTTCGTACTCGGCTTCGTTGTTTGAGACCTTCCAGAAGATCTGCAGGACGTACTTGAGTTGTTCACCCTTTGGAGAGATCAGCAGTACCCCTGCACCTGCCCCTTTGAGCTTGAGTGAGCCGTCGAAGTACATCACCCAGTGTTCTGGGCGCTCGGTTGGAGTTGGTAGCTGATTCTCCTGCCACTCTGCCATGAAGTCGACTAGTGCCTGGGACTTGATAGCAGTACGTGGCTTGAAGTCAATGTTGAGGGCGCCGAGTTCGACCGCCCACTTGGAGATTCTTCCAGTAGCATCCTAGTTGTGGAGTATGTCACCGAGCGGGTAGTCGGTGATAACAACAATCGAGTACTCCTGGAAGTAGTGTCGTAGCTTCCGCGAGGTGATGAGCATTGCGTAGAGTAGCTTCTGGACTGGCTGGTACCGTGTCTTGGACTCTGAGAGAACCTCGCTGACGAAGTAGACTGGTCGCTGGACTAGGTAGGCGTGGCCTTCTTCCTACCGCTCGACGACGATGGCAGTACTGACCACATGAGTAGTCGCAGCGAGGTAGAGCAGTAGCTGCTCCTTTTTGCGAGGAGCCGTGAGGACCGGTGGCTTAGACAGGAAGTCTTTGAGCTGCGCTAGAGCTTGATCAGCCTCCGCGGTCCACGCAAACTTCTCTTGATGCTTGAGTAATTTGAAGAAGGGTAGTCCCCGTTCTCCAAGCTTTGAGATAAATCTGTTCAGAGCCGCCATGCACCCGGTCAGCTTCTGGACATCCTTGATGCAGGTTGGAGCTTTCATGTTGGTGATGGCGGAGATCTTCTCGAGGTTGGCTTCGATGCCACGATGGCTAATAATGAAGCCGAGTAGTTTCCCAGATGGTATGCCGAAGACGCACTTGTTGGGATTGAGCTTCCATTGGTACTCTCGCAGGGATGCGAAAGTCTCTTCAAGATCGACGATGAGCGTATCGGAGTTTCTGGTCTTGACGACCACGTCATCCACGTAGGCTTTGATGTTCTTGTTGAGCTGCTTCTTGAAGCAGGCCTGGATAGCTCGTTGGTAGGTGGCGCCGGCGTTCTTCAACCCGAACGACATTGTCGTGTAGCAGTAGGCGCCGAACGGGGTGATGAACGCGGTCTTCTCCTGGTCTTCTTCCTTGATAGCGATCTGGTGATACCCGGAGTAGCAGTCGAGGAAGCAGAGCAGGTCGCAGCCTGCCGTGGAGTCGATGACTTGATCAATCCATGGCAACTCGAAGGGGTCTTTGGGGCAGTGCTTGTTGAGGTCGGTGTAGTCGACGCACATCCTCCACTCGTTGGTGTTCTTCTTGCGGACGAGGACGGGGTTGGCGAGCCACTCAAGATGGAAGACTTCACGGATGAAGCCCGCCGCGAGTAGTTTGGCGAGTTCCTTCTTGATGGCATCCCGTCGGTCATCAGCGAAACGGCGAAGGTGTTGTCGTTTGGGGGTAGCTTTAGGATCGACGTTGAGTGAGTGCTCGATCAGCCTCCTGGGCACCCCTGGCATGTCCGCTGGCTTCCATGCGAAGATGTCTCGGTTAGCCCGGAGGAAGCTGACGAGCGCGTCTTCCTATTTCGGGTCGAGACCCGCCCCGATCATGGTAGTCTTGCTGCTGTCGCCCGTCCCAAGGTCGATGGCCTTCACTTGGACTTCCTCTGATAGCTGAGGCTTGTTTGCGGTGTCGGTCTTTTCAGGAATCTCGAGTTCGGTTAGGGCGAGCTTCTTGGACGCAGCAAAGATCTCCATCATTGCATTGGGTACTTGGTTGGTCGCTGCGAGTTCCACGGCTTCAGTGTCGCAGTCGAACGAAATCTTCAAGTCCCCTTGCAGTGTGAGTACTCTGGCAGGACTTGGCATCTTGAGTACCAAGTAGGTGTAGTGTGGTACCGCCATGAACTTGGCGATAGCTGGTCTGCCGAGGATGGCATGGTAGGAGGTTTCGAAGTCCGCAACCTCGAACTTGATGTACTCAGTGCGGTAGTTCTCCCTTGTCTCCCCGAAGGTAACTGGCAGGACCACTGAGGCTAGTGGAATAGCCGCGTTACCGGGGACAATGCCGTAGAAGGGTGACGCGCTCTTGGTGAGCCTGTCGGTGATGTTGAGCTTCATCTTCTTCAAGGTCTTGGTGAAGAGGACGTTGAGTCCGCTCCCGCCGTCGATGAGGACCTTGTTGAGTCTGGAGCTCGCGACTACAGGTTTCAGGACGAGTGGGAAACGTCCTGGCTCGGAGAAGCTTGTCCATTGATCTACGCGGGAGAAGGTGATGGGTACCTCCGACCACCTTAGAGGTGTCGGCACCGCTGGTTCAATGTTCAAGACTTCTCGTCGAGTGGCCTTCTGAGACCGTCTGGTGGGTAGTCCGCCGAAGAGGACATTCACCGTCTTGTCAGGTTCCTGGAAGTCGCTGTTGCCCTCGTCGACTTTCTTCTTGCCCTTCTTGTCGTGAGGAGGTCGTGGGTCGGGAGTATCCTTGAGTGCTCGCCGGAGCTGATAGCACTGTTCGGTGGTGTGATTACCATCCAGGTGCCACGGGCACTTCTCTTTGAGCAAGTCTCTGAAGCCGCTGGAGGTCTTTTTCGAGTTGTCCTTTGCAGGGCGCTGTATAGCCGCGACTGTGTTGTCTGGCTTGCGCTTACGGTTGGAGCTCGAGTAGTTGTTGTTGTGGCGACCCCCTTGATCTTTGTTGTTGTTGTTGTTGCCGCCCGTGTTGCTCTTGTTCTTGCCGCGAATGGAGTCGTACTTGGAGTTCGCCTTGTCCTCTTCGTCGGCCCATGATGTGATCATGTCTTTGAGCTTGATGATGGAGCTCGGGCGGCGGCGACCGAAGTCTTCGAAGGTGCGACGGTGATAAAGTCCGTCTTGAAAGAGGTCGATGACTTCTTTGTCGGTGACGTCGACTACGGTCACGCGCTTGTCGAAGAAGCGCCGCATGTACTGGCGAAGCGTCTCGCCTTGTTCCTATTTGACCATCGCCAGGTCCATGCGAGTACCCGAGCACCCCATGGCGCCCGCGAAGTTGCTGGTGAACTGAGCCTTCAGCTGGTCCCACTAGTCGATCGAGTTCTTTTCGAGTGACTCGAGCCATGTGAGTGGAGCCTGATCCAGACAGAAGGGGAAGAAGAGGCACTTCGTGTCGTAGTTGCCACTGGCATTTTCGATGGCCAAGGCGTAGCACCTGAGCCACTGAACTGGATCTTGCTTCGCGTCATACTTGGAGATCCCGAGAGGTTTGAATTTCTTGGGAAGAAGCAGGTTGCAAAGTCTTGCGGAGTATGCGGGAAAGCCGTCGCTGTCGCTTGCTTCAGTAGCCTTCTTGTGATGGATCTCGTCGATCTTGTGGCAGGCGTCGTAACCGCCATGTGCGTTGCCGGTGGCGTGGCTAGTCGCGTGGCCTCGGCCGCCGTGATCGCCGCCGCCACCAGCTCTTCTGCCGGCATCGTGGGATGAGCTCCCACCGCTGCTGCCACCACCGCCGCCACCGCCGCGACTACCTCCAGTGCCACCCTGGCTGATGCCGCCCTGTGAGGGTCCTCCACCCGAGGCCCTAGAGCAGTTGGGGTTTGGCTGGTGTTCACCACGGACACGGTTGCGTCCGCCGTCTGCCGGGCTGCGGCTAGTGGCTTCGTTGTTTCTGACGTCGTGAGTTCTGACGGGGGTACTTGAGCAACCCTGTTGTCGACCTGCATGAAGTAGGCGTCTTCAGCGAGTTTGGTGATGACTTTGCCCGCGCGGATCCCCTGGGCCTACCGTGCTATCGTGGTGATAGACATGAGGTACTGCTCAGGAGTAGTGTGTACCCGTTTGGCGACTTGCTCCAGAGCCTCACTGAGGTTCCGGATAGGGAGAGTTTCCCGGAGACGTCTGCGTCGATCGTTCCGCTTCCTGTTGCGGTCACACCGAGCGTTCTTGTCTTAGGTGGTCTCGTTCGGAGGTGCATTGGCAGATAACTCATCCTCCGAGATGTCGTCAAGGTACCGGTCGGGTCGGGTCTCCGAATTCCTAACATCTGTGGCCGTCATGAAGACTTCACGGTCGGGAGTATAGAGACTTGAGTCAGTAGTCACCACCTCGGTGGGGGTGTGCTCGTCGTTTAGAGCCAGCGGGGTCCCCTCCTGGAAGGGGAGTGAGTCGAGGTAGGCGACGCAGCGTGAGTTGTCGTCCGTCAGGTCTGTAGGCTTGTGGTCGGGCCAGTAGACAGATCTGCCGGCGGGAGTAGATGTAATGACCAGGCCAGAGGCAGGACCTGACAGCGGTTCCTCAGTCATGTTGAGCTCAGACTCGGACTCGATTGGGTCCGATCCGAAGTCGAACTCGTAGGAAGAGTCCGAGTAGTAGCTGGCTCCGGTGTTGGAGTCCGAGGAGTACTCGGAGGCGATCTCCTTGCCGGCCCGGCGTGCAGCGAGAGCTTCCGCATGGGCCCTACTAGCATTGCAGAGACCGTATGGGAAGTGCTCGTGGAGAGGGGTTGCTTCACACGATGGCTCAGGAGCCGGCTCGCATGAGGCGATCCAGGGCGATGTCGAGTTCGAGTTGGAGGCGGATCCGAGCTCGAAATCGGCGACTTGGTTGTAGAGCGAAATTTCGCCGAATTTTTCGACGAGTGGGCCCGTGGCGACTTCGAGAAGCGTCACGAGCCCAGTCTCTGGGTCCGAGGTCATGGTGAGGTAGCGCTGGAACGATCCAGTGCCGTCAGCGGTGCAGACCCAGGAGCCGAAGACGAAGGTGTCGCCGTGGTTGAAGGCGACGGTTGGCTTGATGACGATTGAAGCCGTCGAGTTCGCCATGTGATCTTCGGCGAGATCCCCTACCTGGCACGCCAGCTGTCGGTGTTTTAGACCGGCAACCTTCCAAGGGGAGTACCCGAGGTAGATGAATGTGGTCTCGCCGAGATCGGTAACTCAAAGGAGAGACACGTGGCACACAATTTAGACAGGTTCGGACCGCGAGGTGCGTAATACCCTACATCCTGTATCCTGTGTAGCTCTGGATTGATTGGGTGTGTTTACAAGATGATGCGGATGAAGGGATAGGGGTCCCTCCCTCGCCTTATATAGCCTGGGAGGCAGGGTTACAAGTCGGTTTGAGGGGAGAGTACTAGTCGGGTACGGCTAGGAGTTCTTTACATGGATCCGGACATGTGTAGCTTCCTATCTGAGTACTATCCCTCTGTAATCCTTGCGCCCCACGCCAGCAGGTGCCGTGTTGCCCAAGTTGAGTAGTCCCAGGGGCCCACCGAGTAGTCGGTCCTGGTACCCACCGGAGTAGTGGGCCCAGGGATGTCCATACGACAGGGCAGGGGAGGAGGTGTCATGGGGGCGACGGAGGACGGAAATGAGGTGGCCGTGGCGGAGGTGGAGGCGCCAGCGCCGGAGCTGGTGCCTGTCGGGGGGGCGAAGAGCGCCGTGTGCTAGGGTGGGGTTGGGTGAATGAGAAGGAATGGATAAAGGAAGAGAAATAAAAAACTAGGGTGTGTCTATACGTCAAATGACTGATTTTGAACAATCTATCAATCACTTTTTTCAACCATAGATATTGCATCCAACAGCCCTAGCGGGCCAGCTGTTCTTTTTTTCCTACTTATCAGAAGTTATTGAAATTTCATTTCTTCTCAATCACTTTCCCAAAAGAGGATCCATGTACCCATTAAGCTTAGTAAAAAGAAACTGATTGAGATCTAACATTCATCTCAATCACTTCCCCCAACCGGTGGGTCCAGACAAAAAAAAAGTTCCCAAGTGGGTTTCATGGTTACTTCTGGGCTTCATTTTGTCACATTTGGACCAATTTTTTTATTCGTATTGTAAAAAAGCTCTATAATGGACCTTTGATGAATTAAAATTAGTGTAACAGCAATGGCCACATGCTAGTCAATGATTTCCTCCATTCTTGCCTCAGCCATAGCTACGCGCCCTTGCAATTGTCTTATTTGCCTAGCTTGTTCATCCTTGGTCCTTCTGTGCTTCTTGTAGGAGTCAATGTGCTCATGCCATGTGACTTTCCATGGAATCACACCTTTGCCTCGGCAACGTCCACCATGTTCTGCAGTGCCTATTGCACCAAAAAGCTCGTCCTTCTCTCCTTCTCTCGATCAGGTATGGAAGTTCCTTCAGCAGCAGCCCTGATCAACTCAACAAAGCCTTGCAGTTGTCTGTCTTAGTTGCTCCCCCGGTATTAATGATCCATCTTCGGGATTGAGCGTGTCACCATGTGTATAATAGTAATTTCTCACTCGGTCAGGCCAATCTAGAGTTGCCGGTACGACTCCACGTCCCATTATCTCTTGTTCCATCCGATCCCATTTGGGCATGGACATCTTGTAACCTCTAGGGCCAAGCTTATGAAATTTTTTCGTTTTACGTGTGTTGATTGTGTTGGTTGCAATCAACTTGGTGGCATCCTCTGATTGCTTGCCCTACACAAATGCATCCTAGTGATCTCTTAACTTTGCATATCTCGGCTTCGAAAAATCAGGTGTAAGCCCCTTCTTGATGTAGTCTTTGGTCAGCTGCTTCTTGTACGTTTGAAAGGCAATTGCACCCTTCGGCAGGGCCCAAGTGCACGCATCTTTCAAGTTTGTGTCTTTTGGAAATGAGAAGTGTGCTTGCACCTCGGCCCAAATCATGTTCTTCTCTGTGACTGGGACCACATCTGTCCGAACCGGTACCGGCGGTTCATTTTCATCTTCATGTTGTTGTTCATGTTGCTCGTCGTGATCTTGATCTTCATGCTCAGCTACATTTTCACCTTCTTCAGGTGGTGCAGCTACGTCAACCGCTTTCCAATACCGAAAGCTTATTGGGATGTTGTCCCTAACAAGAGCTCCAATGTGATTTGTCAATTTGACAACATTTTCATGTGGAGCTTATGGCCTCCCATCGTCAGATACTTCTGTGATGATGAAACACCCCTCTAGCTTCTTCTTTGGGCCATGTTTCCCACCCGGCTTCTTCTTGCTGCTCGATGTAGGTTTGTGGAAATTTAAGAACTATTAACTAATTTTCTCTAATTAGTAGGTAAACCTAAAAATCATGACGAGGTACGAGTTTCCATTAATTATACCTCTGATGGTTCTCCATCATTGCTTCCCTGAGCAATTGGTTGCTCCCCCCTCGTTGCCATCACCAGACATGTTTAAGTAGTTGTCAGCCTCTCTGTGATCCTGTTTTTGTTCATTTTGTGGATCATTCGTAGTATTGCGAGCAATTATATCCGATAGCATTTGCTCCACTTGTCGTTCATTTTCTGTTTGTGCCATTGTAACTAAAATAATACGACAAGGGTAATATTATGAGGACTGGAGGACCGAATTGGCGACCAGAGAGGGGGGGAGCGAATGGGAGCCGATAAAAATTCTTCTCAAGAACTCGGCCTAAACCCCAAAATCACTTCCAAAGAATCCCACACAAACTTGCCAAGATCATGTAGTCACAACAGACCTACTAACCCTAGGAACAAGTTAGGACAAGCCTAGAAACAAAGCGGAAGCAAACTTAAAAGGAAACGAGAAAAAGAACGAGCTCAAACAACCTACAGCAGTTTTTGTCGGAACTTCCGGCCCAAGGTCGGAACTACCGATAAAGGCTTTATGTCTGTCAAAAACTCATTATCAGAACTTCCAGCTCAAGGTCGGAACTTCCGACCTAAGGTCGGTACTTCTGATAAAAGCTTTCTGTCAGGTTATCGGTACTTCAGGTCGGAAGTTCCGACAGACCCCAGAAAACAGAGAAAACAGCCCGCGAGAGAAGGGAGGAAAATCCAAAACTCGATCAAACGACTTCCTAAAATCACGAAAATTAAACCATAGCTTCTCAACAACACAAAGAAGCTTTTACCAAAAGATCTCCCCAAAAAGATCAAGCCATCATCACCAGAAAAATGATTTAGGCTATGAACCCTAGAGAGGAGACTTTTCCTCAAATAGATGGATCTCCCAAACAACTCGGTGGATTGAAGTCAAATTTTAGGTAAGGAGAAGCATCCCAAGAGGAAGCTATACCTAAAATTTTGTGGCCTCAAACCCACTCAATCAAGAGAAATCGCACATCTCAGCCAAGAACACTATGAACTAGGGTTCCTCCAGAAACTCACGAATCGAGGGCAAATCCCGGCGTTTGAGGGGTCAAGATCATCCACAAAGATGCACAGGACATCCACCCATGACCCCCTCAAAGAAATCTGGAGAGAAACACCCTCAAATCGACGAATCAAGCGACGAACGAAAACACCGAAAAATAGCTCTGAAAATGACAAAAAAATCACAAAGAGCTAAGAGAGGGAAATCATCACAACGTCGAATTCTTCCATACATCAAGAGGTCAGAGTCTATACAAGAATCTAGCCTAAGGAAATACTGGGAAAAGAAGCAGTCCAGAGCGATTCAGAGCCAGAGAGAGAGAGAGATGCCATCCACCTCACCTCGAAGCTTTCCGACGCTCCCGGATCACCGTCTCCGTCGTGTTGGGCCTCCGGACATTGTTTTGAGGCCCAAACCAAGAAACCCTCCACTGATGGTTTTGTGGGCAAACCACCAAACCCCGCGTGCAAGCTTCGGCCTTGAACCTTGCACCGGCCCATGTCCATGACTTAAACTTGCTCCTCTTACAATGCATGGCTCGCACTTGACCCCATCGGTCACCTGGTCCATTGAACCAAGCCTACTTGCCTCTCTATCACCCGGAGACCACCACGGCATAGGCCTTTCACACTTGTTCTTCACCTGCACCAACATAAGTCAAGCCGCAACCTGTACCTGCACACTGAGCCAAGTATCAGTCCACACCATGTTGTCACTCACTCATCACGGAGGAGTGACGCACCACTGGTCTTCGGATGCTCCTGGTCCACAATCTCCCCCTTGATGAGTGCATTGACAACACCCATAGTAACCAACATAGAGAAAAGGGAAAAGAAAGCAACCACGAACACAAACCTCCAACAAGTGATCCAAAGCCAAAGAACAAGTGAAAAACAAGATCACTCACCAGACCAAGTCTCGGCCCCTAAGGCAAGGGCAACGGCTCAACACAGTCGAGACAAACAAAGCTCCACAAAGAGCACAACACTAAGCACAAAACTCAGGAAAACCAAAGGAGCTCCCCCTACACTTATGCAAACTCCCCCTGAGCAAATGCAATCTTTTCTCAAATTTTCTCCCCACATGCAAAAACTCACAAATTCTCCCCCTTGCATATAGATTCTCCCCCTTGTTGACAATGCATGAATCAAGCTACCATAAAAGTGCACAAATGCATGTCAAAGCATATACAAACTACCAAGCTTCTCAGATATACAAAGAGCATTTCAGAATGCTACAAATGAGACATAGAGCAAGCAAAGTAGACATGATGTAGTTAGCACATTGCCATCAAGAAGGTACAAACATATATACATGTGACATGGCCAAAAGCATTTTAAGCAATTTTCACAAACAAAATTCATCTCATGAGTAAATCCCTATTCATGGTCAATTTGAGCAAAAATGAACTAGATCACACAAAGCTCATACAAGATCACAAGTTCTTATCACAAGATCATAGCAAACACCATAAGCTACTATATGTCATGTCAAAGCCACCGAGCCATGTGTCTACTTCTTAAAATGAGACTTCTCATGGTAGACATCATGAAATGGTTTAGCACCCAAGATATATACATAAAAGCATAAAGACATGATTATGAGCATATTTTTCAAGCATAAGGCAATTCATTTACCAAATTCATATTCAAATTTAAGCATGATACATGAAATGCCTTTGCGGCAAAAAGAAGCTTATGCTCCTCCACAAGTGAACATATGGGCTAAAAATTCACCATGACAAATGAATCTTTGACCCCCAAGTGAAAAGAGCATGATACTCAAGCACAAACTAAGCAAGATATAGTCATTTGAGCACAAATTGAGCATGAAAAAGAATCTACTCATGAGTGAAGCATTTTTAGCATTTTCACAAAAAGGAAGCTATATCATCATGAACATATGACAATACCATCAAGAGCATAGCATTCACATCACCATTCCCAAGGCATACACATATCTCACACATAGCACATCATAGTGATCAAAGTATATAAGAGAAGCTCATCCTACCACAAATGATCCAAAGATGGCTATCCTACCATGTTTTGTACAAAAAGAAAATGCATGCAATGCAATGCCACAAATGATACATATATCACATATATACATGAGAAGCTCCAAGATCTAGCTAAAAAGGGAAACACACTCCATGTTCACCTCGCAAGCATGTGAAGGTAACTTGGTCAAGTGGTTTAGTGAATATGTCGGCTAGCTGATCTTGGGTAGGTACATAGGACAAGGAAATGTTCCCTTTCTCAACATTGTCCCTCAGAAAAATGATATCTCACTTTGATGTGTTTAGTCTTGGAGTGAAGGACTGGTTTTTTGCTACACTTATGGCACTGCTGCTGTCACGAAAGAGTGGAACCTGGGAGCACTCCTCACCAAAATCGCTCATAGTGTAGGTCATCCATAGGAGCTGGGAACAACAACTGGCTGCAGCAACATACTCGGCTTCTGTAGTGGAATGGGCTACACTGGATTGCTTGCGAGACGACCAAGAGACCAAAGAAGAACCAAGAAACTGGCAACAACACGAGGTAGACTTGCGGTCTAATCAACACCCAGCAAAATCAGCATCGAAGAACCCGTGAAGTCTAAGTGTCGAGGAGGCAGAATACCAAAGACCAAACTAAGGAGTGTAGTTCAAGTACCTGAAAATCCTCTTGACAGCCTGCCAATGTGAAGTCCTCGGTGAAGCCAGAAAACGAGCGCACAGGCACACACTGAACTGTAAGTCCGGCCTTGTCGCCGTCAAGTAGAGGAGGGAGCCGATCATGCTCCGGTACTCCTTCTAGTCCATAGGTTCGCCATCCTCATCCACATCCAAAGCCGTAGTGGTACTCATCGGTGTAATCAGCGACTTGGAGTCGTTCAAGCCAAACTTCTTCACCATGTACTTGGTGTACTTCGCCTGATGTACAAACGTCCCGTCCTTGCACTGCTTGATCTGGAGCCCTAGGAAAAATTGCAGCTCGCCCATCATAGACATCTCAAATCCCTGCTCATGTCATCTTCGAATCTGGCAACAAGATCATGAGAAGAGCCACTAAAGATTATGTCATCCACGTAAATCTGAACAATCAATAGGTCATTTCCATGCTTAAGGAGAAACAGGGTCTTATCAATTGTGCCCATCACAAACCTCTTACTCAGCAAAAAGCCTCTCAACCTACCATACCAAGCCCTTGGTGTCTGTTTCAACCCATAAAGCGCTCTCTGGTGTGGGTATCTCTCACTCTCAAACCCCGAGGGTTGCCTCACATACACTTCTTCCTCTATCACCCCATTCAAGAAAGCACTCTTCACATCCATTTGAAACAACTTGAACCCTTTAGCCACGGCAAAGGCTAGAAGGATCCTAATTGCCTCCAGACAGGCCACGGGAGCAAATGTCTCCTCATAATCTATACCCTCTTTCTGGTTGAACCCCTGAGCCACCAACCTCAACTTGTTCCTCACAACCATCCCATTCTCACCTTCCTTGTTCTTCCACACCCACTTGGTACCTATAGGACGGCAATTTGGCGGTGGATCAACTAACACCCAAACTTGGTTTCTCTCAAAATTCTCCAACTCCTCATGCATGGAATTCACCCAGTTTGCATCAGAAAGTGCGTGTCGAATATCTTTGGGCTCAAACAAGGCAACAAATGTAGAGTGAGCAAAGTGAGAAGTATTTCGTGACCTCGACCATGTAGTGCATTCAGGAAGGTCACCTATGATGGTCGATGGTGGGTGATCCACCTGTACACACCGGGGAGCCTCTCGCCTGGACACAACCTCCCCCTCAGCAGCAGCCTCCACCCGAATAGCCTTAGTCGTCGTAGGCGTAGGGGATGGACCATCCTCGATCGTCATCGTCGTAGTGGAATTAGCATGTACACGATCAGTCGCGGGAGCATCACCAACATCATCAACTTCTTCTCCATCTCCATCCTTCTCATTGTAACACCCTAAAATTCCATCACAATAAAATGTTAGCAACATGGTCTAGATTTTTTTTCTAAGGGTTTAATAATTTTGACTAAATTAATTTGCTTTAAGTATTAAATAATATTTAAATAATTTAGAAACACCCAAGTGATTGTGCATCATAATTTTGGTTGCATTTGTTTTGTTTTGTTTGTGTGTTGAAAAGAAGAAAAAAACAAAAGAGGTTCAAGTCCAAAACCACCCCAAACCATTTCCCTCTCCCTCAGCCCAACCCAGCGACGGCCCGCTTTCTTTTTTTCCCTTTCTTTCTCTTTTTCCGCCACAAGCCCAGCTCCCTCTCTCTTCTGACCCATCAACGCCCCGCCGGCCCATCTCCCCCTCCCTCTCTCTTACCGGCTGCCAGGCGGGCCCCGCTTGTCGGGACCATCCCCTACCTCTCGCCACCCCCTTTCTCCATCCATGGCCGCCAGCCACCACCTCCCCGGCGTCGTCCCTCGCCCCGTGCCCCTCCCTCTCCCTCACTGAATGCGCGTGAGTGTGCGGCGCACTCATCACGCACCGCCTCCGCCCGTTCCCCTCCCGAAATGGCCGCCCACCGAAGCTCCACCGAGCCATCAATGGTCGCTCCGCCGGAATCCAACGAGCACCGCCGTGCCGCCTCTTCCTCTCCCCATCCGCCCTATAAAAGGCGAGCAAGACCCCCAGCTCCTCCCACACCTCTCCACAAGCTCCTCCTCTCTTCTCCGCCTGCGCAGCGCCGCCGCCCTGAAGGAGGCCACCGGAGCTCCGCCGCCCGCTGTCGATCTCCTCCTTCGCCTCTCCTCCCGCGGTTCTGAGCCCCTAGGTGAGTCGCTCGTCTCTCTAGCATCATTTTGATTCTTGTCCCGTCCTTTTTGGTGACTAGAAGCTCTATTCCGGCCATCCGCCGGCGAGCCGCCGCCCGACGCCGCCGCACGTCGCCGTCCCGCCGCCTGCAGGGCACCACAACCGTCGATCGTGTGATCTACGCTCCAGATCTGTCCGAACCAAGTCAAACAAGTCCGCATACCAGTCAACCCTGGGCCGTCCACTGCAACTTTGCAAAAAGACCCCTGAGTTTTCTAATATCACAAAAATGCCCTTCCACCTATATAAACCCTTACAAACAGGTCCTGGTTTTCTCGTTTTAGCCCCTAGGTTTCTTAGGTTTTTCCAGCCGAGGTCTATCCTTGTTCTTTTACGTTATAAACCTCCGGTTTATATACGTAATTATGTTTAGGTCCCTGGTTTTTTGCAGATAAGCCCCTGGAGTCCAAGTTTTCTTACAATCTAGCCCCTAAACCCTGTTTAAGCCATATCTTTTGCGTCTCTCGTTCGTTTTAGGCGTTTTTGGTGTCCTTGCGACCGTCTTTCAGTGCTCGTTAGTTTTAGAAGCTTGTTTTAGCTTTTTAGAATGTTTGATGTATTGTTTTTATTTATTGTATGATTTTTTGGTGTGCGCATAGATATCGTGCCAGTTGAAGCAGAGCTTCCGATCGCGGATCAAGAGCAAGTTTTTGAGGAAGAAGAATCCCAGTGTTTAAGCAAGGAAGGCAAGTGGATTTCCTCCCCTGCATATTCTACTTTGTCCCACACAACTTTCATAATAAGTAAGTTTACATTTAATTGTTGTTATGCATAACTTGATGGGAAAATTACCTTTTTAAGGACATGACTAGATTTTTATCCCTATACCTTGAACAACCCCTTTTAAATAAATATTTTGGGTAGAAATGCTTAGTTGCTATACCTTGGGATGGTTGAAATGAAACTTTACAAAATGATGAATGATGAGAAAGACTTAGTAAATTTGTGGATAATAATAAGATCATATGAATTAATCGGAACATAGAGAACCACCCAGGAAAACATTGCAACCACAGTCCATATGGTTCTAGCTTAGCCAATTAATTAGGTGTGTGGAATTATCTGATAGCCTTTTCCGAAAGGAGCACAAGGGGCCGGAGTTGAAGGGGTATAGCTCGGTTCTTTTGGGGTAGCAGCCTTTGCTAAGGTGCTGACCACTAGGAAGGGTTATGGTCCGCTCCGCTGCTGTAACTGTCGCAGGTTGTTGGTCTTCTGCATATCTTTGTAAAGGCTTCATAGTGGACCCCTAGCCACTCACTTCGGAAGTGTTTAAGGGTCTGATCAACCCGGGCAACATGGGGAACACGAGCTGTGGTGAAAGTGTACAACCTCTGCAGAGTTAAAACTGATCGATCAGCCGTGCTCACGGTCAAGAGCGGCCTAGACCCTCACATGATAAGTGAACTTGAAGATGGAATTAAATCATGGTTTTATATGGTTTTAAGATAATGTTTTCTAAATGCTTAATTTTTGGGATGGTATAAACTTACACCTAGTAAATAGGTGCTTGCTAATAAAATTTGACCAACTTAAAAATGCTAACTACTGCATAACTTTAGTCTATCATTGATAGCCTTGCATTTTTCCCCCACTTGCTGAGATCCAACCATAAGTGTGCTCACCCTTGCTTACCTGCTGTTCAGAGGAGAACACTGGGGAGGAGTACTTCAGCGACTACGATGAGTTCTGAGGATGCGTTTCCCCCAGTCAGATGCCTGTGGAGTTGAAGACGGTGCTGAATCGTCTTAGCTATCGATGTTCGTGTAAAGACCTTCGTGTCTATCCATGAGTGTAATAAAAGTTAATAAACCTCTTCTTGTACGTTTTGAGCATTGTTTCTGATATTACACTCATTATGTCTATCGTATGTGTGAAATTGAGATCCTGGCACACATATGAGATGCATTCAGTTTTCTTCAGAAAAACGGGTGTGACAGAGTGGTACCAGAGCTATGCTAACTGTAGGACGCAACCTTAGATAGAAATGGTCGTAATAAGGACTCATTTTCTAGAAAGTCGTGTCAACTCTTCAAAATAAATCTTAATTCCACCTAAAAATCTATTTTATTTATCCTTTGTTAAAATTGTACCCTTTTGTTTTATTCTGCTCTGAGTTCAGCTTCGTTCTATCAGATGTCCAGGACTCATCCGTACGTCAACAGAAGTAACGGAGTGAAGCTACCCCTGTTAGTTGAGCTAGTCAAGGAGGTTGCTACTGCCGAGTTGAACCAGACCCACGAGAAGCTGAAGGAAGACTACACTAAGATCGTGCAGTTGGAGGCCGAGCGTGAAGGCAGGGATCCACCAGAGCAGCCCACCGAGTTTCCTTGCACTGCGGTGTCACCACCCTGCAAGAGGCTCCTCTACGGTTCGTCCATCGCGACAACCGATCTTCTTGAATAGGATGCCTACCTTTTTGAGTTATGATCGATAGATCTGTTCCTGTGAGGATGTATGCGATGTAATAATGTTTGTTGGGTGAAAACATGTTTGATTTGGATCTTTGTCATGTTTGGAATGCTTTATGGAGTGATGGCCATAAGTGCATTAATAAAATAATTAAGTTAAATTTAAGTCTTTACCCCCTGCTCTTCTATTTATCTTTATCAGTTCAACTTCTATCTGAAATACCTTTCCCTACCAATCAGATGGTAAACACCAGGTTAGGAGGAGGATAGGACGTTCTGCCTGTGATACGTGCTCACATCACTAACCAGCGAAATCAAGTACCACATCCACCACATAATCTAGCAATGGATCCAGCAATGTAGCAATTCCTAGCAGCCCAGACACAGTTGTTGCAAGCACTTACAGCTACTGTTCAGAATATGCAAGCTCAACAGAACCAGCCAGTACCTCAAGCATCACCACCACTTGCAAACAAACATAGAGAGTTTATGAGCCACCACCCGCCTACCTAATCCCATTCGGTGGAACCACTCAATGCTGATGATTGGCTTAAGACTATTAACAAGAAGCTCGATATAGTACAATGCAATGATCGTGAGAAAGTCTTGTACGCTTCAGGACGTCTGGAGGGCGCAGTAGCTGATTGGTGGGATGCGTATACCATCGCACATGCTGCTCCTAACACTATCACCTGTCTGGAGTTCCAGGAAGGTTTTCGTACCCATCACATCCCAGCTGGTGTGATAAAGCTCGAGCAGGAGTTTCTAGCTTCGAAGCAAGGAAACATGTCTATTAGTGAGTACCGAGATAAATTCACCCAGCTATCTCGTTATGCTCCAGATGAGGTAGACACAGATCCAAAGAGGAAAGAACGTTTCTTGGATGGTCTCATAGGGCCACTCAACTACCAGCTCCGGAGTCACACTTTTTCTAACTTCCAAACTTTGCTAGACAAGGCCATAGGTTTGGAAAACAAACGTACAGAACTTGTTGAACGCAAGCGCAAGTTTCAGACTCAGGAACAATCTAGCCACAACACTCGCCCCTGTTTCAATTCATCACAAGGTTCTCAATTCCATTCTCATGAACAAGGCAGAAGTTATCAAGAGAATCAGCAGTTTCAGCGCTCATATTAGGAACCCGAAGATTTCAACCAAGTGACACCACGTGCTCCAAATCCTCCTCAGAATCGTTCAGATGCACCGGTGAGGAACAACACCTCAGTTCGACCTAGTGGTTGTTTTAACTGTGGAGAATTGGGACATTATGCCAGCATTTGTCCCCAGCGCAATATGTAGACACCCCAGAAAGGCAATGGTCAAAGGCCCGGACAGCCATCATCTCAAGTACGCACTGGGAACCAAAATTCTCAGGGTAATAGAGGCCAACCGAACTACATGCGTGGTAGGGTGAACCACGTGACAGCTGAGCAAGCTCAAGAAGCCAAGGATGTTGTGCTTGGTACGTTCCTTATCAACTATGTACCTGCAACAGTTTTATTTGATTCTGGTGCATCGCATTCATTTATTACTGAACAATTCGTGGCAAAGCATGATGTGCCCATGAGTTCTATGAAGACACATTTGCTAGTTGGTTCCCCAAATGGTGAAATGAAATCCACCCATGTATGCCCACAGGTCAATCTTAAAATCAGAGAGATAGATTTTCAAGCTGACTTAGTAATTCTAACATCCAGTGGAATAGATGTGATCCTTGGAATGGATTGGTTAGGCAAACATGATGGAATTATTCTATGTATCAAGAAGTCGGTGCTCTTAACCAGCCCGCAAGGAGATAGGATTGAGTTTGTTGCTAATACCAGCCCAAAGAAGAAGGAAAAGTGAATCAAGCTCTGTGGTTGTACCCCAACACCTTTCAAGATCAGCTTGTATCTCCTCAAGTTGTTTTCCAATCTCTCCGAATCTCGGGATGAGATTCGTTTTAAGGGGATAAGATTTGTAACACCCTAAAATTCCATCACAATAAAATGTTAGCAACATGGTCTAGATTTTTTTTCTAAGGGTTTAATAATTTTGACTAAATAAATTTGCTTTAAGTATTAAATAATATTTAAATAATTTAGAAACACCAAAGTGATTGTGCATCATAATTTTGGTTGCATTTGTTTTGTTTTGTTTGTGTGTTGAAAAGAAGAAAAAAACAAAAGAGGTTCAAGTCCAAAACCACCCCCAAACCCTTTCCCTCTCCCTCAGCCCAACCCAGTGCCGACCCGCTTTCTTTTTTCCCTTTCTTTCTCTTTTTCCGCCACCAGCCCAGCTCTCTCTCTCTTCCAGCCCATCAACGCCCCGCCGGTGAGGACCAGGTGTGTCCGAGGACCAGTGGAGGGTCGCTCCTTAGTGATGAGTGATTGACAACGTTGTGTGGACTGATGCTTGGCTAAGTGTGCAGGTACAGGTTGTGGCTTGACTCGTGTCGGTGCAGGTGAAGAACAAGCGCGAAAGGCCTTAGCTGTGACGGCCTCCGGGTGATGGAGTGGCAAGTAGGCTTGGTTCGATGGACCCGGTGGCCGATGGGGTCAAGTGCGAGCCGTGCAGTGCAAGACTAGCGGGCTGAAGTCGTGAACATGGGCCGGTGCAAGGTAGCAGATGGAGCCCGAAGCTTGCACGCGGGGTTTGGTGGTTTGCCCACAAAACCATCGGTGGACGGTTTCTTGGTTTGGGCCTCAAAACCAAGCCCGGAGGCCCGAGGCGACGGAGACGGTGATCCGGGAGATTCGGGAAGCTTCGAGGCGGAGGGCACGTGGCGTGATCGCGGGGTTTGCATCGATGTGAAGCGAAGCCACGGTGGAAGCGTGTCCGTCCGATGAAGACTTGACCAAAATGCCCCTGAGGGGTTGTATCTTCATTTCAAGCAGTAGGGGTAGCGTGGTCATTTACCTCCCTCCAATGGACTTCGTATAAATAGCGGAGAGGTGGATGGCATCTCTCTCTCTTGGACTCTAGGGCTTTCTCCCCCGGTAGATTTCGCTAAACTACTTCGTTTTCCTCTGGATTCCTTAGGCTAGACTCTTGTACAGACTCTGTCCTCTGGATGTATGGAAGCATTCGGCGTAGCGGTAATCTCCTAGTTCTTTGTGATTTTCGTGTCATTTTCGGGGGTATTTTTGGGAAGTTTCGTTCTTCGCTTGATTCAGGGATTTGAGGGCGTTTCCTCACGGATGTCTTTGAGGGGATCATGGGTGGATGCCTTACGCATATTTGTGTGTGATGTTGACCCCTCAAACACCGTGGAGAGCCTTCGATTCGTGTGTTTTTGCTTGGAGACCGAGTTCATGGTGGTGGTTCGTGTGATCCGCGAGTCCCGGTGATTTAGTGGCTTAGGAGTCGAGATTTTTGGGGCATAGCATCCTTGTGTGACGCTTTTCATCTCCCTAAAATCTTGTCTCAAGAGCTTCAACCGTTTGGGAGATCCGGTGATGGAAAGGTGGAGTTGACTCCCAAGGTCGAGCGTTTTTCTGCTCTGTCCGCACCTGGCGGATAGTCCGCGGCCTCCGTGCGGACGGTCCGCGAGGTGCCTGACAGGCTAGCTGTTCGTCATGTTCTTCGCGTGTTCTTGAGCGCCTTTCGTTCGATCTGTTGAGCCGGTTGGTTTTTGGTGCGCGAAGTTCGCGGACGGTCCGTACTCAAGTGTCGGACGGTCCGTGACGAGCCGGACGGTCCGCAGGTCCATCACGGACGGTCCGTTTTTCTCGGTGCGCCCCTGGAGGTTCGGGTGGCTTTTACGGACAGTCCGCCGTGGCCTCACGGACAGTCCGCGCTCTCCACGCGGACGGTCCGCCCGGTCACCCCGGACAGTCCGCCAGGGACTTCGCAGCAGTGCCTAAGTCCTTTGGTTCTTGCTTTGGTGCTTCCGCTCTTTGCTCCTAGGCTTGTCTCTTATTCTTCTAGGCTTGTGTGTGCCTTGTTTGGAGCTTCCTTTGTGTGTGTGAGTACTTGGAGTGGCAATCGGGACATAAGCCGAGTTCGAGCTTCGGGAAGAATTTTTATTGGCTCCCATTCACTCCCCCCCCCCTCTCTGGTCGCCCGATTCGGTCCTGCAATTGGTATCAGAGCCGGTTAGGGATCTTCGTGATTCTAACCAGTCTAAGATCCAAAGATGGGCAATTACGACAAGGGGTCGGGTCCTCCGCACTTTGATGGCAAGAATTACCCGATGTGGGAGAGGTGCATGGGCGCGTTTTTGCGAGGGAAGGGAACTCTTATTTGGGAGGTCACTCAAAATGATCAATATGTCATCCCAGATAGTTTTCTGCTTCCAGGATCGCGGGACATGTTTGAGGCCAACAGCAAGGCCGTTGATTACTTGTTTCGTGCTCTCTGTGCCTCGGAGTTCGAGCGAGTGTACGGAGAGAATGTGTCCGGAAAGATATGGCTCAAGTTGAGAAATGCTCATGTTGGCAATGCCCAAGTGCAAGCCCGTTTGTTTTCCACTTACCGAAGAGAGTACGAGAACTTCACTCATCTCCCCGGCGAGTCGACTGATGCAATGTTCCAGCGCTTCACTAGCATAGTCAACAACATGAGGGCCAATGCGACAGTGCTCCCATACACGGATCATGATCAAGCTATCAAGCTTTTGCATGCCCTGGATAGGTCTGTGTGGAGTGCCAAGGTTGAGGCCATTGAGGAGTCGAGCGTGTATGATACGCTGACGCTGGATGAGCTGTTTTCCAAGCTCAGGTCTTCAGAGGTTGACCGTGGCTTGAGAGCCAAGAGCGAGAGCCCTACTGATCCTCATATTTTGGCTCTTGTCTCCGAGTCAAGGTCTAACGCTAACCCTGGTGGTTTCTCTTTGTCTTGTCTTGTGTCTTTGCCAGATGAGGACTTTGAGGTGCTGAGCGAGGATGATCTCGCCTTGTTGAGCAAGAGGTTTGGGCGGATGTACGAGAACCGCAAGAATGCAAGGCGGAGCTCGGGGATGTGCTATCGGTGCGGGAAGCACGGGCACTTCATCACCGAATGCCCTGAAGCCATGGAGATCAAGAACGACTACAAGGGCAAACCCAAGCACGACTACAACAAGCACCGTTTCCGGAATGACTACAAGGACAAGCACAAGGACAAGGGCGAGAGGAGGCACAAGAAGGGTGGCGGCTACAAGAAGAAGACCGCTCGAGTAATGGTGGCCGGAGCGAGCGACATCGACTTGACATTAAGTGATGCTTCTTCAGACTCGAGCAGCGATGAAGAGCAAGAGAAGCGCAAGGACAAGCGGCACACGGGCAAAAACTTCACCGGCCTGAGCTTCGTCGCACAAGGAGGCTTTTGCGGCATGGCGCCCTCCAAGAAGGGTGGGAAGCACAGCTCAGATTCGAACTCCGACTCCGATGATGAGGTGGAAGGCTTGGAGAACTTTTGGTTGATCGACTCTGGTTGCTCAAGACACATGACCGGAGATCGTGGGTGGTTCTCCAGCCTCACCCCGGTGAGTACGAGGGAGTACATCACTTTCGAGGACAATGGGAGAGGATGAGTGCTTGCTGAAGGTATGGTGAAGGTGAGTAGCAAGGTGACCTTAAGAAGTGTGGCCCTGGTCAAGTCACTTGGTTTTAACCTATTGTCAGTATCTCAATTACTTGACTAAGGTTTTGAGGTTCGTTTTAAGTCAGGTGCTTCTCGTGTGCTTGATTCTCAAGGTGATCTTGTCTGTATGATCGTCCCCGAGGGTCAAATCTTTCGTGCCGACTTTTCCCAGTCTGTTGGTCCTCCTCGATGCTTTGTTGCTGGCGTTTCGGCCGAGCTTTGGAAATGGCATAGGAGGTTGGGACACTTGAGCTTTGAGTTGCTTTCCTGCTTGAGTGGTCTTGATCTTGTCCAAGGATTGCCTAAGTTGAAATTCGAGAAGGATTTGGTTTGTGCTTCTTATCGGCATGGAAAGATGGTTGCTGCTTCTCACGCCCCCTTGACGTCTATCATGACCGAGCGACCTTGTGAGCTGTTGCACATGGATTTGGTTGGGCCAGCTCGTGTTCGCTCTGCTGGTGGGAAGTGGTATGTTCTTGTGGTTGTTGATGATTTTTCAAGGTACTCTTGGGTTTTCTTTTTGGAGGATAAGAGTGAGACATTTGGCTTTGTTCGGGACTTGATCTTGAGGTTGAAGAATGAGAGACATGGAGATGCCATTCGAGCTATACGCAGTGACAATGGCACGGAGTTTAAGAACTCTTATTTTGATGCCTTTTGCAGTGATCTTGGTCTCGATCATCAGTACTCTTCTCCATATGTCGCTTGCCAAAATGGCATTGTGGAGAGGAAGAACCGGACCCTTTGTGAGATGGCCAGGACGATGCTCGATGAGCATAGGACTCCTAGGCGTTTCTGGGCCGAGGCGGTCAATACCGCTTGCTATGTCTCAAATTGCATCTTCCTTCGTGCTTTCAAGAAGAAGACCTCTTATGAGCTGATGCATGGCCGACAACCCAAGGTGAGTCACTTTAGAGCTTTTGGTTGCAAGTGTTTCATTCTGAAGAAGGGCAAGTTGGATAAGTTTGAATCTAGATGTTCGGATGGGATTTTCCTTGGTTATGCGATTCACTCTAAAGCATATCGTGTGCTCAACCTTAACACTAACCGAATCATGGAGACTTGCGAGGTAACCTTCGACGAGACACAGCCATGTAGCTCTTCTATTTTTGAGTTGCAGGTGACGAGGAGATTGGTGCCAGGATCTTTGAGGATGAGAAGGATGGAGATGGAGATGAGGATGATGATGATGGTGGTGCTCCCGTGGCTGATCGTGTACACGCTACTTCCACTACTACGACGACGATCGAGGATGGACCATCCCCTACACCCACTACGACTGAGGCTGTTCGAGTGGAGGCTGCTGCTGAGGGGGAGGTTGTGTCCAGGCGTGAGGCTCCCCGGCGAGTACAAGTTGATCACCCACCGACGACCATCATTGGCGACCTTCATGAATGCACTACACGGTCGAGGTCAAGGAATTCCTCTCATTTCGCTCATCTACCTTTGTTGCGTCGTTTGAGCCCAAAGATATTCGACACGCTTTGTCTGACGAGAATTGGGTGAATTCCATGCATGAGGAGTTGGAAAACTTTGAGAGAAACCAAGTCTGGGTGTTAGTCGATCCACCGCCAAATTGCCGTCCCATAGGTACCAAGTGGGTGTGGAAGAACAAAGAGGGTGAGAATGGGATGGTTGTGAGAAACAAGTCAAGGTTGGTGGCGCAAGGGTTCAACCAGAAGGAGGGGATAGACTATGACGAGACATTTGCTCCTGTGGCCCGTTTGGAGGAAATTAGGATCCTTCTAGCCTTTGCCGTGGCTAAAGGGTTCAAGCTGTACCAAATGGATATCAAGAGTGCTTTCTTGAATGGGGTGATAGAGGAAGAAGTGTATGTGAGGCAACCCCCGGGGTTTGAGAGTGAAAAATACCCACACCGTGTATACAAACTCCAGAGAGCGCTCTATGGGTTGAAATAGGCACCTAGAGCTTGGTATGGTAGGCTGAGAGGCTTTTTGCTGAGTAAGGGGTTTGTGATGGGCACAGTTGATAAGACCCTGTTTCTCCTTAAGCATGGGAATGACCTTTTGATTGTTCATATATACGTGGATGACATAATCTTTGGTGGCTCCTCTCATGATCTTGTTGCCAGATTTGCAGATGACATGAGCAGGGAATTTGAGATGTCCATGATGGGCGAGCTGCAGTTTTTCTTGGGTCTCCAGATCAAACAGTGCAAGGACGGGACCTTTGTACACCAGGCGAAGTACACCAGGGACATGGTGAAGACGTTTGGCATGAACGACTCCAAGCCGTTGACTACACCGATGAGTACGACTACGGCTTTGGACACGGACGAGGACGGCGAACCCGTGGACCAGAAGGAGTACCGGAGCATGATCGGCTCCCTCCTCTACTTGACGGCGACGAGGCCAGACATACAGTTTAGCGTGTGTCTGTGCGCTCGTTTTCAGGCTTCACCGAGGACTTCACATCGGTAGGCCGTCAAGCGGATTTTCAGGTACTTGAACTACACTCCTGAGTTTGGTCTTTGGTACTCTGCCTCCTCGACACTCAGGCTTCATGGTTTTTCTGATGCGGATTTCGCTGGGTGTCGATTGAACCGCAAGTCCACTTCTGGGTGTTGTCAGTTTCTTGGTTCTTCGTTGGTCTCTTGGTCATCTCGTGAGCAATCGAGTGTAGCCCAATCCACCACCGAGGCTGAGTATGTAGCTGCTGCTAGTTGTTGTTCCCAGCTGCTTTGGATGACATATACCATGAGTGATTTTGGAGAGGAGTGCTCCCAGGTTCCATTTTTCTGTGACAGCACCAATGTCATAAGCGTAGCCAAAAATCCTATTCTCCACTCCAAAACGAAACACATAGAAGTGAGGTACCACTTTCTGAGGGACAATGTCGAGAAGGGAAACATATCTTTGTCCTATGTCCCTACCCAAGACCAGCTAGCTGACATTTTCACCAAACCGCTTGACCAAGTCACTTTCACTCGCTTGCGGGGTGAGCTTGGAGTGTGCTTTCCTTTCTAGCTGGGTCTTGGAGCTTCTCATGTATATATGTGCCATATGTTCATTTTGTTGCATTTCATTCATGCATTTTACTTTCTGTACAAAACCTAGTAGGATAGCCATCTTTGGATCACTTGAGCTAGGATTGAGCTTCTCTTATATATACTGATCACTGATGTGCTATTTGTGAGACTTGTGCATGTTTGGTAAATTGTGGATGTGAATGCTATGCGCTTGATGGTTTTGCCATATATTTGTGTTGAGACAGCTTTCTTTTGACGAAAATGCTAAAATTGTGTCTCTCATGAGTATATGCTTGTCTATGCTCAATTTGTGCTTAAATGTTTAAATCATGCTCAGTTTGTGCTTGAGGATCATATTCTCTTTGCTTGGGGTCAAAGATCCTTTGTAATTGTAAATGTTTAGCCCTTTTTGCTTACTTGGGGAGGAGCATAAGCTTCTTTTTGCCGCAAAGGCACTTCATGTACCATGTTTAAACTTGAAAATGAAATTGGTGTATGAATTACCTTATGCTTGAAAAATGAGCTCCTAATCATGTTTTATGGTTTGATATTCATATCTTGGGTGCTAAACCGTAGCATGCTTGTCTACCATGAGAAGTCTCATTTTAAGAAGTAGACACATGGCTCGGTGGCTTTAACATGACTTGAGTAGCTTGTGGGCGTTTATGATGATCTTATGATGAGAATTTGTGATCTTGTATAAACTTTGGATGATCTAGTGTATTTATGTTCAAATTGGTATAGAGAGAGTCTTGCTCATGAGATGACTATTTCTTTGTGAAAATTGCTTAAAATTGCTCTTGGTCATGTCACATGCTTATATGTCTCTACCTTCTTGATGGCAATAAGCTAGATACACCATGTCTACTTTGCTTGCTCTATGTCTCATTTGTAGCATTTTGTTGTGCTCTTTGTATATTTGAGAAGCTTGGTAGATTGTATATGTGCTTTGACATGCATTTTTCATGAAAACAAGGGGAAGAGTTTCATATACCCTGATTCATGCATTGTCAACAAGGGGGAGAGATTTGTATGATATGGGGAGAATTTTCATGCATTGGAAGTTTTTATGGAAAATTGGTATGCATTTGTGAGATGTGGCATGTGAGGAGAAAAATTGAGAAGAAGAGGTTGCATTTGCTCAGGGGGAGTTTGCATATGTGCAGGGGGAGCTCCTTTGATTTTCCTGAGTTTTGTGCTTTGTGATGTGCTCTTTGAGAGCTTTGTTTTGTCTCGGCTGTGTCGATCCATTGCCCTTGTCTTAGGGGGGCCGAGATTTGGATTGGCGAGTGATCGAGTTTTCGCTTGTTCTTTGGCTTTGGATCACTTGCTTGGGAGGTTTGTGTTCGTGGTTGTTTTCTTTTCTTTTTCTCTATGTGATTTCTATGGGTGTTGTCAATGCACTCATCAAGGGGGAGATTGAGGACCAGGTGTGTCCGAGGACCAGTGGAGGGTCGCTCCTTAGTGATGAGTGATTGACAACGTTGTGTGGACTGATGCTTGGCTAAGTGTGCAGGTACAGGTTGTGGCTTGACTCGTGTCGGTGCAGGTGAAGAACAAGCGTGAAAGGCCTTAGCCGTAGCGGCCTCCGGGTGATGGAGTGGCAAGTAGGCTTGGTTCGATGGACCCGGTGGCCGATGGGGTCAAGTGCGAGCCGTGCAGTGCAAGACTAGCGGGCTGAAGTCGTGAACATGGGCCGGTGCAAGGTAGCGGATGGAGCCCAAAGCTTGCACGCGGGGTTTGGTGGTTTGCCCACAAAACCATCGGTGGACGGTTTCTTGGTTTGGGCCTCAAAACCAAGCCCGGAGACCCGAGGCGACGGAGACGGTGATCCGGGAGATTCGGGAAGCTTCGAGGCGGAGGGCACGTGGCGTGATCGCGGGGTTTGCGTCGATGTGAAGCGAAGCCGCGGTGGAAGCGTGTCCGTCCGATGAAGACTTGACCAAAATGCCACTAAGGGGTTGTATCTTCATTTCAAGCAGTAGGGGTAGCGTGGTCATTTACCTCCCTCCGATGGACTTCGTATAAATAGTGGAGAGGTGGATGGCATCTCTCTCTTGGACTCTAGGGCTTTCTCCCCCGGTAGATTTCTCTGAACTGCTTCGTTTTCCTCTGGATTACTTAGGCTAGACTCTTGTACAGACTCTGTCCTCTGGATGTATGGAAGCATTCGGCGTAGCGGTAATTTCCTAGTCCTTTGTGATTTTTGTGTCATTTTCGGGGCTATTTTTAGGGAGTTTCGTTCTTCATTTGATTCGGGGATTTGAGGGCGTTTCCTCACGGATTTCTTTGAGGGGATCATCGGTGGATGCCTTGCGCATGTTTGTGTGTGATCTTGACCCCTCAAACGCCGTGGAGAGCCTTCGATTCGTGCGTTTTTGCTTGGAGACCGAGTTCATGGTGGTGGTTCGTGTGATCCGCGATTCCCGGTGACTTAGTGGTTTAGGAGTCGAGATTTTTGGGGCATAGCATCCTTGTGTGACACTTTTTATCTCCCTAAAATCTTGTCTCAAGAGCTTCAACCGTTTGGGAGATCCGGTGATGGAAAGGTGGAGTTGACTCCCGAGGTCGGGCGTTTTTCTGCTCTGTCCGCACCTGGCGGACAGTCCGCGGCCTCCGTGCGGACGGTCCGCGAGGTGCCTGACAGGCCAGTTGTTCTTCGTGTTCTTCGCGTGTTCTTGAGCGTCGTTCGTTCGATCCGTTGAGCCGGTTGGTTTTTGGTGCGCGAAGTTTGCGGACGGTCCGTACTCAAGTGCCGGACGGTCCGTGACGAGCCGGACGGTCCGCGGGTCCATCACGGACGGTCCATTTTTCTCGGTGCGCCCCTGGAGGTTCGGGTGGCTTTTACGGACAGTCCGCAGTGACCTCACGGACAGTCTGCGCTCTCCACGCGGACGGTCCGCCCGGTCACCCCGGACAGTCCGCCAGGGACTTCGCAGCAGTGCCTAAGTCCTTTGGTTCTTACTTTGGTGCTTCCGCTCTTTGCTCCTAGGCTTGTCTCTTGTTCTTCTAGGCTTGTGTGTGTCTTGTTTGGAGCTTCCTTTGTGTGTGCGAGTACTTGGAGTGGCAATCGGGACATAAGCCGAGTTCGAACTTTGGGAAGAATTTTTATTGGCTCCCATTCACGCCCCCCTCTCTGGTCGCCCGATTCGGTCCTTCAGCCGGCCCATCTCTCCCTCCCTCTCTCTCACCGGCTGCCAGGCGGGCCCCACTTGTCGGGACCGTCCCCTACCTCCCGCCACCCCCTTTCTCCATCCATGGCCGCCGGCCACCACCTCCCCGGCGCCGTCCCTAGCCCCGCGCCCCTCCCTCTCCCCCACTGAATGTGCGTGAGTGCGCGGCGCACTCACCACGCACAGCCTCCGCCCGTTCCCCTCCCGAAACGGCCGCCCACCGAAGCTCCACCGAGCCATCAATGGCCGGTCCGCCGAAATCCACTGAGCACCGCCGTGCCGCCTCTTCCTCTCCCCCATCCGCCCTATAAAAGGCGAGCAAGACCCCTAGCTCCTCCCGCACCTCTCCACGAGCTCCTCCTCTCTTCTCCACCCGCACAGCGCCGCCGCCCCGAAGGAGGCCACCGGAGCTCCGCCGCCCGACGTCGATCTCCTCCTCCGCCTCTCCTCCCGCGATTCCGAGCCCCTAGGTGAGTCGCTCGTATTTCTTTGAACATGCAAGCTATCCACATCATAATCCAGTATACGTCATGTCATCATCAACTACACGTCATACCACAATCCACTAGACCATCTATTTATGTCTGTAACAGATTTTCTGTGACTAATCTCATATCTTTGTAAGTAGCATGTCGCAAAATTCCCACAGTAGAAATACATGTAGTATCAATTATTTAAGAGTGGTTATCTCTCAACAAAATGAGCATATTTTATGTATAATGTTATTTAAAAAATGTTGACATGCAATCACCTTAGTATTTTTACTTTCATATTTACCTTAAAATTTTAGTTCAGAAATTCCCGCAGCAACGTAACTACAGCCACTGTATGTTGTTTTTAATTACACCTTTGACTTTGATGTGAGTAGAAAACAGTATTAACACAGAAATTACTCAGATATGGATTTTTGAAGACCGTATAATAGACGAACAATGCATGTGTGTCCATATTCTTTCTTTTTTGATGGGGCTGTGTGGGATGCTAGCGATTAGAAAAAAAAACATACCATCACGCTGGCCCACCATGGCTCACAGGAGGGGACCGTCTTCTTCCCACGCCACCGCTCCAACCTCTTTCTTAGTTGTAGTGTTCGCCCTCTCACTAGTCACCACCCTTCCGCATCGTCTTCGACGACCCGTCCTCTTTCCCGCATGCTAAGCTTGTGACTCCTCCACTCCCTTGACGTCCACCTTCTCGACCGGCAGCTATCACCCCCTTCCCGTCTCCACCACCATCTTCGGCAGTTGCAGACACACCTTCGCCTAGACCTGAGCATTCCACGGGCCGGGCCGGGTTCGGGCCGGGCCGGAAAAAAATCCGGGTTTTTCGGGCTGAGAAAATCCTGTCC
The DNA here is from genome assembly GCA_036936925.1 of Cenchrus fungigraminus. Lineage (NCBI taxonomy): Eukaryota > Viridiplantae > Streptophyta > Magnoliopsida > Poales > Poaceae > Cenchrus > Cenchrus fungigraminus. The sequence continues at coordinate 62,947,471 of CM072781.1, read as the reverse complement.
ATGACCGTCCCATGGGACGTGTCGGGCCTCAGTTTTCGGGCCGGGCCCCGTGCATTTTATAGTGTAAAGTAACTAAAAACAGCATTTCGGGTCGGGCTCGGACCAAAAAAAATTTTGCGGGCTTCAAGATCTCTGCCCACGCCCGTCCAGTAAGATCCGTGGGCGGGCCTGGCGCGGGCCGGACCCGGGCCGGGCCAGCGGGCCGGGTCGGGCCGGGCCGGGTCGGGCCGGGCCGGGCCAAAAATGCTCAGGTATACCTTCGCCCCTCCCTTGCCAAGCAGCTGCCCGCCGCCCCGCAACCCGCCTTCGCGCTGCCAGGTCTACCTATGCTCCACCTCCTTTCTAAAGTTGTCGACGATTAGAGCTCCCTGACTGCCCAACCCAAAACCCTAACCCGACAGCCCCCAACTCTTACCCCAACCTACATCGACATCGGGTCATCGGTGAGGGCGGAGTAGCGAAGCAACAGCAGCAACTGCAGGATGGGTAGTGGCGGGGCGGGGCAGCTCAAGACGCCTAAGAGCAACTCCAAGAGCCTCTCTAAATATCACCAGCTAAAATACTGATTTGGCTAGTATGTAAAATGAAATAGCTAGTAAAAAGTTGATGAAATCCAACAGACTAGCTAAAATCAACTCTCCATATGCTCCACCGCTAGTGGGTCCCGCCTGCCATAGTCATGTACAAGGGGATAGCTAGCGGGACTGGCTAGCCAAAGATGGCCAGCGAAGCCCCGGTTTAGCTAGTGGAAGATAGCTAAGGCAAGTTTAGCTAGTATGTTGGATTGAGTTTTTAGACAAATTTTCTATTTTTTAGCTAGTCAAGCCAAGATAGCTTGTCTCTTGGAGTTGCTCTAAGGAAAAGAATTTACCCAACATGTGGGTCCCACTAATGTCACTGACCGGTGGCGCCCACACCACGTGATAGAAAAAAAAGACTTCGGACGGCTTGGGCTAAAAACAGCCATGGGCCCGTAGCCCGCTATGACCTGCCCAGCCCAGATGCAGTCGTGTCCCGCCTGGGCCTGGCCTGGCCTGCGTCCTCTTCCCTGACCCTTACCCCGAAAAAAAAACCTAAAAACATAACCTGGCCGCCGCCCTCCGCCGGCGCCCACAAGGCCCTTCCACCAGGGGCCTACCCGCCTGGCCGCCTCTTCCAGGGGGCAACCGACTTGGCCGTGCCGCTCGCGCAGGCCTCACGCTCTCTCGTGACGCCGCGCAAGCTCACTCCGTGACTCCGGTGGCACGGTGCCCTGCTTCTCCAGTCGCATCTTCCCGCCTGCCGTATGGTTCTTCTTGGTTGTTGTATCATCGTGCGCGTTAGTTATTTCTTGATTTGATTTGCGTCTACAGATTGTAATTTATTGGTCCTTTCTGATTTTTTTTTTGTCATTAGGCCTCTGGATCTCCGGAATGTAGGAATTGGGGATAAGTAGTTGTATTCAGGGACTGTGCATGTACTGTAGTGTAGTGTGGAATCGCAATGTTACTCGTAACAGTTTGCCGTATAGAAACCATCTCTTTCGTCCTTCCTTCTGTTGTAATGCTTACACACTGACTATAGATGTCGAGCATTTCTCCCTGTGATCTGGTACTTCACTCTGTGAATGCCTTTTTCTTATCTTGCACTTTAGTGTAAATGGTAGAATTCACCAAACTAATGGTAGAATTCACTTGCCCCGTTTGAATCCTTTCATTTTGATGGAAGCTATTTTTCTTGGAATTTGGGATTCCACAACTTTCCAAAGTATACATATAAACCTATCTAAAATTCATGGGGTGGGAGATGGAAATTGATTCCATAGATCCCTACACTATGTTTTTAATGTGCTATAATATTTAAGAAAATGGACATGCTATCTACTTAATGGAGTAGGGTATTTATTGTAAAAGAAAGCGAATATTACAATGGAGTTCAATTCTAAGAAAACAAACGGGGCCGGGTCTGATGCTTCCCTAAGTGCTGCGTTGATGTGAATTACTAGATCATGGAATAGGAGTAGTCAGTGATGGACAATTTGGAGAACTTCCAACTGGATTGATCGAATATTGCATATTCCATTTCAGATAAATATTACACTGCTAATTAGTTGGAGAATTTGAATCTTTGCTAGTTTTGCTGCTCTTTTTCCTCCACCTAATTAGTCACCATTTTTGCTTCTCAGCTGATATTTGTTTGTGTAGCCAGATGCATGTTACAGGTATAAATGCTATGACTTGTGGAACCATTTACCAAGTAGTTGGCTGAGACCTTCAACAGCTGTTTTGTTTTTCACATGATGAAAATGATGTTTAATTGTTTGTGATATACCTATAATCTATAATTATGTAAAATGCTTCTGAAATGCCGTACAAAAGCCTGGTGTAGAGTTTTTTTTATATATATAAAATGAGTGAAGCTATAGTTGGGCAGTTCTTCAAAACCATCAGTACTACTGGAGTAGCTGCAAACCATTTATAAATCTGGTCCCAGAAAATGCATTTACAAAGTGCATAATGCAGCTTCAGCAGTTCATTATCTGTGTCTACCTTCTTTCACTACTCATCATTCTTTCCCTGATAAAGCATATTAGCTGGCTTTGTCCAAGGAAGATATGCCACACTCAGTTGGCATATAACAGTGCATTTTGTTTAAATATTTTACAAATATGAAGAGTCAAAAGAAATTTGGTCCTTGTTTATTTTGTTAAGTTTCCACTGCCTTGACCTGAGTAAATTTGTTGTTCTTTTGAGTAATCTAAGTTGCTCCATATTGCTGGAAAACAAGATTAGTGGCAGTCTAAGAAAACATGCTTACTTCAGTCTGACTTCAAACAGTTTTTCACATCTTAGAATAGTGTAGCTTTTCATATTAGTATAATATAACTTCTTTACTATGTCTTATTTACCAATCCAATATTCTTACAAACTTCAACATCATTTTGCCCAGGGATTTGGCATCTACCAACAAGCAGTTGCCAGCAATACTACTGTTCTCGGAGCAGCTTTGATTTAGCAGGCGTGGGTGTGGATTAGAATAAGGAAATATAGAGGTGAATACCCTCCTTTGCATATACCAGTTTCCAACAGTCCTATATTCCTTATTTACCCTGAATACCCCTGCCATTTGACCGCAGCAAGTTGACATACTACATATCATTTCCCGCTAATTTGAATGGATCCCCGTCCTCCTAGTGGGTTTTCTAATTGCAAGAGTTATCCAAATGGACCACCGGGTATGCCGAATCCTGCGAACTTCCATCAACCTCAATTTCCACAGCATGTCTCATTTTCACATCCATCGTATGCCATGAGTGTTCCACACCAGCAATTTCCCCAGCAACACCTATACCCACCAAATGTCCAGTATGTTGTTGTTCAGCCACAATATGCTCCATTCTCACTGCACCAACCACCACCTCAACCTGCTGCGGCAATGTCAAAACCACTGCCTCCGACAACTGGAAGTATGCCACTACCTGCACTGCCACTTCAACCTACACCTGCTGGAGTTGTGCCATTTATGTCTGTGTCATACTCGGGGACCCCACGTTCTGTAACTGTTCCAGATGTTCAAGACACTGTTAGTGTAGACAATGATGACAATGCTGGACCTGGAAGAACTGCAAGGCGACTGAACTGGTCAGAAGTGGAGGACTTAAGACTGGTAAGGTTTTTTGAGTCAATTCATGATGTTTGGGTCCTGTCTCTCTTTTTCTTACATATTTGTGTGGAACTGCAGATTCATGCTTGGTTTAATACTTCCAAGCCAGATGGTTCCAAGAAGAATGATGCCCATTGGGGAAATGTTGGTAAGCTGTACAATAGCAGCACTCCAAAGGATCGGAGAAGGGCACGGAACCAATTGAAACTCCACTGGCATCAGATTAACAAGAAACTTTACCACTTCTATGACTGTTGGTGCCGAGTTGAGGAGAAATATTCCAGTCTGCAGTCTGGCAAATTGCAACTGATGGACAAAACATGGGCAAAGTATGATGAGGAAGCAAGGGCAATGTACCTTGAGGAAGCAAAACATCATTTCACTTTGAGCCATCTTTGGAAAGCTGTATGGGACCAATCCAAGTGGAAAAATTATGTCTCTTCATTATATTCCAAGGATACGGAATTGTCTAAATCTGGGGACGGAACATCATCCTCTGAGGATGCCAGTGATACATCTGAAAAAGAAATGGATGAACAAGATAGCATGCTTCCTGAAAAGAAATGGGAAGGTGAATGCAATGTTGCCTCTCCGTTAGAGTTGCAACAAGATATTCCAAGCTCAGTGGATCCTCAAAACATGTTTGATAAGAATCTTTTGATGGCGGACACTTCAAGGCTACATGAGTTTCAGCATGAAAAGGAGAAATTGATGTCTGACACTTCAAGATTTAATGAATTTCACAGTGAGACTGCAGTTAGGGACAACAGGCCTGCAAAGGCAAGACATCCACAAGGTTGTAGAGTCCTGGGGCATGCAAGCACCGTGAGAAACAGTGCTCCTGAAAAAGAAACACATCAACAAGGTTCCAAGATGGCAAAGTCCAAAAGGAAACGTAAAGGGAATGCGCCAAGTCCTTCCTCAGAGGTGCAGGAAGACATTAAACGTGCAATGGATCTGCAGAACATGCTTCAGAAGGATCGCGAGAAGATGTCAGAGGTGCAACTCCGTCTCTCAAAAGAAAAGCTTGAGCTAGCAAGACTAAAGCAGCAGGAAGCAAAGGACAAAAAGGAAACCACTCTCTATGAGAAGTACACCGAGCTATTCATGGCTGACACTCAGCGGTTCAGTGATTTTCAGAATGAAGAGCATAAAAAGGCAGTGAAGCGTATGGGAGAGATGCTATTTGGTAAAGATGGCGTGTAAGTTTCTTGTAGCAGGATCCTGTGTATGTACTGAGAATGTCTGAAACGAACCTTAGGTGGTTAAACTCTGTTGGTTTTGTTAAGAACATTTACTAATTCACTATCCTGAGAACCTGTTTCCTTGGTTAATATTGCCTGATTTTTCTTTCTGAAGACTTATTACTTATGGTATTGTGAGAACATCATCAGTTACTTTACGAATCTCTCTATGGACAACTTTTACACCTACAACAGTACACATTCACTCCAGTTCAGGCTCAACTCCTTGCTTTACGTTAGCGGACTTACAGGTCGGGCCGGGGCTCCACGCTCTTTCTTTCTGTGTGGGACGATGCCGGGGAATGTGTCGAGGCGGCGAACAACAACAAGACAACTAACTACATTTGCTTTTTCCCTCCATGAGATGAGCCAGTGCATTGGACCGATGGATAATAGAACTGAGCAGGCCAAAAAAGCGCTTGGGCGCTCTACATACTATGTAGACTCCATCAGATACATATCGATTTATTTATGAAGCAAAATGGATATGCGAAGTTCAAGTTCAAGCAAAATGAACATCAAACTGATTGCTTCTTGAAGTGTTCAAGTCGAGCTCTTTCTTAAGCTGTATGTGAAGTTCTTGTTAGTAAATTTAGCTGCATTTCATGCTTAATTTTAAAGCAGCATGGGCGATTCTGGGTTCCTCAATCATGAACAGAAAGCGTCACCAACCTTAAATCAATCAAGCGGTTTCCATTCAAAACTATATATATGCTGCTAAAAAAATGTTTGATTTTACATCTGTACCAAAAGGTTCATACCATAAATGGTGACAGTGGTGGTGAAAGATCCATGGAAGAAATTGGAGAAGAGCTTCATCAGGGAGATCTCTATAAGAATGGTTGGGAAACTGTGGTGATAAATATACAAGGAGAGGTGGGAAAAATGGTCATGATTTTTTATGTATCATGTACTTTTTTTTAATTGGCGTTATTCTCGTCGATGCCATATTTTTTTCAGCTGATGTTATTCTTCTCGCATGCCATCTGTAAATGCTTCCACCACCCATTATGGATACAGAGACCGTATACAAAAAGAGACTGAATTCTTTTTCCTATTGCAATCCGAATGTTATCAAATTGATGTCTACGCAATCCAACAACAAAACTGTGCTGGTTTCATATGTACGATTGATTCTCACTGCTCCCTGTTTTTCTTGCTGCTACATCTTATTGGCAAATTCAGCAATGCAACTCCTTTGGAAGGGCTCTTTTACGGTGGACCATACCACCAGGTGGTGATATGCAGTATATGATTATTTTTGGTAAAGGTAAATAAGTAATTTTTGCAATTTTTAAGCTCGATTCGGTTCATGAAGGTAGTAGTAGAAATCAAACCGGGGGAAGTAAGGAATCCCATCCCAAGCCCGTGAGGTGAGGGAGCGGTCCAGGTAAGGCCCTCCCCGACCCCCTCCCCCACCCCGCCGCCGCCGGCAACTGGCGGCCGCCCTCCCCCCTCCGACCCCGGATCCGGCTTCTCCTCCTCGTCAGCTTCCCTCTCATCCCCTCCTCGTCCTTCCTCGTCCTCCGTGCGAGGAGATCGGGTCGCCCACCGCCACCTCCCTCGCCGGCCGCCGGCCGCCGTCGGCCCTCCTCCGGGGTTGCTCATCGAGGAGATCCCCGACGAGGCCCCCACCGTCGCGGCTTGGCTCCTCCTCCCTCCGGCCGCCATGGACGACCTCCCCGCCGCCGTCGACCGTCCGGCGGCCGCCGCCCCTACTCCGGTCGACCCCTCCCTCTTTGATGAGTTGGACGACGGCCTCGACGTCGACTCCCCGCGGCCGGTCGACGCCGCCGCCCCTTCCTCACTACCCCTGCCCCTGCCCCAGGTCGCTACCGCAGCCGGGCCCCCGGCCGATGACGGCCCACGCCGCCGGAGCTGCCGGTCGCCCGGCCGTCGCGGGCGCGGCTGGCCGCTCCGGCACCCCGGCCGCTGGTGCCGCCGGCCGCCAGGCATCGCCGGCCGTCCCGGTCGCCGCACGGCCCTGCGAGTCGGTGGCTACGGCTAGGGCCCCACGCATGGTGGGCACTACCGACCGCGCCTCGCCGCTGCCCACCCCGTCGGCTGCCCTAGCCGACACCTCACCGCTGCCCCCCCCTCTCCCCCCCCCCGCCGGCGGCCCTGGCCGGCACCTCGGTGTCCGCCGCCGGCCGTTCCGCACGGGCGGGTGGCCCCTTGGTCGCGGCTGGATGTGCTGCCCAACCGGGCCGGGCGCTGCAGGTTGCAGGGAGCCCTGTGTGGCCGCCGGCTGGCCGCGCTGTGTTGGGGGACCCGGGCTCCGCGGAGCCGGGGCCTTCCATCCCTTCTTCGGTCGAGCTTCGAATGCTACGCGCCTCGGGCCGCCCGGCCTCCTCCGTCTCGGGGTCGTCCTCCGCCACTCTTCTTCCTCCTCACCTTCCTTCGCTGAGCAGGTGCGCCGTGTGGGTTTTGTGCTGCCTGAGCGCACGTCGTCACCACCCTCTCAGCCTTCCAGGTCGCTTCTCCGCGGTCGGGAGGATTCTGCGGCTGCCTCCGCCGCGTCGGCGCCTTCGCGTGCTCCACGTACCCCGTGGCGGCGCCGGCAGGCGGCGCCGGTCGTTCCCATGGTGCCGATGGTCGCCGGCCTTCGGCTGCGGTCTCCTCCCGCGGGATCCTAGGCAGGAGGCCGTCGCCCCCTCCTCCTCCGCCGCCGAGGCACCTTCACCCCCGTCGGCCCCTGGAGCCCGCGGGGGCAAAGGTGGCTCCTCCCCGTGCAGGTCCTTCTCAGGTCGCCCCCTCAGGTCGACGGTTGCCTCCTGAGCTCCGCGCCGACCCTCAGTCGCCATCGCGCGGTGGGTTCATGACGGATGCCTACCGCGTGGGGCCTCTCAGGGTCGGGGAGCACGTCATTCTCCCAGCGCCGGACCTCCCGGCGTCGGGGGATGAGGATGGGTGGACCGAGGTGTTGGGGCCTCGCAAGCGCCAAGCCTCCCGTTCCCCTGGCCGCTCCCCGCCGCCGCCGCCGCCTACCGGGAAGCCTGTCCCCGCCGATCTAGTGGGGCAGTGCTTCAACTGCTTCGGGGAGGGTCATGTCACGGCCCGGTGCCCCCAATGCCATGCGCTGCTTCAACTGTCTTCAGCTGGGGCACCGGGAGGCCGACTGCCGCCAACCCAGGGTCCCCTGGGGCCGAGCCCGCGCCTCGTGCTCCTCCCGTGGTAGCCCCGCGGCCCCACAAGGACCGCCGTGGCCACCCGGCCGCCCGGTCTGGGCGAGACGCGCTGCAGGGGCCGAGCGCCCGCTACGCTGACGGTCGCGCCCACCCTGCCCCCCTCCCGCCTCCCCTCTCCCCCCACCACCGCCGGTTCAGGCCGCGCCTGCCGTGGCGGCCGCACCTCCTCATCCTCCTCCTGCGAGGGACTTGGGGGCGGACTCTGCCACCGTCCTTCGTCGGGTGCCGGGCCTCTCGCCTGCCACGGCGGCAGCCATTACCGCGGCCGGGCCGGACGTGGTGGCGTCTGCTCTCCGGGTGCTGCGGGACGTGCCCTCTACTCCACCTGGCACTGGCGCGGCCGGCTCGGTTGCCTGGGGTGCCCCGCCGCCGCCTGTCCGTCGGCCAGCCAGTGACGGGCCACCCCCGGTCGCGGGGGAGGTCGCCTGTGGTGCCCCTCCGTCGCCGGTCCTCCCTGCTGGCCCTTCGGCGGCCCGAGAGGCCCCTCCACCACTGACACTTCCGTTGGGACACCCCGCCCGCCGGCCTCAGCTCGAGCTCTGCATCGTACCGCGTCACGCGGACGTCGTCAGCAACGAGGCAGCGCTCGAGCGGGCTTTGGTCACGTCGGTCGTGGGTACCCATCCGTTCGCCTCGACTTCCGACGTCGACGGGTACCTCTCCGGTCGTTTTGGGGTCGCGGCTTGGTCATTTATTACTTACCCCTTCCACCCGGAGGACTTCCTCGTCGTTTTCAGTGACTCTAGTGAGATGCTGCGGGTTCTCCACGAGCCCGTTCCAGATGGGCCCTTGCGGCTCACCTTCCGTCGGTGGAGGAGGGAGAACTGGGCCACGTTCGAGCCCATGCGCTTCTCCATCCGTGTCGCCATCACCGGGATCCCTCCGCACCTGTGGTTGCGCACCACGACCCAGGACATCCTGGGTACCTCTTGTTGTGTGCTCTCTCTGGCACCTGAGTCGGAGGCGAAGGCCAACCTGAAGACGCTCTACGTCCTCGCGGGTTGTGTCCACCCGGACTTGGTCCCGATGGCGAAGGACATGCTCACGCCGATCGAGCTGGGGGAGATGACAGCTGGATCCTTCATTCCCTGCCTCCGCTACCGCACTTCGATCGACATCTACGAGGTTGTTGACGCTCAGCCTGGTCATCCTCTGCCATCGGTGGGTGCCTCCGTGGGTGGCACCGGCGCGGCAGGGGTCAGGCCTCCGCATGGCGCCCCTGGCCCCGGTCATCCCCTGCTGGTCGCGGGTCCTCCTGCCGGCCCGTCTCCCGGTGCGGCGGGCGGGCAGGCTGGGGGTCCTACAGGCCGGCCTGCTGGGGTGCTCCTACCTCCCCGCCGCCGGCTGCCCCGCCGCCCCCTTCCTTCCCCTTCCGGGCTCTGCAGGGCATTCATCGCCCAGCGGCGATTCCACGAGGTGCGCCCGGTCTGTCGGTTGCGGCGGCCCCCTTTGTTTCGCGCCATGCGACCGCCTCGTATGGCGCTTCCTCCCTCCGCTTGCGGGTCACCTCCTCCTCTCCGGTCGCTACTGCCACCCAGGTCGCTACTGTTGCCCCGAGGCCTCCTGCGCGCACTCCGTCGACTGCCGGGAGGCCCCCTGCTGCCGTCCTGTTGGGGGGTGTCCGCCTTCGGTGCTCACCGTCTCCGCCGCTCCCTCTCTGGTGGCGAGGGGTGCCTCGCCCTCCTCGTCGCCCCCCAGCTTCTGGCGCGCCCCACCCTCACCTGCCGCCGGTCCCGTGTCGGCTGACCGGATGGCGGGGGGCGTCGGGCCAGCCGAGCGGCTGGAGCCGGAGCTGCTGCACCCCGTCCGTGTGCCGGTACCGCACGATTCCCTGACGGACGATCCGATGCTGCTGGAGGCCGCTCTCTCTGCCGCTCCGCCCTCGAGAACGGCCCGGGACACCGTCGCCGTCCGTCCTGAGGCGCACCTGCGGCCGGAAGGTCGCCCCTCACCTGCGCTCGCACCGTGCCCCTGGCGACTGCTTTCGCCAGGATTCTCTCCCCCTACCTGCTTCACGACTGCTGGAGCAGGTGGGAGCTGAGGTGGTCGCTCCGTCTGCCGTTCCCCCTCCCTCCCCCGTGGTCGGCCCTCCCTCTCCATGCCGCTCGCCTCCCAGGTCGCACTCTTCCCCGCCCTGGCGCTCGCCAGGTTCCCCTCCTGCGACCGCGAGTCCGGTCCCTGGCTCACCGACTACTGGGGATCTTGCCCTCTCGTCGACACCGGCAGGGACGGCCTCACAAGCGGACCTCCGGTCGCTCATGGTGAACTTCTGCACCTCTTTGCAGTGGTCGCCGCCGCAACCGGTACTGGGTGTGCCCCGTCGTCACAGGGCGAAGGTCTGCCCCCGCTGGCTGCGCTCCGTCGTAGCAGTCGTCTTGCAACGGTCTCCAAGGGTTGGGGGTCGAACCCGGTCACTGCTAGGCAGAACCTGCTCGTGCGGAAGTTGGGGGTGGTCAGCCCGCACGAGGCGCTGGATGCTGACTCCTTCCAAAGGTACACCAGGCTCTTCGCGGTGAGCCTGTCGGAGGAGCACTGTAGAGCTATTCGCGAGCTCTTCGGCACTCAAGTCGAGGGGTCCTTCCAGTGCTCAGTGCTGGAAGACAACGAGTTCCAGGCTGCAGTCCGTGAGCTCTTCCCGGAGGAGCAGTTGGTTGTTGACGCGCAGGCTTGAGTCTACGTTCGCCGCTTAGTCGCTTTTTGTTGTTTTAAATGGATGTAAACTTAGCAGACTGGAATGTTCGGGGACTCAACCGACGTGCTAGGCGTTCGGCAGTCCGCGAACTGGTAGCTTCTGAGCGCGTCTCTATCCTCTGTCTTCAAGAGACAAAACTCGTGGTTGTATCCCCCTCCATTATGCTTGATTTGTTAGGTGTTGACTTTGACTACATTGCTTTGCCTGCGGTTGGCACCTGTGGTGGTATTTTGGTTGCTTGGCGTAAGGACACGTGGCTGGTCTCCTCCCCCGCACGTGGGCTTTACCATGTCTCAGTTAAGGTAGCTCTCCTTTTCGCGCCCTCTCAGTCCTGGTGGCGCACCTCTGTCTACGGGCCACAGACTGATGAGGACAAGGTCTCCTTCCTCGCCGAGCTCCATGCCCTCCGACCCACTCTCTCTGGCCCCTGGGTTATCTGTGGAGACTTCAACCTCATCTATCAAGCGACCGACAAAAATATTGGTCGCCTCTCTCGCCGGATGATGGGTCGCTTCCGCCGCTTCCTTAACGACCTTGAGCTCCTCGAGCTCCCCTTCCACGGCCGTCTGTTCACTTGGAGCAATGAGCGGTCGCACCCTACACTTGAACTCATTGACAGGGTCTTCGTCTCTACGAACTGGGAGCTCCTCTTCCCCTCTTCTGCCCTCCATGCTATCTCTTCCAGGTGCTCGAACCACGCCCCCCTCCTTCTACTCCTCGACAGTGGGTCGCACTCGAAGAAACGCTTCCCCTTTCAGGCATTCTAGCCGAAGGTTGAAGGTTTCCTCAACACCATTAAGACGGTCTGGTCGGGTCCGCGTCCAGACGCGAACCCCTTACGATTGATTGACCACCTTCTGCGTGAGACGGCGAAGGCGCTGGTCAAATGGAACTCCAAGGCGATAGGTAGCATCCGGTTGCAGGTTCAGATCGCCAAGGAGGTTATTTTCGGTTAGAGGTCGCACAAGATTCTCGGTCACTCTCTCCAGAGGAGCTGGGTTTGAGGCATTTCCTCAAACTTCGCTACATTGGACTGACTTCGTTACAGCGTACGATCGCTCGACAAAAGTCTAGTCTGAGGTGGCTTCGTGAGGGGGACGCGAATACCAAGCTTTTCCACCTACACGCAAACCACCGCAGGAGGAAGAACTTCATTCCCTCTCTCTTGGTTGATGGTCGCTCTGTCCTACGTGAGGATGAAAAGGTCGTAGCAGCCTTTGACTACTTCGACAGGATTTTGGGCACCAGCCACGAGGCTCGTGTGCACTCGATTTCACCGAGCTAGGCCTGCCTCGACTTGACCTCGAGAGCCTCAGCCACCCGTTCACTGAGGCCGAGATCTGGGAGGTGGTCAAGGACTTACCTCTGGATAAGGTGCCTGGTCCGGATGGGTTCACTGGTCGCTTCTACAGGTCGTGCTGGTCGATCATCAGGGGTTGACGTGCTGTGAGTGTTCAACACGCTCTCTGACATGGACGCCCGAAGCTTCCACCACCTGAATGATGCCCTCCTCACTCTCATCCCCAAGAAACCGGATCCGGTTGCTCTCTCAGATTATCGCCCCATCAGCCTGATACACAGCTTTGGAAAGCTCTTCTCCAAAGCAGTAGTCAACCGCCTAGCCCCCCACCTCAACTCTCTCATCTCCCCCAACCAGAGTGCTTTTATCAAAGGTCGCCTTATTCATGATAACTTCCGTTATGTTCTTGGCACAGCGAAGACGCTCGCCAGTCGCAAGCTTCCTAGGATCATGTTCAAGATTGACCTAGCCAAAGCTTTCGACTCCGTCAGGTGGGTATTCCTCCTAGAGCTCCTCTCTGCGGTAGGCTACCCACAGAGGTGGACTGACTGGATCTCGGTCATTCTGTCGACTGCTAGCACCAAGATCCTTCTTAATGGTATCCCGGGGCCGCGAATCTGCCATGGTTGCGGCCTGCGCCAGGGCGACCCCCTTTCGCCCATGCTCTTTGTCCTGGTCATGGAGTGCTTCCATGCCCTCTTCCGCCAGGCAGAGTCGCGTGGACTCCTCCAGGACCTAGGAAGGAACATCCGGTTCCACGCCTCCCTTTACGCGGACGACATGGTCGCCTTCTTTTCTCCGGTCGGACTTGATTTGAGGGTCGTCAAGGCACTTCTGTCGCTTTTTGAGGGCGCCGCCGGCCTGGCGGCCAACTTCGAAAAGAGCCAGGTGTACCCTATTAACTGTTCGGAGGACCACCTTTCTCTGGTGCGCTCTGTCCTCTCCTGTACCATCGCCGACTTCCCATGCACCTACCTGGGCGTGCCTCTCTCTATTAGGCGCCTGCCCAAGGCTGCCTTGCAGCCTCTGGTCGATAAGGTCGCCAGACGTCTACCTTCTTGGCAGAGTAGACTCCTGAGTCGGAGTGGTCACCTCGTTCTAGCCAAGTCTACCCTCTCGGCCATCCTGATTCATATCTCGATGGCAAATGTCGTTGCACCTTGGGCACTGCGTGCGGTCGAGACTCTTATTCGGGGCTTCCTGTGGTGCAGCACGGAGGTGGCTAGCAGCAGTCGCTATCTGGTCGCTTGGGCAAACATCACCTGCCCCACGTGATGTGGTGGCCTTGGCCTGCCTGACCTCCGGGCTTTCGGGACAGCTCTTCGCCTATGCTGGCTTTGGCTTGCACGGACCGACCCGGACCGGACTTGGGCAGCTTTTCGCTTCCCGGTTGACCAGGCTACGCAGGCCTTCTTCGACGCCTCCATCTTAGTCGAGGTGGGGGATGGGGCACGAGCTTGTTCTGGGAGGACAACTGGATCTCTGGTTGCTCCATCAAGTCTCTGGCACCTAATCTTTGGGCGGCGGTCTCGGCGCGTACCCGGCAGACTCGAACGGTTAGGGAGGGGCTACAGCGTGGTGCGGATGGGATCTGTTGGGTCGCGGACATCACCCACGCTAGGACGGTGCAGGTGGTCCTGCAGTACCTTACTGTCTGGGACCTCTTGCGCCCGGTCGGCCTCACTTCTGAGCCCGACAGATTTGTGTGGAAGTGGTCGCCGAGCGGGGTCTACTCTACGGCTTCGGCCTACTCCGCTCTTTTTTTGGGTCGCGTGGACATCCTCGGAGCTAGACAGATTTGGAAAGTCCATATGCCAGGGAAGTGCAAGTTCTTCACTTGGCTTGTCTTGCACGGTCGTTGTTGGACTTCTGACCGCCTACACCGACACGGTCTACGGGACTCGGACACCTGTGCCCTTTGTCACAGGACGCCGAGAGGCTTGATCACCTCATTCTGGACTATGTCTTTAGTCGCGAAGTTTGGTTCAGAGCGCTCAGGCCTTTCCTTCTTCAGGGCCTTGCCTCGGACCGCCCAGCGAGCTTCGCAGCGTGGTGGTGCTCCGTTAGAAAGCAGGTCGCCAAGGTTCGTAGGAAAGGCTTCGATACCTTTGTTTGGCTGGTCGCTTGGTCGCTTTGGAAGCAATGCAACAGGCGTGTCCACGACAGGGAGGCGCTCATGCCGGTGCTGCTGGTGCCGGCAATTTTGGAGGAGGCGCGTGCGGGCTTCCTACCTTTTGCTCGCTTCTTAGGTGTGCGCCCTTGGAGGGCTGTGTAAACAAATCATGTACTCACTTCTTTTTTCATGCCCGAACCATGTACTCGCTGTAAACAAACGTTTCTCCTCTCTTAATGAAAAACGTGCTTTGCACGTCTTATAAAAAAAATAGTAACCTCAGGCCGAGAAAAAATTGGTTTATGCCATAAAGAAATTTGAAATGAAAAAATTTAAAAAAAATCATTTTTGAAATTTGAATTGAAAATTTTTGTTTTTAAATTTTGAAAAAAAATTGGCCATACCACCAGATGAAAATGGAAAAAATTGAAAAAAATGATTTTGAAATTTGAAAAAATTTGGCCATACCACCAGAAGGAAATGAAAAAAATTGAAAATTTTCATTTTTGAAATTTGAAATGAAAATTTCCATTTGAAATTTGAAAAAAAATTGCCATATCACCAGAGGGAAATGAAAAAAATTTGAAATGAAGAAATCATATATTTCGTTTATACCACCGAGATAAAACTTCCAATAATACCCCTATACCACCTATGTATACCACCTTATACCACATGTGTAAGTTGTGGTGGTATACAATTAATCTCAGCTGTCGGATCCATTCGTACTAGTCCTTTTTCAACAGTGGTATAGGGCGGTATGGTCCACCGTAAAAGAGCCCCCTTTGAAAATGTTCCAGTACTGCACGAACGAGCATGTCTTAACTGCAGACTTGAAAGATTTTCTGAGGCGCTTTATACAAGCATGCCTTCTTCATTTTACAAATGCCTCCCAAATCAACTTACCACCCACACAAGCGGTCCAATTAGTGAGAGTAATAGTTCAGTTTGACATCAACTCATCTAGGGTTATGTGGCATTGATCAAAATATGCAGTTTGAGCACAAGATGCATCCATGCTCATACTACTGAAGTACACAATCCTTGGCATGGCTGCTCCATCCTCAATTAGTTATCAAGAAGAATATATATAATACAGAATGCTGTTAGATTGCGATGCCAATACAAGACCATTAGGAACAGGGACGGAGGTAGCCGGTGGGGTGGGGTGGGCTCGAGCCCCCTGCCGCCGTGCGCACTATTGAAAAGAAGGGGAAAGAAGAAGGGAGAAGAGAGGAAAAAATGAAAGAGAGGAAGAAGAGGTGGGGGAGGGGAAGTGGAATGAGCCTCCCCCCACTCAGCAATCCTAACTCTGTCACTGATTAGGAACTTCAAAGACTGGTATCTCGAGGATCAAGGTGCACCGGTCGTGGGAGCAACAAGCCTATCATAGTGCAAAAAACCATCACGGTGGACTGCCTTTTCCAGAGGCCTCCTAAGCCACAATTTCTTCGATGGTAGCGAAATACGTTTATGTGATGAGCCTATGCAATGCTTACTGGTCGTGGGGAAATATTGCGTATATTTGAAAATGGGAAATGAGCTTGATCACCGACATATATATACCCACGTGACTATTCGTCCGACCACAAGGTCTTGCTGCCATTGTGTATGAATGCCATAGACTTGCTTCTTCGAATGGGCTCGGTAGTGGATGATTTATGAGCACCATATGGGTCTGGTTGGTATCGGATAAATGGATTTGATGCAGTTGTACCAATACGTCGTACACATATAGCATCCTTCATACCCAAATGCTATATGTAGTAGCCCCCAGTTTTTGTATTCGCGGAATAAATGATACGGGAGTATAGGGCCTTTAAGTTGTAACATATGATTGCCCAGCCACTAAAACGAATTGAATTTTCATTTAAATAAAGCTCAAATTTATAAAGAGTGACAGAGGGAGGGAATTGAAGGAGCGAGGGAGGGGGTGGGGGAGTATCAGCGGTTTCAGTTTAATACTTCCTCCGTTCTACAAAGTCTGTTCATTTCGAAAATTTTGAACACACTAGTAATTGTGACAAGTGACCATACTACTTCTAGTTACTCTGCTTAGTTTTATTGATCCTGAATAAATGTATTGCATTGGAACCAGAGAAAAAACACCAATTGATCATTTCATTGACTCTATGCACCTTTCAATACACTTTTTATTGGAATAAGTGTTGTTTTAATTAGATTAGATGCACTAAGAGCTAAATGAGCACTTTTTGTGGGACAAAATTTAAAAGTTGAACGAACACTTTTTGTGAGACAGAGGGAGTAAGAATGAGGTATACCGTGTGTACGTAGTTCAAAGTCAAAGCATTGGTGTCCGTTGTCAAAAAAAAAAGCATTGGTGTCAAGATAGAGGCTACCTTTGGAGTACAATGGCACTGCTTCTAAAAAAATGTGCGATGGCTTTTATGATTAAGATATTTTTCTGACTTTACATCCTGTACCGCGAAAGATTATGACATCAGGGAAAAGAGTTTCATCATGGACATCTGGATGAAGGGTTATACAAAATACATTTTTAGAAAAAGAATTATAAATCCGGCCTCTATGTCCAGGGACAAACACAACCATTATTACAACGTTTGGAAAAGCAGAAAAAAGCACATCAGTCTCTAAACAGGCAAATATTGCAAGCGATAGACATGCTTCCACCCTCCTTTAACTAAATCAAGAGCCACAATTTCAATTTGTCGGCTCAGACCGGAGAGCGCGTTCTTAGCATTCTCCTCGCGCTGCAACTGCGCCCAATAATGTAACCAATACGTTCCCCTGAAGATGACCTGCAAAATCGAGTTGACCTTAGTTCTGTTAAAAATAATATCATTGCGACATCTCCAGATCGCCCAGTATACAGCAGCAACCCCTACCCAGATTAAATTCCTAATCTCTTTAGATTGATTAGACAGCCAAGAATTAAACATATGACTAATTGATCTTGGTGGTGTTAAACCTGTAGCATA
Organism: Cenchrus fungigraminus; assembly: GCA_036936925.1. Classification (NCBI taxonomy): domain Eukaryota; kingdom Viridiplantae; phylum Streptophyta; class Magnoliopsida; order Poales; family Poaceae; genus Cenchrus; species Cenchrus fungigraminus. The sequence continues at coordinate 62,930,332 of CM072781.1, read as the reverse complement.
AAAGATAATCCTCCAAACCATTCTTGCATAGGGACATTCCAGGAAAAGATGTTTTATAGTCTCATTACTATTACATCCGCAACATTTTTGGCTTCCTTTCCAGTTCTTCTTAGCAAGATTATCTTTAGTTAAGACTATCCCCCTTTCAAGATACCAGAGGAAAATCTTAATCTTTAGAGGAATCTTTAATTTCCAGATCATCTTATGTCTAAACGGCAGTTGTCTCAATAATAAGTGCAGATACAAAGATCGAACTGTAAAGGACCCTGATTTGGTCAAATTCCATCTAAACATATCTGACTCATCCACCAATCGAATATTTGCGATCTGAGCTACAAGGTTTGCCATTCAACCATCTTGATATCCACCAAAGTCCTCCTAAAAGATAAATTAAGGGGTCTTGTAGCCATGACCTTGGCCACCGTCGCGTGAGGATCACGCACAACGTTATAGGTTAATGGATATTTGTCTTTGAAAGGCACTTGACCTTCCCATACATCGTCCCAGAACCTAGTCTTACTCCCATCTCTAATAATGAAGGAGCCGTTAGGGAAAACCTCATCTTTGATCTTCATAAGACCTCTCCAAAAATGAGAGTAATAAGGTTTAGCCTTCACCTGTGTGAGAGACTTAGATCCTAGATATTTGTTAGTTAGTAAGGTTTGCCACACACCATTGGTATTAAGCAAGTTAACTAACCATTTTGCCAACAAGCATTTATTCTGCAATTGCAAATCTAAGATCCCAAGTCCTCCTTATCCTTCGGACGACACAATATGTCTCATTTGGCAAGTCGGTACTTATGTTTACCGGAAGAGCCTTGCCAAAAGAATCTCGATCTAAAATGATCTAGATTTTTGAGTATCCCTTTTGGGATTTCAAAGAAGGACATCATAAACATGGGCAGGCTGCTATGTACCGAATTCAACAAGACCAAGCGGCCCTCATAAGATAGGTACTTAGCTTTCCAACAAGAGTTTTTTCTCAAAGCGTTCTTCTACTTTCCCCCATTCAGAATTGAGGAGTTGTCTATGGTGCATTGGAATTTCCAAATATCTAAAAGGGTATTCACTAGCATTACAACCAAAGAGATCAGTATAAAAATCCTGCATCTCTTTAGTTGCTCCGTAGCAAAATAATTCACTCTTGTGGAAGTTTATCTTTAAACCAGATAGCTGTTCGAAAGCACATAGCAAAAGTTTAAGATTCTTTGCTTGCTCCAGGTCATGATCAATAAAGATGATGGTGTCAGCAGCGTACTGTAGGATGGACAAACCATCATCCAAGAGGTGAGGTACGACGCCACTGATTTGACTATCGTCTTTTGCCCTCCTAATGAGGAGAGCAAGCATATCAGCAACAATGTTAAAAAAATAGGTGACATGGGATCTCCCTAACGGAGTCCTCTCTTAGTTTGGAAGTATGAACCAATTTTATCATTGACTTTGATCCCCACTGAGGAACCAAGTTGAGATGTGCCTTGGTTTGTATGTGATGAGTGATTAACCGGATGGTTTGAGGCTTTGTGTGTAGCGTCGCTTTGTGTGTGTTGTGACGTATGTGCATTGTGTTATGTGTGTTTACCATGTTGCCTTAGTGGTGTGTTGTCAATGCACTCGTGAGGAGTGGTTGACAACGTTGTGTGGACTGAATCTTGGCCTAGTATTGCAGGTGTTGGTTGCGGCTTAGTGTGAGTTGGTGCAGGTGAAGAACAAGCGCGAAAGGTCTATGCCAAGGTGGCCTCCGGGGTGATGGAGAGACAAGTAGGCTTGGTTCGAGGGACCCAGTGGTCGATAGGATCAAGTGCGAGCCGCATGGTGCAAGAAGAGCAAGACGAAGTCGTGGACATGGAGCCGGCGCAGGGTAGCAGCTCACAACCGAAGTCTGCGCGCGTGGTTTGTTGGTTTGGCCACAAAACCAACACCGAGCCGGTGCAAGGTAGCGGCTAATGACCTAAGCTTGTACGCGGAGTTTGGTGGTTTGGCCACAAAACCATCAGGAGGAGGGTTTCTTGGTTTGGGCCTCAAAACTGAGACTGAGGGCTCGACGTCACGGAGACGGTATCCGGGTGCGTCGAGAAGCTTCGAAGCGGGCGACATGCGGCATGATCGAGGTGCTTGTGCCAGGAGGACACGAAGGCCCGATGGATGCGTGGCCGTCTGATGGAGAACTTCATGTGTTGACCAAAATGCCCCTGTGAGGGCTTGTGTTGTAACTCCTAGTGTAGGGGCACTTCGGTCATTTTCCGGAGGGCCTATATATCAGAGGAGTGGCTGAATGTCATCCATCTCTTTGGCTTAGTTGGTGGGAGTGCTCTTTCATTTTGGGGTGCCCTTGGGGAGAGAGGGAGAGAGGTGTGAGTGGCTCTTTATTTGAGCTTTTTGCCATCCAAGATTTGTAATTCTTGAGAGTGGCTTGTAATAGGATTTGGGTAAGATATTCATAGTGAAATCTTCCTTCTCAATCTCATGTCAAATCCTTTGCTCTTAGTGTTTTTCTTTTTCTACGATTTTCGGGGTCTTTTGGTGGATTTTCTGTTCATCGGATTTGAGAGCGTTTTGGTGGGGATTTCTTTGTAGAGATCACGCATAGGTCTTGTGTGACCTTTCTCCTGGTGATCTTGTGTCCAAAAACCCCACGAATCGGCTCGGATTTGGAGTTCTTCGGATGAACCCTAATTCTTAGTGTTCTTGGCTAAGATGTGTGATTCTAGGAGTTGTAGGGAGTTAGAGGCCGAAATGTTTGGGGCATATCTTCCCATTGGGGTGTTCATCATCTTCCCAAAGTTTCGTCTCAAGACTCCAAGTGGTTTGGAAGATCCATCGATCGAAAGTTTGGGGCGAATTCGCGGGCGGTTTTCTGGGCTGTCCCGGGTGATCTGGACACTGTCCCCAGGTGACCCCGAAGGGGTTGGTTGATCTGGACACTTGTGTCCGGGTGACCCGGTGCGGCTGTGGATTCCTCAGGGTGACCCGAACGTTTGTGGCCGGATGACCCGGTAGGTCTCAGCCTTCCTCTATGTTGCTCGAACTCTTTCGTGCTTGCTTCCGCTTTGATTCCTAGTCTTTCAAGCTTTGTTCCTAAGGTCTCAAGAGTGGTTTGTGTGTGCTCCCACTTAGATCGTGTGTGACCCTCGGAGTTGCGATTGGGACATAGGCCGAGTTCTTTTGAGAAAGAATTTTTATCGGCTCCCATTCACTCCCCCCCCCTCTCTGGTCGCCAATCCGATCCTTCACCCACACTTCCGCCAGAAACCATTCCTTCAATCCATCTACACCATTTAGGAGAAAACCCTTTCATGTGTAGAGTTTGTTGAAGGAAAGACCACTTTACTTTGTCATAGGCCTTTCCAAAGTCAATTTTGAGAATGACCCCCATTCTGTTTTTTGTTATGTGGTTCATGGATAGTTTCATGTAAGATGACTACTCCTTCCATGATATTCCTGCCTGGTATAAAGGCAGTCTGCATAGGACTTACCACTGTTTGGGCAACTTTGTTTAACCTATTTGTGCAGCTTTAGTAAAAAATTTAAAGCTAACATTAAGGACACAAATAGGTCTATATTGTTGAATTTTAATTGCCTCCTGAACTTTTGGAATTGGTGTAATAATTCCAAAATTCAGGCTGAAGAGGTTCAAATCCTCTATGTGGAAGTCCTTGAAGAGGGCCATAAGGTCGTCTATCGGGGACGGTCATAAGGAGTCCCCTAATTAAGGGGATAATCACCCTCGTTAAATGCAAAATCACGTAGGGTCAAATCATCACGGACCCATAAAAGAACAAGGCACACGTCGGGTCCGCGGCCTGCTACGGCCCAACAACGGCCCAGGGCTCCTCGTCGAGAGGGTTCGCTCGCACGCCCCGTTTTCCACCTCGCTCGAGGGTCCCGACCCCCTCGAGCAGGTTTTTGTCTAGCTCGAGGGTCCCGAACCCCTCGAGCAGGTTTCCGCCTCGCTTGAGGGTCCTGACCCCCCTCGAGCGGGTATCCAGCTCCGCCTCGCTCGAGGCCATCCCTCGACAAATAGCACCCTGCCCCCGTTGCTCCGCCTGACAAGGGCATTTAATGCCTGGGTCCGCGACGAGACATCGAAGTCAAGAACAGATCTCTCCCCGCGCCGCGCGGCTGACACGGTCTGGGCGCCTGACACCGTCACAGTGCTGCCGAACCAGTCACTGTGCAGCCATCCTGGCCCTGTGCAGGCGCTGCGCGGCCCTGTGCGGACAGGCCAGCGCCACTTCGTGGCACTGTGCCGCCTGCTCCCGTCCTTCCCCCGCGACGAGACCCTCGAACGGGTATGGGAGCACGAAAGGCGTATGGGTGACGTGCGGGCGTACACGCTGACCAGTGCCATTGTACGAGCGACGTGCGCAGCGTCTTATCCGCCAACTCCGGCGCCGCGCGGCCATCCCTGGTGATGTGCGGCCATCCCCGACACTATGCGGCGAACTACGTGGCCCTGTGCGGACAGGCTGGTGTCATTCCGCAGCCCTGTACCACCTGCTCCCGTCCTTTCCCCCACGGCGGAACCCTCGACAGGCAGGAACGCGCCCTCGAAACCGTACCCGGACAAGCACAGGAGCCGCCACGCTACCCGCGGAAGCCAGAGCTCGCCACCAACTCACACCAGGTGCAAGGACCTGCAAGGACGAGATCCCTGACACCACGCCCGCTAGTACACAACCACTGTACATATCACTGTGCGGCTCCACTGTAACAGCCCTCCCTTGGTCTATAAAAGGGAGAGGCAGACGCCCCATCACGGGGACGACTCTCATGCACACGACACTCATTCGCATCCACATACGTACTCGCTCATTCCACACTCCACCTCTCCCGATATTGGCACTTGCCTCAATCATCCTAGCAGGGACCTGGAGGGTTCACCTCCTCTCCTGCCTCGCTTGTAGCCCCCCTTCACGAGCACCACCAGTGCAAGCAAATACAGTGCGCGAGCACACCTTGCTGGATGTACGGCCCCATGGCCGGAACCAGGATAAACCCTTGTCCCCGTGTTAGCATTAGCACCGACCATCGAGAGACCGATCACAGTGCAATTTACTAGTAAGTGCCGAAGCTAATCCGGACACTGACAGTTGGCGCGCCAGGTAGGGGGCACGCGTTGAGATCATCCACCAGTTCTCTCGATGGTGGTCATCAATGAGTTGTCGTCAGATAGGTTTCCCTGGGGTTGCTCCGACCCATTCCCAGTCGGGTACGAGATCCAGTTTGGGAGCATAGAGTTCCAAGCGACCGACAACGGTTACCTCATGTGTATCCTCAACAGGGACGCAATCATGGCGGCTCCGGTGCCAGCTGCGGCGCTAGCCCCATTGTCACCCCGACGCTGTAGGTGTTCAGGCAAGTGTTCGCGGCGAGCGTGCGCAGAGCGACGCAGGGCGGCACGCACCAGCTCCCCTCAACGGGTCAAAGCCGGCGAGCTCCTGCCTATTGCTACAGCAGAAGGAGACACACCTCCATCAGCGAACTCAGCGGTGCGTCCTGTCGGGGAGGCCGTGGCCGCGTTGCCGCAGTTTCCCCACGAGATGTGCAACCCTTCAATGGCGTACTCCTCATCGATCAGCACTGATCTGGCCGCGTATGAGGATCTTCCGGGTCACGACTTCATGTCAATCTGGAACCTCATCGCTACCTCACTCGGCGAGTCCTACTGCGACTCCGACTGTGAGGAACACGAACGTGAGCACGGGGAGCCGGATTGGGATTATTTCGGGCTCCGGGACCCCGACGCCCTCAGGCGATTTCAGGCCGTGGCGGACTACTACCTCACCTGCTCTGACGACTCTAGCGAGAGAGGCATTACGATCCCTTACGCGAGTGCTTCGTCGTCGTCGTCGGAGAAGACGAAGACGGAGGAGATGGAGCGGGCGACGCGGCGGCTCGCAACAACCCGGCGGCGAACCGGCGGGCGGGGATGCCACCGGACAACGCAGTGCTCGCTGCGCAACTGGCCCAGGTCCGTGAGCTGGAGGCAAAACTCACAGTGGAACGCCAGCAAGTGCGGTAGCTGCAAGCCACACTCGAGAGGGTCGGGCCCTCATCACATGGCGGACGTGCCCGAGACGCGGGGCGTGTCGCCCGCAAACACATCGAAGCCAACGTCGACGTGGATGGCCTGCCAAACTTGGCGAGGGCTAGCCAGAAGCTCGTAGCTGTAGCAACTTTGATTCTCAACTGGTCATCGACCAGGTGAAGAAGGACGTGAGCTGCCACGACGAGAAGACGGAGGCATATTGCAATGCGGTGCGCAAGCTCGAGGACAAGTTCTTTGGCTTCGAGCTCAACCATATCGCGCGCAAGTACAATGAGGAGGCGGATGAGCTGGCTAAGATTGCATCGAGGCGGATCACCATTCCCCCGAACGTCATTGCCCGCAACCTCGCCGAGCCCTCCATCGACCTCAACAAACCTACCAAGGTATCTGGCAAGGCCTCGGGGGCTGGCCCCTCGAAGGCCACGGGCGTCGAGCCCATGGACGAGGACCCCTCGAAAGGGGAACTCAAGGCCTCGAACCATGAAGGTTCCCAGGTGGACGAAGATGAAGCAATGGAGATCGACGTGCTCCCGCCGCCTCCTCGGGACTGGCGGGATGAGTACCTCTCCTGGATCGACCAAGGGGAGCTATCCCGGATCAAACCGAGGCAAGACGTATCGCCAGAAAGTCTAAGTCCTTCGCCATCATCGACGGCGAGCTGTACAAGTGCAGCCCCTCGGGGATCATGCAACGATGCATTTCCATTCCTGAGCGCCGTGAGTTGATTCGGGACGTCCACACCGGCGAATACGGCCACCACACTGCGCCGCACACCCTCATGGGCAAGGCGTTCCGCTAGCGCTTCTATTGGCCAACTGCGGTCGCTGACGCCAATGAGGTCGTGCGCACCTACGAAGGATGCCAGTACTACGCCCGCAAGACTCACCTCCCAGCTCACGCGCTCCAAACCATCCCCATTACGTGGCCTTTTGCTGTGTGGGGACTGGACATGGTCGGGCCCTTGCGGAAGGCGCCCAGGGGCTTCACCCACGTATTGGTGGCCATCGACAAGTTCTCTAAGTGGATCGAGGTCCACCCCATCAGCAGCCTCAGGTCCGAGCAGGCTGTGTTGTTCTTCACGGACATCGTCCATCGGTTCGGGGTACCAAACTCCATCATAACCGACAATGGCACCTAGTTCATCGGCAAGAAGTTCCTGAAGTTCTGTGATAGCTACCACATCTGCGTGGATTGGTCAGCCGCAGCACACCCACAGACAAACGACCAAGTAGAACATGCCAACAGCATGATCCTACAAGGCCTAAAGCCAAATCTTCTACAAACTTAATCAGTTTGGCTGGAGATGGACCCAGGAGCTGCCCTCGGTTGTCTGGAGTCTCATGAACACCCTGAGCAGAGCCACGGGTTTCACCCGTTCTTCCTTGTCTATGGCGCCGAGGCCGTCCTCCCCACGGACTTGGACTACGGGTCCCCAAGGGTCAAAGCCTATCAAGAGGAGCAGAACTAGCAAGCTCGCGAAGACTCGCTGGACTACATCGACGAGGCTCGGGACATGGCGATCCTACACTCGGAAAAGTACCAGCAATCCCTCCAGTGATATCAAGCGTGAAAGGTCCGGCCTCGAGACCTTAACAAGGGAGATCTGGTGCTAAGGCTTCGGCAGAAGAACGAGGGCCGGCACAAGCTCACGCCGCCGTGGGAAGGGTCGTACATCATTGCCGAAGTCCTCAAGCTTGGCACGTACAAGCTCGTGAACGTGAAGGGCGAAGTCTTCACCAACGCTTGGAACATTCAACAGCTATGTCGCTTTTATCCTTGAAATTCCAAGTCATTTTGTACACATCTGATGTTCAAATCAGTTGTAAATAAAGTAAGGTTGTGAATCAAGTTAGGGAGACTCGGCTTTCCTCTGAAAACCAAGTCCCCCTCGGGGGCTACAACGGGGGGCAGCCTCCCCCCCCTAAATGGTCCCATTTTTTGCCAAAAACCTTTTCTTTCGAAAAAGCTAACGTGTTACGCCTCAAATGCTTAGGAAGATAGAAGCAGGGTGTGAAAAAACTAAGGCTAGGACCGGTTGAGTCGTGGGATTGCCTACACCTCCAGCAGGATACGACGTCCCCCTCACTACCCTACGCTTAAGTTCCTCACGAGTGCGACTTTCCCAGCTGAAATCTCTCTAAGATACGAGGAAAACACGAGAGCATATAGAATGAATTGTACATAAGTTAATACACTTAGAAAACAATTTGTTCGATTACAAAAGCCACTTGGCTGAAATCCTAAATACAAGTTATGGGCTTCCGCGCCTAGCCTCCTTCAGGGCGCACGAGGGCTTGCGGCGGTGGCGTCCCCGCCCTCAGCGGCGTCAGGGAAGAGGTCATCTTCGAACATGTCAGCGAGCTCAGCAGTAGGAGCAGCGGCGGCGACGTCAGCTTGATCGATGGTGGCGTTCGTTCCGTCGTCATCAAGACCATCGGCGACGATGTAGCCCATCTCCAAAGCCTCGAAGTCGATAATGTAGTGCATCGACACCACGCCCAGGGTCTTCTGGACGCCAAGTCGGAGAGCGCCCTTCACGCGCTCAATGACGCGAATGTTGGCATTTCTTAATGTCACCACTAGTTGTACACCTAGAGGGAGCGTATAAGAACAACCGGGTATACCGCAAGCACACAGAAATAGCGTTGTAGCACTTCCCTAAGGAAGGAGAGTATTCCAAGGGTATCGAATCCAAAGAATGATATGCACTATCTCCTACTCTAGTATAGATGATCCAAGGACACAACACTGATTGATAGGATAGGTAGAAAGGATCTGCCTCGACCGAGCGCAGAGTCTAGTCACGGTCTCTCAGGTGTAACACTCACTTCAGGCGCCAGGCACATCCTAACATTTTAGGGAGAGGCCAATGTGCTGGCAACAAGCCCAACTCGGTACGCGGCTGTTGACGGTCAATATTTGCCATTTTCAAGGCCGTCAACTCCTGTAAATTGGAACATGAATTGTGCATCCACACTAGAATAGGTGCTTAAACTCATACTTTCCACCAGTGTCGATGTCTATTCAAATGCAAGGATTTAGCGTAAGAAATGGGAGGAATCCAAGCACATTCACTCCACTCCAATCCAAGGTACTCAAATGCTGGCCAATCAGGGGCTGCCACATGGATTCTCCTGGATCCATGATGTCACCAATCCATGTGAAGGAATTTCGACGAATCATACGCTGCCACGTCAGCATCACATGGATCCATGGGCCCACTTTGCCAACTAAACCACCAGGAAATGTGCCATGCACGGAGGAGAGGCATCAGGGCCCACATGGAAGCGAGCCAGAGGAAGCACGAGCCAGGGGGCCACCCGAGGGGGCCGGCCGACCCTAGGTTCGGCCGAACCGACCTAGGGTCGGTTCATCTTGGCCCTCCACGTGTTGTCCTCCCATTGGCTCCTTGCTGCATTCCTGGGCATTTAGGGGCACTTTGAGCCCCGGAGCAAGCCTCCTCCTTGTCTATAAATAGGATGGGAGGGGCTCCATTTCTCACACACCACCAAGCTCTCAAGTTCCACTTCTCTCTTGTGTAGATCCCTCTCCCTCTCTCCAATTCTGCCCATGAGAGGTGATTCTCACCTCTTTGTGGTAGAATGGTGATGAGGAGAGATCTAGATTAGGATTAGTGAGAGGTAGAGGAGGGGTAAGGAGTGAGTTGATATCCTCGAGGATGCTTGTTCTTCATTTAGATCAAAGTGAGTATTTCAGCATTTCTTATTTAGACTATAGTGGACATCATGCATGATTGATTTGTTCTTGTGTTCGTGGCTCGTTTATAAGTTAGAGGCTTGTGTTCTTCATGACACAAGGCTTTGATCCTTTAGAGCCAGAGCCGTAGTTCATTTACATGTTTGCATGCTCTGATCCTGTTTAGTTAAGTACGTTCGCTGTATCTCGTTCAGCTGCATCCATAGCTTCCTTTCTGCTATGTAGCTCAATGACTAGATCTGATTCTGATCTTTCCCTTGTTCGTGGGACCGTATTTATACGGTTGCTATAGTGTAGTTAGCGGGCTAGCGTACGCCGCACTATAGTATTTATCTGGGGCACAGACGTGGTGTCTGGGCCTTGGTTTTCCTACAAAGACCACGTACGATCGTAGCGTAGAGGTAGGCCGCAGTGGTGACAGCCTGTTGGACCCTTTGTCAACCCTCTTACGTCACGTACCAAGTTGGGCTCGCTTGCCAGCACCTTGGAGTGTTGTCGCCCCGCGGGGATGACTAAGACTTGACAGAAATACATCTTGAGAGCTAAGTCCCTTAAGGAAGTGCTTCTTGTATCCCGACCTATCCTAGCGAAAGCTGGTGTCCTTGGATAGACCCTCTCTGGTTACTCTCCGTCCTTAGGGAACGAAACCCGACGGGAATACTCATTCTCCTAGGGAGAAGTGCTACAACGGTGTATCCGTGCGCTTGCGGATTCGTTCGCACTCGTCAGTGTACCCGGGAGTTTCTTACACGCTCACGCTGCCACGGCGCCCAGTGTTGAGATTAAGAAACACCAACAAGCATTTCTGGCACCGTTGCCGGGGATGGCTGTTGTTAACCTTCGAGCCCGTCTATCCTCGTATTTATCTTTTTCCTTTTTTTCTACCTTCACCCCCGTTACCCTTTTCAAGATATCCCTTTTTGTTTTCTTTACTTCTACCTCTACCCTCGCTACCCACGGAAGGTTATCCTTGTAAACACCTTCCGCCCTCGAGGAGTGAACCCTCAGAGCCATCTTCGTCAAGATCCACTCTTACATCTAGCCTTTGGATTTACCCCTCTCTCATGAAGCTAATTCAGGACCTATCCTTCTCGGGGTTAAGTCATGAGAACCCCTTTGACCATGTGAGAGACTACGAGTGTCTGATTGAAACTCAGGGTAAAACAGGAGAATCACTAGATGTTCGGAAAAGAGAGTTTTTCCCGCTATCCCTCTCCGGGGAAGCTCGAGATTGGCACCGTTGTTTTGGTAGAGACTACCTTACTTGGGAAAGGTTGAGAGCAGCTTTTTGCTCCCACTTCTTCCCAATACGACATGTCATCTCGTTAAGGGCGAGGATTCTCTCTTTCCAGTAATGTGAGGAGGAATCACTAGGAATGGCATGAAATCGTTTCGCCTTCGCGGTGGAAGATTGCCCAGTCCTCCACATTCCTGATTGGATGTTGCTTCAGCACTTCTGGTTTGGATTGCGGAAGGATGCTGCCATGAGGCTTAATACTCTCTCCGAAGGATCCTTTGTGCACCTAGGTGCTGTCGAGGGAAAAGAGATCTTGGATAATCTCCGAGATTTCAGCTCCCCTTGCATCCCGGTCAATGAGGCACCCACCAGAGGAATTGTTGAGCCACCTAGAACCATCGTCAGCTGAGTCCGAGGTTTCATTTCCATTCTTTCTGAGCTCTGGCTGAAGACGTCTTTCCTGAATAGCAGGAATCTAAGGGAAAGATTTTGTGGCACGAGATCTACCCTTGGGTTCCCCTCTCGTGCATCTTCTTAGACCTTCTCCCCAAGACTTTGTCTCGTGGGAGGACGGAGAGAGTAGTTCGGAGAGAACGACCATTCCCGGCCAGGATGACTTGTTCGATCCTCACTACTATCTCCTAAGGAGGGAATGAGAGGCCTATCGTGTTTCTACGTCAAGGTTTGAGCTGAAGTGCTTTGCACTGAAGTTTCGTATAAACCGAGACATCGGTCTCTGCTTTATAATCCATTGGATTCATCCATCAGACCAAAGGAGCACGATCATTTACCGATCGAATGGAGTGCACTCACTTTCCATCTCAAGCACGTCGATCGATGCCGATCAGTCAGAGAAGCTTGCACTTCGTATCTTATGCCTGACTTGATCGATGCCCAATGGGAGGTGCACTTTCCAGTTTATCCATAACCCCCCATTGAAAGCTTAGGCCAGACTTCGGAATGTTTTCATCACCTCGATGAGAACATCGAACCCTCTGCCTAAGGTAAGAGCGAGTTAAATCTTGCTCTTCGTCCGAACTTTAGTTCCTGATCGTACACCGGCCTCTGGAAGTCCATGCTCTATCCTCTTGAAGGCCGAGTGTCTTTCCGAGCTTGAGTTCACTCGGAGATCGGTGCATATTGATGAAGCACTAGCCTCGGTGCTCGATCTTTTCATCTCCGAGTTTTGCGACCCTAGTGCTATAGTCCTCGAGTCCCATGACCACCTCAGGGAATGCATCGGCCTCCCTGGGATGATCATGCTTGCCCTCAGCCTCGATGTACCCTTTTTGGGCTCGAGTTCGTATACGCACTACCCTTGCAGACCAGAGCTTATCATCATATCAACATCATCTGCAAGGAGATGGTCATAAGTTGAGACAGGAGATTACAAGACACCCACACCCTGAGTACTCCTGGGACTCATCTCGTTTCCCCAGGAAAAATTATCCTTTGGGTATCTTGTGGACCGTGGTCATGCAGGAGGAAAAGTTGCCAAGATTAAGAGAAGTAGGCAAAGGACCACAGGAAGGCAGCACCATTGTGGCGACCCGAATACTTCGTGACTACCGCCAGAAGTGCCTACACTTCTGACGAACCTAGTGTGTCACCAAGGTGATATCCCCCAGATTCTCTATGGATATATCATGGTTTGGCCAAGGTCGGTATATAGTTGAGGATGAATTTTCAACCTCAACCTTATCTTAGCCTTAAGCCTAAGCCAATCTTTCCATCTCGGGAAATCTACCTGGGCCGTCGATCCTGAGACTTGCTAGAGGCCACACGAGAAAAGGGAGGACTAGAGGGGCCCACAGGGGGCCGGCCGAACCCTAGTTCGGCCGAAACCCTGGTGCCGCCTCTCCCCTTCTTCTTTCGCATGTGCGTCTCATTCTCCTCCAGAAACATTCTCCCTGCCGCCCGACGAGTTTTCGCATCGCGAAACCCATCTCCTCCACCTCACCATCCTCAGCATCACTGCATCCATGGCTGGCTATGGTTTCGCTCACCTCCGTAGGGAGGCCTCGCCTCTCGCTTCAGGGGAAGGGAGCCCCTCTCATCTCATCGACCTCAGCAACCTGGATGAGGTGATGGGGTCGCCGGAGGCCATGACTCCCGGGAGAGGCAGGAGTGTAGAGAGCACCCCAGGATGCGCACTGACTCCCCTGTGCAGTCGTCCCGGCGAGGCTCCTCCTCCCCGCCTTCTTTCCCGGCTAGGATGGCCACCATGGGGAACAAGACCGCTGCCAAGCGCATCTTGTTTGACGATCCCCCTGGGCCACCCTTGAAGCCAGGAGAGCGTTACATTGGGTCTGACTTTAACAGCTACGGAGAAGCCTTCTGCCATACTTATGAGCAGGATGTGTGGGACGAGTTCCCACTTCCACAGACCCGATGTAAGATCTTCGGAGTAAAGACGGCCACTGGAGGCTATGGTACACCCTACCATAAGCCACCTCAGTGGGAGCGAGTCCTCACCAAGATCATTGCAGACATCTGGGCAAATGGCGCCAAGAAGACCCCGGCCCTGGCAAAGCTAGCAGACAGACTGGTTGAACTGTTCTTAGAACATGAGAAGCTAGTCGAAGAGCTGGCTAAGCAGAGGGACGAGTACCATGAGCTCAGGCTTGAGTATCGCCAGCTGGAGGAGGACATGACCCAGAAGCTGCAGAGGTTGGCAGTTGCTGAGGGAGAGGAGCAGATCCTCTCCGAGTAGTGGGGATTAGCCCTAGCATTAGTTCATTAGGCGCTAGTCTAGGTCTAGGTTTTTCCCTTTATTTCATTTATTTCCTTTGCATGTGTGTAAGCGCCTAATCTTTTCATTTAAAACATTTGAATTTGAATAAAGTGGCTCACCGGTCATGTAACCCGGTTTAGCCACCCTTTGTGTCATTACTTTGGTCTCTGTGATTTAGAAGACATCTAGGTTCGAGACAGTGTGGGGGAAGAGCCACGACTCTCCCAATGCAGGCACGAAGTTTCCGTACGTACCCACTGCGAGCACTCCGCGCTAGCTGATCGATCACCTACCGAGAACCCAAACAGGACCCGCACGAGTTCATTCCTGTGGAGAGCCTCTTACGGTTCATCTCTCATGCATAGCGCCGGTTTGCATCTCGACAACTCACTTCCTTTCATTCTTGAGTTTTATAAGCTATATATGTCTATCTCTAAACTAAAACTCGAATGATGATGCTAAAGATCACCCAGCTCATTTGTACCTGAGTAGACTTACATATGTTTTATTCCTTGTTACCTGCCTGATGCTTGTGAACCATAATCTTCTTAAGGACAAGCATGTTCACCTAAGTAATTGATGAGTATGATATGGCTGGATGATATGATCTATTGCTCTGATGACTAACTCTCTTGGGGAATTTATTTTTCAAAACTCAAAACCTCTTGGAAAGGCTTCTCTTTGATATGCCTCTGTCCCATTAGAGCCATATGATTTTTGTAGGTAAAAGCCTTCGATTCATATGCTGCTTATTATTACTTTGAGCTTTGTCAAATTCTGTGACCCTTGTGAGAATTCTTTTCATTACTTTCGTGATCAAGATTTATGAGCACCCCACCTATTTCCCCTTGCTATGCTTCTACACTGGAAGTTAGCATTGTATCATGAGTAAAATGTATCGGAGGTCCATCAACTTGTAAGGGGGTGTCACTTAGGTCTATCAACTCCGAAAGTGCATTTTTGAGTCTATAAACTTGTTGAGTCGTTCACCACAGGTCCACAATGGTCCACGCATGCTTCTAGTGCTGACTTACATGATGAATGGCTCAAAGAAGAACCTCCTAGTTGAGACATTTCATAGAGTAGCTTGAAGGTGATACCAGCACCACAACTCCATGCTGCCAACGAAGCCTAGAAGAGCACGTAAGAATTGCAGAGACACCGCACAGGAGGAGGCCACCGCCGTTTAGCATGGGGAATGTCAAGCTTGTGTTGCCCGCAAAGCTTCTAGTGAAATGATTTAACCAAAAGATGCTTCCTCGAGCCGAGTCTTCATGCCATATCAGCACTATAAGCATACGTGGACAGTTATGGACCTACGGTGAACGACTCAACAAGTTGATGGACCTAGAAGTGCAATTTCAAAGTTGATGGACCTAAGTGACACTCCCTTACAAGTTCATGGACCTTCGATGCATTTATCCTTTCCATAAGAATAAAGCTCCATATGTGGTGTGACATCTCTCTCCAGAAGTGTCCTTCAAAAAGAGACATGGGCTATGAAAAAAAAAGAGAGAGAGAAAAATACATGCTCAAGGCATGATAAAAAAAAGAGAGAAAAGAAAAATAGCCCATGTCCAAAATAAAGGAGGAATAGGGGAGAAATAGATCATGCAAAAAGGAGTTCCATATCATAGATGGTAATAACTAGTGTCCATTCCGGGGCTAGTGTCCACCTTACCATCAACCCGCAGTTCTCACCTTATATATGTATGGTAATATCTAGCACCCATTCCGGGCCTAGTATCCACCTTACCATACACACCATAGCCATACCGGTGCACATCTTGATCTGATGGTATGATTTGATTTTCTCTGTGGATCCAGTCTTTGACTTTGCAAAATATGTGATGCAAGTATGCTTTCTCTTTGTCCTACCCTGAGCTCCACATATAGCCATCATTAGAAGTAGGATGAAGAAAGGCAAATGCCTTAGTGAGGACATATACACATTGAGCGATTTGAGAGAATAAAATGAGAAAGCCACCAAGAGTTTTGTTTATGAAAATCTTGTAAAACCCCAAGGTGTTTATCATTAGGTGCATAAGTGACTTGATTCACAGCTGTTCTACTTTTCAATCACCCAAGGGAACATGATAGCCACTACACAGAGGTTCACAAGAGCAAGGTATGACTTGGAATATCTCTTATGTCTATCTTACTTTTTGGTATTTATGACCCGCTTGGCTTTGTTTCCCCTTCACTCGGGACGAGCAAAGGTCAAGTGTGGGGGTGTTGTTGACAGTCAATATTTGCCATTTTCAAGGCCGCCAACTCCTGCAAATTGGAACATGAATTGTGCATCCACACTAGAATAGGTGCTTAAAATCATACTTTCCACCAGTGTCGATGTCTATTCGAATGCAGAGATTTAGCGTAAGAAATGGGAGGAATCCAAGCACATTCACTCCACTCCAATCCAAGGCACTCAAATGTTGGCCAATCAGGGGCTGCCACATGGATTCTCCTGGATCCATGATGTCACCAATCCATGTGAAGGACTTTCGATGAATCATACACTACCACGTCAGCATCACATGGATCCATGGGCCCACTTTGCCAACTAAACCGCACTATAGTATTTATCTGGGGCACAGACGTGGTGTCTGGGCCTTGGTTTTCCTACAAAGACCACGTACGATCGTAGCGTAGAGGTAGGCCGCAGTGGTGACAGCCTGTTGGACCCTTTGTCAACCCTCTTACGTCACGTACCGAGTTGGGCTCGCTTGCCAGCACCTTGGAGTGTTGTCGCCCCGCGGGGATGACTAAGACCTGACAGAAATACATCTTGAGAGCTAAGTCCCTTAAGGAAGTGCTTCTTGTATCCCAACCTATCCCAGCGAAAGCTGGTGTCCTTGGATAGACCCTCTCTAGTTACTCTCCGTCCTTAGGGAATGAAACCCGACGGGAATACTCATTCTCCTAGGGAGAAGTGCTACAACAGTGTATCCGTGCGCTTGCGGATTCGTTCGCACTCGTCAGTGTACCCGGGAGTTTCTTACACGCTCACGCTACCACGGCGCCCAGTGTTGAGATTAAGAAACGCCAACAGCGGCACAGAGGGTTGCAAAGGGTCCAACAGGCTGTCACCACTGCGGCCTACCTCTACGCTATGAACGTACGTGGTCTTCGAAGGGTAACTTATGGTCCAGACACCACGTCTATACCACTGACTACTACTACGAATCCGCGAGGGAGATACTGGCACTAGCTCAAGGTATGCTCTATCACTCATGCAAGATCATGAATGCACTTTGATCTAACTAGAGATATACAGGAGCTTCACTTTACTCTAAAAGGCAAGCTGGCAAACTAGATGCAAACTTATGATCTAAGTCTACTAGATCGAAAGGGTTGTGTTCGAAGAACACAAGCCTCTAAACCAAGAACAAACGAAGAACACAAGAACAAAGCAACTAAGCATGCATACAACTTTAGTCTAAATAGGAAATGTCGAAGTACTCACTTTAGTCTAGTTGAAGAACAAAGGCACCGCTGAGGATCGTTCTTGAGGAAGATGTCATGAACATGACATGTCCCCAAGCCTCCCACCTCACTTCCTAGCACTAATCCTATACAAAGAGCTCTCCTCTCCTAAAGAGAGAGGCTCCAAGGCCAAAATGAAGAGGAGGAGAAGTGTGTGTTCCAAATGAGAGCCCCTCCCCTCCTATTTATAGAGGAAGGGGTGTCTTGCTTTGGTGCTCCAAGTGCTCCAACTTGTGCAGCCTCCCTGGGCGCGGCCAATGAGTGCTTGACACGTGGCAGGCGAAAACCGAACAAGAATTGGAATATTCCTTGAAGAACCGGAGCATCCAAGGCTTCTACGCTGAAAACCGGCACTAAAGATGGATAGACCGGAGCGGATCGGCGGGCAGAGTGCGGTCCAGCCGCGAGGATCACGACGCCGACTCCCGCGTGCCTCTTCGCGGGCGATGCGTGTCCCGCCCGGGGGGCCGAACCACGCGTGCGGCTCCTTCCCGTGTACGGCGTCGTAATGACCCCGCACCCCGCCAATCTTGTCGCAACACGTGGCCCGCTCTGCTCGGGCGCGCGAGCCTGCGCACGAGGCACGATCCACGTGCGGGTCAGCCGGCCTACCAGATGATGATGCGCGGCAGGGCGGGGGCTGATCCTGCGCCCGCGTCAGCGATCCTTTGTACCCGCTGCTGGCCAATCGGGCAACGGCATGTGGATGTCCCTGGTTGCATCCCGCACAGCTGCGTGCATGGCGCTGTAGTGTGGGCCCCAGGTGACGTCAGCACTATGTCATCTTTTGTCTTTTTCCTATCTTCTTCATACGAACTCCGATGTATGCATATAATATGTCCATTTCGATTGTCTCGACGAGCCCATCGCAATGGTGCAGTCCAAATTGGCATTTGAGGTTGTTTATGGTGACATCCTTTGATAGCCATTGGACTACTTGCTCTCAACTGTACCATTTGGCACGTATTTCGGTGCATCATGCCACAAAAGCTAGAAACACCAACACTTGTGGAAATTATCAGTATCAAGCCCTATTTTAGTGTTGATGATCCTTTTACCATTAAATTATGCAGGTATTGACGGTGTAAAAGTAGCACTTAACAGCCGTCAACAGCGGCCGCCCAAAGCCCTCAGGCGGCTTGCCAGCGAGCTCCCCGACGGACCCGCGACCCTCTCAATCTCCTTGCACTCTTCGAGGGCCGCACCCTCCAAGGCCTCGAGCTCCTCCTGAGCTTTTGTGTAGGTGACATGGAGGGTCTTCGCCTGCGTTGACGATTCCGCCAGGGCCTTCCGCAGTCCTAAAACACCAAAAAGTGCGTCAAGAGCAGATCTTGGTGGACTCAAAACAATCAAGGGCCCGGGGGTGTGACAACCCGCCCAGGAAAATACCGTACTATCGCCTAAACCAATCCACTTTGGCCATTAAGCGACAGTAAAGTATCATCCTGTCGTTAGTTGCCGGGTTAACGCCCGGTAAATCACTTGGAATTCACACAGAGGATCGAACATATGCATTAAAACTCACGCGAAGGCGAGTCCAGAGTACAACACGAATTAAATCCAAATTATTACAAACCGTTGTTCATGACATGAAGTAAAGGTTCAGAGTTTGGAAACAGCGGAAATAAATAAACTAGCGCAACGGTAAACATCACAGGAGGCCATCCGTGATGCCATCACTTGTCGTCATCCACCCATCCCTGCTCCCAGCCGGGTGGAATCTCACCAGATCAAACAACACCTGCAACAATATTTTTAAAGCAAGGCTGAGTATACTAATACTCAGCAAGACTTAACCGTCGGGTGATAACTACATCACCAAACTCTAGACATGAGAGGCTTTTTGGCCGGTGGAGTTCTTCTGCGGAAAAGCCACAAAGAGTATGTCCTTACTTTCAATATTTTAGCACAAGTTCTAGTTGATTACCGTTTCTAAGTGTGCCAACTAATTCAATCAAGAATTGTACAAACAATTACTTCAAGCAGTAAACTTCATCAAATTCCATCATTAAGGGATATCATGGCCAGTTGATTAAGCAGTCTCAGATAACGGTGAGAGGCCGACAATCGATTGATTTAAGCCTTGCAAGGTAAACCTAAACACACGGTAGGGTGCCCCCGCGAGGACAACCATCCAGGCGGTTCCCAAAAATCCTCGGGTTGGGAACAAAGACTACAGTCCTGGGTACAAGGTTAGTTGGCATACCCCGCGAGGCACCCAACATCACACGAGTACCCCCCTTCCCCGGTAGCTAGCCGGGGAGGTGATCACTCAAGAGTAGTAATAGTAAGTTCCCGCACCGTCTCATTAAGGTACTAGGCTTACCGGTCCCATTCCCGACAAGTGCTTAGTACGTTCAAAAGCTTAGCCCACGAAAGCCACTGGACCGGAGCCCAAATCCCATGCTCTTACCACATGAGCAATCCATTTATAAAGATCTTATGATTCCAACATAAGAACCTATTCTCGCGAGTGACGAACCTCACTCGACTTGTACCGGTCCTATAGCATAGCAGCTATCGACCTAGCATACTAGTGATAGAGCATAGGTACCTAGGGATCATGCAACTAGTGTTTCAATTCAATTCCTGAAACGTAAATGCGCAATCATATCAAACATAATTGCGAAATTAAAAAAAAAACAGGGTTAATGATCCGGGGCTTGCCTTCGCTGGCAAGATTGGCCTTGGGCCCTTCTGGACCTTGGTCCAGGTCTTGAGCTACGTCCACGTACTGCAGCTCTTCGTCAGCACCTCCGTCTCCTCCTTCCGGCACGAGCGTATAACTACCGTCAGGAAGATCTACACGAGGATGCAAAAGCAAGATTCAATTGATGATTTTTAATTTAATTGATTACAAACAACAAATGACAACCATGGGGTGCATGGTTGACCACATTCACCTAGATAAACATCCATTTGGTAAATTATTTCTATTAAAGTAACAACACATGGTGTTTTATTATTTATTCCTTTTAATAGGGACTGTGTACACATTTATGCACATTAATTAATTTAACATCACAAAACAGCAAGGAGGTGGTCACAACCTTCTTAGAAAGATCAACATCACATGCAAAGGGTCATTAGCTATGGAGTTGATGATTTCTCATTTAATTTACTATTAAGCTTTAATTGCCTCTATTGCTTTTATTCATAAAATAAATTCATAAAATTCAGTGGGGTGTGTTATGAAGCACTACAAACCTATATAAAGTCACTGCACACACATACACACTTAGGAGAGCTATGAAATTAAATATACCGAAAAGAACAAAAGCTAGCTACCAAAACAAAGGAAATGCATACAAAAATAAATACACATAAAAAAGATTCCAACTTTCTCACACATGGTCTCTGGTCCAAAACTAACCTAGGAATGCAACATATACACCTAGAACTACTATAGGTCTTGAGTTATGCAATTACAAAGAAAAACAATCATATTTCAAGAATAGATATTTCTGACAATTATAAAATTGTGATTAATTCACCAGAGGTGCATTTTGGCATAAAAAGACAACATGAAGAAGTTGGGAACAAAAATCTAATTATTTTTAGCTACAAAAATCATTTGGACAGATTCTGCAAAAATAGAAAACAATTCATAAAAAAAAATTTACAACATAACTTTGTGCAAGTTTTGGTACAGGATCTAGGCATAACATAACACACAACATATCCAAAATTCAGCTATAGATCACAAGTGGATTTGGAGATACAACAGATCTAGGTTTTTCAGCTCTCTATTTTTCATGCAGAAATTATCAGGAAAAACCATAGACATGCTTTACAAAGGTTGTAGGATTTTTCACCAGGAATCCAACAAAATTGGGTTTGCATTTTTGTGAATTTTCTACAATTTCCTATGCATTTTACAAGATTCAGCTGAAAGGCTTTACTATTGAAGATTCCATCTTACAAACAGGCCCTTGGAAACTTCTGGCTATTCACAACCATACCCTCGACTCACACAAAACACCCTGGGAAGATCTAGAGGTTTGCAATTGGGTCCCTGGGGGTGAGGGCGGCGCGGCCGGCCGGAATTCCGGCGAACCGGCGGCGCTCTCGGCCGGGGAAGGTGCGGAGCTCGACCAGGTGCTCACCTAGGGCTCGGTGGTGGCCGGAGTTGGGGCGGGGAAGTCGCCGGCGAGGGGGCTCGGCGGCGCAGGAGCTTGGCGGCCGCTGGGGCTCGGCTCCGGCGAACAGGAGGGCACGGCCTGGACAACAAGCGAGCGGGGAGGCTTGAGGAGGTCCTGGGAGAGGTATTGGAGGCGTTTGCCGGCGATGGAAATTAATGGAGGGCGGAGCTCGCCGAGCGGCATCAATGGAGGACGGCGGCGGCGTGCTCACCCGCGAGGAGAAAGGGCGGCTCCTTAAATAGGCAAGCGCGCGGGGAGAGGGGGACGTTGCCTTCGCCGCGAAGGATGCCCCGGCGTCAATGCAGTGGTACGGTGGCCGTACCTCGGCAGGCGCGCGCGTGGCAGGCAGGGCACCGGGCGGACCGGCGGGCATGGCGGTGCGGCCGACCGGCGAGGGAGAGCGCGGCACGTGGCAGGAGAAGACGTCACGCGGGCGCGGCGCACGGACCGACGGTCGCGGGCCCGCCTCGGCATGCGTACGGCGGCGTACGACGGTACGGCGGCGGAGCGGCGCGGCGCGCGCGGGCGCGCTGGAGCGCGGCGGCGCGTTCCCGCCGTGGGGCTATTCCGGGTAGCAACGTTTGACAGCGAAAAACTTTGAAAACTTGAACTAAGGTGACCCAAGGTGATTATACCAAAGTTGTAGATCTCACTACCCCCTACAACTTTTACAAAGGCTCATAGGTGTTTTTCCCAACGGATTTTGCAGAAACTGCTTGCCAACTTGGGGTTTTTCTTGGCGCCGGTGAACAGGAGCTGCTGCAGTTGACCAAGTTTTCCCACCTTTTCCACTCAAAATTTGAAATGCCATCCAACATGAAAGTTGTGTCCCTCGAGAAACTAGACAACTTTTATATTGGGAGATTTTGAAGTGTTTAGGGGAAATTTGGAGAACGCGGCAAAAGTTCCGAAAGACGTTCAAAGACATCAGGGCTTAAGTGGGGTTTGACCGTGCCTTTGACCAAGGGTTGACCACAAGTGTGTGTTGACTTGATCAAGAGGGTCATTAGGGATTGTTGGTGAGGTTTTCGAGGTGATGACCCAGGTTGACCTAGGTTTGACCAATGTCAGCAGGTTTGACTCAGCTGAAACGGTCATTAGCGTTAATGACGCTAATTAAAAACCTGGGGCGTCACAGGGGGCTATGACTTACCCTCGGTCCGCCCCTTCTCCGTCTCGAGCTCGGCCTGCACGGCCCCGGCGTCTTGCTGCAGCCGCAGAATCGAGGCGTCCTTCTCCTCGATGGCGGCATGCAGAGTCTCAACGGTGCTGCTCTCCCGAACTAGAGCCCGGGTAAGCAGCTCGGCTGCCAGCTGCTGGACTTGGAGCGGGGTGTCCGCCGCCACTACCTCTGCATCCCACTACTAGAGTGTGGACCTGACCTCTTCAAGAGTCGCGCGCTCCTACCGGAGCTGGGTCTGCGCCTCGTCGTGCGTCACGCGCTCCTGCTAGAGCTGGCTCTCGACCCCTGTGAGCGCCTCGCTCTTCTCCTGGAGAGCAACGCCCAGCCATTCAACCTCCTGGGTCTTCTACTCAGCCTGATCCTGAGGATCTCGCCCCCTCGAGGGTCGCACGATCCTGCTGGAGTTAAGCCTGCGCCTCATTGAGGGCCGAGACCTTCAGCGCGAGCTGAGACTGGGCTTCAGCGAGCGCCGCGCGCGCCTGCTGGAGCTCCTCCTTCACCGCCACTAGTGCCTCCTCTTTCCCCTAAAGTGCGACGCCCAGCTGCTCGGTCTCCTTGGCCTTCTGCTCCGCCGCAGTCCGCTGAGCATCACACTCTTGCTCTGCGCGGAGCAGATCATTGGTGCACCAGCCAATATCCGCCTGTAGCGCCTCCATCACCACGCCCAGGCCCTCGTTTGCCGCCTAGAGCTCGTCGAGGTCAACACACAAGTTGGTGATGTAGGAGATTTTCTCCCCCGCCTGCATTCGGAGTTCCTACCGAGAGGGGAGAGAAGGGCCGGATGAAGCACACACACGAACGAAGGAAGAAGACCGGATAACATCAACGTGAGCACACTTACCTAGAAAATCTTGAGCGCCCTGCCTGTGTGGAGCTTGAGGGCGTGGTCAAGGGCCTACTGCATGGAGGCACTGATTTGGTTGGTCTCCTGCCATAAGGCCCTCTCCGCCTCGGCATCTTGCACCAGCTTTATTGGGATCCCGAGGTGGTCAAACCTCAGGTCCCACGGATCGTAGCCTTCGAGGTGCTTGGGCCGGCGCGACATAGATGCGCTCGCACCTTGTGCTGCCCCGGTGCTGGCCGTCGGTGCCGACAACACCACCTGGCCATCAGGCCGCACCAGCAACGCCTCGGACGTGGGTCTGGGTGCTGGTACGGCAGCCACCATCGCCTGACCGCCAGCGGGGATCGAATCAGCATCAGCAGGAGCCGCATCACCCCTGCGGCCCTCAGCTTCCCTGCTGGCAGCGCGAAGCAGTTGCTTCGCCCGCTGGGACCCTCACTCCATCACTGCACGAAGGGCCGCCGGAGCTGCCGCTTCGGATCGTGGCGCCCTCGTGGCCGCCACCTCCGATTGCGGCACCCTCCTTGACACTGGTGGGACCGCTGCAGCCGCCGCCTCCGGTCGTGGTGTCCTCGCCGAGCGGGGCCTCGTCACGTGAGGTGCATCTTGTGAACCCGTCTTGAGCGCCTTGGTGGGCGCGAGCCCGGGAGCGGTAGGCGATCGGCTGGCAAAAGCAAAAAGGGGAAAAATCAGCGAACTAATCTATGATATCAAGAACACGGAGAGCAAAACACAGCTTACCACAGGGTGAACACACACCGCTTGCACTTCTTCAAGGGATTTGGGGGTGGCACATCCCCCGAGTCGATCGGCACCCTCGACGATGCGCCCTCATCGAGAGGCGCTGTGTCCGCCGTAGAGGCGGGAGCGGTGCGGGCCTGCGACGGCGAGGACACGGACACGGCAAGGGCCTCCTTGCCCTTCGACATCGAGGTCGGGGTCTCCTCCTCCTCCTCATCCTTGGGGAGCTCCTCCTCCAACATCCGCGAGCCCGCCAGGGCCCCGGCATCGTCGTCATCCCTCATCTCGTAGATGGGGAGCATCCTCTCCATGAGTGGGACCACTCGCCACCGATGGAAATTTGCGATAATGGCCGCCGCGGTCAGCCCGGCCATCGCCAGTGAGTGCAAGGCATTGGTGAGCGGCTCGAGCTTCTTCTGCCTCGTCGGAGGTGATACTCCGTGCGCCCACGCGTCTGGCTTCTCCGTCAACACCTTCCCGGTGTACGGCGGGAGCCCGGCGCCATCGTTGCGTAGGTAGAACCAGCCTTTCTCCCAGTCAGTGTTGTTCGACGTCATGGTGCAGGGCGGGTAGAGGTCCTTCCTTGACTCGCGCACCATGAACGTCAGGCTGCCGGCGCGAACAGGCATGCGCATCCCCTTCTCCCCACTGGTGACCGTATGGACCTCACCTCGGAAGAGGTGGATCCACAGGTCCCAGTGTGCCTGGATCCCCAGGAATCCCTCACAGACAGCGATGAAGGCCGCCACCTGCAAGATGGCGTTGGGGGCGAAGTTCTGGAGCTCCACCCCGTAGTGGTAGCATAGCCCCGGCATAAACTTGCTTGCGGGGGCGTTGAATCCGCGTTCGTGAAGCTGCACGAAGCTCACGATGTAGCCCGACGGCGACGCCGGCTCCCGGTGCGCCACCAGCGGAATGATCCACGCTGGGTGCGACTGGTCACCGACCGCCGCTAGCTGCCCACCGTTGACAAGACCCTGCAGGGTCTGCTCGTCCACCGACGACGAGAACCACAGCACGACATCTCCCATCCTGACCATGGCTGAAGAAGGAGGAGGGCGGAGGCTGAGGGGAAGCGGAGCAGGTGCGCGTGCACAGATCTGAGACGGCGGAGCGCTTGGAAGAAGGAGAAGGAGAAGTGGGAGCGGCACTTGTGAACGGCTAAGGTAAAAAAAATCCCGCCCGCACATCCTATTTTTATAGAGTACCCGAAGGCGCGGCGGAGGACCGCAGTAAATGCTATGGGTGTTGTCTGTCACTGACAGCAGGGCCCCACCACCCCGGAACCGCCACGTGCATGCGCAGATGTAATTACCGCGGCGCGGTAAAACAGGGGGTACTGCGGCACTTCGCTTCGTAACTGCCCACCGCCCACGCCACCTCGCCTAAAAAGGCGCGCCCACTCCGCCCGCTCCGCGCCACGTCAGCCACGACCGCGCGAGCGTGGCCACGAATCGGTCCACGACCGAATACCAAACGTCAAGGGGTTCCTTCTCATGTAAGGAAGACCCCTTGAGCTCAACTAACTAGGAGTTCGAGGTCCGGTCCCTCAAAAGGGTTCGACGGGCACCTCAGGGCGAAGGAGTCAGGGACAGCAGGACACGCTCGCTCGAGCATACCCTCGAAGGCGGAATTTGAGGGGCACCCTGCATTCCCCCCTCCAAACTATTACTGATCAGTGGCTCGAGGCCTGGCCCGCTGAGGGTACGACGGGCACCACAAATGCACCTCGTAGCGAGGATCTACTGATCAGTTTTTCGAAGCCTGGCCCAGCGAGGGTTCGACAGGTGCCACAGATGTGCAAAGACGGGGACGTGCGGTGCTCCCCGCAAAGCCCTACTGATCAGGGGTGCGAAGCCTGACCCGCGAAGGGTTCGAACAGGTGCTTCAAATCAACAGAGTCAGGAACGATCACGGTGTGTGCGATCGAGCCTATCCTCGAACGCAAAGTTCGGGGGCGCCCCACATATCGTGTTCAAGTCCAGACAAAGGCAGCTAATTGAGGAATCCCATCGAGAGAGTGCTTCCGCGCCCTCAGCCCCTATCGAATGGGACCGAGCCCTGCTTAGCAAACCTTTGCGAGCGCTCACATGGATGTGTCTCCGGACCACGAGTCGAACCCTATCGAATGGGGCACGGATGCCCGCTTGAACTATCTGTTAACAGTTCGCCGAGACATCCATGGCTCGTCGCCCGCTCGAGGAAAGCATGGATCGCCTCACCCCTCCTCCCTGCGAAAGGGTGACGAGGGTCGTAACACGAAGCCGAGGACTTTACCTGATCGTCCCTGACCGGGCCAGGGCTCGGGGGATCCTCGCACAACGACCATCCCAATGATCATCTCACCTAGTCGTGAGGATCTGAGGAAGGTTGACCCCCAAACGAACGAGCGGGTCTGCCCAAGGGCACCTTGGGTGAGCTCAACGCCGCCTCGCCCGCGTAGATCGTCGATGCTGGCTGAAATATCGCCGAGGCCGGCCGAAACAAACGCGAGGTGAGCCCGGCACTCGACGCTTATAAACCTTGCATGAGTGCATGCACTCCTGCAAGGCTTCGGGGGCTACACCCGACGGAAAAACATGCATGACCAAAGGGAAAGTCTCATGCATAGCGCTCGAGGATCTCACCTTGGACCTCTAGCCTTCGCTAGACTGGTTCCCATTCCCGCGAAGGCTCGGGGGCTACTGTCGAGGATAATCATAAGGGGTCCCCTAATTAAGGGGATAATCACCCTCGTTAAACGCAAAATCACGTACGGTCAAATCATCACGGACCCACAAAAGAACAAGGCACACATCGGGCCTGCGGCCTGCTACGGCCCAAAAACGGCCCAGGGCTCCTCGTCGAGAGGGTTCACTCGCGCACCCCATTTTCCGCCTCGCTCGAGGGTCCCGACCCCCTCGAGCAGGTTTCCGCCTCACTCGAGGGTCCCAACCCCCCTCGAGCAGGTATACAGCTCCGCCTCGCTTGAGGCCATCCCTCGACAAATAGCACCCCGCCCCCGCTGCTTCGCCTGACAAGGACATTTAATGCCTGGATCCGCGGCAGGACACCGAAGTCAAGAACAGATCTCTCCCCACGCCGCGCGGCAGACACGGACTGGGCACCTGACACCGTCATAGTGCTACCGAACCTGTCACTTTGCGGCCATCCCCGGCCCTATGCAGGCACTGCGCGGCCCTGTGCGGACAGGCCAGCGCCACTCCGTGGCACTGTGCCGCCTGCTCCCGTCCTTCCCCGCGATGAGACCCTCGAACAGGTATGGGGGCACCCTCGAAAGGCGTACGGGCGACGAGCGGGCGTACACGCTGACCAGTGCCGTCGTACGAGCGACGTACGCGGCGTCTTATCCGCCAACTCCGGCGCCGCGCGGCCATCCCCAGGACTGTGCGGCCATCCCCGGCGCTGTGCGGCCATCCCCGACACTATGCGGCGAACCGCGTGGCCCTGTGCGAACAGGCCGGTGTCATTCCACGGCCCTGTACAGCCTGCTCCCATCCTTTCCCCCACGGCGGAATCCTCGACGGGCAGGAACACACCCTTGAAACCGTACCGAGACAAGCACAGGAGCCGCCACGCTGCCCATGGAAGCCGGAGCTCACCACCAACTCGCGCCAGGAGCAAGGACCTGCAAGGACGAAATCCCTGACGCCACGCCCGCCAGTACACAACCACTGTACATATCACTGTGCGGCTCCACTATAACTACCCTCCCTTGGTCTATAAAAGGGAGTGGCAGATGCCCCATCACGGGGACGACTCTCACGCACACGACACTCATTCGCATCCACATACGTACTCGCTCATTCCACACTCCACCGCTCCCGATATTGGCACTTGCCTCAATCATCCTAGCAGGGACCTGGAGGATTCACCTCCTCTCCCACCTCGCTTGTAGCCCCCCTCTACGAGCACCATCGGTGCAAGCTAATACAATGCGCGAGCACACCTTGCTGGACGTACGGCCCCGTGGCCGGAACCAGGATAAACCCTTGTCCCCGTGTTAGCATTAGCACTGACCATCGAGAGATCAATCGCAGCGCGATTTACTAGTTAGTGTCGGAGCTAATCCGGACACCGACATCGTCCTTAATCACTTCACAGAAAACTTGATAGAATTCAGCAGGGAAGCCATCAGGACCTAGAGCCTTGTTGTGTTCCATCTGGAAAACAGCAGTTTTCACCTCAGATTCGGTGAACTCAATAGTGAGCACCTCATTTTCCTCTTGGGTCACTTGTGGAACATCCTGAATTTGATCTTCCTCAAGTGTAATGTCTGATGCATTCGGAGCCCCAAAAATATTCTTATAAAACTGAGTGATATGGCTCTTGAGCTTGTCATCACCGATAACAATCCCTTGATCATTTTCAAGTTTATAAATATGTTGTTTTCTGTGTCTCCCATTAGCCACTAAATGGAAGAATCTTGTATTATCATCTCCTTCTAGAAGCGTTTTCACCTTTGCTCTCTCGTACCATTTAATTTCTTCCTCCCTCAAAAGAAGAATTAATCTCTCTTTTAGATAGTTCTTAAAATTAACCTCTTGATCTAAAAGAGAGGTAATCACAGCCTTCTTTTCTAATTTCTCGAGAAGAGCTAGAAGCTTCTTCTTTTCTTTTCTGTATGTTCCTGTTGTATGCTTAGCTCAGCCTCTAAGATGTTGTCTGAGCCTGCGAATTCTATTCTGCCATTGCTCCAGAGGAGTATGTCCACACGTTTTTGATTGCCAAATGTTTGCAACCATATCATAGAAGCCATCCCTAATCAACCATCCTCTCTC
The DNA here is from genome assembly GCA_036936925.1 of Cenchrus fungigraminus. Classification (NCBI taxonomy): domain Eukaryota; kingdom Viridiplantae; phylum Streptophyta; class Magnoliopsida; order Poales; family Poaceae; genus Cenchrus; species Cenchrus fungigraminus. Next base: position 62,901,413 of record CM072781.1, on the reverse strand, counting down.
AAATTTAAAAGGACGTTGATCGGAGACGTGAGTGGACGCCCCAGTATTAAGAATCAGAGGGGTATGGTCAGAAATATTCCGATCTCTAGGTTCCACAGAAGAAAGGGGGAACTTATCTTCCCAATCTGTACTAACAAGAACTCTATCGAGTTTCTCAAAAGTCGGATTGTCACCAGGACCCGCCCATGTAAATTGATGTCTAGACATAACAATCTCTTTGAGATCAAGAGATTTGATAACAGCATTGAACAAGTTTGGCCATTTTAAGTCAAAGACCCTAGAACTCTTATCTTCTGGTCTTCTCATAATATTGAAATCCCCTCCAATTAAATACGGAAGGGACTCCTTTGAGCAAGTATTTTCCAATTCAATCAAAAATGCCTACTTGTTTTGATATTGTGCTGGGCCATAAACCATATATAGCAAAAATTTGAAGCCATTGTTTTTACATCTCAAGGTAAATTTCACACAGAAATCTCCCTCATCAATGGCTCCAATATCAAAAACATCCAGGTCCACACCTAGTAGGATGCCTCCAGATCGACCATGTGGGGCCATGCTATGCCAAAGAAAATCCGGGCCCGCACAAAGGTTCTTTAAAATGTGATCTGGGAAATCATCTCTACCAGTCTCAGAAAGAGCTATGAAATTAATTTGCTCTTCCTTAACTAATTTAGACAAAAATCTGTGTTTAGCCAAGTCCCCAAGATCTCTGCTATTCCAGAAAACCCCTTTCATTTGATCACAATTTTGGAAGGTCTTTTTGGTTTTTTATGCAATCTGCCATTTTTAGAAATTTTGGCAGTACTAGATTTTTCCTTCCGACGGACCGGAGAAAGATCGAAGATGTGATCAGACTCCTGGTCTTGCATATTCTCATTTAGATTACCACAAACTTAGCTGAGAACTGCATCCAGTCTAGTATCCCTTTCATCATCACTCTCTAAATGTAAATTATTAGATTTTAAATTGCCTTTTTTTTATTGGCCTGAACCACCATCCTATCTATTTCTAGATTTTTGATAGATACAGTAGAAGCCTTAACTATTTCATCAGTCTTGCCTAAGTTGATGTCTACCCTACCAAGGTTTGAAATAACATGTGAATCTGAAAACTTGGTAAAAGATGTACCTGGTTCAAGATTCTTCTTGGCAGCCATACGCGCAGCTTTCTCCAGAGTGTGTTCATCATCTTTGGCCATAGATCTTGCGCTTCTACGAAGTGTGGTGGGCTTGAGCGCAACTTCCACCCCATTCCCACCCTTGGCCTTGGGAGCGGGCTCGCCAGCCGGAGCACTGGGGGTACCGACACCAGTGTTCCCTCCACGGGCGTCGGCTGGACAGAGGTAGCACCCTGCCCCCCAGCGGGTGCCGTGCTTGCGGGACCACCAGCTCCTGAAGGTTAGCGGGCAGCACCTATCCCTCTGCGGGCGGATCCTCAGCAGGCGCTGGTGACAGCGGAACCAACGGCTCCCGAGGGCTAGCAGCTAGCCCCTGATCCTCCGTCTCCCCAGCGGGCGCCGATGCCTGCGGGACCAGCATGTCCTGAAGGCCAGTAGGCGGTTCCGGCCCCTCTGCCAAGGGCCCACTAGCGGCTCCTGCCCCTCCGCTGAGGGTAGCACCACAGGCGGCTCCTACCCCTCCGCTGAGGGTAGCACCACAGGCGATGTAGGAGAGCCCGCGCTGACAGCGGTCCCCCCCATAGGCAACTCCTGGTCCTCGCCTGAAACTGTCGAATCAGCAACGGGTTCCTACACCACAAAAAGAGAAGTAGCAGCAAGAGGCCCATCCTCAAAGGAGCCAACATCATCAGACATAATATAATCGAAGGGCCTTGTTGGTAGACGCTCAGAAGACTCTATTAAAGTCTGATACTTAGCATGATCGACTTCAGTAGGTGAGGAGTAAAGTCCATCCTCTCCATCAGCCTCAACCATGACCTTGAGGCTAATCTCCTCCAGCAGTTACTCACAGGTTTTATCCAGCACCTCATCAATAAAGGCCCGTTGTTGCTGAGCATTTGGAACTTGATTTGTTTTGTCAGAAGGTTGGTCCTTTGAAGCATCAGGTTGCTGAGTAGGATCCTCAGTAGCATCCTGCATATCATGATCCGTAGAGCCATCCAAACCATGCTGAGAATCATCATTACGGTTATCATCAAGGTGTCCATCGTCGGCATCGTCACCCAACAAATCATCATCCTCTGGATTAAAGGAGTCATCATGTAACACTTCCTCAACTTTGAAGTACAGCCTGTAGATACTCCTATTGACACAAATATCAGCCTTTTTTGAATGTCATTGATGTCAAAGACAGCCACCAGGATACGAATCTCCCCTGTTTATCCACCTTCTGAGTAGCACCTACCACAGAACCAACCGCCCACAAGGGCAAAAAGGCACGGAGTGGAGTAGGGACATTGGTCACAGACAACCAAACTTGGTCCAAAACCTTGATAGGCTTAACCTCTGCATCGAACTCCTCAAAAATCAAGACACCCTCCCTGTTTTTGGTAGTGATAGTACGGACCGCAATCATGCGCTCTAGCTCCACTTTAGACGGGAAAGGGACAACAAAAGCCTTCTCCCCATGTTCCTGTACAGCCCAATCCCATTGAAATGGGATGATCCTGGCCAGCTCTGACTTAAGCAACGAAGTCGGAACATACCCCTCTTCCACTGTGATCAAAGCAGAGACATTTGTATGTGCATTAGGAACAATATGAAAAGGTTTGGCCGCTTGAATGCAGAAAAAACCAAACCCGTCCGTTGCAGCCCCACAGTAAGACACTGATGGTTTTGGACCACGGAGTTGAGGGCACTTGCTCGTGTAATGATCCTCCGAACAGATTGTACAATCCAGTTTGACGGGTGCCTCGTCTTTGCGCTTCCTTTTCTACTTATGTTTGTATGACCCCGTATTGGACAAAATGGTAATGTTTTTTTTATGCACAAAGTACTTTTAAAATTGGCGTTATTCTCGTTGGTGCCATATTTTTTTCAATTGACTCTATTCGATCTTCCACCATGATGAATAGAGACCAGATACAAAAAGAAACTGGATTCTTTCCAATCACCCATCTTCGTTGGTTCATGTTCTATTTCATATTGCAATCCGAGTGTTATACAATTAAAGTAAACAACCCAACAAAAAAAAGAACGAGTAGTTTTTCAAGGATGAAATAGGGAATTCTATCTAAGATATTTGGGTTGATCTAACAAGTCCTTTCGTTTTCATTCTGGAAACCTTTCCTTTGCAGAGTTCGTGTTGTATCCAACCCATCCAATTCCATAAATCCATCAACGTTACCATACTCTTCTCCAGCTTGCCAATATATCCTCCCACAACTTTAGCGTAGTGTTCCAGAAAATTTCGGGGGGCATATATTGAAGCCAGGACTTTTAGTTTTGAACTAGTTTTCAACAAAATTTGAAGATGCAATTTAAAAATAGAAACACTAGAATGATTGCATCGCAACAATTTTTTTCAAACAACAATGTAAATGAAAACACATTCATTTTATTAAGAGAACTACTTAGAGAAATTTGTAGCATGGTATAGGGAAATACTAACACAATACATAGGCGCAGAAAATCGGTAGACTGCATAAATTCATGATTCTAGTGGATGGTGACATGGACATCTTGAATATTAAGAGAAGATCTAGTGGATGGTGACGTAGACCTCTTGCATGTTAAAAGAAGTCTATCCATGATTTGTAGTGGGTCTCACTTTTCCATAGGGTGCAGGTCCATCGATCTAGAGACAATATGGCTGGCCTTTTGTTCATCAAGAAATTCGTCTCTCAGATCGCGAGATTCAGACACCCCATATGCGTCAACCCGTCTGCCTGTGCTAGGGCCCCGGCTTCGGTACGTACAGCTCCTCTTTCCATGATTGATGAAGCGACTGCAGTTCGGATATGAATTGGATAATACGTCCGGATCTGTCTGGCTTTTGTTTCTTTTCCTCAACTCTTGTCTTTCTTGCTGAAATTTCTACCTTCTTTTCGAGAAAGTTAGTGAAATTTCTGACTTTTTAAGTGGAGGTGCTGCCCATCCATGTTTGACAGTTCCGAATAAGGGTAGGTTATGTAAGTATCTCGAAATTGCTCCATTCCTCCCAGGCATCATTGGAAGTTCCATCAGGAATCTTTTACCTCCAAGCTTGATGATTCCAAATAACCATGAAAATCATCGCAATGTAATTAAGTACTCATCCGTTTCAAAATACAAAGGAAATTGTATCTAGAAAATCCAGAATGACAAGTATTTTGAAACAGAAGGAGTAGTTACTAAGGTTTCACTGCCTTTTATATATATTTAATGTGGTTAGTTTTTCCTTTTGGAAGGAAATCTTGGGCTACAATCTTGGCCATGAATGTAGGTTAATTCCCCTGTGGCATGCATGCATGTGCAGCCGGACAAATTTCTTTACTTAGTGGCAGTGCCCTGTTTGCTTCATTTTTTTTTTTTATCCATCTATTCACATTTATCAGGATTTAGGATGTTATAGTGTGACAGTATTATGCTCTCTAGCCTCGCGCGCGTATCGCAACTGGGTGTTCTGACTTCTTCCTAAAGCAGGCTGGTCGGTCCTTCGGTACGTTCTCAAGCTCCCATTCAGCTGCTAAAACAAACTGGTCAGCTTCTCTTAAGCAAGCATTTTCGTCTAATGCATCCAACAACGACAAGCTTCGTTTGGAAGCTAAAGTTGAAGCACATATATAAGGCGCAATGGGCAGCTCAGAAAGTTAAAATGGTAGCGTAAGTTTCAGTATGGCCTTTGGTGAATGCTGGATGGATGGGTTAGGGTTGAAACATGTTTTATACTTTCTATACATGAATAATGTTATTTTTTTCTTTTTTACTGTGTATTCTGTCACGTGTCACCAAACATTCCAACGCTATGTTTCTTTGGTTGGTGAGAATTTTGGCTGCTCTTGTTAGACAGATTAGAGCAAGCATAAGTTGTTTGGGGGTGTTGTGGTGCTTGGTTTGGTTTGGTCAAAAGGAAAAAAAAAAGTACATCCACACCTGACCATTGCCATTATCTGTGATTAATTACGTGATGCAAGTAGACAGCAAAGTTTTTTTTTTGAAAAAAAACTGTAGGGAGTACCCCACAGTGCAAATGATGTCACACCCAAGATTTGAACCCTGAGTGGGAGCTCCTCAGCCAGTGGCCTTTACCACTCCAACTGTGATCCCCTTGACAGTAGAGTAGACAGCAAAGTTAGGGCGTGTTTGGCAGGGCTCTAAGCAGCTCCAGATCCAAAAAAGCAGCTCTGCTCCAAATCTTTTTTGCCAAACACCTCAGCTCCGAAAACTCCAGATCCACCAAAAACATGGTGTAACGCCCCGGGTTTTCAAAAGCGGAAAACCCGTCATTCTGTCTCGTGATAGTCCCTGGATCAGACGCTATCACGCACAGGCATTCATCACAAATAAATATCACAGTCATACATCGAAATAAAGCATAAGAGTACGAATATTATTACATATCCTGAATAATGGAGTACATCAATACACGCCTCTTGGCGGAATAATATGAATAAGAGCCTACGCCGCGGTAGCTAGCTTCCAAAAGGTGTCTCCATCTTCATTCGTCTCCCACAGGCATCCTTGAGCGAAGCGACGTGCCCCTCAGTCGTACCATCCGTCGGCGTTGTTGTCGAAGTCTGACTCATACCCTGCAAGCTTAGGGGCTATCCCCAAGGATCGGGATAGGTTCACGTCACCAACCGTATGCAAGCTTTAAGTGGCCTACTTCTAAAGGTAAAGAGAGGAACAAGGTAGAGGCTGGGTTTCCTAAGCAGCAGTAGCATCAATATAAAAGAATATCATCTCCATATTCCCACTAATTCCCATATCACTCATCCACAAATGGTTACACCTGGTCACCCAGATCACCGTCACCATCACCTATCTCCAGCTAGGGTCGGTGCAAGAACTCCCACTCCTCGCACCTCAATGGTTGCACCTGGATCCGCGAGGCAGAGGGAGCAACTCTCCTCTCCCCGAATACAACCACGGCTCACCATATACTCTCATCCTATAAGGGGGAAGGTAGAAATCTCAAAACGTAAGAGTCGGAGTAAACAACGGGCATGTCCATAACCGAGGACGCGGCTATACGTATAGATCTAAACTCTGCAGAGCGTGTACACCAGCACCCAACTCGAAATGGCACCCGGACGGTGTACGGCCGACCGAGCCTACCCAACCGAACGAACACCTAGGAGTTACGATTCCATCCTACATCCGGGTCTCGCTGCGGTCCCTCGCAAAGGACCACCCCAGAACTGTGAACATGCCCCGTGTGGCCGCACGGGGAGCGCCCAATAGGGAAGGGACTTCACCCTAACCCTCTCACTGATACCCTCTATCCTACTGGCAGGTATGGTATCGCACTTGCTAGGGTCGAAACGGCCCTATCCCCACTCTTGACGAGGTGGTGTGTACGAAAGTCCCGTGTAACAAAGCGACCCACTCGGTTTCAGACCGGGGCGAGCTCCTATCCTCCAAGTCATCACAAAAACCCCCAACACCTGTGCTCCTAAAACAGTGTACCCGCCATAGGAACCAAACTGGGCAACGTCCGAGAAGACGATCCCTGGCCCCCGATCCCGGATCGGATTGTCTTGAGCTCACCCCCGCCAAGTATCCCAAAAACACCTTCTCCTGCCGGTTTTTCCCCACACATGCCAAGAATACTACCACCATATCCCAACACATGCACAGCAAAGCTCAGCGTAGAATCACACACATGCCAAGAATACTACCACCATATCCCAACACATGCACAGCAAAGCTCAGCGTAGAATCACGCATAAAAGGGCAGTGCAAGGGTTTCATCATAATCATCATCATGCATAAGTAAAGCGCTAGCAGTTCTAAAGCAACGCCTAATGGGCATTCAAAGTAGGTCGGGCGTGAACCTGGGTGCGGATAGTCGTCGTAGCCGAGGTCGTCGTCGTAGTCCTGGTTCAGCTCTCCGGCTCCGGCGGCTCCTAGATTCGTAATTAAATAAATAAACACGGGTGCTAAAAATAATAAATCCAAGACGAACAGCAAATAAGACCCAAAAAGAGGTAAACTCTAGCCTAGCGTGGAGTTTGGAATTTTAGAAGTTTTTCAGAAGAAGTTTTGTATTTTTCGGAGTTAAAACGGATTTAATATGAATTTCCAAAGATAAAATAGATTTCTGAAAATAAAATACGCATATACAATATTGCAAACTTTAGACTAGCTACAGGCCTACTCTAGCTGACTCTTCCTAGGCTTATAGCCAGCGGCAGGCCACCTCCAAAGCTGACGCGGCGGCCACGTGGGTGGCTATAAGCCGGCGGTCGGCCGCGTGGCAGCCGGCGTGGGCGCGCAGGTGGCGGGTGCACGGGATCTCTGCCCGGAGTTGCTGCGGCGCTGCGCCGTGTGCACGGGTGTGTGGCTCGGCCGGGAATGGCCAGCCGCACGGGATCCCTGCGGATCGTCTACGGTGGCGCGTGCGTGTGTGTCCTAAACCCCAGGGGTTTTTGGGTCGGCGCCGTCACATGTTTGACAAAATGCTCCAGAGGAGCTCCGGCGCGGCGAGACTCGCCGGCGGCGAGGGGTGTCCAGCGCAGGGCAACAGACGACAAGGTTCGACTCTGGAGGCTCTCGCGCTTCGGCCCAAGCCAAGAAAGGTGGCAACGTGGGCCGGTGTAGTGCTTGTCGGCGGCGGCGTGGTGAGGTGCACGGCGGCGTGGCATAGAAGGTCGCCGGTGCGGACGCCTAGGTGCGCAAAAACGTCGGGCGTGCTCACGTGTGTGCTGGTGAAGCAAAACAAACCCAAAAGATTGGGTCTTTGCCCCTTGCCCGCGTGCACAGATTGACCCTTAGGCCCGGCGGCGCCATGGGCGGCACGCGCAGCGGCAGAGCGCACGGGCGCTAGGGCTTGCTCGCCGGTGAGTGCGTACGGGTGTGTGCGTGCGTGGCCGGAAGAAAGGGGCACGGTGCGCCTGAAGGCACGGCCTTCACCTCCCCCCATGCGCGAGCGTGCACCGAGGTGCAAGCCGGCGGCGTAGCCGTGTCGGCGCAACAGCAGGGCGGTTCGGTGCGACGGCGATGTGCGTGACCAAGAATCAAGGAAGGGAGCGGAGGCGTGCGCGCGCGTGGACGGCAGCGGCACCTGCAAGCGAACAGCACGGTTCGAAGACCGGCGAGAAGGTGACGGCGTTCAGCGCGGCGCAGGCAAGCACGGCTCAATCCCCCTCGGCACGATGGCCGGGTCCACAGCAGAGGAGAGAGGGAGCAAGGCCTCACCTTGGTGACCACTGGCCGAAGTGCAGGCGTTGGGGAAGACGGCCGGAACAGGGTCATCGGCGGTGAGGGAGATGAGCGGCGCGAAGCAGAGGAAGCAGGGGAAGCAGGGCGTCGCTGTTCTTGGCGTCCAGGAGCTCCACGGGCGGCCTCTGGTCTTCGCGGCGGCACCGGCGTGCTCACGGACGTCCTCCGAGCTTCCTCCTCCTCTCCCCCTTCTCCTTCTTCTCCAGCGAGCAGAGGCGTGCGGCAATGGGGAAAAATCCCCGGCGGCTAGGGTTGGGAGCGCTGGGGGTTGCGGCGGCGGCCTTTGTATAGGGCGAGGTGCGGCGCGGGGGTACGTGGATGGCCGGATGGTAAAGGTGGGTGCACGGGCGCATCGCGACGGCGCCATGGGTGGCGCTCCGGCGCTTTGGCGCGGCGGCGTCAGCTAAAGGCGTAAAGGAGGGGGATAACGCTGCGGGCGGGACCCCCTTGCCTGCGTCAGCGGGGTGGTAGACGGGCCACTTGGGCCGTGAAGCGCTGGGCTGCGGTGGAAGTGCAGGGGCTTTGGTTGGACGCGGGAAGGAAACGGAGGGCCTCTAGTGGACTTCGCAGTTGAACTCGAGGCCCAGCAAGGGTGAGATCCTTTCCCCTTTTCTTTTACTTCTAAACCCTTTTCTATTTATGATTCAAATTTGAATATGAATTCAAATTTGAATCCCACACAAATAAATCCAAAATAGATCCAAATAAACTCCAAGGTTCTCACACTAGCATTTTATATTTCCTAGAAATTTTATTTAGCTCCAAAAATAAATCTAGGAATTTAGGAGAGAAATTAGAAGACATCCTTAATTAAATTACCAAGCACTCAAGTAATTGACCAAAAAATTTTAAATCCTCATTTTTATAATTAACATTCCGTAATAAAATTGCGGGATGTTACAGACTCCCCCCCTCAAAAGAATCTCGTCCTCGAGATTAAGAACTTACCTCCGTCTCGAAGAGGTGTAGGTACTTCTCCTTCATGACCGATTCTTTCTCCCACGTCGCTTCTCGCTCGGTGTGATTGCTCCAAAGCACCTTGCAGAAGCGAGTGGTGGTACTTCTTGTAGCTTTCTCGGCCCAATCCAGAATCTTTACCGGGTACTCCAAGTACTCCAGATTGTCTTGCAAGTCGATAGCATCGGTGGAGACATGCTTATCAAGCTTTGGGTCGAGGCACCTCCGGAGTTGCGAGACGTGAAACACTGGGTGCACTCTGGCAAGATCAGGCGGTAACTCCAACCTATAAGCAAGTTTCTCCACCTTTGCCACAACCTGGTAGGGTCCAACGAACCTCGGGGCTAGCTTCCCCTTCACATGGAACCTCTTCATGCCTCTAAGCAGTGACACTCGCAGAAGGACGTAGTCACCAACTTCGAAGGAGACATCCCTCCGCTTAGGATCAGCATAGCTCTTCTGCCTACTCTGAGCTATCTTCAGGTTCTCTCTGACCTTAGCCACATTCTCCTCAGCCTCAACAATGGAAGCAGGACCGAAGAAAGTCCTCTCCCCCACCTCAGACCACATCAACAGGGTCCTACACTTTCTGCCATACAGAGCTTCAAAGGGTGCCATTTGCAAACTTGCCTGATAGCTTGTTGGCGTTTCTTAACGTCACCACTATGGTACCGTGGGTAGTGTGAGTGTGTAAGAGACACCGGGTATACCGCAAGCGCACGGAAATACCGTTGTAGCACTTCTCCCTAGGAAGGAGAGTATTCCAAGGGTATCGAATCCAAGGAACGGTGTGCACTATCTCCTACTCTAGTATGGATGATCCAAGGACACAACTCTGATGGATAGGATAGGTAGAAAGGATCTGCTCGGACCGAGCGCAGAGTCTAGTTACGTTCTCTCAGGTATAACACTCACTTAGGGCACCAAGCACAAAGCCTTTGTGCTGGCTCGAGCCCAACTCGGTACGCGACGTAAGAGGGTTGACAATGGGTCCAACAGGCTATCACCACTGCGGCCTACCTCTACGCTACGATCGTACGTGGTCTTCGAAGGGTAGCTTATGGTCCAGACACCTCATCTACACCACTCACTATTCCTACGAATCCGCGAGGGAGATACTGGCACTAGCTCAAGGTATGCTCTATCACTCATGCAAGATCACGAATGCACTTTGATCTAACTAGAAACATGCAGGAGCTTCACTTTACTCTAATAGACAAGCTGGCAAACTAGATGCAAACTTATGATCTAAGTCTACTGGATCGAAAGGGTTGTGTTCGAAGAACACAAGCCTCTAAACCAAGAACAAACGAAGAACACAAGAACACAGCATTCTAAGCATGCATACGACTTTAGTCTAAATAGGAAATATCGAAATACTCACTTTAGTCTAGTTGAAGAACAAAGGCACCGCTGAGGATCGTTCTTGAGGAAGATGTCATGAACATGACATGGCCTCAAGCCTCCCACCTCACTTCCTAGCACTAATCCTATACAAAGAGCTCTCCTCTCCTAAAGAGAGAGGCTTCAAGCCAAAATGAAGAGGAGGAGGAGGAGAGTGTGTTCCAAAATGGAACCCCTACCCTCCTATTTATAGAGGGGGAAGATGCTTGCTTTGGGGCTCCAAATGCCCCTAAATGCCCGGAGCTGCAACCAGGAGCCAATCAGGAGGTGACACGTGGAGGGCCTAGATCAGTCAAACCAAGGTCGGTTCGGCCGATCTAGGTTTCGGCCGAACCCTAGGGGCCACGTGGCACCCTGTGCTTCCTCGTGGTGGCTGACTGGTGGGCCCTGATGCCTATCCTCTGTGCATGCCAAGTTTCCCGACAGTTTAGGGGGATAAGTGGGCCCTTGAATCCATGTGATGTCCATGTGGTGCTTCGTGATTCGTCGGGCTCACTTCTCTTGGATTGATGACGTCAGTGATCCAGGGGAATCCTAGATGGCATCCCTTCATTGGCTGGACTTGAAATGCTTGGATCAAAGACTTATACTTTTACTCCTCTTTCTAGTGCTATTTACCTGTATTTGCATAATCACCAACACTTGTTTAAATGATTAGTTTAAGCCATATTCTAGTGTTGATGATCATTTTCCATGCCAAAAGGTACATGTTTGACGGGTAAGAAGTGAGTGAAAATCAGCTGTCAACAAATACCCCCACACTCGACCTTCGCTCGTCCCGAGTGAAGGGAAGAACAAGATCAAAGTGAGACATGATATCCAAAGGTATGAAACGAGCATAAGAGATATTCCAAACCACACCTTGTACTTGTGAACTCTGATGTGCCTATCATGCTATCTTGGGCAGTTGAGGGATGGAACGGTCATGAATCCAGTCACTCCTGCTCATCATGTTAAGTAACTTGGGGTTTTGCAATAGATTTTCGAAAACAAAGTTTGCTTAGCTCCTCGTCTGATTCTCTCATATCACTCAATGTGTATATGTCCTCACCAAGGCATTAGATTGTCTTTCTTCATCCTACTTCTAATGATGGCTATATGTGGAGCACAGGGTATGATAAAGGATAAGGCATACTTGCATCGCATATATTGCAAAGTCAAAAACTAAATCCACAGAGAAAATCAAAGCATACAATCAGATCAAGATGTGCACGTGTATGGGTATGGTAAGTATGGTAAGGTGGATACTAGGCCCGGAATGGGTACTAAATATTACCATACATATATGATGAAAGCTGAGGTTGATGGTAAGGTGGACACTAGCCCCGGAATGGACACTAGTTATTTCCATCTATGACATGGAACTCCGTTTTGCATGATCTCATCTCTCCCTTATTTCTCCTTTATTTTGGAAATGGGCTATTTTTCTTTTCTTTCTCTCTTCTTCTTTTTTCATCATCATGCTTTGAGCATGTGTCTCTTTTTTTTTATAGCCCATGTCTCTTTTGAAGGATACTTTTGGAGAGAGATGTCACACCACATATGGAGCTTTATTTTTATGGAATGGGATGAATGATACAATGCTAACTTCCAGTGTAGAAGCATAGCAAGGGGATATAGGTGGTGTGCACATGAATCTTGATCACGAAAGTAATGAAAAGAATTCTCACAAGGGTCACAGGATTTGAGAAAGCTCAATGCAATAACAAGCAGCATATGAGTAGAAGGTTTTCAACTATGAATATCATATGGCTCTAGCAGGACGGTGGCATAACAAAGAGGAGCTTTGCAAGGGGTTTTCATGATTTTCAAATAAAATTCCCAAGCACTCAAACATAAAGAGCGAAGATCATATCATCGAACCATATCACAAACGTCAACTACTTAGATAAGCATGAGTTCCCTATTGATATTTGTTCACAAGCATCAAGATGATAAGTAAGGAATAAAACATATGCAAGCCAACCACAGGAATCATGTAGAGCAAGCATAGCACCAACCACTGAGTTTGGTTTAAAGGATATGAATTGAAATTCAATCAAACTCATGGATAAAGGAGAGTGAGGTAGAGGGTGCACATACCATCGCTTCTGAAGGATAAGAGATCAAGGAAGACCAGTGGTGATTTGGCTGATCAAAGGGCAGCTGGGTCACTCTAGTTTACCTTGCTCTTGTCATGAATGCGTAGTCGATGTTGTGCATGTGTGGGAATTCTCGAGTGGATATGATGATGAGCTTGAGAGAACTCCCCCACACTAGTGGTTGAACCTGGTGCTTGTTCTTCACAAAAAGTGGAAACAAAAGAGGGACTCTACTGGTTCAAGAACCATAGTGCCTTTATTCAAATTCAAATATTTTTGTTGTTTTTATTTTTTTTATTGTCACCATGTCATTTGCTCGAAAGGGTTAGACCAAAATTACACTTCATGCACAAAAGGGAATATACTTACCTTGGACCTTGAGAGGTCATATGTACCACCTTTGCATGCTGTGCAACATGAATCTGACACCTCAACTTACCTTCCCATCTGAATTTAGCTCAATGACTTACCCATTCAAATTTGACAATCTTCTGCAGGGGTTAGTCAGCATATATGCAACCGAGATCTATGAAAATATAACTCTAAGGTTCATCAATCAAAACTCGACACCATGTCTTGTTTTGACTGAAGAAGACAGTTTTAACCTAAGCACCATGCTTAATCTAAAACAATCTATGAATGTAGGATATTATACACATTCAAACCAGAGCATATGAACAAAGATAAAGGAAACATGGAAGCACAATCAAGCTATCCTCAATAAGGGACATAAGCATGAGCATAAGACGGTGAACCTCGGGAGCCTCCCGGAAGGGCTTTGTTTAATGTCAAAAGCAGGACTTACCTAGCTAGTGGGCAAGATGCAAGAGCTGACATCATCACCACACCAGGATAAGATTTGGTAGAGGAGGAACTTTACTCAGGATGCTCACATACCTCCCCCACACTTGAAGTTTGCATTGCTAGGCAACAAAACTCAAGTGTGTGGTGATCAAGCTTCCTTTTGTAAATGTTCCCTCACCAAAGCGTATCTAGGTGTTGCAGTTGATGTGGCTCACATGTTCGTAGGCATCACCTGTCCATCTTTCTTCTCAATCTTCACCTGAAAGGTTAGTGACAAAAAATACCCGAAGAACGACTTATCCTAAAAACATGTTCTTGTTTTTATTCGAAAAGGGAAATAAATCCTAAGCTAATCCAGGCTATCTCCTGGTAGTGCTTTGTTTATTTAAGGTCATAAGCTCGACCATGGGAACTTCATCTTGCAGCTATCGTTGGTGGTGTCATTCCCGTCTCACCACCAATCCTAGATGTATCAGTGAAGCTCCAGCTGCAAGGTTAGTGCCACAGTGTACACACGAAATCTGCAATGCTTATGGTAGACATATGCATCTACAATCATCCTTCCAAACGTTTTGCAAAAGAGGACCAGGAGGTGGTTGTAGCCCTCGCATGTGCTCAGCGCACTAAGCATGGCTGACTCTAGAGAGGCATGATGCGAGCATGGTCCTTATGGTAGATCAAGAATGAAACTACCATGCTCGTATGTGGAATCCTTTCCTCCGGACTCCAGAGTCAGTGCCTCGAAAGGTTCCATGGCCCATGAATTCTCCATCTCAAGAGAGTCATCATGGAAGCTCAATGTTGACTCTCGATCATGATCGAAAGCAACATGATACGGGCCAGCGGGAAGAGGCTGAAACTTGGTCGAGAGTGGTGACGATCATTCGCCTTCACAAAAGTGAAGAGAGTCTCCCGAGTCATTCTCATGAGGGGTACAACATTCTACAACCTTAATGAGAACAGGCTCGGATGATGCAAACAGAGATGTACTCGTCGTCTTCTCGAGCGGGTTTTGCTGAGGAAGAAGCTATGCCATAGGATGTCCCGGACAAGGGGTAGCAGTGGCGGAAGCGACTCCCCTAAGCTTATCATTTAGGCTCCCTAAAGATGTATCGAAGAGCTGCTCTAGAGGGGAGCCTAGGAGAAGATCGAGATCAAGGACATCGAAGATGTGAAAGTCTAAGGTAGCCTCGAGCCCGTCTATGATAAGCGGCACGGCACTTGCAATCTCCCGACATTCAAGAACGTGTCCAAAGGGATAAGTCTTGAGGAGCATGTCGGATGGTGCTAGCGGGACTCTGCCCAAAAGAGTTTCCGCTAAGTGCCATGGCAAAATGTTAACCTCCATGAGGGGGTTACAATGGGCCTCTACGAGAGTGCCTCTAATAGAGCAAGGGACAACCAGAGAAGGTGAGCTATTCCAAGTTGCCTCGGAAAATCGTGTCACTCCCTCTGACCATTACTCTCTCATGGCCTCCTCAGGATATGATTCATCAGGAGGATCAGGAGGTAGAGGAGGCACCGCAGGCCTAAGGGAAGGTTATGTTGAATGATTTCTAGAATGATCGGCATGGATAGAATGAGGTTCCTCCCCTAATTGGGCATCAACAGAATTCGAGGTGTCTGAAGGATTTCTAGATGGGTCATCCTCGAATTTGCAAGTGAACACCGAAGGTTGAATTTCTTCTTCCTTTGGTGTTCGGGGTTCAAGAGAGGGCTCAACGAACAAGTCTGGGGATATGGAAGATACAAATTCTGACTTGGATGTTGAGGGACCCTCATGGCCCGACTCAGATTCTTGGTTGGGTTCGTTGTGACCAATAGGGACAGAAGAGTTTTCTAAGAGGGAATCTAAGATCTCTCTTCCTTCCATTGGAGTTTTTTCCATGAACAAACCTCCAGCAATAACGTCTAGATAGAGGGCAGAATCCATGTCTAGACCCACACAAAAGATGTATAATGACACATCGATGGGTAAAGACGGACCGGGTGTCGACACCAAAAGGTGTAGGAACCTAGCCCATGCCACTCCTAGGGACTCCTCCTCTAATTTCTCAAAATCGAGGATACTTATTGGAAGAGAAGCTACACGAGTGTACCATTGCTCCGTCCTTTCCATGAGAGAGAACGAGTGGCAAAAGTTATCTCGGAGTTCTCCCCAATCACCGTTCACACTTTCTATAGTGTGGGCGTACCATTGTTCTGCCTCTCCTATGAGGGAGAAAGGAAACAACTTCCACCTCACGGTGTCCTGTGTCATACCTGGCATAGCCAGAATAGAACATAGTTCCTCAAATTCCTCCAAATGGAGGTAGGGGGTCTTCATTGATTGCTCCAACGAATGGTCGATCTTGAACCATGGCTAAAAAGCCAGGGGGAGTTCATAGCCAGATGATGAAGATGATGATGACTCTTCGAACTCACCCCTTGAGGTAGAGAAGCTTTGAAAGGAAGGCATCTCAAAGGGTAACAGGGGTAAAGGTAGAACAAAAAGAAAAAGGATATCTCGATGGGTAACGGGGGTGAAGGTAGAAGAAAACGAAAAAGGTAACTACGAGGACCACTAGGCTTGAAGATAGATACAGCAACCGTTCCCCGGCAACAGCGCCAGAAATGCTTGTTGGTATTTCTTAACGTCACCACTATGGCACCGTGGGTAGTGTGAGCGTGTAAGAGACACCGGGTATACCGCAAGCGCATGGAAATACCGCTGTAGCACTTCTCCCTAGGAAGGAGAGTATTCCAAGGGTATCGAATCCAAGGAACGGTGTGCACTATCTCCTACTCTAGTATGGATGATCCAAGGACACAACTCTGATGGATAGGATAGGTAGAAAGGATCTGCTCGGACTGAGCGCAGAGTCTAGTTACGTTCTCTCAGGTATAACACTCACTTAGGGCACCAAGCACAAGGCCTTTGTGCTGGCTCGAGCCCAACTCGGTACGCGACGTAAGAGGGTTGACAATGGGTCCAACAGGCTGTCACCACTGCGGCCTACCTCTACGCTACGATCGTACGTGGTCTTCGAAGGGTATCTTATGGTCCAGACACCTCGTCTACACCACTCACTATTCCTACGAATCCGCGAGGGAGATACTGGCACTAGCTCAAGGTATGCTCTATCACTCATGCAAGATCACGAATGCACTTTGATCTAACTAGAAACATGCAGGAGCTTCACTTTACTCTAATAGACAAGCTGGCAAACTAGATGCAAACTTATGATCTAAGTCTACTGGATCGAAAGGGTTGTGTTCGAAGAACACAAGCCTCTAAACCAAGAACAAACGAAGAACACAAGAACATAGCATTCTAAGCATGCATACGACTTTAGTCTAAATAGGAAATATCGAAATACTCACTTTAGTCTAGTTGAAGAACAAAGGCACCGCTGAGGGTCGTTCTTGAGGAAGATGTCATGAACATGACATGGCCTCAAGCCTCCCACCTCACTTCCTAGCACTAATCCTATACAAAGAGCTCTCCTCTCCTAAAGAGAGAGGCTTCAAGCCAAAATGAACAGGAGGAGGAGAAGAGTGTGTTCCAAAATGGAGCCCCTACCCTCCTATTTATAGAGGGGGAAGATGCTTGCTTCGGGTCTCCAAGTGCCCCTAAATGCCTGGAGCTGCAACCAAGAGCCAATCAGGAGGTGACACATGGAGGGCCTAGTCAGCCGAACCAAGGTCGGTTCGGCCGATCTAGGGTTCGGCTGAACCCTAGGGGCCACGTGGCACCCTGTGCTTCCTCGTGGTGGCTGACTGGTGGGCCCTGATGCCTATCCTCCGTGCATGCCAAGTTTCCCGACAGTTTAGGGGGATAAGTGGGCCCTTGAATCCATGTGATGTCCATGTGGCGCTTCGTGATTCGTCGGGCTCACTTCTCTTGGATTGATGACGTCAGTGATCCAGGGGAATCCTAGGTGGCATTCCTTCATTGGCTGGACTTGAAATGCTTGGATCAAAGACTTATGCTTTTACACCTCTTTCTAGTGCTATTTACCTGTATTTGCATAATCACCAACACTTGTGGAAATGATTAGTTTAAGCCCTATTCTAGTGTTGATGATCATTTTCCATGCCAAAAGGTACATGTTTGATGGGTAAGAAGAGAGTGAAAATCAGCCATCAACATAGCTGTTGTTGTACGAGAACTCAGCGTAGGGCAGACTCTTCTCCCAATCATTGCTGTAAGTCAGCACACAAGCTCTCAGAAGGTCTTCGAGAACCTGATTCACTCGTTCAGTCTGGCCATCTGTCTGAGAGTGGAAAGCTGTACTGTAGTCCAGGTGTGTGCCCATCGAATCATGCAGACTCTTCCAGAACTGAGCAGTGAATTGAGCACCACGATCGGACACTATGCTTCGGGGTGCTCCATGCAACCTTAGGATGTGCTCTACGTAAAGATCAGCCAACTGACTCACAGTGAATCTGTTCTTCACCGGTAAGAAGTGTGCTACCTTGGTCAATCGGTCCACAATCACCCAAATCGAGTCATTTCCCTTCTAAGTGCGGGGTAAACCCACCACGAAATCCATGCTGATATCATCCCATTTCCACTGAGGTATCGCAAGTGGCTGTAGCAATCCGGCGGGTCTCTGATGCTCCGCCTTCACTCTCTGACAAGTGTCACAATGGGCAACATACTCTGCGATGTCCTTCTTCATATTCTCCCACTAGAATCGACACTTCAGGTCTTGGTACATCTTGGTGCAACCGGGGTGAATGGAATACCGAGAATTGTGAGCTTCCTTCAGAATCGTCTTCCGGATATCCTCACCACTAGGTACACATATGTGATCCTTCAACCACAATGTACCTTGCTCATCAATGCGGTAGTCAGGGGCTTTACCTCTCGTCAGAAGGTCTTTAACTTCTTCAATCTCAGGACACTTCTTCTGGGCTGTACTTCACCCTCAACTTGTTGAGCTGACCCTTCTCGACGATGTCGAGCTTCAATCTTTCCATCTCTTTGTACAACTCTGTTTATTCCTCTTGTACCATCAGGTTGTTGCAATAGCTTCTTCGGCTCAGAGCATCAGCCACGACATTTGCCTTGTCGGGATGGTAGTGAATGTCGAGGTCATAGTCATTTATCAGTTCTAGCCATCTTCGTTGCCTCAAGTTTAACTCTGACTGGGTGAAGATATACTTCAGACTCTTGTGATCCGTGTAGATATCACATTTGTTGCCCATCAAGTAGTGCCTCCATATCTTTAAAGCATGAACAACAGCTGCTAACTCGAGGTCATGTGTCGGGTAGTTCTCTTCATGCTTCCGAAGCTGCCTTGAAGCATAAGCGATCACCTTGCCTTCTTGCATCAGCACACAACCAAGACCCTGCCGAGAAGCATCACAGTACACCACAAAGTCCTTGTTGTCATCGGGAAGCGTCAAACACAGGAGTTGTGGTGAGTCGGGTCTTGAGCTCTTGGAAGCTTGCTTCACACTTCTCTGACCACACGAAAGGCATGTTGTTCTTTAGCAACTCGGTCATCGGCTTCACAATCTTGGAGAAGTTCTCGATGAAACGGCGGTAGTACCCTGCCATCTCGAGAAAACTCCTGATTTCTGTCACTGTCTTGGGCGACTGCCACTTTGACACAGCTTCGATCTTCGAGGGATCAACTGCAACTCCCTCACCTGACAACACATGCCCAAGGAAAGCCACTTCTTCTAGCTAGAACTCGCACTTGCTGAACTTGGCATACAACTGATTCTGCCTCAGCTTCTCCAGCACTATCCTCAGATGCTCTTCATGTTCTTCAGTAGTTTCCGAGAAGACCAAGATGTCATCAATGAAAACCACGACAAACTTGTCTAACTCGTCCATGAACACCTTGTTCATCATGTTCATGAAGTAAGCTGGGGTGTTCGTAAGACCGAACGATACGAAAGTGAACTCATACTGCCCGTACCGGGTCACAAACGCGGTCTTGTAGATGTCCTCGGGGCGAATCTTCATCTGATGATAGATGGATCGAAGGTCAATCTTGCTGAAGTACTTAGCCTTCCTCAACTGATCAAGCAGGTCATCAATGTGCAGCAACGGGTACTTGTTCTTGATGGATACCGCATTAAGAGTGTGGTAATCGACGCACAGCCGTTGCGTCCCATCCTTCTTTAGTACAAACATCACCGGTGAAGCCCAAGGTGATGCACTCGGTCGGATGTACCCCTTCTGTCGGAGAGCTTCGAGTTCCTCCTTCAGCGTTGCCAGCTCTATCTTGCCCATTCTGTAAGGACTCTGTGCCACAGGTGTTGTACCTGGCACAAGGTTGATCACGAACTCCACGTCGCGGTCTGGTGGTAACCCCGGCAGATCATCAGGAAAGACATCGGGGTACTCACAAAACACTGGAACATCAGCCACTGTCTTCGTACTGAGGTTGTACACAGCTGGTACTTCTCGTGACTTCAGCGGCTCGAACGTGATCTTCGTCCCCTTCGGGTGTATCAGGGTCACTTGTCGGGGTGACGAGGAGATAACCCCTTTGTGAGCGGTGATCCAATCCATGCCCAGAATAATATCAATCCCATTGGACTTCAGCACGGTCAGATTTCCGAGGAACTTGTGACCCTTGATGTACATCTCCACCCCTTTGCATAGTAGGGTGCATCTGATATCTCCGAGCGGTGAGCTCGTCACAATAGGTTTCGGTCGGGGAGTCATGGGGAGAGATAGTTTGTTTACAAAGTTAGAGGACACATATGAACTAGTTGCACCAGTATCGAAAAGAATCAAAGCCTTAGTACCACAAACTAAAAACTCACCGATCACGACGTCAGGAGCGTCGGCAGCCTCCTCCTCAGTCAGGAGGTTGAGCCTCCCGCGGTCAGCGGCAGGCTGTGGAGCAGCCTGAGGTGGCCTCCCTCCTGGAGCTAGTGCCCTGGCAGGTGTAGCAGCGGTCTTCTTGCTGGGGCACTCGTACGACTTGTGGCCTTGCTTGCCACAGGCGTAGCACGTCAGGGTGAAACCTCCGGTGTCGGGTCTCGACGCGCTCTGCTGCGGGCGGTTGTAGCCTCCACCCTGCTGCTGGTAGCCAGAGCTCCTTCCTCCAGGGTACGGTGCACGGCTTCCTCCGAAGCCACGTCCGGGCTGGTTGTTCCCCGGGCGGTAGCTCCCTCTCAGCAGCTTGCTCTGCCCACTCCTCGGCCTCTGGAAGGATTGGTCGCCATGGTCCCGATCTCCCACCCTCTTCTTGCCCTTCATGTGTTCCTCATGCCCCCTCCTTTCTTCCTCGAGCGTGATAGCCCTGTTCACCAGGTGGCGAAGGGACTTGTGCTCACTGGCCTTCAAGCCCTGGCGGAGACCATGATGGAGGCCTCGCAGAAACCAAAACTGCTTCTTGTCGTCAGTGTTGGTGTCATCGGGGGCATAGCGCATCATCTTCATGAAGTGACTCTCGTACTCCTCCACCCTCATCGCACCCTGAGTCATGGTGCGGAACTCCTAAGCCTTCTGACTCATGAGCTCCCTCGGCAGGTACTGCTCGTGGAACACCTCACAGAACTCCAGCCAGGTGATGAAGGCTGGGTTCGGGTGGCTGTCGGAGTAGTTGTCCCACCATGACTTGGCAGGACCCTCGAGCTAGTGGACGGCGAGAGCCACACACTCTTCGTCGGTGTAGGCGGTGAGGTCGAGCTTTGTCTCGATCACGCGGAGCCAATTGTCGGCGTCGAGAGGATCATCCGAGTAACTGAAGGTAGGGGCCTTTAGGCGGAGGAACCTCTCGATCTTCTTGGCGAAGTCCTCCTCCGGCGGGATGTTGCGGTTCCCACCGTTGACTCGGTTCTCGACGGCTTCTGCCATCCTCTGCATTAGGGCAGTCTGGGCGGCCATCACCTCAGCCAGGTTAGGCGGTGGTGGTGGCGGTGCCTCTCCACGGCCACGACCACGCCCACGACCCTGGGGAGCTGGTGCCGGCTCAGGTTCTCCTTCAGCTTCTTCCTCTCCTTCAGCACCGCCTTCACCGATGGGCGGAGGCGGTGGTGGTGGCACCACAACGCCTCGGCCTCGTCCTGGGACAGGTGCATGTCCATGACCATGAGCGCATCCACACCCACGAGTGGGAGCGCGGCCACGTCCACGACCACGGACTGGCGGGGCTTGCTCTTCCTCGGCTTCGGCCTCCTCGAGGTGAGCCAACAGACGTCCTGACCTCCTGATGGACATCTTACTGAAAACAAGACCAAGGGCATAGAAAACTTTAGATACGTCACTCACCAACAAGTTGAGTCTGATATACAAGCATGAAAATATTTCTACTAATATAATTCTAACACTCAATGGGAAAAAGCAATAAGAACGATTAACTCCATTAAGACCAAACAATTAGCATCCATTATGAGTACATAGGTTCCTCGAGGCTGACTCAAGCCTTGGAGGTCACACACAGCAGCGATCTAATATAGCGTTACATGATCTTAAAAGGGTGTGCACATCTAGGTGTGAAAGACTCATAACTCCACATGCACCGGAACAGACTCTCGGCTGCATGGATCAACTCATGGTAGCTACCTATCTTACAACTCTACTCTTATTAGCATGATCACGCTCCAGCACGCTACTCAAAGCGAGCCTTCTTGTACCTCGCGGGGCAACGGTCCTCCTCGAGGAAGTCTCTGGGGAACATCCACGTCAGCATGGTGTGAGCAGCCCTCACCTCCTGGGTCTCAACCGGAGCGGGCATGTCAACCATCGGACACAGGTGAAGCTTGAGGGCGGACGGGTGAAGCTTGAAAGTCTCCTTGCGGATCGCCCACTGGTGCTCGGGAGGTAGCAGAACGTTGAGCTCCTGAAGCTCATCCACTCGAAGAGAGTCGGCGTCCTCCCAAGTCCTCAGCATCCTCTTGCACTTGTCCAGCAGGAACACAGAAGTCCTGGTGAGTGCAGCGAGGTTGGCGGTGTTGGAGTACTGGTCCTGCACAAGTTCGGTCACTCTGGCCTTCTCACGAACGAGACTGCGACCCTACGTGGCGAACTGCGCATCCTTCTAGTCCAGCTTGGTGAAGAGACGGGTGAACTTGGCCTCCTACTTGCGTAGATCCTCCTTAGCGTAGAGCATCTCCTCACGTGCGGTCACCCTCTCAGCCTCGGCTCGTACCACCATGGAGTTGGTGTGGCGTAGTCCACGCTCGAGCTGCTCGACTCGCTGGCGTAGTGTACGGTTCTCCACGATCAGACTCTGGCAGCGGGGCTAAAGCTCGTGGAACTCCAGTGTAGTGTGCTCCAGTCTGCTGAAGAGTCCACTCGTCTGCTCACTCAGTCAGCGGGCGTGAGTGTCGAGGTCCACGAGGTAGCTCCCTGTGGTGACGAGCGTGTCGTCAGACTCGCGAAGAGGACCCTGGACAACCTCTGCCTCGTAGAGTGCTGTAGGGTCCGGCAGTCCGTCCACGATCGGAGCCACCTTGTAGTAGTCCTGAGGGATCAACCGCAGGTCTCCTGTCCTGTAGACGTCACGGTACCTAGCCAACAGTTGGCGAAGTACGTGGCTGCAGGCGGTGTCCACAGTGTTCCTGACGTTGAGTCCTGTGCTGTGCTCGAGCATCCCGGGGAAGTCTGGACGCGTCGGGTGGGGCAGGATGGCCACCGTGCAAAGCACCAGTGGTCCTGACAGAGTGCGGACGTCCTCGACGCGGTAGGTGACGTGCGTAGGGGGAATCCCCAGCCTGAGGATGACCCGGTCCACCCAACGAGCAAGTCCCTCCATGTGCTCTGGGAGTAGCTCTATCTCCAGTAGGTCCATTTCCTGTGACACGGAAGAAATTTCTAGTTAGCGCAGGTGAGGTAGAACTTTTCAAAGAAGGATAAGTTTTTGTAATATATGCCAAGCATTGTATATAGCAAAAGAGATCATTTAGAGTCCTAATTTCTATCGACCATTTCTAAGGGCACGTACTACGGTCAAGTATGGCTCTGGTACCATCTGTAACGCCCCGGGTTTTCAAAAGCGGAAAACCCGACATTCTGTCTCGTGATAGTCCCTGGATCAGACGCTATCACGCACAGGCATTCATCATAGATAAATATCACAGTCATACATCAAAATAAAGCTTAAGAGTACAAATATTATTACATATCCTGAATAATGGAGTACATCAAAACACGCCTCTTGGTGGAATAATATGAATAAGAGCCTACGCCGCGGTAGCTAGCTTCCAAAAGGTGTCTCCATCTTCATTTGTCTCCCACAGACATCCTTGAGCGAAGCGACGTGCCCCTCAGTCGTACCATCCGTCGGCGTTGTTGTCGAAGTCTGACTCGTACCCTACAAGCTCAGGGGCTATCCCCAAGGATCGGGATAGGTTCACGTCACCAACCGTATGCAAGCTTTAAGTGGCCTGCTTCTAAAGGTAAAGAGAGGAACAAGGTAGAGGTTGGGTTTCCTAAGCAGCAGCAGCATCAATATAAAAGAATATCATCTCCATATTCCCACCAATTCCCATATCACTCATCCACAAACGGTTACACCTGGTCACCCAGATCACCGTCACCATCACCTATCTCCAGCTAGGGTCGGTGCGAGAACTCCCACTCCTCACACCTCAATGGTTGCACCCGGATCCGCGAGGCAGAGGGAGCAACTCTCCTCTCCCCGAATACAACCACGGCTCACCATATACTCTCATCCTACAAGGGGGAAGGTAGAAATCCCAAAACGTAAGAGTCGGAGTAAACAACGGGCATGTCCATAACCGAGGACGCGGCTATACGTATAGATCTAAACTCTGCAGAGCGTGTACACCAGTACCCAACTCGGAATAGCACCCGGACGGTGTACGGCCGACCGAGCCTACCCAACCGAACGAACACCTAGGAGTGACGATTCCATCCTGCATCCGGGTCTCGCTGCGGTCCCTCGCAAAGGACCACCCTAGAACTGTGAACATGCCCCCGTGTGGCCGCACGGGAAGCGCCCAATAGGGAAGGGACTTCACCCTAACCCTCTCACTGATACTCTCTATCCTACTGTCTGGTATGGTATCGCACTTGCTAGGGTCGAAACGGCCCTATCCCCACTCTCGGCGAGGTGGTGTGTACGAAAGTCCTATGTAACAAAGCGACCCACTCGGTTTCAGACCGGGGCGAGCTCCTATCCTCCAAGTCATCACAAAAACCCCCAACACATGTGCTCCTAAAACAGTGTACCCGCCATAGGTACCAAACTGGGCAACGTCCGAGAAGACGATCCCTGGCCCCCGATCCCGGATCGGGTTATCTTGAGCTCACCCCCGCCAAGTATCCCAAAAACACCTTCTCCTGCCGCTTTTTCCCCACACACGCCAAGAATACTACCACCATATCCCAACACATGCACAGCAAAGCTCAGCGTATAATCACGCATAAATATAGTAGTAGTAGTAGGTCAATCAAGGACAGGGTAGTAAAAAGCGCAGTGCAAGGGTTTCATCATAATCATCATTATGCATAAGTAAAGCGCTAGCAGTTCTAAAGCAATGCCTAATGGGCATTCAAAGTAGGTCGGGTGTGAACCTGGGTGCGGGTAGTCGTTGTAGCCGAGGTCGTCGTCGTAGTCCTGGTTCAGCTCTCCGGCTCCGGCGGCTCCTAGATTCGTAATTAAATAAATAAACACGGGTGCTAAAAACAATAAAGCCAAGACGAAGAGCAAATAAGACCCAAAAAGAGGCAAACTCTAGCCTAGCGCGGAGTTTGGAATTTTAGAAGTTTTTCAGAAGAAGTTTTGTATTTTTTGGAGTTAAAACGGATTTAATATGAATTTCCAAAGATAAAATAGATTTCTGAAAATAAAATACGCATATACAATATTGCAAACTTTAGACTAGCTACAGGCCTACTCTAGCTGACTCTTCCTAGGCTTATAGCCGGCGGTAGGCCAGCTCCAAAGCTGACGCGGCGGCCACGTGGGTGGCGATAAGCCGGCGGTCGGCCGCGTGGCAGCCGGCGTGGGCACGCAGGTGGCGAGCGCACGGGATCTCCGCCCGGAGTTACTGCGGCGCTGCGCTGTGTGTGCGGGTGTGTGGCTCGGCCGGGAATGGCCAGCCACACGGGATCCCCGCGAATCGTCTACGGTGGCGCGTGCGTGTGTGTCCTAAACCCCAGGGGTTTTTGGGTCGGCGCCGTCACGTGTTTGACAAAATGCTCCAGAGGAGCTCCGGCGCGGTGAGACTCGCCGGCGGTGAGGGGTGTCCAGTGCAGGGCAACAGACGACAAGGTTCGACTCTGGAGGCTCTCGCGCTTCAGCCCAAGCCAAGAAAGGTGGCAACTTGGGCCGGCGTAGTGCTTGTCGGCGGCGGCGCGGTGAGGTGCTTGGTGGCGTGGCGTAGAAGGTCACCGGCGCGGACGCCTGGGTGCGCAAAAACACCGGGCGTGCTCGCGTGTGTGCTGATGAAGCGAAACAAACCCAAAAGATTGGGTCTTTGCCCCTTGCCCGCGTGCACAGATTGACCCTTAGGCCCGGCGGCGCCATGGGCGGCGCGCGGCGGCGGAGCGCACGGGCGCCAGGGCTGGCTCACTGGTGAGCGCGTATGGGTGTGTGCGTGCGCGGCCGGAAGAAAGGGGCACGGTGCGCCTGAAGGCACGACCTTCACCTCCCCCCCTGCGCGAGCGTGCACCGAGGTGCAAGCCGTCGGCGTAGCCACGTCGGCGCAACAGCAGGGCGGTTCGGTGCGACGGCGACGTGCGTGACCAAGAATCAAGGAAGGGAGCGGAGGCGTGCGCGCGCGTGGACGGCAGCGGCACCTACAAGCGAACAGCACGGTTCGAAGACCGGCGAGAAGGCGACGGCGTTCAGCGCGGCGGCGTGGCGCGGCGCAGGCGAGCACAGCTCAATCCCCCTCGGCACGATAGCCGGGTCCACAGCAGAGGAGAGAGGGAGCAAGGCCTCACCTTGGTGACCACTGGCCGAAGTGCAGGCGTTGGGCAAGACGGCAAGAACAGGGTCGTCGGCGGTGAGGGAGATGGGCGGCGCTAAGCAGAGGAAGCAGGGGAAGCAGGGCGTTGCGGTTCTTCGCGTCCAGGAGCTCCACGGGCGGCCTCCGGTCTTCGCGGCGGCGCCGGCGTGCTCACGAACGGCCTCCGGGCTTCCACCTCCTCTCCCTCTTCTCCTTCTTCTCCGACGAGCAGAGGCGTGCGGCAATGGGGAAAAATCCCCGGCGGCTAGGGTTGGGAGCGCTGGGGGTTGCGGCGGCGGCCTTCGTATAGGGCGAGGCGCGGCGCGGGGGTACGTGGACGGCCGGATGGTAAAGGTGGGCGTGCGGGCGCATCGCGACGGCGCCATGGGCGGTGCTCCGGCGCTTTGGCGCGGTGGCGTCAGCTAAAGGCGTAAAGGAGGGGGATGACGCTGCGGGCGGGACCCCCTTGCCTGCGTCAGCGAGGTGGTAGGTGGTAGACGGGCCGCTTGGGCGCGCTGGGCTGCGGTGGAAGTGCAGGGGCTTTGGTTGGACG
Source organism: Cenchrus fungigraminus (assembly GCA_036936925.1). Classification (NCBI taxonomy): domain Eukaryota; kingdom Viridiplantae; phylum Streptophyta; class Magnoliopsida; order Poales; family Poaceae; genus Cenchrus; species Cenchrus fungigraminus. The sequence goes on along the minus strand of CM072781.1, from coordinate 62,874,415 downwards.
CGGGGAGGAAACGGAGGGCCTCTGGAGGACTTCGCAGTTGAACTCGAAGCCCAGCAAGGGTGAGATCCTTTCCCCTTTTCTTTTACTTCTAAACCCTTTTCTATTTTTGATTCAAATTTGAATTATTCAAATTTGAATCCCACACAAATAAATCCAAAATATATCCAAATAAACTCCAAGGTTCTCACACTAGCATTTTATATTTCTTAGAAATTTTATTTAGCTCCAAAAATAAATCTAGGAATTTAGGAGAGAAATTAGAAGACATCCTTAATTAAATTATCAAGCACTCAAGTAATTCACCAAAAATTTTTAAATTCTCATTTTTATAATTAACATTCCGTAATAAAATTGCGGGATGTTACACATGGATCTAGCTCCCAACTCCACGAAATCCACGGAGAACCTCATGGGGTACTCTGCAAACACTAGTTTCGTACTCACTCGTGGAGTTGGGTGGAAATTACCCACCACTGCCACTGATTGCACAAGCGTACCGGTTCGTTTCTATTTTTTTCTCCTCAACGCGCCTCAACTGTGTAGCTCGCTGGTTCACTTCCTTTCGCCGGCGGCGGACTCTTGACGTCGATGGCGAGCCCGTCAGGGCATCTGTTGTCCCCTCCCCCCTTCCCCACCCCTCGGAGATCCTTTGCCAGCTTTGCGGGAGGACGCTGGGTCGCTAGCGACGCGACGCGCGGAGCCGGCGGAGGGCATCGACGGAGTTGTGCTGCCCTTGCCCACCGGACCGGAGCAGCGCTGCCTTCGCCGACTGGAGTTGCATTGTCGTCGCCGACCGCGGGGGCACCGCACCACCGGCCAAGCCAGGCTCGGTCTCGGATCCTCCGCCCGCGGCCAGGCCGGCCGTCCCACGGGCGGCCAGGCCTCCTCCGCCCGTAGCCAGGCCTCCTCCCACGCGCGGCCACGCCTCCTCCGCCCGCGGCCAGTCCGGCCGTCCCCCATGCGGCCAGGCCTCCTCTGCTCCGCCCCCGCCGTCGTGCCGGCCTCGCTCCGTGCCACCGCCATGCCCGCCCCCGCCTCGCTCCGCGCCGCCGTGCCTGCCCCCGCTGCAGAGTCGCACCGCCAACCCCGCGCGCAGGTCGTGGAGGCAGCTGCGCGCCCAGGGAGGTCGCGCCTCCCGCCGGTCACTGCACCTCCCGCCTGTCGTGCCGCTGCTGGAGCGTCCCACCGGGAATTGGGGCACGACCGGCCTGGGTGTAGGCACCGGCCTGGGCGCGGCCAGCCAGGGGATGGGCGGCATGGCCGCGGGTGACCTAGTTGCAGGCACGACCAGCCTGGTTGCAGGCGCGTGACGGAGTGAGCAGAGGAAGAGAGAGGAGAAGAGAGAAGAGAGAGGAAGAAGAGGAAAAAAGAGGATGACATGTGGGTCCGTTTATAATGGGTAAAATTGACTTTTCACAACATGATCTCTATTTCCGGAGCTGGAGCTGTTATCTTTGTCAAACACATCTCTTCAGCTCCAAATTGTGAGTCTAGCTCCACGGTGGAGCAGCTCCAGAGTTGGTTTGGTGGAGCCGGAGCCCTGTGTTGACGGTTCAATAACGCGCCAAGGTTCATCGCAAGCTTACGGATCATGTAGTACCTTTTTCCCTCGAGTATCACCCAAGGTATTGAATCCGTAGAACATGTGCAACGCAAGACTCAATCTAATAATCGAGAAGCACTTGCATCTTGAAGAAGTTTCGAATGCATCTAATCTACTAAGATCATGAGAGGTAGTAAGAGAAAGCACAGAGGTAACCGATCTAGAGGGGCCTAGATCGTGCTTATGTTGTAGCTCCGAGCAAGATAGAAGAAAGCAAAATGAATCTCATTAAAAGCGTCTTTAAACCTTGACCTTCAGTCAAACCCTCTAAGTCGCCCCGCCATACTCGGTGTCAACATCCTGTCACGATGTTCCCCTTTCTTCGCGGTCGAAATAGAGCACGCTCACGAGGAGCGCGTTGAACTACTTGGTAGATGTGGTATGCACCTCTAGCCACCGCGACTACAAGAACATCCCATGCAATCTATCTCGAGAACAGATTGAGGAAGAAAACACCCAAGCAAGAACAAGAATCATAAATGAAGGTACTCGATCGCTAGAAATCGGATCCATTAAGACTTCATCATAAGTTTATACATGAATAAGATCACAACCGGGATCCTACCTTGATCTTGGTTCAAGCTTCCGGAACTCCGACGTGGTCTTCCTTGCAAGATTCCCACGCCGGCTAGGTAAACCCTAGACAACTAGCATGACCCTCCTCTCCGAGATGGTGTCCCTCTAGCTTCTCTGCTCCTCGGCGGCGAATGACGAATGACTTGATGAATGGCACTTCGCACGGGGACTATAAATAGCCCGAAGGGGTGCTAGGTCAAAGGGGGTGGTGAACCAACCCAGAAGAGGGCCAGGCCGGCCAGCCTGGGCCAACCGGCCCAGGGTCTCCTCGGCCCGGTTCGCCCCCGGTTTTCTTCCCGAAGCTTCTCGCGTCTTCTAGAGTTTTTGTCGAGCTGCATGTGGGTCCTTGACGTCATTTTCCTCGCGGTTTAGATAAGGGTGCTTGGCGCATGAACTCCCGCATCTTCCGTCTAGGTTCTCGATACTTCTCGGCTTCACGCTTTAGTCCTTGGCTCATTTGGAGTCATGTTCATCTTATGTCTTGACTTGTACCAGGCTTCATGATCTTCTTGTAAAACCCTTGATGAACTTTACCCAGAAGTCCTCATTTAGGCTCTTGATTCCTGTGTAAACAATAAACTCCAAAAACCATGCGCGAGTGCGAACTTAACATATAATGGGGGTTAGGATCGTTAGTGTGAATATCAAATTAATACCAACATTGAAGGTAAACTCATGGCTAGGTTGACGAAAATCGACCGCCAACATCCCCCCATGCTTAAACCTTGCTCGTCCTCGAGTAAGCCTTCAATGGATATCAGAGTTGCCCTTCGATGTTCATACCCTACACTTGATCATACATGAGAAAACATAATGCTCTCTAGATTTATATTCATTAAAGTTCCATAATATACTAACTTTTATCTTTATGGAGGGTAGATATCATTCAAGCTCTTTCCACAAGTACTTGATCATGCTCTCAAATTTTTAAATAAACCTCAGAAATTTTGAAAATAAAGAATGAGATAAAGAGAAAAATTACTTTACCAAGATCAAAAATAACCATCTTGCACCTTGCTCATGTACTCTCATCTCATCTTGTCTCTCAAGCCTACTTGTTCTACTCCTTTCCTCTCTCAAAGTATATAGTGGAAGGCTTTATATAGAGTTATAGGAAAGTTTAGTCCTACCAAGATATTATAATTGAGATATTATCAAAACAAGACTAGCTTCTCATGGCCTTACCGAGACTCGTCAAAAAGGTCATTGGAAAAATAATGTTATCAAGGAGGGGGAGAGAGATGAACACAAACTTTTAGATAGGTGGACATGTGCAAATGACAAAGAGTGATCCCGAGGCACAAACGAAGTCCTCGTTATCGGATTGCACATAGTTGGAAAGATGAGTGTGGGTCTTTTTCTACCTTTATATCTCCCTATGTCCATAGGATCCCACATGAATAATTGTGAAAAAAGTAAATCTATGGTTGATGCTCGATCATCGACTTAGTCGAGATCGGGATCAACCAATCCTTACAGCAAATGCAAGTCAAGTTATTATCTTGGTTCATTTTAGTAAAACAGTGGATAAAAGTATGACCAGGGAGGAGGTGCTGGGACTTGCCTTTATACTTGGAGATCCTTAGCGATTCATAAACGACTAGGGTCCTAGGCTTCACACCCTTCTGGATCCTCGACTTCGGGCAGAATCTCAGCCATCCATGTCTATCGTCTTTATACGCATAAAATAACAATACACAAGCAATCAATAAAATCAATTCACCAATCAATTCCTATGGAACAAGAAAAGGAGTATGACGGGGCTCACCTGGTGAGTGTGTCCACGGGAAAAAGAAAGAAGAGGGAGACCACGGGGTTTCTGATGGACGGCATAACATCCGGATGTGGATAGAGTTATGTCGGCGATCGGACGGCATGTCGGCTAGGTAGGGTGAAAACTCAGTGTTCCTATTGGGCGGCATGCCGCCTAGATCAGGTAGATATCTAGGTTTTCCGTTGGGCGGCATAGCGGCTAGGGTGGTGGAGGTGGACCCTAGACTTGGGCAGCACAACGGCGGGGTTTCTGGAAAAGATCGAGAACTAGATAAAATCCTTAAGGGCTCAAAGGGGTGTGAAAAGTGGTGAAAGGGTTGGAATAGGTTTAGATATACCTAAGATAATTTTAGGAATTTTCCTAGGGTTTTTGGAACTAAGATATGCGAAACGCGTATTCCCAAGTACGCTTTCGCAGGGATTTTCAATAAGCCTGGAAAGAGCATAAATGGAAAAGGGGTCTAATGAAATGATCTATGGAAAAGAAGGGCATGAACAGGTTTAAAATAATTCCTAATATTTTTAGGAATTTTTGGAAGTGGCTAAGATCTAGAAATAGAAATCTGTGTACATTTGGTGGTTGGCGTAGCAATTTTCTAGCGGAAAATTCAAGAGGAGGGGGCTGCGTGCGTGGGCTGAATCCAACCCGCTACATGGGCCGGCCTGCTACGGCCTAAAAGGCCGGCGACCTCTTTAGGCCCATGCGGCCAGGGGAAAGAAAGGAGGGGGGAGAGGAGGCCGACGGGTGGGGCCCGCCTGTCATGGACAGGGGCGCCTCCCCCTTCTTCTACCTCTGGCCATCACCATGGGAGGAAGAGGGGGAGCTCATGGAGCTCATGGGGGAAGGGGCTAGGGGGCTCTAGAGGCTAATCCGAGGGTGCTGGGGCGGAGAGGAGGAAGTGGGCGACCGATTCTTGTGCCTAGTTGGGGGAGAAGAGGAGGGAAAGGGGGGCCGGCCGTGGGATGGGAGAGGGGCGGCCATGGCCTGTGAGGTGAGGAGCTCCGGGAGGGGGTGCTCCTCAATTTATAGGCGGCCAGGAGCTCGTGGGAAGGCGCCACGTCGCTGCTCGGGGAGGATGAGGTCGGTCATTCGGGTTTGAGCTCGTCGGCGGAAAAGTTGCAGGCTTTTCCGTCATGGCCTTCAATGGCTCTTCAATGGCGGCCTGCGGTTGAGGGGAAAAGGCGATGCCTTTTCTTGCAGCTATGGGAAGGGGTTGGGGAAATTGCGGCTGCTGGCAAAAAGTTGCAGGCTTTTCCACGGCTCCCTGTGGCGGCGCGGATCGGCGGGGAGGTACGGTAGCGGCGGCGGCGGCGGTGACGTGCGGCGGCGCTGCAGCGACGGCGGCGCTGCGCAGCGTGCGGCGCACGCGCGTGTGCGAGGCGGAGCGGGCCGCGCGGGGCGCGAGGCTGGCCGGGCCGCGCTGCCGGGCCGCGTTGCTGGGCCGCTCGTGCACTGGGCCGCAGCAGCAAGCAGACCAGCAGGCCGCGCGAGGGGCGCTGGTGGAGAGCTGGGCCGGGTGAAGAGGGAGGTGGAGCGGGCCGGCTGGCTGAGGCGGGTTGGGCTGGTGACGGTGGTTTGTGAAGAGAGGCTGATGGACTTTAAATTGAAAAGGCTATTCTAGTGTTTAAAAGTGAATTTGAAATAAGATTTCAAATTCAATTTCAAACTCAAATCCTTAGGAGTTTAATCTAGGGTTTGAAAGGTTAAATTTGAAATAAAATTTCAAATTTATTTACAAACCACAAATCCTTAGGAAAAGAGATGTTTTACTATAGTTTGAAAGATGAATTTGAAATGTGATTTCAAATTTGAATTCAAACGAAAATCCTTAGGAGATCACTCAGTAATCAAATGCAACACGATGTATTTTAAATGCAAAGTTTATTTAAGGAAATTTTGAAAATATCTAGAGAAAAGAAAAATAACCTATAATTAAAGAAAATTTTTAATAAGTTCGTGTTTTTAAAATACCTTAGAAAAGCGGGATGTTACAGTGAACTTGCTCTTAGAATCAGTAGTACTCTTAGTGACTACGTGATCATGGTAAGTAGTGTGCGGGATCTTTTCAAAAGTGATTTTGGGGCATAAGTCGAAGTTCTCGTCGGAGAATTTTTATCAGCTCTCATTCACTCCTCCCTTCTCTGGTCGCCAATACGGTCCTTCACATAACGAACGAAAGCAATATATATACGCAAAATCTAAACGGAGAGGCCTCTCCATTTAGGCTTAAATGGAGAGCCCTCCGAAGTTACTTCCTACGACACAAAAGTTACTTCGTGCGATATAAAGTTACTTTCTACGATACAAAGTTACTTCCTCCGAGGTTACTTCTTTTTTTTCTCGAATACGCAGGAGAACTGCGTATCATTGAATTAATAGAAGAAAGATGGAGTCATACAGAAAGACCCCACACACACCGACACATCCCCAAGCTAACCCGGTTATTTCCTGATGGGGTCCGAGGTTACTTCCTACGACACAAAAGTTACTTCCCGCGACACAAAGTTACTTCTGGCGACACAAAGTTACTTCCTGCGACACAAAGCTACTTCCTCCTATGTGCTTCTTTTTGTTGAGGGAAGTAATTTTGTATCGCGGGAAGTAACCTGAGAGGGCTCTCCATGTATGAATAAAAGTTATTTCCTCCTGTGTGCTTCTTTCTATTGAGAGAAGTAATTTTGTATCGTATGAAGTAACCTAAGAGGGCTCTCCATGTACGACTAAATGGAGATGCCTCTCTATGTAGTCGCCTTCTATATAAAACATGATCAGTTCCCGGACTGTAGTGAGTTCCAAATCCTTGCTTCGCTGTAACCCAGACCCTTATGGTGAAGAGAAGGACGGCAGCTTCACCATATCGGTCAGGGAGGTTTTTTTTCGTAGCCGTCAAATCACCCCAAACCTCCTCAGGAACCAAGACCGCAACAGGATTGGAAGTTGCTGCGTGAATCAATTGGTTCAAACTCAAACTCTAATTTATATATTTAGATAGAGAAACTCAATAGTGCTTTGGAATTGTTATAACTTTTCAGAAGTCCAGCTCAATTGATTAAAAATTTCTAAACCTGCTAAACTCCATGATTTCTTGAGCTTGCGAGGAGCTCTTTTGAATGAAAAGGTGGGGACTCTCTTCCCCGTTACACCTCAAAAAAAGTGGTTAGAAATTAAACATTACCTCTTAAAAGGAAATTAGTGGTGGGCTGGTACTTAAATTATTTTGTAGGAAAGAAATTGATCTTAAAATTAAGTTCAAGGATATACTGGTATTTTCTTTCTTACTTCACTACCGGAAAATGTGAATTTGCGGTGAGTCTTGCTTTTTGCCGTGAGCTTTTTGTTGGGCTCAAGGCAAAATACCTTTTTGCCGACGGCTAAGCAAGAAGGGAACTCACGACAAAAAAATCTTGACTCACGGCAAAATGGCTATTTGTCGTGGGCCACGAGACCATGATCCAGCCTCGAGGCTCACGGGTCACGGCAAATAGATATTTTGCCGTGACCTGGATTCTAGCTCACGGCAAATCCTAATTTCGCCGTGAGTACTTCTTCTGACCCACGGCAAAAAGCTCTTTTCTCATCTCAAAATACCTTCATAGCTTTTTCATGCAATATTTTATCTTTTATACCCTAAACTTTTTTACTATCCATGTACAACATGTAGTACTCTATGTTAAAATTTGATACATTTTTACATTTGTTTACTATATTTAACTAATTAATTGCATTTCAAGTATTTTTTGAATCAAGTCAAATTTGAACTGCGACTGATTCAAATAATAGAAGAAAATAAGTGAAAAAAATGATATTCATGTTATTTAGTCAAATTAGAGACTTTATCTATAAAATGAAAACAAATTTCCAAAATCTTGTACAGGAAACACGATAACAAACGTGCACCCAAATGATTTTAAAAATCTAAAAAATGCAAATGAAGTATGAAAATCATGAAATTTATCAATATCTCATGATATCATACAAGGAGGTTGTGGTAAAAAATTGAGTGAGTTTCGCACATTTTTTCATGCACGATGCTTAGAAACTGAAACATCTCTGAAGAAGTTTCATAGCGATATGAAGGAAGCGGCTAGGTTTGTAGGCCAAGTGATGTTCAAATTGGAATTAGAATTCAAAATTTTTTTCTACTCTTCACATACAACATGTAGTACTCCATGTTAAAATTTGACACATTTTTGTATTTGTTTCCTATATTTAACTAATTAATTGCATTTTAAATATTTTTAATCAAGTCAAATTTGAACAGCAAATGATTCAAATAATAGAATAAAAAAAGTGGAAAAATGATATTCATGTTATTTAGTCAAATTTGAAACCCTATCCATAAAATAAAAAATAAATTTCTAAAATCTTGTTCGGGAAACACGATCAGAGACCCGCGTCCGAATGATTTTAAAATTCTAAAAAATTTAAATGAAGCCTGAAAATCATGAAATTTGTCAATATCTCATTATATAATACATGGAGGCTATGGAAAAAATTGAGTGGGTTTCACACATTTTATCATACATGATGCTTACAAACTGAAACATGTGTGAATAAGTTTCATAGAGTTATGAAGTGAGTGGTTAGCTTTGTAGGCGAAATGATGTTCAAATTGGAATTTGAATTCAAAAAATTTTCTACTTTTCACATAAAACATGTGGCACTGCATGTTAAAATTTGAAACCTTTTTTAATTAATTTGCTATATTTAATAATTAAATGCATTTGCAGCATTTTTTAAAAAAAAATCATTGTCGTGGGCCGATCATTGGGCTCACGACAAACCCGTACCATTAACCCCACTGGCGGACCAAAATCTGCCGGGAGGAGTATTTATACCCCCATCCCCCACACAAACGCTAACCCAACCCATTCCACTTCCTCCTCCCTCCCAGCCGCCGCTCCTCCTCTCTCTCCGTGCCGCCACCCCTCTTCTCCCACCCCTTCGCCCTCACTTAATCCTCTGCCTCCCCTCCTCTCACCCTTCTGTTCACCCCTAACCGGTGGTGAGGAGCAACGGCGGCGGCGCATCTCGAGGAGCAGGCTGGAGGTGTGACGGCGGTGGCGCATCTGCGACGGCAAGACGAGGAGAGGTGCGACGGCAACCACACGATTTGTGACGGCAATGGCGAGATCTTTGATGGCGGTGCTGGGATCTTCGACGACGGCGCATGGACGGCAGCCTGCGGGATCTACGGCCTCCTCTGCACTGGCGGTGGCGCTTCGGCCTCGAACTTCCTCCAGCGGCGTGGCCTCGAGCTCCCTCCCCGGCGGCGGATCCGGCGTGTGGAGCAAGGTGCGAGCAAGCTCCGCACTCGGCGGTCTCCTCTTCCTCCCCTCCGGCATCGAGATCTCCACAGCACGGCGGCGACGTCTTCCTTTCTCCCCTGCATCGATATCTCCACGACGGCGGGGTCTCCTCGTGGCGACCTTCTCCCCACGGCGGCAGCGTCCACCACGACGACAGTGGGGTGGCAGTGGCAGCGGGCAGTAGCGGCAGCAGACAGCAGTGGGCCCGGCATGTGGATTTTCTTTTTTTATCCTTGTCAAATATTTCTAGTTGAGTGCAAGTATACTCACGGCACACCTTTGGTGAGTGTACGACAGGAGGCTCTTGGCAAAGAGTTGTTTATCGTGAAATCATTTACCGTGAGCTTTTCGTCTAAAGTTACTCTCGACAAACTCTTTGCCGAGAGGAATATGGCCTTTGCCGTGAGTACGAGACTCACGGCATCTCAGCGTTTCCCGTAGTGCTTCTAATTACATGGAGAGGATAATTTACTAATAACACATTCGACCATGTTATCTTTAATCCCATCAATCTATTCTTCTTGAATCATGTCGCCTTGAGCGCACCACGACCGCCCTCGCTCGCCATCACTTGATCAAAAATGACAGTCTGTACTACTATTTACAGAAACATGTTACCTTTCCCTCCGCTTCCAAAGGCAAAGCCTAATTTGAATTCTCTAGAGCTATCTGAACAGAGTATCTGAAATGATAGATTTAAGCTCGGACGAGATTTCATGATAGAATGCAACTGTTTGCTTCTATTTCTTCCAAGCTAAAACGGTGACTATGGCACGCTGGCGTCAGATGTCTTGAAATGAAAAAGCTTTAATTTCAACAACACTAGCACAAAGGGCGGACATGGGAAAGAAGAAAGCCAGGCGCCGAGATAATTGTTGAGCTGGTGACCTAACTGGTCAATTGTCAGGTTCAGGGACCCAAAAGCTATTCAAACTTAATCTGAAGCTGAGAGCTTGCTTTTAGATAGTATATCCCTTTTGATGTGACAGTTCACCTAAATTCTTGAGATATTTTACAGCGCATAATAGGACCATGCGGTAGTACGGTAGTATTACCGGTTTTTTACTATGAGAAAATTGTATTTTTCTCAAAATATATTATTTGAGAAAAAATCATCCGCTGCTCATTCAGCCGAGACGCACCCGATTCATATATTTCCTTTCCTATATTACAAAAATATCATTTTACATTTCCGATAATACCATTATACTACCCATACGACCTATGAATACTACCGTATTACAGCTAAAAAATCCGGTAATATAGAATTAATTTCAATTGTCGGATCCTTACATATAGGTTTTTTTTATTACATATGAATCTTTTTTTCAATCGGGAGTACAGGTCGTATTGTGCGTCGTAAAAGAACTCAAATTCTTGAAGACTTTGAGCCATGTTAAGTTAGACCTACTTTTCTGTTCCAAGAACCAAAAAGGAGAACATCAAACCTGTCACTGCCAAGCGGAGGAAGGGAGAGGGAAGGTCATCTTCAGGCGTTGCAGCAAAATTCAACAACGCCCATTCGCGCTGCTGTCCCTATTGTGCACCAACAGACCGGGCATCAGAGTACAAGATGGGGGGTCACCACCGGAGCTCGGGAGATGAGGTCTCAGGACCCTCGTCCTCTGGCGTCTCCCCCTTCCAAGAACCCGAGGTATCCCCTTGGCACACCTTGTTTCCTGGTTCAATCCAATCCCAAGTTTTTTTCCTACAGTAGTTTTCTCAGGTGCCTACTCTTAGTTTTGCTGATTTTAGTCCAGAGTTTGTAAATATCCTAATCCTTGATTTCTATGCGTTTTTTGTGTGAAATAGTTTCGTTTTTTAGATGAAACTCTTGCTTTTTAGGTACAAGTTTTCTGTGAACACAAACTCTTTTGTGTCAACTTGTTTTTTGGTATGGTGCCAGTAGCCTCAATTTTGTATGGACACATGTTTTGTGTGAAGTAGTTCCTTGTTTTTAGATGAAGCGCTGTTTCATTTTTGGATCAACACAAACTCTTTTATGTAGTGCCAGTAGCTTGAGTCACAGTTTTTCTGATTAGTGATACTTGTAGAATATGGATCCTAATGAGAGCGCGAGGGACGAGTGCAGCCTTCTTTTGGGAACTATCAACCATGATCGATGTACTCGTGTTCATATGTTGATTTTTCTCATTACCCTACTGGGCATGCCTTTACAATCAACTCATTTCTCATTGACACAGGCTCTAAAGGAGGGAAACCTAAGTGTTACTTTAAGACAACTTCTGTCAAGGTGAACTTGTATATATATAAGGGTTGAAACTTCTTAATTTATTAAGTTATAAATGCCTTCCACGACTATGGATGCAATCCAGAAGCTTTATGAGGTTTGTAAAGTATCATTATCTGAAAAGGGGCCTCTATCTTCTGAAGCCACTGATAAAGTCCGCGCTGTATTAGGTAAGAGCTACCTACCTTCCACTATTGACATGATATTCAGAACATTATTAAACCTGGAGGAGGCAAAGTCGATAAGAACCAAGCAAACTTGTACTGACAGAGAGTAAAATTTGCGCAATGTGTGTTTCTATCACTGAAATCCAAATTATCGATTGTGAAATTTAAAGACCGTGTTAGAAATTCAAAGTATCAATGTTGCGCGCGGTGTTGTTCTGGGCTTCTGTGTTCTTATTGTTGAAAACTTCCTGGCAGACAAGATCACACCTTCTGATGTTGGACTAGAGTGTGAAGCCCAAGCTGCACGTGTTTGGCGGAGTCCACAAGCCCTGAGTAAGAAGAGAGTTTTTCCTTCCAGCCCTGCCATCAGATACCGTCACATATATGAGTGCAAAAGCTTCTCAGTAAGCATTAACAACTGTTTATCCATACATCCTTTTTCTTCTGCATAATTGCAGCATTTCAAAGAGTTCTGCGGTTACCGTTCATTTCTTATCCTACAGGTTTGGTTGTTATTGCTCATGTGGAATGTACATTGTGTTTGCAGATTGGGATATTTTGCATGCCAGCATCATCCATCATTCCACTCCACAATCATCCTGGCATGACTGTGCTCAGCAAAGTTTTATATGGCACTGTGCATGTCAAGTCATATGATTGGATTGATAAAGCTGAACCTCTTAATTTATTGAAAGGTGAGGCTTTCTTAATCATAACTATTGATGATTAATGATGATGGATTGATTTTATACCTTTTAAGTTGTTTCTTAAACCTGTATACAAGTACCCACACTTGTTTGGGTGTTAAACCTGCCCAGTGCCCTCTGTTATAACAGTATTCAGGTATAGTACATGACACTAACCGATCAGTAGTGATTTCTATCAACTGATTGCACAAACACACTTTGTTTCGTAAGTTGCAGTGAGGCCTGCAAAGGTTGTAAGAGATGGTGAAATGTCGGCGCCTTGCAGGGCGATGGTTCTTCATCCGGAAGAAGGCGGCAACATACATGCTTTGAAAGCCATCACTCCCTGCGCTATCCTGGACATTTTAACACCTCCTTACTCTTCAGAAGCCGGGAGGCACTGCTCCTACTTCCGGAGATGCCCAAAGTCGGACCCATCGGGTTAGTTTAACAATGCTACCTTTCAGCATGAACACTTTTGGTCTACTGATTGTGATGTGGATTACTCATCAGGTTCTAACTGATCATGTTTCTCCAGGCGTTTTATTGAACCGAACAAAGGGATCTGAATTTGTTTGGCTGGAAGAATACCAGCCCCGGGACAGCTTTGTCATTAGAAGGGACCTCTACACAGGACCTGCCCTAGAGTTATGAGGATCATGCATGCTTGGAAGTCATCATGCTCAGCACAATAATTATGCTTTCTTTAGTTTCTTGTCAAGTTATCACAAGAAGTACATAGCCCTTTTTTTGCTTTGCGCTTTTATTTATAGGAACTTAATTATTCAGTACGGTCTGGTGTGTGTATTTTTAAGATAATTTTATTGTACATTTTCTTATATGTAACCTACTAACAGAATATTTATGTAATTATATGAAAGTGAAAATTATTTTTGAGCCTTCATCGAACACAGGCCTCTCTTTGAAATATTGTTAACAGTGAGCTTGAGAAACTTTAGGAGTAGGAGGGTACCGTATTTTTTTCTCCTATTTTGTTCATTGTATTTCTTTACTTAGCAATTTACCAGATGCAGATGTAGCAATGAATTTATGGTCATAAAACTTCCATTGAGATCGGTCTAATGCCCACTTCTAAGTTGAGCATCTCCAAGAGTTCCCTAAATCCATTCCTAATACTTACTTTTTAGCAAGATGGGAAAAAACACTCCTCCAACAACTCCTAATTCATCCTCCCAATCTTTTAGGACTCCGGAAAAACCAACCGGTTTGGCGTAACTTTAAGCGCTTCTAACTTGTGCCTAATCCAAGGTGGAAGGGTGCAGAAAGAATAAAGAGTAAAGAAAGGGTTCCTGATGCAAATGTACAAGAGAGAAAAAATATATATAAGTGATTAGGATAATTTAGAAATAGTATAGGATTCCTGATGTAAATTTGTCTTCTATATTTTAGGAGTGGATTGTTAGGAACTCTTGGAGATAACACTATTTATTCCTTCCAATATTATATTAGAAGTCCTAAACTTTATATTTTTCCTAAATTTTTTTTATATTTTTAGGAAGAAAATATGAGATACTCTTGGAGATGCTAATGACCGCGATTGGTGGTTACCTCACCAGTCACCACACCCACCATCTATTCCTAATCATAGCAACTCTTTTCCCACGCAGATCTAAAAAAAACACTTTTCTCACGCATCACTAGCACTAGCAAAAGACGTGAGAGAAAGTGGGGGAGCCAGAGCAGAGTTAGGGAAAAATAAGCAACTTGTCCATTTTGTGGAGATACCAAGTGGAGCACAAGGTCCTGTGTCTTCATTTGCTGATATATATATATATATATATATATAAAGGAGCACCTAGATATTGTATAGTTTTTTTTCTCTGTATCTAGCTCCATAAATTCTTGGAGCTACCAAGGCCAGTTTGATCATTTGAATTGGAAACTCATTCCAGCAATTTCATTCTTCTTTCATGATTTAAAGTGAATTCAATTGGCTAGAATCTTATTCAAGTCAAATGTGTTTTTTTGGATGTGCATGGATTTGGTTTTTATGAATTTAAGTTCATGTTTTTGTCTAGGTATTCAACATATATAGTCAAATCAACATGTATCTGGGCATCCAGTTTTGGACTTTGATAACAATTATATAATCAAAAGTTCTGGCTTGTTGGCGATGGCGGGAGATTACTATGGCCGAGCGGAGGAGTGATATCTTCAGGATTTTCAGCCATCAGTACTTTTCTCTCAGAATAAATTATCATCAGGTGCCAGCCACCAGCCAGACAATAGTGTTTTTCTTTCAGAACAAATCAGCACCAACCACCAGCCAGCAGCCAGCCGAACAAGCTGCTCGTCTCGATCCGGTTGTAGGGGGGCAACACTCGATCTTACATGCCTATCGAAACAAGGGAGAGAAGAGTGAGGGAGCGAGTTGGGAGGGGGCTCTTGTACGGCTTATTATAGGTGGTCAAGGTTCGTTGTAGCTTTAACCCATGCAGACCATCCATCACAAACATCTTTTAATGTTATTATAACTTTTTCAACAAGATGTGAACTTCATGTCAACATTACTCATTCAACATTTCATGCACGATAGAGATACACTACAAATCTGCAACGCTTTTTACTACACCTCACCCAAGTTGCAGACTATTATTGTACAACCTTTTCAACAATCATCGAACCTAACTCAATATTTCCCATTGACTGACTCAAACAATTTTTTTAAGAGGATCAAATAACATGTACATGGTTAACTTGCTCCCCACCTCATCTTAATTATCCATCTAGTATAGCATATCATATATCCAAAACATTATAAGTTCCATAAGAGGAAAAATGCATAGTTTTTTTTATAGAAATATCAAGGCAAGAACAAGAAGACGTAGAGGTGATGGAATCGTTTTCCATATTTTGGCCCAATAGTGTATTTTAGGCTTTAGCCCAAAAATGTGAGGCAGGCCGCCATTTCAAACTCTGAAAAGGCCTCAAATGTCCCATTTTTTTAGAATTACTAGTAAAATGCACGTGCGGCACGCACGTGTCTAAAAAATAACAATAAATAATATATTATGCAATATAACACATTTAATGCTTCGCAGCCAGCTCTCATTACATGCACAACATTTTTATGCTTCCAAAACATCCCTATACACAATGTTCTTAGTTTTCTTCCCGGTTGGATCAGCTAGAATGTTAGGTTTGGCCAAAACCCACGTCGTATTACACCCAACTCCTCTAGACAATGCTACGTATAGCTGACCATGAGAGAACACTGGTTCAGGAAGGTATATTCCAACATTTGGAATGGTTTGTCCCTGTGCCTTGTTGATTGTCATCGCGAAACTTAGTCTGATCAGGAATCAACTTGAACGATAGCGTCACATCTTCAGAAGGAGATAGAGGTATCCTTGGAAGAAAACCCCGCTTGCCACCATGTTGGCTGTTAACAATCTCAGCATCAATGGAATTGTTACCAAATCCCCTAACAATCAAACGGTGCCATTGCAAAGACCATTGTGCGGGTGAAGATTGCGAAGTAGGATCACGGGGCAGTTTTTCTTGATTGTGAGCTCATGAGGAGGCAAGCCATTAGGAGTGATAGAATTCGGAAAATCAAGTGGATAGGTATTGGTAGTGTCATCATTGGCCGTGTCTTGGCTGAAGTATACCTTTTCATCTCCTGGAAACTGTTCGATCATCCTAGCATTCATAGCATCCACGTGCTCGTTCCTAGTGGACAGGATTGTCCGCTCTCGCAAATACTCTGATGATGTGCAATTACCTTTCAGATCGGGAAACACATGCTTTATAAGAATATCAACAGACTCATCCTCAACCATAATGTCATTGGGGAGCCGCACATAATCATAAGCGTCACTTTCTTCTCGTCCATTACTGATCCTTAGTAGAAAATCAGAGTATCATGAGTCACTTTGTGCTCTCATGTTTTGCGTCAACTGGATCTTAATAATTTTGTCCCATATATACGATCTCTGCAGGGTTGCATCTGTAATCTGTGCTCTAGTACCACGTGGCACGACAGGAAGGACTTGTCTAAAGTCACCTCCAAACACAACAACCTTTCCACCAAAAGGGTCACTACAATCTATTATATCTTGTAAAGAGCTATCAAGGGTTTCAACAGCTTGTCTCTTGGTCACTGCCACTTCATCCCAAATGATTAATGATGTTGTCCGCAAAAGAGCTGATGTACCACTCTGTTTTGAAAAGTTGCATACGCTATTATCACCGAGTTTAATAAAGATCTTGAACCTTGAGTGGGCAGTACGCCCGCCCGGCATGATAGAAGCCGCAATACCAGATGTGGCCGTTGCGACAACAATGAGGTTCATAGATCTGACCTTGGCAAGTAATGCCCTGTACAAAAAAGTTTTGCCAGTACCTCCAGGTCCATCGACAAAAAATACCCGACCTCTCTTCTGAATCACATGCTCTATAATTGCATCGAAACCACAACGTTGTTCAGCGTTCAATGATCCTATGATATTCAAATCCTCCTTGTCAAAAGCAACATTCCTCTCCTCGGTTAGCTCCCTATAGTAATCTCTCGATGCATCTGTAAATGGGGTAAAAAAATCATCATATATTAATCCCTGAACTAAACATACTATAATTTAATTTAAATAGGATATGTATCTAACATAAAACAAGGTTACAGTACAGTAATCATAAAAAGAGAACCATGTATGCACAGTATAGTAGTCGGCATAAAAACAACCTGTGTAAACTATTTTGTGATATAGCTTTAATCAAGTTTGTGTCATTGGTAACTAAACTACCAGGCTAATGAATAATAACCATATTGGGTAGCACCTCTATTCCAACAGAGAAGAGCAGTACAATTTTCATTACAATCAGATTTTTATAGCATAAATTTAAGACTGGGTAGTCCTAGTGCAGCTTAAATGAATATCCAAAGGAAGAAGGATCCAAGACATTTGCATTTTGTTCAGAGCATTAATGGCAATCTTCTTAAGAGGAGTCACCAACAAATAAATAATTTTTCAAAAGCTCAAAATTTGCATAGGCTCATATACACAAATAATAAAAGATGTTCCCTGCAGCCATTTAGGCATTCCACCAATTGGTACAATTCTATGTTATGAGGTGATTATGTGCTATTTACCCAAAACTT
Organism: Cenchrus fungigraminus; assembly: GCA_036936925.1. Classification (NCBI taxonomy): domain Eukaryota; kingdom Viridiplantae; phylum Streptophyta; class Magnoliopsida; order Poales; family Poaceae; genus Cenchrus; species Cenchrus fungigraminus. The sequence goes on along the minus strand of CM072781.1, from coordinate 62,856,930 downwards.
GAGATACAATAATCTCAGAATGAAGCTGCCATCAACTAATTCCGACCAAAGATCATTCTGTAAACCTACCATACCATAATTTAATTTAAATAGGATACGTAAATAACACAAAACAAAATTATAGCATAGTAATAAAAAGAGAACCATGTAAACACAATATAGTAGCAGTCATAACCCACTACAGTGTAAAAATATAATCATCGAATTGGCTGTTATATAATTTAATTTAGATAGTATATGTATATAACATAAAACTAAATCACAGTATAGTAGTCTATACTATAAAGGAAACAAAAAAAAATACAATATAGTATCTGTCAAAAAAAGAGAACTATATATAATAGTGGCCGTCTAAGAAGTCTGTTTTGTCACGGTCAAAAAAACGTGTGAAAGCATTACTGCGAAATTATTTTAGATGAAGGAATTTTCGTATATTGATACACTGGTAAAGGGGTACCTGACTCGTCAAGATGGGGCAACCCAAAACTCTTTATGTCCTTCCCCATTGATCGCATGATGTCATCTATGTCCCTCAGCACCGACTGTATTACCGATGCATCATCTCCATTATCAGACCAGAGCAAGAGACGTTACCTCGGTAAGATAAGACAAACGATGATGTGAGGGCACGACAGTCTCGTTCCTTCCCTATTCCTTCCGGATCGGTGGTGTGATGATGGTGATCGTGCCCTTTCCGTGGACGGCGGTGTCGGTGGCGGCCACGTGTGGAACAGGGGTTGCGAGCCTACGACTGCAGTCTCCCTGCGTCCTGAACTCCTGATGGCATGATGATCGAGCCTCTGCTGACGGTGATGACGATCGAGCCCCCTAGATGGACGGCGACGTCGCCGAACGATGGGAGTCGAGAGATCGCCGATCACCGTGGTTAGAAAGTACATAATAGAATATAGAAATGATGTCTTTTGCACCCGCCTAATTAATTTTATGTTGCCGCATTTGCCTTTCCTAATTTTCTTGTCACGCATTTGCCAGTCCATACTACGTATCATAGTAGGAAATCCCCCCCTTCTCTTTCCAAAAAAAAAACTCCTGGCGTGTAGAAAATATTTGTTCATGCGCACCTTTTTCATACTATACGTATACGACGCATGGTAACTTGGTAAGACATCCCCATTAGGAGTCCTACCGTGGGTTAGAAAGTATACGATAGAATATAGAAAGGATGTCCTTTGTGTTGGGAAATAAGCAACTCCGTTAGGAGCCCTCCGGGCCGCCATATATTCTTGACATAAATAGAATAAGCAACGCGTACGTCATATATGGGAAGGGAAATCAACAACGCCAAAAAAAAAGAAGAAACAATCGTGGATCATAGAAGTCTAAACCTGCGAGTCGGGGGTGGGTACAACGGGTGGGTAGGTTGCGCCTGGGTGAGAAAAAAACACTCAAACCGTGAAAAGTATTTTCTAAACGTCAAAAACGTACCTAACCCCCTCCTTTGGTGGTCAATTTTCTCGAAAAAAGTGGGCCTAAGCCTGACAAGCGGGACCTCCTGTGAGGGGTATGTGGGTAGATTTTCTGATGAGAGTTATTTTCAAAAGAACTCGTTCTTTATAGTATAGACACAGTACAACGCAGACATTCACAACACGCACGCACACTCACTCCTATGAACACACTGTAACATCCCTGAAATTTGGATGTTTTTCTATGAGTGAATTTTCGCAAAATTTTAAAACTTTTTGATTGAACATGTGTGTCCCCAAATTTTATCCCACATTGCTAGCTCTCAACTCAAATTCCAAATAAAATAAAATCATATAAAAATTATTTTCAAATTAAGGTGTAATTGTGATTTGGATTTTCTTGGATTTTATTTGGAGTTCACATGTGTGGAGTTTGAATTTGAATTAGATTCAAATTCAAACTTATATATCTAAAGCCACGATATATTTTGAAAACCTTTAACTAACTCTAACATCTAACCCAGCCCACCTATGGAACCCAAACCGGCCTACATAGCTAACCAGGCCAACCCACCTTCCCTAAACTGCCAAGCCCAGCAGGCGGACCAGTTCGCAGCCCAGCTAGGCCCAGCTCGCACCTTTCCCCTTTGCTCTCACCGCCAGGCGGGGTCCACACGTCAGCCGATCTGTTCACCTTTCTTCCTCCTCTGTCCGTACGCGCCCCGCACGCGCTGTGCGCGTGAGCACCCGATGGGACGCGCTCGCCGCGCTGGCACGCACGTCGAGCCGCGGAGCGCCCTAGCCCCAGCCTCGGATGCTCCTCCAGGGGGAATTGACCCTTTGCCCCCTGTACCGCGCCCTCGAACCCTAGGGGCGGGCCGCAGGATTGCAGCCACGTCGCCGCCATGGCTCAGGCGCCATGGATGGCCGCGAGGCAGAATTGCCCTCGCGCCGTGCCCGCCGCCGCCTTATAAAGGCCGCTCAACCCGACCTACCGCCTGGTGATCCCTTCTCCCATCTTGCTAGCCGCCGCCGCACTGGGGAATTTTCCCCCCAAATCCCCTGCCCCAGTCGAAGAAGCCAGAGAAGAAAAAGAATCGGAGGAGAAGAGAAGGAGGGGATGGAGTTGGACCTGCAGGACCAAGGGGAGGTCACTGCAGAACGTTGGGGCGCCGCCCTCGACGCCGTGAAGGTCGGAACGACCGCGCCCATTCTGCTCTGTTCCGCGTCACCGTACCGCGCCACGTTGAGAGAGAAGACCGTCGTCGCCGATCGAAGCCGCGGCCACACCACCGTCGACGTCGTCACTGCGGAAGAGAGCCGGGCTCAAGCGCCAAGAAGACGACGCCGTCCAGGAGCTCCACACCTTCGCGGCGACTTCACCACCACGACATGCCGCTGCCGTACCTGAGGAGACCGCGCCGACGCCGAGGACAGGGAGCGCTGCATCTTCGTCGCTATGTACCACGACGCCCTGACGCCGTCGTCCAGGAGCACCGCGCCGCACCGGGAGGACGCTGAGTACCACGATGACCGCGAGTTGAACCACGACACCGAGCCGGCCTGCTCTGCACCACGTCGCCACGGCGACGACCCCCCTTCCTGCCTCGCCGTGACCCCCACGAGCCCGTTGGTGAGCCGCCTGACCGAGCCGCCCCTTTTCTCTGCTTGTCTGCCTGTGACGCCGGCCTTCGAGCCGTGCTCGTCTTTGTTTTCCCCCGGATCACCGAAACTTTGGATGGCATGCCGGAGATGCAAGTTTTGGCATGCCCATGACCTGCTCGACGCTTTGCGCATGGGCCAAACCTGTCTTGTTGAACCCGACGTGTTTGCTCTCTAACCTTTTAGCTTGCCCATCGATCTGTGACCCTCCAAGCCACTTCTTGCTTGCTGTGTCGCCAGTCTTCGTGCTGTGCTTGCACCCGTGAGGCCGTGACCTCTTGAACGCCAGTGGTAATCCATGGTCGCCTGCTCTGCAGCTGCCTGTTGAATGCCCACCTCGTGGTTGCTGCTTTGTGCGAGAAGAGCGCAGCCACCCGTTCATTCCCTTTGCTTCGCCTCTGTCCGGCCGTCGCGCCGTGATTTTCTGCAGGTGCCGCCGCCGCCCCGGTTCGCTGCAGGCGTGGCCAATGGCTGGCCATGCTGCTGCCGCAAAGTTGCTCGCTGCCGCCGTGCAGTGCACCCGCCGCCTGCAGCCATGCCGCGGACGAAAGGGTCCCGCGCCTGCGCGCTCGCCACCGCAAGCCGCGACCGCGCCGCTGACGCGTAGCCGCACGCCGAGCGCCGCATCGCGCCGACGACCCGCCGCACCTGGCCGGTTCCTGCGGCGCCGCGCGCATGTGCCGAACCCCAGAAGAGTAGGAGGACCAGTAGCAGACTTCATGAGATCAAGCCTTAAGGAGTTTCAGCTTTTCAGCCCATGGAAGCCTGTAGGTAGTTCAAGGTGGTTTTCTAGACTTTGGAAACCTTGGGCCAATCTGAGCCGGCTAAATGGGCCACTAACACTTTGGGCCCAACTCGCCCCACTAACCCACTGACCGCTGACGTCATGCTGACGTCAGCATGTTTTTAATAAAATTATTTTCTGATTTTATAAATGATTTAAGAAATGTTTTTTAAATCCCTTTTTCTTTAAAAATTCATAACTAATTATCCGGAGCTCCGAAAATTATGAAACCACTTGCGTTGGTTTCATAATTTCGAGACGCTCGCTGCTACCCTATCCTTATCCGCTCTTGCCCTTGAACCAAACCTCTTTTGCCCATGTGCTTGGAGAAGAATTCGTGGCCGATGCCTGCCACTGCGCTATTGTGGGTCCGGGACGCCGGATCCCCGCAACTAGCCACTGGCTTGCCACGGACAGGGATAACTTCCCCAAGATGCGATCCACTGCCTTCCTTGCTTGCACCGTTTCCACCGCCTTGTGCCGCAACCCGTATACCTGCTTTCTCTTTGCCTTGCATCGAGCTGTGTAGCACGCGACGTACCCAGCGTTAGTAACCCGGAAGGCCGCATGTGATGGACGGTCGTGCCTTGAGCAGAGGCCTCTGCTTCAAAGCACGGCAACCCCGTGTTGCAACCTAGTTACTACACCATGGATATCGTCGTATTGCTAGCACTTGCTCCACCGTGCTCCCGAGCACGCCTTACTGCATCACCATCCTTTTATCGACCACGAGTCGATCCTTTCCCTCTCACGGTGCTGCCACCGCACGCCTTGTTCTGATAAAGCCTTGCCTGACTCGATTCGCCTTACTCCTCTCTCTTCATCCTCTGAGTTTCCGCATCGTTGCACCTATCTGTTGCGCTAATACCTTGCAGGCGCAATCACCAAGGCCCTTAGCCTTTGACCGGTAACCCAACCTTGTACTAACCCTTCTCCCTAATTTGTTTTCTAGTATACAAAGCTAGTAGCTTAAAACTACTTTAATATAAAACTAATTACTTTGATTTCCTTAAATTAAACTAGTGCTGCTTGTAGCTAGTTTGGATTTATTTGGTTCTTTAATGTTTCTCTTTGGAGTTTATTTGCAAATAGATCCTCGTTGTTTATTTATATGTCCGAATCTAGGATTTTCCCGGAGCCGAGGAGACAAGCCAGAAGATCAAGTACGGCTGCGGAAACTACGACAACTACTTACACGCAGGTGTTCACGCCCGACCATTCTTTGAATGCCCATTAGGCATGGCTATTAGAATTGCTAGTGCTTTACTTACTGCATAGTGATGGGTATGATGAAACCGTGCATAGCCTCTTTTACATACTTGTCCTTGATTGACCTACTACTACTACTATGCTATGTATGCGTGATGATACGCTGAGCTTGCTATGTATGTGTTGGGATATTGTGGTAGTTTCTTGGCGTGTGTTGGGAAAACCGGCAGGAGAAGGTGTTTTGGGATACTTTGGCGGGGGTGAGCTCGAGACAACCCGGTCTGGGATCGGGGGCCAGGGATCGTCTTCTCGGACGTTGCCCAATGTGGTGCCTATGGCGGGTACATTGTTTTAGGAGCACAGGTGTTGGGGATTTCGTGATGACTTGGAGGATATGAGCTCGCCCCGGTCTGAAACCGAGTGGGTCGCCTGTTACGCGGGACTTTCGTACACACCACCTCGCCGAGAGTGGGGATAGGGCCGTTCGACCCTAGCAAGTGCGGTACCATACCTGCCAGCAGGATAGCGGGGTATCAGTGGGGGAGAGGTGGGAGTGAGTCCACCCTCTCAGTGCGACTCCCGTGTGGCCACACGGGGGCATTTTCACAGTTCTGGGGTGGTCTTCTGCGGGGGACCGCATCGAGACCCGGATGCAGGATGGAACCGTAACTCCTAGGTGTTCGTTCGGTAGGATGGGCTCAGTCGACTTGCTACCGTCGGGTGCCATTCCGAGTTGGGTACTGGTGTACACGCTCTACAGAGTTTAGATCTATACGTATAGCCGCGTCCTCGGTTATGGACATGCCCGTTGTTTCTCCGACTCTTACGTTTTGGGATTTCTACCTCCCCCTTATAGGATGAGAGTGTATGGTGAGCCGTGTTTGTATTCGCGGAGAGGAGAGTTGCTCCCTCTACCTCGCGGATCCGAGTGCAATCATTGAGGTGCGAGGAGTGGGAGTTCTCGCACCGACCCTAGATGGAGATAGGTGATGGTGTTGGTGATCTGGGTGACCAGGTGTATCCGTTTGCGGATGAGAGATATGGGATTTGGTGGGAATTGGAGATTCTATTCTTTATGAGATGCTGCTGCTGCTGCTGCTGCTTAGGAAACCCCAGCTCTTACCTCATACCTTTTTATACCTTTAGAGGTAGGCCACTTAAAGCTTGCATACGGTTGGTGACGTGAACCTATCCCATTCCTTGGGGATAGATTGTGAGTGTGCAGGACTGGACTCGGAGCGAAAGTCCATTAAAGAAGAGTCCATGGAGGAAGGGTTCGTCGCTTCGCTCAAGGATGCCTGTGGTGAAGATCGAGGATGAAGCCCTGAAGCCTTAGCTACCGCTGCGGAGTTTCTTCTTGTCATTTAGCCCAAGAGGCTTGTACTTAAAATCGTATACCGAGTGGTAATCGGTTGTAAATACTAAGTTTTGTACTCTGATTTCGTTGTATGACTGTGATATTTATTTGTGATGAATGCCTGTGCGTGATAGCGTCTGATCCAGGGACTATCACGAGACAGAATGCTGGGTTTTCTGTTTTTGAAAACCCAGGGCGTTACAGGTGGTATCAGAGCCGTACTTGACCGTAGGACGAGCCCTAGCAATGGTCGATAGTTCAGGACAGCCTAAACATCCTTGATTGAGTTTATACTCATTGACTTTTATATAAACCCCTTGAATTCTACTATTACAACCTTGACTTTTCACTAACTAACTGACTTACTAACAACCCCTCTACCGTTGCTGACCTATGAAGAACAACAGACGTCGCCTGATCAAGAGCAAGCCATACTACAGAAGGAGGCCTCGTACAAGACAAAGGCAACCACTACAATGACAGCTATGAAGATTGGGTACAGGGAAAAGATGAAGATGACTCTACAGGACTTAACTGGACTATCCCCTGTTAAACCCTCAGTACAAGTTTACACCATCACAGCTGCCCTATAATGGAGTTCAGACTACCGAAGATGGAATAGACTGCCACCATGATGCCACATGAAGTCAGCATACAAGAGAAGCCACAAGAACAATAAGCACCCTTCCATTCCCCGTCTCCGCTCAGGACGAAGCTTGGATAACACCACTTTGAAGCTACTGATGAGATAAGATTCCAAGTGCGCCAACATAAGGAACTGGTGATCTACTACTTGGATTTGGCACACGTAAGCATGGTCGCAGGAGTCGGAACCCCTGAGATGCTCGTAGCTCAGCATTTGGATAAAGACCCGTCGACTTGAAGCTACACGAATAGCCGAGTCACAAAGGACTAAGATATTAAGATCAGCTGCAGCTACAAGAGGCAAATATTGGATTGAACAGCTACGACCACCCTGGGAGCAAGCATCAAATACTTGGAATCATGATTTGATAGGTATATGGAATTCCCCAGTGACGAGAAGTGTGAAATTGGGATGCTTGAATCTGGATCTCCCCAACCGACCAGAGATGACGATGGATCAAGATCAACAAATGAGAAACACGGGGCATGGATAAAATGATAAACATAGAGCACCCCTTTTGGAAGGGCAAAGCCATGAGGACCATGGACGAAGGAGAGTAGTCCAACTAAGATGGAGTATCTGAATTGGGAGAATTGGAAAAGGAGCATTGGATTAAGATCAAGAAGATTTTAGCTCCCTCCCACAGGAACCCATGATCCTCCTAGGCTACGAATGGAACCTCCTCAGTCGGAAAGATGATTTCGGTAATTGGTCCCTAACCTGGAGGTTTGTGAAGGAAGCAATAGCTACAGGATGTAACATCAGAACTGTACGAGTCAGGTGGACGACAAAAAGTCGTGTGACCTAGAGAGGATTATGGAACACAACTTACGGGTCCTCGATCAAGCCAGCTCGGCGAAGACTTTCGCCAGTCTGCTTCAGAAAGTTCAACACCAAGAAGTCAAATGGAATGTATCCTTTTCTAGTGATGTAACTCTAACAATAGAGAAATCCCCCAAATACCCACGATATACTAGTAAGCTTCTACCTGGTGTAATCTCGGAGGTCATAGGAGTCAGCCTCGGGATACACATTTGTTTGGTGCGTTGCTTGAGTGATTGGATCTTTATGATCTTATGGTTGTTATGCCTCTTCATGTTTGTGTGGAATTGTATTGAGTGCTTTGCTTGCTAGATCTTTAGATGACTCTTTTAGAGGCCTTAACTTCCCATCCTACAAGATCAAGAGCTTGAAGAATGAAGACCGATGTGTCGAGCATACGACAAGACCGATCTTCAGAAGAAGAGAAGAACTTCTTGCAACCTCGACAAATCAGACCAAGGTTTTAGATGAGTTACCCGAAGATCACTGGAATCAAGTTCGCAAACTAGAGAATGAGTACCAGAGAATTTGAAACCTCGAAAGCTCAGAAATGCATGTACCTCTATGGAAGCATATATTGGTTAAGAGTAGACGAGTACCCTAAGATGTCAGCAACTACTGGACACAGATTATCTGTTCAACCTCGCAGTTGGAACCTACCTATTGGAGAATAAATAAGAAGAGATTGCTAAGCATACCAGAGTAAGGTAAGTGTGACATCCACGTGAAGATTCATCCCAAGAAGTTGGAACCAAATTGACTAGTGTGAGATTCCGGGAGGGAAGAATTACTCGCACAGTCAAGGGATTGCTGATAACCCCTCGTAACATGGACTGTCGTGAATGGGAAGTAACCATTCATAGTGTTTACGACCAAGAGCTAATTGGACATGTCTGATGTTGCTAACCCTCTGGCAAGAATCGTCGGAGACAAGATAAACCAACAGATGGATTACTATAAGAATGGCACCCAAAGAGTGATAGAGATTACTGAGCACTCAGAGATGTTCTGGGAGTTGAGAAATCGCCCAGGAATTTTGAGGAATCGTTGATTAACCACACAAGACCCTATGATGGAATTCAAGTATTGCAATAGGGCCCACTTTTTGGATAAGCTTAAATGAATAAGCTGAGATATTTCCTAAGTCACGGGATGACTGACTACGTAAAGGAAGATGTGCTCACCCGAGTGCAGCCAATCCTCGAGAGTGCATGCTGTAGGAGGAGCGACTGCACTAATGATTTGAGAAGATCAGTATACCTACCTTCGGAACAAGGGATAATATTTTATACCTTCAACATATCCGAGATGGATATGGCTTCAAGAGGATATCTTGGATAAACTAGGGAAACCTAGAGGAAATATGAGACCAGGGATGAAGAAAAGATACTTCTGAGACTCCACTTCTGCTAGGCGTACCTCTTTTGGATAAGCAATCAAATTTGGACCAAGATAATAATATACTTATGGGTACGTTAAGAGTACAAGCTTCGGTATATGACGACTTTGGATAAGAGCTTGCTATAGACAAACCATCTACGTACCGGCTGCAAGTTAGGCTCAGAGATATCGCCGGAGATACAGACCTCTGCTAGGCATAAAGTATACGACTCCCTCATATGGAAAGAAGTGGGAGACTCGTGCCTAATTGGAATAAAAGTATTTAATGGACGCTATGAGAATATGACCCCGTTCATATGGAATAGTATTGGAATAAGCTTGGTTGATAAGAAGACTGTAACCTCGAGTGGGAGGACTGGAATAATATGAGACAACCGTGCTCTGACTTGATCTAAGGTCACCAAACTTGTGTGGCACTGCTGGAAGAGATAAATTGAGATAAAGGAAGCTCTAGCCTAAAACTTGGAACTTGTCACGAGCTGGAACAAGAGTATAGCTCCCGAGATACCCGGATCGTACATCGCAAGTGCTTATGGATGCTAACGCACGAGAACCTGCAGTAGCACTTGGCACCGAAAGCCCCCTTGGGAATGAGAGATGCGGAACCTAAGACATCTTGTCGACTAAACTTTACGACGTCAAGGACATCAACAACTCGAAGACCTACCAGAAGGAAGACCTTCACCACCCCCGGTACAAGCTTAATCTCGAGGACGAGATTCTTTTGAGGGGGGGAGTCTGTAACATCCCTGAAATTTGGATGTTTTTCTATGAGTGAATTTTCGCAAAATTTTAAAACTTTTTGATTGAACATGTGTGTCCCCAAATTTTATCCCACATTGCTAGCTCTCAACTCAAATTCCAAATAAAATAAAATCATATAAAAATTATTTTCAAATTAAGGTGTAATTGTGATTTGGATTTTCTTGGATTTTATTTGGAGTTCACATGTGTGGAGTTTGAATTTGAATTAGATTCAAATTCAAACTTATATATCTAAAACCACGATATATTTTGAAAACCTTTAACTAACTCTAACATCTAACCCAGCCCACCTATGGAACCCAAACCGGCCTACATAGCTAACCAGGCCAACCCACCTTCCCTAAACCGCCAAGCCCAGCAGGCGGACCAGTTCGCAGCCCAGCTAGGCCCAGCTCGCACCTTTCCCCTTTACTCTCACCGCCAGGCGGGGTCCACACGTCAGCCGATCTGTTCACCTTTCTTCCTCCTCTGTCCGTACGCGCCCCGCACGCGCTGTGCGCGTGAGCACCCGATGGGACGCGCTCGCCGCGCTGGCACGCACGTCGAGCCGCGGAGCGCCCTAGCCCCAGCCTCGGATGCTCCTCCAGGGGGAATTGACCCTTTGCCCCCTGTACCGCGCCCTCGAACCCTAGGGGCGGGCCGCAGGATTGCAGCCACGTCGCCGCCATGGCTCAGGCGCCATGGATGGCCGCGAGGCAGAATTGCCCTCGCGCCGTGCCCGCCGCCGCCTTATAAAGGCCGCTCAACCCTGAAGGACCGATTAGGCGAACCAGAGAGGGGGGGAGTGAATGGGAGCCGATAAAAATTCTTCTCGAAGGAGATGAGAACTCCAACAAGACGAACACGGCTTCCAACTCACGTCTCCGACCCAACTACCCAAGTTGGTCAAGACCACGCAGCCACTAGAGTGCTACTGGTCCTAGGAACCAACACTCAACCTTCCTAGCCAAAACTCACCAAAGCACACAGCGGAAACTTGCACGGCTTGCTGCCTGTGCTACACCGGTCAGACCGATGGCCTGCGCCGGTCAGACCGGTGGCACCGGTCAGACCGGTGGACAGAGCCGGTCAGGCCGGTGGCTACAGCAGCCGCACAGCAAACGTTCCAGGAAGCCTCAGTGAATCCTCTAGGCCCTGGAACAAAAACCACCACGAAACACAACCTGTGAGGAAGAAGAACCCCTCACAAATCCTAGCAAAACAACTCCAAACACTCCAAGAACTGAGCAGCAGGACCACGGGACAAAACCACACGGACAAGGCTGTTCCCCGAGACAAAAACCCACAAAGGGCTAGCACCGGTCAGACCGGTCAAGAGCACCGGTCAGACCGGTCGTGCCTGGGCAGCTCGGGATGAACAGCGCCCGCGAGTCAACTCCTCCAAATCCAACTCCCGATCTCCCGATTCGCTCCACGGTTTTGCACAAGACTTTGGGGATAGTAGGAACACCTCATGGGTACTCCATAGCCAAGATTTGGTCCACCAAAACTTGTCAAATCAAGAGGAATCGAAGGAATCCCACCAAGAACGCCTCTAACCCTAGAGCCACGAAAACCCCAAAATCGAGCCCCTTTGCTCACGGATTTGGAAGGGGAATCAAAGGGAAAAGAACCACGAAGGGTTCATGCATACATCCCCCACCAAATCCCAAAGAGAAAGGCCTCGAAATCGCTCCAAGAAAATCGCCAAGAAAAGGCTCCGAAAATCACCAAAAAGGAGAAACGGGAAAGACACATCCAAGCCTTGAGGAACCACGCCGAATCATCTATACATATCAAAGAGGTTCATACAAGGTCTAGCTTGCCGCCCGATCATCCTTCCCTCTCACAAGATCTCACCATGAAGCTCTCAAGCTAGTCCTACGAAAATCCTAAGAAAATAGGAAGGAAAATAGGAAAACCAAATGAGCTAGGGTTCCAAGAGATGGCTGCCATCCTCTCACCACTTGGGTTATATGGAGGCAACCGAAAGACTAAAATACCCTTACTAGCTAACTAGGGATACATGCCCCTCGAGGGCGAAATTGGAAGTCTTTGTCTTCGCACCATCGGACGGATGCCCAGCGACCGCAAACTTGCTTAGCCTCGACGCAAGCCTTGCGATCCCGACGCGTGTCCTCCGCTTCGAAGATTCCGGACTGCGTCGTCGCACACCGGTCAGACCGGTGCTCCTCACCAGTCAGACCGGTACCCACCGGTCAGACCGGTCAGACCCACCGGTCAGACCGGTCTGGAGCTGCTGCACCTCCGTCTTCGGTTCTTCGGTCTTGGCTTTGTGGATCAACCAAGGAACCCAGTGGTTTTCTGGTGAACCACCGGAAACCCCGCGAACTCGGTGTAGCCTCCGCCAATCACCACTCATGACTCGGCTCCCACGTAGTCCCGGCTCGACCTTGGTTTTGAGGCTCAACCAAGAAACCGTCCATGACTTCATCTTGCCGTTCTTGCCACCATGCGGCCCGCACTTGACCCCGCTGGCCACCGGGTCCCTCGAACCAAGCCTACTTGTCTTCTCCACACCTGGAGGCCTCACCGGCAACGACCTTTCACGCTTGTTCTTCACCTGCACCTGCACCAGTCAAGCCGCAACCTGCACCTGCAATACTTAGCCAAGAATCAGTCCACACCACGTTGTCAATCACTCATCACACCAGGAAGCGACCATCCACCGGTCCTCGAACCACACCTGGCTCTCAATCTCCCCCTTGATGAGTGCATTGACAACACACACGTTTTGGTAACCAAGAGAAAAGGAAAAGAAAAGAAACGACTAAAAGAAACTCCAACAAGCGATCGAAAGCCAAAGAAAAGGCAAAAAACAAGATCACTTGAAGAAGACAAGTCTCGGACCCCTTAGGCAAGGGCAACGGCTCGACACATCCGAGACAAAACATGCTCAAGCAAAGAGCACAAACCATCAAACCAAAGCTCGAAAACCACAAAGAGCTCCCCCTGCACACATGCAAGCTCCCCCTGAACCGATGCAACTCCCCCTGGACAAATGCATGCGAACCACTTCACAAAACAGAGCAGCTGCAACAGCTCAGCTCTGACCGGTCAGACCGGTCGACACCACCGGTCAGACCGGTGGGCAACATGTGAATAGGACCAGCACTCTGACCGGTCAGACCGGTGACCTCAACCGGTCAGACCGGTGCACAACAGAGCCCAAAAATAGCTCTCGAAACCACCTGAAAACCTTCCAAATGCATTCAGTAGGCCAAAACATGCTCAAACTTCTCCCCCTTGTTGACAATGCATGAATCAAGCCAAAAATGCAAAAAATGCAACCTAGAGCTTCTCAAATAGACAAAATTCAACATAGGATGCTACACATGTCCAAACGAGCAAGTTAGATACTCTATAGCTTCGTAAAGACATAAACTACATGATCACCAAGTTTCACAACCATTGGGCGAAGCTAAGATAGAATTTAGCAATTTTGCGAAAAATCACCCTCTCATGAGCAAAGTCCTAAACATGAGCAAAACATGTCAAAATGGCAAAGCCACACAAACTTCATGCTAGGACAACCATTCTAAGCATAAGACCATCATAAACACCCACAAGCACCTCATGTCATGTCAAAGCCACCGAGCCATGTGCCTACTTCTATATATGAGACTTCTCATTGGTAGGCATCATGCAACGATTTAGCACCCAAAGCAAATTAATAAAATTAGCACATATGACATGGGAGCACATTTTTCAAGCAATTTACATTTCATTTTCAGATTTATAATTGGTACATGAAATGTCTTTGCGACAAAAAGGAACTTATGCCCCTCCACAAGATGAAGCATGGGGGCTAAACATTCATGATGGCAAATGAGCCTTTGACCCCATATGATCAAAATAAGCTATCCAACCACAAATTAAGCATAGCCAAGCCACTAAAACATGTCAAGATCATGTAAAGACATTTACTCACAAGAGAGCATATATATGAAATTTTTCAAAAAACATAGCCATCAACCATGGATACAAACCAAGATTATCAAGAGCTAAGCCAAACTAACCATAGCTTACCAAATTAGCTCACAAAGACATATATGTCATTCCATGGTGAACAATGTGTATAAGAGAAGCCTTTCCTAAACAATGCATATGATACAAAATGCATGCAACCTAAGATACAAAGATGCCTATACATCATGTAACATATGCCATGCCAAATGCAAGAAATGCACAAAGGAAAGCTATACATATGCTACAAAGGAGCTCCCACACGCCAACTCAAGAAATCAAACAAACACCAAGCTCCCCCCGCAAACGAGTGAAAGTTGCTTGATCTAGGGGTTTGGTGAAAATATCGGCGAGTTGTTCATGTGTGGGTACATGGATCAAAGCTATCTTCCCTTTCTCTACGTTGTCTCTCAGAAAATGATACCTCACTTCTATGTGCTTGGTTTTGGAATGGAGCACTGGGTTCTTTGCAACGCTTATGGCACTGGTGCTATCACATTGAAGTGGGACATGGGTATACTCCTCACCAAAGTCACTCATGGTGTATGTAATCCAAAGGAGCTGAGAGCAACAACTAGCTGCGGCCACATACTCTGCCTCGGTAGTGGATTGAGCAACACTCGACTGTTTGCGGGAAGACCAAGATACCAAAGAAGAACCCAAGAACTGGCAAGTCCCAGAAGTGGACTTCCTATCCAACCGACACCCGGCAAAATCCGCGTCTGAAAATCCATGAAGTGCCAAAGAAGAAGACGCAGAGTACCAAAGGCCAAAGTCGGGAGTGTGTCGCAAATACCTGAAAATGCGCTTGACTGCTTGCCGATGCGAAGTCCTCGGAGAAGCTTGAAAACGAGCGCACAGACACACCGAGAATTGAATGTCCGGCCTCGTCGCCGTCAAGTAGAGGAGTGACCCGATCATGCTCCGGTACTCCTTCTGGTCCACGTGTTCACCTTCCTCGTCCGCATCAAGAACTGTAGTCGTACTCATAGGCGTCGCCATGGCCTTGGAGTCCTCCATCTTGAACTTCCTCACAATGTCCTTGGTGTACTTAGCTTGGTGCACAAATGTTCCTTCCTTTGATTGCTTGATTTGTAGCCCGAGGAAGAACTGTAACTCGCCCATCATGCTCATCTCAAATTCCCTGCTCATGTCTTCTGCAAACCTTGCAACAAGAGAGTTAGACGAGCCACCAAAGACAATATCATCCACGTATACCTGCACAATCAGGATATCTCTGCCCTGCCTGAGGAGAAACAAGGTCTGGTCGACCTTCCCCATCTCAAACCCTCTCTCAAACAGGAACCCCCTCAACCTACCATACCAAGCTCTAGGCGCCTGCTTCAACCCATACAGCGCCTTCCTCAACTTGTATACCCGGTGAGGGTACTTCTCACTCTCAAACCCCGGTGGTTGCCTCACAAACACCTCTTCCTCCAATACACCGTTCAGAAACGCACTCTTCACATCCATCTGGTACAACTTGAACCCTTTAGCCACGGAAAAAGCTAGAAGGATCCTGATCGCCTCCAAACGAGCTACAGGAGCGAAAGTCTCCTCGTAGTCGATCCCCTCTTTCTGACTGTACCCCTGAGCAACAAGTCTCGACTTGTTCCTCACCACTTCTCCTTTCTCTCCCTCTTTATTTTTCCACACCCATTTTGTCCCAATCGGCTTACACCCTGGGGGAGGGTCAACCAACACCCAAACTTGGTTCCTCTCAAAATTCTCCAACTCCTCATGCATCGAGTTAACCCAATTATGATCAGATAACGCATGTCCAATGTCCTTGGGCTCAAAAGTGGCAACAAAAGCAGCATGAGCGAAATGAGAATTGTTCCGAACCCTCGACCGTGTAGTACGTTCATTCATGTCGCCGATGATTCTCGAAGCTGGGTGATCCACTTGCACTCTTCGAGGAGGTTCTCGCCTTGATGCTACCTCCCCCTCAACAGCAGCTTCGCCTTGATCTGGGTTTGTCGTTGTAGGTGTGGGAGAGGGTCCATTCTCGATCGTCGTCGAAGTAGTAGGTACATGTTCAGCCGCGGGCATCACACCGCCATCTTCATCATCTCCATGTTCATGCTCCTCCTCCTGAAAGATCTCCTCGCCAAGTTCGTCGTCACCTGCACACTCAAAAACAAGCTGACTACGTGGCTGTGTCTCGTCGAAGGTTACCTCGCAAGTCTCCACGATTTGGTTAGTTTCAAGATTGAGCACACGAAATGCTCTAGAATGAGATGCATAACCAAAGAAAATACCATCGACAGACCTAGCCTCGAACTTGTCCAACTTCTTCCCTTTCTTCAGAATGAAGCATTTACAACCAAAGACATGGAAGTGACTCACCTTGGGTGTGCGACCGTGCATCAACTCGTAACAGGTTTTCTTCTTGTGAACCCTGAGGTAGATCCTGTTCGACACATGGCACGCGGTGTTGACCGCCTCAGCCCAGAACCTTCTCGGAGTCCTATGCTCGTCGAGCATCGTCCGAGCCATCTCGCACAAGGTCCTGTTTTTCCTTTCCACCACGCCATTCTGGGGAGGCGTATACGGACTCGAAAACTGATGTTCAAGACCCAAGTCATGGCAAAAGGTTTCGAAGCGAGAGTTTTTGAATTCCGAGCCATTATCACTGCGGATCGCTCGTATGGCATCTCCGTGCCTCTCGTTTCTTAACCTCAAGACAAGATCTCGAACAAAACCAAACGTCTCCCCCTTCTCCTCAAGAAAGAACACCCACGCATACCGAGAGTAGTCGTCCACCACAACAAGGACATACCACTTCCCACCCGCAGATCGCACACGAGCTGGGCCAACAAGGTCCATATGGAGCAGCTCGCATGGACGCTCAGTCATCACATCGGTGAGAGGCGGGTGAGAAGAGGCTACCATCTTGGCATGCCTACACGGCGCACAAACCAACTCTTTCTCAAACCTCAATCGTGGCAATCCTCGGACCAAATTGAGTTTACTCAAGCGAGACAAAAGGTCAAAGCTCAAGTGACCCAACTTCCTATGCCACTTCCACAACTCACTCGAAGAACCAGCCAAGAAGCAACGCTCCACACCAGAAGACTGAGAAAAATCAGCTCGGAACACCTGACCCTCGGGAACGACCATGCAAACAAGATCCCCCCGAGAATCTAAAATCCGAGAACCACCAGGCCGAAACAACACCTCAAAACCCTCATCCAACAACTGAGACACAGAAAGCAAATTGTATCCAAGCGATTGAACAAGAGCAACACGCCTGAGAGTGATCTTATCGCTTACCTTAATCTCACCTTCTGACAGCACACGCCCTCGCCCATTGTCCCCAAAGGTGATGTACTTCTTTGTCACCACCGGGACGAGACTTGAGAACCACCCCTTGTCTCCGGTCATATGCCTCGAGCAACCGGAGTCAATCAACCAAATGTTCTTCAAGTCTCCCACCTCATCCTCGGAGTCAGAGTCCGAGTCACTCTGGTGGCTCTTCTTGCTGCCGGAGCTACGGGCCATGCCGCAGAAGCCATCTTTCGCGAAGCAGCTCAACCCGCTCAAGTTCCTGGATGACTTCTTGTTCTTGCGCCGATCACCTTCATCTTCACTGCTACTCGAGCTTGAGGAAGAGTAGGCGGAGCTGGAGTCGACGTCGCTCGCTCCGACCATTGCTCGGGCCTTCCTGCCGCGGCCATCCTTCTTCCTCGACCGTCGCTCGTCCTTGTGCTTGTTCTTGTGCTTGTGATCGCGCCTCGATCGGTACTTGCCATCCTTGCTCGATCGGTGCCTGTAGCCGTCCTTGTAGCCGTCCTTGTTCTCCATCTTCTCCGGGCAGTCGGCAACGAAGTGTCCTGGCTTGCCGCACTGAAAGCACGTCCGTGCTGTCCTCCTCGTGTTCACCCGGTTCTCGTGCAGCCTCTCGAACCGCCTGGTCAGCAACGCCAGCTCGTCCTCTCCAAGCACGTCGAACTCCTCATCTGGCAAAGACATCAAAGAAGACAGAGAGTACATCCTGGAAGATGCGTTAGACTTAGCTCCTTTGCCACTGACGAGAGCGAGACTATGAGAATCAGTCGGGCTCTCGATCTTGGCTGTCATACCACGGTCCAACTCAGCCGACTTGAGCTTCGAGAACAGCTCGTTCACCGTCAAGGTGTCATACTTCTCGGACTCAACAATAGCCTCAAACTTCCCGTCCCATACGGTACGATCCAACGAGTGCAAGAGCTTCACGGCTCTATCATGATCATTGTATGGGAGGACGTCCACATTGGCTCTCATGTTGTTCACAACGACCGTAAATCGCTGGAAAAGGGCATCGACGGACTCGCCGGGGAGATGAGTGAAGTTCTCGTACTCTCTCCGGTAAGTCGCGTACATCCGAGCCTGAACCTGAGCATTCCCAGCATGAGCATCCTTCAACTGCTCCCAAATCCTACAAGCTAAGTCCTCTGTCTGAACCCGATCGAATTCAGGCTGACACAGAGCACGAAACAAGTAGTCGACAGCCTTGTTGTTGGCTTCGAACATATCCCTCGATCCTGGAGCAAGGAAGTTCATCGGATGAACATAAGCTGTGTTCACCGTGACATCCCAAAGGATCTGACCCTTTCCGCGGAGGAACGCCGCCATCCGCCTTTGCCACATCTGGTAGTTCTTCCCATCGAAGTGCGGAGGACCCGAACCCCGTTCCTGGTACGCCATCTTTGGATCTTAGACTGGTAAGAGTCAATAAAGACCCGAACCTGCTCTGATACCAATTGAAGGACCGATTAGGCGAACCAGAGAGGGGGGGAGTGAATGGGAGCCGATAAAAATTCTTCTCGAAGGAGATGAGAACTCCAACAAGACGAACACGGCTTCCAACTCACGTCTCCGACCCAACTACCCAAGTTGGTCAAGACCACGCAGCCACTAGAGTGCTACTGGTCCTAGGAACCAACACTCAACCTTCCTAGCCAAAACTCACCAAAGCACACAGCGGAAACTTGCACGGCTTGCTGCCTGTGCTACACCGGTCAGACCGATGGCCTGCGCCGGTCAGACCGGTGGCACCGGTCAGACCGGTGGACAGAGCCGGTCAGGCCGGTGGCTACAGCAGCCGCACAGCAAACGTTCCAGGAAGCCTCAGTGAATCCTCTAGGCCCTGGAACAAAAACCACCACGAAACACAACCTGTGAGGAAGAAGAACCCCTCACAAATCCTAGCAAAACAACTCCAAACACTCCAAGAACTGAGCAGCAGGACCACGGGACAAAACCACACGGACAAGGCTGTTCCCCGAGACAAAAACCCACAAAGGGCTAGCACCGGTCAGACCGGTCAAGAGCACCGGTCAGACCGGTCGTGCCTGGGCAGCTCGGGATGAACAGCGCCCGCGAGTCAACTCCTCCAAATCCAACTCCCGATCTCCCGATTCGCTCCACGGTTTTGCACAAGACTTTGGGGATAGTAGGAACACCTCATGGGTACTCCATAGCCAAGATTTGGTCCACCAAAACTTGTCAAATCAAGAGGAATCGAAGGAATCCCACCAAGAACGCCTCTAACCCTAGAGCCACGAAAACCCCAAAATCGAGCCCCTTTGCTCACGGATTTGGAAGGGGAATCAAAGGGAAAAGAACCACGAAGGGTTCATGCATACATCCCCCACCAAATCCCAAAGAGAAAGGCCTCGAAATCGCTCCAAGAAAATCGCCAAGAAAAGGCTCCGAAAATCACCAAAAAGGAGAAACGGGAAAGACACATCCAAGCCTTGAGGAACCACGCCGAATCATCTATACATATCAAAGAGGTTCATACAAGGTCTAGCTTGCCGCCCGATCATCCTTCCCTCTCACAAGATCTCACCATGAAGCTCTCAAGCTAGTCCTACGAAAATCCTAAGAAAATAGGAAGGAAAATAGGAAAACCAAATGAGCTAGGGTTCCAAGAGATGGCTGCCATCCTCTCACCACTTGGGTTATATGGAGGCAACCGAAAGACTAAAATACCCTTACTAGCTAACTAGGGATACATGCCCCTCGAGGGCGAAATTGGAAGTCTTTGTCTTCGCACCATCGGACGGATGCCCAGCGACCGCAAACTTGCTTAGCCTCGACGCAAGCCTTGCGATCCCGACGCGTGTCCTCCGCTTCGAAGATTCCGGACTGCGTCGTCGCACACCGGTCAGACCGGTGCTCCTCACCGGTCAGACCGGTACCCACCGGTCAGACCGGTCAGACCCACCGGTCAGACCGGTCTGGAGCTGCTGCACCTCCGTCTTCGGTTCTTCGGTCTTGGCTTTGTGGATCAACCAAGGAACCCAGTGGTTTTCTGGTGAACCACCGGAAACCCCGCGAACTCGGTGTAGCCTCCGCCAATCACCACTCATGACTCGGCTCCCACGTAGTCCCGGCTCGACCTTGGTTTTGAGGCTCAACCAAGAAACCGTCCATGACTTCATCTTGCCGTTCTTGCCACCATGCGGCCCGCACTTGACCCCGCTGGCCACCGGGTCCCTCGAACCAAGCCTACTTGTCTTCTCCACACCTGGAGGCCTCACCGGCAACGACCTTTCACGCTTGTTCTTCACCTGCACCTGCACCAGTCAAGCCGCAACCTGCACCTGCAATACTTAGCCAAGAATCAGTCCACACCACGTTGTCAATCACTCATCACACCAGGAAGCGACCATCCACCGGTCCTCGAACCACACCTGGCTCTCAAACCCGACCTACCGCCTGGTGATCCCTTCTCCCATCTTGCTAGCCGCCGCCGCACTGGGGAATTTTCCCCCCAAATCCCCTGCCCCAGTCGAAGAAGCCAGAGAAGAAAAAGAATCGGAGGAGAAGAGAAGGAGGGGATGGAGTTGGACCTGCAGGACCAAGGGGAGGTCACTGCAGAACGTTGGGGCGCCGCCCTCGACGCCGTGAAGGCCGGAACGACCGCGCCCGTTCTGCTCTGTTCCGCGTCACCGCACCGCGCCACGTCGAGAGAGAAGACCGTCGTCGCCGATCGAAGCCGCGGCCACACCACCGTCGACGTCGTCACTGCGGAAGAGAGCCGGGCTCAAGCGCCAAGAAGACGACGCCGTCCAGGAGCTCCACACCTTCGCGGCGACTTCACCACCACGACATGCCGCTGCCGTACCTGAGGAGACCGCGCCGACGCCGAGGACAGGGAGCGCTGCATCTTCGTCGCTATGTACCACGACGCCCTGACGCCGTCGTCCAGGAGCACCGCGCGGCACCGGGAGGACGCTGAGTACCACGACGACCGCGAGTTGAACCACGACACCGAGCCGGCCTGCTCTGCACCACGTCGCCACGGCGACGACCCCCTTTCCTGCCTCGCCGTGACCCCCACGAGCCCGTTGGTGAGCCGCCTGACCGAGCCGCCCCTTTTCTCTGCTTGTCTGCCTGTGACGCCGGCCTTCGAGCCGTGCTCGTCTTTGTTTTCCCCCGGATCACCGAAACTTTGGATGGCATGCCGGAGATGCAAGTTTTGGCATGCCCATGACCTGCTCGACGCTTTGCGCATGGGCCAAACCTGTCTTGTTGAACCCGACGTGTTTGCTCTCTAACCTTTTAGCTTGCCCATCGATCTGTGACCCTCCAAGCCACTTCTTGCTTGCTGTGTCGCCAGTCTTCGTGCTGTGCTTGCACCCGTGAGGCCGTGACCTCTTGAACGCCAGTGGTAATCCATGGTCGCCTGCTCTGCAGCTGCCTGTTGAATGCCCACCTCGTGGTTGCTGCTTTGTGCGAGAAGAGCGCAGCCACCCGTTCATTCCCTTTGCTTCGCCTCTGTCCGGCCGTCGCGCCGTGATTTTCTGCAGGTGCCGCCGCCGCCCCGGTTCGCTGCAGGCGTGGCCAATGGCTGGCCATGCTGCTGCCGCAAAGTTGCTCGCTGCCGCCGTGCAGTGCACCCGCCGCCTGCAGCCATGCCGCGGACGAAAGGGTCCCGCGCCTGCGCGCTCGCCACCGCAAGCCGCGACCGCGCCGCTGACGCGTAGCCGCACGCCGAGCGCCGCATCGCGCCGACGACCCGCCGCACCTGGCCGGTTCCTGCGGCGCCGCGCGCATGTGCCGAACCCCAGAAGAGTAGGAGGACCAGTAGCAGACTTCATGAGATCAAGCCTTAAGGAGTTTCAGCTTTTCAGCCCATGGAAGCCTGTAGGTAGTTCAAGGTGGTTTTCTAGACTTTGGAAACCTTGGGCCAATCTGAGCCGGCTAAATGGGCCACTAACACTTTGGGCCCAACTCGCCCCACTAACCCACTGACCGCTGACGTCATGCTGACGTCAGCATGTTTTTAATAAAATTATTTTCTGATTTTATAAATGATTTAAGAAATGTTTTTTAAATCCCTTTTTCTTTAAAAATTCATAACTAATTATCCGGAGCTCCGAAAATTATGAAACCACTTGCGTTGGTTTCATAATTTCGAGACGCTCGCTGCTACCCTATCCTTATCCGCTCTTGCCCTTGAACCAAACCTCTTTTGCCCATGTGCTTGGAGAAGAATTCGTGGCCGATGCCTGCCACTGCGCTATTGTGGGTCCGGGACGCCGGATCCCCGCAACTAGCCACTGGCTTGCCACGGACAGGGATAACTTCCCCAAGATGCGATCCACTGCCTTCCTTGCTTGCACCGTTTCCACCGCCTTGTGCCGCAACCCGTATACCTGCTTTCTCTTTGCCTTGCATCGAGCTGTGTAGCACGCGACGTACCCAGCGTTAGTAACCCGGAAGGCCGCATGTGATGGACGGTCGTGCCTTGAGCAGAGGCCTCTGCTTCAAAGCACGGCAACCCCGTGTTGCAACCTAGTTACTACACCATGGATATCGTCGTATTGCTAGCACTTGCTCCACCGTGCTCCCGAGCACGCCTTACTGCATCACCATCCTTTTATCGACCACGAGTCGATCCTTTCCCTCTCACGGTGCTGCCACCGCACGCCTTGTTCTGATAAAGCCTTGCCTGACTCGATTCGCCTTACTCCTCTCTCTTCATCCTCTGAGTTTCCGCATCGTTGCACCTATCTGTTGCGCTAATACCTTGCAGGCGCAATCACCAAGGCCCTTAGCCTTTGACCGGTAACCCAACCTTGTACTAACCCTTCTCCCTAATTTGTTTTCTAGTATACAAAGCTAGTAGCTTAAAACTACTTTAATATAAAACTAATTACTTTGATTTCCTTAAATTAAACTAGTGCTGCTTGTAGCTAGTTTGGATTTATTTGGTTCTTTAATGTTTCTCTTTGGAGTTTATTTGCAAATAGATCCTCGTTGTTTATTTATATGTCCGAATCTAGGATTTTCCCGGAGCCGAGGAGACAAGCCAGAAGATCAAGTACGGCTGCGGAAACTACGACAACTACTTACACGCAGGTGTTCACGCCCGACCATTCTTTGAATGCCCATTAGGCATGGCTATTAGAATTGCTAGTGCTTTACTTACTGCATAGTGATGGGTATGATGAAACCGTGCATAGCCTCTTTTACATACTTGTCCTTGATTGACCTACTACTACTACTATGCTATGTATGCGTGATGATACGCTGAGCTTGCTATGCATGTGTTGGGATATTGTGGTAGTTTCTTGGCGTGTGTTGGGAAAACCGGCAGGAGAAGGTGTTTTGGGATACTTTGGCGGGGGTGAGCTCGAGACAACCCGGTCTGGGATCGGGGGCCAGGGATCGTCTTCTCGGACGTTGCCCAATGTGGTGCCTATGGCGGGTACATTGTTTTAGGAGCACAGGTGTTGGGGATTTCGTGATGACTTGGAGGATATGAGCTCGCCCCGGTCTGAAACCGAGTGGGTCGCCTGTTACGCGGGACTTTCGTACACACCACCTCGCCGAGAGTGGGGATAGGGCCGTTCGACCCTAGCAAGTGCGGTACCATACCTGCCAGCAGGATAGCGGGGTATCAGTGGGGGAGAGGTGGGAGTGAGTCCACCCTCTCAGTGCGACTCCCGTGTGGCCACACGGGGGCATTTTCACAGTTCTGGGGTGGTCTTCTGCGGGGGACCGCATCGAGACCCGGATGCAGGATGGAACCGTAACTCCTAGGTGTTCGTTCGGTAGGATGGGCTCAGTCGACTTGCTACCGTCGGGTGCCATTCCGAGTTGGGTACTGGTGTACACGCTCTACAGAGTTTAGATCTATACGTATAGCCGCGTCCTCGGTTATGGACATGCCCGTTGTTTCTCCGACTCTTACGTTTTGGGATTTCTACCTCCCCCTTATAGGATGAGAGTGTATGGTGAGCCGTGTTTGTATTCGCGGAGAGGAGAGTTGCTCCCTCTACCTCGCGGATCCGAGTGCAATCATTGAGGTGCGAGGAGTGGGAGTTCTCGCACCGACCCTAGATGGAGATAGGTGATGGTGTTGGTGATCTGGGTGACCAGGTGTATCCGTTTGCGGATGAGAGATATGGGATTTGGTGGGAATTGGAGATTCTATTCTTTATGAGATGCTGCTGCTGCTGCTTAGGAAACCCCAGCTCTTACCTCATACCTTTTTATACCTTTAGAGGTAGGCCACTTAAAGCTTGCATACGGTTGGTGACGTGAACCTATCCCATTCCTTGGGGATAGATTGTGAGTGTGCAGGACTGAACTCGGAGCGAAAGTCCATTAAAGAAGAGTCCATGGAGGAAGGGTTCGTCGCTTCGCTCAAGGATGCCTGTGGTGAAGATCGAGGATGAAGCCCTGAAGCCTTAGCTACCGCTGCGGAGTTTCTTCTTGTCATTTAGCCCAAGAGGCTTGTACTTAAAATCGTATACCGAGTGGTAATCGGTTGTAAATACTAAGTTTTGTACTCTGATTTCGTTGTATGACTGTGATATTTATCTGTGATGAATGCCTGTGCGTGATAGCGTCTGATCCAGGGACTATCACGAGACAGAATGCTGGGTTTTCTGTTTTTGAAAACCCAGGGCGTTACACACACGTACGCAAACCCCCTATGAGCACCTTTGAAGGACTGAGCACCGGCAGATCTGGAGATTTCCGAAGTCACCACTGGTGCCTCGTCGTCGACGGGAATGTCTCTTACCACTTAATACATAACACACCTCATCTTAATTATCCATCTAGGATAACATATCATATATCCAAAACATTATAAGTTTCATAAGAGGAAAAATGCATAGCTTTTTATAGAAATATCAAGGCAAGAACAAGAAGGCGTAGAGGTGATGGAATCGTTTTCCATATTTTGGCCCAATAGTGTAATTTAGGCTTTAGCCCAAAAATGTGAGGCAGGCCTCCATTTCAAACTCTGAAAAGGCCTCAAATGTCCTGCTTTTTAGAACTACACAGTGCAACGTAGACACTTACAACATGCACGCACACTCACTCTTATGAACACACGTACGCAAACCCCCTATGAGCACCTCCGAAGGATTGAGCACGGGCAGATCTGGAGATTTCCGAAGTCACCACTATGAGCACCTCCGAAGGACTGAACACCGGCAGATCTGAAGATTTCCGAAGTCACCACTAGCGGCTCGTCGTCGACGGAAACGTCGCTTACTACTTAATGCATAACGCCGGAAAATCCCAGAATAAATAAAAAAAAGTGCGAGCACCAGGATTTGAACTCTGGTAGGTAGCATCTCACTAGATCATCCTACCATTGGATTACAAACCCATTAGAGAACAAACAGTCTAGAAGACATTCCAATTCAGCTCAATTCCGAGATCCAAAAGCTCTAATACTTGGAGCTAGCCATTGATAGAGCATTTATCTGAATCAATTTGTTTATAATTTAGACTAAATATATATTTAAACTACTCCTACTTAATATTAATATTCAAATTACAGATTCAACGCGTATAATTAAGTTGAATAGTCTCAGGATTTAACGGTGTTTGTGCTTTCAGTGGTAGGCGACGTTCCCGTCGACAGCGAGGCGCCTGTGGTGACTTCGACAATCTTGAGGATTTGCCGGCTCAGTCTTCGAAGATGCTCCTAAGGGTAGGGTTTGCGCGCGTGTGTTCATAGGGATGAGTGTGCGTGCGTTGTGAGTGTCTCCGATGTACTGTGTAATTCGCAAAAAAAAAGTTGAATAGTCTTAATTAATCGAGCACTTTTATTCTTATTTTGCATCAAACATTTTAAGTTAATTTTTTTATCATTTTATTCTTTATTAAACTTTAAATCGTGCTCTCTCCATTTCGTCGTTTTGATTTTTTAATTCATAAATATTACACATAAAGCTAAAACATTTTAAATTTGGAGCGGAGAAAATTTTGACTTTCCTTCGGCACATGCTCACTTCATTTGAGACAGAAATTGTTCTGAAGCAACGATAATGAAAACCTCGATCAATCGCTTCATCTCTTTACTATCCGCAAATCTCAGGTTAGACAAAGGTGTATCTGCAAAAAAAAAGAACCACGCGCGCGTCTCCTCTTTCCTCGTCGTGCCGCGCGCATCTGCGCGGCCCCAACCTTCTAGAAGCTTCCGCGGGATCTCCTCTTGCCTCCCTCCATGGCGCCGCGGGGCCACCACCTGACGGAGGTGGCCCTCCTCGCGTCCGCCTCGGCGGACCTCGCCGCCGCGGGTGCGGGCGAGCGGGAGGGGTGGCTCGACGACCCCGCCGTGCTCCCCTCGCTCGGGCCCGGCGCGCGCGCCCTCGCCGTGGCCAGCGCGGTGCGGTCCGTGCTCGTGATCGTCCCGGTCGCCGGAGGTGGAGGCGGAGGGGTCACGGTGGAGCCCGCGCTGGGGCCCGAGGAGGGCCGGATCTCGGCCGTGGAGTGGGTACCGCTCACCGCGGAGGAGGACGGCGAAGGGGAGGAGGGGGTGGCAGTGGCGGTCGGCACGGACACCGGGTGGCTTCTGTTCTACTCGCTAGCCGGCGATCTACTGCACAAGCAGGTCGCTGATCCACCCAGTTCCCTCTCTGTAGATGTGCTAGTTTGAGAATTTTTCAGATAATCAGGTCTACGTTTTAGAATAGATTATCATATTATATATGCTAGGTTTTGTACGATATTTTAGGATTCACATTACTGAATGCTCTTACTAGGGTCAATAAGATGCAAGGATTTGCTTGAAATGTGGACTTGATTTTAGTGGCTATTAGTAAGCAGGGCTTGAAATGTGATGTGGCACATTCTTTGTTGAGTTGCTTGATGTTGTTAAGTTATTTCCCACTGGTTGTATCCCGCATTTCTGGGTTTTCATCTTTCATTTTAATATGATAATTGGCACTCCTGCTTGCTTCATTAAAAAGAAAAACTCTGCATTATCACTTTTGGATGGCACTAAAATGAACATGGGGCTTCTGAGTTAAGAAATTATATCAATAGAAAGCCTCTCACGAAAAGATGGTCAACAAGCACTATTTCGTTTTTAAGAGTTAGCTTTTTCTTCAAATAATTTGTGTACCCTTTGTTAGGTTAGTTCAAATCTGATGCATTGGATATGATAGAACCATATATGTTTCTTACTTCACACATAGTGTTTTATGACCAAATAACATCATTGTGGAGGAAAACAGGATGCTTTGTAATGTAGGCAACACATGTATTGTGCAAACAGAAATACTTAGGTCAGTCTTAGTGCACAGTTACGACTGAAAACTTGGTAACTGTGCTAGTGGAGTTTCATCCCCATGAAACTTCCCTCGCATCTCATGAAACTCTTTCATTCTCTCTCATCGCGACATCAACAAAATTTAATGCATGACACTCTCCATGAAACTCCATTCAGATTGGCCTTATTAGATTGCTCCGACTATCATTAATTATGTTGTTTATCTCCGATCTTCATCAAACATGCTTTGTTTTTTTCATTGCCTTCTTTGAATGTCCTTATTTCAGAGTATATATCCTGCAAAGATACTGAAACTCAACTTTCGTGAGCGGAAGGAGAACGCTTGGGAAGATTCAGGTTCAAATGAACTTTCTGTAGTTTTCCCTGGTGTTATCGCACGCTTCGATGGTGCTGACCTTCAGGTTTGTGTGAGAATCACCTTTATTTCTCTATTGGAAACAGAGAGTTTGGTGTTTAGTTGCCACCGTCACAATGATCAGGCTTTCTGTTTATGTTCAATAATAGTAATTGATTTTTTGGTTGCTCACAGAGGATTCTTCAAAAATCATTTCAAGATGTAAAATCCCGTCTGTGGAAAGATAAGTTTGAAGAGGAAGATGCTGGGGATGAAGGTTCCTTTGGAAGGATACCATTTCAGATTTGGAATGTGAGCAAGTTTGGTTCTTGTGCTGATGCTGCAATTGTTGGTCTGATGCCACCTCCCTTGTTAGAACTTCAGGTGACTTGTTCACGCATTATTCTTCTACTGTTGTTAGATATCACTCTTACATAAATTCATTATGCCTTTACCATTATTATTATGTTAGTTTTATTATATCATGTTTTGCTACCTTTAGTGGAAGTTTTCTGAAGCTACGATTATATTGAATTCAGCTGCTTTTATATTGCTGGGCAGTCAAGTCAGCGCCACTATTGTGCCATCACAGTTGGAGAGGATGCTGTAGTTTCAGCATATAGGTGAGTTTCACTACGCAGTGGCTTTGGCATTTCTGATTGAGGTGATCATGATACTAGCTCTGACATAGTGACATTGTTTGTCAGTCATTTCATTATGAGTTTCTGTGGATATAGTTTATCCATTCAAATTATATTACAAGTTTGCAACCAGATAACAGGAAAGTTAAGAATCAAATTATATGAATTGCAATCAGTTCAAATTAATGTCCATCTGTTCTGGATGTTGGTGAAGGAAAGTTAACACATTGCTGGCTCTACAGGCTATCAGAAGATAGAGGCAGGTCGATTGTTGGAGCAATTTTGTCAAGGGGTGTAGCTGTAACATTTTCAACAATATCATCTTTGTCGAAAATATTATGGCGGAGTGAGCCATCACCACCCAAAAAGTCACGGCCAAAGCCTCAATCCTTTGCAAAAAGTAATGGCTGTAGTTAAAATTCATTATCTTTTAAAAATACTGAATTTACTCCTCACAGCACCTATGCTGCAGGTTCACCCCTAACTTGCTTGAAAGACTCGCCAAGGAAGGGAGAACGGCTAACACTCTCCCCAAGTGGCACATTGGCTGCCATAACTGATTCACTTGGGCGGATTCTACTGCTGGACACTCATGCCCTTGTGGCTGTACGCTTATGGAAGGTAAACTTCCTGAGTTTATTCTTAAATTCTAATCTAAAAGAAATAATGAATTACTGAGTAATATATAATTTCCAATAGTTAAGATTATTGTCTTCTGGTGTGGTTGTTAGTTCAGTTTCTTTCAAAGCCATATTGATCCCTTTTATATTAGTTTGTTTTGCCTTATTTTGGTATATGTTTGTAGTAGTTGCTATGTCTAGACTAGTCTTTTTTAGGATTTAAAGGTTTTTTTTTTGTCTCCAGTAGGCTTTAGATCAGCAACCAGACAATTTGTGTCTTTTAAATGGAAAAGTCCATTTTACTCTCACCAACAGTTGGGTTTTTTTTTTCACCCTGTACAATTTGTGTTTTAAGCTTAAATTCTATGGGATGATTGTGACATCACACCTTTGGTGCCAAGTGTTTTAAGAATTTCCTGTGTTTAATTCGGAGGTTTGGAGAATCTGAATTGGTTTAATCTTAGAAGATGAAACTGCATGAATATTTATGAAACTAGTAACATGGCACGTGCGACACGCACGTGCTATATCCATAGGATCAATACAGTGAAGATTGGACTGTACATTGATTTGCTTCTTCCAGTCCTCTTTCTTTATCTTGACCTCCTTCTTCTCATCCTTTAAATTACAATTCACAAGCATGCTTCGTGATCTCTCTCAAGCACCTCCTGACAGTGAGATCTCCTGTTCAGTTCAAACAAACATACTATTAAAATTGTGCCATACAAAAGGATGATCACCTTTTCTCAAACCAAACTCCTATTAAATCTTTTGAATTTCTATATTGTGGGCCACCTCTTCTCTGTTGGTCGAGTTCAATTTCTTTCTCATAGGGATGATTATGGATTATCACCTTAATTCATTCGTCATGCCTTAATGCACGCGACAGTTTTCAAGACCGTCATGCAGCAACGCCACCTACTGTGACTCTCCCTCTCACCATCATTTTTCCAACTGCCACCTCTGGTCGCTCTCCCAACCGAAGTAACACAACACGTTCCCATGAAGCACCGAGCATCAGAGCATGCCACCAGGCACCAGCTGAGCTCCCTCATGTGGCCTCCTCTGCGCGCCACCTGCTCCCTCCCTGCTTTTCTCTCTCTGTCGGTGGACGAAGGCAATGCAACCAGCTGACTGAGCTTATCCTCCTGCACAGTTCACCAAAGCAAGGCAGCAAGGTCCACGAGTTTGGTTGTTTGAGCTCTTTCTTCCAGGCCACAACAACATGCAAACCCCTCTGTTTCTCCCATGCAAGCAAGTAGCGGGACGGCCAGCGGCGGGTGGCCAGTGGCTGGCACAGTGATGCAGCTGCCAGGCCAGAGTGGCCAGCGGCGGCAGCCATCCAAGCTAGGCGCTCAGGCCGGCGCAGTGTCCCAGGCTTGTGCTTCGCGTGGCTATGCCGAGCCAGGCCGGTGCGGCGCATTCACTCACCCCTTGTCTCGGGTCAGCCACGAATGTCGCGCTGCTCGCCGAGCTCCCCCATGGCCACGCGCCACCCATGTCGGCCTCACCCACCGCCCCGGGCCATGGCGGCGCCACCAGCCGAGCTCCGCCCAAGCCTCCTCCCGCCGCCGGTGGCCGCACCCTCAGCTCCTTGCTCCTGTCCCAACGTTGGTCCCGCCGGTCTCGCCTGCTTCGATGGTGGCGCGAGGTCTGGCGGATGCCTGAGGCGGAGCCCTGCGCGATGCTGCCGACCTGCGGCGGGCGAGCAGTGGCAGTGCCCCGTGCGACAGCCCAAGCTCCGGTCAGTGCCAAACCTCTCCCCAAACTGGCTTTTGCGAGCTCGTCTCGCACCACGGGACGGGGTGATGGACTCCTCCACACGCTGACGGGGGTAGAGACGAAGCAGGGAGGAAGCAGCGTCGGGCCGACGACGAAGTAGGGAGTGAGCGGCGGACCGAAGACTGCGGGATTTGGCGGCGGTGGAGCACGTGGGAGAAGGACCCAGCAGCAAAGTTGAGCTTCCCCATGAAGCTGTCCATGGACAAGCTGCAACAATGCCCAGACTTGACCCATCCTTCCTGTTCATGGACGTGGACTGGCTGTCCGCCTCGTTCTCGCTGCTATCGGCCGCGCTCCCAGCGCGCGTGCCGCTGGCGCGGCTGCCGTGGTCGTCGTGATGGTCCTCAGAGGAGTTGAGCGGGTCCAAGCCGTCCAAGTCCATGTATGCATTGACGATGTCGTAGAGGGCGGCGGCATCCCCGCCGTCCGATCTGCACCCCTCCGCCGCGATGGTGACCTCGTGCTTGACCGGCGCCGGTGGGGACAACGACGGGCTGAGCTACGCGAAGCCGCCGAAGGTCGCTGACTCGTTGTGGGAGCGCCGGTGGCCGCGAATGTCGCTGACTCGCTGTGGCAGTACCGGTGGCCGCCCGTCTTGGGCAGCAGCCCAAGCGGCGGTGGCGGCGGGTGTGGGTTGGAGCTAGACGATGGCGGGGACAACAGAACTGCTTGCGGCGCGGCGCCCAGATCAGCGTACGGCGGCGACGGGAGCGAGTCGAGCGAGAAGAAGAGCGGCTGGGAAAGCGAGCCCGCGTGGTGGCCCTCGCCCCTGGTGCGGGGATTTGGCTGTAGGGCGACGGGCCAGCGGGTGCGCCGGCGGCCGGAGCGACGGCGAGAATTTTTTTTTTGTCCGCACGAGATACATGATGGGTGGGCCCAGCGTGTCCGCAGCGGGTAGAAAAGTCCTCGGTGAGAAAAATAATTCGTTTTTGGCAGAAACGCTCTCCAAATTGCGATTTTTCGGTCCTTCCATAGTCCTTCCACCCTATCCACTTCAAAAAATATATGACGGGTGGGTCCGGCGTGAGGGGTACGGTGGACCCAATTTGGGTGAGAAAAGTTTTCAATTGTCTTCGCTCCTTATAGTATAGATAACTTATAAATATATTCTAACATAGAGTTTGACGCAATTTATCACCCATCAACAATTGAACTTCAAGCACAACATGTATGATGAGAATTGCGAAACGAAAGGTTTAAGTTTGGGGTAATGTAATGGACTTTTCCTTTCTGAAATATGTTTGTTTTGATTTAAGAAGGAGAAACAAGACCGGGAACCGGAGGGGGAAAGGGATTTTGTTTCGAACTAGATGTCCAGTGGTTCTTGTTGTTTCCGAACCTCGGTTTCAAAGATAAAAGCATAAAAAAATTAAGGGAGAAATCATGTCATAAAAATTTAAGGGCGGTTAGAGCCTGTAAGATTTTCCGCAGCTCTGCTGCATGTTCTAGGAAAAAAAGAATTATGTCATGAAGAGAGTCGAGCTGTAGAAAGTATCACCTGATAGATTTTATGTGCCATTTTTTGAACACTTTTTCTTGGTTGCAGTAGTGGACAGAACTTCTGTGCCATGCTGGAATCAATATTTTAGGTTGCTGCGCTGTATCCATGGTTTTTGAGGCGTTGTGTCCTGTGGTGTTGGGGGAGGCTTGGATACCTAGGCGCTTCCTAGTCACCAGGACATAACTAGGACCTTTTGGTGTCCTGTGAAGCCTGCACACCTAAGGTGACAACTTGAAAAACCATGGCTGTACCATCCTATCATAGTTGTAAATCGTGGTAGGATCAGGAGGGCGCACATAGAAAATATGATGGTTCAACTGTACTCTCTCATAGTCACATCCCATTCCTTTGAACAAATCTGCAATTGTGACTTGTGAGAGTAGTAAACCAGGATAATCATGTGCAGTCCTCTGATCATGCCACCATTTACCACTAGGTAGCATGGTACCATCCCATGCCACTGCAACTCAAGTGCTTGTATTTCTAGGGCAGCTCAAGACTCCATTACTTTGAGATGACAGGTTAGTATTTCAACCTAGATAGCAAAAGTGTAGACATTAAGGGGGAGAAATGTCATGTAGAAAATCATGGTAGGATCAGGAAGGTGACATACCATTTCAATCAAATATTTGATTGGTTGCAGCAGTTGATAAAACTTGTTTGCCATGCTGGCATAATTTTTGAGGTTGATGGGATGTACTGTCCTACAGTAATTGAAAATCATGGTAGGATCAGGAAGGTGCACATAGAAAATATTGTGATTCGTGCCATTGAGTGCAATGGATATAAAACTGCCGTTATGGGTTTGTGACCAGGGAAATCATAATGCACCTGCCACCATTTACAACTATGAAGGATGGTACTACCCTATACCATTGCAAGTTTATATTTAAATAAAAATGTTCTGCTAATTTTTCTTGACCTTCCTGATTTTACTTTTTGTTTAGTGTGGCAATTTATAATTGTCTACTAGGTTTGTGTTTAGGATTTTGTTAGTAATTTCATAGGCTGCTCCTTTTAAGAGTAGCTTGGGTACTGATGAGCACTTTCTCAGACAATGCTTTTATCCGCGACCTTGCAAAATTCAAGCTCATGCTTCTAAGGCATACTTTTTCACGAATATGCAGGAGAGCTGCATATCATTGCATTAATAGAAGGAGAGTTTTGGCCAAAATAGCCTTACACCACACACACACACACACACAGACACTCACACATGCTCCAAAAAGCAACGAGACCAACCAAGCTCACAACCATCAGCTAGTTGGGGAGCCTAGTAGCGACCATGGCACTAAGATCTTTAGCACCTGCAAGCATCCGAAATTCAGCTTCCTCCCGTGCAAGGAGGAGAGCTCTATTAATTCTAGGAGCAGTTCCATTGAACACCACATCATTCCTAGTCTTCCAAATACTCCATGTATCCAGCACAACCAAAGTGTTAAACCCTTGCTGTAAACTTGTGTGCAATCAGTCGCTACTCTGCTGCCACCAAGCGTAGAAGTCCACACTGTCAGCTTGTGGGGTGAGTTCTTGCAGACCAAAACCAGAAAACCACTCATTCCAAAACTGGCGGGCAAACACACAAGCTGAGAGGAGATGATTGATCGTCTCATCTTCCTGCTCACAGAGGGGGCAGCACTCCAGGTGAGGTAGTCCCCTGCGAGAAAGTCTATAGCTATCTACTTCTGCTGCAACCAATCTTTAAGTGGCCGCAGTTAACTGTATTTGATTATAGATCAGTATAACTCCTCAAGCATTTGATTTCGATTTTTGGATAAATAAATTGTTATCGAATCCCAAAAATGGATCAAAGAGTAGCCATTGAGTACTGTGCCTTTTTTTATGTATGTTAATTTTGGAATCCATTGCTTCGCACCAGAGCCCAGCACAGGTCATTGCCACTTAAGAACAGCAATGCAGCGAGTAGTTCATTTTGCAAAATCTTGAAATCAGACTGCCTTTTGGATGGTCATTTTTATATCCATTTCCAATGTATTTATAGGGCTATCGTGATGCTTCATGTCTGTTTGTGGAGATGCTTCTGAATAAAGACAAGGCTTCATCAAGTTCAATGCATATAGAATATACAAAGAGTGACTACTGTTTGTGCCTAGCAATCCATGCCCCACGGAAAGGCATAATAGAGGTATGTCTCATGGTTGCCTCATTGTTGATTCCGTGTTTAGAAATCATCATTTGGTTCTACCGATGCTGAATGATAACATTCTGGGGTATGATTTTTTTTTTGTTGGTCTTCAGTCACTTAGAAGATTTTAGCAATAAATTACATGTTTTCTTCTGAGTGATAAACAAGTGTTGTGAGTTCAGTTAAAGGACTGTGTTTACTTTTTAGTGGAGACCTATAATTTGTTGCCGTATGTGTTGTCAGGTTTGGAAGATGCGGACTGGGTCACGCCTGCTAACCATCCCATGCCCCAAAGGGAGCAGAATCTTGCAACCCTCAGCAAGGCTCTCAGCAACGTACTCATATGCCCCACTGGAGGTTTACTTGTTCAATGGAGACTCTGGGCAGTTGTCAGTTTTGAATAGTCACGTTGGATGACTATTGTTTGTTCTTTTGTGGTGTTAAATTGTTACTGCCAAGTTTGTACAGAAATATTTGTTGACAGTGCTTCAAATGTTGCCGATCAACGAAAATGAATAAAGCTGTGTTTTGTGTGGCATGTTTCGTTTATTGCATTATTATATCATTATGATGGGAGTATGGTAATCTTGTTCAGTGGACTTTCGTCAGGAATTTTACCATAACCGTTTTCATTTAGCTTGCAAATAGACATACAGAGTTTTCCTTCAGATGGGTTGCAGTCTTCACTAGAGCTGCGTATAAGTGGCCCTAAGTAAAACGCCAACAAAATATAGAGTTTTCCTTCAGATAGGTTGCAGTCTTCACTAGAACCCAAAACCCAACAAATCAATTCCCAGAAATTTGCGAGAGCTCAATGCTTCATGTTGCAGAGTATTTCCAGTCTAGCACAATGATTCAATGTCAAAATCATGCTGTGGTGTGTTTCTATTTCACGATGATATTCTACTGTGTTCTTACGGTGCTAGTGCTGTATATGTGGACACGCTGTTACTCGAACAAGGAATTCCCAAGTATCTACATTATAGAGTGGTGTTTGATAGCTAGATTTCTTTACAGTGCTGAACTGCTGCTGCTGATGGTGAGCTTTGGTTTGCATACAGGCATGGTGAGCCCAATTTACCTGCTAGGTAATCCCAACAGACAAGTCTTGTACCATCACATATTGGCAGTAAAATGTTCACAACGACAGCCATGATTATCTGCTGCATCAACGGAAACTGCTCAGCACAAAGTATTATATACCAAAAACTATAAGCTTCATATTGCAAAGCATACAAACAAAACAGAGTTGAAGCATGAACTGCACATTCTGATATTGCAGACTATCAGCCTTTGGCATTGCATAGGATACACAGCATGAAAAACAGTTGGAATATAACATTATCTTTGAATCAACAACAGTTCGCACCAAAAGTGGAAAAGAGCATGCACTAGGAGCACACTAGCAGATTGATTTAACTCATAAAAAGTTCACCACTAACAAACATGTAACCTGGTAGTCCACCTTATCGGTAAAATCCACCATGGCTGGGTATGATCTCCCAGGAATCAGGATGAGCTTCCGAGAATGAGGTAGCTTCCCAACAGGTAATATCAAACACAAAGCACCTCAAATGCCCCTTGAATCCACTAGCAAAAATCCCTCCGAATCGTACCATATTGTGAGCACCTAAAGTAGCATATGTTTAATTCAAAGTTGAATTGTGTCCAAAAACGAAGATTTCCCTTGTGTTAACAGTTAAATACCAGTGATGTACATGAAAATGAAGTAACGTTTGCAAACTCTGAAACGGCTGACTTACTGCAATTGCCCAACTATCAGCAACCATGAGGTATTGACGCACAAGCATTGTCACTTGGCATTTATCTTCTCAAATATGAGTTAAATAGAATCCATAACCTCTGTTGGATGTGTCATGCGACAACTAATAAGCTTCCCTCCTATAGTTACACTTGAGATGGTTGTTTCACATGCACACCCATGTCACCCAACATGGAAAGCATCACAGAATTCTTTTGAAACGAAAAGCCAACTTCAGTAATTTGATGAGGCTCACTTGATCCTATAAGGCTCATTCCTACATCTTTTTCCACCACCTTCTCCTTCGTGACCTTCCTTACTTTTTCGACTTCATCCCATCTGCCTTCCGCAGCATAAATGTTTGACAGAAGCACGTAGGAGCTGAACTCTGTTGGCTTCATTTCAATCAACTTCTTTCCGACAAACTCTCCAAGTTTGGAGCTGTCCTGAGTTCTGGAGGCCGCTATTAGGGCGCCCCATAATGCAGGTGACACCCTCGCCTGCAAATTCTTGATGAGCTCCTCCGAGTCTCTGAGCAGTCCAGCACGACCAAGGAGGTCCATCATACAACCAAAGTGCTCAGCCTTGGGCTCAATATTGTATAACCTGACCATCCTATCGAAACACCACCACCCTTCAAGCACCAAGCCTCCATGAGCACACGAGCTCAAGATGCAGATGAAAGTCGTCTCATTTGGCTGAGGCTCACTTTTCTCCATCTCCATGAACAACTCAAGAGCTTTCTCACTATGCCCATGCAATCCATACCCAATGATCATTGAGTTCCAGGATGCAACACTCCTTTCACACATTGAATCAAATATCTCCTTCGCTGTCTCCATCACCCCACACTTGGCATACATTGTAAGAAGTGCTGTAAGCAGTAGTACATCTGGCACAAGTCTCTCCCACCTCTCGCTGACCAAGCTATGCACCCATTTACCCCTCTCAAGATCACCCAAATTAGCACAGGCTGTCAGAACACTCACAAACATCTTCTCGTTTGGAATGTTTTCCCCCACAGCCATCATTGCATCAAACAGCCTCAAACACTCACGCCAGTCCCTCACCTTTGCATATAACGCAAGAACAACATTCCATGACACGATGCTCCTCCTTGGCATGCCATCGAAAACCATCCTTGCCATCTTGATGTCCCCAGCCTGGGCGTACCCATCCAGCATCGAGTTCCAAGACACAACATCCCTCACTGGCATCACATCAAACATCTTCTTGGCGCTCTCCATGTCCCCGCGCCGAGTATAACCAGCAAGCATTGAGTTCCACGTAACCACGTCCCTATCCGGCATTTCATCGAAGAGCTCCCGGGCGCCAACCATGTCCCCCTCGGCCGCGTACCCAGCCAGCATGGAATTGTACGAGACGAGGTCCCGCTCCGGCATTTCGTCGAACAGGTGGCGCGCGGCGGGGAGGATGCCCATGCGGAGGCAGGCGCGGAGGAGGGTGTTCCAGGTGACGGTGTTGGGGCGGGGGATGTCGGCGAGGAGGCGGCGCGCGGAGCCCGGGGAGCCGAGGGAGAGGTAGAGCGAGAGGAGGGAGTTGGCGAGGCGGAGGTCGGAGGGGAGGTGGCCGGAGGCGAGGGCGAGGGCGTGGAGCGCGCAGGCCGCGGGGAGGGAGTGGGCGCGGTGGTGCTTAGCGGAGGAGAGGAGCAGCAGCGTGAGGTGGTCGCGCGGGAGGAGGCGGAGGAGCGCGGGGAGGCGGTGGGACGGGACGTGCGGGAGGAGGGAGTTGAGGAGGCGTGAGGCGAGGGTTGGGTGGGAAGAGGAGAGGCCGGAGGTGAGGACGAGCGCCATGGACCGGAGGAGGAGGCGGCGGGGAGAGTTCGGCCCGGCGGCGGCGCGGAGACGGGATAGCAGGGCTGTGGCCGGCGGCGGCGAGCGGCGGCGCGGGAGACCCGGTGGAGGGGAAGCCATCAGAGGTTATGGCGGGAATTTCGTAAGCTTGATTCAACGAAGAAATGG
Organism: Cenchrus fungigraminus; assembly: GCA_036936925.1. NCBI lineage: Eukaryota > Viridiplantae > Streptophyta > Magnoliopsida > Poales > Poaceae > Cenchrus > Cenchrus fungigraminus. The sequence goes on along the minus strand of CM072781.1, from coordinate 62,818,586 downwards.
AGCATCAGACTGACCGCAACGGTGCCCTCTATCCCATCCTGAACCTGGAAATGTAGAGGATTCATCCTTCTGGACGGCTGCAGCGGCACCCTGTGAAGCACACTCCAATCCTTCTGGACGGCTGCAGCAGCTCTCGCTTGGCCTGGCCCCGCTACCCGCTTGCCCCGTCCGCGTCCGTGCCGAACCTCCTGGCCGCCGTGCCCAGCTGCAGGGATTGCCCAATCTCTGTAGCACGCCATCCATTTCATCTTTTCCCCTTTCTCCACCAATCCAAGCCGCTCTTCAATTTGAGTTCCTACGAGATGCAGAGATGCAAGGAAGCATCTTGCTCCTCTCCTTTTCTCCGCTGAAGCAACACTAGCAGGGCGCGGCGGCGGTGGCGAGCGCAGGTGCAGGGCAGCGACTGCGGCGAGTGCAAGCCTAGGCGGGGAGCGCGCAGCAGCAGGGCGGTGGCGGCGGCGGGGAGCGTGCCGCGCGCAGGTGCTGGGCAGCGACGCGACACAGCGAGCATGGCGAGCTGGAGGAGGATGAAATTAAATTTTGAGGATGATTTTAGGGAGTACCGCGGCAGGAAAATGTCATTTAAGGGGATAAATTTTTTAAAGAACCCACTGTTGCGGTCAGTCTCAGAGATTCTCAGAGTCGGAGAAATCCCCAAACGAAAATAAAGACCAGAAACATGTCGTAACAGTTGCAAAGTTCCAAGTAAACCACGAACACAAGACACATACAAATGCACATTCAGTGGTATGTAGGTTTAGATGTAGGCACTGGCGGACCCACGAAAAATATTTAGGTAGGGCGGACACAGGCTTTAACGAGACGCTCACATATATTCTTTCTGAAAAAATACACCATGTTTTTTCTTGAATACAAAACGGTTGATGAATTATACAGAGATAAAATCAAGATGGAACCTGTTGTATGAAGAAAAGACAACAATTTTTGCACCAAATACTCTACTATTATACTTCAAAAGGTACACCAAAACGTAAAAGGGAAATAACATGCAACTTTCAATTTTGAAAAATAAATTAACTAGTTAGCAACACCAGAGTAAATATTCGTACGCATGTCATCCAAGTTGGCCAACATTATATAAGGAAAAATAACGTCACAAAAACACTAAGGAGGACTAGGTCTTCTACTAGGCTTTTGAAATTTTATCCTCTGACCTTTCATGGTCTGAAACCTTCTAAACATTTTTCAAAATCATGTGCATAAATCTCCTTCCTGGTGTAGCACACAATCACTAGACGCTTCAAATTAAATCTACACGTTACCCAATTGAGTAGTGAGTGATCCATTTTTCTACTTATATTTTTACAAAAAGTAGAGAAGCAATAAAACAATACACAGCTACACAAGCAATACTGAATTGAGATGCACCTCCCTGCTTGCGGGGGGAACGGGAATGGAGACGTCGAACTGCGAGCGATTGTCATAGGCACAATGGGCTATTGGGTCATCAGGCCATAAAGTCAACACTGAAATTGGACCAAGCCGGCCAGCCCATCTAAGCTATTGGTTTGCTTCCTGTATCGTCTTCCTCCACGAAGCGGAATTGCAGAACACCGCTGCCGCATAGACGGACACCATTGCTGGGACCTTCGATTCTAGAGGGGAAAACAAGGTGATAGGGGTATTTGCTGCGGGAGTTAGGTAGGGCGGGCGCCCTACCTTGTCCTATTGGTAGATCCGCCACTAGATGTAGGTAAGTGTGCATTTACATATATACAAATGTACCTAGAAGAGAGGCCTGAGTACATTCTTTTTCCTACAAAGAAAATTATGTTTGCTGCATTCAAGCTCTTGGCATGTACGTGGAAGAACAACACCTTGATTCTTTAGCCCAGATGTGCTATTGAGCGACTGGGCAGCATTAACATGTGTGTAGCCCTCATCAGCCTACTAATATCTAGGTATAGGGGTGCAGGTCTCTAATTTAGTCTAACAAATTTAAAAATTGGATCATAATAAATATATAATTTTTAGCTGAAAATAGACAGACTTGAGTTAGATTATGAAGAAGGTGATCCATTACCACCCCTAAGCCAAGATCGTCAGCAGCAATGCAATTACTCCATCTGTTTCAAAATGTGGTTCATTTTAGCTTTTTTAGAATATAGATTTTACTATGTACTACTCTCTTCCTCCCAAATTACTTATCTTTTTGACTTTTCTAGATACATACCTTTTGTTAGGCATCTAGATTTATATTTATGTATAAGTGCATGACCAAAGATAAGTAATTTGAAACAGAGGATGTTTTTAGAACGGAGGTCAACAAAGAACACAACATTCCAGGTCATAAACAACTGTATTTATCATAAACAACTACCACTGAAGAAAACTTTGACAGGAAAAATACCTTTTACACATGGTCAATATCAACTAACTTTTACACGAAAACAATGTTAGCCGGATTTGAGGCGGCAACAAACATAACACAACACCCGAGGCAAAAAAAAAAAGTGATGGCAAACCATCCCAGAAGAATGCTGTCTACTCCAAAACATCATACAGCGGTGCAATTCCTGTCAAGTGTTGTGGTTCCCTCATTTCGTTCTTAGGGGGTGTTAGGGCTGTACAAGCAGATCAACTAAAACAAAGGTTGGAAGAAGCACTGCATAATATCCTTTTGGATTTGGTGCATGCACACTGTCTATGTTAGCATCAGTTTGCTCTCGCCAGTAACTTGCCTAGCTGTCCATATAGATCATGCTGCTCCTCAACTGTAAGATTTCTTAGTATCTGCATCAAACAAAATGGTGTTAATAACAGCTATATTTATTTATTGCATTGGAGTTGGGGGTAAATATGGTGAATCCAAATTACCTGCTCCAGGATTGTCTCAGCAGACAAGTCTTGTACCATCACAAAGGATTGGTAATAGATGTATGCAAAGACAGCCATGACCATCTGCAAGAAATCAATTTTGGAGTTGCTCAGAATATAACATGTAGTACTGTAAACTACCAGCTTGCATGCGGAAAAGCATATACAGAATGGAAAAGAAAAGTTGAAGCCTGAACTGCGGAATGTAATGTTGTAGACAATTAGCTTGCATTGCAAAGCATATACACAATAAAAACACAGTTGAAATCTGAACTGTATGTGTTATTTAATTTGACATTGAAAAGTGCACCATACAGAGAAACATAACCATATAGTTTGCTTAAAGATCAGACGCTATCAGCAAGCCTCACTCCACAACAATTAAAACCAGTATCTTTGAGCAATCATAAATGAGCCGAACATAAGGAACAGATTCAGATATCCTCTTTGGATTGACATCCTCACACCAAATATCGAACAGAACATGCATTGGTCTACTAGATGCATGCTAGCAGAACTCATAAAAAACCACTGACAAATGCATACATCTAAGGGGAAAAATGAAGTTCAAAAGTGCATACTTGGCAGTCCATCCTATCCGTAAACCCACCATGGCCGGGTATGCTGTCACCAAAATCCTAATATAGTATGTACAGAAATCAGGATAAGATTCCAAGAACGAAAATCTTTATAACAAGTACATGCAAACAAAATAAGCACCTTAAATTTGAATGCCCTCTTGAAGCCACTTGCAAAAAAACCTCCAAATGGTGCTATTATTGAAGCAAACAAGCCAAGAGCTAAGGCATGCCATTGAACAGGCATAATTGCAACTTCTCGCCAGGGCAACTGTAAAGTACAAATAAACTAATTGGAACTCTGAATAGAGATGGAATTTGAACTGCTATCAATTGAATTTGAGCTATATTCAAATTGCTTGCTCACCCATTGTGGCATCCATCCTGGTAAATTATAAATTTCTGGTGTAAACATGGGACCTGGGTCACAATGCAGCCACCCAGTTGACAAGTCCTACAAATAGAGTAATGAAATAAGATAAAGCTCAGTAGGCAGTAGCTATACATTTCAAACAAATTAGAACGGGTGCTCCTCTACGAAAAAAGATGTTTTTTACACTCTCACAATTGTTCAATCTTTTATTTGCCGTTGATCTGCCAACGGTATGTGGGCCCAGGCCCCACATCATAGAAATAGCTAATAGCAAATATGGGATTGAGAAATTTTGCAATAGCATGTGAAGAACTTATCCAAGGAGAAACTATACCTTTCTAGGGCATGTCAACCACTGGAAATGGCCCATGAAATTAGCAAGCTGCCAAAACACACAAAAAGTATATAATGACAGTAGATCCAACAATACAGAAAGTATTAGCAAACATGTAAAAACCCAAGAAGTTCATATGCACATTTGGTGTTTCAATCACCTGTCAAAAGTCTCACACAACAATGAAATCAGTCCAGAGATTCACTCATTCTAAGAGCATTTCAATGACCATAAGCATAAATTTTTTTATGACTAAGTTTGCAGAAAGTAGTCAATTGCAATATAGCACATAGTGGCACCGACCAAACAATCCCCCACCATTTCTTGGCCCATCCTTGGTACAAAATATATTGTTACCACAGGAAAGGTGAATATTGAAAATTAGCCATGAACACATTTCCATAAGAAGGCCACCAAAAAAACAATTGAACAAAGATGGAGCATATGTACACATCAATCAGTTACATGGCCGTCAGTTAGCAATGAGAACCAATGATAATATAGAAGGCCAGTAAGTATTTACTAACCACAAATGCAGAAAGCATGGTTGTCACCGATGCACCTATAAAGCCTTCCCATGTTTTCTTCGGAGAGAGCTTAATCAAGGGTGTTTTTCCAAAGAAGAATCCAAAGAAGTATGCAGCAACATCATTGATCGCAATCAATGAAGCTGGTAGGAGGAACCTACAAAAGCATGATCTTTGTGTTAGCCTTACATTAATCAATTAGGGCCCAGTAGCCTGAGATAATCTGAATCAGATATTGAACATATAGTAACAATTCCCAGAGAAACCCCCAATTCCAGACATAGTTAGCTGCGAAAGCTTTCTCAATACACATTGTGTAGTTTGCCAGGCACACCCTCACCTCATGCTATGCAAACTAAATAAAGATAAATTTATGAAGATAAAAAAACAAAAAAGGTACAGAGGTGAGTAAAATTATTTCGCCTTTTCTTTACTTAAGCTAAGTTGATGCTCCACAAATTGACACGTGAGAGATTGCAAGACTTAATAGTTACATAAAAAGAATAGCCTGTTTTTACTATCGTTTTGAATTCATACAGTATGAAGAAAATTAATGTAATCATTCAACTATAGCTTGGTTCAAACACTCTTTGAACTTCTTTAACAAATGAGCACTTTTTAAACCAGTAACTCTGGAGCTAATCTATTGTGAAGTTTAAACCACCGACAACATTTTACAGTAAAATTACCAAAACAAGCATAAAGTAGTAATTAGTAAAGAAAATATGCTCATAAAATGGTGTGGAAAATAGGCTCATAAACTGGTATGCTGTATGCATATCTGCCATATATACACTGTTCAAACAGAGCACTGGCATCCATATTATATTATCAGATCGAAGCATCAGAATATGCTGTAAGATAGAAACTTACCAGAATATTCCATCGTATATGTTTGCCACAGTGAAAGATGACTGCGCGAATACCATCAGAAGGATCATGTGAGTCCATGCATACTGACTAAACTGGTACTTGTATGCCTTTTTCTTTAGTGTGACAATAAACCAGACAAAACCTGGATGACATATCAATTAATATGGTGGCAACAAGCAAGCGATATTTCAAAATTTACGAGTTCATTTGCCATTTCTATGTCAACAACAACGCTTGTTAGTAATTTCAATTATCCAATTTGACAGTTAAGGGGATTTATTCCGTCCATTTCAAATTGTAGGTTGCTCTAGCTTTTCTAGATACATGATTTTTTTTCTATGCACCTAGATAAATACATGTCTAGATCCATGTCAAAAGCAATGTATCTAGAACATAGTCACAGAATTCGGGGTCGATGCCGCGTTCCTCGACCCGGGGACGTCGTCCCAAATCGAAGGTCGAGGTCGAGCTGGGTCAATGTCCCATTTATGCTTGGGTCATCGATCCACATAGCAGAGGCATACCATGGATCGAGTGAGCTACATTAAGCAACAGGGGAGGGGAGATGGAGGCTGCCGTTGCTGAGATGTGGAGGCAGCCTGCCGCCGGCGAACAGTACGACCCAACTTGGGAGCTGCTGCAGCCAACATCAAATTGACGCTTCTCCAACGAAATTGAGAGCAGAGGAGACAAGATGGAAGTCATAAGCAATCGATTTTACTAGTGCCTGATGCAAGGTGTTGGTTGACATTGATTGATTTGTGGCCGGCGGCAATAGGCTGCCAGAGCAGAGAGAAAGAGAAAGCAAGCAGCCATGGAGGGGAGGGAGGCGGCTGTGTGCGACTCATGAGACACGATGGACTTAGGGTTGCAATAGTAGGCTAAATGGGCCAGCGTATGTAGCCCAGTTCTGAATTTTCGTTTGTTATTTACTTTGTATTTATCTTTTTTAATGACAAATTATGCTGGCATATAGCTCATCGACCCATTAGCAACGGATTCACGTACCAAAATTAGAATTCTCGTTCCAAAGGGGTATTACCCCCCCCCCCTCGTACCACAATTTTACAAAATCTCGACCCTCGACCTGGGAACTTTGATCTAGAAAAGCCAAACAACCTATAATTTGGAAGAGGGAGTATGTGCTATAAAAGCTTAAGTGCTCAACTACCAAATATTAAACCAAATTGACAGTTAATGGTTTATGTGCTATAAAAGCTTAGGTGCTCAACTATAAAAACTTAAAGATGCCAACATTGAGAAGTAAATTGCATTGTACAGTCATTTATAAATAACCTACCCAACCACCTTTACTCAGTAACAAATATCAACTCAAACGACCACAACTTACCATAAAAAATATAATTTATAAAGCAAAGAAGACTAATATGGTCTACTATAAGCAAACAAGCCTGATACAGATAAACAAAGGAAAACTATTCTTTGATATTTGACAACACTACTTTGTCTGCCTATAGTCCTAGAGTCCTAGACACATCCACCTAAAAGAAAATAGACTAAATTTTCTAGAAAACCTGAGCACATCACGGCTAAGGCCTGCCCATCCAAATAAGCACTAAATTATTAAAGTCACCCGTATGTTGTAATTGGCATGACCCTTATTTGGGAACACACGCAAAAGATGGGTCACAGCTACCTGCTATGTAGAGGAAGTAGCATATAAACATCTGGTACTTGATGAGCCCGCTCACAAGCTTGTACAGCAACTTATCTGAAGTGACAGTGTTGACAAGCTGCCGGCTAAGAAACCGTCCATACGTCGCAGTAAAGAAAAAATGCCTGTCAGAACACAGATTCAATATCAACATCGGTTCATCCAACACATCAATCAGCCATATATCCTACCACCACCTCACCAGTTCAGCATCCTGAACCCAGGGAGCTGCCGATCCTCATTGGCCTTCCTGAGCAGGTTGAAGAGCTCCTTGGCCATGAAGATTTGGATGACCACCACCATGGCCCAGATGTAGAGATGCCCCATGTATATCAAGAAGACGAACCCGGCCATCATCCACAGCGAGGAGTAGGTTCGGACGAGCATCGACTTGTACTTGTTCTGGTCGTTCAAGAGCAGGTTGGCACCATTGGTCTTGTTCACATCACTGAGAACCTAAACAATAACAATGATGCCCGAAAATTAACAAAGATCGCGACATGAGTCCTATACTGACCCAACAACCGGAGGCATCCTCTGTATAGAGTATGGACAGGACAGTAGAAGGATGGCACACCTCACTGGAGCGCTTCCGGTGCCTGAGGCGGCCGCCGTGCGTCGGGCTCGGGGTGCCCGGCGTCCCGTCGCCGCCGCCGGTGTCCCTCTGCATTTCTTGGGCCCTGCAGCGGTTCCTCCGAGCAAGCTTGGGTTAGTCGCCAAGAATTGGAGAGATCGATCCAGGACCGTACGGGAGGGTGGACGGATCTCCACTACGCGCCGGCGCAATGCCAGCAGCAGAGGGAAGAGGAGGGGGCGGCGCCACTCGGTGATAGAGGCTTGGATATGAGGAGGGCTGGATGTCGTGTGCCGTCACCGGCGGTGAAGTCGCCGGCGCTGAGGCGCAGCAAATGGTGGGCGGCGGTAGGGGAGAGAAAGCGACAGGGAGCGCCCGTTTAGTTCCTTTGCGAAAAAATTTAGGTACTCTTTAAACACATACCAGCAAAGTGCTCGTGCTTTGCTACGATAATAACCTTTTTTAAGCTCATAAAATTTTTTATATTTTTATCAACATTTATATTTTTATTACACTTAGTGGATATTACACATTTTCTAGGTTCATAATTTTTCCTATGCACCTAAATGTACATTACATCTTAATACATAATAAAAGCAAATAATCTAGAAATTTTAAAACGATCTACAATTAGATAAAAATAGAGACAATGATATTGTGATATACAATTCGATCGCATTTCTAATTGTACACTTTATACAACTGCTAGTTGAGTGTAATTTGGCTTAATAGGCGCGAATCTATCTCTACACACAAGTAGTGTGTGACCAATTCGCAAAGATACTGCTTAACGTGTGATATTTCTATCATCTTGTATAACATTTCTACTTCAGTATAAAAAATGCTATATTCACGAAACAAGTTTGTCTCAAGCCAAGAAGTGGCTCTTAAAGTTTGGAAACTATCAATATTTTTTAAGAAAAACTTAATATTATGTGTTGATGCATACACGTACATCCTTTGAGTTGCATTTTTTTTAATGTCACGATAATAAAAACAATATAGATTTTTTTATTGTCGTGTATGACGTAGCTTGATCCTAAATGCATAAGATAATAGTTTAAGATATGCTTTTATTACACAAACAGTACACGGTCCAGTTGGTTGGTCTAGTTTCTGGGAAACTTGCAAACTTATCCTAAACGTTAGGATAAGTTTGTTAGTTTAAATATAAACTAAATTGTTTGTCATAAATGTTAAGTTTGTTAGTTTAAAAATAAACTAAATTGTTTGTCATCTATCTATAAAACTTATATAGGTGAGACCCACTACAAATCATGGTTTGATTTTTCTCAACATGCAAGCATTCCACGTCATCATCCACTACGCGTCATATCACAATCTACTATACGTCATGTCATCATCCACTAGATCATATATTTACGTCTTCAACTGATTTTCTATAAACATATTTTTATGAGTAGCACACCACAAATTACAGCAGTAAAAATTACATGTAGGATCAACTATACTTCCATGTATAATGTTGTTTACTAAAGAATGTCGTCATGCAATCATTTATACTTTCACATTTCACTTAAAAATTTTGTTTAACGAATGCTCGCAGTAACGCGTGGGGTATCACCTAGTAAATTATATATTTATTAAAAATAAACTGAATTATTTCTCCTAAATTATTTAAGAACGGAAGGAGTTAGGTAGAAATTAGGATGATCAAACATAGAATAATTAATAAACAATTCATGAATAGACGGGATAAATATATGACGTTTAGAAAAAAATTATTAATTTAAAAATAAACTAAATTATTTGTTCTAAATTATTTAAGAACGGAGGGAGTTAGGTAGAGATTAGGATGATCAAACATAAAATAATCATAAAACTAATTTTTTTTAAGAATTACTCAGTACAATACAGACGCTCACAACACGCACTTATACTCACTTCTATGAACACACGTACGCAAACCTTATCTCTTATGAGCATCTCCGAAGGACTGAGCACCGGCAGATCTGGAGATTCCCGAAGTCACCATTGGCGCTTCGTCGTCGACGGGAACGTCGCTTACCACTTAATGCATAACAACGGAAAATTCCGGAATAAATCCAGGAAAAGGTGCGAACACTAGGATTTGAACCCTGGTGGGTAGTGTCGCACTAGACCGTCCTACCATTGGACTATAAGCCCATTCGCAATCATAAAACTTTATATAGGTGAGACCCACTACAAACCATGGTTTGATTTTTCTCAACATGCAAGCATTCCACGTCATCATCCACTACGCGCCATATCACCATCCACTATACGCCATGTTATCATCCATTAGACCATATATTTATGTCTTCAATTGATTTTCTATAAACATATTTTTGTGAGTAGCACACCACAAATTACAGCAGTAGAAATTACATGTAGGATCAATCATACTTCCATGTATGATGTTGTTTACTAAAGAATGTCGCCATGCAATCATTTATACTTTCACATTTCACTTTAAAATTTTGTTTAACAAATGCCCGCAGCAACGCGCGGGGTATCACCTAGTAAAGTTATATATCTAATTAAAAATAAACTGAATTATTTCTCCTAAATTATTTAAGAACGGAAGGAGTTAGGTAGAAATTAGGATGATCAAACATAGAATAATTAATAAACAAATTCATGAATAGACGGGATAAATATACGGGGATAAATATACGACGTTTAGAAAAAATTATTAGTTTAAAAATAAACTAAATTATTTGTCCTAAATTATTTAAGAATAGAGGGAGTTAGGTAGAGATTAGGATGATCAAACATAGAATAATCATAAAACTAATTTTTTTAAGAATTACCCAGTACAATACGACGCTCACAACACGCACGCACACTCACTTCTATGAACACACGTACGCAAATCCTACCTCTATGAGCACCTCCGAAGGACTAAGCACCGGCAGATCTGGAGATTTCCGAAGTCACCAATGGCGCTTCGTCGTCGACGGGAACGTCGCTTACCACTTAATGCATAACACCGGAAAATTCCGGAATAAATCTAGGAAAAGGTGTGAACACCAGAATTTGAACCTTGGTGGGTAGTGTCCCACTAGACCGTCCTACCATTGGACTATAAGCCCATTCGCAATCATAAAACTAATTACATAAATGGACGGGAAATAAATCGCGAGATGAATCCATTAAGCCTAATTAATATGTTATTAGAGTGGACGGGAAATCACGAGACCAATCCATTAAGCTTAATTAATCCGTCATTAGAGAAGATTGTTTATTATAGCACAATATTATATCTCTGTCCTAAACGTTATATATTTACCTTTTTCTTTTCCTCGGCTAATCCTTCTTTAATACTACCTCTGTCCTAAACGTTAGGATAAGTTTGTTAGTTTAAAAATAAACTAAATTGTTTGTCATAAATGTCATATATTTAAGAACAGAAAGAGTATTAGGTACGGAGGATCAAATATAAAGTAATTACAATTAAATATATAATGTTTAGGACAAGTTTGTTAGTTTAAAAATAAACTAAATTATTCGTTCTAAATTATTTAAGAACGGAGGGAGTTAGGTAGAGATTAGGAGGATCAACATAGAATAATCATAAAACTAATTACATGAATGGACGGGAAACAAATCACGAGACGAATCTATTAAGTCTAATTAATCTGTCATTAGAGTGGACAGGAAATCACAAGACGAATTCATTAAGCCTAATTAATCCGTCATTAGAGAAGACTGTTTACTATAGCATAATATTATCTAATCATGACATAATTAGACTTAGCATAATATTATCTAATCATGACATAATTAGACTTATTAGATTCGTCTCGAGTTTCGAGGTAAGGGTTATGCAATGAGTTTGTCATTCATCCACATTTAATACTTCTAAGTAGTGTCTGTTCTTTCGATGTGACGGGTGATGAAGAAATTTTTGAAAACTAAACAGGACCATTAATTCGTTGGGAATTTGACGGATCTGAAGAATAGTGCATTCGTGCATTTTGCCCGATGCACAATATTCTTAAATAGCGACTAAAAAAGTTGACTAGTAATTGTTGTAAGTAACATGAGTACTCACCTAGGCCATGTCAGGGCAGCGCAGGCACTACTGATGTGGCCCGGTGCAGGAGGTGCTAGTAGCTGAGGCAATGGCGGCACATTAACGAGGATATCACCGGCTCGGATACAACCACAATAGCAAGTTTTGATTCTAAGGTGAACCAATTCTTTATTATCATTGTGTTGACGTTTTCTCGGTCAACAACACGAAAGCACTAGAGCGTGCGGGTCGCGAACAAACCGAAGAGCGAAGACGCCGTGACCGGTTAAGGCCACCGGTCAGACCGGTGTCATAGGGTTTGGCTCAAGACGATCGTTCGAGGAGGTTAACTACCATGCTTACGTGATGGAGGACGGCTAGGTTTACGAGCAAACCAGCAAAGTGATAAACAACGCACTTACGTGACGAACAAACGACTAGTTTACGAGCAAACTAGCAAAGACCGTCGAAGCTCTCGCCCGGGAGGGACCCCGTCAGGGCGTGGACGTCACCGGCGTGCCCTAGGTCAGCCAACAGGCCCTAGGACGCCATCTCTGGTCGTGGAGATCAAGAGACGAGAAGCATGGAGATTGGAAGAGAGGTTTAGAGTTTGAAAAGTAGAAGGTAATGTTTGATTCGATTGTTTTCCCCTCAATCGGCCGTGACCCTTCATAAATATAGGGTGGGGAGGTCTTGCTCCAGTAGGAGTCGAAGCCTATACAAATCCCGTGTCGAAATACAACTCCTAACTCGGATTTGGCAGGGCACACCGGTCAAACTGTTCGTCCCCACCGGTCAGATCGGTCAGCATAGGGCTGAATCTTACCAGAGTCATAACTCTCTCATCCGGACTCCGAATTTGACGTTCCACATATGCATTTCGATCGTCTCGACGAGATCTACGCAATGGTGAAGTCCAATTGACATTTTGAGCACTTTGATCTGACCGGTCTGACCGGTGTGGGTCAAAGGTCAGACCGGTCTGGGCTGCTGAATCGGCTATGTGACCAATAACTGAATCAGATCAGTTGGCCTTCTTATATAAGCCAGATCAGCCAATTTTGACCATGATTATTTGATCTACATGACTATCTTGATCCTCTTAGCAAAAGCATCATCTTGGTGCACTTGAACTTATGATTTGACATCATATTGGCGCTTCCCCAAGTACTTCTTTGCCCTCTTTATGAAATCATATTCAGAACTTCCAAGATGACCCACCAGTCCTATCAAATACATATTCAAGCCAAACTAGCAAAATATCAAGGATTAGTACTAAATTGACAATTCTAGCCATAACCTCACATATCTTGAACCGTGCCACTTTTTGGTGCGAACATATGCCCCCCTGTTTCTTGGTAAAGCTTGCGTACCAAGAAATACCTAGCAGCCCCGAAACTGCACCAGAATAATGTCGAGCACAAGTGTAGCAAACAAGTTTCACCTTTTAAAGGACGATAGCATCTATCGACCATATTACTCGACTTTGTCCAATATGAAGATTTCGACTTGTTACTGCCATTTATACACATTGTGTGAGTGAAACAAGCCTGAGTCACACCCCCTCGGCTGTCAATCCTTGAAGTATTATTCCTAAGTCATTCTCACACTTGTAAGTTTTTGTGAATGCATACATCGACCAAATCACTATAATGACAATTGGTCTTTGCAATACTCATTAAATTGACAATGATGAAGTATAAAACAATTCAGAAATGCATTCACAAGTTATTTTTGACCATAAATAAAGTAGGATGAGTAATCAGCCCCAAAAGACAATACGACACAATTACCTTGGAATCGATGAATAGCTGGATCACTCTTGCATTCTTTTTGCTAGGAGGTCTTTTAATGCATCATCAGATTATACTAGTGGCCAGCAACTAATGGCTGATTTCGGCTTCAAGAAGTTCTAAAATCTTAATTGCCAAAGTAGCAGCCTCACCGGTCAGACCGGTCACGATAGACGGTCAGACCGGTCTGTCCAGGATGTGCACTCCAAATTACTAAACATCGGCCTTCTTCCATAAGAATGTCTTTTGGACATCATAGCCTGATGCTCATTGTCTTAGAATGCTAATCCTGATTTTATATGTCTAGACATATCAAATGTTATAAAAATTGAGATGACATTCTAAACACATATCAATAAAAATATCTAGTGACTCACTTTAATGTAAAAACTGTCTGCACATGTATCAATAAGTCACCAAATGCCTTTGCATGATTTTACAACCATGGATCCTCAAATCTAGCCTGAATAGAAAAAATTCATATTCGGCTTGTTAATTGAGACTAAATACACCAACCAGCTAAAAAATCTCAAAACATCATCATTTGGTGAAATAAGGACGCACCAATATTTTGAGAAATCTTGCAAGCCGATTTAGTAAATAGAAACTCCATAGTGGTAAATTACTCTTTTAGCTTAAGTCTTGCCCCCCGAGCACTTAAGGCACCAAAAAGGTTATAAGAAACCTCTCCTCGGGAAGGTATCACTTTAGGATGATGATCTAAGAGATTCATCGGCCATGCATGTTGTCAAGGACGATAATTCAATATCATCCATAAAGAATCCATCCATAAGAATATGCACAACTGAAATAAAAAGAACAGAGAGATATAAATTCATAAATTAAAACTATCTCTAAGAACTAAATATTTTGGCTTTTGCAAATTAATCAATATGCATAGTAATTTGGTGATAACCCTCTATGATATAAAGATGATCCATGTGGAACCCAGGGACCAAAATAAGAGTATGAGGGATAATCAAGCATATCTAAGGATGAATTCCAAAAACATATGCATATGTGGCATTTGTAAAGCAAATGAACTAGGTAATGACCAATAGTTTTGATGATTTGGTGCAAACCTCAATTTTGAAGACCGTCTCTCATATCTTTTTTCTCCTTCAACAGTGCCACACATTTTGCTTGATCATCACCCGTATCTTGAATTTGAATGCTTCCTTTAGGAATCCATGCCATGCCTTTCTTCCTCAGCTCTTGAGCACTAAGCTTTTGGAACTCCTTCTTCCGCCAATTTGATAAACCAAGCGGATGGCTTGGCTTTGCTTCAGTTTTGGACAACGGTGCTTCAGTCTTGATTTCTGGCCTCTTCACCTTCTTTTGTCCAGATTTGGCACTTGTAGAATGAACAACTGATTTTTCCTTCCCTTTGCCACTAGTAGCCGAAGTGTTGAACACATTAATCGGCTTATCATTAATTGAATTCATATCTGAACTTTTATCCTTCCGACCATCTCTTTTCACTCGGTAAACTTACTTGACCACCTTTTTCTTATTTTGAGCACTAGACCGATCTTTATACTCAAAACGGTCACTTTCAACATATGGTTGCCTTGCATGTGATGGTCGTCTTGGAGCTGCATACTCAAGGTGATATGGTCTGAAATATGAAGGAGTATGCACCCATGAATCACTCCACCCCCATGGTAAATAAGGATGAGCACTAGTGGGATATGGAGCATATGAAACCGGCATTGATGGCTCAAAAGGAGAATATGATGTTGCTGAATGAAAACCCTTTCTTTGCTAATTCCAATTCTCAGAATTATGCTTAGGAGGCAATCTTGATTATTTAACTTCATTTGACCGATTAGCACGTTTGCCCTCATTATCTTTTTCATACTTAGCCAGAAGTTCATCAAAAGTAAGCTTTGGCCTTTTACCATTGTGCTTGACATGGTCTTTACCTCCATTAGCTACAGGATGTTCAGATTTGGACATCCCTGATTTTTTCACACTTGCACCGGTCAGACCTTTGGGCTGCACCAGCCTAACCTGTGGGTCACCGGTCAGACCTTTGGGTTGCACCAGTCTGACCTGTGGGTCACCGGTCAGACCTTTGGGTTGACCGGTCTGACCTGTGACTCCAGAACAGGAAGAGTAACAGGTTCCTGTCTCGATGAAGAAAAATTCTTTTGCCCCCCGGTAAATTCCGAGATTTTGACAGGCTCATTGTCCTCGAAAATCACTTGATCTTGCAAGTTATGAACGATGTCCTTCTCATCACTCGGGAGCTTTGAATCTTCCTCTTTGGCAATTAAATTCGGATCTTTGGATAAATCAGTTGATGCTAACCGATTTAATAATCCCTTGCCATCCAAACCAATTGTAGCCAACTAGTCATTCTCTTGTGTTTGAGAAAATCTCAATCGTCCAGTATTAATAGCCGATTGTATAAATTGGCGAAAAGTATTGCAATCACTAGTATTATGATCAAATAAGTTATGCCACTTGCAATATTTTCGATCTCCTATCTCAAGAGGTAAAGAACTAACTTTGTGATCAGAGATTTTAATGAAATTATTTTCTAGCAAGATGTCAAACAAATCACCACACAAAGTTAAATCAAAGGTATACTTAATTTTCTTCAACTGATGCTTTTGTGGAGAAGGCTTTAAGGCCAAGCAAACGAACGGTTCAGATTTCTCATCGACCCATTCGGCTATACCTTTCTTTGCACTTCTCATACCCGATGCTTTAGAGTTGGTTGTTATATCAACATCGGACTTCACAATGGCTCTCAGTTTTGATCTCTTACTTTTAAGTCCAGAATATCCATAAGTACACCATGAAGAGAAAAACTTTGACAAAGATGATGTAGAAAATTTAAATGTCAAAGTATTTTTATGATCAGCCTTTTTAATTTTTACAATGAATTGGCTGATAGAGTCTGAAGGTATACTGTTGCTAACAAGTAAATTGCCATCCTCAATCAATCTTCTAGAATTATTTATGATAGAATCACTAATAAATGAATTTACTGAAAATACATGATCTGATTGGGAATTACTTGTAAAGCATACCTTATCAAATACAATGGAGAGGCGAGGAACCTTGATGTGAATGATGTCGTATTTCTTCTCTTGACAGCAGCCCATAGTCATCCGCCTAGACCGGTCAGACCGGTGTAGGGAGCCGGTTAGACCGATGCCTCCAGAGTTGCTGGAAATCACCTCGCGTTAACATGTCACTTTCTCGCCTCCTTTGTCTTGTTCTTCAATGCTTTGAAGCTCCAAACTTTTCTTAGCCTGAACTTGTCGCTTAGTAGCATGATAATTGCTAGTAAAAGATACGATAACTCCGGTGTAGGAAAATCAAACATAGCTGTTTTCTTTTGATTAATATGCTCTTGTGTAGCTAAGCTTGACTCTTTTAGCACAACAGATTCAGAATTTGCATTAATTGGTTTAGTTGTCATAGTAACCGAACTGTTGCTCAAATCTGAATTGTTTTTATTTTTTTCTGGAGATTGCTACTTGAGAAAGAAAATCCTGTTGAAATTGTGCAAGAATTTTATCTAATTCTTGGCGCATCTCCTCAGAGAGGTCCTCTTCTCTGACCTCTTCATCTAAATGCACGCTTGCTGAATTTCCATTAATCTGGCTATAATTATGATGAATGTTTGAAGCCAAATCATGATTATTAACATTTGCAATCGATGCTGGGAAGGTAGGTGAAACCTCTACTTTAGTAGCAAGTGATGCAACATGTATTGGTTGAGAGCAACTGGCCAGATGGCTAAAATTAGCATGGTCAATTTCCTCATTTACCAATGTGCTTGCTGAATTCTCATTAATTTGGCTATGGTTATGGATAACAATTGGAGCCAAATTATGATTATTAGCATTTGCATATGGTACTGAAATTATAGGTGCAATCTCCATGCTATTAATAATTTGTGAAGCATATGATGGTTGATAATAACTGGCCTGATAGCTAGAATTAGCATAGCCAATTTTCTCATTCACCGACATGTTTCGTGGCATGATCATATATTGTGAATTTCCAGCCGATGAATAAATAGATGAAACACCTTGCTGAAAATTTTTAGAATTACTAGTATGTGGTGTTCCATAAGAATTGGCCGAACTCACCATGTTAGTTTAGCCTTGATACATGTTAACCGACTCTTGAACTTGTTGTACAGCCGGTGTGTGAGGGTAATGTTGTATGTTGCTAGTATCATTAAAATTTAAAGTATGCATATAATTTGACAATGGCTTTTGCATATTAAATTCAAAATTATAATTTGCATAATTAAAACCATCTGAACAAGTACTAGCCGATGCAATATGCCTACTAGTATCATATCTAGCAACATCAACATAAGGATTCATGGTACTTGCAAAATAACTATTAACATTAGACATAGGTATTGTATTTGCAATTTGTACCTTGGGCTCGTTGTAGTAGGACTAATGTGAAGTACATGAATAGCCCGTCATAATATGTCTTGATGATTCTGATCTTGTAATAGATAAAGCCAGATATCCTTGATAATCCAAGCAATCAATGACCAAAACCTTGCTTCCGCTTTTAATCTTCGATATGTAGCAGCAAGCAAAAAACAATGCAAATGGCTTGAGCAGTCTGATGTAATGTCACAATTATATACAATCGGTCCCAAGAGACCAGATTCAAATATAACGGCGAATCAAGATAATAGATCAATTTAGTAAAAAGCTAGGGATCGATAGAATGGTTTGAGCAACTAGATCTTTCTCCCCAGCGGAGTCGCCAATTTGTTGACGCTTTCTCAGTCAACAACACGAGAGCACTAGAGCGTGCGGGTCATGAACAAACCGAAGAGCGAAGACGCCGTGACCGGTTAGAGCAGTCAAGGCCACCGGTTAGACCGGTGTCCTAGGGTTTGGTTCAAGACGATTGTTTGAGGAGGATAACTACCACGCTTACGTGATGGAGGACGGCTAGGTTTACGAGCAAACCAGCAAAGTGATAAACAATGCACTTACGTGACGAAGAAACAACTAGTTTACGAGCAAACTAGCAAAGACTGTCGAAGCTCTCGCCCGGGAGGGACCCTGTCAGGGCGTGGACGTCACCGGCGTGCCCTAGGTCGGCCAACAGCCCTAGGACGCCATCTCTGGCCGTGAAGATCAAGAGACGAGAAGCATGGAGGTTGGAAGAGAGGTTTAGAGTTTGAAAAGTAGAAGGTAATGTTTGATTCGATTATCTTCCCCTCAATCGGCCGTGACCCTTCATAAATATAGGGTGGGGAGGTCTTGCCTCAGTAGGAGTCGAAGCCTATACAAATCCCATGTCGAAATACAACTCCTAACTCAGATTTGGCAGGGCGCACCGGTCAGACCCGTCAGCACAGGGCTGAATCTTACCAGTCATAACTCTCTCATCCGGACTCCGAATTGGACGTTCCACATATATATTTCGATCATCTCGACGAGATCTACGCAATGGTGAAGTCCAATTGGCATTTTGAGCACTTTGATTTGACCGGTCTGACCGGTGTGGGTCAAAGGTCAGACCGGTCAGGGCTGCTGAATTGGCTATGTGACCAAGAACTGAATCAGATCAGTTGGCCTTCTTATATAAGCCAGATCAGCCACTTTTGACCATGATTATTTGATCTACATGACTATCTTGATCCTCTTAGCAAAAGCTTCATCATGGTGCAATTGAACTTATGATTTGACATCATATCGGCGCTTCCCCAAATACTTCTTTGCCCTCGTTATGAAATCATATTCAGAACCTCCAAGATGACCCACCAGTCCTGTCAAATACCTATTCAAGCCAAACTAGCAAAATATCAAGGATTAGTACTAAATTGGCAATTCTAGCCTTAGCCTCACATATCTTGAACCGTGCCACTTTTGGGTGCGAACACATTGTATTTGCTATATTTGATGAATTGTTGTTGCACCAAGATCTATGTTGCTTGCCATTTTTAGAAATACTGACGTGGATAAAAAAGAGTGTTAAACGTACATGGCTAGCATGGAGGACCAAAGAAGTTGATTGGGGGTCAAGTACAAGTGTTTCTCACGTCCTCCACCCAGCCACCACATCATTTTTGGCCCAAAGATGAAAAGAGATCAAGGCCAACACGTTTTGGGCACTGGATTTGGACTGCATGACTGGGCCAACTTGCAACAGACGCCACGACCTCATACGGACTCCGTTTGGGACGTTCCTTATATGGTTGGAAAGGAAATTTTATAGAGTTTCCAATGGGGGTGGTCTCATATCAAAATTATATCTGAGTCGGCAGGAATTATCGAAACAAGTAGACGTCCAGAATCTGTCAGGGTGCTGCGTCACCGTCTTTTGGGTCGTTGGCCCATGTATTGTGTCGGAGCCCATGGGGGCACATCCTAGGGTTGGAGCATGACCCCCACCAGGTCCTGGTCATGCCTCTACCCTCTCATATACCCCCATAGCCACCACAAATAGATTGGGTTTTGTTTTAGATGTAAGTTTAGCCATTGCTACTTCTTTGTAGACACGTGTGTCGGCTAGACCATCCGTTCTACTCAATTTGGAACCCCAACTTGGTTACTTCAGATTGATTATCATCTTAATATTTGCAATTTAGTTGCTTGTTCTACTTGTTCTTTCTTGTTCTTCGATTGCTCGCAGGAACGGGTGCCCTGTGGCGGTTGATGCGCTCCACAAGATCACGGCAGCCATAGGAGACGGTGTATCGGTTGCTAAGGCGCATCCTTGTACAGGTTGTAGTCGGGCCGTGAATGTTGTTACCTCCAATCGAATTATCCTCCACACCTCTCATCGAAAGATCGGCCACAAACCCTAGCGGGTTCACATCACACATGATGGTCTTCAGTTGGCGTCGCAGAAGGGTTTTTCTGAAGGTGATGCTGGAAATTGATAATTCAGTGTTGGTGGGTGCCATCAGGATATCAACAGAGGACAAATCAATTATAGCAGAAATTTGGCAATGATATCATAGAGCTTAGTAGATCTTTTACTTCTTTTGATGTTCATTTTGTTATGAGAAAAGCAAATTGTTTGGCTGATAGATGAGCTAATAAGAAGTTGTCTGTTGATTCTCATATGTGGCTTTGGCTTAGCTGCTCTCCACTTTAGTGAGGACCTGTGTGGTTCGAGGACCGGTGGATGGTTGCTCCTTAGTGATGAGTGATTGACAACATGGCGTGGACTGATTCTTGGCCTAGTATTGCAGGTGCAGGTTGCGGCTTGATTCGCGTGGTGCAGGTGAAAAACAAGCGCGAAAGGTCTATGTCTGTGTGACCTCCGAGGAGCGGAGAGACAAGTAGGCTTCGTTCGAGGGACCCGGTGGCCGACGGGATCAAGTGCAGACCGCATGGTGGTAAGAAGAGAATGATGAGGTCCGGAACATGGAACCGGTGCAATGTAGCAGCTAACAACTGAAGTTTGCACACGGGGTTTGTTGGTTTGGCCACAAAACCAACACCGAGCCGGGATGACCGTGGCAGCCAAGTCATGAGTGGGATTGGTGTGGAGGTTGCACAAAGTCTGTGAGGTTTGCAGTGGTTTGGCCACAAAACCACTAGGTTACTTGGCTGAGCCACAAAGCTAAGGCCGAAGACGCGACGGGACTTGACGGCCAGCCCAGGCCAGTTTGACCGCCCAGGAGGGGCGGTCAGACCGTGAGTGCCGTGGTCCGTCGAGAAGCTTCGAAGCAGAGGACACACGGCATGATCGCAAGGCTTGCGTGGAGTTGAAGCAGGCTTGCGGCCGACAAGCATCCGTGTGATGAAGATCCGATCAGATTACCAAATTTGCCCTCCAGGGGCGTGTATCTTACTATTAAATAATAGGGGTAGTTTGGTCATTCGGTGCATTCCATATATACTCACTTGAGTGGGAGATGGCAGCCAACTCTTGGAACCCAAGTTCATTTGCTCTTTGGTTGGTCCCCTTAGTTTTCCCATAGGCTAGCATGAGAGCTTCATGGTTCATCTAGAGAGAGGGAAGGATGTTTGGGCAGCTTGCTAGACCTTGTATGAACCTTTCATGGCATGTATAGAAGATTCGACGTGGTTCATCTTGTGTTCCTTTGTCTCCCGACGTTTTTCTTTTAGGTGATTTTCGGAACCATTTCTTGGGAAATTCGTGGTGTGTTGTTGGAGGTGTTTCTTGGTGGGTTTCTTGTTGGGTATCACATATGAGGACCTTGTGACTCTTTTCTTGGTGATTTTGCCCCAGCAAAACCTTGGGAAAGCCTTCGATTTTGGTGGTTGTCGTGGTTCCTCGAGTTCATGACACAGAGCCCTTTGATTCGTGATTCTCTTTGATTGAGAGCGTTTCGGTGGACATCCTTTGGTGGAGAGGTCGTCTAGGAGGTGACCCAACTATCCCCGAAGTTTCGCTACAATCCACGGGGTGAATCAGGAGATCGGTTGATGGGAAGTTGAGGGTTGACACACAGCTAAGTTTCTGGAGCTAGGCGGTCTAACCGTGGGGGGAGGGCGGTCTGACCGCCCAGAGGTTTCGCCGAGGAAAGTTTGGTTTTTCGGGGTTTTCTTCTGAGAGCTTGTTCGCCTTGATCAGAGGATTCTCTAGGTGAAATCTTGGGTCATTTTGGGATCGTGAGCTTCGTTTGGTGGTCGAGAAGATCTCCAAAGCAGAGGCGGTTGTAGCGAACATGGCCTCTTATGCTATTTGTTCAAAGCTTAATTTTGGTGATTAAATGACAACATGATCAATGGGACTAACCACATTGTCTAGCATGTCTTTGTAGACACTTATAGGTCCCAAGGATGCAAAAATACCATATGCCAAAATGAGAAGATAGTGTATTTTTCAAGGGTCAAAACCGTGGAAGAAAAAGAAAGAAAAGAGTAGCGTCGGATGAACCGACGGTACACTAGAAGACAACGTCGGTGCAATCGTCGGATAAAGTGGTACACTGCGTGAAGACTCGAGTCAACACTATGATCACCGGATCATCCGACGCCCTTAGTTCTAGTTGCACCGGATGAATCAAAGGACCAAGCCTGCAGAAATCTGTAGCATCGGATGAACCGATGGGCATGCAGCGGTTCATCTGATGGCGTCATATCAGCTAACAGAGAGTTCCGGGAGTGAAGCCCTTCAGCACCGGATGAACCGATGGACATAAGGATAGAGCAACGGTTCATCCGATGGCTTCGAAAATGCTACCAAAGAGGTTTTTGAAGCAAACCTATCAGCACCGGATGAACCGACGGTTAGGCAAGAAGACCATCGGAGCAAGTGTCGGAGGATATGTGTCAGTGGAGATGCAACGGCTAGGTGACGTGGAGGGCACCGGATGAACCGACGCCTATGGAAATAAGACCATCGGTTCATCTGACGGTACTAGTTTCAGCAGCTTTTAGCCAACGGCTCCTTGGACGCCTTGGGCTATTTATACCCCCTCCACTCACCCATTTGGAGTTGCTGGAGTGTGTGGAATTGCAGAGGAGTTCAAGACTCATAGAAGATCATATCCAAGCCATCCAAGTGCTAAATTGCTCATCCATAGACTTGCACATGCTTTGTGTGTGTGCTTAGTGTTAGGTTTAGCTTAGAGCTAAGTGAGTGCAAGGTGTGACTACCTTGTGAGGTGATTCTTGAGTGGATCAAGTTTTACGAGGTGCGCTGGAAGCCTTGGAGCCTAGGTGGCTCTCCGGCAAACGTCTTCGACCCTCCGGCTTGGTGTGGAGTGGTGAGGACACTTTGTGCGGGGGACGTGGAGACCCCCTTCCCTTGGTGGAGAAGCTCCTTAGTGGAGGCGGCATCAAGGTGACCAAGGGAGCTTGGCGAGTGCCTATGTGGCATGCCTTTGTGGCAAGTCAAGTGGTGCTCTTGGGAGAGACTTGGTGACCGAGAAGCAATACTCTTGTGTAGAGTGCTTCAACAACGTGGACTAGGGGTGGCTTAGTGCCTACCGGTACCACGGGATAAATCGCGTGTCAAGAGTTTGCTTACTCTCATCCCCCTTTACGTTTCCGCATTACATTCTTGCAATCCTTGTTTGCCTTTACTTTCCTAGAGTAGTATCTTGCTAGGATTGGCTATAGGTTGCAAAACTTGTTTTGGGATGGGAGTTTCACACTAGAACAACCTTAGATGCACATCTAGATAGTATGTTCTAGTTTATGTTTGATGCAAATAGTGATAAGCCATAGGCTAAGTTTTTAAGTTGCCTAATTCACCCCTCCCCCTCTTAGGCTACAAGCATCCGATTCCTTACAGCGGTCTAACCGTCCCCTCTATGCAGTCTGATCGCCCCAGCCAGGCAGATCTGCCTCGTGTTGTTTCCGCTATGGTTTGTGCATAGTAGTTTTGGTTGGAAGTGTGGTTTGTTCCTAAGATCAGTAGCACTCTAGTGGCTACGTGGTCTTGGCAAACTTGAGGATTGTTTGGAGGAAGTCTCTTTGGGATTTCGGCCGTGTTCATCTTGCTAGAGGAAGTCATCTCTTTCGAGAAGAATTTTTATCGGCTCCCATTCACTCCCCCCTCTCTGGTCGCCCAGTCCGGTCCTTCAATTGGTATCAGAGATGGTTACGAATCTTCTTGATTCTAACCTGTCTAAGATCTAAAGATGGGTGACTATGGAAAGGGATCGGGTCCTCCAGACTTCTATGGGAAAAACTACCAGATGTGGGAGAGGCACATGAGCGTGTTTCTTCGTGGCAAGGGTCAGTTGCTTTGGGACGTGACCGAGAATGTCAATTATGTCCCAGGTTCTCGAGACATGTTTGAGGCCAACAATAAGGCCATTGACTACTTGTTTCGTGCTCTTTGTGCCTCGGAGTTTGATCGAGTTTACGGAGTGGATTTGGCGTGTAAGGTTTGGGAGAAGCTTAAGATCGCACATGTTGGGAACAATCAGGTGCAGGCTCGTTTGTTTGCCACTCACCGAAGAGAGTACGAGAACTTCACTAATCTCCTCGGTGAGTCGATTGACACGATGTTCCAATGCTTCACCTGTATTGTGAACAACATGAGAGCCAATGTGGCCATGCTCCCATACACAGATCATGATAGAGCTATCAAGCTCTTACACTCATTTGACATATCAGTGTGGAGTGCCAAGGTCGAGGCTGTCTTGGAGTCAGGTGTGTATGAGACTTTGACTGTGGATGAGTTGTTCTCGAAGCTCAAGTCGTCTGAGGTGGATCGTGGCCTGAGAGCCCGACTGAGTTACATAGTCTCGCTCTCGTCTCCGGATCTGCTCCAAGGACTAACGCTAACCCATCCTCCAGAATGTTTTCCCTGTCTTCTCTTATGTCCTTGCCAGATGAGGAGTTCGACGAGCTCGGAGAGGACGAGCTGGTCCTCCTGACCAGGAGGTTTGAGAGGCTGCACGAGAACCGCGTGAACATGAGGAGAACCACACGAACATGCTACATATGCGGCAAGCAGGGACACTTCATCACCGAGTGCCCGCAGGAGATCGAGCCCAAGAACGAGTACAAGCACCGCCCGAGGATCGAGAACAAGCACCACTCAAGGCGTGAGCACAAGTACAAGGACAAGTACAAGCGGAGATCAAGGAAGGGTGGTGACTACGACAAGAAAAAGAAGGCTCGAGCGACGGTGGGTGCGAGCGACGTCGATTCTAACTCCGGCCACACCTCGTCGAGTTCCAGCGATATCGATGACGACAACAAGCGTAAGAGCAAGAAGCACAAGTCCAAGAACCTCAACAGCCTGAGCTGCTTCGCACGAGAGGACGGCTTCTGCAGCTTGGCTCACAACTCCGGTAGCAAGAAGAGAGGCTAAGAAGCTTAGGAAAGATCTTCGGGCCTCACTAGAAGAAGCTAGGGAGAAGGTGGCTGAGCTAGAAACTAAGAATCTTGATGCTAGGCTTGAAATTGATTCTCTTAAGTCTGCTCCTGTTGTAGCTGATGCTGTTGATTGTGATGATTGTAATGCTTTCTTGGCTGATTTGACTATGCTTAAGGAGAAGCATGCCTCTAAGATGGAGGAACTAGATATGGTTAGGGTTGAGCTTGATGAGATGAAGTCTAGATCTGCTTTGCTTGGTGCTTGCACTTCTTACCCTGTGTTGCATGCAAAACTAGATGATTCTCATGCTAGGATTGTTTCTCTTGAGGCTGCTTTGAAGGCACCTATTGCTACTACTTGCTCTACCTGTGAATTGCATGTTGTGAAGAACATGGAACTTGCCCATTATGTTGATCGCTTGCAGGATGAGAATGATGAGTTGAGGAAAATGATGGGTTGGTTGTCGGGTCATGAACCACAGTTGAGTGTGATGATGGCCGCGTTTAAGCGCTTTGATGGCCAGGCTTTGGGGTCGGAGAAGATTGGTGAGTGCAGTGGTGAGAGTGGAGAGAAAATTGGGGATATTCCAATGCCACCACAAACTAAACCCACAAACAAGTTTGCACCCAAGCCCAATCACCTACTAAACAAGCTTGACACCATTTCAGATCTACCAGTGTTCCCCCACAAAATAGATAACTTCTAGAAACCGGTGAGCTTTGTGAGTAACCTAGGGAATGTGTTTGGAGGGAAACCGGAAGAGAAACCACAGCCAAAGCCAAAACTAGTCCGCTTCCACTGTGAGTATTGTGGGAGGGATGGTCACATGGGTGAGTTTTGCTACAAGAAGAAGAGGGATGAGAGGATGACTAATGAGTGGGTAAACACGGACAGGTACCACCCTTCTTATGGTGTACCTGAGTCTCGTATGCCACTGCCTAGAGGAAAGCATGAGGTGCGTACAGTTCTGAGTTGGGGAACGAGAGGTGTTCCTACTCGAGGTGGCGGTTTGCGTGTTGCTGCCCAGGGGGCGGTCAGACCGGCCTGGGTAGGTGGTCAGACTGTGCCCCAGCTGGGAGCAGGTGGTTTTGGGTTTCATGATCGGGGTGTTGATCGGTTCGGTTCCTATGGTCGTGGTACATGTGGTAGGCATGTTGAGTCTGGTCGTGGTATGTTTGCTGGACGTTCTCCACCTCTTGGTTGATATGAGGATGGGAGAGGTCGTCGCAGCTTTGATTCTCAAAGGGGCTACGGGCCACGCTTTCCCTTTCGTGGTGATCGTTCTCCTCCAGCGAGACGTGAGGTGGCTCAGCATGGTGATCGTAGCTTTGGACGTGCTAGGATGGATGTTGCTAACCCCACTTTTGAGCAAATGGCTCGGCACTGGTTTGTTTCCTTTTGTGCTAATCTTAGTGTTGAGTCGCTTGCTCATTCTCGTTCTCATTTTTCATTTTGTACCAACATCGAGCCGGGACGAGCTTGGATAGGGACGACGGCGATGTCTGCTGGTCGGGGACGAGGACGATGGCGGAGGAGGGGAAACACCTGAATGAGTGGACGACGACGCGGAGGGACGGCAACGCTTGGACGGCGACGCGGTGGCGTGGTGTAGCGGACGCCGACTCGGCGTGGTGGAGCAGGCAAGCGGCGCGTTCCGTCGCAAGTCGCGAGGAGACAGGGTGGTACCGTTTGGACCTAGGAGGTCAGGAGCGTGACCCCGGGGAAAGGCCGCAGATAGGGTCAGAAGGCCCCGTGGTCTTGGGCTCTGAAACGACAGGAACACTTGGCCCCGGGCCGAAATCGATGAGGGGGGGCTGCCCAGGGAACTCGACGGGATCCCTCCCTGTGGGATTTTGGGTTCCCAAATGAGCCCTGAATATACATCAACGTATGATCAACCTTCTGCATCGCAAGAAGAGGCGCAAACTAGAACGAGTTAGCTAGCACTCATCACATATTTTTTTATATTTTTTTTTCTGATTTTGTAAAATTATATGATCATTTTGGATTTTATCAAAGCTATACGACAAACGCCGTAGTTCACGGCGGTTAGAGCCAACCGCCGTGGCCTACGACGGCTAGAGAGGCCAACCTCCTTAGGCCACGGCGGAAGGCCTACTGCCAACGGTCGGTTGGCCGTGTGGCCTGGCGGTGGGCCCGCGAGAACCTACCGCCGTGGCGGATGGCGGCTGCCCTGCCTATATAAAAGGCGACGGCGGCCACCATCCCGCCACCCCTGCCGCCCCTCCTCCTTCGTTTCGTTTTTCCCTTTTTATTAATTAGTTTATTTAGGTTAGAATTAGTTTAATTACTTTAGATAATTTAGAAATTAGTTTTTTAGTTTAGAAAATTTAGAAATTAGTTTATTTAGTTTAGAAAATTTAGAAAATTAGTTTATGTAGTTTAGAAAATTTAGAAGTTCATTTTTTAGTTTAGGAAATTTAGAAAATTAGTTTATGTAGTTTAGAAAATTTAGAAATTAGTATTTTATTTTAGAAAATTTAGAAATTAGTTTTTTAATTTAGAAAAATTTAGAAATTAGTTTTTTAGTTTAGAAATTTTAGAAAATTAGTTTATCTGGTTTAGAAATTGTAGAAAATTATTTTATCTGGTTTAGAAAATTACTTTATCTGGTTTAGAAAATTACTTTATCTGGTTTAGAAATTGTAGAAAGCTACTTTATCTGGTTTAGAAATTGTAGAAAATTACTTTACCTGGTTTAGAAAATTACTTTGTCTGATTTAGAAAATTTAGAAATTAGTTTTTTAGTGTAGAAATTTTAGAAAGTTAGTTTATCTGGTTTAGAAATTGTAGAAAAATACTTTATCTGGTTTAGAAATTTTAGAAAATTAGTTTATCTGGTTTAGAAAATTAATTTATCTAGTTTAGAAAATTTATAAAAGTACTTTATCTAGTTTAGTAAATTTAGAAAATTACTTTATCTGGTTTTTAAATTGTAAAAAGTTACTTTATCTAGTTTCGAAATTGTAGAAAATTACTTTATCTGGTTTAGAAAATTACTTTATCTGGTTTAGAAAATTTGGAAAACTACTTTATCTAGTTTAGAAAATTTAGAAAATTACTTTCTCTGGTTTAGAAATTGTAGAAAATTACTTTATATGGTTTTGAAAATGTAGAAAATTACTTTATCTGGTTTAGAAAATTAAAAAAATTACATTATTTGGTTTAGAAAATTTAGAAATTAGTTTTTTAGTTTAGAAAATCTAGAAAATTACTTTATCTGGTTTAGAAAATTTAGAAACTTACTTTATCTGGTTTAGAAATTTTAGAAAATTAGTTTATTTGGTTTAGAAAATTTAGAAATTACTTTATCTGGTTTAGAACATTACTTTATCTGGTTTAGAAAATTTAGAAAATTACTTTATCTGGTTTAGAAATTGTGAAAAATTACTTTATCTGGTTTTGAAATTGTAGAAAATTACTTTATCTGGTTTAGAAAATTCAGAAAATTTCTTTATCTCGTTTAGAAAATTACTTTATCTTGTTTAGAAAATTTAGAAAATTAGTTTATCTGGTTTAGAAAATTTAGAAAATTACTTTATCTGGTTTAGAAAATTTAGAAAATTTAGAAATTTTTGTATGCAGCTGTAGCTATGGATCTGGATCAGGATCAGGCTCATGCTGAGGTTCATGCTCATGCTCAGGTTCAGGCTCAGGCTCGGGCTCAGGCGGCTGTAGCGTACGTGCGGCCAGAGCTGTTGGACGCTAGGGTCGACATCAAGCACCGCTCGTACCTGTCCGCCGTTCTTGGAGAGGATCTTGGACATGTACGTGCTCGCACTACGTGCATGTTGATGCCAATACACGACCTTTGGGTTCTCAAGTACGTGAAATGATGCTATGTTAATGTACTTATCTTCCTTTATACTTATGTTTGTACTAATAAAGTAACCTTATTTGTTTCATGCTACGCGCTGCAGGACTACTACCTCTAGCGTGGTTAGTCGAGGGGGACAAGCTGCGGGACGCAATTCCTCGGAAGGATTGCATCACACGGTTCCAGTTCGACTTCTTCCTGCTCTGCGCGCTACTAGACCACCGGAGGCCCGAGACACACACGTTCTACTTCACCATCGGTGAGCTGGCGCCGACTGAGAGACATGGGTACCCATGGGTCCCCACCGGCCAGGGTCCCAGAGGCCCTTGACAAGTGGACCCGACCTTCTAGAAGCCCCGCCGACCTGCAAAGTGGGCCCAGCGATCTTATCCGCGACTCCGAGGACTCCGGGCGACCTTATCAAAGATCCCGGAATATCCGCTCAACTTGGTGTGCAAGTCAAGACACTAGGACGTGGCGCGCCGCCGCCTGTAGCTCTGAGTATCACGGGATACTCCTTGTAATCCGAAAGATAGCTTCCCACAATTGTAACCGACCCGGACATGGGTCCACCGACCTTGAATGGAAGCCCTAGTCCGTCCTCCCCATATAAGGCGGCCGGGGACTTCATTCAAGGGGACATCTTCATCCTCTCGCATAATCCACCATAACTGGACGTAGGGTTTTACTCTCCGGAGGCCTGAACCAGTCTAAACCCTTTGTCTCCCCGTGTTCTTCGCCATACTCGCTTAGTTCCGAGTTCACCACGTGGACTACCACCTACGCTCTTAGGTCCCGATCCTCTCCATTAACCTGCAAACCTCTAGGGTAACCCCCTAGCGGATCTGTCTAGGTCTCACCCCCTGACAGTTGGCGTGCCAGGTAGGGGCGATCGGGAACTCGCTGTGCAACATGGTGGCCCGATCTGGTGTCGTCTTTCCAGCGAGCATGGCGGCCATCCTCGCCAACCCCGTGGAGATCTGCTTTGGATCTTTCACGGCGACCTCTCCTGCTCCGGCAGCCGCAACTCCTCCAGCGACCGCGGAGCAGGTCGTTACGGCGTCCGTCGCCACCCCCATTTCCGATCTAGCATCGGAGACCCACCCTCTCAGACCCTATGACCTTGTTCAGGGTATGGAGAACGTCATCAGCACGATGAAGGAAACCTTGGAGATCTGCGAGCGAGCTCAACGCTCGGCGCAGATGGCGCTGCGTCACGATACGTTCCCCTTCGGCTTGAAGTTTGCACCAGGCCTCCGACTCAGTCAGCTCTCCACGCCCTTTCAGATCCAATCTGGTCAGAGGTCATCTGGCGACCTAAGGCCTGCACCTCGCGCCCGGCACCTATCACAAGGGTGCGAAGCACAGCCTCCGCGGGTGCCGCCTGCGGAAGAGGATCGACCAAGAGCTCCCCCGCCGTGCCAAACGACCTACCCAGTCCCCAGACTACGGTGAGTTCCAGAAGGTCCGTGTTCGACTCTCCCCAATGACTCGGACATCGTCTTCCGCCAAGTGCTCGTGGTCTCCGAGAACGAGTGTTGACGGCTGATTTTCACTCACTTCTTACCCGTCAAACATGTACCTTTTGGCATGGAAAATAATTATCAACACTAGGATAGGGCTTAAACTAACCATTTCCACAAGTGTTGGTGAATATGCAAATATAGGTGATTAGCACTAGAAAGAGGAGTAAAAGCACAAGTCTTTGATCCAAATACTTCAAGACCAGCCAATGAGGGGATGCCACCTAGGATTCCCCTGGATCACTGACATCATCAATCCATGAGAGGCAAGCCTGACGAATCACGAAGCGCCACATGGACATCATATGGATTCAAGGACCCACTTATCTCCCAAAATCGTCGGGAAACTTGGCATGCACGGGGGAGCGACTTCGGGGCCTACCAGTCAGCCACCACGAAGAAGCACAAGGCGCCACGTGGCGCCGAGGTTTCGGTCGAACCGTGGATCGGCCGAACCGACTTTGGTTCGGCTGATCTCGGCCCTCCACGTGGCAGCCTCTGTTTGGTCCTTGGTTGCAATCCCAGGCGTTTTGGAGCACTTGGAGCCCCGAAGTAAGCCTCTCCCTCCTCTATAAATAGGAGGGGAGGGGCTCTCATTTGGAACACACACTTCTCCTCCTCCTCTTCTGTCACATCCGATTTCCGAAATGAAACCAAATGCATCTCATATGTGCGCCAGGATCAAGTTACACACATACGATAGACAAAAGAGTGTAATACCATAACTGTAATCAAACGTGCAAGAGTTTAACCATTACAATATTCATTATTACACTCAGGCAGTGGACACGAAGGTCCAATAAAACAAACGATAACTAAACGAGTGACTTCACCTTCATCTTCCACAGGCACATGACTGGGGGATCGCATGCCTCAGAACTCTTCAAAGTCGCTCCAATACTCCTCACCGTTGTTCTCATCTGAACAGCGGTAAGCAAGGGTGAGCAGTCTTATGGTTGGAGCTCAGCAAGTAGGGAAAAACATGCAAGGCTATCAAGGATAGGCTAAGGTTTTACAGCGGTTTGCATTTTAATGTTGGTCAAGTTTTATTAGCAAGCCTATTACTAGATGTAAGTTTATACCAACCCCAAAAGATTAAACATTTGTAACCATATCTCAAACCATAAGGAACCACAATTTAAATTTATCTTTAAGTTCAATTATCATGTGAGGGTCCAAGCCGCTCTTGACTATGAGCACGACTGATCGATCAGTTTTAACTCTGCAGAGGTTGTACACTTTCACCACAGCTCGTGTTCCCCATGTTGCCCGGGTTAGCTAGACCCTTAAACACTTCCGAGCTGAGTGGCTAGGGGTTCACTACGAAGCCTTTACAAAGGCATGCAAAAGACTAACGACCCGCATAGTTACAGACCAGGGCGGACCATAACCCTCCCTAATGGTCAGCACCTTAACAAAGGCTGCTACCCCAAAAGAACCAGGCTATACCCCTGCAACCCCGGTCCCCCTTTGCCCCTTTCGGATAAGATCATCAGTTCATTCACACACCTAATTAATTGGCTAAGCCAGAGCCATATGGACTGTGGTTGTACTATTTTCTTGGGTGGTTCTCCATGTTCCAGTTAAAGGATATGATCTTGTCTTAAAATATAACCAACATTTCATAACATGAAAGTCTGTATCATAAAACCATTTGTAACCAGCCCATGTATAGCAACTAAGCATTCATCTACCCAAAACATTTACTAAAAAGGGTTGATCAAGGTGATAGGGGTGAAACTCTAGTCATGTCCTTAAAAAGGTGATTTCCCATCAAGTTATTGCATAGCAACATATAAAAGTAAATATTATTTAAATATGCAGTTATATAGGTCCAAGAAGAATATGCAGAGGGAGAAGTCCACTTGCCTTCCTCTACAAGCTGAGGATCCTCTGCTTCAAAGAAAGACTCTTCTTGATCCTCTCCAATGGGGTGCTCAGTCGAAACAGACACGATATCTATGCACAAGCATGAACAAACAAACAATAAATAAAACAATACACCAAACAGTTCTATATGCTAAGAACATGCTGATAAAAAGGTTCTACTCGCTGATACGATCATTTTGATATATTATACGCGAAAAA
The DNA here is from genome assembly GCA_036936925.1 of Cenchrus fungigraminus. Lineage (NCBI taxonomy): Eukaryota > Viridiplantae > Streptophyta > Magnoliopsida > Poales > Poaceae > Cenchrus > Cenchrus fungigraminus. The sequence goes on along the minus strand of CM072781.1, from coordinate 62,785,812 downwards.
CGGAGTTAAAACATGAAAGATATGATTAAAACAAAGCACAGGGATTTTCTATAAGAAAACTAAGTTCACAGGGTTTATTTGAAAGAAACCAGGGACTTGAAACATAATTTCATATATAAACAGAGGGGCTTAAGTGTGAAAAAGGGTGAAAAGGACCTCGGGTGATAGAAACCAGAGAAGATAGGGGCTAAAACATAAAAATAAGGACCTGTTCGTAAGGATTCTTGATGGTGGAAGGACCGGCTTGCGAAACTTGTGAAAGTGTAGGGGCTCTTAAACAAAAATACCGGCGCTGACCGGTACGCCCGGGTTTGACTCGCGCGGCCCGGTGGATCTGAGCCGTAGATCGCTGATCCGGCTGCTGAGGACGTGTGCAAGCGAAGGGTGCCGGTGGAGTTCACCGGAGACGGCGGCGGGCGCGCCGGCGCAGCCCTAGATCGCGCTACGGGCCACCGTTTCGTGCGCGGGCGGGCTCTACGCGTAGCAGGGAAGCATGCGCACAAGATCAGGGAGTCGGGGAGACGTCACAGGCAACGGCAACGAGGTGCTGTGGCCGGTGGCGGACGGGAACTCGCCGGCGTGCGGCGGCGGCATACCTAAACGCGCTACGGCCCTCGGTTCAACATGCTAAGTGGCTCGACGTGTTGCACGGGTGACAATGAACACAACCGTGACAAGAAAGAGGCGTCCCGGCCGGTGGCGAGGCGGCCATGGCCGGCGAGGCGGCCGACGGCCACTGCATGCCATGGCAGCACATCTGGGCGCCCGGACCAGGCGGAAAAAGAGGGGCGGTGGCTTCCTCACCTTGCAAAGAAGCTTCGGTTGAGGAGCGGGACGGCGAAGAAGAAGTGGCGGCGAAGATCGGTGACGACGGCGAGCTCGGGCGGCGCTCCGGCGGATGAGGACAGGAGCTCCGGGGCGCTGCTCGGTACGGTGATGGTTTTCCTAGACAGGGAGTGACACGAGTGAACGATTGATCGCGACGAAGAAAGAAAAAGGGCCAAGGACACTTCACCGACGGCGTTTCCCTCCGGCGGTGGTGAGAAACAGAGGCGGCGGCGGTGAGTGGAATTTGAGGTGTGTGTGCGTGAGAGCGGCGTGCGAGAGCAAATGGAGGGGCTGGAGCTCACGCACGGTTTAAATAGAGCAAGAGAGGGGGAAGGGGAAGCAGAAAGAGCTCCGGTGGTGGTGGTGATTGCCATTAACGGCCGGCGCTTCCCAGGGGCTATGGCGGCAAGTGGGAGGAGAAACGGAAGGGGAGGAGTGATGGCGGCGTGAACTACGGGCTTAACCGCCCTTAATTGTGACTCAAAGAAGGATGGGGGAGGCAGGGAGACGCGGGGCAGGGCGACGGGATCCGCGGCGGTGATGCAGGGGAAGGAGGCCGGGGTGAGAAGACGATCCCGACACGCGGGCCCGGTGTGTCAGCGAAAAAGAGAGAGGGAGAGGGGAAAGCGGGCCGCGGCGGGGAAGTGGGTCGGATGAGAGGATGGGCTGAAAAGGAGGAAGGAGTAGAGATAGGTGGGTTTGTTTTTTTTCTTTTTTTTTCAAACTCCTTTTATTTAAACCATTTTAAACTCAAATTCATTTCAAACTTTTTCCAAACTTTTCAAAATATTTTATAAACTTTTAAAACTTCACACAAGCAACCAAAAACCATGCATAGCCAATAATGATGCACAAACACTTGTTGTCTCTAAATTAATTAAATTAAATTTAATTATTTTGGAGCTCAAATTAATTAGCAAATTAATTAAATCCTTAAGACTAACTCTAAAACACTATGTTGCTTAAGCAAATTTTAGTAATGGAATTTTAGGGTGTCACAAATCCTAACCCTTAAAGAGAATCTCGTCCCAAGATTCAGAAGGATTAGAGAACAGCTGAGGAAAGTCTTTCATGAGTTCATCCTCTCTTTCCCAGGTTGCCTCTTCTTCTGTATGATGACTCCACTGTACCTTACACATTCTGATGACCTTGCTCCTAGTAACCCTTTCTGAGGTATCCAAGATTTTGACAGGGTATTCTTTATAAGTCAAATCTTTCTCCATCTCAATGTCTTCTAGTTGTACTGGTTCTATTCGGACCTCACTCGTACATTTCTTTAACTGTGATACATGAAACACATCATGCACTCCTGACAACTGTGCTGGTAGTTCCAGCTGGTAAGCTACTTCTCCTCTCCTTTCCAAGATCTTAAAAGGTCCAATAAAACGAGGTGACAACTTCCCTCTGACATTAAACCTTCGCAGACCTCAGATAGGTGACACTCTAAGATATGCATAGTCACCCACTTCCAATACCACTTCTCTTCTACGAGGATCAGCATAACTCTTCTGTCGTGACTATGCAGCTTTGAGATTTTCTCTAATTATCTCAACCTGCTTTTCTGCTTCTCTTATGCTGTCCGGTCCAAAGAGCTGACTCTCTCCAGTCTGATTCCAAAACAAGGGTGTTCTGCATTTTCTTCCATACAAAGCTTCAAAAGGTGCCATCTTAATGCTGGATTGATAGCTGTTATTATAAGCAAACTCTGCGTATGGCAAACTCTTATCCCAGCTACCTCCATGCTTCAAAGCACAAGCCCATAACATATCCTCAAGGATCTGATTTGTTCTTTCTATTTGTCCATCCGTTTGAGGGTGATACGCTGAACTGAAATTTAGCTTTGTATCCATTGATTCATGTAACTTCTGCCAAAATCATGAAGTGAACTGAGTGCCTCGATCTGACACTATCTTCTTCGGAACTCCATGTAAACACACTATTCTTGAATTATATAACTCTGCCAGCTTGACTCCCGTATATGTCGTCTTCACTGGAATAAAGTGTGCTACCTTGGTTAACCGATCCACAATAACCCATATGGAGTCATACCCATCACGAGTACGAGGTAGACCCACAATAAAATCCATGCCAATCTCTTCCCATTTCCACTCAGGTTTCTTCAAAGGTTGAAGCAACCCTGCTGGTCTTTGATACTCGGCTTTGACTCTTTGACATGTGTCACGCAAAGCTACATGAGCTGCTACATCCTTTTTCATCCCATACCACCAATATCTTTGTTTTAGATCTTGATACATCTTGGTACTTCCAGGATGAATAGAGTAAGCTGAATCGTGTGCTTCCTTCAATATGGTTTCTCGCAGCTCTTTAATCTCAGGTACACAAATTCTGTTCTTGAACCACACAGTTCCTTGTTCATCTTCCCTGAATTCTGAAACTTTACCCAACTTTATCAACTTCTTGTATTCCATAATCTTTTCATCTATTAATTGCCCTCTTCTAATCTCCTGTTCAAGGGTCGACTCAATTTCCAACGTTAAGGTTTCATTCTGAGCAACTATTCCAAGTTAAGCTGTGCCATTTCCCAACATAATTCCTGAGGTAACAAGCGACCTATCAACATATTGGCCTGACTTTTCTGACTCAAGGCGTCTGCTACAACATTTGCTTTACCAGGGTGATACTGAATATCCAGATCATAATCCTTGATTAATTCTAACCATCTTCGTTGCCTTAGATTAAGATCCTTCTGTGTAAAGATGTACTTTAGACTCTTATGATCGGTGAAAATCTGACACTTATTTCCAATCATATAATGTCTCCAAATTTTGAGAGCATGCACAACTACAGCTAACTCAAGATCATGCGTAGGATAGTTCTGCTCATGTTTCCTTAACTGTCTTGAAGCATATGCTATGACCTTTCCTTCCTGCATCAACACACAACCTAATCCTTGCCGAGAAGCATCACAATACACATCAAACCCTTTGTGTATATCTGGCATTATCAACACAGGAGCTGTGGTCAATCTTTTCTTCAATTCCTCAAAACTAGCCTGACACTTGTCATCCCACTTAAACTCTTTACCCTTCTCAAGTAAGGTTGTAAGGGGTTTCACAATCTTCGAGAATCCCTCGATGAATCTACGATAGTATCCTGCAAGTCCAAGGAAACTTCTGATCTCCGGTACATTCTTAGGCGGACTCCAGTTCAACACATCCTGAACTTTGCTTGGAGCCACTGCAATCCCACCATCGGTGATAATATGTCCAAGAAAGGAGACCTCCTTCAATCAGAAATCATACTTGCTAAACTTGGCATACAGTTGATGTTCCCGTAGCTTCTGCAACACAAGCCTCAAGTGCTCTTCATGTTCTTCCTCACTCCGAGAAAACACCAGTATATCATCAATGAATACCACGACAAACTTATCAAGATACTCCATAAACACTTTGTTCATCAAATACATGAAGTATGCTGGTGCATTGGTCAATCCAAATGACATCATAGTGAAATCATACAACCCATACCTAGACGTGAATGCCTTCTTTGGTATATCCTCCATTCAGATTTTCAACTGATGGTAACCCGATCGGAGATCTATCTTGGAGAAAACTTTTGCTCCTCTCATCTGATCGAACAAATCCTCGATCCTGGGTAAAGGGTATTTGTTCTTGATAGTAACCTCATTAAGAGATCGATAATCTATACACAACCTCCTAGATCCATACTTTTTATCCACGAAGAGTGTGGGGGCTCCCCATGGTGAAGAACTAGGACGGATAAACCCTTTACTGAGTAATTCCTCTATTTGTTTCTTTAGTTCAGCTAAATCTTTAACATCCATTCTATATGGTCTTTTTGAAATAGGAGCAGTACCAGGTATAAGTTCAATACTGAATTCAAGGTCACGGTCAGGTGGCATACCTAGCAAATCATCTGGAAACACATCAGGATATTCATTTACTACTTTTATATCCTCCAAGGCATTGCCTTCAACCGAATTCATAGTACCACTGTTGGATGAGGGAGTACCCACATATTCTATTCTTTCTCCTTGTGGACTGGTTATCAACACTGACTTCTTACGACACTGTATCACTCCATCATATTTCTGTAACCAATCCATACCTAGGATCACATCTATTCCCCATGACTTTAAGACCACTAAGTTAGCCAGGAAGTCTACTCCCATGATATTAATATTCACTTGTGGGCATATACGACCAGTTTTCATTTCACCTCCCGGGGAACTAACTAGCAAAGGTGTCTTCATAGGACTCATAGATATGTTATGTTTTTCCACAAATTGATCAGTTACAAATGAATGTGATGCTCCCGAATCAAACAAAACTGTAGCAGGTATAGAGTTGTGTTGACACTGTTTTTTGGAAAAACAGGTCAAAGAGGAATAAGGAGAAATAGCCGATGAAAAACAAAGTACAATCGGCCGATTGAAGGGAGAGAAAGACGGTCAGCACGGATCGCCGATGGTCAAAGGGATTCAACCCTGACGGTGGGTCAGCTGGTCAAAGCGATCGGCCGATGGTCAGATAGAAGATCGGCCGATGGAGGAAAGAAGAGGCGGTATTCAAAAGAAATACGCCAAAAGGAAAGCATGGTGGAGGCGGGTCAGTCCACGATTGACAACGGGTCAAGAGTCAGTTTTTAGAAGGTCTTTGACTCCTGCGAGAGTCCTTTTCTATTTTTAGTAGTTTTTGTCTTTAGATGCAAGTAAACAGTGCCGTAATCGGCTAGGAGTCGGGTTGTCCTCAGGACATAAATAGCGACCCTGCGTGGTCGGAAAAAAGTGTACACACCAATATCAAACAAACCGCCTCCGGGCAAACCCTTTACTTTTACTGCATCTACTTTACAGCATCTACCTTTACAGCATCTACTTTTCGGCGACTTCGCCATTGCGTTTTTCTCTTTTCTACAACGCCGTACTTCGGGTTCGTCGGGCTGCATCAACTGATCTCCGGCAAGCTTGTGAGTACCGTTTTACCGAATAATCCTAGGCTTTAACCTCCGGGCGCATCGCTGAGGTTTCGTCTAGTTCTTTATTCACCCCTTACCGATATTAGCTAGATCTACAAGTTTTCGTACCAAATTCTTGTAGTTTTAGCTATTATCATTATCATCCGCTCGATCTAGATCCTATCGGCTTTCAACATCGCAGCCGATTCCGACCTACTCGAGCGCTGACGTCACGATCGGCCGATCCAGCCGATCGCATCCGCGCTTCGGTCACTTTCGAGCCGGCCGATCTCGCTTTTCCTGTATCGGCCGATTGGCTGGTACACGTATCGCTGAAAGGCCATCGGTTCTCTAGCCGATCCCTAATATTTTCCATTGTCAATCAACAGGTCAGATTGGCTGGCACGCCTCGCTACAGACCGGGGAGTCACATGTGTTGCGCGCAAGGGTGACGTCCTATTTTCGCGTCAACACACTTTTGGCACGCCCAGTGGGACACGAAAAAAGTCAACAATGACGAAGCCTACGAAGACTGGTCCTTCTGAAGTTGATCCGGACAACGTTCAACCCATCACCAAGGATCAGCTGAAAGATTCAGACAAAGCCGAGCTCGAGGCTCACATGAAGCATTATGAAGAGCTTTGTTTGGCATCATACGGTCAGACTAAAAGTGGTGTTTTCAAGAAGAATCCTTTGCCAACACCGAAGCAAGTCACCTTCTCAGCCGATCCTGAAGGGCTTCAAGACATGATGACCAAAGCCATGCATCAAACGTTGATTGATCAATCCAAGGTATTCGCAAATACTATTCAGAATGCCATAATTGATGCACTCAAGCAAGGAGCAGAGGCAGGATATCTGGGACCTGCATACTTTCAACCAAGGCGTACTCCTCCTGTGTTCCAGCAAGGCCAATCGGCTATACCGCCGATTGATGATCCAACAGCAAAAGCTACCCCATCTCCACAAGCTGCCACCAGTTCTTCATCGGACCCTCAGCCGATTCAGAATCAGAGTGGCGATGGTAAAGATAAAGATCCTGCTGTCACAACACCAGTGCAATATGTTGTCTAGGATCAAGTGCTTCCAGTGCAGAATCAACATAAATATCCTGCTATGAGAGATTCAGATGGGAAGCTTGCAGGATGGGACTTACCTCGTGATCACTTTGAGACTAACATCTCAAATTTCTTTGAGCCCGTGCCTGAGGAAGTTCCAGAAGTAAAGTATCCACAGTCTTACCAAGCTACATTTGGAGGTACTCCAGGGACTGTGCACATGAATGGGGAAGGAGTGGTGTTCGTTTACTTCAATCATGGGAGCAAGAACTTTGAAAGAGTCAAGATTAGTCCAGCTCATGCTCACATGGTTGTACCAACAGAGAAAAGATCTCCTATTCCACCTCAGAGGCCAAATCCCACTCCGCCTCAGAGATCGGCTCAGCAGCGGATACTCGGGATGCCCATGCCAACTGCCCCGCTACAGCAACCAACGCTCGGGATGCCCATACAGACAGCCCCGCCTCAACAGTCAACGACAATGCAGGCTGTCTTAACCCCAGCTAATACGGTGGCTCATACAAGATCTTCACCTCAACAGCCGATCAACCAAGGAGCAGCAGGGCAGCCAGTGTTTCCACAAGTGGATTCAGCGCAATTGCTGCAAACATTTCTAAATCAATTGGCTATTTCAAACCAGTTGAATACGCAGCAACCAGCCCCATCGGCTAGTCAGCCGATTGAACAGGCTACACCTATTACAGGTCATTCAAACACTCAAGGTTCTACTGAGGCAAGGACAGTTCCAGATCCAAAGACAAGAATCTTAGAAGAACGACCTCCAGAAACTCCAGCTGAGATACAAGCAATTGAGCAAGTGGCTACAGAGTTGAAATCTCATGTGAAGCAGGAGTTGATCGACCACTTCTCGGAGATGCTACTGAAGCAATATGGGATAAAACCCAAGCAGCAATCCTGCATGTACAGGACACCGTATCCCTCTGGCTATGATCAGATACCGTTCCCTCCAAGGTTCAAAGTGCCAGACTTCACCAAGTTCTCTGGACAAGATGAAACATCCACTATGGAACACATCACTCGGTTTATCATCCAATGTGGAGAAGCAGGGAATGTTGATGCACTCAGAATACGGTTGTTCTCTTCATCTCTGTCAGGGCCGGCATTCTCATGGTTTACATCACTGCCAGCTAACTCCATCATCAAGTGGTCCGATCTGGAACAGCAGTTCCATAATTACTTCTTCTCTGGCATCAACGAGATGAAGATCACTGATCTGACCAGACTCAAGCAAAGGAACGATGAAACAGTAGCTGGATTCGTTCAAAGATTCAGAGAGGTCAGAAATAAGTGCTATAGTCTGAACTTGGGAGACAAGCAACTAGCTGAGTTGGCTTTCCAAGGTCTCTTGCCGACCTTAAGGGAGAAATATGCATCACATGACTTTGAAAGCCTCAGCCAGTTGGTCAGCCGGATGAGTCAAGAAACTGCAAAGTCCTATGAGCCTAGAAGGAACTTTCAGAAGAAGGTGTCGTATGTGGACTACTCCGACTCAGAGGATGAGGACAACATGATAGGGCTCGCAGAGTGGGTCAAAGGCAAGAAGACAGTGTCCTGTCCCTTTGGCAAGAAAGAGCCAGAGAAATTCGGCTTTGACATCACTAAGGCCGATAAGATATTTGATCTGTTGCTTCAGCAAGGGCAGATTAAACTCTCCCAGTTCCATACTATACCATCTGCAGAAGAGTTGAATAGGATGAAGTATTGCAAGTGGCACAATGCAACATCGCTCGATACCAATGATTGCAAGATCTTCAGACAACAGATCCAATCAGCTATTGAGCAAGGGAGGCTTAAATTTGAAACTCCTACCAAAGCTGAAAAGCTGATGAAGATTGATCAGCACCCCTTCCCAGCTAACACAGTTGAAGTGTCTAGCAAAGACACGTCACGAGTTAAGTTGCTGACATCTGATTCGGCTCAAAATAAAGGAGCCGTCGATCCCAAAGTACAAGTAACCGCTGCCGATGTCAAAGGAAAAGGGTTACTACTTGGAGAAGGAGAATCAAAGCCACGCTGATCCGTCACATCACAAATGTTGATCAACAAGTTCCAGCGCCGACAAGAGAAGGCAAAGGAAAGAGAGGAGTGGGCACGGCGTAATGAAGGACATTGGAGATGTCCGTTCTTCAAGTACTGTTGGGAGAAGGAATCAAGCTACCGACGGCAGGAAACTGTCCAGAGTGCAACGGGGCTTACAATAATGGCAACTCATCCAAAAGGGTTTGCTTTGATGACAGAAGACCTACAGCCAAGGATCACCGTGGATTCAACAATCAACGAATCTCGGTTCACGATCGGTTGGGGGGCAAAGCCAGCGTCCACGATCGGCTGGGGGGCAAAGCCAACATCCACGATCGGCTGGAGGGCAAGGCTAGCATTCATGATCGGCTGGGAGGCCGAGTCAATGAAGAGTCAAACGATCGGCTAGAAGAGATGGCCGATTCTCTGGTCCCTGACGAGGACATCATGTGCCGAGCTCCTGAACGTCGACGCACATTGCAATTGGATGATGAAGGGTCAAGCCAAACACGTAAGAAGCCTAATCCACAGTGGTGTCCAGATGGCTTGACTAAGTTCTAGAAGAGAAGAGTCCAGCGCCTACGTCAGCTAGAACATCATGAAGAAGCAGAGAGACTTGTACTGGACAAGAAGAAGATTCGGTCTAAAGTTTGGCGCCCAAAGCCTAAGGCCGATGGTGAGGAAGATGACAAACCCCGAGCTGATATAAACATGGTTGTCTTTCTGCCTAAAGAGTTCATGGCTCCGGTTGATTCGGATGTGTCCGATGAAGAGTTTGGCATGGCTCAATTGACACTGGAACCTAAACAAGCTATCTTTGAGAAGCCAGAAGATGGGAAGAGACAACACTTGAAGGCTCTGTTTCTCAAAGGATATGTTAATGGGAAACCAGTCACCAGGATGCTAGTAGATGGAGGAGCAGCAATTAACCTAATGCCGTACACCATACTGCGCAAGATTGGGAAATCTGATGAAGATTTGACCCAAACCGACATGATGTTGGTGGACTTCGAAGGCAATGTCTCTCCGGCTCAAGGAGCCATCTGCGTGGAGCTCACCATCGGCAGTAAGACCCTTCCGACCGCTTTCTTTGTCATTAAAGGGAGGGGATCTTATAATCTACTGCTGGGTCGGGATTGGATACATGCTAATTGTTGCATACCATCTACAATGCATCAATGCATCATCCAATGGATTGGAGATTCAGTGGAGGTGGTGCAAGGAGAAACCTCCTTGACAGTGGCAGCTACAGAAGCACAAGGGTGGACCTATGATCAAGTGAGCTGCATATCTGGAAAAGCCTGGGATACCAAATATCTCAGTGTCCGATTTTGGACGAAATCCGGTTCAAGCAGTCGGCTCTGATGATGAGGCTTAATGAATCAATTCATTGAAGACGAAAGAAAGCTTGGGCTCAGAGTCACAGCAGCCGACGGATTGGTCGCCCAAGTGTACAAACAGTTGTATCAGCCGATTGTCCTATCGTGCCTATCGGCCGATTGAGTTTTCGAGCTACAGCCGATTGCTGATGTAATCATAGAATAGCCGATATCTGTAAAGAATCGCCTTTAGTGCAAGAAATGTAAAACTGATGTACAAAATCAATATATTCGGTTATAGCCGATACATGTATCGCCTTCAGAGCAAAAAATACATGTTTATTTCTTCTGCTTTGGATTACAACTTAGATCTACAGATTACATATGTTCTCGAGAGGTTACAAGAAGGGCGTTGTCCTAACTCCCAGTGTGATGAGGATATTGAATCGATGAATGGAAGAAAGACACACGCGAAGAGGAAATGAAAGATTAAGATCTTCAATCTTCCGCCGGAAGGAGCCCGATGGCCATTCCTTTGGCACGCTCTTCCTCTGTTAAATGTGTAGCAAGACACCCTACCTGTGTTCTCCCTCCAAAGCCAGATCCTCACAAGGATTCTTCTAGCTATGGCGCCTCCTGGCTTTTCAAAAGGAGGCAAAGAAGAAGAGGGGCCACTACACTACTTCACAAGAATTCTTCTAGCTATAAAAGAGAGAAAAGGAATAATCATACAGCAGGAGTCTGTAATCTATCTGAGTTAGTTGTGCCATGGCCGATGAAGAGTGAGTTCTTCCCATCAAGCTTCAGGCCTATTTATAGCCCCAAGATGCAGAGAAGATAACTACAAGAAGGAATTAAAAAAGGGAAATGAAGAGCATCCGATGCAGTCAAAGCAAGAACAGTTTCCCCGTGAAAGTCTCAGGCTGGACAGTGGGCAGACATGCAGTGATACGTTTCCCAAAATTCAGGGGCTGGCTTTGAAGGAGAATTAAATAATTATTCATGACCCTACTCTGTACTCCAGAAGAGGAGACTATTAGGATTCCCCTCTGTCTAAATTTCCAGCAACGACGACAAGCTTTGATGCCTCATTAAGGCACAAGAAATCTTCAAAGAGAAATTTGTCAAGGAGTGGAGATAGCTACATTTTCCTGAAGGCACTCTAAAAGAGATTTGCCTCTTATTCCTAATGGGAAATCGGTCTGGTTCATAGTCAGAGGATTATGGTGCTGCATGGAGTGGACTACCATTTTATAGTGGAGAAATTGAGCCAGAACGTAAAAGCAGTACCTACAAATATGGGTGGTAATTCATTGCTGAAAGATGGTGCTTAAAGATAAATATCTAGGGGTGGTGGTTTTCATTCATAAAAGGCCGATAACATCGGCTGATAGTACATCAGAGTTTAAAGGAGGCTTTTGGCCTTATCTAACTCTATCCTAGTTTGTGCTATCTCTTCGCCTATGCGGTCCAGTTCTTGAAGAAGAGCTGTCCTCCTGGCTTCAAGGACCTCCAACTTCTCCTCCTTGTTGGCAATCACCAGACGGAGACCACGTTCTTGTCTAGACGGATGGTTCGGCCGATTTGCACCAAAGGCGTTGATGTTTGAGATGATCCTTTCCACAGCATCACGATTTCGAGACTAAGGAAAGAAGAAACGTCAAGGAAAGGAATCGTGAACACAAGAAAAAAGAAAAAAGGAACCAACCTGATTCACAGAAGAGGAGGAAGAAGAAGAAGCCATCGCGAAAGGAAGATGACAGTTCTAAAAAACTAAAAGGAAGCTAGTAGTATATAAAGGCCGATTGAAACGTTCGGTCAAAGCATTCAATGTGGAGCGTTGGAAGTTGGCCAAGAAAAGGCCAAACACAGTTCACAAAGTTACAAATAAAGTTTAAACCAAGCCTAAAGAATGGATGGCATCGATGAGATCCAGGCACAGCTGGTCAACCGCTTCTATCTCCTGACGATCGGCATCGGCTGAACCAGGAATCGGCTGCTCCTGTTCACGAAGGGTCTGGGCTTGCTGTGCAATGGAATCCCTCCGTTCTTGCATAATAGATATGGTGCCTGGGAGATCGGCCAGTTTCTGCTCTTCAGCTGTCAAGTCTTGATCGATCTGACTAAGCTCCTTCATCAGTTCAGCACGACGCCTCTTCAAACGATCAATGCTACCGACAATATCAGAACGAGAGGATGTCAGGAGTTCAATTCTATTATCAAGATCGGCCATGCTGTGGTCCAACTTCTCCCTGTCCTGAGTAAGTTGCTCTTGACGTCTCCTCTCCTCCAGCCGATCTTGAGCTTCTTGGACTATGAGCTGCCGATTCTCGATAAAAGCAACCTGGAGCATCTTCGCCTTAAGGTCCCTGGGTAACTGGCCCTGGATTTGCTTGAAGATGGCCCTGATCGGCCCGGCATCTTGTACAAGTTGATTGATATCCCGATTTAGCAGCGGAAGCACTTCTATCAGCTTGGCTTTCATGTCATCAGGGAGAACGGTTACTAATCCACTCCGAGCGATAAGAGATGAGGTTGATGGAACCTGTAGAGAAAGTGTGGATAAGCAAAAGAAAGCTGAAAAAGAAGTTTAAAGAAACCAGGAGGTTTACCTCTACAGCAGAAGTCGTCGCTCGAGTTTGGGCAGTTGGGTTTTCAGTCAATAATGGTTCAGAGACTTCAATAATCGGCAGCTGTGGTTGGTCGCCGATATTCTGCTGGGAATCATCCAAAGGCTTGTCTTGGGTCTCAATCGGCGCTTCAACCACATCCTGAACAGAGACAAAGGATTGAACATGGGAAAATAGGAGAAAACATTAATAAGAATCCTACCTCAATTGGGTCTTCAATGTGAGGGTCAGCTCGTGCAGGAGAACTTTGAAGTTGGTCAGCAGAAGCATCAACCCTTTGATGGGTTCCAGACTGGTCAACATCATCAATCGAGGCTTCTCCCAAAACCTTTTCTTGACCAAGATCAGCAGTTGTGGCTTGTTCTGATTGACCAGTTAATCCCGAAGACTGCACAAAAGAGGATGATCAATCAAAGTTACAGAAAAAGAAGAAAAAAGGTTGAAAGTCAGTACCTGGAAAGCACTTGCCAATACTCCTGCCATGTCCGAGACATTGATAACCTTAGTGGCAATCCTCTTCTTTGTTCTACGAGCAAGAACCTTGTTGGTCACACCCTTCCTCTTAAGCGTTGACAGAGGTAGATTGTCTGGAGCAGGATTAATCCTGGGACCCTGCATAATTGAAGAGATCGAAGGAGCTTTATGGCCGATATATGGTGCCCATCTTGGTGGCCAATATTGAATCGGCTTGTCACTTCTGCTGACAACAGGAGGCTCTGTAGTTTTGGGCTGAAAAGGGAAAGAAGGATATAACAAATCTGGATATAGTCAAGCAATGCATAAAGTAAACAGATGAAAGAAGTACCTCATCAGCGACGCCACATAATCAGGGTCCAATTGCTCACAATAGATTCTCGGAGAGACACAGAAAAGGTGATCACACCATTCTGCCCACCAAACATAAAAGAGAGGGGAAGAGAAGCCAGAAAATCTCCAGGAATCAAGATTAATAGTAGCAGAGTCAGGAACCCTGTCCAAAAGGCGCTGATAACAAGTGCCACTAGGAATAATCTTCTGTGGTCTGATCAAATCAGAGAAGTAAAGGCCAATCGGCAATTGGCCAAACCCGAGTTGACGTGCACATACTGAGGGGTTATAAAATTCATAGGTGGCTGTTTGATCCTTTCCAAAGACACAAGAGGGAAGGAGCCCCGGTTTGATGATTTCCACAAAGGCAATCCTGTCTTCATCATCCTTATGGATATCATCGAAGTTGAATGTGGTCTCGAAGTGGGGTTCATCGTCTTTATATGCAAACCAGATGATAGAATTTGAGTTGAAGCCGAGGTAAAAACTTCTAAAGTGCTCTGCTATGCGAGAAGGGGTTCTTTTGTGTCTTGGGAAGGCAGAGACAGCTTCTCCAAAATTCATACATCAGCGCCTCACGATTTGGACACCATCTGGTTGATCTCCTGGGAAAGTCTTGGTAAAAATGTTCTGCTCCAACCTATCTCGGAGATGAAGGTTCAGCCACATATTTATGAACCACCAGGGACCTACCGGAGTACCTATGGGAGAATTGGTTAACAGGCTGACCGCTACTTGATGAAGAAGGTGGTAAACTGCACCTAAAAGGTATTTTCCGAGAGGGATATGGTTGCCAGCAGCCAACCGCTCAGCCACTACCTGGTAATTAGCAGTGGGGCTAAAAGTTTTGCCACAAAAAACAAACTTCTCAAGCCACATGTTCAAGAAAGCAACATGTTCCCTCTGTCCCACGGTTCCTTCTTTCTTGTGCTCGGCGATATAGCCAGACCATCCACCTATGCCTTTGGTTTTCAACTGATGAGAAAGTTTGTCATTACGATGGCTGAAAAGAGTATCTGGGGAGGAAATATCTAGACCGGTCAGCACAAGGACATCGGCCAAGGTTGGAGCCATCGGCCCATGGCCAAACAGAAAAGCATTGAGTGCATCAGACCAAAAGTAAGAGGCAGCTATCAGAATAGATTCATTCCGGGACATCTCAGATAGGGATAAGGTGATGCATTGATTAATTTTAAACTGCTCCCAAGATCCCTTGTTCTTCGCAGAAACTCTGAGATACCAATCTCTCCATCCTTTAACATAGCCGGTCCAAGACCTGAAACAGCTGTCCCAATCGGCCAGATTTAAGGAAGCGTGCTTAAAGGGAATTCGGCCGGTTTCAAAGTTAATCATCTCTATGGGGTCAGTATCACCCAACGGTCCAAGGAAAGTAAGTCCGGGTTTATCATCAACAGGGAAAGTGAGATGGGATCTAAGTTCCTGGGGAAACAAATGAATCTGGGCTTCAGGCAAGGAAAGATGGCGGTATTTAAACACAAATAAAAGCAAAAGATTGAAGGAAATACCGGAGGAACTGAAGAAAGAGATGCCTTCGGAGGTGCAGAAGCAGAGCCAGAACCTCCAGCGGAGCTTGAGGACGCCATGGATCAGCGAGAGTTTTGGAGCTTAGGGTTCGTCGCTTGAAAGTTCGAGCTGCTGGAACAACAAGATTTTGGGGAGGAAGAAGAACCAGGGCGGTTGTATTTATGACCTCGAAGATTTGTTGAGATTCTGCGGCCGACTTCGAATCAATAGAGATAACGGATTCGAGGAAATTTCGGAGCAAAAGATTATTTACTCCGAAACTGGGGGGCATGTGTTGACACCGTTTTTTGGAAAAACAGGTCAAAGAGGAATAAGGAGAAATAGCCGATGAAAAACAAAGTACAATCGGCCGATTGAATGGAGAGAAAGACGGTCAGCACGGATCGCCGATGGTCAAAGGGATTCAACCCTGACGGTGGGCCAGCTGGTCAAAGCGATCGGCCGAAGGTCAGATAGAAGATCGGCCGATGGAGGAAAGAAGAGGCGGTATTCAAAAGAAATACGCCAAAAGGAAAGCATGGAGGAGGCGGGTCAGTCCACGATTGACAACGGGTCAAGAGTCAGTTTTTAGAAGGTCTTTGACTCCTGCGAGAGTCCTTTTCTATTTTTAGTAGTTTTTGTCTTTAGATGCAAGTAAACAGTGCCGTAATCGGCTAGGAGTCGGGTTGTCCTCAGGACATAAATAGCGACCCTGCGTGGTCGGAAAAAAGTGTACACACCAATATCAAACAAACCGCCTCCGGGCAAACCCTTTACTTTTACTGCATCTACTTTACAGCATCTACTTTTCGGTGACTTCGCCATTGCGTTTTTCTCTTTTCTACAACGCCGTACTTCGGGTTCGTCGGGCTGCATCAACTGATCTCCGGCAAGCTTGTGAGTATCGTTTTACCGAATAATCCTAGGCTTTAACCTCCGGGCGCATCGCTGAGGTTTCGTCTAGTTCTTTATTCACCCCTTACCGATATTAGCTAGATCTACAAGTTTTCGTACCAAATTCTTATAGTTTTAGCTATTATCATTATCATCCGCTCGATCTAGATCCTATCGGCTTTCAACACCACAGCCAATTCTGACCTACTCGAGCGCTGACATCACGATCGGCCGATCCAGCCCATGGCATCCGCGCTTTGGTCGCTTTCGAGCCGGCCGATCTCGCTTTTCCCGTATCGGCCGATTGGCTGGTACACGTATCGCTGAAAGGCCATCGGTTCTCTAGCCGATCCCTAATATTTTCCATTGTCAATCAACAGGTCAGATTGGCTGGCATGCCTCGCTATAGATCGGAGAGTCACGTGTGTCGCGCGCAAGGGTGACGTCCTATTTTTGCGTCAACAAGTTGACGAGAAACGTACCCAGTACCACGCCGGAGTCATTCTGGGCTTGTTCCACAGATACATGATTCACTCGGCCACGCATATAGTTCTGCTGGCCTCTCTTGTTAGGAGCTTGTGTAGTGCGAGGCTGAGAAGATGACTATCCAGGCCTCTGACCATTATCCTTCTGAGGGGTCTGCATTCCTCTCTTGGGACAATTGTAAGCATAATGTCCCAGCTCTCCACACTTGAAACATCCACTAGGCTGAACAGGAGTGGTGTTTCTGACAGGTGCCCCAGAGCCATTGTTGGAGCTATTCTGCTGAGGAGTAGGAGTTCGTGGTGTCTGAGGGTTGAAGCGTTGTGGTTGAAACGGACGCTGCAGCTGTAAATTCTGTGGATATTTTCCTCCTTGACCACCAGAACGATACTGAGACGAGCCATGCTGTGAACTGTAGCGAGGATGAGTGTTACTGCTAGATTGCCCATGAGACTGAAACTTGCGTTTCTGCTCGCCCAGTTCCTTCCTCTTACTTTCTAGTCCAATAGCCTTGTTCAACAGTGTCTGGAAATCTGGAAATGTATGGCTTTGTAGCTGATAATTGAGTGGCCCAATCAAGCCATCCAGAAACCTTTCCTGCCTCTTAGGATCTGTGTTGACTTCATCCGGAGCATAACGAGACAGATGAGTGAACTTGTCAAGGTACTCAGTGATAGACATATTCCCTTGCTTCAGTGCCAGGAATTCCTTCTGCTTAAGCTTGATTACTCCCGAAGGAATGTGATAAGTACGGAAATTGTCCCGGAACTCTTGCCAAGTAATGTTGTTCCTGTTAGGATGAGCAGTTGAATATGCATCCCACCAATCACCATCCTGCCCTGTCAGTCTCCCAGCAGCATACAAGACCATCTCTCTGTCAGTGCATTGAACAATCTCAAGTTTCTTAGTAACTGTCTTCAACCAATCATCAGCATCTAGCGGATCAGTTGAATGAGAGTAGGTGGGAGGGTTGTGGCTCATGAATTCCTTATGCTTATCCCTCAGGTGTGGGTGAGGCGGGGGAGGTGGTGCTGGTTGGTTTTGCTGGGCTTGAAGGTTTTGGACTGTTGCAGTGAGGTTCTGCAACAGCTGGGTTTGAGCGGCGATGAACTGCAGCATAGCCGGATTCATTTGATTGAGTGGGGGTGGAGGTGGTGGTGCTTGAGCTTGTTGGTTAGCTATATGAGCACGAATCACTGGCGGGACATCTTGACCTCCTCCTGACCTGGTTTGTACCATCTGATTGTTAGAGAAATGTATTTCAGATAAGTGATGCATAAAGAGTAGACTCAATGGATAAGGATGCTTGAATTTTAACTTGAACAGATTTTGTTAGCCTCAATAAATCACGTGTAACTCCCAGTAATGTTATCCAAAAATTATGAAAATAATTCAGCATATGCAGTATGAAATTTCAAAACCAACCCAGCTGGTTTCGTCTCAATTGGAGTTATACAACTCGAGATATAAAATAAACAAGGCCACTGTGTCAGCAGAGTTTTACAGATTCTGACATCCCTCAAGTTTTGTTCATAACCCCGTGAATACTTATTCATTACTGCTGAAAATTTACCAGAAATTTACTCATAAAATTTGTGATCTAACCCAACTAGTTTTACATCAAACGGAGTTTTGTAGCTCAAGATAAAATTCAAACTTGACTGCTCAGCCAGAGAGTTACGTGAACAGATTTTGCATCATCCAGACTCGATAAGGAAACATCACAGATAAAGATAACTCAAACCCTTTATTACTAAATGATTTTGTTCTTGTTGCTTTGTGGCCATCACTCCACAAAACAACACACTCAAACAAAAAAACAAAACATCCAAGTTTTCAAGCAACAAGCATTATTACAAGAATCGCCCTCACAGGAGCGTTCTAACGATGACAAAAGTAAAGGTGGGTCTTTCTAAGCTCTACTCCTGTCGCACGCTGGTCGTAGCTTCATCAGTACCATATCGGGTCCTCTTGCGAGGCAGAGACTCCGGAGGATAGAAGGGTGCTTCTTCCTCAGGAGGACGTCGCCCAGCAACCTGTGCTTCCAGCTGTGCAATCTGTGCCTGTGCCCTCTGGAGCTGATCATGTAGACGATCTATCTCATCATAAGAACCTTTCAAGTCCGTGTTGAGTGCTGAAGCAACACGGGCCAGGATGTCCACACGACCATCTCTGTTATTCCCCATGGGAACAACAGGGTTGAAGCTGGCTCGAGGACGGCTAAGGACATGGCGGAAATCAGACTCATGCAGCTGCTCGCGGTATCTGTTACTGATGGACCATAGAGCTCTCCTCGCTGCATCATTCACTGAAGCAGCTTCCTCTATCATAGGAGCTGAGCTGGAGTGAGAAGAGTGAACACGGTGCCCAACACCTCCATGAAGAGGCACACGAATCTGAACTCTCGTGGTGTAGTAATCCTCCATCCCAGGCTCCGTGTAGTGCCTGGTGACGTAGAGAGGCCTCGCGGTGAAGTCGAGATACTGCAGGGTCTCCTCCAGTAAGTCCACGAACTGTCCCTCAACATCCTCAGCATGATGATAGTCATATGTCGCTCCATGGAAGCGAGGGTCTTCATCCATCTGATTAACATTCGCAGCACTGTTAGCATCTTCAGTGTCGTCATTGCCATTGCTGCCATCATCACCATCATCTCTACCATCTCCACTGCTGCTGTCTTCACCATCGTTGTCACTGCTGTCGTCTCCAGAGTCATCTGGATCACCTCCAGTAGCATCTTGTGCAGGAGCTTCAGGTGCAGGGGCAGCTGGCGGTATCACTACATCACCATCGACATCCACCTCCAGGTAGGTGCCGTCGTACAGCTGCGGTATCCCACGGTGATCTTCGGCGTCATCCTCGAGTATCCTCTCCTCAGGATCCTCCTCAACATCATCCTCCACCTGAACCTCCACCTGAACCTCAGGTTGCTGCTCTGGTTCAATCACTGGGTAGCGGGGTGCCAACCGACCAGTGGGGACACGGCCACCAGTGCTCTTGCGTGCAGTGTTCTTTGTTCTGGCCATCTGATAAGCAAAAAGGAGACTCAGCATAGATAAAACAAAATGATAGTATAAAATAAAATAAAATTGAATAAATTAGTTTTTATACATAATTAAGTAAATTTTGAATGATGATATGGCTTCTAGATCATGAATCCTTAATTTTCGACTATTTCTAACTTAAGGCTGCGTCCTACAGTCATTACTACTCTGGTACCACTTTGTCACATCCGATTTCCGAAATGAAACCAAATGCATCTCATATGTGTGCCAGGATCAAGTTACACACATACGATAGACAAAAGAGTGTAATACCATAACTGTAATCAAATGTACAAGAGTTTAACCATTACAATATTCATTATTACACTCAGGCAGTGGACACGAAGGTCCAATAAAACAAACGATAACTAAACGAGTGACTTCATCTTCATCTTCCACAGGCACATGACTGGGGGATCGCATGCCTCAGAACTCTTCAAAGTCGCTCCAGTACTCCTCACCATTGTTCTCATCTGAACAGCGGTAAGCAAGGGTGAACACTCTTATGGTTGGAGCTCAGCAAGTGGGGGAAAACATGCAAGGCTATCAAGGATAGGCTAAGGTTTTGCAGCGGTTAGCATTTTAATGTTGGTCAAGTTTTATTAGCAAGCCTATTACTAGATGTAAGTTTATACCAACCCCAAAAGATTAAACATTTGTAACCATATCTCAAACCATAAGGAACCACAATTTAAATTTATCTTTAAGTTCAATTATCATGTGAGGGTCCAAGTCGCTCTTGACCGTGAGCACGGCTGATCGATCAGTTTTAACTCTGCAGAGGTTGTACACTTTCACCACAGCTCGTGTTCCCCATGTTGCTCGGGTTAGCTAGACCCTTAAAGACTTCCGAGGTGAATGGCTAGGGGTTCACTACAAAGCCTTTACAAAGGCATGCAAAAGACTAACGACCCGCATAGTTACAGACCAGGGCGGACCATAACCCTCCCTAATGGTCAGCACCTTAACAAAGGCTGCTACCCCAAAAGAACCGGGCTATACCCCTGCAACCCCGGTCCCCCTCTACCCCTTTCGGATAAGATCGTCAATTCATTCACACACCTAATTAATTGGCTAAGCCAGAGCCATATGGACTGTGGTTGTACTGTTTTCTTGGGTGGTTCTCCATGTTCCAGTTAAAGCATATGATCTTGTCTTAAAACATAACCAACATTTCATAACATGAAAGTCTGTATCATAAAACCATTTGTAACCAGCGCATGTATAGCAACTAAGCATTCATCTACCCAAAACATTTACTAAAAAGGGTTGATCAAGGTGATAGGGGTGAAACTCTAGTCATGTCCTTAAAAAGGTGATTTCCCATCAAGGTAATGCATAGCAACATATAAAAGTAAATATTATTTAAATATGCAGTTATATAGGTCCAAGAAGAATATGCAGAGGGAGAAGTCCACTTGCCTTCCTCTACAAACTGAGGATCCTCTGCTTCAAAGAAAGACTCTTCTTGATCCTCTCCAACGGGGTGCTCAGTCGAAACAGGCACGATATCTACGCACAAGCATGAACAAATAATAAATAAATAAAATAATACACCAAACAGTTCTATATGCTAAGAACATGCTGATAAAAAGGTTCTACTCACTGATACAATCATTTCGATATATTATACGCGAAAAACGGAGTTAAAACATGAAAGATATGATTAAAACAAAGCACAGGGACTTTTCTGTAAGAAAACTAAGTTCACAGGGTTTATTTGAAAGAAACTAGGGACTTGAAACATAATTTCATATATAAACAGAGGGGCTTAAGTGTGAAAAAGGGCGAAAAGGACCTCGAGTGATAGAAACCAGAGAAGACAGGGGCTAAAACATAAAAACAAGGATCTGTTCGTAAGGATTCTTGATGGTGGAAGGACCGGCTTGCGAAACTTGTGAAAGTGCAGGGGCTCTTAAACAAAAATACCGGCACTGACTGGTACGCCCGGGTTTGACTCGCGCGGGCCGGTGGATCTGAGCCGTAGATCACTGATCCGGCGGCTGAGGACACGTGCAAGCGAAGGGTGCCGGTGGAGTTCGCCGGAGACGGCGGCGTGCGGCGGCGGGCTCGCCGGCGCAGCCCTAGATCACGCTACGGGCCACCGTTTCGTGCGCGGGTGGGCTCTACGCGTAGCAGGGAAGCATGCGCACAAGATCAGGGAGTCGGGGAGACGTCACAGGCGACGGCGATGAGGTGCCGTGGCCGGTGGCGGACGGGAACTCGCCGGTGTGCGGCGTCATACCAAAACGCGCTACGGCCCTCGGTTCAACATGCTAAGTGGCTCGACGTGTTGCACGGGTGACAATGAACACAACCGTGACAAGAAAGAGGCGTCCCGGTCGGTGGCGAGGCGGCCATGGCCGGCGAGGCGGCCGGCGGCCACTGCATGCCATGGCAGCACATCTGGGTGCCCGAACCAGGGGGAAAAATAGGGGCGGTGGCTTCCTCACCTTGCAAAGAAGCTTCGGTTGAGGAGCGGGACAGCGAAGAAGAAGTGGTGGCGAAGATCGGTGACGACGGCGAGCTCGGGCGGCGCTCTGGCGGACGAGGACAGGAGCTCCGGGGTGCTGCTCGGTACGTTGATGGTTTTCCTGGACAGGGAGTGACACGGGTGAACGATTAATCGCGACGAAGAAAGAAAAAGGGCCAAGGACACTTCACCGACGGCGTTTCCCTCCGGCGACGGTGAGAAACAGAGGCGGCGGCGTTGAGTGGAATTTGAGGTCTGTGTGCGTGAGAGCGGCGTGCGGGAGCAATGGGAGGGGCTGGAGCTCGCGCACGGTTTAAATAGAGCAAGAGAGGGGGAAGGGGAAGCGGAAAGAGCTCTGGCAGCGGTGGTGATTGCCATTAACGGCCGGCGCTTCCCAGGGGCTACGGCGGCAAGTGGAAGGAGAAACGGAAGGGGAGGAGTGATGGCGACGTGAACTACGGGCTTAACCGCCCTTAATTGTGACTCAAAGAAGGAAGGGGGAGGCAGGGAGACGCGGGGCAGGGCGGCGGGATCCGCGGCGGCGATGCAGGGGAAGGAGGCCGGGGGGAGAAGACGATCCCGACACGCGGGCCCGGCGTGTCAGCGAAAAAGAGAGAGGGAGAGGGGAAAGCGGGCCGCGGCGGGGAAGTGGGCCGGATGAGAGGATGGGCTGAAAAGGAGGAAGGAGTAGAGATAGGTGGGTTTGTTTTTTTTCTTTTTTTTTCAAACTCCTTTTATTCAAACCCTTTTAAACTCAAATTCATTTCAAACTTTTTCCAAACTTTTCAAAATATTTTATAAACTTTTAAAACTTCACACAAGCAACCAAAAGCCATGCATAGCCAAATAATGATGCACAAACACTTGTTGTCTCTAAATTAATTAAATTTAATTTAATTACTTTAGAGCTCAAATTAATTAGCAAATTAATTAAATCCTTAAACTAACTCTAAAACACTATGTTGCTTAAGCAAATTTTAGTGATGGAATTTTAGGGTGTCACATCTTCAATTTGGCTTGGAGCCTCTCTCTTTAGGAGAGGAGAGCTCTTTGTATAGGATTAGTGCTAGGAAGTGAGGTGGGAGGCTTGAGGACATGTCATGTTCTTCATGACATCTTCCTCAAGAACGATCCTCAACGGTGCCTTTGTTCTTCAACTAGACTAAAGTGAGTATTTCAACATTTCCTATTTAGACTAAAGTCGTATGCATGCTTAGTTGCTTTGTTCTTGTGTTTCTTTTGCCTTTTTTCCTTTTTTTTCTTGCTCCTCAGAACTTCTTGCAACATAGCACTCACTCAGCAAAAAGTCAGAAATAATGCGATGACTCCTCCCCCATGCTTAGATGATGGTCGTCCTCGAGCATGAAAGGGAACAATGATATATTGCTGATGTGAGTATCAAAATATTCGATCTCCAAAAAAATTAATTTATTCCTTTAGAGGGGCTTCCGCACTTTATGGGCACCTCTAGGTCTTGATCTTCTTGAAGGGACACTCATTAATCTTCTGAATCTTGGACAAGATATTTTTCCATACTCAATGTGGTCAAGGAGGTAGTCACAAAAATGATAATTTGGGTTTAGGTTGGATGCCCAGCGAGGTTTGTGAAATTTCTAATGTAGAAACTCACAATGCATGGACAAAAAGGCTAGCAATAAGAAGTTACGCAAAACGGAATGACCGGCTTCTAAGTATCATACCACAGAAAGCAATCTTAATCCAACTCATCAAAAATATAAGTTTGCAAACTAAAGGTTTCATCATGAAAGAACATATATGTGTAAAGGCTTTGGTAGGTAGAACTTTGCAAGAGGTTCACACATGTAGATAGCATAAAAATAAAGTTTTAAATAAAACAATACAAGATATAAGGTCATTGGTAAACTTAAGTCAAAGAGCAACATAGAGTATGTGGGTCTAGAATTTAGTCATTTAACCTCCACAAATAATAGAGCCGCTATTTTATCAATTTAAGTTCCTTTTAATGGAGAGCAAATAGTCAAGTCACATATAACATTGTCTAGGTAAAACAAAGCGGCAACTTTCATCACTTTTCCATAAGCAAGAGCATATAAGAATATCATTGTGGTGAGCTCAAGGTGATGGTGATAATCATTTATTGAAAACCAAAACAAATCTAGGTTGTACTCCTAGTAGCCATGTTATTAACAAGAGAGATATACAAATGTTTCTAACCTATGGTTGATGGCAAACATTTAGAAAAATGATGGACAAAGAGAAGTTTGAGGAAGAGTTACCGTCCTTTTGATGCTTGTAATGAGTTGTAGCATGGCTTCCCCCATGCTTAAGCATTATGCTTAGCATGGAAGAAGGAGAGTTAGCATCTTCTAGAGATTGTGATCCTTGTTTTCATCGGATCTGTTGACGGTCGATATTTGCCATTTTCAAGGCCGTCAACTCCTGCAAATTTGAGCATGAATTGCACATCCACACTACAATAGGTGCTTAAACTCATACTTTCCACCAGTGTCGATGTCTATTCGAATGCAGGTATTTAGCATAAGAAATGGGCGAAATCCATGCACTTTCACTCCACTCCAATCCAAGGCACTCAAATGCTGACCAATCAGGGGCTGCCACATGGATTCTCCTGGATCCATGATGTCACCAATCCATGTGAAGGACTCTCGACGAATCATACGCTGCCACGTCAGCATCACATGGATCCATGGGCCCACTTTGCAAACTAAACCGCCAGGAAATGTGCCATGCACAAAGGAGAGGCATTAGGGCCCACATGGAAGCGAGCCAGAGGAAGCACAAGCCAGAAGGCCGGCCAGGGGTTTCGGCCGACCCTAGGATCGGCCGAACCGACCTAGGGTCGGTTGATCCTCCCCCTCCACGTGCTGCTTGTTCATTGGCCCTTGGCTGCATTCCCGGGTGTTTAGGGGCACTTTGAGCCCTGGAGCAAGCCTCCTCCTTGTCTATAAATAGGAGGGGAGGGGCTCCATTTCTCACACACCACCAAGCTCTCAAGTTCCACTTCTCTCTTGTGTAGCTCTCTCTCCCTCTCTCCAATTCTGCCCAAGAGAGGTGATTCTCACCTCTTTGTGGTAGAATGGTGATGAGGAGAGATCTAGATTAGGATTAGTTGAGAGGTAGAGTAGGGGTAAGGAGTGAGTTGATGTCCTCGTGGATGCTCGTTCTTCATTTACATCAAAGTGAGTATTTCAGCATTTCTTATTTAGACTATAGTGGACATCATGCATGATTGATTTGTTCTTGTGTTCGTGGCTTGTTCATATGTTAGAGGCTTGTGTTCTTCATGACACAAGGCTTCGATCCTTTAGAGCCAGAGCCATAGTTCATTTACTTGTTTGCATGCTCTGATCCTGTTTAGTTAAGTAAGTTCGCTGTATCTCGTTTAGCTGCATCCATAGCTTCCTTTCTGCTCCCAGTTCAATGATATGATCTGATTCCGATCTTTCCCTTGTTCGTGGGACCGTATCTATACGGTTGCTATAGTGTAGTTGCGGGTCGATAGACGTAACCGCATTATAGTATTTATCTGGGGTACAGACGTGGTGTCTGGACCCTGGTTTCCCTGCGAAGACCACGTACGATCGTAGTGTAGAGGTAGGCCGCAGTGGTGACAGCCTGTTGGACCCTTTATCAACCCTCTTACGTCGCGTACCGAGTTGGGCTCGCTTGCCAGCACCTTGGAGTGTTGTCGCCCCGCGGGGATGACTAAGACCTGACAGAATACATCTTGAGAGCTAAGTCCCTTAAGGAAGTGCTTCTTGTATCCCGACCTATCCCAGCGAAAGCTGGTGTCCTTGGATAGATCCTATCTGGTTACTCTCCGTCCTAAGGGAATGAAACCCGACGAGAATACTCATTCCCCTAGGGAGAAGTGCTACAACGGTATATCCGTGCGCTTGCGGATTCGTTCGCACTCGTCAGTGTACCCAGGAGTTTCTTACACGCTCACTTTACCACGGTGCCCAGTGTTGAGATTAAGAAACGCCAACAGGGTCCTCCCCCATGCTTAGTGTCGTGCTAGGCATGGAAAGAGAGGATGAAGCTTGGTTCTCCGTGTCCGGAGTTTGTCCTTATGCGTCTTCAATTTTGTAGCCTTTATCCTTCAATTTCTTCTCTTTTCCTTTCTTGAAAGCTCATCATCATGCCTGCAAAACAATTCAAGTGCACAACCTACCCTCGGGGTGACAGTCAGGAGTAGAAACATTTGCCAACAAACCGACAATGATCCCTAAAATCCTTAACTTGTGGCATAATTAATCTAGTGATGAGAAAAATAAAACCAAAAGGTGTACGTGAATGTGAGTGAGAGGTGTGCATGCAAATGTAAGGAAGGGATATAAACAAATACAATGTTTACACCTAGTTCTAAGCACCATGTTTACAACTAAGTTGCTGAATTTCCCTTGGCCATAAAGATTTGTTAACCAAGGGTAGAACACCATGTTTATCCCAAGGTCAATAATTTTTTATAGCACAAGAATAATAGAGCACATTGCAAAGCATATAAACCAACTGATGCAACATGAAAAGTTGGCAAGGTTTATGATGATGGTCCGCAAGCAAGTTTAAACACCATGTTTACACAAGATTGCTAAGGAAAAATGTTGTGCACAACATTGACATGGACATGAAGGCATACATCATACTAAGTGTAGCAACCAAGCCAACTATATGCAAAGTATGTGTGGAGTGAAAAAAAATGATGATGGAAAGATGCAATGCATGCATAAGACAAACATGATTCATGATCATGATGATGGTCTAAAAAGAAAATTAAAACTATATTAAATAACCACAAGCTTAGAATCAAAGGGTAGTGCCACACTTCATATTTCTCTCTAAAAGGACACAAATAAAAAAAAGTCTGTAAACACTAGTAGGCACACAAAAAGGGTCTACAAGTTTTCCATGATCAAATAACAAGGTGCTCTCTCAATAGCAATTAAGACATACAACATGATGTTGTGGCATTTATTAGAGCAATGGTACAATGTTACTTGATGGGTTTAATTTAAGAGCACAATATAGACCGTCATCATATATATAGATAAATAAAAAGAACAGGTTGCCTCCCACAAAGCACCTCATTTAAAGTCATACAACTTGACTCTCTCACATACCTTCACATTGTTGTGAAGCCATGGTCCTTCGTGCGAGAGTTCGAATTGTCCATGCAGCTTGTATTGATGTTGCCCTTTGTAATCCATCGTGGTTTGCTTTTAACATCTTCATTCGTTGAATGTTGTCACTCGTGCCTTCATTTGCAAATGTTCTTGAGGCCCTTATTTTGTCCTGAGCTTCTGAATTCGATCATGTATGCTTGATGAAACCACAGCCCAAGCTCCTCTTCATTGTTGTCATCCTTTTCTCCTTCACCTTATTCTCGTCATGTTGCACTTGCATCTTTTTTCATGGATTTTCCCCTGCATCCAAAACAAAACCTATACAAAAATATAATTCTATTGAAAAGTTTATGAAATTACCTTTCCAACGAGTGGTCATTCATCTTAAACGGAGCTCGAAGGGAGAAGTTATGCCCGTTTTACTTTAGCGCTGCGTGCTGTTCAGAAAATTTCAGAACGCACGACCTATGATGTTTTGGGTATAACCGCTTGTAGGAATCTCCGATTGACTTGATTTTGATTCGTTGGAACCGGAATTTCATGAGGCTCCTTAATATTCAAAAATATATTGTTGCTTTCTTCAGAGGCCTTGCAGAATTTAGACGCAATCGGTACCTTATTATGAATCGATCCGAAGATGTTGATGACCATGATCTTGTAGTCTTTGAGCATCGTGTTGTGCATCCCTAGGCTCCAAGCTCATCACCATTGATCCACAGTGATCATGGCTCCAATGATGTATCTTCTTCGTTGTTCTTGCATTACCCAGGGTGTCGGGATCATAGGGGGCTCAAGGCTCTCTAATCTTCCTTCTACCTCGTCACCGCCTTCTCTATTGTTTGCTGCTACCTCTTCTTCATTCAATTGCTCTTCATTCAGTGCAGAATATGTACCAAACTTCCACTCCATTGCAATGTGTATCAAATTCTCTTTCCAACGAGTGCTTATTCAGTCCAAACGGACTCCAGATGAAAGAGCTATGCTCGTATTACTCTGGCACTACAATCTGTCCTGAAGAAATTCAGAACGTGTAGCGTTGAAAGATTTTACCTTAACTCTTTGTACCGATGTCCAAAATTGACGATTTTTGATGCGTTGGAAAGAAGACTTGATAGAGCTTCATAATCTTCAATTTTCCTCCATGGTACCTCTTTGATTATGGGTGAAAACTTGGTCATAACAGCCACTTTCCAGATATGTTGATGATCGGATGTCACGACTTCTTTGGGGCTTGATTCATCACCTATAGCTTGGACAAAGAAATCTCCAAGAGACATTAGCAAAAAAAAAATCAATTGACACATTGACATACCTTTTTAATCTTTACTTGTTTTAAGTGTGGGCTCGATAGTGGATGTTGGGCCACTAAAAAAGTTAGCACCTACCACTAAAGAGCGGGTCTTCATGTAGCCATCAACTTGCTTGAGCGAGATTGGACCTGTCGAAGTACGGACGTTGAGAACTCCTTGATCGCTTTGTGTCTAGGGTTTTACCTGCATTCATGAACACAAACAAGAAACACAGGATATATGCAATAATAAAATTAGGGTTAGCCCAAAAAGACAGATAGATCGCCCTAGGGTTCATGTTCCCGATCCCCGACAACGGCGCCAGAAAAGCTTGTTGACGGTTCAATAATGCATCAAGTTTTGATCCGCAAGCGCACGGGTCGGTTGTAGCTGTTCCCTCAGAGTTTCCCCAAGGTTTATCAATCCGTGGATCGACAAAGAACTACCTAGGGTTTACCATCTAATCTATCGAACCTATCCTAATCATGATGCGAAGATTGCATATGAAGGTAACACTTGAAAGATATGAATGAAGTATAAGTGTTGATCACATTCACAGCCATAGATGAGATAACACAACCAAGAAGCTAGGGCCTATCGTCTCTAGGTACGGTTCTAGTCAAAAAAAGGTGATCAAAACATAGATTGCATCTCAACTAAAGGTACACGGAATCATCTCTCAGAAAGGCGGCTCTCAAGCGGCCTACTTTCCCAAGGTCGCCGGTGCAAGGTGCGTGTTGACGCCTAAGGTTTCCCAAAGCTTTACCCCAAATGCTCGCCAAGCGCTCTTACTCGTAGCTCCTCCTCTTGGTGGCCGCGCACCGGTTCCCGTGGTACTCGCCATTGATCCTATTCCACATCATGTCATCGCTAGAACTTTTTCCTCCCGCATGTTGTCACCACACGAGGGTAATCAACCAACTAGCTAAAACACGCTACCCCAACGTATCCGCAAGATGTAGACTAATAACCACAAATAGATCAAATCTTACTATGAACATATCAATGCATCACATATGAGAAAGAAAGCATTGAAGTAGACCAAAGTCGAGACATCTAGAATAAAGAGTAGATTGATATCACCATCGTGTGTGTACATACCCCGACGAATGTTGGGGTGACTCCTGAACTCCACCATGGCACAGCCTCGCAGGGAGGCCATGACGGCTAGGGGTGGCCTAAGCCATCTCCTAGGTACCTTCGAAGACTTGCGGCAGCCGTCAGCTTCCTTCGGTGTATCTCCTTGTTTCGGCGGCTCTCTCGCGAATGGATCCCCCTCCTTGGGCTCCTAGGGGGTTGTATTTATGATCTTGGGGAGCCTTAGGGCGTGCTCCACCTTGCCTTGCATGAGATCTTCCTTGGGATTGAAGCGAACTTGGTTTCCATAAAATCAGCCTCGTCCAGATTTTTCTGATTCGCAGCCCTTCCTTGCCGGCACCATATCTCCCACGTCCGGACGCCAAATAATGCAAATTTGGTGTCTAGATTCTGTACCACGAAATTATCTACAACTTTGGTATTTATTTCTTTCTTTAGAAACGAAGATAAGATCCCCAAAACGGCCTCGGAAGATAATCTATCTGATTTCGGACTTATCTGCGCAGCAGGTATTTCGGGGGCCATATATCCTAGCTCCTTGCCCCGAATTGGGCCTTCCATATGTCCAAATTGAAGCTCTCATCGAGGCCCACAACTTTGGTATTCAAACTTTTGCCATTAGAGGCCGTTTAAGTCTCCGAATCTGCACCGAAAGATCATGCTGTTCTGAGTTGCGCGAATATCTCTCGGGTGAGTTGATCTCGTGGGTAAACCTCGTCCCCGGACTTTTACGACTTCATGCTTTAGTCCTCGGGTCATTTGGAGTCATGTGCACTTCGTGTCTTGACTTGTGCTGGGCTTCATTATCTTCTCATAAAGTGCTCGATGAACTTTACCCGAAAGTCCCCCTTTAAGCGCTTAAATCCTGCGTAAACAACATACTCTAAAAACCACATGCAAGTGTGAACTTGTTACATCATTAGTATGCCTAGTGGTGGGTTAGTTATAATTCAAAGCTCAAACCAAAGTGTAACAAGTGCTTTTAGTTGACGGAAATCGACCGCCAACAAAGACCAATACGGAAGGGATTCGGCCACAAGTGGGCCTAAGCACACATCCAAGGTACTGAATGTAAAGTACGGAATTTAAGTACGAAAGAGAGAACTATGTAATGCAGCATTATAAGTAGTTTTGGTCCTGGAGGGCATTCATTTCCCTACCAGTCCCCTGATTATAAAGAGTCTATCTGTGATTCCGTCAGGGACATTCCCGATCCAGCCTTAAGCCATGCTCGGGCTCCATTCAACGACAAACTCGACTCATGATCAAGTTAACCTTAACCAAAGTACTTCTAGTATCCTAAGGTGTATACTAATCAATGGGAACTTTTACCAAGAGGGCTCATAACCGCGAGCCTCGGCTATTCGAATAGATTCATAACTCTGGCCAGAGTGGTACGCTTTACCCGCACGATCGATCAGCCCATACCCTGTACGGGGGCGGTACTGACCTACAAAACCCGTACCTGCCGGCGTCTATTCATGGACTACATTATCATCCAATCCTAGACTACATTCCCTAGCTCCACCCACGTCTATACTGGGGTCTAAACAGGGGTTATTCCACCACCATCCGCTACGCGGATCCAGTTTTCCCGGGAAAAGATGCATCAATAAGATGTGGCATTCAATACCACCGCGTCCCCTAACGCCAAGACATACCCGATGACTCGTGCTGACCAGACTGGGAATATGCGAAGGTCCTGCTCCAGTATATCCGTTGCCCACCACGACCCCTTGGGGTGGTGTTGACGGTCAATATTTACCATTTTCAAGACCGTCAACTCCTGCAAATTTGAGCATGAATTGCACATCCACACTAGAATAGGTGCTTAAACTCATACTTTCCACCAGTGTCGATGTCTATTCGAATGCAGGTATTTAGCATAAGAAATGGGAGGAATTCATGCACTTTCACTCCACTCTAATCCAAGGCACTCAAATGCTGGCCAATCAGGGGCTGCCACATGGATTCTCCTGGATCCATGATGTCACCAATCCATGTGAAGGACTCTCGACGAATCATACGCTGTCACGTCAGCATCACATGGATCCATGGGCCCACTTTACCAACTAAACCGCTAGGAAACGTGCCATGCACGGAGGAGAGGCATCAGGGCCCACATGGAAGCGAGCCAGAGGAAGCACACCCCAGATGGAGGGCCAAGAGCTTCGGCCGACCCTAGGATCGGTCGAATCGACCTAGGGTCGTTTGATCTCCCCCCTCCACTTGTTGCTTGCTCATTGGCCCTTGGCTGCATTCCCGAGTGTTTAGGGGCACTTTGAGCCCCGGAGCAAGCCTCCTCCTTGTCTATAAATAGGAGGGGAGGGGCTCCATTTCTCACACACCACCAAGCTCTCAAGTTCCACTTCTCTCTTGTGTAGCTCTCTCTCCCTCTCTCCAATTCTGCCCATGAGAGGTGATTCTCACCTCTATGTGGTAGAATGGTGATGAGGAGAGATCTAGATTAGGATTAGTTGAGAGGTAGAGGAGGGGTAAGGAGTGAGTTGATGTCATCGGGGATGCTTGTTCTTCATTTAGATCAAAAAGTGAGTATTTCAGCATTTCTTATTTAGAATATAGTGGACATCATGCATGATTGATTTGTTCTTGTGTTCGTGGCTCGTTCATAAGTTAGAGGCTTGTGTTCTTCATGACACAAGGCTTCGATCCTTTAGAGCCAGAGCCGTAGTTCATTTACATGTTTGCATACTCTGATCCTATTTAGTTAAGTAAGTTCGCTGTATCTTGTTTAGCTGCATCTATAGCTTCCTTTATGCTCCCAGTTCAATGATATGATCTGATTCCGATCTTTCCCTTGTTCGTGGGACTGTATCTATACGGTTGCTATAGTGTAGTTGCGGGTCGACAGACGTAACCACATTATAGTATTTATCTGGGGTACAGACGTGGTGTCTGGGCCCTAGTTTCCCTGTGAAGACCACGTACGATCGTAGCGTAGAGGTAGGACGCAGTGGTGACAGCCTGTTGGACCCTTTGTCAACCCTCTTACGTCGCGTACGGAGTTGGACTCGCTTGCCAGCACCTTGGAGTGTTGTCGCCCCGCGGGGATGACTAAGACCTGACAGAAATACATCTTGAGAGCTAAGTCCCTTAAGGAAGTGCTTCTTGTATCCCG
The DNA here is from genome assembly GCA_036936925.1 of Cenchrus fungigraminus. Taxonomy (NCBI): domain Eukaryota; kingdom Viridiplantae; phylum Streptophyta; class Magnoliopsida; order Poales; family Poaceae; genus Cenchrus; species Cenchrus fungigraminus. Next base: position 62,753,122 of record CM072781.1, on the reverse strand, counting down.
ACCTATCCCAGCGAAAGCTGGTGTCCTTGGATAGACCCTCTCTGGTTACACACCGTCCTAGGAACGAAACCCGACAGGAATACTCATTCTCTTAGGGAGAAGTGCTACAACGGTGTATCCGTGTGCTTGCGGATTCGTTCGCACTCGTCAGTGTACCCGGGAGTTTCTTACACGAGCACGCTAGTGCGCTAGTGGTGGTGACGTTAAGAAATGCCAACAAGCATTTCTGGCGCCATTGCCGGGGATGGCTGTTGTAAACCTTCGAGCCCGTCTATCCTCGTATTTATCTTTTTCCTTTTTCTTCTACCTTTACCCCCGTTACCCTTTTTGAGATATGCCTTTTTGTTTTCTTTACTTCTACCTCTACCCCCGCTACTCATGGAAGGTTATCCTTGTAAACACCTTCCGCCTTCGAGGAGTGAACCCTCAGAGCCATCTTCGTCAAGATCCACTCTTACATCTGGCTGTAGGCTTCACCCCTCTCTCATGAAGCTAATTCAGGACCTATCCTTCTCAGGGTTAAGTCATGAGAACCCCTTTGATCATGTGAGAGACTACGAGCGTCTGATTGAAACTCAGGGTAAAACCGGAGAATCACTGGATGCTCGGAAAAGAGAGTGTTTCCCGCTATCCCTCTCCGCGGAAGCACGGGATTGGCACCGTTGTTTTGGTAGAGACTACCTTACTTGGAAAAGGTTGAGAGCAGCTTTTTACTCCCACTTCTTCCCAATACGACGTGTCATCTCGTTAAGGGCAAGGATTCTCAGTTTCAAGCAATGTGAGGAGGAATCACTAGGAATGGCATGGAATCGTTTCGCCTCCGCGGTGGAAGATTGCCCAGTCCTCTACATTCTCGATTGGATGTTGCTTCAGCACTTCTGGTTTGGATTGCGGAAGGATGCTGCCATGAGGCTTAATGCTCTCTCCGGAGGATCCTTTGTGCACCTAGATGCTGTCGAGGGAAAAGAGATCTTGGATAATCTCCGAGATTTCAGCTCCCCTTGCATCCTTGTCAATGAGGCACCCACCAGAGGAAATGTTAAGCCACCTAGATCCATCGTCAGCCGAGTCTGAGATTTCATATCCATTCTTTCTGAGCCCTGGCTGAAGATGTCATTCCTGAATGGCAGGAGTCTAAGGGAAAGATTTCGTGGCGCGAGATCTACCCTTGGGTTCCCCTCTCATGCATCTTCTTAGACCTTCTCCCTGAGACTTTGTCTCGTGGGAGGACGGAGAGAGTAGTTCGGAAAGAACGACCATTCCTGATCAGGATGACTTGTTCAATCCTCACTACTATCTCCTAAGGAGGGTATGAGAGGCCTATCGTGTTTCTACGTCAAGGTTTGAGCTGAAGTGCTTTGCACTGAAGTTTCGTATAAACCAAGACATCAGTCTCTGCTTTATAATCCTTTGGATTCATCCATCAGATCGAAGGAGCATGATCATTTACCGATCGAATGGAGTGCATTCACTTTTTATCTCGAGCACATCGATCGATGCCGATCAGTCAGGAGAAGCTTGCATTTCGTATCTTATGCCTGACTTGATCGATGCCCAATGGGAGGTGCACTTTCCAGTTTATCCATAACCCCCCATTGGAAGCTTAGGCCAGACTTGGGAATGTTTTTCATCGCTTTGATGAGAACATCAAACCCTCGGCCTAAGGTGAGAGCGAGTTAAATCTTGCTCTTCGTTCGAACTCTGGTTCCTGATCGTACACCGGCCTCTGGAAGTCCATGTTCTATCCTCTTTGAAGGCCGAGTGTCTTTCCGAGCTTGAGATTCACTCGGAGATCGGTACCTATTGGTGAAGCACTAGCCTTAGTGCTCGATCTTTTCGTCTCCAAGTTCCGCGACCCTAGTGCTATAGTCCTCGAGTCCCATGACCACCTCAGGAAAGGCCTCGGCCTCTCTGGGATGATCATGCTTGCCCTCAGCCTCGATATACCTTTTTGGGCTCGAGTTCGTATATGCACTACCCTTGCAGATCGGAGCTTATCACCATATCAACATTATCTGCAAGGAGATGGTCATAAGTTGAGACAGGAGATCACAAGACACCCACATCCAGAGTACTCCTGGGACTCATTTCGTTTCACCAGGAAGAATTATCCCTCGGGTATCTTGTGGACCGCGGTCATGCAGGAGAAAGAAGTTACCAAGATAAAGAGGAGTAGGCAAAAGGTCCACAGGAAGGCAGCACCACTGTGGCGACACGAACACTTCGTGACTACCATCAGAGGTGCTTACACTTTTGACGAACCGAGTATGTCGCCAAGGTGATTTCCCCCAGATTCTCTATGGTTATATCATGGTTTGGCCAAGGTTGGTATATAGTGGAGGATGAATTTTCAACCTCAACCTTATCTTAGCCTTAAGCCTAAGCCAAATCTTTCCATCTCGGGGAATCCACCTAGGCCGTCGATCCTGAGACTTGCTGGAGCCCACACGAGAAAGGGGAGGACCAGAGGGGCCCACAGGGGGCCGGCCGAACCCAGGTTCGGTCGAACCCTGGTGCCGCCTCTCCCCTTCTTTCGCATGTGCATCTCATTCTCCTCCAGAAACCTTCTCTCTGCCGCCCGACGAGTTATCGCATCGCGAAATCCATCTCCTCCACCTCACCATCCTCAGCTCATCGCCGCATCCATGGCCGGAAGGAGTGTTGTCCCCTTCGACGGCTCCACCTCATCCACCGGTCCCGGGGTAGGAGGCAACCCCTCCGTCGTTGCCGCCCCCGCTGCGGACCTCGCAATGGTGGCCGGTGTCCTAGATGTTCCTCCGCTCGCCACCATCCCGCCAGGCGGGAGGATTCTAGGCACGCCGCCTTCAAGGCGCTCCGCCTCGCCTAGGAAGAGGCACATGAGACGGGCGGCCAGCCCCTACAGCAGGCGGACCACGGCTCAGCTTCGCCCCAGGGGGTTGCCGCTCGCTCCATCTGGCACACCTGGATCATCGCTAGCTGGAGGGCAGACAAGCTCAGCACAGTCTGCTCCTTCACCGCAGCCGCCATTGTCCATAAAGCCGGCACTGCCCAAGGAGAAGGCTCCTACAGCACGCCCAGCCCCAGTTCTGCCAGAAGAGGAGGAAGACTTTGGCCTGGACGATGGGTTGCCACCGCCGCCCTACACTAGGAGGTCTAGGGAGAGGACTCGGGCAACCGAGCAACTCCCTAAGCTCTCCTCAGTGGCCAAGTTGACCCCGCTGATGAAGGAATTGGAGGCCAACAACAAGAAGCTCAGAACTGCTTACTCAGAGCAGAAGTTGGACCTGGCCGAGCTGAGAAACAACATTCATGACCTTCGCCGCGGCCTTTGTGCGAAGATGAGGAGATTGTTCTCGGCTACGGGGCATGCATCTCTCTATGACGCCGAGTAGTGGGGATTAGCCCCAACTTTAGTCCATTAGGCGCTAGTCTAGGTCTAGGTTTATTTCCCTTTGTTTCCCTTTATTTCATTTATTTCCTTTGCATGTGTGTGAGCGCCTAATCTTTTCATTTAAAACATTTGGATTTGAATAAAGTGGCTCACCGGTCATGTAACCTGGTCCAGCCACCCTTTGTGTCATTACTTCAGTCTCTTTGATTTAGAGGACATCTAGGTTCGAGACAGTGTGGGGGAAGAGCCACGACTCTCCCAATGCAGGCACGACGTTTTCCGTACGTACCCACTGCGAGCACTCCGCGCTAGCCGATCGATCACCTACCGAGAACCTGAATGGGACCCACACGAGTTCACTCCTGTGGAGAGCCTCTAACGGTTCATCTTCCATGCATCGCGCCGGTTTGCATCTCGACAACTCACTTTCTTTCATTCCTGAGTTTTATAAGCTATATCTGTCTATCTCTAAACTAAAACTCGAATGATGATCCTAAAGATCACCCAACTCATTTGTACCTGAGTAGACTTACATATGTTTTATTCCTTGTTACCTGCCTGACGCTTGTGAACCATAATCTTCTTAAGGACAAGCATGTTCACCTAAGTAATTGATGAGTATGATATGGCTGGATGATATGATCTATTGCTCTGATGACTAACTCTCTTGGGGAATTTATTTTTGAAAACTCAAAACCTCTTGGAAAGGCTCCTCTTTGATATGCCACCGTCCCATTAGAGCCATATGATCTCTGTAGGTAAAAGCCTTCGATTCATATGCTGCTTGTTATTACTTTGAGCTTTGTCAAATTCTGTGACCCTTGTGACAGTTCGTTTCATTACTTTCATGATCAAGATTATTGTGCACCCCACCTATTTCCCCTTGCTATGCTTCTACTATGGAAGTTAGCATTGTATCATTTATCCATTTCATAAAAATAAAGCTCCATATGTGGTGTGACATCTCTCTCCAGAAGTGTCCTTCAAAAAGAGACATGGGCTATGAAAAAAAAGAGAAGAGAGAAGAAAAAAAATATACATGCTCAAGGCATGATGAAAAAAAAGAGAGAAAGAATAGCTCATGTTCAAAATAAAGAAGGAATAGGAGAGAGATGCGATCATGCAAAAGGAGTTCCATATCATAGATGGTAATAACTAGTGTCCATTCCGGGGCTAGTGTCCACCTTACCATCGACCCACATTTCTCACCATTGATATATGTATGGTAATATCTAGCACCCGTTCTGGGCCTAGTATCGACCTTACCATACACACCATAGCCATACCGGTGCACATCTTGATCTGATGGTATGATTTGATTTTCTCTGTGGATCCAGTCTTTGACTTTGCAAAATATGTGATGCAAGTATGCTTTCTCTTTATCCTACCCTGAGCTCCACATATAGCCATCATTAGAAGTAGAATGAAGAAAGGCAAATACCTTAGTGAGGACATATACACATTGAGCGATTTGAGAGAATCAAATGAGGAAGCCACCAAGAGTTTTGTTTATGAAAATCTTGCAAAAACCCCAAGGTGTTTATCATCAGGTGCATAAGTGACTTGATTCACAGCTGTTCTACTTTTCAATCACCCAAGGGAACATGATAGCCACTACACAGAGGTTCACAAGAGCAAGGTATGACTTGGAATATCTCTTATGTCTGTCTTACTTTTTGGTATTTTTGACCCGCTTGGCTTTGTTTCCCCTTCACTCGGGACGAGCAATGGTCAAGTGTGGGGGTGTTGTTGACGGTCAATATTTGCCATTTTCAAGACCGTCAACTCCTGCAAATTTGAGCATGAATTGCACATCCACACTAGAATAGGTGCTTAAACTCATACTTTCCACCAATGTCAATGTCTATTCAAATGCAGGTATTTAGCATAAGAAATGGGAGGAATCCATGCACTTTCACTCCACTCCAATCCAAGGCACTCAAATGCTGGCCAATCAGGGGCTGCCACATGGATTCTCCTGGATCCATGATGTCACCAATCCATGTGAAGGACTCTCGACGAATCATACACTGCCACGTCAGCATCACATGGATCCATGGGCCCACTTTACCAACTAAACCGCCAGGAAACGTGCCATGCACGGAGGAGAGGCGTCAGGGCCCACATGGAAGCGAACCAGAGGAAGCACACCCCAGATGGAGGGCCAGGAGCTTCGGCCGACCCTAGGATAGGCCGAACCAACCTAGGGTCGGTTGATCTCCCCCCTCCACTTGTTGCTTGCTCATTGGCCCTTGGTTGCATTCCCGGGTGTTTAGGGGCACTTTGAGCCCCGGAGCAAGCCTCCTCCTTGTCTATAAATAGGAGGGGAGGGGCTCCATTTCTCACACACCACCAAGCTCTCAAGTTCCACTTCTCTCTTGTGTAGCTCTCTCTCCCTCTCTCCAGTTCTGCCCATGAGAGGTGATTCTCACCTCTATGTGGTAGAATGGTGATGAGGAGAGATCTAGATTAGGATTAGTTGAGAGGTAGAGGAGGGGTAAGGAGTGAATTGATGTCCTCGTGGATGCTTGTTCTTCATTTAGATCAAAGTGAGTATTTCAGCATTTCTTATTTAGACTATAGTGGACATCATGCATGATTGATTTGTTCTTGTGTTCGTGGCTCGTTCATAAGTTAGAGGCTTGTGTTCTTCATGATACAAGGCTTCGATCCTTTAGAGACAGAGCCGTAGTTCATTTACATGTTTGCATGCTCTGATCCCGTTTAGTTAAGTAAGTTCGCTGTATCTTGTTTAGCTGCATCCATAGCTTCCTTTCTGCTCCCAGTTCAATGATATGATATGATCTGATTCCGATCTTTCCCTTGTTCGTGGGACCGTATCTATAGGGTTGCTATAGTGTAGTTGCGGGTCGACAGACGTAACCGCATTATAGTATTTATCTGGGGTACAGACGTGGTGTCTGGGCCCTGGTTTCCCTGCGAAGACCACGTACGATCGTAGTGTAGAGGTAGGCCGCAGTGGTGACAGCCTGTTGGACCCTTTGTCAACCCTCTTACGTCGCGTACCGAGTTGGGCTCGCTTGCCAGCACTTTGGAGTGTTGTCGCCCCGCGGCGATGACTAAGACCTGACAGAAATACATCTTGAGAGCTAAGTCCCTTAAGGAAGTGCTTCTTGTATCCCGACCTATCCCAGCGAAAGCTGGTGTCCTTGGATAGACCCTCTCTAGTTACACACCGTCCTAGGAACGAAACCCGGCGGGAATACTCATTCTCTTAGGGAGAAGTGCTACAATGGTGTATCCGTGCGCTTGAGGATTCGTTCGCACTCGTCAGTGTACCCGGGAGTTTCTTACATGATCACGCTAGTGCGCCAGTGGTGGTGACGTTAAGAAACGCCAACAAGTGGTTTACTAGGTGCAGTAGCGGGGTGTGGATCAAGTCCTCGCATGAATAGGCATTCCCGAAGTCTATGCCTTTTTGGCCCGTGCGGCCGTACATAACACTAGAAAGACTTTCCGATGAACCGGACCTTATACGACTAGAGTAAGCATAGGCAATATCCTCCACTGAGGTTGCCCCCATACTCCCATGTCCATCCTTAAAGGTTCTATTGTTTTAGTCCAATTCATGCAACTACCATAATCTACCTCTAAGCATATGGAAAGTAAATACAAAATGTAGAATTCGGTAGTATTTAAGCAGAAAAGCATGAAATAAAGGTGAGAAGTTATCTGGATGGTAGAAGTCAAGGAATGCTATGGAACTTGGCTTAGTCTTGGTCGTTCAGGGCTTCTTCCTCGTAATCCGGGTCGTCAATCGGATTCTCGAAATACGTATCGTCTTCTATAAAGCGTAGTTATACAGAAAATTGTAAATCAAGCAATTCAATCATAACAATTCATCAAACATGGGTTATAAAATAATGGATGGGGTTCCTAGGGTTTTGGGATCGATACGGAGGAAAACCCTAATTTTCGGGTACATGAAATATAGCCGCGGTAAATAGGAAAAGATGTCGGAAATTATTCTAGGAGCTAGACATGTGAGATTTCAGAGCAAAGGATATGAATAGGCTCTGATATTTATGGTGACTTTTAGGGAATTTTTTGGAATTTTTTAGATGGCAAACTAAACTTGTGTGTGCATTTGGCCGGGTCTACCTAGCAAAACTAAGGGTAGAGAGAGACTGACGCGTGGGCCGACGCTGACGCAGCGCGGGGCCGCACAGGTGTGCACACGTGGCGGCCACGTGGTGGCCACATGGTGGACTAGCGCCTATTGACGGCTGTTAAGTACCATTTTCATGGCCGTCAACTCCTGCAAATTGAAGCATGAATTGCACATCCACACTAGAATAGGAGCTTAAACTAATACTTTCCACTAGTGTCGATGTCTATTTGAATGCAGGTATTTAGCATAGGAAATGAGAAGAATCCATGCACATTCACTCCACTCCAATCCAAGGCACTCAAGTTCTGGCCAATGAGGGGCTGCCACATGGATTCTCCTGGATCCATGATGTCACCAATCCATGTGAAGAGCTCTCGACGAATCACACGCTACCACGTCAGCATCACATGGATCCATGGGCCCACTTTGCTAACCAAACCGCCAGGAAATGTGCCATGCATGGAGGATGGTCATCAGGGCCCACATGGAAGTGAGCCAGAGGAAGCACGGGCCAGGGAGCCACCCGAGGGGGCCGGTCGACCCTAGGTTCGGCCGAACCGACCTAGTGTCGGTTCATCCTGGCCCTCCATGTGGCTCTTTCCCATTGGCTCTTCGCTGCACCCCGGGGTGTTTTGGAGCCCTGGAGCAAGCCACTCCCTTGCCTATAAATAGAGGGGGAGGGGCCTCATTTCACACACACCTCCAAGCTCTCAAGTTCCACTTCTTTCTTGTGTAGCTCTGTCTCCCTCTCTCTAATTCTGCCCATGTGAGGTGATTCTCACCTCTATGTGGTAGAATGGGGTTGAGAAGAGATCTAGACTTGGATTAGTTGAGAGATAGAGTAGGAGTGAGGAGTGAGTTGATGTCCTCGTGGATGCTTGTTCTTCATTTAGACCAAAGTGAGTATTTCAGCATTTCTTATTTAGACTATGGTGGACATCATGCATGAATGATTTGTTCTTGTGTTCTTATCTCATTCATAAGTTAGAGGCTTGTGTTCTTCGTGACACAAGGCTTCGATCCTTTAGAGCTAGTTCTCTAGTTCAAGTATCTGTTTGCATGCTCTGATCCTGTTTAGCTAAGTAAGTTTGTTGTATCTCGTTTGCATCCAAACCTTTCTTGCTGCTCCATAACTTGATGACCTGTATGATTTGATCCATTCTTTCTCTAGTTCGTGGTTCCGTATTTATATGGGTTGCTATAGTGTTGTAAGCGGGTCGACAGATGTAACCACGCTATAGTAGTTATCTGGAGTGCAGACGTGGTGTCTGGGCTCTGGTTATCCTACGAAGACCACGTGCGTTCGCGTAACTTTAGAGGTAGGCCGCAGTGGTGACAGCCTGTTGGACCCTTTGAAACCCTCCGCGCCGGCGTACCGAGTTGGGCCCCGTTGCCAGTACATTGTCCTCTCCCTAAAAAGTTAGGATGGGCTAGCGCCCCACGGCGAGGACTAATAGCGGACAGATCCATCTTGAGAGTTAAGTTCCTTAAGAAAGTGCTTCTCATATCCCTACCTATCCCAGCAGTAGCTGGTGTCCTTGGATAGACCCTCTCTGGTTACTCTCCCGTCCTAGGAACGAAACCCGACGGGAATACTCATTCTCCGAGGTAGAAGTGCTACAACGGTGTATCCATGCGCTTACGGATTCATTCACACTTGTCAGTGTACCCGGGAGTCTCTTATATGCTCACGCTATTACGGCGCCTAGCGTTGAGATTAAGAAACACCAACAAGCATTTCTGGCGCCGTTGCCGGGGACGGCTGTTGTTAACCTTACGAACCCGTCTATCCTCCTATTTATCTTTTTCCTTTTTCTTCTACCTTCACCCCCGTTACCCATTGAGATATCGTTTTTGTTTTCTTTGTTTCTACCTTTACCCGCACTAAACATGGAAGGTTATCCTTGTAAACACCTTCCACCTTCGATAAGTGAACCCTCAGAGCCATCTTTGTCAAGACCCATTCTAACATCTGGCTGCCGGCTTCACCCCTCTCTCATGAAGCTCATTCAGGACCTATCCTTCTCGGGGTTAAGTCATGAGAACCCCTTTGATCATGTGAGAGACTACGAGAGTCTGATTGAATCTCAGGGTAAAACCGGAGAATCACCGGATGCTCGGAAAAGAGAGTTTTTCCCACTATCCCTCTCTGGGAAAGCACGGGATTGGCACTGTTGTTTTGGTAGGGACTACCTTGCTTTGGAAAGTTTGAGAGCAGCTTTCTGCTCCCGATTCTTCCCGATACGATGTGTCATCTCGTTAAGGACTAAGATTCTCAGTTTCAAGCAATGTGAGGAGGAATCACTAGGAATGGCATGGAATCGTTTCGCCTCTGCGGTGGAAAATTGCCCAGTCCTCCACATTCCCGATTGGATGCTGCTCCAGCACTTCTGGTTTGGATTGCGAAAGGATGATGCCATGAGGCTTAATGCTCTCTCCGGAGGATCCTTTGTGCACTTGGATGCTGTTGAGGGAAAAGAGATCGTGGAGAATTTCCGGGATTTCAGCCCCCCTTGCATCCCGGTCAATGAGGTACCCACCAGAGAAAATGTTGAGCCACCTAAATCCATCATCAGCCGAGCCCGAGATTTCATATCCACTCTTTCTGAGCTCTGGCTGAAGATGTCATTCCTGAATAGCAGGAGTCTAAGAGAAAGATTTCGTGGCGCGAGATCTACCCTTGGGTTCCCCTCTTGTGCATCTTCTTAGACCTTCTCCCCGAGACGTTGTCTCGTGGGAGGATGGAGAGAGTGGTTTGGAAAGAACGATCATTCCCGGCCAGGATGGCCTGTTCGATCCTAAACTACCATATCCTAAGGAGGGTATGAGAGGTTTATCGTGTTCCTACATTGAGGTTTGAGCTGAAGTGCCTTGCACTGAAGTTTCGTATAAACCAAGACATCGGTCTCTGCTTTATAATCCATTGGATTCATTCGTTAGGCCGAAGGAGCACGACCATCTACCGATCGAATGGAGTGCATTCACTTCATATCTTAAGCCCATCGATCGATGCCGATCAGTCAGGAGAAGCTTAAACTTCATACCTTATGCTTGACTTGATCGATGCCCAATGTGAGTTGCACTTTCCAGCTTATCCATAGCCTCCCATTGGAAGCTTAGGCCAGACCTCGGGATGTTTCCATCGTTCTGATGAGAACATCAGACCCTCTGCCTAAGGCAAGAGCGAGTTAAATCTCGTTCTTCACCTGAACTCTGGTTCTTGATTATACACCGGTCTTTGGGAGTCCATGCTATATCCTCTTTGGAGGCCGAGTGTCTTTCTGAGCTTGAGTTCACTCGGAGATCGGTTCCTGTTGTTGGAGCACTAGCCTCAGTGCTTGATCTTTTCATCTCCGAGTTCCTCCACCCTAGTGCTATAGCTCTCGAGTCCCGTGACCACCCCAGGGCTGCCTTGGTCCCCTGGGATGATCATGCCTACTTTTAGCCTTGATATATCCTTTGGGCTCGTGTTCGTATATGCACTAACCTTGCAGAGCTTATCATCACATCACACTATCTGCAAGGGAGATGGCCACGAGTTGAGACAGGAGATCACAAGACACCCGCATTCTGAGTATTCTTGGGACCCATTTATTTTGTTTCCCTGAGAAGAATTATCCTTCGGGTATCTTGTGAACACTGACTATGCAGGAGAAAGAAATTGCCAAGATAGAAAGGAGTAAGGCAAAGGACCACGGGAAGACAACACCATCGTGGCGACACGGTGAACCCTTCATGATCCCCATCAGAGGCTTCTACACTTTTGATGGACCAGGTATGTTGTCAAGGTTAGTTCCCCCAGATTATCTATGGTTATACTAGTGGCTTGGCCAAAGTTATTATAAAGTAGAGGTTGATTATTCAACCCCAACCTTATCCTAGCTCTAGCCTAAGCCAACCTTTTCATCTCGGGGCATCCCCCTGGGCCTTTGGTCTTGAGGCCTGCTTGAGCCCACATGTGAAGGGGGAAGGCCAGAGGGGCCCACCTAGGGTCAGCCGAACCCTGGTTCGGCCGAAGCCCTGGTGACGCTGCTTCCCTTCTTCTTTCGCGTGTGCATCTCTTCCTCCTCCAGAAACCTTCTCCCTGCCGCACGACGAGTTTCACGTCGCGTAGAATCCATCTCCTCCACTTCACCTTCCTCAACCCAGCGCATCCATGGCCGACTGCGATTTCGCTCGCCTCCGGAAGGTGGCCTCGCCCTTTGCCTCAGGAGCAGGGAGCTCCTCTCGTCCCGTCAACCTCGACGACCTGGACGAGAAGATGGGATCGCTGGAGGCCAAGACTCTCGAGAGGGGCAGGAGTGTGGAGAGCGCTCGAAGGGGACGCACCGACTCTTCGGTTCAGTCATCTCGTCGAGGCTCCTCCTCACCGCCTTTCTTCCCGGCCAGGCCGGCCACCATGGGAAACAAGACCGCTGCGTGCAAGCGTGTCTTGTTTGATGATCCTCCTGGGCCACTAGTGAAGCCGGGAGAGCGCTACGTTGGCTCTGACTTCAACAGCTACGGAGAGGCTTTCTGCCACACGTACGAGCAGGATGTGTGGGATGAGTTTCCACTCCCGCAGACCGATGCAAGATCTTTGGAGTGAAGACTGCTACTAGAGGCTATGGTACGCCCTACCATAAACCGCCTCAGTGGGAGCGAGACATCATCAGGATTCTCGCTGACATCCGAAGGAATGGCGCCAAGAAGACCCCTGCTTTAGCAAAGCTGGTGCACAAACTAGCTGATCTGTTCATAGAGCATGAAAAGTTAGTTGAAGGGCTGGCCAAGTAGAGGGATGAGTACTGTGAGCTCAAGTTTGAGTATCGCCAGCTGGAGGAGGACATGACCCAGAAGCTGTAGAGGCTGGCAGTTGCTGAGGGGAAGGAGCAGATCCTTTCTGAGTAGTGGGGATTAGCCCTAGCTTTAGTTCATTAGGCGCTAGTCTAGGTCTAGGTTTATTTCCCTTCATTCATTTATTTCCTTTCATGTGTGTAAGCACCTAATCTTTTATTTTAGAACATTTGAATTTTGAATAAAGTGGCTCACCGGTTATGTAACCCGGTCTGGCCACCCTTGTGTTATCACTTTGGTCGTTTATTTTAGAGGACATCTAGGTTCGAGACAGTGTGGGGGAGAGCCACGACTCTTCCAATGCAGGCACGACGTTTTCACACGTACCCACTGTGAGCACTCCGCGCTAGACGATCGGTCATCTACAGAGAACCTGAATGAGACTCGCACGAGTTCACTCCTGTGGAGAGCCTCTCACGGTTCAACTCCTATACATAGCGCCGGTTTGCATCTCGACAACTCACTCTTTCATTCCTGAGTTTTATAAGCCATAACTGTCTATCTCATATAAATTAAAACTCGAATGTTGATGCTAAAGATCACCCAGCATTCTTGATGCCCTAGTAGACTCACATATGTTTTATTCCTCGTTATCTACCTGATGCTTGTGAACCATAACCGTCTTAAGGACAAGCATGTTCACCTAAGTAATTGACGAGTATGATATGGCTGGATGATATGATCTATTGCTCTGATGACTAACTCTCTTGGGTTATTTATTTTTGAAAAAACATAAAACCTCTTGGAAAGGCTCCTCTTTGATATGTCACCATCCTACCAAAGCCATATGATGTTCATAGTTGAAAACCTTATACTCATATGCTGCTTGTTATTGCATTGAGCTTTGTCAAATTCTGTGACCCTCGTGAGAATTCTTTTCATTACTTTCATGATCAAGATTCATGTGCACTCCACCTATTTCCCCTTGCTATGCTTCTACACTGGAAGTTAGCATTGTATCATTCATCCATTTTATAAAAATATAAAGCACCATATGTGGTGTGACATCTCTCTCCAAAAGTCCTTCAAAAAGAGACATGGGCTATGAAAAAAAAGGGGAAGAAAAAAAAAAGACACATGCTCAAAGCATGATGAAAAAAAAAGAGAAAGAATAGCCCATGTCCAAAAATAAAGGAGAAAAAAGGAGAGAGATGGTCATGCAGAAAGGAGTTCCATAACTTAGATGGTAATAACTAGTGTCCATTCCGGAGCTAGTGTCCACCTTACCATCATCACAGTTCTCATCACATATCAGAGAAATGAAAAGCTGCCCCTCTTTCTCGCGCTCTCCGCATTTCACGGCCTGCGTGTCAATCAGCCACGCATTTGGCGCTTTTGCGAAAAAACCCTTAGATTTGCTGGAAATTGTGAAAAGATCCACAACATCCGGATCACACAGTGAACACGTTGGTTTATTTTGCACACAGGCCCTCAATCTAAATTTTATTTCTACATGAAGAAGAGACAATGCCGTTTTTACAAACACACCCGAGCCACTTTTACGAACACCCCCTCCTACCACCCCGCCCCCACCTAATACCCCCATCCCCCGCTCGACCCCAAACCCTAACCTCAGTTACCTCCCCCGCCGCCCCCTCTCGCCCCCTGCTCTCCCCTCCCCGGCATCCCTACCGCCGCTCCCGCCCCACCACCTTCTCCCTAGCTCGCAGCGGCCGGAGCGGTGCGGAGGAGCGCAAAGATACGGTGGCGGTAGGCGAGATAGAGCCGAGCGCGCGGGGGCGGAGCCGACGCGGGTTAACGGCAACAGCGGCCATGGAGGACTCCGACGGGCGGCGGGGCACCAGATCTGGTGGCCCTCCTACGCCTCCCCCTCACCGCGGTGCTCCTCCCCGAGCGGATTTGCGCTCGCGATGACAGCTCCCTCCGCCGCCTCCTCCTCCTCGTCCTTTCCCTCTCCTGCTTCGCCGACAGCGACGAGACGGCGTGGCAGCGGGCGGAGGCCGGCGACGACGATGAGACGGCGCGGCAGCGGGTAGAGGTCAGGCGACAAGACGACACGGCAGCGGGCGGAGGCCGGCGCGGCCCCTTTCCCTCCTTCCCTCCCTCCCCCTACCATGCCAGGCTGGCGCTAGTAATGTGGGCACGATGGTCGTCAGGGAACGAGGATGAGCACATCCTTGTGAGTGGATTCCTATGTCTCTTTAACCTTTTCCCTCTCCCGTACCATTCTCATCCTTTCTTCTCCACTCTTTTGTCTCTCTGCCTCCGGATCCGAGCCATGAAACGAGCGAGATGGCGAGGGAGGGTGATGGATCCACACGGCAGTGGCGCGCCCAGGCGAAGGAAGGCAGCTGCGGCGTGCTAGAGAGCGGTGGTCAGTGAGCTCCGCCCGATCTACACGTCTGCATCAAATTGTAGCTCCGGCCGACCGCTCCCTCCCCAGGCCTGAGTCAGGTACACCTTCTTTGTTGTGTCGTGTTGCTATTGAGTTATTTCTTGCATGCTTGAGAGGTTGTGATTGTCCTGCAATGTGATAACTGTCACACCCTGAAATTTCAAATTTCAGGATGTGAATAGAGAGAATATTTAAATAATGATTTTCTCATAATTTTAAAACTTTTCCAACATTTATTTTCTTTACAGGGAATATAGTGTAGGAAAAAGCCTTGTTTGATTTTCTGAATCAAATAAAAGGTTGTGAGTGTTGCATTCATGCCGATGCATCTTGGTGCTTCTTGAGTGCAAAAGGTTTCAGAAATGCGTTTAGGTGCTGACCAAACCCTTCTGAGAATTTTCCGGAATTTTCTGGGATTTATTCTCATTTTCTCTGAGCATTTTCTATTTATTAGAAGGCTCTAAAATCTTTTTCATGAGCTCCAAATATTTTATTTGGAATGTTCGTGTCCCAATCTATCTCTGGGAATTTTCCTAGAATTTTTGGAATTTTTAGAATATTTTTCGTGGCTTTTATGAATTATCTAGCTATTTCTAGATTATTCTTTTCCCGAAAATAATTTCTAAAAATAAAAAAGAAATTCTTTTCCTTTTTCTTTTTCTTCCTCCCTTTTCGGCCCAGTCAAGCTTTCAGCCCTCTCCACACCCGACCCGGTCCGCTCCGGCCCAGCAGCCAGGCCCGCCGAAGCCCATCTGAAGCCCGACGCCATGGCCATGGCGTGCCAGGCCGGGAGACCTGCGCCAGCCTTCCTTGGCGTCCGCGCCGTGCGCGCCACGACAAGCCTGGCCGCGCACCCCATAAAAGGGCGGAGCCCGAGCCTCGCGCGCCCTGCACCTCCGCCGCCTTGCGCCTCGCCTTTCAGCCGCGTTCGCTCGCCTGCGCCGCCGGACCAAGCCGCCATGCCGCCGCCACGAGCTAGCCGTCGCCGTGCGACGTCGTGAAGCCCCGTCGGAGCGAACCGAAGCCGTCAAGAGCTCCGCGAGGCTGCACCGCACCCCCTGAGCTGCTTCCCGTCGCCGGCGTTGCACCGGAGCACCGCCGCCGTCTAGGGCCGCCACCGGCCGGAGATCCCCTGTCCCGCCGGCATGCTCTGTCCAGAGGTAGGGGATGACTCCACCGTTTTTGCACCCAGCCCCCTGAGTAACCCTGTAATCCTGAATAGTTTCCTTGTGTCTTGCATCTTTTACAAATAAAACCCTAGATCTATTAGGTTTCTTCAAACAGATCCAATCTAAGCCCTTTTTCAGATCTAACCCTGATCTTTAACCTTTTCGCAAGCACTGTTCATAGTGTCTTGTGAATCTTCTTTGCCAGTCCCTGAGATCTATAGTTAATTACATATAGGTCCTTCAATCTTGCTTTATCCATATCTTGCATGTTTTAGCTCCGTTTTAATCCGTTCAAGTTGCGTTAGGTTCATATTAATGTGAAGCACGCGTTAGAAGTGAGTTTTCATCATGTTTGTTTTCTGAAAATTAATTTTATATTAATTTTGATTAATGCTTAGCTAAACATGTCTTTTCTAAATAAAAGCAATATAGTGCTATACACCGGTTTTCGTTATCAATGTTAATTTGATTAATGTTTATTTCACATACTTTTGCAAATAAAATCTAATTAGATCTTTATCTCGGGTTTTTATATACCAAATGTTAATTTGCTTAATATTAAATTAACTTTTCAAATTAAAAGATGATTAGGCTTTTACATCGGCTTTTATAGATAAACATTAACTTGATTAATGATTACATGCATATGTTTTCTAAATAAAATTTGTTTAGCTCAACACGTCACATGCCTTTATTCGATTAGTTGTTCTAACCTTTCTAAAGTAAAATGTTTAATTGTTATAATTTATTCATGAATCTTTATAAATAAAATTTGACTAGGTTCTTATTTCGGTCTTTGCAAATAAAATATAATATTGCATTAATTCCAACTTAGGGTATTTTCTTTTTGAAATATCCTTTACACATTTTTGCTAATTAAAATGAACCTAAGCTTATAGTCTTTCATGTTCATAAATGTAACTAGTTCGGTAGACGTTCTTTTTATCAGCTCTATCTCAGTATCTCTTTTGACCAAGTCTATCTGAAGCTCTAAATCTTTCTAGTGTTAGCTCAAGCTCAAACCGCAGCTAATCAGACCTTTCCCTTCTAAGCACGTTTTGTGTGCTTTAGTGATCCATAGAAATCGAGCCTATCCTTTAGTGCGCTCTTTTAAAGCTTTCTTTTGATTGGTGTATTGTTCTTAGTTGCTTGTTTGTTTGCTTTGTATGCTTGTGCTCGATGATTGATGCGAGTAGAAGGAACGTGGTTCGAGAGCTTTGAAGAGCAAGAGGTTGAAGAACTCTGAGCAACAACACTACTCTGGTTACAGGCAAGTGTGTCCTTGTTCTTTGGTCCCAATAATTATTTAATTATTCATTGCATTGCTCTGCATTAATTTTGACGGGTTCCTATTAAGGATCATGCCTAGTACTTTTTGACCTTTGCCTTGTATAAACCGGTTGCTTAATTAATACTGATGGTAGATATTGCTTAGTTTGCTTAACTGGGATGGTAATAATTAACATTGTTATTCTTTATGCTCTATGTTCCTTTATGTTAATTTAAATTGCAAGATCATATGCATTAATTGGAACATGGAGAACCACCCAGGAAAACAGTGCAACCACAAGAACTAAACGGGCACTGGTCTTGGCCAATTAATTAGGAACTTTAGCTTGAGGTGACCTTACCTGATAAGGACAAGGGATCGGCGGTACTGTGGGGTATGGACTCGCTCTAGCAGGGGGTCGGGTGAGTTCTTTCTATGGTGGGGTATTGACCTGCTAGGGGACTTTATACCTTGCTAACTGATCCGGACCTTGTGGGTCACAACTTGCTGGGGAACCTTTGTAAAGGCCTTGTAGCGTCCCTATGCAGCCACACCTCGGTAGTGTGGTATGGTGCCTGCGCAGCATCGTATGGTTGGGTTCAAAGTTCTTCGGAGCTTTTACGCTGCTTGTGGTGAAAGTGTACAACCTCTGCAGAGTGTAAAACTAACTAGTTAGCCGTGCTCACGGTCAAGAGCGGCCTGGACCCTCACATGATAATTGAACTTGAAGATGGACTTAAATTGTGGTTATGGCTATGCTTGCCATATGCTTATGGTGTATCTTATCTATCTCTTTATGCTAATTGTGGGGTGGTATATACTTATACTTGCTAGTAAATAGTTGTTTAATAAAATTGGACCAACTAAAATGCTAAATGCTCAGAGCCCAGTCCACTAAAAAGCCTTTGCATTCATCCTTTCCCCACACTTGCTGAGTACGACAAGTGCTCACCCTTGCTATAAACAATGTTGCTCAGAAAGAGGAAGCCGCTATGGAGTTTGCTGAAGATGTTGCTGGTGCTAGGTGTACGCAACCCCCAGTCGACTGCCTGTGATGTTTGGAGCCTTCGTTTCCAAGATATAGCGTAATACTCTGATAATCTCCCTTTTTCTTACGTGATACTGTTTCTGTACTCACTTATATGTCACTATATGCATGAAACTTGATCCTGGCATGCATATAGGTTTGCACTTGGTTTTCTTTGGAAAAACAGGTGGCACAGATGTTGGCAAATCTGAGATAGGATGGGTCTCCATCATTACATTTCTATTTGTTCAATACCATGGATTGCCTTCTTGATCTGATTTACAGTTCAGATCATAGATTCTTACAATGTTGTCATTGGTTGAATTGTTTTTTTAATGCCATATAAAACAGAGCATTGTCATAATTCAGATCAAAGATTCTTACAATATTCTTATAATGTTGTCATTGATCCAATTTGTTTTTGAGCAAAATAGAGTTTTGCTTTTATACTTGTGTGCCTACTATCAGCCCTGTAGCGAGAAGTTTTTTGTCATAGTTCCTGATTGTGCACCTCCTAGCATTTGCTCATTCCAGAATCATCTGTTTTTCTCCATTGCAGGTTCTAGGCATCTGAAAACAATGTGAATACGAATAACAACACAATTTGTAATATCTGCAGACTGATTGCTATAGTTCAAAATTTTTTGAACCTTTATATCTTTGCTTCAACATGCTATGCAATGTTGAGACTATGAGGTAAGTAATCTTTTGAATGAAGAATGCATAAGCAATCAGTAGCGACCTCTATGTGCAAGATGAAAAATTAAGGAAGCCCAAAATATAAACATATTGCTCTTTCTGTATTGTTGGTTGTGGACTTTTGCTAGAAAAGATGTCCTATGCTTGAGGTTAGTGCTATCCACATAAAGTGCATGATGGTTGATTCATAGCTTGGAGCTAGATGTCTTGTCTTAAAGCTACTGATGGTTGATGCATTACATTCTTCTTGTTGTTAACTTCTTTTGTCTTCTAATTCCTTAGTTTTTCTCATTCTGTCACAAGAAAATAAACAGGTGGGGCGTTTAATTAGATGACAATTTGCCTTCTCCCATGAGATTGTTGTCCATTCCTTTCATACTACGAGGTTGCACTTACTTAAAGTCAGTGGGGGTACCTCCATTATTGTGCTATTGATTTTGTGCTCTGAAAGGTTTGTGAATGCCTGGGTGCATTAGACATGTCTTAAGAGCTGAGCTGATTTTCACATTTCTTATGCAAATATTTTATTTAGCTCCATGAAAGATTTGCATTTTGTAGTCTCATCTTATATTTTTTTTGACCCATTCTCCATTTGACTATTGGTTCTTTTCTACGGCATGCTTCACTGCATGTTGCTAGCCCTGATATCAATGTGGGTGCACTAGATGGTTCTCCAACCAAACACATGAGAGCACTACAAAGAAAAGGTTAGCCTCACTACTAGATAGTTTCTCTTTTTTCCTATATAACAAGCATCATGCCTGCATGGCTTAATGTGTTGCTTCTAGATCTCGCTCATCACCTGCCAAGAAAACTGTGAAGAGGCTATTCAAGGATCAGGACACTGGAAATGGGGACGCATATAGCTTCGATGATGCCGCTACTAAGGTAATACCTTGCTCCATGAATAGGTTTCAGTATTGTTGGACCAACTTTGTTTTTTAGCACAATAACCTTCTGAACTTCAGATTGCCTACATGTTCAGTTGTGGTGCATGTGTGGCTTCTGGGCACAACCTTTTGACTTTTGTGCACTACAAACTGAAATATGTAGTGTGAGATAGAGCTTGTAGCATGCTTCTATTTGGTGTTGTTCCTGCTCATTCTTACTACGATGGCACTCTGATTTTCCAAATGTTTCAGTAGATAGCATGCAGATATTACCCTTTGTTCTGTCAGTTTTTGCTCCAGCATGTGCCATGTACTTCTCATATATGGCTTCCATCACACTACTGCCATGGAAAGAGAGTGAAATACATCTTGTCCAAGCTGTTGTATATCATGTTTATCAAATTTGACATTCTAATGTCCCTCGCACCTATTATACATATTCCTATCACAAGATTGTTAATATCAATCCCCTATTGTACACTGGATCTAACTGTAGTCTGTAGATGCAAGATTGCTTACTGTTGACTCCTAATGCTGAATGTATCTTCGAGTGCACATGAAAAAAATCAAGCCAAAATTGCCTATAAAGTGTATTCTGAATCTAAATATCTAATTAAATTTTCATTGTAGTAGAGGTTTTCAGTGGTAGCACAATAATTCTAATCTTAGAAAGTTTTGCAAACCATTGAGTGTAGTCTTATATGTTAACCTGATGCCATTAACATAAGATGCATACGTTCAAATTCGTAGAGCCCAAACCACTAGAATTGATTATTTGTTTTTATTGTTTCTAGGATTTGCAGGTTGCAAAGGTTTCTGGGAGGATTATTGGTTGGTGATGTTGAGGGGGAGTAGATAGAGCAAACCTTATTTATGTGCTAAAATGATAGCTTGAGTTAGTGCTTAGCTGTTAGGTCATCCTTTCTATTTTTTGCCTTTCTAGCCTGACATTTGTTGTAACAACTTTCCTCTTTCCAATTCCTACATCTCTTTTAATGATTTTAACCATGCTAAGTTTTTATCTATGGTTCTAATGAATGGGTGGGCATGTGATTGTATATAAATTATTGCTTCACAAGAGTGACATTGTAATTGTCTTTTGATCAATCAAATTAGTTGTCTATGTGATTCTAATATGATACTTGAGAAGTAGAGGGCAAATACCATTATTTTGGTTGATGTATTTTGGTACTTGATAGTTGAAGTTTTTTTATTGATATGTCGTGATAGGGCGTGCATCACGCGCCGATTGTTCTAGTGTATGGTAATATCTAGCACCCATTCCGGGCCTAGTATCCACCTTACCATACTCACCATATCCATACACGTGCACATCTTGATCTGATGGTATGATTTGATTTTCTCTGTGGATCTAGTTTTTGACTTTGCAATATATGTGATGCAAGTATGCTTTATCTTTTATCCTACCCTGAGCTTCACATATAGCCATCATTAGAAGTAGGATGAAGAAAGGCAATAATACCTTGGTGAGGACATATACACATTGAGCGATCTGAGAGAATCAAATGAGGAAGCTGCCAAGAGTTTTGCTTATGAAAAAAAACTTTGCAAAAACCCCAAGGTGTTTATCATCAGGTGCATAAGTGACTTGATTCACAGCTGTTCTACTTTTCAATCACCCAAGTGAGGACCAGGAGCGTCCGAGGGTCGATGGATGGCCGCTCCTCAGTGATGAGTGATTGACAACGGGTGTCGGACTGACACTTGGCTCAGTGTTGCAGGTGTAGGCTGCGGCCTAGTTCATGTTGTTGCAGGTGAAGAACGGGTGAGAAAGGTCTTCAGCCTTGAGGGGCCTCCGGGAGATGGAGAGACAAGTAGGCTCGGTTCGAGGGACCCGGTGGACAGCGGGACTAGGTGCGGGTCACATGGTGGCGAGACGGGTAAGACGAAGTCGAGGACGATCGAGCCGGCGCACGGTGGCGGCCGAGTCAAGGGGCTTGGCGGGAGGCCGGGCCGAGCGCGCGAGGTTTGGTGGTTTGCCCACAAAACCATCGGTGGACGGTTTCTTGGTTTGGGCCTAAAAACCAAGTCCGAAGGCCCAACGTGACGGAGACGGGATCCGGGCGCGTCGGGAAGCTTCGAGGCGGAGGACACGCAGCGGGATCGCACAGCTTGCGTCGGGAGGACGCGGTGTGCGGCGAAGGCGTGGCCGTCCGATGGCAAGACCCACAAGATTACCTAATTGCCCCTACGTGGGTTGTATCGCCAATTGAAGTGTAAGGGGTAGTCGAGTCATTTACCATACCAACGGGACCCGATATATAAGCCAAGGGTGTTGGTCGATGAGGGCTCTCTCTGCGACTCTAGGGTTTCATTTCCCCCACCGGTTTCTTATTTTCCCTTTTCCTTCTCCCTTCATTTTCTCTAGGCTAGCATGAGAGCTTCATGTGAGATTTGTTGAGAGGGATGGATGCTAGGGCGGCATGCTAGACCTTGTGAACCTTTCCGGGTATGTATAGAAGATTCGGCGTTGTGATTTTCGTGGCTCTTTTTGGTGCTATTTTTGGTCCCTTTGTTCCTCGCTTGATTCCACGGATTTGAGAGTGTTTCTCCCCGGATTTCTTTGAGGAAAACATGGATGGATGCCTCGTGCACCTTTGTGATTGATCTTGTGCCCTCAAACGCCGGGAAACCTCTTTGATTCGAGCGTTTTCGATTGGAGCCCATGTTCTTGGTTGAGTTCGTGTGATCCGCGATTCCCGTCGTTCTAGTGAGTTAGAGGCCGAGATTTTTGGGGCATAGCTTCACCTAGTGACGCACATCATCTCCCCCAAATCTTGTCTCAAGAGCTCAAACTGTTTGGGAGATCCGGTGATGAGTTTGAAGGGTTGACTTCTCGAGCTCGTGCAGTTTCTGTTCTGTTCGTGTAGGGCGGACTGTCCGCAGGGCCCTTGCGGACCGTCCGCGTCCAGCCAAGTTTGCCCAGTTCGTCGAAGTTCTTTGCGTGTTCTTGTTTTGGTTCGTTTTGATCCATTTTGTTTTCGGAGTTTTGTTGCAGGGAGTTGGCGGACCGTCCGACCAGGCCAAGCAGACAGTCCGCGACACTGGCGGACCGTCCGCTAGGCTAAGCCGGACCGTCCGCTTTGGTCGGTTTTCTTTCCAGAGCCTCTGTTAGCTTCTGTGTCCATTTCGGATAGTCCGCGCCTGCCTGGCGGACCGTCCGCCCCATCCAGGCGGACCGTCCGCGGCTGTAAGGCAGACTGTCCGTGCTGGACGCAAGAACTAGCAAGTTTGATCGGTTCCTTTTCTTCTTTGATCGTGCTTCCGCGTGTGCTTCTAGGAATCGTTCCTAAGGCTTGGGGTTGATCCATAACCTCATTGCTTTGGCGATTGGTGTTTGATTCGACTCATTGCTTGTGTGTGACCGGGTTTTGAGTAGGGCATAGGCCGGGTTCTTTGGAAGAATTTTTAACCGGCTCCTATTCACTCCCCCCCTCTCTAGTCGCCTTTCGATCCTTCAATTGGTATCAGAGCCGGTTGCCGGATTCTTGTGACTCTAGCAAGTCTAGAATCCAAAGATGGCGTACGTAGAGCGGGGCGGTCCTCCGCACTTTGATGGGAAGAGTTACCACAAGTGGTCGGCTCGTATGATGATCTTTCTTCGTGGCAAGTTGTTGGATTTTGTTGTGCTTGACAAAACTTATGTGATTCCTCCGGATATCCATACACTTATGGTGACCGACCCCAATGCAAAGACCAAGTATGAGGCGAATGCAAAAGCCATTGACCATTTGGTCCGAAGTTTGTGCGATCCCGAGTTTGAGCGTGTTCGTGATTTGGATCTTGCTTGGAAAATTTGGGAGAAGTTGTTGGTTGCTCACGGTGGTGATAGCCATGTGAAGGCTCGCCTCTTTGTCACTTACCGGATGGAGTATGAGAACTTCACTCAACTCCCCGGTGAGGACATCGATGCTATGTTTCAGAGATTCACCGCCATCGTGAACAACATGAAGGCTAATGTGGATGTTTTTCCTTACACCGAGCATGATCAAGCTTTGAAGCTCTTGCATATTTTGGATTGTGAAGTTTGGGCGGCTAAGGTTGAGGCCATCAAGGAGTCCGGGCAATACTTGACCATTGAGTTGGATGATCTCTTTTCTAAGCTCAAGTCGTCCGAGGTTGATAGGAGGTTGCAATCCAAGCATGAGGGCACGACTGATTCACATAGTCTTGCTCTTGTGGGCGGATCAAAGACCAAGGCTAACACTAACCCCTCCTTTCGACAGTTTTCCTTGTCTTCTCTCATGTCTATGCCAGATGAGGAGTTTGACGTGTTGGGTGAAGATGACCTCGCCTTGCTATCAAGGAGGTTCGAGCGGTTGCATGAGAACCGGAGGAACGCAAGGCGAAGCTCGGGGACTTGCTTCAAGTGTGGCAAGCATGGCCACTTCATCGCAGAATGCCCCGAGGCGGAGGAGAACAAGCACAAGATGAGCGAGTACAAGGCGCATCCGAGGCGTGAAGACAAGCATTCGTCGAAGAGCAAGCACTACTACAAGTCCAAGAGCAAGGACAAGGACAAGCAAGGGTGGCAGCCACAAGAAGGACAAGGCAAGAGCCATGGTGGCCGGTGCAAGCAACGTCGACACAATTTCAAGCGACTCGCCATCAAGTTCAAGTAGTGAAGATGAAGACGCCGGGCAGCGCAAGGGCAAGCGGCATGTGAGCCGGAACTTCAACGGGTTGAGTTGCGTTGCACTTGAGGGCTTTTGTGGCATAGCACATAGCTCAAGTACCAAGAAGAGCGAGAAGGAAGACTCGGATTCTGACTCCGAGGATGAGGTAAACCGTGACCCCGACTCTTTGCTTGCTGAGATCTCTAAGTTAAATGAATTGCTTGATAACCGAGATAGTGTGCTTAGAGAGGCAAAGAAAATGAGGAAGGATCTTAGGTCTCAACTTGAGAATGCTAGTGAGAAAGTAGGAGAGTTAGAGTCTAAGTTGCTTGACTTGAAACTTGAGAATGACTCTTTAAAACTTGCTCCTACTGTTTTGGATGAAGTTGAATGCTCTGAATGTGATGCTTGGTTGAATGAGATCAAAGTGCTTAATGAGAAACATGCTTCCACCATGGCGAAACTAGATGCTCTTAGGACCGAGTATGATGAGCTTAAGGCTAGACCCACTTTGCTTGGTGCTTGTAAATCATGCCCTACTTTGCAAGCTAAGCTTGTTGATGCTCGTTCTACCATTAGTGCTTTGGAAGCATCTTTGAAATCTCCTGTTGTGAATGCTTGTTCTAGCTGTGATGATGTTAGTGTGCGAAATGTTGAGCTTACTTCTCGTTTGGATGTCATCTGTGAGGAGAATGATTATTTGAGGAAGGTGTTGGGTTGGTTGTCCGGGCGTGAACCTCAATTGCGTATCATGATTGAGGAGTTCAAGAGAGCCGATGGTCGTGGTTTGGGGTTTGAGAAGTTGGGTGAGAAAGTGGGAGAGAACAGTGGGGAGAGTGTGTATGAGAAGTGTGTTGAGTCCACTTCCGAGTTTGAGATGATCGGAGACATCCAAGTTCCACTCCCAAAAGCACCCAAGAACTCCTTTACACCTAAGCCAAACCACCTTTGCAACAAACTTGACACAACCCAAGATCCACCCAAATTTCCATCCAAAGCCAATGATTTCCAGAAACCAGTGAAGTTTGTGAGTGAGAAGGGTGTGAGGTCCAGTGAGAAGCCAGAACCAAAGCCAAAACCCATCCCCTTCAAGTGTGAGTATTGTGGTAAGGAGAGGCACCTTGCGGAGTTTTGCTACAAGAAGAAGAGGGACGAGACTCTTGCTAGGGAGCAAGCGAACCAGGACAGGTACTGCCAGTCTCATGGTGTGCCTGAGCCTCGAGTGCCACTTCCATGGGGTGTGGGAAGTGTGAGGAGTGTTGGTCGAGTTGGAGCTCAGGGTAATCGGTTTCCACAGAGAACTGGTGGTGAGCGGTTTGATCGGAGAGATGGTGGTGTGCATGTTGGTGAGAGGTTTGGTCAGGCTCGTGGTGGTTTTGCTGGACGTCCCCCTACTCGTCCTCGATACGAGTTCAAGGGAGATGATCACAGCTTTGGGTTCCAGAGGAACTACGGACCACGTTTTCCCCCTCGTGGTGTTCGTACTCCTCCCATGGGACATGGGAAGTTTGGTGGCAAAGGGATGATGTTTGCTAACCCCTCTTTTGAGCAAATGGCTCGGCACTGGTTTAACTTTCTTTGTGCTAACCCCAGTGTCGAGTCATTGGCTCATTCTCGTTCTTGTTTCTGACTACAGGCAGGAGGCTTGGAGAACATTTGGTTGATTGACTCCGGATGTTCCCGACACATGACCGGAGATAGGCGGTGGTTCTCCAGCCTCACCCCCGTGAAGGAGAAGATCTACATCACGTTTGGGGACAATGGATGAGGGAAGGTGATTTCTGAGGGTGTGGTGCAAGTGTGTGATAAGGTAACATTCAAGCGGGTTGCTCTTGTGAAGTCTTTGGGCTTCAATTTGCTTTCGTTTTCCCAGTTGCTCGATGAGGGTTTTGAGGTTCGTTTCAAGTCTGGTGAGTCTCGGTTGTTGGATTCTCGAGGTAATCTTGTTTGAATGATCATTCCCGAGGGTCAGATTTTCAGGGCTGATTTCTCTCGTTCTTTCGGTCCTGCTCGTTGTTTAGTGGCTGGTCCTTCTTGTGATTTGTGGAAATGGCATAGGCGGTTGGGTCACTTGAGCTTTGATTTGGTTTCCCGCTTGAGTGGTCTTGACCTTGTCCGAGGATTGCCGAGGTTGAAGTTTGAGAAGGATTTGGTTTGTGCTCCATGTAGGCATGGCAAGATGGTAGCCACTCCCCATCCACCCTTGACTGCTGTCATGACCGAGCGTCCGACAGAGCTGTTGCATATGGACCTTATTAGGCCAGCTCGAGTTCGCTCGGTGGGTGGGAAGTGGTATGTCCTTGTTGTGGTGGACGATTACTCTCGCTATGCCTGGGTGTTTTTCTTGGAGGATAAGAGTGAGACTTTTGGCTTTGTTCGAGATCTGATCGTGAGGTTGAAGAACGAGAGGCATGGGAATGTCATTCGAGCTATCCGCAGTGATAATGGCTCTGAGTTCAGGAACTCTCGTTTTGACGCCTTTTGTAGTGATCTTGGCCTCGAACATCAGTATTCGACCCCTTATGTGCCCCCTCAAAATGGAGTCGTGGAAAGGAAAAATCGGACTCTTTGTGAGATAGCTAGGACGATGCTCGATGAGCATAGGACTCCTAGGAGGTTTTGGGCTGAGGCGGTCAATACTGCGTGTCATGTCTCTAACAGGATTTTGTTGCGAGCTTTCAAGAAAAAGACATGTTACGAGCTTATGCATGGTCGAGCACCCAAGGTGAGTCATTTTCGAGTGTTTGGTTGCAAGTGCTTTATTCTCAAGAAGGGAAAACTCGATAAGTTTGAGGCTAGGTCTAGTGATGGGATTTTCTTTGGATATGCTAATCATTCTAGGGCCTATAGAGTGCTTAACCATGAAACTAACAAAATCATGGAGACTTGCGAGGTTACCTTCGACGAGATAATGCCATGTACCTCTCTTGGTTTTGAGTGTGCAGGTGATGAGGAGATGGCTGAGACCCTCTTTGAAGAGGAGAAGGATGAAGCTGGAGATGATGATGGAGAGAACCATGCGATTGAAGCTGAGCGTGTACCTGCTACTTCCCCGACGTCCACGGCAGATGGTGGATCGTCTACTTCATCGACGACGACGCATCGACAGGAAGAGCAAGTGAGAGAAGCCGGTGTTGAGGGGGAGGCAGTCTCGAGGCGAGAGGCTCCCCAGAGAGTTCAAGAAGTGCACCCACTGTCAATAATCATTGGGAACATCGACGAGCGCACTACACGGTCACGGTCCAGGAATTCCACCCATTTCGCTCATGCTGCTTTTGTTGCCACTTTTGAGCCCAAGGACATTGGACATGCTTTATCTGACGCAAACTGGGTGAATTCCATGCATGAGGAGTTGGAAAACTTTGAGAGAAACCAAGTGTGTGAGTTAGTCGAACCACCTCCAAATTGCCATCCTATAGGAACCAAGTGGGTTTGGAAGAACAAAGAGGGTGAGAACGGGATGGTTGTGAGGAACAAGTCTCGACTTGTTGCTCAGGGGTACAGTCAGAAGGAGGGGATCGATTATGAGGAGACCTTTGCTCCTATGGCCCGTCTTGAGGCAATTCGGATCCTTCTAGCCTTTGCCGTGGCTAAAGGGTTCAAGTTGTTCCAGATGGATGTGAAGAGTGCCTTTCTTAATGGGGTCATAGAGGAGGAGGTGTATGTGAAGCAGCCACCGGGGTTTGAGAGTGAGAAGCATCCACATAGAGTGTACAAGTTGAAAAGGGCGCTATATGGGTTGAAGCAGGCGCCCCGGGCTTGGTATGGGAGATTGAGAGGTTTTCTGTTGAGCAGAGGGTTCGTGATGGGTACCGTGGATAAGACCTTGTTTCTCCTCAAGCATGGGAATGACTTGTTGATTGTGCAGATTTACGTGGATGATATTGTCTTTGGTGGCTCGTCACATAACCTTGTTGCCAAGTTTGTAGATGAGATGAGCAGGGAATTCGAGATGAGCATGATGGGCGAGTTGCAGTTCTTTCTCGGGCTGCAGATCAAGCAAGTGAAGGATGGGACGTTCGTGCATCAAACCAAGTACACGAAGGACATGCTGAGGAAGTTCAAGATGCATGATGTGAAGCCCATGTCGACACCGATGGGCAGTACGGCGACTTTGGATGCGGACGAGGACGGGGAACCAGTGGACCAGCGGGAGTACCGGAGCATGATCGGCTCCCTCCTCTACTTGACGGCGACGAGGCCAGACATACAGTTCAGCGTGTGTCTGTGCGCTCGTTTTCAAGCTTCGCCGAGAACATCGCATCGACAGGCCGTCAAGAGGATCTTCAGGTATTTGCAGTCTGCCCTTGGTCTTGGCCTTTGGTATTCGTCCTCCTCGACTCTTTCGCTTCATGGTTTTTCAGATGCGGATTTCGCTGGTTGTCGAGTCGAGAGGAAGTCTACTTCTGGCACTTGTTAGTTTTTGGGGTCTTTGTTGGTTTCTTAGTCTTCCCGCAAGCAGTCGAGTGTAGCTCAGTCCACCACCGAGGCAGAGTATGTTGCAGCCACGAGTTGTTGTTCCCAGCTGCTTTGGATTTCATATACCTTGAGAGACTTTGGTGAGGAGTGCACCCAGATCCCACTTCTTTGTGACAGCACCAGTGCCATAAGCGTAGCCAAAAATCCAGTGCTTCATTCCCGAACCAAACACATAGAGGTGAGGTATCATTTCCTGAGAGACAACGTTGAGAAGGGAACCATAGTGTTGAGCCATGTGCCTACCCAAGATCAACTAGCAGACATTTTTACAAAGCCTCTCGACCAAGCTACATTTGTGCGCTTGCGGGGGGAACTTGGGGTTTGTTGCCCGTTTTAGTTGTTTCTTGGGGAGTTTGTCTTTGTATCATATGTATCATACCATGCTTTACTTTGATGTACATATATGCTTTGCTTGATGTATAAAACTTGGTAGGATAGCCATTTTGTTCCACATCATGTTACATTTGTATCATATTGCATTTTAGGATGATGAGCTTCTCCTATATGCCCTGTTTGAGTATCTTAGGATATCTGTGAGATATTGGTCACTTTTGTGGAGAAATGGTAATGTGAGGCTATGCTCTTGGGATAATTGAGATATATGTGTTGCGAGATAGCCCCTTTTGGAATAAATTGCTAATCTTGACTAAATTCTATGAAATGTGCTCCACCCATGTGTAGTAGTGTATCCATGTCACCTTTTGGTCTAGATGTGTTTTCTCATGCTTAGATTGTGCTTGGATGCCTTTTTCTTGCATTTGGGCCAAAGGCCGATATCATTGTGAATGTTTAGCCTATGTTGCATCCATGGAGGAGCATAAGCTTCTTTTTGCCGCAAAGGCACTTCATGTACCATGGAATGAATTAATCTTGAAATGAAGTGAAAATGCCTTGATATATATGAAAAATGCTCCATCCATCATGTTATGTGCTTAAAATGCTTTATCTTCCACATATGGGTGCAAATATGTTGCATGATGTTCACCAGTGGAGAAGTCTCCCCGAAGTGGACACATGGCTCATGAGCTTTGACATGACATGTTTTGCTATATGGGCGTTTGCAATGATCTTATGCTGAGAATTTGATATCCTTGTATGATCTTTGGATGAAGTGCATGTTTAGGCTAGAATATGGCATGGATAGGCTTTTGCATTTGTGGTGAGTCATCTTTTCATAATAATGCCTAAATCTAAAAATTTTCTTTGTCACATGCTTACATTTCAATATATTCTTTGTGGCAATGCTCTGACTATGCTATGATCCATTTATGTGCTCTTTGTCTCATTTATAGCCTTTGACACTAAATTTGGCCTATTTGAGAAGCTCGAGTAGATGTTTATATGCTTTGACATGCTTTGTGCATTTTCATGCCATACTTGATTCATGCATTGTCACCAAGGGGGAGAAGAAGTTTGTTGATGAGAAATTCAGAAATGCATCTAAAATTTGGAGAAGAAGTGTTTTTGCATCCACATGTTCAGGGGGAGCTTTCTTGTTGGAGTTTAATGTGGAGTGCTTGAGTTTGTGCTTTGCTCGGCTTGTGACCTTTCTTTGCCTTTCTTTGGTTTTGGTCATGTGGTTGAGCTTCCTTGTTTTTCTTTCTTCTTATTTTCTTTCTCTGAATTTCATTCGCGTTGTGTGTTGTCAATGCACTCATCAAGGGGGAGATTGAGGACCAGGAGCGTCCGAGGGTCGATGGATGGCCGCTCCTCAGTGATGAGTGATTGACAACGGCTGTCAGACTGACTCTTGGCTCAGTGTTGTAGGTGTAGGCTGCGGCCTAGTTCATGTTTTTGCAGGTGAAGAACGGGTGCGAAAGGTCTTCAGCCTTGAGGGGCCTCCGGGAGATGGAGAGACAAGTAGGCTCGGTTCGAGGGACCCGGTGGACAGCGGGACTAGGTGCAGGTCACATGGTGGCGAGACGGGCAAGACGAAGTCGAGGACAATCAAGCCGGCGCGCGGTGGCGGCCGAGTCAAGGGGCTTGGCGGGAGGCCGGGCCGAGCGCGCGGGGTTTGGTGGTTTGCCGACAAAACCATCGGTGGACGGTTTCTTAGTTTGGGCCTCAAAACCAAGTCCGAAGGCCCAACGCGACGGAGACGGGATCCGGGCGCGTCAGGAAGCTTTGAGGCGGAGGACACGCGGCGGGATCGCACAGCTTGCGTCGGGAGGACACGAGGTGCGGCGAAGGCGTGGCCGTCCGATGGCAAGACCCACAGGATTACCCAATTGCCCCTACATGGGTTGTATCGCCAGTTGAAGTGTAAGGGGTAGTCGTGTCATTTACCACACCGGTGGGACCCGATATATAAGCCAAGGGTGTTGGTGGATGAGGGCTCTTTATGCGACTCTAGGGTTTCATTTCCCCCACCGGTTTCTTATTTTCCCTTTTCCTTGTCCCTTCATTTTCTCTAGGCTAGCATGAGAGCTTCATGTGAGATTTGTTGAGAGTGATGGATGCTAGGGCGGCATGCTAGACCTTGTGAACCTTTCCGGGTATGTATAGAAGATTCGGCGTTGTGATTTTCGTGGCTCTTTTTGGTGCTATTTTTGGTCCCTTTGTTCCACGCTTGATTCCACGGATTTGAGAGTGTTTCTCCCCAGATTTCTTTGAGGAAAACATGGATGGATGCCTCGTGCACCTTTGTGATTGATCTTGTGCCCTCAAACGCCGGGAAACCTCTTTGATTCGAGCGTTTTCGATTGGAGCCCATGTTCTTGGTTGAGTTCATGTGATCCGCGATTCCCGTCGTTCTAGTGAGTTAGAGGCCGAGATTTTTGGGGCATAGCTTCACCTAGTGACGCACATCATCTCCCCCAAATCTTGTCTCAAGAGCTCAAACCGTTTGGGAGATCCGGTGATGAGTTTGAAGGGTTGACTTCTCGAGCTCGTGCAGTTTCTGTTCTGTTCGTGTAGGGCGGACTGTCCGCAGGGCCCTTCCGGACCGTCCGCGTCCAGGCAAGTTTGCCCAGTTCGTCGAAGTTCTTCGCGTGTTCTTGTTTTGGTTCGTTTCGATCCGTTTTGTTTCCGGAGTTTTGTTGCAGGGAGTTGGCGGACCGTCCAACCAGGCCAAGCAGACAGTCCGCGACACTAGCGGACCGTCCGCTAGGCTAAGTCGGACCGTCCACGTTGGTCGGTTTTCTTTCCAGAGCCTCTGTTAGCTTCTGCGTCCATTTCGGACAGTCCGCGCCTGCCTGGCGGACCGTCCGCCCCATCCAGGCGGACCGTCCGCGGCTGTCAGGCGGACTATCCGTGCTGGACGCAGGAACTAGAAAGTTTGATTGGTTCCTTTTCTTCTTTGATCGTGCTTCCGCGTGTGCTTCTAGTAATCGTTCCTAAGGCTTGGGGTTGATCCATAACCTCGTTGCTTTGGCGATTGGTGTTTGATTCGACTCATTGCTTGTGTGTGACCGGGTTTTGAGTAGGGCATAGGCCGGGATCTTTGGAAGAATTTTTAACTGGCTCCTATTCACTCCCCCCCCTCTAGTCGCCTTTCGGTCCTTCACCAAGGAGGCATGATAGCCACTCCATAGAGGTTCACAGGAGCAACTTATGACTTGAAATATCTCTTATGTTTATCTTACTCTTTGGTATTCACAACCCACTTGGCTTTGTTTCCCCTTCACTCGGGACGAGCAAAGGTCAAGTGTGGGGGTGTTGTTGACGGCTGCTAAGTACCATTTTCATGGCCGTCAACTCCTGCAAATTGAAGCATGAATTGCACATCCACACTAGAATAGGAGCTTAAACTGATACTTTACACCAGTGTCGATATCTATTCGAATGCAGGTATTTAGCATAGGAAATGAGAAGAATCCATGCACATTCACTCCACTCCAATCCAAGGCACTCAAGTTCTGGCCAATGAGGGGCTGCCACATGGATTCTCCTGGATCCATGATGTCACCAATCCATGTGAAGAGCTCTCGACGAATCACACGCTGCCACGTCAGCATCACATGGATCCATGGGCCTACTTTGCTAACCAAACAACCAGGAAACGTGGCATGCACGGAAGATGGGCATCAGGGCTCACATGGAAGTGAGCCAGAGGAAGCACAGGCCGGGAGGCCACCCGAGGGGGTCGGCCGACCCTAGCTTCGCCCGAACCGACCTATGGTCGGTTCATCCTGGCCCTCCACGTGGCTCTCTCCTATTGGCTCTTGGCAGCATCCCGGGGTGTTTTGGAGCATTTGGAGCCTCGGAGCAAGCCACTCCCTTGCCTATAAATAGAGGGGGAGGGGCCTCATTTCACACACACCTCCAAGCTCTCAAGTTCCACTTCTCTCTTGTGTAGCTCTCTCTCCCTCTCTCTAATTCTGCCCATGTGAGGTGATTCTCACCTCTATGTGGTAGAATGGGGTTGAGAAGAGATCCAGACTAGGATTAGTTGAGAGATAAAGTAGGAGTGAGGAGTGAGTTGATGTCCTCGTCGATGCTTGTTCTTCATTTAGACCAAAGTGAGTATTTCAGCATTTCTTATTTAGACTATGGTGGACATCATGCATGAATGATTCGTTCTTGTGTTCTTAGCTCGTTCGTAAGTTAGAGGCTTGTGTTCTTCGTGACACAAGGTTTCGATCCTTTAGAGCTAGTTCTCTAGTTCAAGTATCTA
Source organism: Cenchrus fungigraminus (assembly GCA_036936925.1). NCBI lineage: Eukaryota > Viridiplantae > Streptophyta > Magnoliopsida > Poales > Poaceae > Cenchrus > Cenchrus fungigraminus. Next base: position 62,719,639 of record CM072781.1, on the reverse strand, counting down.
TTTGCATGCTCTGATCCTGTTTAGCTAAGTAAGTTTGTTGTATCTTGTTTGCATTCAAACCTTTCTTGCTGCTCCGTAACTTGATGACTAGTATGATTTGATCCGTTCTCTCTCTAGTTTGTGGTTCCGTATTTACACGGGTTACTATAGTGTTGTTAGCGGGTCGACATACGTAACCGTGCTTTAGTAGTTTTCAGAGTGCAGACGTGGTGTCTGGGCTCTGATTATCCTACGAAGACCATGTGCGTTCGCGTAACGATAGAGGTAGGCCGCAGTGGTGACAGTCTGTTGGACCCTTTGAAACTCTTCGCGCCTGCGTACCGAGTTGGGTCCCGTTGCCAGTACATTGGTCTCTCCCTAAAAAGTTTGGATGGGCTGGCACCCCACGGGGAGGACTAATAGCGGACAGATCCATCTTAAGAGTTAAGTTCCTTAAGAAAGTGCTTCTCATATCCCTAACTATCCCAGCAGTAGCTGGTGTCCTTGGATAGACCCTCTCTGGTTACTCTCCCGTCCTAGGAACAAAACTAGACAGGAATACTCATTCTCCGAGGGAGAAGTGCTACAACGGTGTATCCGTACGCTTGCGGATTCATTCGCACTCGTCAGTGTACCCGGGAGTCTCTTACACATTCACGCTATTATGGCGCCTAGCGTTGAGGTTAAGAAACGCCAACAGCGCCTGCATGGCGCCTGTGTGGCGGCTATGTGTGTGGTGCACGTGCACCAGGTGCAGGGAAAAAAGAGAGAGAAGACGGCGCTGCCCGGGGGTTTTGCCGGACCGCCGCAAAATAGAGCCAAGCTCACCAGAGTTGGCTATTCTGGCAGCTGTGGCTCGCCGGCGGGGGTGGAACTTTGTTGTGGAGATGCAGCGGAGCAGGGCGGAGCTAGTAGCAGCACATGTGGTTGACGGGGGTGATCGGCGGCGGCGCAGCGGCTCGCCGGAGTTCGGCAGGGGCGCGGCCGTGGACGGAAACCTTCCTAGAGGGGATCTTATGCCTAAACAAGTGTGTGTACGTGCGTGCGGACGCTCAGTGAGCACGACGGCACGCTCGGGAAGCACAACGGCTCACCGGAGTTGTGCTGGCGGCGTGCGCAAGCCCGGCGGAGGTGTGGCGGCGACGATGAAGACCTACAGTACTACGGCTAGGAAAAGGAGGCTATCCGGGCAGCATAACGGTGCTTACCATTGCTGTGAAGCGGCACTTGTGCTCGGCAGTGGAGGGTGGCTCGCCGGCGGAGCAGGGCTTCGCCGGGAGTGTGCTGGAGGAGTGGAGGAGGTGGTGTGGTGGGTTGTGAAGGTGCGGTGTGGAGTGGTGAAGAGCTCAGGGAGCCCTGGGGTGCTATTTATAGGTCGGGGAGGAGAGCTCGGCTGGGGTGCGGCGGTGGCCATGGCGTCATTTTCTAGCGCCCGGCGGATAAGGCCGCGGAGAGGGGGAAGAGGCAGGGATAAGGGCGGAGCGGGTGCAGGCAGTGCAGGTGTCTGCTGCGCGCGTGTCAGGTGGGCTGGCGCTGCTGCAGGGGAAGAGATCGAGCGCAGCGGCCTGCGGCGGAGCTCTGGGGCACGGCGTAGCGCTGCACCGTGGCACGCGTGCTGTACGGCTGGGAGGGCGAGCGGATGAGGGCAAGCGGGCACAGCGTGCTGCGGTGGTGTGGGTGGTTGCGGCGCTCGCGCAAGTGGGGAGGCGGAGGGCCTGGAGGTGTTGTGTGCATGCAGTATGCCAGCGGCGGCGATCTGCCATGGTGCGGCGGGTCAGAGATGGCGCCGCGGGACGGAAAAGCAATCCGCTTTTCCGTCTTGGGGGAAATGGAGCGGCGGTATGGGCGACCTGGCGCGCGTGCTCGCGTGTAGAGAAAGGCGGCAAGGAGGGCATGGAGTACGGTGGCGAGCGCAACAGGGGAGAAAAAGGTGCGGCGGCACGCGCAGGGAAGATGACGATGATGTCGACGCGCATCGCAGCTGGGTTGTTGGGTTGTGTTGGGCCGGGAGGAGGGTGACGGGCTGTGCCGGGGAGCGGAGTAGAGGGTGGTGGGATGAACTTTGGCACCGGTTGCATGAGGAGGTTGTGGGCCGAGCGGAGAGGAGGGTTAGGAGGGTGTGGGATAGACTTTGTCGACGGGTCTGAGTGAGGTTTGGCCCAACTATGATTTTAAACCCTTTTCTATTTATTTGGTATTTGATTTGAATTCTAATTCAAATTTGAGAAGTTTTGAACTAAGACTTTGAACTAGAAAATCCTTAAGGAAAAGTTAGTGAGATTTTTGGGGTGAGAAAAGAATATTAGCACAATCAAATGCATATGGATGTGTGATGAAAAAGGGAAGAACTTGTTTGTAAAATGCAAATATATTGCATTTAGGTCCTATAGGTTTTAAAGAAATTTTTAGGGACCAAAATTTTAAAACCTAGAAAATTCAGGATGTGACACATAGGTTCTCTGCACACGGGCGAGTCTGGCGGCGAGCCCGAGGGTGGCTGACGCCGCCTGAGCGGGGCGCAAGTGCCAGGCTCGTGACATGACGACCCCCTGCACACACACCTCCTCTAGCCGCTCCCGTAATCATGATGCTTTTATGGGGACAGGGTAGCGGCGTGCGTAGTGTTGTCGTGTCAACTGTTCTCTCTCGGTTCCCACACCATTCTTCCTTCCGGCCAAAGCGTAGACTGTCGACCGGGCATCCCTGGGCCCACCAACACATGTGGGGTCATACCCGGGAGATAAGTTTCTGTACACCTGGACTACTCGACTAGTGGGCCACGGTGCTGGTACCGTGGACCACAAGGCAAGACAAGACGGACAAGGACTTGTACTAAGACTAGGATAGCTTTCCATACCTTGTATAGGCTACTCCGAGTCCTACTCAAATAGCACTCTTGTACCAATCCGACTTGTAACCCTGACTCCCGTGGCATATAAGGCGAGGCAGGGACCCCTCTCAAAATATAGGCAATCAATACAAAGCCACACAGCATACAGGACGTAGGGTATTACGCACATTGCGGCCCGAACCATTCTAATTGTGTGCCCTATGTCTCACCATCATGTTCCTGATCTCGGTGAGCCTCACCGCATAATCTACTACTTCGGGTACCCCGTTGTAGGCTCGGTGTCTAAAACACTGACAGCTGGCGCGCCAGGTAGGGGTTCTCGTTGTTGATCCGCTGGCGAACTCGAGGGCTCTCATCATCATCAAGCCGACCGTCGCTTTCCAGCAAGGCGACACCTTCGTTTTTGGCTCCTGGGTTTGCGTTGCTGACGGTGCCGGATCGTTTTTGCGTTTCTTGGCGCCAACTCCGAAGTCAAAGGTCAAGTCCTCGACGCTTACGCAAGCTTCGATGGAGGAACTCATCGAAAATTTTGGCGAAATTTCGATCTCTGACCCGTTCAGAGAACTCGAGTCGGAGTCCGAGTACAACTCGACTTCGTCTCCTATTCAGTCTGAGTTGCCCTCTTCAGCTTCACAGCTTGCGCTCAGCTTCGATAACATCCCAGCACCACCTCTCTTCGGCCATCGCCATGTTAGTGCTGCTTACCAAGCCGCGCTAAAGCGCCTCATGTGCCCTGGCCCGAAGATCGTGCTCGAGTACTCTTCGGATTCGGAAGTCAACCTCGACTACTATGATTCGGATTCATCTGAGTTCGAGTTCGACTACGGTTCGGATTCTACTAAAGCACAACAACTGACTGGCCCTGCTCAAGGACTAGAGATCACATCGACACCTGAGGGTAGATTCGTCTACTGGCCTGAGCATGTGCCTACTGATCTCACCTTGGATGATCAGGAGTGCTTTATTGCTTGTCTCGACAACTTACCCTTCTAGGAAGGTGTCAAGCTTGTTGATTATGACACTGATATTGAGCTCGTTCAGAGTACGGGTACTCACTCATCATACAGAGAAGTCTTCGTCGTTGATGCAACTACTCTGCAAGGGCATCGTGCCAATTATCATTTCCCTGATGATGTATCTGATGATGAGCTCTCTGTTAATGCTCCTGCTGATGAATCTGCGGAGGCCAAGACTGCACGTCGTCAGCGCAACACTGATCGTGCAACCCTTCATCGAGAACTCGCGGAAGCTCTACCTACCCGTAATCTTCAAGAGGCCCTAGATGCGGTGGCTACTCGTCAATATCGTACTCCAGAGGAAGCTATTAATGCGATCAACCTGCTTGGTCGCTCTATGCCTCGTGACAGGGCGGCTGCTGAAGTCGCAAAGCTGGCTGAACTAGCCTACACTATGCTACGCTAGAATACCAGTACTCCTAGTCACCATGGCAGTAGTGGAGGTGCTCATCGTACCACACCCACTCCTCAATGTACGCGTCCGGAAGCTAGCAACAGGGGCAAAGGTGGTGAAGGCAGCGTCAATAGCAAGTCGGGAGACTCTCTCTATGATGCTCGCACTACAATCAATGCCAGACGTGCTGAGCATGAGAAGCAAAAGGATGCTGACTCTGATTCTTTTCCTGCTTTCTCTGCTCGACTTCAAGCTCTGCTTCTTCCGGAGAAATTCAAGCCCTATGGCATCTCTAAGTATGATGGCAAGCAAGATCCAAGGCAGTGGTTGTGCTGTTATGCTCTGTCCATCACTAATGCCGGGGGCAATGATGATACTAAATGTATCTATTTCCCTTTTGTTCTGGAGCAAGAGCCCCTCACATGGTTCGAATCTCTCAAACGCGGCTCCATCGACAACTGGGGACAACTCAAGCAACACTTCACCATCAACTTTGCGGGTTCTCTGGGCCGTCACGGTACTCGGATGGATCTGGCCCTGATCAAGCAAAAACAAGGCGAGACTCTTTGCGAGTACATACGCCGTTTCTTTGAGAAAAGGGCTATAGTTATTGACGTTACCGAGAAAGAAGTCATCGATACCTTCCACGATGGTTTTCATGACGACAGGCTTTTCCAAGACTTCGGTCGCACTCAGCCAACATCACCAATCTCAAGGAGATGATCACTCACTAGACGGACGAGGAAGACAAGGCTCGGAACCGGTTCAAGCATCTTCGCAACAACCAGAACAACAACAACAACAACAACAACAATACTGGTGGAAGCAACAGTGGCAAGCAACAGCAGGGCAATCGCACGGGTAGTAACTACTCAAGCAATCCTAATCGCAAGCGCAAGCCCGACAACACTGTTGCAGCCATGGAAACTACTGCCAAGCCTGAAGATGATTCTCACTAGGCAACATTGACCAAGCAGAAATGCCCATGGCACCCAGAGGGGGATCATACTACAGAGCAGTATTACCAGCTTCGTCGTGCGCTGAAGAATACACCTGAACCAACGCACCCAAACCCAAGGTTTTGCAAACACAAGGGGAAGAAGGCTAACACAGACAAAGACACTGGGTTTCAAAACCCCTCCAACACTGTCAATGTCATATTTGGCGGGATTCCAACTAAGCGCATGCAGAAACTTGCTCTCGGAGAGATTATGTCCATCCAACCAGCAGCACCAACTTTTCTAAAGTGGTCTGAAACCCCCATTACTTTCTCAAGGGCGGATCAATGGACTAGTTTCTCTGAGCCAGGACGGTATCCTCTCGTTCTGGATCTAGTGGTGCCAGGCTCCAGGCTTACAAAGGTTCTTATTGATGGTGGCAGCGGTCTCAATGTCCTCTTCGCCAAGACTTTGAAGAAGATGGGCCTGGATATCACCAATATGCTTACCAAGACCAACTCACCGTTCTATGGTATCATCCCAGGCAACGCAGCTGTTCCTTTGGGTTCAGTTATACTACCCGTTACCTTTGGGACTAAGGATCACTACCGCACCGAGTACATCAAGTTCGAGGTTGCTGACTTCGAGACTTCTTACCATGCCATCCTTGGTAGACCTGGTCTCGCCAAGTTCATGGCTATTCCACACTATTTGTACCTTGTACTCAAGATGCCAAGCCCCAAAGGAGTTCTCTCATTGCAAGGGGATTCTAAGCGTTCTTACGACTGCGACACTGAAGTCATAGAACTTGATTCGACAACTCAAGTACCCAATGCTATGATGGAAGTCTTCACCACAGCCAAAAAGCTTGCTTCGAGCGAGCTGGAGGTTCCTGAGAAGACAGACACCAACAACAAGCCTGCACCGACTAGTGACGTCCTGCTCAAAGCCATTGACCTTAGTACTGGTGACAGCAGCAAGATGACCACGATCAGTGCACAGCTTGATCCTAAATAGGAAGACGTGCTCGTCAGCTTCCTTCGGGCTAACCGCGATATCTTTGCATGGAAACCATCTGACATGCCAGGTGTGCCCAGGAGGTTGATCGAGCACTCACTAAACGTCGATCCTAATGCTACCCCCAAGAGACAACACCTTCGTCGCTTTGCTAATGACCGCAGGGCTACTATCAAAAAAGAGCTCGCCAAACTACTCGCGGCTGGCTTCATCCGGGAAGTTTTCCATCCGCAATGGCTTGCTAACCCTGTGCTTGTCAGAAGGAAGAACTCTAATGATTGGAGGATGTGTGTCGACTACACTGATCTCAATAAGCATTGCCCCAAGGATCCTTTCGGGTTGCCACGGATTGATCAAGTCATTGACTCTACGGTGGGCTATGCTTTACTTTGTTTCCTGGATTGCTACTCCGGCTATCATTAAATCGCGATCAAGGAATCTGATCAAGAGAAGACTGCATTCATCACCCCGTTTGGTGCTTATTGTTACACAACTATTGACAGCTGTTTTTCACTCACTTCTTACCCGTCAAACATGTACCTTTTGGCATGAGAAATGATCATCAACACTAGAATAGGGCTTAAACTAATCATTTCCACAAGTGTTGGTGATTATGCAAATACAGGTGAATAGCACTAGAAAGAGGAGTAAAAGCACAAGTCTTTGATCCATGTACTTCAAGCTCAGCCAATGAGGGGATGCCACCTAGGATTCCCCTGGATCACTGACGTCATCAATCCAAGGGAGGCAAGCCCGACGAATCACGCATCGCCACGTGGACATCACATGGATTCAAGGGCCCACTTATTCCCCAAAACCGTCGGGAAACTTGGCATGCACGGGGGAGTGACTTCAGGGCCCACTGGTCAGCGACCTGGAGAAAACACAGGCCAGGAGGCCGCCCTAGGGGTTCGGCCGACCCTAGGATCGGCCGAACCGACCTAGGGTCGGTTCATCCTGGCCTTGCACGTGGAGCACTCCCATTGGCCACTTGCTGCGATCCCGGGTGTTTAGGGGCACTTTGAGCCTCCGCGCAAGCACCTCCCTCCTCTATAAATAGGAGGGGAGGGGCTCTCATTTGGAACACACACTTCTCCTCCTCCTCTTCATTTTGGCTTGGAGCCTCTCTCTTTAGGAGAGGAGAGCTCTTTGTATAGGATTAGTGCTAGGAAGTGAGGTGGGAGGCTTGAGGCCATGTCATGATTCATGACATCTTCCTCAAGAACGATCCTCAGTGGCGCCTTTGTTCTTTAACTAGACTGAAGTGAGTATTTCGACATTTCCTATTTAGACTAAAGTCGTGTGCATGCTTAGTTGCTTTGTTCTTGTGTTCTTCGTTTGTTCTTGGTTTAGAGGCTTGTGTTCTTCGAACACAACCCTTTTGATCCAGTAGACTTAGATCATAAGTTTGCATCTAGTTTGCCAGCTTGTCTATTAGAGTAAAGTGAAGCTCCTGCATGTCTCTAGTTAGATCAAAGTGCATTCGTGATCTTGCATGAGTGATAGAGCATACCTTGAGCTAGTGTCAGTATCTCCCTCGCAGATTCGTAGGAATAGTGAGTGGTGTAGACGAGGTGTCTGGACCATAAGCTACCCTTCGGAGGCCACGTACGATCGTAGCGTAGAGGTAGGCCGCAGTGGTGACAGCCTGTTGGACCCTTTGTCAACCCTCTTACGTCGCGTACCGAGTTGGGCTCGAGCCAGCACAAAGGCCTTGTGCTTGGTGCCCGAAGTGAGTGTTATACCTGAGAGAATGTAACTAGACTCTGCGCTCAGTCGAGGCAGATCCTTTCTACCTATCCTATCAATCAGTGTTGTGTCCTTGGATCATCTATACTAGAGTAGGAGATAGTGCACATCGTTCCTTGGATTTGATACCCAACGGGAATACTCATTCCCCTAGGGAGAAGTGCTACAACGGTGTATCCGTGCGCTTGCGGATTCGTTCGCACTCATCAGTGTACCCGGGAGTTTCTTACACGATCACACTAGTGCGCCAGTGGTGGTGACGTTAGGAAACGCCAACAAGCATTTCTGGCGCCGTTGCCGGGGAACGGTTGCTGTATCTACCTTCGAACCTAGTGGTCCTCGTATTTATCTTTTTCGTTTTCTTCTACCTTCACCCCTGTTACCCATCGAGTTATCCTTTTTGTTTCTTTTCTTCTACCTTTACCCCCACTACCCTTTGAGATGCCTTCCTGTCAAAGCCTCTCTACCCCTAGGGGCGAGTTCGTCTTAGAGCTACCATCAACTTCCTCATCTTGCTGCGAGCTTCGTCCCGGCTTTATAGCCATGGTTCGGAATCGACCTTTCTCTGGAGCAATCAGTGATGATCCTAATGTTCATTTAGAGGAGTTCGAGGACTTGTGTTCGTGCTTGGTAATTCCAGGCATGACACAGGAAACTTTGAGGTGGAAATTGTTCCCTTTCTCTCTCGTAGATAGAGCGGAGCAATGGTACACCCACACAGCAGAGCATGTGAACAATTGGGGAGAACTACGAGAAAACTTTTGTGACTCGTTCTCCCTTTATGAACGCATAGAGCTCTTGCCATGTGAACTCCTTGACTTTGAGCAATTAGAGGGTGAGTCCATAGGTGCAGCTTGGGCTAGGTTCCTACGTCTTATGACATCTAGCACAGACATGTCTATACCCGATGATATAGCGACGTATACCTTTTATACTCGTATAGACATGGAATCTGCACGAGAGCTCAACCTTTTAGCTGGAGGTTCGTTCGAAAACCAAACTCTAGTGGAAAGAAGAGAGATCCTAGAATTCTTCTTAGAAACCACTTCTTCCCATATCGTTTACAACGAACCCCATCTGGAGTCTGAGTTGGTCCATGAGAGTCTCTCAATAGCTGAATCTGAGCTTTCATGCTCTGAATCACTTGATTCCTCTGTTGAGCCCTCTCCCCAACCACGAACATCGAAGGAAGAAGAAATTCAACCTTCGGAGTTCTCTTCCCGATTTGAGGATGATCCTTCTCGGAACATCAGAAACACCTCAGCTCACTCTTGGCACGAGAAGCCTACGGCATCGTTGGACCCTTATGAGGTCCTCGATGAAGTTTGGAATCATGGGACGATAGTGGATTGGTCACCTCAGAAGCATGCATCCGAAGCAATTCGGGTTAGCTCGACTTCCACGATCATCCACTGTTCCATGAGAGGAAACACCGTAGATGTTGTCCATGACCCTACTGTTGGGGATTGCATCATACCAGAGACCCTTTTGGATACTCTGGTGGGTGACGTGCCCTTGATCCCGACTGATAGACTTTTTCATAGTCCCAGGTGGCGCTGTGTTTTTCCATGTCGAGGGATTGCTAGGGACGTGCCGATCACCATTGATGACATAGAGGTGCGATTAGATTTCCACGTCTATGACATCGTGGATTTTGATCTTCTTCTAGGTTTCCCCTTAGAAAAACTTCTTGCTAAATCTCAAGGAAACCAAGAAGAAGAGCTTAGGGAAATCATTTCTGTCCATGCTGAACCATCTAGACATCCTCTGATAGAACCTTTCCCTAGACCTACGGTATCTCCTTCGCCTCCCGATCCTCCTGACGAAGCATTTCCTGAGGAGGCCACGAAGAAGGAATGGCCAGATGGAGCGATATGCTTTTCCGAAGCATTTTGGGATAGTACACCCTCTATGGTTATTCCTTGTTCTGTGAGAGGGATTGCCGTAGAGGCCCATTGTGACCCCATCATGAAGGTTAACATCATGTCATGGCACTTAGCGGAAACTTTTTTGGGCAAGGTTCCGCTAGCACCATCTGACATGCTCCTTGAGACTTGTCCCTTTGGGCACGTTCTTGAATGTCGGGGGATTGCAAGTGTCATGCCACTCACCATAGATGGGATTGAGGCTAGCTTGGATTTTCACATCTTCGATGTCCTCGATCCAGATCTACTCCTAGGCTCCCCGCTAGAGAAATTCTTTGAGGAATCCATAGAGAGCCTAGATGATAAGCCTAGGGGAGTCGTTTCTGCCACTGCTACCCCTTGTCCAAGACATCCTATGGCAAAGCCTCTTCCCCAGCAAAACCCGCTCGAGAAGATGATGCATATATCTTGGTCTGCGTCGTCCGAGTCTGTTCTCATTAAGGTTGTAGAATGTTCTACACCTAAGGAGGATGACTCGGGAGACTATCTTCACCTTTGTGAAGGCGAACGATCGTCACCACTCTCGACTGAGTTTCAGCCTCTTCCCACTGGCCCGTATCATGTTGCTTTCGATCATGATCGAGAGTCAACATCAAGCTTCCACGATGACTCTCTTGAGATAGAGATTCTTGGGTCATGGAACCTTTCGAGGCATTGACTCTGGAGTCCGGAGGAAAGGATTCCACGCACGAGCATGGTAGCTTCATTCTTGATTCACCATACAGACCATGCTCGCATCATGTACTTCTAGAGTCATACATGCTTAGTGCGCTGAGCACGCATGAGGGCTGCAATCACCTTATGGTCCTCTTTTGTAGAAAGTTCAGAAGGATGGTTGTAGATGCATATGTCTATCATAAGCATATCAGATTTTGTGTGTGCACTGTGGCACTAACCTTGCAGCTGAAGCTTCACTGATACATCAAGGATTGGTGGTGAGACGGGAATGACACCACCAACGATAGCTGCAAGATGAAGTTCCCATGGTCGAGCTTATGACCTTAAATAAACAAAGCACTCCCAGGAGATAGCCTGGATTAGCTTAGGTTTTATTTCCCTTTTCAAATAAAAGCAAGAGCATGTTTTTAGGATAAGTCGTCCTTCATGTATTTTTGGTCGCTAACCTTTCAGGTAGAGATTGAAAAGAAAGATGGACTGGTGATGCCTACGAACATGTGAGCTACATCAGCTGCAACACCTAGATAAACTTGGGTGAGGGAACATTTACAAAAGGAAGCTTGATCACCACACACTTGAGTTTTGTTGCCTAGCAATGCAAACTTCAAGTGTGGGGGAGGTATGTGAGCATCATGAGTAAAGTTCCTCCTCTACCAAATCTTATCCTGGTGTGGCGATGATGTCAGCTCTTGCATCTTGCCCACTAGCTAGGTAAGTCCTGCTTTTGACATTAAACAAAGCCCTTCCGGGAGGTTCCCGAGGTTCACCGTCTTATGCTCATGTTTATGTTCCTTTTGGTACTAGCTTGATCATGCTTTCATGTTTCCTTTATCTTTGTTCATATGCTCTGGTTTGAATGTTATTGTTGCAACATATCATTCATAGACTGTTTTAAATTAAGCATGGTGCTTAGGTTAAAATATGTCTTCTTCAGCCAAAACAAGACATGGTGTCGAGTTTTGATTGATGAACCTTAGAGTTATATTTCCATAGATCTTGGTTGCATATATGCTGACTAACCCCTGCAGAAGATTGTCAAAGTTGAATGGGTAAGTCATTGAGCTAAATTCAAATGGGAAGGTAAGATGAGGTGTCAGATTCATGTTACACATCATGCAAAGGTGGTACATATGACCTCTCAAAGGTCCAAGGTAAGTATATTCCCCTTTGTGTATAATATGTAACCTTGATCTAACCCTTCTTGAGTAAATGACACGGTGACAATAAAAAAACCCCAAAAATATTTGAATTTGAATAAAGGCTCTCTGGTTCTTGAACCAGTAGAGTCCCTCTTTTGTTTTCACTTTTTATTTGAAGAACAGCACCAGGATCAACCACTAGTGTGGGGGAGTTCTCTCAAGCTCATCATCACATCTCCACTAGAGAACTCCCACACAGGCGCTGCACAACATCAACTACGCCTTCATGACAAGAGCAAGGTAAACTAGAGTGACCCGGCTGCCCTCTGGTCAGCCGAATCACCACTGGTCTTCCTTGATCTCTTATCCTTCAGAAGCGATGGTATGTGCACCCTCTACCTCACTCTCCTTTATCCATGAGTTTGATTGAATCTCAATTCATATCCTTTACATCAAACTCAGTGGTTGGTTCTATGCTTGCTCTACATGATTCCTGTGGTTGGCTTGCATATGTTTTACTCCTTACTTACCATCTTGATGCTTGTGAACAAATATCATTAGGGAACTCATGCTTATCTAAGTAGTTGGCGTTTGTGATATGGTTTGATGATGATATGATCTTCGCTCTTTATGTTTGAGTGCTTGGGAATTTTTATTTGAAAATCATGAAAACCCCTTGCAAAGCTCCTCTTTGATATGCCACCGTCCCACTAGAGCCATATGATATTCATAGTTGAAAACCTTTTACTCATGTGCTGCTTGTTATTGCATTGAGCTTTGTCAAATTCTGTGACCCTTGTGAGAATTCTTTTCACTACTTTCATGATCAAGATTCATGTGCACACCACCTATTTCCCCTTGCTATGCTTCTACACTGGAAGTTAGCATTGTATCATCCATCCCTTTCATGAAAATAAAGCTCCATATGTGATGTGACCTCTCCCTCCAAAAGTATCCTTCAAAAAGAGACATGGGCTATGAAAAAAAAGAGAAAAAGAAAAGAGAAACACATGCTCAAAGCATGATGAAAAAAAAGAAGAAAAAAAGAAAGAATAGCCCATGTCCAAAATAAAGGAGAATGAGGAGAGAGATGAGATCATGCAAAAAGGAGTTCCATATCATAGATGGTAATAACTAGTATCCATTCCGGAGCTAGTGTCCACCTTACCATCTACCAACATTCATCATATATGTATGGTAATATCTAGCACCCATTCCGAGCCTAGTATCCACCTTACCGTACTCACCATACTCATACACGTGCACATCTTGATCTAATGGTATGATTTGATTTTCTCTGTGGATCCAGTCTTTGACTTTGCAATATATGTGATGCAAGTATGCCTTATCCTTTATCCTACCCTGAGCTCCACATATAGCCATCATTAGAAGTAGGATGAAGAAAGGCAATCTAATACCTTGGTGAGGACATATACACATTGAGCGATTTGAGAGAATCAAATGAGGAGCTAAGCAAGGTTTGTTTTGAAAATTTATTGCAAAACCCCAAGTTACTTAACATGATGAGCAAGAGTGATTTGATTCATGACCGTTCCATTCTTCAACTACCCAAGATAGCATGATAGACACTTTAGAGTTCACAAGTACAAGGTATGGTCTGGAATATCTCTTATGCTTGTTTCATACCTATGGATATCATGTCTCGCTTTGATCTTGTTCTTCCCTTCACTCGGGACGAGCAAAGGTCGAGTGTGGGGGTATTTGTTGACGGCTGTTTTTCACTCACTTCTTACCCGTCAAACATGTACCTTTTGGCATGAGAAATGATCATCAACACTAGAATAGGGCTTAAACTAATCATTTCCACAAGTGTTGGTGATTATGCAAATACAGGTGAATAGCACTAGAAAGAGGAGTAAAAGCACAAGTCTTTGATCCATGTACTTCAAGCTCAGCCAATGAGGGGATGCCACCTAGGATTCCCCTGGATCACTGACGTCATCAATCCAAGGGAGGCAAGCCCGACGAATCACGCATCGCCACGTGGACATCACATGGATTCAAGGGTCCACTTATTCCCCAAAACCGTCGGGAAACTTGGCATGCACGGGGGAGTGACTTCAGGGCCCACTGGTCAGCGACCTGGAGAAAACATAGGCCAGGAGGCCGCCCTAGGGGTTCGGCTGACCCTAGGATCGGCCGAACCGACCTGGGGTCGGTTCATCCTGGCCTTGCACGTGGAGGGCTCCCATTGGCCACTTGCTGCGATCCCGGGTGTTTAGGGGCACTTTGAACCTCCGAGCAAGCACCTCCCTCCTCTATAAATAGGAGGGGAGGGGCTCTCATTTGGAACACACACTTCTCCTCCTCCTCTTCATTTTGGCTTGGAGCCTCTCTCTTTAGGAGAGGAGAACTCTTTGTATAGGATTAGTGCTAGGAAGTGAGGTGGGAGTCTTGAGGCCATGTCATGATTCATGACATCTTCCTCAAGAACGATCCTCAGCGGTGCCTTTGTTCTTCAACTAGACTGAAGTGAGTATTTTGACATTTCCTATTTAGACTAAAGTCGTATGCATGCTTAGTTGCTTTGTTCTTGTGTTCTTCGTTTGTTCTTGGTTTAGAGGCTTGTGTTCTTCGAACACAACCCTTTCGATCCAGTAGACTTAGATCATAAGTTTGCATCTAGTTTGCCAGCTTGTCTATTAGAGTAAAGTGAAGCTCCTGCATGTCTCTAGTTAGATCAAAGTGCATTCGTGATCTTGCATGAGTGATAGAGCATACCTTGAGCTAGTGTCAGTATCTCCCTCGCGGATTCGTAGGAATAGTGAGTGGTGTAGACGAGGTGTCTGGACCATAAGCTACCCTTCGGAGGCCACGTACGATCGTAGCGTAGAGGTAGGCCGCAGTGGTGACAGCCTGTTGGACCCTTTGTCAACCCTCTTACGTCGCGTACCGAGTTGGGCTCGAGCCAGCACAAAGGCCTTGTGCTTGGTGCCCGAAGTGAGTGTTATACCTGAGAGAACGTAACTAGACTCTGCGCTCGGTCAAGGCAGATCCTTTCTACCTATCCTATCAATCAGTGTTGTGTCCTTGGATCATCTATACTAGAGTAGGAGATAGTGCACATCGTTCCTTGGATTCGATACCCAACGGGAATACTCATTCCCCTAGGGAGAAGTGCTACAACGGTGTATCCGTGCGCTTGCGGATTCGTTCGCACTCGTCAGTGTACCCGGGAGTTTCTTACACGATCACGCTAGTGCGCCAGTGGTGGTGACGTTAAGAAACACCAACAACAACAATGTCCTTCAGGTTGAAAAATGCTGGTGCTACTTATCAAAGAGCTATCCAAGCGTGCTTCAAGAAGCAGCTTAACAAAAACGTGGAAGCATATGTGGATGACGTCGTTGTAAAGACTAGGGATCCAGACATGCTTAGTACCAATGGAAGCTCAACCCCAACAAATGCGTCTTTGGTGTATCTTCGGGCAAACTACTCGAGTTCATCATCAGCCATCGTGGCATCGAAGCAAACCCCGAGAAAATTACCGCCATGTCCAACATGCAAGCTCCGACTACTATCAAAGATGTCCAGAAGCTTACTAGTTGTATGGCATCACTCAATCGCTTCATCTCATGACTTGGAGAATGGGGTCTACCTTTCTTCAAGCTACTCAAGCGGCAAGAGAAGTTTACATGGACAACTAAAGCTGATCAAGCTCTTTCTCAGCTCAAGGAGTTCTTATCCAAGCCTCCAGTCCTTACAGCTCCTCTGCCCAATGAAGAGCTTTTGCTTTACATCGCTGTGACTACTAATGTTGTCAGCACTGCTATTGTCGTTGACCGGCAGGAGGAAGGCCATGGCTACCCTGTCCAGAGGCCGGTTTATTTTGTTCGTGAAGTACTTTCAGAGTCCAAGGCTCGCTACCCGCCGGTACAGAAGCTACTCTATGCGGTTTTGATTACTTCACGGAAGCTCCGCCATTACTTCGACGAGTACAAGATTTTTGTGGTTACTAGTTACCCGCTTGGCGAGATATTGCACAACCGGGATTCCACAGGAAGGATTTCTAAATGGGCTGTAGAGCTTGGCGCTCTATCGCTCGAGTTCAAGTCTCGCACTGCTATCAAGTCTCAAGCCTTGGTTGATTTCATGGCTGAGTGGCGGGAAAATCAAGTCCCAACTCCAATTGAGCGTCCAGAACATTGGGTCATGTACTTTGACGGTTCCCTCAAGTTGGAAGGCACTGGTGCCGGGGTACTTTTGATTTCCCCCCAAGGGCGAGCAACTCAAATATGTTTTGCAGATCTTTTGGAAGGTCTCAAACAATGAAGCTGAATATGAAGCTCTATTGCATGGTCTTCGCCTTGCAGTCTCTCTTGGCATTACACGACTACTTGTCTATGGTGATTCTTTGGTGGTCATCAATCAAGTCAATGATTCTTGGGATCGCAATGCTGAGAATATGGATGCGTACTGCCAGGAGGTATGCAAACTTGAGAACAAATTCCATGGTCTCGAGTTCCATCATGTGGTTCGCGACAACAATGTTGCTGCGGACGTCTTGTCGAAGCTGGGATCTACACGAGCAAGTGCCAGCTCGAATCTTTGTCCATGAACTCCACAAACCATCAATTCCAGAGCAATCATCTGCACCTACGACTACTTTAGTCCAATCTGATCGAGAAGTGCTTATGATTGACGTGGACTGGAGAACTCCTTTCATCGACTACATTAAACATCAGTTGATTCCTGAAGACAAGTCAGAAGCCGAGCGCATCTCACGCAGCGTCAAGGCTTATGCTCTAGTCGGAGATCAACTCTACAAGCGAGGCGCAAGCTCTGATGTACTCATGAAGTGCGTTTCTCGCGAAGAAGGCAAGGAAATCTTGGAGGAGGCACACAAAGGAATCTGTGGTAATCACGTTTCTTTCCACACCTTGGTAGGAAAAGTGTTCTGACGTGCTTTCTACTGGCCTACAGCTCTTGCTGATGCAGAAGAACTAGTCAGAAAATGCCAAGGATGCCAATTCTTCGCCAAGCAACAACACGTTCCAGCCTACAAGCTCATCACGATACCACCAACTTGGCCTTTCGCTTGCTGGGGACTGGATATGATTGGTCCTCTCCCAAATGCGCCAGGAGGATTCAACAGAGTTCTGGTGGCTATTGACAAGTTTACCAAGTGGATTGAGGTCAAGCATGTTACCTGCCCCAAGGCTGATAGAGTCCTCGACTTCTTGGATTAAATCGTACATCGCTATGGTTTTCCTAATCGCATTATTACAGACCTGGGTTCAAATTTCAACAATCACCTGTTCTGGGAGTACTGTGAGAACAGTGGAATCGACGTCCGGTACGTCTCTATCGCTCATCCACGCGCCAACGGCCAAGTGGAACGCGCCAATGTGATGGTACTCGACGCTCTCAAAAAGCGATTGTATGATGCAGCAAATACCAAGGGCGGCAAATGGATCAAGGAACTACCCAATGCACTCTGGGGGCTACGTACTCAGCCTACTACTCCCACAGGGCAGTCACCATATTTCCTGGTCTACGGCTCTGAAGCCGTCTTGCCTGCTGATGTCATGTGGCGTTCTTCGGTGGTTGACCAGTACGAAGAAGGCGTAGCTGAACAAACAAGACAGATAGATGTCGACAGTCTCGAGGAAGGTCGCTACAACGCACTCGTTCAATTAGCTCGATATCTTGAGAAGATTCGCCGTTACCATGACCGCAACGTTAAGGAACGCTCCTTCAACGTTGGTGACTTAGTCCTTCGTCGCATCCAGAATACGACAGGGCTACACAAACTCAACTCACTGTGGGAAGGTCCTTTCTCTGTTGCAAAGGTTACTGGCCCAGGCTCCTATCGTCTTCAAACTCTTGAAGGCGAGGAAGTCGACAACTCTTGGAACATCGACCAGCTTTGTCGCTTCTACCCGTAGGGGGTTTCAACAACCCTCTCCAGATGGCTTCGGCTGTAAACAACCCGTAGGGGGTCTCATCAACCCTCTCCAGGCAGCTTCAGTTGCAACCACTCAACAGGCAGCTACGGTTGCCACCATTCATAGGGGATCAAGACAATCCTCTCCAGACAGTTTCGGTTGTATCTACTCGTGGCTTCAGCTGCGATCACTCGTAGGGGATCATGATAATCCTCTCCAGGCAGTCTCATTCTGCGACCTCGTAGGGAGTCATGATAACTCTCTCCAGACGACTCTGTGTCGTATAGAGCAATAAGTGGCACATGCTGTCCATGTCTCTATTTCTAATAAGAGGCTTCGGCCTAGAGTAACACCCTTCCTGGTAGGGTCTCAGTGGAACTCTCATACAAGTTGCTGCTACAGCAAGGATGAGTTCACCACACTGTCCCCTACGGTCTTACTCGTTCTTCGAAACATCCTTGCGAGTACTCTCTCACTAGGCTCATAGCCTCAGAGGTACTTAAGACATTGTAAACTCTGTACAATGTATTCAGTAATAAAGTTGTTATCCTATATATCGACTTGTTACTGTCCTTTGCTTATTCACAACAAAGCCTTCCTTTACGCTGCTACAGCTAAGGTGTTCAACTTGTTGTGAATAAGTTCCTTGTGAGTACTCTCTCACTAGGCTAATAGCCTCAGAGGTACTTAAGACATTGTAAACTCTGTACAATGTGTTTAGTAAAAAGTTGTTATTCTATATCGACTTGTTACTACCCTTAGCTTTTTTCACAACAAAGCCTTCTTTTACGCTGCTACAGCTAAGGTGTTCAACTCGTTGTGATTAAGCTAACATTCTTCAGAATATATCTATACTTGAGTACTTCTACTCGAGTATCGTATCTCTTTTTGCAGCCACATACTCAATACCAACTTGAGTACATGGCAAACACACAAGCATACAAGGGATCCAGATAATTGACTTACTCAAAGTTTTCAATTATATTACATAAACACTTGTTTGGAATTACACATGTTTTTCCCTAGTGTTTATCCTACAGGTACATCTACCTGAGATCTATGAACTTGGAGACTGCTTCCGTAATTGGAGTTGTCTGTTGCATCAACTCGTTCAGCTTGTCGTCGGTGCAATCTCCAGATCTTCTATTCATGATAACCATCAGATCTGCCTTGGCGTAGAACGACTTGATGAAGCTCAAGACTTGATTGGGAATAGTATAAGCTAGCCTTTGAGCGTACTCCAGAATCTTCTTCAGTGTATCCTTCAACCTCTCCACAAGTGGACGAGGCTGAACTCCAGCAACCCTGGGCTCGAAGAGATTGGCTACTGGCTCGGCTGCTTCCGTCAAGGCTTTCAATTCTGAGCGCAGGCCTTTGGCTTCTTCAATCTTGGTCTTGAGCGACTGCATACAAGTCAACAAGTCATTCCAGCCGGCAAGGCGAATCTCCATCTCACGCTCAAGTTCCAGGCACCGCACCTTATAATCCGCTTCAAGATCCATGCGAGCTGATTCTTCACGATTATAGGCCAGCTGCCAGTCCAACACCTTGTTCTTGAACTTATCAACTTCTTCAGTCAGCTCTGCAGAAGATCAAGACTACTTATCAGATGCAGCGTGCAAGGAAAAAGTACTCTATGATGAATTCAGAAAGGAGGAATACCTTTATTCTTCTGGCGCAGAGACTTGTTTTTCCTGACAACGTCATCCTTTTGAGCCGTCAGCTTCTGGATTTCGTTGTGGTACTCGGCGGTGTTTCCATCAAGTTTTTCTTGCAGCTTCAGAGATAGGGCTTTTTGCTCCTTGAGTTCTTCTCTGAGCTGCGAGACTTCTTCGATGTCTGCCGCGTGTTCCTCGAGCAGGCGAGTCTTGCGTTTCGATTGCTCGACTACTTCCTGCAAGAGCAAAGCAATTCAAGGGTCAGAGACAAGATATCTTTGGCTAAAAATACTCTACAAGAGATTACAACTTACCGCGAACAGCTTCTCCACGCTGCGGAACATCTCGGCATGAGTTTGCAAGTTGTCCTCATCCAGGCATGAGTCATCATACGGCATCAAACCTTCGGCCTTGGATTGAGTACTTGTGCTCGCCGCTGAGTACTTAGCAGCGCTGTGCAGAGGAGGCGAGTTTTCAATTACTGGCTCATGCGGCACTATGCGGTCCTCCGGGTTGTCTTCAAGTGCCAGCTGCGCATCAATTTGGCGCACGGGGGCTTCAGCAATTGGGACTTCTTCGTGGTGTAGTCCGGCTTCTGGATCAGCCTCCAGGCCTTCATTTACCACGGCTTCAATATCTTAGGATTGCTGAGCCCTGGGCTCGGAAGCTGCCTCCACTGCTGCTTTGACCACGTCGCTCCAGAGGAAGCGCAGTGCCTGTGCAGCATCAGCTTCAGCGGGTACTTCTTGAGGCTCTGGAAGAGCATCGTCTTGTTGTTCTTGAGGGTTCTGATCTCCTCCAGCAAGACTACTCCCAGAGGCTCCCCACTTCACATCAGTAGATTTACTGCATTAACAAGTTGGATAGCATATGCAAGACTAGCAATATCAATAAGTACTCGAGTACTTGGGTACTGACAGAGCAGCTCGAGGTACCGAGACTTTTGGCCCCAGCATGTCAAAAAACGAAGGTGCCGTCGGCACCACTGGAACACTTTCCACCGGCGGCACACTTCCTGGTACTGCGGCCTCTTGTTGCTCATGCGTCACCGTCTCAATGGTCGACGCCGGAACCACCTCGGGTTCTGTTGTTCTTGCGGGGCTACTCGAGGGCACATTGGATGCACTCTCGATAATCTGCACAAGTCAAAATTCAAGGCATTACAGCAGAGAACAAGTATTCAACACGATATTGGTTACCTAAAGTTCTCAGAACTTACTGTAATGGATGGCGGAGCCGTGATCTTCTTCACATCTCGCTTTCCCACCGTGGTCCTTTTCTTCCGTGGTGGCAGCGTTACATCATCTGCAAGAGATGATGCCAGCCTCTTTACTGCTCCCGCGGAGAGACCACTGGGGATTGGCGCCCCAGAGTAACCGTAACGGCCCTTCACTTCAAAGCGCTGTTGAAGTGTCTGGCCGTCATCGTCGCTTGAGGAGGCGTCCTCCACTAAGACTTCTTCTTCTTCCCCTTGAGAAGATCGACTACTCTTGAGCCTCAACATCTGTTGGCTCTCCCTCTGGTGCTTGTAGTGGATCCTGGGGACGAGGAGGAGGGTTGGACACAAACTCCAAGACATCCTCCTGCGAAACAGAGCAAAAGTTAGCTTCACGACTACTTCTAATAAGTACTCGGGGGTTAGTTCTCGGAAACTCACCAGTCGCGGAGGGTTGTCAGCACTATATTCTTGGACAGCTGCAAGAATTCCGTGAAGATTCTTGAAGATCTTCTGCAGCATCTCCATCACAAGATCATCACTGATCTCTTCTGAAGACAGCCTCGAGCCATCATCAGCTCCAGTGTACTCGTACCCAAGATGCTCTCGCTGCATCAAGGACTGTACTCGCCGCTTCATGAAGCTGAAGGCTACCCTTTCAGCTGTCAAGTCTTGCGCCTTCTTCTGTGCAATCTTTGCCAATAGCTCTGGAATCTGAATGCACTCTTGCATCGTTGGTTCGTCCTTCCAGAGCCTGTCATACACCGGCGTGAACATGCTTGGTTTTGGCAGCTGAGGCGGGGCGTTGTCGATGTAGAATCACTTGGTCTTCCAGTCTTGGTTCGAATCAATCAAGTCGTACTTGAAGTACAACTCCTGTGCCTTCTGGCGCATCTGGAGACCGGCTCCACCGACTACTACTGGGAAGTTGGCGTTGGGCTGCGGCTTCAGTCGGAATATCTTCCTAAATAGATCCCAATGTGGGCGGATTCCAAGGAAGGCTTCGCAGAAGTGCACGTACACCGCGATCTGAAAGATGCTGTTTGGATTAAGGTGTACGTGCTCCAACTTGAAGAAGTCGAGGAAGCCCCTGAAGAAATCTGATGACGGCAGCGTCAATCCACGCTCGACGAAGTGGCCGAACATCGGGATTTCATCTGGACTTTTCTCCATTGGCCACACATCTCCAGTGGCAGAACTCCATCCAGCAATGGCTTTCTCGTGCAGCAACCCGGCGGCTTCGAGGGTCTTGATATCATCTTCCCTCATCTTGGATTTCTTCCAAGAAACAGCTTGACTTGGTGGCTTCGTGATCACCACGGTCTTATACTTTGGCTCCGGCAACTGATTTTTGCCGCGGACGGATTTCCTCTTCTGACCCTTGGACGGCGCTGGCTTCATCCTTCCAGTCACGAGAGTCTTCTTTCGCATTGACTCGAGGGCTGCGAGGGGTGGAGGGGGAAGCACTTGGCGGCGTAGATGCTCGAACTCTGTGGCGGCTATGGATGCTAAGGCTTTCTCTCTAGATCTAAGGGCGAATGGAAGCAGTGAAACCCTAAGGGATACCCCTTCGGGTATTTATAAAACCAAAACCCTAACGGTTCGACCTGGTGACCCTTCGTATTCAACAGATTGGTTTCACACAGGCAAACTTTTTGGCTAAGTCAGAGGACTAAAATCCAAGACCTGCTCGGCTCCATCTCGGGGGCTCGACTACTCGATGGAATTGGATTTCATTCGGTTACAGTTCAATGAATTCAGACCACTACTATTCAGTCAGATTGGATCCTTCAATTCGAGAAAGTACTCGACTCAAGGCTCGGGGGCTCCGTGCCATGTGTCCTTCAGGTTTTCTCAGGATTATTACGGGATTATTTGATGAAGACTATTGATTGACCCTCAACTTGAATTGTCAATTCGAACTAAGGCTCAGGGGCTACATCCATATAGGATGCGATTTTTGCAAATCGCATTCCTATATTGTTTCTTCGGATTTTCTACAGACTTTTCGTAGCAAGATCAAAGACTAGAAGATTGACCCTCGGCTTGAATCTTGGATTCGACCTAAGGCTCAGGGGCTACATTCCATATGGAATGCGATTTCAGTAATCGCATTTCTATATGGATCTTTGATGCAAAGATTTCAAGAACGAAGTGGGTATTATTGAAGATCTTCAAGGGAAGTACTCGGGGATGGTTGGGAACAACTCGAGAAGACTTCAAGACTACTCGTGGAGTTAGCTGGAGTACCTTCCAGCCTCGTGATGATTCAAGTACTATTGAAGATTGAATCTTGCAGAACTCAGGGACGCTTGGGAACTACTCGCAAAGACCTTCAAGACTACTTGGAAGCATCACACTCGACTACAAAGTACTCGGGGGCTTGTCGACCGGGCATCCCTGGGGCCACCAACACATGTGCGACATACCCGGGAGATAAGTTTCTGTACACCTGGACTACTCGATTAGTGGGCCACGGTGCTGGTACCGTGTACCACAAGGCAAGACAAGACGGACAAGGACTTGTACTAAGACTAGGATAGCTTTCCATACCTTGTATAGGCTACTCAGAGTCCTACTCGAATAGTACTCTTGTACCAATCCGACTTGTAACCCTGCCTCTCGTGGCATATAAGGCGAGGCAGGGATCTCTCTCAAAACATACGCAATCAATACAAAGCCACGCAGCATACAGGACGTAGGGTATTACGCACATTGTGACCCGAACCTGTCTAATTGTGTGCCCCGTGTCTCACCATCGTGTTCCTGATCTCGGTGAGCCCCACCGCACAATCTACTACTTCGGGTACCCGTCGTAGGCTCGGTGTCTAAAACACTGACATAGACTGCGCCAGGAGGCCCCTAGGTGGCTGTCGTCAGAGGTGACGTCATCCCGGGTGACCAACTTCCATTGTCGTCTCTGATCTTGCTAAGCCTGATGTTTAAGGGCCTCGAATTGGTGGTCAGTCAGTCGCTTACTAAGGGGACCTCGTTCTTTTGACACCGACAAACGCTTGTGGGTACCATATCCTCATTAGAGATTTAGAGGTGACTTTGTTTGCATTTCACCAGATATATGGCCATGATTTGATTCTCTGGGTGTAACCCAAGTTCTATACTCGGGCCGATGATGATGACGTTATTGGCGTCATGTTTTTTTCTGAAGATGTCGTCGTGGAGATTCTTATGGTGTTTCACCATTCCTTGTTTGTGCTTTGTTGTTCGTGAGTGATTTTCCTATGTCACTTTGGAGGCTATCTTTGATTGTACATATCAGCTATGATTTATCAATGTAGGGTGAGGACACAAGGGAGAGCGTCTATTTGACTAGCAAAGCAACAGAGGCTTTGGATATTTTTCTGAAAAATAGATAGATAATCAATATTAGACATTGCTTATGATTATTTTCTCTTTCTGTGTATTTTTTCTTTTTTATTATTTTTTAATCAATTGTTGAGCTAAAAACTTTGTAAGAATTTGGTTGTGTGCATTTATCATAGAGACCAGATATATTTTTATTTTCTAAAAAAAACACGCAAGTTTTGAGCTATACAGTGTAATCTAGAATCAATCATCTAAATCACCACACGGGGGATGTTTCCAGCACAGGTGGTGGTGTTGCCGGATGGGCAACAATATCGTGCAACACTCAACATCATATATTAAGGACGGAGATAGTAGTTGATAAAAAAAAATAACAAGAACAAAGAGCAAAACTGTTCTAAAATCTTTTGCCTCGTTTGACCAACTAGCCCTGCTAAGCATAACAACTTATCTTTTGATATGATAAGCCATGTGGAGCAAGAACTTCTCACCTCAATTATTTGAGTTGACAATGCAAGGTGCCAATGATGCAACACTTAATGACTGTTAGAATGCTAGTCAAGTCATCTCCGCTCACGCAACGCCAAAGATATGGGCACTTGTTTCAACATGGCATCTTTGAAGGAAGCTACAAAGAGGACCTGAAGTCTCTGGGATGAACAAAGATGCCTTGGATATTCTCTCCTGTCAAAAGCAGCACCAGATCAATGGACGGAAAGAATAATGCATGCTTGTTTTAATTTGCAACGTCACAGTTGGTACACATTGCTTAAATTAGCTGCCCCTTTAAACTAGTGCGTCATCTACCAGTAATCAACTAACTGGTTCTGCTAATAATGCATTTCTTTACTAGATATCTCTTCTATAATTAGAAGCAATGCATAACAATATCTTCAAGTACCTACTATACCCTGCTGTGTATTATAGACTTTTCCAGATAATAATTGTTGCTCTGAAATTGCAACCATTTCAGTTGCAGCAAGTGATTGCAAGGGAGGGAAACATCAGTAGTGGAGTGCATGATTATTTTATCTTCCTCGCAAAAAAAAAAAGTGCATATGGTTCAAGAAGTTTCTGTCTTCTCATTTGTTTGACTTCGACAACGCCGACCAAGCCAACAATGTCCATGAAACTGATTCAGTAAAAGTACTCTCTGGTCGCCTTCTGAGGCTTCTAAAGAGAGAATTCCAAGAAGAAAAGTTCATTATTGCCTATAGTTCTTCTAAAAGGAAACATATAGTTTGACTTGCAATCAACTTCATATATAAGCTATCATTTGATACGATAAGCGGCCATGTGAATATGTCATAGGATAGGAAAACTACTTGAAATACTGTGGCCAGGGAAAAGGGAATTGATGCTCAACTGCGGACTTTTTTTGGTTAGAAGATTTGTGTAAGAAGTAGTGGCTGGTTTATTCTTTTTACTCAATGTGATATGCTCAATGAAAGCGACAAAATCCACAAGGCTCATGCAGCTCAAGTAAAGAATAAATTAGCATTGTGCCTTTGTCCAACAAGGGGTAAAGAGATGCTTGGGATATCCTTTTTCAGAACCATTCGCCCTCTAATGACTTTTAGATGAAATCCATTTTATTGCAAGGATTTGTAGAATATAATTCCATTAGGGACCACGCACCATATAGCAGCAAACATAGCCCCATAAATTGGAATTGATGCCTTAGCAAAGCTGCCCTATAAGCAAAAGAAAACGGGAACGTGTCGGGTGGAAACCACAACCTTCGTGAAAACCCGTGCAAATCACGGTAAAAAAAGTCATCTAAATTCAACAAAAAAACACACATGTAGATTATATGATTATACAAAACCTTGTAAAATATTTTGTTCAAACTCGACTTCTTTTCTGAGATATAAAAATAACAAATTTCAAGCCAGAAAGTTGTCCAAATGATTTGTTAGAAATTTGTTATTTTTATATCTCATAAACAAAGTCGATTTTGGATAAGATATTTTATAAGGTTGTGTATCATCATATCATCTACATGTGTGGTTTGTTTGGTGAATTTAGACGACTTTTTTATCATGATTTGCACATGTTTTCACAAAGGTTGTAATTTCCACCAAATATGTTCCCAAAGAAAACACTTATTTTAATTTTAAAGCACATCTTTATATATATATCTAATCCATCATTATTAAACATGTGGTGTGGCATATTACAAGTTGCAAGGTGCCCATTATTGTTTAAGTTGTACCTATGAATTAAAGAACATTGTTCCCTTTTATCTTTGTTTGCCACCAAGTGTACTTTATCCAAGGGCATATATGACCAGGCGTGCTTTGCCATTGTGTTATGTTCTTATCAACTTATCAAGAGCATCTTACAGAACAACTTGATGAAAAAAATGTTTAAAGCACTATAGTAGACAGATAATGCTTCTATTGTATTCTAGCTAGCAACATATGTTAGGTTGGCAGTGTAAGGCCTTGGATAAAGGGAAGCTTTACACCTAAGTCTGTGGCTCTTCTCTAATTCTGCAATAATCATGTGATTTTTTTACTTCTCCTGGATATGTTTAGGTCTACTTTCAGTATTTAGACAAAAATAGAAGTTATTGCAGTACAAGGACATAAATAGAAATTACAGAAATCCTTCCTTCACACTCCCTCTTTATTTGATTGCATTGGAAGACAATCATATTACTTTGATTTTGTGATTCAGAACCCTTATATTTCAATTCCAACTTCCATCAAGCACAGGACTTGAGAAAAGGCAATGAAGCCTCTCTTTTTGAAATCCCTTTTTCTGATACACTCAAAACTAAATGCTATAGTAGCTAGTAGCGAGAGACAGCAGCCTCTAGATCGACCTCGAAGTCTGATGTTCTTTTCCTTCCATTATCTGGACGAGTTTCAACTTCTCAGACCAGCTTTCCGGCTTCTGGCAGCTATAAACTGAAAGCTAAAAGGCTGGTTGAGAGGATATTTTTCTGACTTTTGGTGTGCTGAGAAACTAAAGTTTATTACAAAAACTAATAGCAAAATGTCAACAGCCAAAAAAAATAAAAAACCCAGAAAGCTAGCTTTAATTTCCAGCCAAAAGTCCAAAACCAAAAGCTTAAAAAAGCATAATTTCCGGGTGTATCGTAGCTAGAATTCAGTCATATATAGCCGGTAGCCGCCCCCATATTCCGTCATTTACGTCTGTCCTTTTGAACATCCATACAATCATGTGTGTTTGCCTTGGATCATATAACTTTTTGAACTATAATACCATTTCAGGATGCTCCATACGCACACTGTTCTAAAGTATATGAATTTTGTTAATCAAAAAATCATTTCAGTGCAACAAACTTATACTATCAGTCCTCTATAATAGTTAAGTAAAACCTTCAGACCGGCTAGGAAAATATATACATTTATTTGAGAAGCTTTCATGCACATCTATACTTTGGAGACAGGTGGAAAAGAAAAGGAGAAGGATTCAAAAATTATAAGAGGTCAGTTCATTGATGACATATATTACGGAAATTATGTTTACATCCATATTTAAAATATGCATAACCTATTTCTGGTAAAAGCCCTAGTTCCAAAATGTAAGCCATGTTAGTTCAATCCTAAGTCAAAGCTTTCTCAAATTTGATAAAGTTTATACTAAATAAATACATCAACTTAGAAGAAAACTATAATGATTAATAATTTGGGGTGGACGAGCAAATAAAAAGAAGCAATAACAACTGCCAGAAAGACATGTTATTTGTTCAGTTCGAATTTATTTATTTACGGAGTCAAACTGCTACAGCTCCACACAGCGAGTCCCAAGAAAAGTGGGAAATTGCAAATGATATACGGGCACGCATGCTGCTGGTCGTCACATGTGGTCACCTTACTGGATAGCGATGTAGACCACTCTTTTATTGTATCTTAGTTCAACAGCTGATCTAAATATTTATGGGAGAAGAAAGGCTGCCGACGCAAATATATCATAGATGTTGACAGGGCTTAGAAAATTAGTGCAAATTTGACGTCCGCGAAGAATATTGATTGGGGACTTCTTGGAGAAATGGTAACCTGTTTCCTTTCAAAGAGACAAAATACTCTTTCCCTACTGAAGTTAGTTGTGAAGAAAATAATTCCCATAAAAACCTTTCTTTATTTTCAATTAATCACAAAAGAAAAAACTTATAATTTTCTATGGAAATCCATGCCGTAACACCATTACGCGAAAAAAGGAGAAATTCATATCACAATTTTATCGCTCATAACTTCAACAAAAGGATATGGTGGTGTATGGAAGAACACAAATGCTAGCACGTTTAGTGTGACGACTTTGATAAAAGAGAAAGGGTACAAGAATGTGAGAAAATCAAGCCCAACACATGTGATCTTTATGTGGTCAAAGTTAGTCCTTTTTTCTTTCTCTTCACATGAAAACGAAAGTTTTTTTTTTTGCCTTTTTGACAAAGTCAGGGTACAGGACAACACAAACTGGAGAGGTGGAACCTCTCAAAGTGTCATGAAAGTGAAATGCAACCACATGATGTGATCACACGTCTCTGGTTCTAATTGGTGATATCAAAAAGGTGTTGTCTCGTAATTACAAGGTGGCAATCATAGAGATTATCCTAGCAATCGTCGTGTTTATGCCTATGGATCCGGATGGGTCCGTGTGTGACTGTCTGCAAATGAGGCGAGCATTGCATATGGGGACCATTGATCATGTTTGTTTGGATCAGGATAATAAAATCATGATAATCAAAAGCTATTTTGTTTTTTTTTTCCTAAAATACAAATCCAGGGTATGAACAATTGATCTTGTTTGTTTGGACCAGGATAATAAAATCATGATAAGGAAACTCTATTTTGTTTTCAAAAAACAAACCAACTTAACTGTTGTAGTATAATTCAGGTCTTAATTTTTCTTATTCAGGATCGTATTTTCGATTAATAATAGTTTTGTTATGAAAAGTACCAGATGTTGCTTGCTATGCACCTATATAATGAGTTCTTTAATTTTATTGATATTACAGCCTACATAATACTTTCTCAGTTAATTTTTATAAGGTTTGATACGACATGGCACGATCTCCCGATTACAGTTTGACTAATATATCGTTTGTGGTTATAAATATATAACTGTTGAAGAGTGCATTCAAATCCAATCAAAATCATAAAAATATAAAAACTATAAGTTCAAAGTAAAAAATAGCGAATGGGCTTGTAGTCCAATGGTAGGACGGTCCAGTGGGACGCTACTCACCAGGGTTCAAATCCTGGTGCTCGCACCTTTTCCTGGATTTATTCCGGGATTTTCCGACGTTAGGCTTTAAGTGGTAAGCGACGTTCCCGTCCACGACGAGGCGCCAGTAGTGACTTCGAGAATCTCCAGATCTGCCGGTGCTCAGTCCTTCGGAGGTGCTCATAGGGGTAGGGTTTGCGTACGTGTATTCATAGGGGTGAGTGTACGTGCATGTTGTGAGCGTCTGCGTTGTACTGTGTAATCTAAAAAAAATTATTAGTAAAAAATAATAAAGTTTGATCTCGATGCACGACCCCGGGAGTGATGGATAGAATGAAATAACTGCACCTGCACCATCAGGGCCGTCCATCTGGACACACAGCAATCTGACAATCTCGATCATGAGTGTCTCTAGACACTTCCATCCTTCTCTTTATCTCCAATAATCAACGTAAAAACTAAATTAACGATTTTATAATAAACCCTTTATTCTTCTTGCTCCGCCTGCTACCATCCTCCCTTCCTTCTTCTATAAAGTGCCCGCCAGAATCCGCTCCGCCCACCACCATCGCGGCCTCCTCCTCCTCCCCGACCTTGCCAGAATCCTCTGCCACCACCACCAGCGCGGCGGTGTTCTTGCTGCTCCCAGCATTTGGCTGGGTTGGGTTGGGTTGCTAATTGGATCAGGGAGGCGCCATGGCGGGGTTGGGGGCGAAGGTGGAGCGGCTGTCGTCGATCGACGCGCAGCTGCGGATGCTGGTGCCGGGGAAGGTGTCGGAGGACGATAAGCTCATCGAGTACGACGCGCTCCTCCTCGACCGCTTCCTCGACATCCTGCAGGACCTCCACGGCGACGACCTCAAGGAGATGGTATGGTACCTTCCATTCGTCTCTCCTCATGACTTCTTGTGATCTTGTCCCAGCCAAATCGCCCGTGCTCTTCTTCCCTTTCCGAGTATCCGGTTCACTTATAATCTTGGTTTGGATCCGAGCAATCAGTTCAGTGTCGACCTATTATATTTATTATCCTCAATTTTATTTCGATCTATCACGTTCTCAGCACATACGCCACTGCCATCATTTTGTTTTATTTTCGAACGATTTCTTGGAGTACACCTTCAGTATAGGTGGTGACTGAGTGTGTGTGGTTGACTTCGGACTTCGAGTAACTCGTAGTCTCTTAGACTCTTATTACACGGGGTAAATAGTAAAACTAAGGTGGTTACTGCTTAATCTGGTGCTTTTAACTACGAATCAGGATTAATGTTGGAATCTTGGAGGATGCTCAGGTTATGGTCTTCTGGATTGATTTTTTAATAAAAAGTTATGCGCCCATATGATTGTTTATTGGTATGAAGGAGACTGGCCATCCCGACTTCCTCTCAGTCTCAGAATTATCTTTAGGTCCAATTAAGATAGTAGTTTTTCCCTTTATGATGCCTCTTTTATAAGCACATTATTCGTTGATTCATTATCACGCTAATTTCAATTGTGTTAGTAAAACATTACTTCATATTTGGAAACCGAAAATGCCTTTGGTATTGTGTATCAGGCATGGATTTCTAGTTGGTTATTTGGTCTGTGAACTGATCTGGACCAATTGGGACCAATTGGACAGTGAAACTTGCATGTTTTAGTCATCTTTTGACTACTAGACTGTCACCCTTGGATATCAAAATGTACGTGAAGACATTATCTCCAGTTCAGATATACTAATTTAGTTAAGTATTTACAACTGAGTGAAAGCAGCATTTCTTTAGGACAACTGACATATTGTGTCAATCCAGAACATATATGGAATTGCCATTCTAAAGAAATGCAGTTCCTTACAGCTTGTAAAAAAAACTGTCACTCCCTTCTTGTACCTTCCCTGACAGAACTTGAACCTCTAGAGCGTATGAAAGCTCCAGAGATAGGCTAAAAAAACATTCTTTTAAAAATAATAACTTAATAGTTTTGGATTAAAACAAACTTCTGTTCAAGTGGCCATATCAAGGCTAAGTTCTTGCACTCTGGAATGGTGGCTACCATATTAAATTTATTTGACTTGGCCAGTTGGCCACAACACTATTGGCAGATTAAATTTGTTTGCGGTAGTTATGTGGATTCTGTAGATAGCAGCAGCAAAATTAAGAAACACAGCTATATATATTTATTTTTTTTGTAATCATGGACAGTCATTAATCGGGTCGGCTTGCTTAATAGGTTCAAGAATGCTATGAGGTGGCTGCTGAGTACGAAACGAAGCATGACTTGCAAAAGCTCGATGAACTTGGCAAGATGATAACAAGCTTGGATCCCGGGGATTCTATTGTGATAGCCAAAGCTTTTTCACACATGCTTAACTTGGCCAATTTGGCTGAGGAAGTCCAGATAGCGTACAGGAGGAGAATCAAACTCAAGAAAGGAGACTTCGCTGATGAAAACTCGGCGATAACAGAATCTGACATTGAGGAAACACTTAAGAGGCTTGTAGTTGACCTCAAGAAGTCACCTGCTGAGGTATTTGATGCCCTCAAGAGCCAAACTGTTGACCTGGTTTTTACTGCACATCCAACACAGTCTGTGAGGAGGTCCCTGCTCCAGAAACACTCAAGGTTAGCCATCCAAACAGCGCATTTGTAGCTGACATGATTTTGTTTTAGAATTTAACCTTGAACATTCTTATTTCAGGATACGAAACTGTTTGGTTCAACTCTACTCTAAAGATATCACTCCAGATGATAAGCAGGAACTTGATGAGGCTCTGCAGAGAGAGGTACTTGTTGCAAATCTAAACGTTCATTTGATGCAGGGGCAGAGTTGGGCTGATCCAACGACTAAGGTCGCTCCATGGGCCAGTTTGGCTAATTAACATGGGCTTCTTTGTAACAGTATGCTACAGTATGGTAAAATTCGGCCCACGTATAAGGCCATGGCCTTAGTGGCCTTAGGCTCTCCTCCGCCACTGATTTGATGCATAAGCATGATATAGTCATCAAATTCGTTGAAGCTTGTGACCAAAGAGGTCCATTCTTAATTTGTTACCTGAACTCTTCTTTTTCAGATCCAAGCTGCCTTTAGAACTGATGAGATCCGAAGAACGCAGCCTACTCCTCAAGATGAAATGCGTGCTGGTATGAGCTACTTCCATGAAACAATTTGGAAGGGTGTTCCAAAGTTCTTGCGCCGAGTTGATACTGCATTGAAGAACATCGGGATTAATGAGCGTGTTCCTTACAATGCGCCACTTATTCAGTTTTCATCTTGGATGGGAGGAGATCGTGATGGTGAGGGACATCTATCTATTTATCTTGTCTTCCCATGATTCGTACATGTGAATATTTGCATTAGCATTACCTATTATCTTTGTTGCTTCACACGGGAAGATGACTGCTGCATGTCCCTGTGTTTGCACCACTGCCCTTGTATAGATGGTTGTAGCATTTATCTTTGTATTCTAAATTTGTAATGCTTCTAAAAAATTTAGGAAACCCAAGAGTCACACCAGAGGTTACCAGGGATGTCTGCTTGCTTGCCAGAATGATGGCAGCAAACCTATACTGCTCACAGATTGAGGATCTTATGTTTGAGGTAGCTATTACTTTGGTAATATGAATATAGTTTATAACTTTATTTGAATGTGATAATTGAACATAACGACTTCAAATAATCGCAGTTGTCTATGTGGCGATGCAATGATGAGCTGCGCATACGTGCTGAGGAGCTGCATCGCTCTACTAAGAAGGATGCCAAGCACTACATAGGTAGGTGTCAGTGACATCATTTAGGCCTTCTTAGTGATGATTTGTTGTTAGGCATTTTTTTGGTATTCTAATGATTTTACCTTCTCCAATTCTATTGCAGAATTTTGGAAGAAGGTTCCTCCAAATGAGCCATATCGGGTGATACTGAGTGATGTAAGGGATAAACTTTACACCACCCGTGAACGATCACGTGAGCTTTTATCAAGTGGACATTCTGATGTTCCTGAGGAAGCTACACTGACAAGTGTTGAGCAGGTTGAGATTTATCCATGGCCATCAGAAAATAATATTGATTTTTGATTTTCCTCAGTGGGTTCGTAATCTGTAGAATCCATCTCTTGCAGCTGTTGGAGCCCTTGGAGCTATGCTACAGATCACTGTGTGCTTGTGGTGACCGTGTGATTGCTGATGGAAGCCTTCTTGATTTCTTGCGTCAAGTTTCCACCTTTGGGCTCTCCCTTGTGAGGCTTGATATTAGGCAAGAATCAGATAGGCACACAGATGTCCTGGATGCCATCACCTCATACCTGGGGATTGGATCTTATCGCGAGTGGCCTGAAGAGCGCCGCCAGGAATGGTTATTGTCCGAACTCGGTGGGAAACGTCCACTGTTTGGCCCAGATCTTCCCAAGAATGAGGAAGTTGCTGATGTTCTAGACACATTCCATGTTATTGCTGAGCTTCCTGCTGACAATTTTGGTGCATATATCATTTCCATGGCAACAGCTCCTTCAGATGTCCTTGCTGTTGAGCTCCTCCAACGTGAGTGCCATGTAAAGACACCCCTTAGAGTAGTCCCACTTTTCGAGAAGTTGGCTGATCTTGAGGCTGCTCCGGCTGCATTGGCCAGACTGTTCTCAATAGATTGGTACAGACAAAGGATCAATGGCAAGCAAGAGGTCATGATTGGATATTCAGACTCGGGCAAAGATGCTGGTCGTCTCTCAGCAGCTTGGCAGCTGTACAAAGCTCAGGAGGAGCTCATCAAGGTTGCTAAGGACTTCGGTGTGAAGCTGACAATGTTCCACGGACGTGGTGGGACTGTTGGAAGGGGCGGTGGTCCTACTCACCTTGCCATCTTGTCCCAGCCACCAGACACGATCCATGGATCGCTCCGGGTCACTGTCCAAGGTGAAGTCATTGAGCAGTCTTTCGGTGAGGAACACTTGTGCTTCAGAACACTGCAGCGTTTTACGGCTGCCACCCTGGAGCATGGCATGCGTCCACCAAATGCACCGAAGCCAGAATGGCGAGCTCTTCTTGATGAGATGGCAGTTGTGGCAACAGAGGAATATCGGTCCATTGTCTTCAAAGAGCCACGTTTCGTCGAGTATTTCCGCCTCGTAAGCCTTTGTTTCTTGGCCACTATCATATTACAGTAACATAACCCGCAAAACTGAACTTATGAAATATGTTTGTCCTGAAAATATCTGAATCTAGCACAATGATTTACCGTGGAAATTGTATATTTTGCAAACCTAACTAAAATGTTCACCAAGCCATTCAATTCACTTTGTGATGTTTGTGTTGACAGGCAACACCTGAAACAGAGTATGGCAGGATGAACATAGGAAGCAGGCCATCCAAGAGAAAGCCGAGCGGAGGCATTGAGTCACTTCGTGCAATTCCCTGGATCTTTGCTTGGACACAAACACGGTTCCACCTCCCGGTCTGGCTAGGATTTGGAGCTGCATTCAAGCATGTCCTCCAGAAGGACATCAGGAGTCTCCACATGCTCCAAGAGATGTACAATGAGTGGCCGTTTTTCAGAGTCACCATCGATCTTGTTGAGATGGTGTTCGCCAAGGGTAATCCTGGCATTGCCGCCCTGTATGACAAACTCCTCGTCTCGGAGGATCTGCAGCCACTGGGTGAGAAGCTGAGGGCCAACTATGAAGAAACCCAAAAGTTTCTCCTTCAGGTCTGTTGAACATACCACATGCATGCCGCATTTTGTTTCAACCACCATTCCAGCACTTCACACAATGTACTGAACTTCATTTCTGGACTTCAGGTTGCTGGGCACAGGGATCTTCTTGAAGGTGACCTCTACCTGAAGCAGCGGCTCCGCCTCCGTGACGCCTACATCACCACCATGAACGTCTGCCAGGCCTACACCCTGAAGCGGATCCGCGACCCAGACTACCATGTCGCGCTGCGCCCCCACTTGTCCAAGGAGATCATGGACTCGAGCAAGCCGGCAGCAGAGCTCGTGAAGCTGAACCCGGCCAGCGAGTACGCCCCAGGACTTGAGGACACACTCATCCTCACCATGAAGGGCATAGCTGCCGGTCTGCAGAACACTGGTTAAGACAAGGAGAAGATCCATTTCTTCTGATCATTTACTTTAGGCCTTTGTATTTCTGCCGAATTTAGCTGCTACTTTGACGTCTCCCTACACTGTGAGAAAATAATGGCGTCTCCGCCGAAGTGGTGGTAAATAAAAGGGAGACAGTGATCATACCTGATCTGTTCGTAGGCACTTGTGTTGTAATTTACAATGGAACAGCCTAAAGTGTGGTATCCGTTTTGCCTGAAGTATTTCACAGGTAGGCTCTGAATTGTGTGGATTGTGCGTTCCAGCTAGGTTCCAAGTCCCCTTTGCAATCTGTTGCTGGATTATGAGTCAGATTGCATAACAGTATGCAGTCAGTATCACAATAATTCAGCTTAAGCGTAAAGGACCTACTTACGATGTGACATACGGGACACCATAAATAGCTGAAACCAATGCACTACACATTTCAGAATCAAGGTATCATTTATGTTTCCTTACAACTACTGAACACCGTATGCATATTTTACCATCTGAATCCTTAGATGAATTGTTTCTACAAATATAAAAAATAGAACATCGAAGAGGAAAACATACCACAAATTTAAAATCTGGACCAACACAAATATAAAAAATAGAACATGGAAGAGGAAAACATACCACAAATTTAAAATCTGGACCAACACATTGTATTATTGTTCACCACTATCTAAAAAGTATGGTCCACTTGAAAGGATACCCAAGGAGTTACTTTTCACTATAGAGTGCTAAAAAGACGCATTGTGGGGGATCCCTTTTCTTTATCACACATCTCTTCCGCAACGTTATAATTGAGCATACCATAATAAAAAAAAAGCAACCTTAGAACTATGGAAAATGATACCAAATCCGTACTAAACAACTTTTTTTCTGACAAAATACACCCCAGAGAATCTTTGTACATAATTTATAGTGAGAACATGAATGGAAAAGACTATGCTAGAAATAGAAAACTACAACTATAATTGAAAAAAAAAATACTTCCTTAAATTTCAATCACAACCGTGACCCCATTCAAAACATTAAGGTCTTATACAATATGAGTCAATGTTGTATTTACAAGGACATTTAAGTAAGTATCATCAATTTCCCATGATTTATAAAATCTTGTTACAGTAAAGGTGTCTCAATCTAGAATGTTGTGCGAATTGAGCTTAGGAAGGCATTGATACTGACATTTTTCTAGAATTATTTTAGGATTTAATCGGTGCTATCCTCTCGGTGGTAGGCAGCGTGCCCATCGACAACAAGACGCTAATAGTGACTTCATCAATCTCGAGAATTTGCCAACTCAGTTTTTCGGAGGTGCTTATAGAAGTTGGGGTTGGGTGCATGTGTTCGTATGACGCGAGTGTGCGTGCGTGTATGTGAGCATGTGATTCAGAAAAAAAAACGTAATATATTGACCTACGCGTGTTAGTTAGTTCAATTGGAGTTGCATTTCATATGAAAAATGATATGTAATAATACAAGCTAATATTTAAAAAACATATTTTACTTTTCTAATAAATATATAAGGGTACGATAAAAATTAAAACGCAAGGATCCTTATATCGAAAAGTGTTTGGCAATGCTTCACTATATTTCACACATCAGAATATATGCTCTCGTATGAATTCTTGCCCTCTCCGAAAGAAAAAGGAATTTGCATTCCTCCTCGTGTCCTTCCTCTGTAAAACCCGCAAACTACAGGGACCAGGGTGCACAAGCAAGCAAGCAATGCTTCACTATATTTCACACATATGCTCTCGTATGAATTCTTGCCCTTTCCGAAAGAAAAAGGAATTTGCATTCCTCCTCGCGTCCTTCCTCTGTAAAACCCGCAAACTACAGGACCAGGGTGCACAAGCAAGCAAGCGACCATTTCTTTCTCCACGACTCCCCCAGGGCCGCACACCGCCCCCACCCCCCGCCCACCCACACCCCAACCCCCAATCTCTCTCCGCCTCCATCCACCGCGATCCCAAGGACCACCAAACCCTAGCCTGAAGGCTCCCCCTCCTCAGTCCACCATGGCCAACAGCAACCTCCCCCGCCGCATCATCAAGGTGAGGAAGCCCGTCGAATTTTGGTTTCTTTCCAATTTTTTTATGCAAATATGGTGATTTTTTGGTGGTTTGCTTCCTGCAGGAGACGCAGCGGCTGCTCAGCGAGCCAGGTGAGATGCATGACTTACATATGAAAGTTATCAGTTTGGTGATTCTGTTTTTTTGTTTCTTTTCCCCTAGGATTTCGTTACAGTAAGCTTATTTGCCCGCGAAGGCCTTAGTTTTTATACTTAGCTAAAGAAATTAGAATGTCTAATTTTTTTCATGCATATGCTCTTAGCTGTCCGAAGATAGTTTCCTTTTTTATGTCTTGATTGCTGTTTTTAGAATTTTGGGGACTTCTTGGATGATGTATTGATGTTTCCCGGGTTGTGTGGCTTGCTGTTCTTGCAGCTCCAGGAATCAGTGCCTCGCCATCAGAGGAGAACATGCGCTACTTCAATGTCATGATCCTTGGCCCATCACAGTCACCATATGAGGGTGAGGAATCTTTTCCTCTTGTTCTTCTGTTCTGTATTTTAATTGCCTTAAGCATCATGTATATTTTTTGAATTGATAATATGGTCCTCTTAATTGGCTATGGAAATGGTAGATAGAATCTAGATTATTGGAAAATTTATTCCATACCATTCAAAAAGAACAAACTTTAGTCAAATAACATTCAGTCACATTAGTTCACTTTAATAAGTCTAGCTTGGGCTGAGTGATGATGCATCGATTGAACAGGGGCAACCAGTCAAACAAGCTGGTAACTCTAGTTATGTGAAAAACACATTGAACTAGTTGGCATTGCTAGGATTTTCATGATGTAAATACTTGCAAAGTGCGATGGGTGGTGCTTGCTATTAATTCTCTTAACTAAGATCCAAAGTATTTTCTGCAACTGCTAGGCAAACAAGGCATCCTTGCTAGCTTTCTTTGTGTGCATTTCTGCTTTGTTGCCCCGTTTTTTTTTTTTTTTTTGCCCCTAACAATTTTGTCTCAGAAACTTTTTTATATGTTTTTGTCTTGTGATGATTACTGCACTCTGTGCTACCATTAATGCATCCTTTCTCTCCTGTTCCAAGAATGCAAAACAAAGCAATAGTATTTTTGTTTTTGTGCTTTCTAATATGGTCCCTGATAAGTGCTGATTGGACTACCTGTCAGGAGGAGTTTTCAAGCTTGAACTATTCTTGCCAGAAGAATATCCAATGGCTCCACCAAAGGTATTTCATTACTACTGCTTGACTATGATTTCAGTAATGCCATGGCTCTATGAACTGATATAAATAATATAAATAATAAATAGTTCTGCTGATGCTTGTCAAGCTTAATTTAAGCTAAATTATAGATTTGATCAAACTCAGAAAGGTTACACATATATTTGTTGCTTCTAAATGAGATTTACATTTCAGGTTCACATTTATCTGGAAATCATCAAATGATTTATTTTTGGTGGCACCAGCCATTCAGAATAATCTTGCAAATTTCAATGGCTTCACTAAACTTCTATAACATCATCCGTGCTTTTATTCTACTGACTTAAATTTGTCCTCCACTGTTTTTGTTACTATTTCATATATTGGTGGTTAGTTTGGTTTAAGATCACAAGAAACATTTATGGTTTCTGAAATCCTGATTCATTACTGAATGTAGGTTCGATTTCTCACAAAAATTTATCACCCTAACATTGACAAGGTAAGTTAGTTACCTCATGCTTCTCTCTCAGGGTGTTAGTATACTGTGTTGCTTAATACTCACACCCATACAGCTTGGTAGGATATGCCTTGATATTTTGAAGGACAAGTGGAGTCCTGCCCTTCAGATCCGAACAGTTCTTTTGAGGTGAATACTTCTGCTTCGCTGCTTTTTCTGTATTAACATCAGTCAGCTCCTCTAAACAAGGTGTATAACCTGAAAGGGGCTTGTTGATCTCCATGGCCATTATAAGCTACAGTATCAAGAGACCCTACAGAGTGGCAAATGCGCACCTTCAGAATGTTACACTTCAATATCCTTGACCACTAAAAAAGCAGATTAGCATAAGATACATCAAGTTACCAGAAATTGCCAGGCTACCTTGCCATCACCATAAAGTGTATAGTGTGTGCATTGTGGAGGAATCTGCATTTGCTCGCCATTATTACGTATTATTTGCCAGAATGCTGTTGGAATGTGGGCAAAAACATTGACATGTTTGCCCTTTTTACAATTTGTTCATACTCCCTCCGGTCTCGTTTACAAGGCGTACGCTAGTTTTTGGTTTTTTTTCCTATTTACAAGGCGTGCTGTTTCGTAAAGCAGCAAAATTTCGCATTAATTGGCCCCAGGAGTTTGCATGCGGCCATGCAGGAGCCTTGCATGCGGCCATTGGTCAATGAATCTATCGAGGTAGCAATTTAAAGCCAGCGCATGTTGCTCATGTACACCCTTGGTCTTTGTGCTGCGGCGTCGCACGCCTTGTAATCGAGACCGGAGGGAGTATATGCCTAGTATGTGTACTTTGTATCCTGATATCTCAACCCTAACACAAGTAGGGATCACAGCTCACATGCCTGCTTCACTACTTTCAGAGTTGCTAGTGTTTACACTATTACTTATTGTTTTGCTCCATTCACAATCTGTTACACCAGTGTTACACCGCGTTTCTTGATAAGTTCGTGGACATGAGCACCATGCTCAACCGGAAAAGGAACACAAATAAAGTCATGCATAAGTGAATTCTTTCGACGACGCATCGAGAGAATCCATTTATCCATGGCCTTAAGGGGCGTAGCCACAGGGGGGCGCGCAGGGGCCTGCCCCCTGACGCTGCCGCACACCCAGGCATCACAGCGTGAGACGGTGAGAGAGAGCTTCTAAACTACTTTTTTTTTGAATAAAAGCTTCTGAACTACTGTTTCACTAATCAAACAGCCTATGAGTCCATACAATTTCTGTTCTAGCCTGTACAAGCATGAGGACCATCTCCATAGTCAAATAACTAGCTAGTTACTACTTTATACTCCTATGTATCTTAACAGTCTAATTAATATCACTTCCTCTTAATTCTTTGGAACGCTGGCATAAAGAAATAGAAAACAATTAGTTCAAAGAAGTGTGACCCTGAGAAAGCAATAAATTGTCATTTAGCTTTAATTTCTTCTATTTTTCCACGTTTTATATGCTACTTTGAAGCAACATCAACCCAAATACTAGAGTTAGGCATGTTTCTAAAATTCCTTCGTTCATAAAAAAAATGAGATCGTTTTTTTTATACTTAATGTCTCGCCGCCCGCCCCCGCTATGTTCGAATTCTGGCTACTCCCCTGGTGGCCTTTGTGTGTTCCTTTTCTGGTATGTCTATGAACTTATCAAGGAACGAGGTTTGAGCGGCCCGATCCGAGAGCACCAGAACCGTGGTGGCGAGATACAGTTTGTACCAGCTCCTACGCAAAGTATATGTATGTATATTAGTTTCAAAAGATCAAGAAAACGAAAATAATAATGCAACAACGAACTCTCAAAACTATATATACTGCATGAGATTAACTAGTAACAAAAAGCGCATGCAGTAGAAAAATGACAGAAATTAACTGGTTGAGACAAAAAGAAAGAAAGAAACCCCCACTTGTCAGGGTCCAGCATGGGCACCGGCTGCACCACGAAGGCTTCGCCATAGGCAATCCTTGGGTTCTTCATTCTTTTGGTGTCGACTAGGCTAGGAGGGTGTTTGCTAGGCTGTCGATGAATCGGTATGGATATCTGCCGGTGAGCTCAAGGAATAGTTACTATCACTCACTATTAGGGAAGGAGATTTCCGTCCCAGAGCAATTTTCACATTAGTACCGTTTTTTTGACATCCGGTACTAATGTGAATAAGAACCGGTACTAATGTATGGTGTAAAGAGAGAGCCCCGCGGAGCCCTCGCGTGACCCACATTAGTACCGGTTTGTAATACACACCGGTATTAATGTGACACATTAATACCGGGGCATATTATCACTCGGTGCAAAAAAGTGACACATCAATACCGGTGGGTAGGGAGCACTGGTACAAAAATTTTCTGTCGTCAATGCCATCATCTCGATCCGCGCCCGGGCCCTCACGCGGCCTCATCACGCGCCCGGCCTATGCCCCTGCGCCTGCTTTATCTCTTCTCTCCTGTGCATCTCTCTCTATCTTCTTATCCTCTTTTTCTTCTCTTTTTCTTCTCCATACTCATCCATATCTTGTTGGCCGTGCAGGGAGGCGGTCGGGAGGTGCACGGCCACGACCTGGTGGCCGGCCTCGGCGCGGTCGGCGGGCGCGGCCTGGCCTGTAGGCCGACGGCGGCGGCGGGCGCAGCTTGGCCTGGATGCCGGTGGCGGAGGCGTGCGGCCAGACCTGGATGCCGCTGGCGGCGTGCGGCCTGGCCTGGTGGCTGGCGATGGCGCGCGGCCAGGCCTGGAGGCGGCCTCGATGCGGCGGGCGGTGTGGCACTACGTGAAAAACAGACATTGGTAACGGGCGCGGATGGCTATTGGTAACGGGCAAAACGCCCATTACCGATCAAGCGTTACAAATAAGCCAACAAAGGTAACGGGCCGATGCCCGTTACTGATGACACGTAATTGTAACGGGCGTCAAACAAAGACCGTTACCACAACTACTTACCGGTCACTTGAAATGGTTGTTTCTCCGGGCCCACCGGAGCCTTTGGTAACGGGTGCAGACTCTGAGCCCGTTACTCATAACACGTATTAGTAACGGGTGTCTAACAAAGACCGTTACTGAAACTAGTTACCGGTCACCTGAAATGTCTGTTTCTCTAGGCCCACATGGACCTTTGGTAACGGCCACAGAAACCGAGCCTGTTACATGAACTCAACATCGAAGACGCGAAAAATGACGCGTCTCCTCTGTCTTGACGAAAGGAGACGCGTCGTGTAAGTGCGCGTCTCCTCCGTCTGGACGAAAGGAGACGCGTCTCCTCAGTGCGCGTCTCCTCTGTCTGGACGAAAGGAGACGCGTCTCCTATGTCTCGACGAAAGGAGACGCCTGTTGTGAACCCGCGTCTCCTTCTGTCTCGACCAAAGGAGACGCATCTTGTCAGTACACGTCTCCCTCTGTCTCGACCAAAGGAGACGACTGTGTACTTGCATCTCCTCTGTCTCGACTAAAGGAGACGTGTTGTCTACTTGCACAAAAATTAGGTCCAGCACCCACATTCACAAAACTCCACAAACTGAATAGAAATCCACAAGATTCACATGCATAATCTGTCAAAATTCAGGCATTCAGCATCCTCTTCTAACAAGCTAAGTAAGGTTCACAACAATATCATCACTGGCCATGAGGATTGATATCTAATACAATGCGAGCCATCATAGCATCATTAATGTGAAATTTTCCTGAGGGTGTGATCACCTGGTCCATGAGGAATGAGGCAGTTCTTTCCCTAATGTGGAGCAGCGTGCCTCGATGCAGCTGACAAGTAGGTATGTGAAATACCTGAATATAACAATGTCAGTAGTCAGCACACAGGTGGTTACCAAACATGTGCAGTGCAAATAAGCAAGAACTGTGCTTAGTTACATGTGTTACAATTGCAGATCTCAAGAAAGTACCTCAGGGTCCTTCAATTTATTTTTTACTATAAGCATGTGATAGGCACAATAGAAACCGCAGACTCTGGATTTGTAAGGTTGTTGATGGCACTACGATAAATATACATAGACAAACAGTGGTGAGAAGAAATAAACTCAAGTTTTAGTACTAGCTTCCACAGGCAGGAAATACTAAGTAATACGTACATCAAAAGCCTTCAAATGGTTCAAGGCGCAGCGGGGCAACTTGTTGTCATCGCAGTAACTATTCCAAGCATTACAACAAAACATGCAACAATGGTTAGGGCACCATTAATAAACTCCGCAGAGTTTGTTGAGGAAGTTTGTAGGTTAAGAAAGAAAAAGAACTTACTCATCAATGGCAAGTACCAACTCAGAGAAATTAGTGCTTAGGATCCTATATGAATCAATATACAAGACCGTCTTCTACTTTGGAAAGATCGCCACTGCAATCCAGTGCTCCCCAGTGTTATAGCAGGAAATGATGACTCTCTTTTTAACATATGACTGGTAGGCACGCTTCGTATAGGACACAAAAAATCCCTATTATTTTGTATATTTGACATGCTAAAGCATTCAGGATCAAGGAAGGCAACAGGTTCCTTCTTCTGCCGTACTTCTACAGCCATATTCCTAATATTAAGAAAAAACAAAGTGTAAGGAGTCAAAATACATAGTAAAGATGAACTGAGGTAGAAAGCACATTTAGATAGAAAATGATTAGTGAGAAGCAGATTAAATTTTCAAGCAACTTACAAGATGAAACAGCGGAGAAGTCCCATATCCAAAGCATCCAAGTTGAAGAGATCGTACAAGTCGCTGATGAACACAGCTAACAGCTCGTATTTTTCATCTTCTCTCATAGGCCACCAGCCGTGCTTGGGCCATACTATGCCCTGAATCAGAGACTCATCCTTGTCCTTACAACGTCCCATGTAGAAATTGTGGAGATTAGTGACAGAAGGAGCAATATCCGGATGCTTGAGTTCAGCAGGACTAAGCATTTCATCTCCAAATTTGTAGTGTGGGTTAATATGAGTCATAGCAACATTGGCCGCCTTCTTCTTGGCGTTTCTCTCAGATGGCTTTCGGGCAGGCTTCTTTTCCTCCTACTTTGAGATGGCTGAAGAAGGCTTTCTGGTAGGCTTCTAAGACCTTATATTTTCAGCAATTTTCTGCTGCTGCTGCTTTAAGATGGCTGAAGTAGGTTTCTCAGATCGCTTTCTGGTAGACCTATTTTCAGCAAGTTTCTTTTCCTGCTGTTTTGAGATGGCTGAAGAAGGTTTCTCAGGTGGTGTCTGACCAGCAGCTATTACAGAGATTTTGGGCCTAGATGTACCTGCAGCTTTCTTTGAACTGTCGTCGATAGATTTCTCGGCATCAGCCAACACATGACTCTGGGTTCCTGCTTTGGCATCATTGTTTTGAGCACTTTCTTTTGGGGATGGAGGCTTTGTTCTTTCATGAGGAGAATAAGGTGGGGATGTAATTTGCGTTTCTGGGTCTGGAGGAGGAGGAGGTGGGTTACCAGGTGGGGAATGAATCTGTTCTGTAATTTGCGTTTCTGGGTGTGGACGAGGAGGAGGAGGTGGGTTACCAGGTGGGGAATGAATTTGTACTGTACTTTGCTTTTCTGGGGTGGAGGAGGAGGAGGAGGTGGTGGGTTACCAGGTGGGGAATGAATCTTTTCAAGGAAACCATGTGAGGAAGA
This sequence comes from Cenchrus fungigraminus, assembly GCA_036936925.1. NCBI lineage: Eukaryota > Viridiplantae > Streptophyta > Magnoliopsida > Poales > Poaceae > Cenchrus > Cenchrus fungigraminus. The sequence goes on along the minus strand of CM072781.1, from coordinate 62,675,257 downwards.
GTTTTGTCCTGTAGTCTGTGAACCAGAAGGAAACTGTACCATAGTGTGCGAACAAAATTTTGGAGTTGGTGCTCCCTTGATGTGCATGTGACACCTCTTCCACTGTATCCTCTGGTGTAGAGCTTGTCCAAGTGTCGTCACCTCGTCATTAGGAGGGTGTTCCAGCGTGTGATCCCTAAAGATAGCATATACATACAACACTTCGACCACAACACAGTCTTCATGAATCGGGACTGTGTGTAGCGTAGTCTGCTCTGGTTGAACCACACCAATTGCAACTTTACATTCAACACCGTGAAATATGATCCATAGACCACAGTCTGTGAGTTTAGTCAACGTGCCTATAAGGTCTTCCTGTGTGGGGGAAGTAATGTGCACTACCTCTGTCGACAACTCTGTAGCGCTGTTAATCGAACCTACATTATCTGCGGACGCACAACTGCTCTTCAGTCCGGTGGGTGAAGGGCTTGTGCGATTGGACACTAATACAAACACCACCTGGTACCCTCGTGCCATCATGTCAAGCATATCCTTCTCCACCTCAGCCTTGAGTTCTTGCTTGATTTCTTCCTTCATCTGTTGCTTATCAACTGATGAGTCAGTACTGGCTCTCTTCCTCTTCTTGTACATGGAAGCATGCTGAGGCCATGCAAACTTCCAGCCCTGGTAGCTGAAGACACCACGCACGCGACCTGGTTGTTCGGGGCGGCCCAAGCACTGACTTAGCACATCATTCTCCCTCAGCCATGAAGTCATTCCTGAAGATTCTGCATGTGCATTCTTTTCCATGATGTCTGCAGCCACACTTTCATTTGATACTTTGTTGTACACTATCTTGGAAACACCGTCTTTCACCACTAGCTTACTCCTTGCTCGCACCCAATTCCTAGAACGATCATCAGTGATGGCATCATATGGGTTGGCGATCCCAGCCGCAGCTAATTTCCTGTCCTCTTCCTCCCACTATGGTAGTTTCCCACAATAACCAGCTGGACTCATGCTGTGCTCGTTTGTGTTCAGGCTTCGAAGTGACTTGAACTTGCCACTAACAGATGAGGCTTCCTCGGTTTCCTGCTGTTTCACAAACTCTGTCCACTCTTCCGGCTTGATAAAGTTGTGCTTTCCAAATGGCTCGAGTCCTTTTCTGACAAAATCTCGCCTAAGCTGAAATCTGAATTATTTCCATGCCTTGGCTGCAATCTTCCACAAAAGCTTGAATGCCTGCTCTTTCATGTCTTCCTGGAACTCCAAGTGTTTCTGCATATAGGTTTCAAACAAGTACCACTTTTGTTCATCGCTTAGTTTTTTATTTCTGACAAATCCAAAGGTATCTTTTGTCTAGCAATGAGCCCTGCAAGCGCCCTGAACCTACGCTTTTGTGTCAATGGTACTGGCATCCCCCCTCTCAACCTCAGTGACTACCATTTTGTCTCTTGGCCACTTTGTCGCTGTCCTTGGCACTCTGGCTCGGCCCGTAGCCCCACCCACCTGCTCTTGTTCTTCACTAGCAGTGGCATATCCATCTTCTTCATTATATGCATATTCTTCAAATTACCCAGGTCTATAGTCCTCGACAGATTTATCCTGTGAATTAATTGTCAAGGGATTATGAGAAATGTCAGCTCAGTGTCTAAAAATAGCACAAAAAGTAGACCATACTGTTAGCTCTCCCAGGAGACATGCTACAACAGGAGACAAGTAGAGCACATTTTTAGTTAACCATGCATAACAGCTAAGCATTTATCTAATCAACACCCACAGAACGGTGTACAAGACCATACAAATGAGAAAATAATTACAGTAACTAGTTTAGCCCACTATAATCTCATTGGTTCTATGGTAAACCATTAACATAAATGCAATATTCAGAAACCAAAAAATTAGTTCAGGCAACGCGACCTTACCATTTTAAAGAGGAAGATGCTCGCTGACTCTGTTGCTGATGAGGTACTTATTCAACTTGGAGAAAATGTCCAAATGTACATATGAAACAAGAGCAAAACCAAATATAAGAGTGAATCCAATGGAAAATGCTAAGTATACGTTTTGAAACTCGAAACCCTAACTGAGCATCAGTGGCGGAGACAGAAAAAAAATTAACTGGGACGACACCTAATGACGGACCAAACCAAAATGAAACACACACCAATTCACACATCTATATGCTGCAGTTGCACAAATTTTAGCGAAAATTTTCAAAATGTAGTCTTAAATTTGAAGAACAAAGACACAAATTAGCTAGTACTAAGGTCCTATGAGTCATGGTGCCATCTAGAAATACTACCGAAGCTTAAAAATATCGTCAGAGAAGAAGGAACATAGTCGAGTTAGAGAAGATTAGCTGGGGCGGCTGCCCCAGCTGGCCCCAATGTGGCTACGCCACTGCTGAGCATAGTCAAGAATGTATCTTAATGATGTAGGAGGGGTTTCTAGCATGCAGTTCACCTTGTCACTGTCGGAGCAGAGGGATCTCTAGTCGCCACGTCCTCGCGTCGACCTCGTGGCTGGATCCCTCCTCCTCCTCCTAGTCGTCGTCGCTGGAAGGTGAGAGGTGGTGTGGTGCGCGTCTCAGCGAAGGTGTGTAGCGTGTGTCGTGTCGCGGGGGGGGGAGGGGGTGAGGGGAGGAAGGCGAGGGTGAGGAAGTGGCGGCGGAGGGGGCGAGGAGGAGGAAGCGGCGGCGGTGTGAGGGGGAGAAAGACGACGGCGTGAGGGGAAACTGAGGAGGCGACTGCGTGAGGGAGGCGTCTTTCCCTACTAACCCTAGCGCGAGTGGGCGTGTGTGGGCCTTAAAACTGAAAGGCCCAATATTATTAGGAAAACGCGTCAGGCTGGGGCTAGTTCTATTCGAATGAAAAACAGCTCGCTTCATTTTCCCCTTTTAATCTGCAATCAAAGATTTGAATCACGTATTTCTCCGTCATTCGTAATCCAAATTTGATGATATTTGTTTCTGATTTTTTCTAAAATAAACTTCTATTCATTTATGATATTGTTTCGTATATAACTCCATTTCCTGGATGTTGTTTATACGCCTTTATCTTGTTTCTTACAAGTACAAAATAGAAATAATATTTGTTTTACACAACCATTACTAATGAAACTTTGTATTTCGTAATGTTAAGGTGAACACAAGGTTGTGTTAAAATTTCAAATGTATATGAGTTCGAACATGTTGTGAAGTATGGAAAACTTCAGTGTTGAAGTATAACATTCTAGAAAACTATGTGAGAGATGTACACATTTGTACACAAGTATGATCTTCCTTTTGAGAAACCATTTGAAATTTTTATGACAAGTTTAGGGACCCAAATTATGTTGCCAAGTCAATTTGTTGAATTTTTAGACCAACCTAAGACGTTATTAGAATTATTATATCCCAACTATGAGATAAAAATTCGAATTATGATAATTTTGGTTACACAAGTGTGCCTGCTGATATTTTATTTGAATACTAAATGACCAACTACTAATTGTTCGTATTTTTAATGAATTTATAGGTGCTGTTTTATGGGCTCTAATATTTGAGGGAAGCAAGTTTCATTTCAAAAAATTAGTGTCGGGCCCACGTATCAGCGTCAGCAGCCTATATAAAAATAATAACCGTTGCCTGCCCGCCCAGACCCACGTGACAACCAATGTGACGCGGGTTCTCGAACCCGCGTCGGTAATAGCTCTCCATTTTGGAAAATGAATATAACATCCCGAATGGATAAGCGCAGCACACACGACGGTTTCCTAATTTCTCACTAGGGATTAGCGGACGTAAGCGGAGGCGGCGCCGGCGAGGTGAGCTGAGGCGGGGAGACGACGATGTGCGCCGGCGAGGGGCCAAGCAGCGGACGACCCCGCGCACCGTGGATCGAGGAGGAGAAGCCGAACGCGATGCGGTGCCGCAACTGGATCCGCGCGCGTCGGCGAGATTGCGGTGAAGACGGAGACGACGATGACCGTCGGAGAGGGGCCAAGCAGCGGTGCAGCGAACCCAAAGCCGGAGATGAGCGTCATCGACTGGATCCTCTCAGGTTCCGACAAGGGGCCAAGCAACGGCAGGGAGGAGCGTGCCAGCGAGGGGGTAGCGAAGAAGGCAAGGCGCCTACCTCACATCTGCGACAGCAAATGTCTTGCAACAACGGAGAGGGGTCGAGGGAGCGACGAAGGTGTAGAGGACCTCATATCCGACGCTGGCAACTACCACGACGACGGCGAGACAAGTTTCTCTGAATCACAGTGCCTTTTACTTGTTATATAAATGGAGCAGCTTAAGCTTGAGCTTGATCAACTTGTTCCTATGAAATGGCTTGTTCCATAGAGATTTTGTAGGATTTCTAACATGATCAATGTAGCAACTTGTTCCTATGAAATGGCTTGTTCCTTTGTCTATCTCAATCTTCTCATTCCTATGGTTCATCCAAATGATCAATGTAGCAACTTTCCTATGTTTTTCATTCCATAGGAATCAAAATGGCATGACACTGTCTGGGAATATGTGAAACCTGAGGTTGATAATATTATGGAAGAAATGCACATCCTCCTCAAAAAGGCTGCATTCATAAGGCGGTACAAGTTTGTGGCTGAACAAAATCTGCAGCCCATGGAAGATGCGCTCGATGTGTTTCAAGATACCTTGGTTGCATTTGAAGAGGCTGCAAAAAAAGCAAACCTTAGTTGAAGATACCATGCTTTTGTTGATGTTGAAGGGGCATGCTTTTGTTGATGTGCATGGTCAGATAGCATGACCATTGTAAAAATGTGATGGGCAAGTTAAGGCCTAGCTAGATGGACAAGTTAACTGTTTGTAATAATTATGTATATCTGTGTGGATCTTTGTGGACAAGTAATCTTTATCTATATATGTGGACAAGTTATCTTTATCTATATTATGTTTGTTTTGTCTCAAAAGATTTTTTGTTGATTATGCCTGTATGTCGAAATGGGAGCCCTGAGAGATCGGGCTGACCTGTCAATCAAGACAGATACAAAGGAGACTACGCGGGATGGTTATTTCGCATCGCATTTGCCCCTCCAAACCGACGAGGAGGAGCTGGCCCCACGCGCCGCCCCCGTGCATTGGAGACGAGGTTTGGCTTATCCACGTATACTTTGTTCCCAATGTTTGACCAAAAGCCACTCTCCCCTACCACTCTGTCATTCTGCCTTCCTTCTCAAACCTTCTGCCTTCCTCGTCTCCGTCGCCTTCTCTCCCCTTCTCCTTCCTCGTCTCCGTCGCAGAGAGGCCGGCGGAAAGCAGTCGTTCCGCTGCCGCGACTCAAGATGGAGGTTCTGCAGCGAGGAGGAGAAGGCCCCGCCCACCGCCCCCGCCAAGAGAGTGAGGTTCCGCAGTGAAGAGGTCGGTTCTTCGTTGGCCAGGGGGAGGAGGCCGTACACGCACGCAAGCGCCAAGGGGGTGCACTCCGGTGACGCCCAGCAGGCAGAGGCCGATCCTTCCTCGAGTTTGGTATGCTTGAAGTTAGATTTATGCTTGAAATTGAATTCCTGGTACTCATCATATGCTGCTCACAAAAATGCTGAACTCATTCTGTATACTGCTTCAATTTCTGAATCTTCATGCTCAGCGATTTTTATTAACTGAACATCCAGTGCCTTCACTGATCAATGGTTCCAATGCATCAATTTTCTATTATTTTAGGAAGTTGTTGTACCAGCACATGACATTGTCAGGATCTGGACAAAAATCGACAGGCTCAAGAAAACCTTAGACTACATCTGCACATTCCTAAACAGGATGGAAAGAATGAAGAAGGATGACATTGGTAAAGAGAAGCAGCAGGCAAGTTCTGAACCTAGTTACAGCTAAACAACTTTCTTGTTTGACCGGTTACAACTTTATGATATTAAACTTGGCAATCTAATTGTGAAGCTTGCTTCAATTTGCCTTTGTTTTAGAAATGTGTTGTTACTCGGGAGGAAAATTATTAACCTTTTGAGTAGAAATTTTGTTATGCTTGAAATTTAATGCTGATACTCATCATATGCTGCTCACAAAATTGTTGAACTTATTCTATATACTACTTCAATTTCTGAATCTCCATGCTACATCGTCTTTTATTAACTGAACATCCAGTGCCTTTGTTTTAGGGAGGTGCTGTAGCTTGGGAGGACATTGACATGATCTGGAAACAAATCCACAGGATCAACCAAGCTCTGAACCCAGTTACAGCTAAACAACTTTCTTGTTTGACCAGTTACATCTTTCATGATATTAAACTTGGCAATCTAATTATGAAACTTGCATCAATTTGCCTTTGTTGTAGAAATGTGTTGTTACTCGGGAGGATCTTCACTGCATCTGGAAAGTACTCGACAAGGTGGATAGAAGGATGGATGACAAGGTTGTGGACAACATAAGTCTCCTAGCAAATGGTCAGAAAATACTAGAATCTGAGGTGGAGAAGCTTAAAGGCGCACAGAAGATGAAGGATATTGAACTTGCCGAAGCTGCAAAGAAGAATGCTGAGCTGCAGGAAAGACTTGTAAAACTAGAGGCAAAGATAGCTGAACTTGAGGCTGTAGCACAAAAGAAGCCATCTAACTAGTGCCCCTGCTAATGCACGTCAGATGTGATCATGTGAATATGTTTGTTCTGAACATTATGCATGTCATTTGTGAACATGTGATGCTATATATGCATCTTAAATATGTAGAATATGCTCTTATGACTACTATCTATGTGTACGTGTGGTTTTGCATCTTATTAAGAGACATGATTATATATTTGTGTGATATCCAATATTTGCTATGATGACATAGTCAAATATTTGACGGTAGTGAGAGTGCTAATGGACTTCAATTATTGAGCTCCGAGTCTAGTAACGGGCGTCAAATTGTCATCAGTAACGGACTTAAAGAGCCCGTTACCGATATGGCAGTGATCGGTAACGGACTTAAAGAGCCCGTTACCGATAGGGCAGTGATCGGTAACGGACTCAAATGTCCCGTTACCGATATGTTTAACTTTCGTAACGACCACATTTTAACGTCCGTTACGAAGAATAACTGTAACAGGCGTTTAAGAAGCCCGTTACTGGAAGTCCACATTGGTAACGGGCGTGTGTTGGCCACGTCAGGGTCGAGCCTACCACGCTTATGCGTAACGGGCACCAAACAACAACCGTTACAGATGTGGTCCATGTAACGGGTGTTAAGGGCCCGTTACAAATGCTGCGTGACCTATTTGAGGTTTTCACGTAGTGTGGTAGGGGTGTTTTTGTTCCTTGTCCTTGAGATGAACTTCGTTGTTTCTTGATTCTGTGAGATTGTTGATAAATCAATGTTGTAACTCGTGATTCTTGTGATGTGTGATTCATTGTATCACAAATCAATGTTGTAACTCGTGAATCTTTGCGAATGATTTGGTTGAATCTTGTGTTATGAGATGAGATGAATATTATTGTGAATCTTGTGTTATGAGATGAGATGAGATTGAGGTGGGATGAGAAAAGAAAAGAGAAAAAGGGAAAAGAAAAGAGAAAAAAAGAAACAGGCGGGGGACGGAATGAACGGACATCACGGACGGTGACGGGCACTCCCACATTAGTACCGGGTGGCAACTCCACCCGGTACTAATGTTGACATTAGTATCGGGTGGAAAACCTAGTACAAATGTCCCTTCACATTAGTACTGATTAGACAATACCGGTTTGGAACCGGTACTAAAGGGGGGTTATGAACCGATACAAAACGTTGTTTCCCTAGTAGTGACTTCTTCATCTCCACCACTTCTAGGCCACCTCCATGGCCCATAGCACTATGAATTTGTGTTCCCATTCGCAAAATGGCCCTTGCAGCACTAGCAGTAGGGAGGAGAGCCACTTGGGTGCCGGTGGTAGACAAGGGCGTTGAGGAACCGGCTATTGGTGGTGGAGCCATGAGCGGTGGCGGTTGGTGAAGCAAATGGTCCTCGAGCGACCTCCGAGCACCTTAGTGCGCTGCCACGCCCTCCGAGCGCCTCTTTGTGCCGCCGCAACCCTTCGAGCACCACCATGTGCTTCGCTCACCGCTCGTCATCATGCCACCCCTTCACAACGCTCGCCATCGGAGCCCTACACACCCCTTGCTCCACGGCCTCCATGTCTATTGGTGAGGCAAAAGAGTAACCAGGGGCAGATTGGATGGCCCCTTTTGCATCTCTTGGGTCTGGCCCATGATCCCATACACGCTACCAACCAAAACCAACTTGCATCTCCTGGACCTAGCCCAACCCTCTTCAGGGCTACCAAATGCCTCCTGAGCATTTGTGGCCGGCCAGGCAAGCGGCGGCAGCATAGAGGTGCGCAAGGGTGAAAAATGACCAAATTTAGTGACCCGTTTCTAAAATTTGGCCCATTAACAAACATGGCGCGAATGTGACGTCAGCAATGTGAGTGATGTCAACAACCATCTTATGGCCCAAGGCCCCAAGTCATGGTTGTCTACCATGTCAGCATCCATGTAATAAGTCAGCACCCAAGTCATCATCATTATCCACATCTCAGTTGCCATGTCAACATCCATGTCAGCTGCTACATCAGCAACCAAGTCAGCTGATTACATGGCAGCCATCTGTGACGTTTATTTTTGTCATTGATATTAGGCTTGGGCCAGGACCCTTTATGACGGTTAAAAAGCATAGATTATGCTGATCTATGATGATTATGACTGATTTAATCTATGACGCTCAATACATAATGTTATCCGAAATCGTCACAGACACTGCATGTCTGCATTATGACGATTTTGCGGTGGTCCATGATGAATGTGTTCCTCACAGATTACATATATATAAATAGATTGGAGAGCACTGATATATTGAAAAAGTGTAAGAATTTGAGCTTGCAGATTGATTCCAAACTGTTTCAAGATATGATGTGTGGAAATATGCTTGGTTCAATATAAGATGTGCGAGAGAAAGCTCCTTTTATTATTTACCATCTTGTCAGTTGGGTTGATGACTGTCATGCATTCCTATCGTTCCTATCTATAGTGATGGTGGTATTAGACAATTAAATAAGCTTTGTGATACTTTCTTGTTATTGGATTTGTCTTCCTTTTTTTTTCTTTGAGGCAGTGTTAATGGTTCACCCATCCGCCCGGGGACTGTTTTGATCAAACTGATCTGAAGCTGCAAATGCATGGCCTTCATGCTAATTGTTCAGTATATTGTTTGTTTAGAAGGAAAAACATCCTAAATCGTTAATATGAGCAATTGTTTTTTACCGGATTTTATATTTCAGTTTGAGACATAAATTTAATACAGAAGATGACGCATTGATAATTTGCATTGGCAAAGCAACACATCCAATGCAATAATGAAGATTGCTGAAATTTCCTCACATTTTTAGGTTTGAAATTTGAATCCACCAAAAGTCATCCAAGGCATGAAAGTTGTCCAATTTGGAGAATTTTAATTCATTTTTGCAACATATGGTCAAACATTGTGACCAAAAGCAACAAATATATTTTGATACTAAGGGTAGTACTAATTGTGTTTCATTCGTTTCTCCCCTCACTACTAGGGAAACAACCTTTGGTACTGGTGCATAACCCCCCTTTAGTACCGGTTTTCAAACCGGTATTGTTCTTCTGGTACTAATGTGGTGACACATTTATACCGGGTGGCTCACCCGGTACTAATGTTCCCATTAGTACCGGGTGGAACATTAGTACCGGGTGGTGTTATATACCGGTACTAATGGGCTGTGCCGTCAAGTGGGTGTGGGACGCCGTCATCGCCGTCCTGTCCGTCCTTTTTCTTTTCTTTTTTTCTTTCCTTTTCCTTTTCTTTCTCTTTTTCTTTTTCTTTTTCTTTTTCTCATCTCATCTCATCTCATGAACTCAAGTCAATTAAATCTAGAATGCAAATCATATATATACATTTAGATAGATCTCTCAATCACATACATACATCTCATTTGTTGCATCACAGATCTTACAACAAACATCAAGATTCAAAGATTCACACAGATCACACATACATCAAGATTCAAAAACTTAGTGAGGAGGAAGAACATAGAAGTGAAAAGGGGAAGAAGAGGAACTCGATCTAGCTCACTCTTGGCCTGCCTCCCTGCCGCCTGTCAGCTGTGGCTCACCACACCACCACCACCGGCGGCCCGCCGCGCCCGGCCGTGCTCCACGCCGAGGAGGTCGCGCGCCTCCCCTGGCCAGGGCCGTCGCTGCCGCCGCCCCAGGCAGTCCGGCCGCGCCGGCCTCCAGGCCGCCGCGTCTGTCAGTGTTTTAGACACCGAGCCTACCACGGGGTACCCGAAGTAGTAGATTGTGCAGTGGGGCTCGCTGAGATCAGGAACACGATGGTGAGACACGGGGCACACAATTAGACAGGTTCGGACCGCAATGTGCGTAATACCCTACGTCCTGTATGCTGTGTGGCTCTATATTTATTGCGTATGTTTTGAGAAGGGTCCCTGCCTCGCCTTATATGCTACAGGAGGTAGGGTTACAAGTCAGATTGGTACAAAAGTACTATTCGAGTAGGACTAGGAGTATCATATAACGAGTAATGAGAAGTTATCCTAATCTTAGTACAAGTCCTTGTCCGTCTTGTCTTGTCCTGTGGCCCACGGTAAACTTGCACCGTGGCCCACTAGTCGAGTAGTCCATGAGTGTAGGCCTTATCTCCCGGGTATGGCCCACATGTGTGGTGGGCCCAGGGATGCCTGGTCGACAAACCCCCGAGTACTTTGTAGTCGAGTGTGATGCATCCAAGTAGTCTTGAAGGTCTCCACGAGTAGTTCCCAAGCGTCCCCGAGTTCCGCAAGCTTCGATCTTCAATAGGACTTGAATCTTCACGAGGCTGGAAGGTACTCCAGCTAACTCCATGAGTAGTCTTGAAGTCTTCTCGAGTTGTTCCCAAGCGTCCCCGAGTACTTCCCTTGAAGGTCTTCAATAATACCCGCTTCGTTTTTGAAATCTTTGCATCAAAGATCCATATGGAAATGCGATTACTAAAATCACATTCCATATGGAATGTAGCCCCCGAGCCTTAGGTCGAATTCAGGATTCAAGCTGAGGGTCAATCTGAAGTCTTTGTCAAATAATCCCACAAAATCCTGAGAAAAACCGAAGGACACGTGGCACGGAGCCCCCGAGCCTTGAGTCGAGTACTTCTCGAATTGAAGGATCCAATCTGACTGTAGAAAGTGGCCAGAGTTCAGTGTACTGTAGCTGAGTGAAATCCAATCCGATTGAGTAGTCGAGCCCCCGAGATGGAGCCGAGCAGGTCTTGGAATTTGTAAAAAGTCCACTGACTTAGCCAAAAATAATTGCCCTGTGTGAAACCAATCTGTTGAATACGAAGGCTCACCAGGTCGAACCGTTAGGGTTTTGGATTATAAATACCTGAGGGGGTATCCCCTAGGATTTCATTGCTTCCATTCGTCCTTAGATCCAGAGAAAAGCCTTAGCCCCCGTAGCTGCCACAGAGTTGAGCACCTACGACGCCAAGTGCCGCCACCTTCACCCCCTCGCAGCCCCTGAGCAGATGCGAAAGAAAACACTCGTGACCAGAAGGATGAAGAGTGCGCCGTCCAAGGGTCAGATGGAGAAGAAAAAAATCCGATCGCGGAAAAAATCAGTTGCTGGAGCTGAAGTACAAGACGGTGGTGATTCAGATACCACCAAGCCAAGCCGCCTCTTGGAAGAAATCCAAGATGAAGGAGGAGGACATCAAGGCCCTAGAAGTTGCTGGCTTGTTGCGTGAGAAAGCCGTTGCCGGTTGGAATTCTTCTTCTCGGGATGCGTGGCCCATGGAGAAGAATCCAGATGAAATCCCGATGTTCGGCCACTTCGTCAAGCGTGGGTTGACTCTGCCGGCTTCGGATTTCTTCAGGGGCTTCCTCGACTTCTTCAAGCTAGAGCACGTACACTTGAATCCGAACAGCATCTTCCAGATCTCAGTGTACGTGCACTTTTGCGAAGCCTTTCTTGGGATCCGACCGCATTGGGCCTTGTTTAGGAAGATTTTCCGATTGAAGCCGCAGCCTAATGCCAACTTCCCAGTACTAGTCGGTGGAGCTGGTCTTCAGATGCGTCAGAAGGCACAAGACTTGTACTTCAAGTATGACTAGATAGACTCCAACCAAGACTGGAAAGCCAGATGGTTCTACATTGAGAATGCCCCGCCTCAACTGCCAAAGCTCAGCATGTTCGTGCTAGTATATGAAGCAATCTGGGAGGACGAGCCGTCAATGCAAGAGTGCATCTGGATCCCCGAATTGCTAGCAAAGATTGCCCAGAAGAAGGCACAAGGCTTGACAGCTGAGAGGGTAGCCTTCAGCTTCATGAAGTGCCGGGTACAACCCTTGATGCAGAGGGAGAATCTTGGGTACGAGTACACGGGTCTTGGTGATGGCTCAAGGATGTCTGCAGAGGAGATCAACGATGATCTCGTGATGGAGAGACTGCAGAAAATCTTTAAGAACCTCCATGGAATACCAGCAGCTATTACAGAGTTCAGCGCTGATAATCCTTCATGTATGGTGAGTACTTGAATCAGCCCCCGAGTACTTATTATGGTAGTAGTCGTAGACTGAATATTTGCCATCTTGTATATGCAGGAAGATGTCGAGAAGTTTATCTCCATCCCACCTCCTCGTCTCTGTGAACCAGAGCAGGTGCCGGAGGAAGAGCCGCCACAAGATGAGGCTCAAGCCCCCGAGAGTAGTCGTTCTGCTCAAGGGGGAGATGAGGTACTAGTTGAGGATGCCTCCTCAAGCGATGACGACGAGAAGACACTTCAACAACGTTTTGAAGTGAAGGCTCGTTATGGGTACTTTGGAGCGTCCATCCCTAGTGGTATTTCCGCAGGAGCGTTGAAGAGGTCAGCTTCATCCCTTGCTGATGATGTGACACAGCCGCCGCAGAAGAAAAGGACCACAGTGGGGAAGCGTGCTGTGAAGAAGGTCACAGCCTTGCCGTCCATTACGGTTAGTTGTATGAGCCAAGTAGTCAATATCTTGTTGAGTACTTGAAAGTTTTGTAATGGCTTGTAATTTTGACTATGCATGTTATCGAGAGTACCACTCATGTACCCGCGAGCAGCCCTGCAAAGCCAACAGAACCTTAGACAGTTCAAACGTCATCCGTCGAGACGGTGATGCCTGAGCAACAAGAAGTCGTGGTGCCGGGAAGCGTGCCACTGGTAGAGAGTGTCCTAGTGGTGCCGGCAGCGCCCACGTTCTTTGATATGCTGGGACCAAGAACTGTGGTTCCTCGTGCTACTCTGTAAGTATGCAAGTACTCGAGTACTTCTCGACTTGCTAAAAGCTGAGAAAACCTTGACTCCCAATTAGCCAACCTGAATGACAGGATTCAAGTTCTATCTGGCTCTCGTTCCGACATCATCAACAACATTGATCGGCTGAAGAAGAGACGATCAGATCTCCTTGAAGAGCTGAGCCAACTTGATGATGATCTTTCGCAAGAAGAGAAGAAACTGGCCGATATTCGGGGAACCATTGCTAATATGGAGTGCAAAAAGACAACCATTGCCAGGAAGGTTCAAGCTATCTATAGGGAAGAACGACCGATTCCATATTCAGCCGACGCCAATCGCAGAGAAATTGATGAAGTCGACCAACTCCGCGTGAATGCAATCAATGCGTTCCACTCCTTAGGAATATTGTAGCTTGAACTTTTTTTTTCTGCAATCAGTCTTGTATCAGTTCCAGGAACTTGTAGCTGGTTTAAATCTTCTGCCAACTCCCAACACTCCTCTTTTATTCCTTTTACCGAACGTTCTTAATCGGCCTATAAATATGAAATTCCCCTTGCCTTTCCTCATCCTCTCTCTTGCACCATGGCTTCTTCTTCTTCCGTGAACCAGGTTGGCTTTTTGTCACTCTTTTCTTCTTTATTTTTGGATTTTGCTGATGTCTTCCTTCATTCTTCCCTTAGTCTCCCAGTCGTGAGGACGTAGAGAGAGTTTTGACGAGCATCAACACCTTCGGTGCGAATCGGCATCCGCTATCGTCGAGGCAAGAAAAAGGTCTTCATCTCGTAATTTGCACTAACGAGAAGAAACTCAAAACTTTGGAAGCCAGAAGAACTCATCTTCTCCAAGAACTGGATCGAGTAGACGAGGCAATTGTTCTAGTCAGGGTAGTACTAGATAAAGCAAAGAATGCGCTCAATCCCTGATGCATTGTACTACTAGCCGATGCAATCGGCTTTGCTTTAATGTATTCGGCTGTATCATTCTTTTAATGAATGAAGTACAATCTTGATTTTAATATCTCTGATACTCTCTGAATGCATGAGATCTGGTGATGCTGCCTGATATTTTTCCATGACAGTTTACCATGTGACTCTGATCTGTCCTTTCTGTCTTTCCTGCCTATAAAATGCATCCTTCTGCCCAAGGGGTTCTTCCATAGTGTTGGGGAATCGATCTTTTAAAAGTCACCCTTAAGTCGTCGGAGGAAACCTTGTTTTTCTACAAAACAGGTTTTCTTGCGGAAAGGAGGCAGAGGTGTTTTGATAAAAACTAGTTTGATAAGAAAATGGGAAAGTTGCTCACCAAGCAAAGATCGTGAAATATTCTCTTCTTACAGTTGTTGAGTTTTAGCAAACTTCGGTTCTTGTGAAAATGTGTTTTTCACTTTTTCTTGGTAAACAAAAAAGGACATCATTTTATCTGATAAATGTTTATTGGAAAGTAGGAAAAAGAGTCTTTTAACCCATGCTTCCAGGAAGCGAAGTTGGTAAAAAGAATGGAATCAACAAGACAGGACTTGGAAACCAAGAATTTGGTCAAAGAGTACATCGAATTAAAGGTTTTACAAGAATACGCGGATTCAGCCAAAGATGATGTTGGCATGGGTGATGCTGACGTCTGTTTGGGCGAAGATGCGAGGAAGGAAGAGGAAGAAATCTTGATTCGAAGGAAAAGCTTCGATGTTGAATCAGTCAATGGCATGATCAAGAAGATAGAAGGAAACGTGAGAAGCTTGACTACGTAAGAAGTAGGAAGCTGGTTTACGTAAGGGCACATTTGTAATAAAAACTAGAGTTGCATGATTACCGCGGACGAAATGTAGCCCGAATATTCTTCATATATGTTTTGTAATCAGGGGTATAATCAGAATGTAAAAGTGACCTCCGGGCACTATAAAAGGAGCCCCCATGCCTCCATGTAAAAGGATCAACTTTTTCAGAAACAAAGAGAGACCTTTTTCATGAACCTTTTCACTTTATTGTCGGGTTATTTTTCAAATACCCAACATTGGCACCCATCGTGCTCTTAGCCGTTAGAAACCCACGATAGCACCACCAAAGAAAACCAAGAAACCCACCAACCAAGATTCTGAGAACGATGAAAACCAAGAAAATACAGAGTAAGGTCTTATCCTTCACTCCAAGGCCAACACTGTGCAAGACCCAGAGCAAATCCAAGATACACAAGGGAACAGGAACGAGAAAGGAAAAGAACCACAAGACATACCAAAAGGCAGTACCAGGAATGATGAAAGTGAAGCGGCAGAAAAAGAACTTGAAATTGCACTAAAACAAGTTCAAACTCTGAAAAGACAGAAGGAAAAGCTAGCTATGCAGCTCAAAGCAAAGAAGCAAGCCACAGAGAAGGTACAAAAACTTGAGCAAGCAAAAAAAGGAAATAGCTCAGTTACAGAAGGAGCTCGGTGATATATTTGAGGTAGAAAACAGCTCCCTTTGGCGAATCACACCAGATCCAAACTCAGCAACCAAGAACCAACCAATCCAAAAGAACATCATGTTTACAGAAAATCAAGAACCAGCAAACAATGGAATTGCTCAATTCAATGACCTAAACTATCCGCTCTCTGTGGGCCTCCAAACAGCTCCATGGCCATCAAAGTATAAACCAGTTTCCCAAAGTTCAACGGTTTTGGCAATTCAAGACAATTCTTATGAGCTACGAAGCTGCAGTAGCCTCAGCAGGGGGAGATGATGTGGCACTGGCAAAGTCTTTCATCATCGTGTGTGAAGGATCAATATTGAATTTGTATTCGCTCTAGCCCCCTCACTCAGTGTATAGCTGGTTGGACTTAAAGGCCAAGGTTTCCAAACTTTCCACAACACAACAACGAAGTCAGGAGATCTATACCAATGCAAGCAGAGAGACAAGGAACCGCTGGCAATTTTCATCAGAAGATTCATGCAACTGAAATCTCAAACTCCAGATGCTGATGATAAAACAACAATCTCTGCTCTCATAAGCGGTTTAACACCAGGTTAAACAACAGTCCATTTCTCTAGGCTGGAACCCCAAACTATGGAAGAATTGTTCGATGAATTGGAAAAATATTGTAAATCCGACGAATATCATAGAAGAAGAGTGGTAGAGAGGGCTCAACAAAGGCAATTTCAAAGGGGCAACAATTGGTCTGGACCCTCTCAACCCATCATGAATGTGCAAGATCAACCACCAAGCTACCAAACACAAGGCCGGAATTATCAAAATCAAAGTAGTCAGCGGGGTGGTTACTCCACAAGAGGAAGAGGAAGGGGACGAGGCAGAGCACCTCAGAAATTGCAGAATCATGACAATAGAGATCCACATTTTTGATGTGTGTATCACGGCAGGGGTCATAGCACAGAAGCATGCCCAGAAGCCAAGAAAAACTTCCAAAGAATTCAAGATCAGCAACGTATGGCCGAAATAATGGCCGTGCAGCCCAAAACAGTACAACACACCTATTGGCAACAACAACCTTTTCCTCAAACCCAGCCTTTCATTCAACCACAACAAGCAAATTGGTAGCCTTCACCACAGTTCTACCCACAATCTCAAATTACCCAAGCACAAACTTCGCAACAATTTTTCCCACAATCTCATGCTACCCAAAGCCAAGCTTCGCAACAAATATATCCCCAAACCCAAGCTATCCAAGTTATTGAGCAAGCATAGCCAGTCCAAATGAAAGAAATTCTACCACCACCACCAGCTCAAATCCAAAAATCAAAACAAATAACACCCAAAGCAGCACAAGAGCACTGCCTTCTTTTGGAATGATCATGCCCATAATAGGCGGATCGTCAATGGAATTTGACAACAAAAGGCAAAAAATGACTATTTCAGGCAAGTCAATACAATCATCAACGACGGTCCAGCTGCAAGACCAGAATGGGCAAAAGTTCCAATAACTTTCACCGAGGTAGATTTCAAGCTGAAATCAGCAAGTCACAACGATGCAATGGTCATTAACGTCAACATCGCTGGTTGGATCTTGGGAAAAGTTTTGGTGGATAATGGAAGTTCAGCTGATATCATTTTCACCAGTAC
The DNA here is from genome assembly GCA_036936925.1 of Cenchrus fungigraminus. NCBI lineage: Eukaryota > Viridiplantae > Streptophyta > Magnoliopsida > Poales > Poaceae > Cenchrus > Cenchrus fungigraminus. The sequence goes on along the minus strand of CM072781.1, from coordinate 62,657,979 downwards.
CTTTCAGCGAATGAATTTAGCTCCTCACATGCTAACACCACCAGATAACCCATTGCTCAGTTTCGGAGGAAAACCAATAAAGACCAATGGAAAGATCTCACTGCTAGTATCATTCGGGGACATGGACAATGCAAGAACAGAACATATCATATTTGATATTGTTGACATGTACTACCCATACAATGCAATTCTTGGAAGAGGATTCATTAACAAGTTCGACGTAGTGTTCAGGCAACTCTTCCTGTGTATGAAGATTCCAGCTCCAAATGGCATAATCACAATGTATGGTGATCAGAATGAAGCTAGAAGAATTTAGAGAGGAAACACTCCTGGCCAAAAGAATGTACATCATTTGTCGAATGAGGAAGAAAGAGAAAAATCTTACATCAAAGCCAAGAGTGACAAGGAGAAAATTGAAATAAGTGCAGATGGAGAAACGAAGAAAGTATTTTTAGATGGCATGCCAAACAGAGCAGTCATAATTGGGGCAAACCTTCACCCACAAGAAGGGGAAGAACTGATTCACTTTTTGAACAACAATAAAGATGTCTTCGCCTGGTCAGCAAAAGACCTTCAAGGTGTTGATTGTGATATCATCGAACATGGATGACACGATCATCCAAAAAAGCAAAAAACTTAGAAAAATGTCAGAAGAAAAGGTGAAAGCCGTGGAAGCAGAAGTCTAGAGATTACAAGATGCCAAAGTCATTACAGAAGTGATGTACCCGCTATGGTTGGCCAATACAGTGCCAGTTAAAAAGAAAAACTGAAGATGGAGGATGTGTGTAGACTTCACAGATCTAAACAAAGCATGTAAAAAAGATGATTATCCACTTGAAAAAGTGGACAAAGTAGTAGATCATGCTGCAAACAGCGAAATGCTACCACTTCTTGATATGTTCTATGGTATCATCAAGTCAGAGTAAGAAAAGAAGACGAGGAGAAAACGAGTTTCATAACACCTTTCGGAACTTACTATTTCATAAGAATGCCTGAGGGGCTCAGAAATGCAGGGTCCACTTTCTCAAGAATGATAGCAATTGTGCTGCACTCTCAACTCCGAAGAAACATCTTAGCATATGTCGACGACATAATTGTGAAAAGCATAAGAAGATGTGATCACATCAGGGATTTAGCTGAGACCTTCGCAAACCTGAGAGCAGCAAACTTAAAATTGAATCCAGAAAAGTGTGTTTTTGGTATCCAGAAAGGAAAAGTATTGGGATGCCTTGTATCAACAAAAGGCATCGAAGCAAACCCTGATAAGATCAAAGTCATTGTTGATATGCAAGAGCCCACCTTAGTCAAAGATGTTCAGAAATTGACGGATAGAGTGGCAGTACTAAATAGATTTATTCCCAAAGCTGCAGAAAGAATCTTACCTTTCTTTCAAATACTCCGAAGTTCCAAAAACTTCCAATGGAGTGAAGCTCAAAGCCAAGATCACCACTTCTCTTATATCTCTGTGCCTCCAATTCAGCTGTAAGTGCTATTCTCGTTCAAGAGAAAGAAGAAGAGGGGAAGTTGAAGCAAATACCAGTCTACTTTGCTTCAAAAGCTCTCTCACGATCGAAGCTATTTTATTCAGAACTAGAGAAAATTACATATGCAGTCATTGTGGCAGCAAGGAAACTCAGGCATTACTTTCAAGGACATAAAATAAGATTTATCACAAATCAACTGTTGAATGATTTGTTCACAAACAAAGAGGCAACTAGAAGAATTGCCAAGTGGGCTGCTGAGCTATCAGGCTATGTGGTGGATTTTGAAAGAAGAAATGCGATAAAATCACAAGTTCTTGCGGATTTTGTGGTGGACTGGACTTCTCGAACAATAGAAAATGGTAATAATGAACAAGTGCCTTGGGTGATTTACTGTGACAGAGCATGGTGTGGAAAAGGAGTTGGAATTTCAGCAATAGTGACGTCACCTTCGGACGTCAAAAATAAGATATGCAGCAAGGCTAGAATTTCCAGATGAAGCCGCATCTACCAACAACACCACAGAATATGAAGCTCTACTGCTAGCACTTAGAAAAATGAAATCTTTGGGCTAGCAAACTTTCATCATCAGATCCGATTCAAAAGTCGTTCAAGAACATGTAGAGAAGGAAAGCGAAGCAAGAAATCCAGTACTCATCAAATACTTGAACAAAGTCAGAGAATGGAAAAATACTTCAAAGGTTACACTGTGCAGCACATACCAAGGGCTGAAAACGATGAGGCTGATAAATTAGCCAAAGCAGCAGCACAAAATCAACCCTTACCACTAGATGTCTTTTTTGAGATTATCACTTCTCCATCAGTAAAAGAAAAAGAGGAGAAAATGGTGAATACATAGAACCCTTCGATTGGAGAGCTCAAATCATGGCATATCTAAGAGATCATTATGAACCCACTGATGAGGTCGAATTAAACAGGCTCAAGCAAAGAGCAAGGGGCTACGCTGTAGTAGATGGAGAATTGTATAAGTCAGGTGTATCACTTTGGAGAAGGGAAAAGAGCTTTTGGCAGAAATCCATAGTGGATATTGCGGAGCGCATATTGGCACAAGGGCTTTGGCAGGAAAAGCAATAAAGCAGGGATTCTTTTGGCCTTCAATGAATGTAGATGCTAAAAAACTAGTCCAAGAATGCAAAGCATGTCAGAAGACTAAAACAATAGAAAACATCTTCGATACCAATCTAGCTTATTTTACCATCCTGGCCTTTGCAAAGATGGGGAATGGATCTGGTAGGACTACTACCAACAGCACAAGGCAATTGTAAATTTGCAGCAGTAGCTCTCGATTATTTCACTAAATGGATAGAGGTGAAACCTTTGGCAAATATCACAGCATCAACAGTGCAAAAATTCTTCTGGAATATAATTTGCAGATTTGGAGTTCCAAGAGAGCTCACCGTGGACAATGGAAAGCAGTTTGATTGTTATACTTTCAAAGATTTTTGCAAAACTATAGGCACACATGTCAAGTTTTCTTCGGTATACCACCCTCAGTAAAATGGAGCAGTAGAGAGGGCAAATGGCATAATCTTCGCAGGTGTCAAGAAGTGCTTATTTGACCAAAAGAAAGGCAAATGGGTGGACGAACTACAAAAAGTTATATGGTCTCATAACACAACCATTTCCAGAGCCACTGGCTTCTCACCTTTTCGCCTATTGTACGGTACCGAGGCAATGACACCAGAAGAAATAAAAAAATGAAAGCCTAAGGGTAATTTAAAATGCTGAAGGATCCAAAGAAACTGAGAAGATCGAAAAAGACATGATTGAGCTAGACGTACTTGAGGCCGCTTAGAACCTGGAAAAATACCAGCAAGAAACAAGGAAATGGAAAGACAAGAAAATTGCATGGAAGGAGATCAAAGTTGGAGATTTAGTTCTCAAAAGAAAAAAATCACACAAAACGTGATTACCCAAGAAAATCACAAGGGCCTGAGGCAACAGATGTTGCGGCCATATTCCCAAAAAGTGTGATTACCCAAGAAAATCACAAGGGCCTGAGACAATGTATGTTGCGGCCATATTCCCAAAAAGTGTGATTACCCAAGAAAATCACAAGGGCCTGAGGAAACAGAGGTTGCGGCCATATTCCTAAATATGTTTTTTGAATATTCCTAGATCTTATTCAAGCTTATACATATCCGTCTCTTGAAGAGGTTGACAAACCAATTCTCCTACCTTTTTGTTATATTTCAAAAATTGAAAGAAAAGTTTGTGCAAAAATAGGTTTTTCACAGGAAGATGAGATACGTTGAAAGCAACCAAGGGTTGCTATATCAACAGTGTTTTTCAACAAACAACGGTAAGTCCACAAAACTCGAAGCAAGTTTTGTCGACTTATCTCTTCTCTTCAATTTGTCAAAAGGCTTCGAGCAACTCATAAACTTAAAGAGCCAGTATCAAAATGATACATTTTGTCCTCCAAAACGCTAGATAGGGAGGGTGATGTTTTTTTGCAAAAACAATTTTTATTGCTTGTTTGTCATACAAAATGTCTCGCTTTATTACTACAAGTCTGCGCACACGACAGACAGTACAGAGTTTTACAAAGGGAGTTCAAGCACATGCCCAGGCTTAGAGCCTCGCTGTTCGGCAATGTCACCAACGTACACAAAGTCATCGTCCACGGCTAAGGGGCTCTGTTTTCACGGGCGCCAAGCTCTGTTCATCCACTGTTGCAATTGCGAAGTCATCTCATGACGAGAAAAACCAGCTCAAAGAAAAACTGTGCATTGAAAAATATTCACAGCAGAAGATCCAGAAATCTCTAAAGGAGCAACCAGGATTAGCTTCTTTATACAACTGCCAAGATGCACCGCTGGCAAGTACCCGTTCATGATACATCCGAAGGGGATGCACATCCTGCGTAGAGTCTTACTTTTTACAACTAGAACAACACGGTTCAAAAGTTTTTCTCTATCTACTTCTAATCTATAAACATAGAGCCTAAAGCCCTTCTCATTCAACCAGCGAAGTCCCATCAACAGCTTCTCCACTACCCATGCCTTGAGTTTCTACAATTGCTTTAGCCGCCTCAGCTTCTTCTTCTCCTTCATGGCCTAAAAAACAAAGGTTAAAAGGATTCAGAAAAACTATGATCTTTTCCAACAAAACAATTTTATGAACAAAAACCTTTTTGTCAAATCTAAGTTTTGCTAAAAAAGTTTTTACCTTAGCAAGTTTCAACTGTGCATGCTTGCGAGCAAGCTCTTGGCCAGATGCCATCCAAAATTTTCTCACAAAACTCTTTTTTATCAAATCAACATCCTGGCTGGCTCGCATTACAGCAACACTAGAAGCATCGGGATAAGAAGTAACATTCAAAGAGAACTTTCCAAGATCGGCATAGTCTCGAGCTTCAAGAAGTTTAAGCAAGGATTCCACACTGAAAGCGGCAACATAGTTGCTTATGCCTGAGATCACTTCAGAGAGTGAGTTAAACTCCTCCAACATCCAATCAAACACTGCTTCAATGTCGTCCACAAGGGGAAAGGATTAGGCCTGGTGCCAAATTCGCCAAGAACCAATTTGTAAACTCCGAACAACTGTTCAAAGTGCTCTTGTATGAACCTAGAGCCTTTCTCCATCAAAGCAACTCTTTCAAAAAGGTCCTTTTCAACAGCCAAAATTCTCAAGTCCTTATCGCTAATAGCTCTTCCCAACTCTGTGTTCTGTTTTTTCAACTCCGCCATAGTATTGGTATCTTTCTCAAATGTGACCCTCAAATTCTCAATAACAGCTGCGTCATCAGCATTCTTTTGCTCTAGCCTCTTGCATTCAGCAGAAAGATCAGTTGCAGCAATATCCAAGCTCTGATTGTTCTCCTTAAGAAGGGTGTTCTCTTCTAAAAGAGTGTTGTAAGCTTCCAGCGCATCCTTAGTTTCTTTGCTCGATTTGGCCAAATCTCTTTCTAAGTTAACATTATGCCCTTTGAGCTCAAGGACATACCATTCACGTTCACGAGCTTTCTCCATTGCAACTTTACCAGCAATCACAGATTTGTATCCAAGGGTAGTGTTGATCATAGCCAACTCTTCCGTAGGAAGTATGCGAAGTTTTTCTTCAAAAACTGTAGTAACAAAATAATTTTAACCAAGAGTTCTTTTCATAAGAAAGTTCAAAGGAAAAAGTAAGAAGTGTAGAACAAAAGCTTCATTACCTGTAGGATTGAAATAGTTGCCAATCTTTTCACCTTCTGGCATAGCTGAATCAGCAACTTTGGCGGCTTTCTTCTAGGCAAGGCCAACAACTTCTTTCTCAAAAGCTTCAAGATCCTCAGAAAGCAGCGACGGGGCCTTCGCGGCTTCACCACCTGTTTCACCCGTGTTTTTTATAATCAGATTTTTCGAATGCCAAAGCATCCTAAAGCTAACTTCATCATCCCTTACTATCCCCGGACCACCAACAAAAATCAGCTTACCCTTCAGATCAGTCTTGAAAGCTTCGTTGTAAGCTGTGACTTCAGGAGGAAGGCGTGAGCCACTAGAAAACTCATAATACCCTTCTACATAAGCAGTCTCTCCCATGGGTTTTCCACTCCGATCCATAGTGTTCTCCAGCTCAGCACGGAACTGCGGTGAGGCTTCATCAGCAGCAGTTTTACAAGATGTATCACATATTGTGATGTATCATGTCTTTTCAATAGTTTCAACATCTCCGGCAACAGGCAACTCCGGTGCCACAACAACCATAGACTTCTCTGAAATTTGAAAATTTTCATCAAATATCTGAAGAAGAAAAGTAAGAGAGTAGAGCGAAACAAGAAAAGCAAAGACTTGGTTTTTCACTTACCTGGTTCATCTTTGTCGTCAGAAAAGACATCAATTACTCAAGCTTTCCTTGAAGTTTTCTTCTTAAGAGTCTTCTCAGCACCAAGTTGAGTCAACACTTGTGCCACAACTGCTTCATCACTTAAACCTTCTTTCCTATGAGCACCAGAGGCATCAGATGAATCTTTATCTTTTGACAAAGAAGAATTTTCAAACTATTATCCTTAGAGCTGACATTTTTCTTCTTTTTTAAGATTTCCAGAGCTTTTGTTTTCTCTGGCGCTGCAGTACTAGCAATGTTGACCATCTTCAAATCTTTGTCCTTGTTGAGCGCTCCAGAAGAATCTTTTTCATCCTCCTTTTTACCCTTAGATTTTTTCTGACATTTCAAGCAAGTTCCAATCTCTTCAGAACCAGTTGCGCCAGGTACTTGAAATTTTCGCTTAGGGCCAGCAGGCTGCGCCCGTGAAAGAGCAACACCTCCAAATTCAGAAAAAACACGATTCACTCGATACTTATGTTTTACAATTTTCTTGTAAGCCTCATACTCCTTCAAGTCAAAAGGCCCAACAAGATCAATAGTTTTTCTCTCTAGCTTGGCAACAAAAACTTCGAAAGTCTGGAGTTGACGGTTCAAAACCGCGTTCAACTTCACCGCAAGTCCACGAAGTGACTTGGTGCCTTTTTCACCAAGGGAGGGGACCCCCTAGGTTCTTGTCAATCCACGGAGCAAGGGAATTACTTGCGTTTAACCTAACACTAACTTAGTTGATTAAGGACTTTATGATGTAAAGATTAATCTATAAAGTAAAGACACACTAACCCATGTTAAAGAGAAAGACAAAGATGCTCACGAGTATGAAAGACGTATGCCCATGGAGTCTAGGTACTTGAGATGCAATCACCCTAAAACATGGTAAACTCCGATCCAATCTATCTAAGGGTGTGATCAAAGAGTTAAGCGTTTAACTTCCCTCATACTTGTCACTACGTGAAGGTAATCGTCTCTAACCCTAATGAACACGGTATGTTGACGTGATCTACGGGAGCAACCCCGATGGCAATGGTAGCTAACCTTAAACATTAAGCATCATCAACATGAAGATATGATAGACAAAGATCCAAACAAAGAGAGTGGGTGACTACATGTCAAGATCCATTACAACTCCATGGACAAACGATTACGTTACCCCATCAAGACACTAGGCATGGAACCGTTGAACATGGTGGATGCCTCCGATGGAGTCCGTCTCTTGGTGCCCTTCAACTCCAGCGGCGCCGTGGCAAGGCCTCGGCGTCCTCCTTCCTCGTGGTGGCCTCCGTTGACCTAGGTGATGATCCTCCTTGATCTTCACCCTCTCGATCAACCCTCTTCCTTGTGTTTGATCTCCCGATGTTTCTCTGGTCGTCTTTCGCGAATGGCTCCTCTCCCCAAACAATTAGGGTTCCGCGAATATATCACCGAAGAAAGGTGGTGGCAAACCGAGGCAGAGAGGGGGTGAGCCGGCCGGCCTGGGCCGGCCGGCCTGGCCCACTTTCGGCCCAGTTCGCCTCCGTCTTTTGCCACGTGTTGTTTCTTGCACTTTGGGGTTTTCCTCCTTCGGATATGGGCTTTGGACGTCATTATCTCTGCGACCAAGTCAAGTGGTGAATATGCATGATCTTCCGGTCTTTTCATCTTGGTCCTCGGAGATTCTTCTTCGAAGCTCATTGGTCCTTGCCACCTTTGGAGTCAAGTTCACGCACGGTCGGAGCCTCTTGATCATCATGTAAATCGTCCTCCGAACTGAATGTATTTCTTCTCATTTAGTGCATAAATTCCTGCGTAAACATTATACTCCAAAACACACATCCAACAATGAACTTGTTATATCATTAGTATGCCTAGTGGCGGGTTAGTTCCAAAATGAAATCCAAACTATAACATAACAAGTGTTCTTGGTTGACGGAAATCGACCGCCAACATCCCCCCACGCTTAGATCTTGCGCGTCCTCGAGCAAGTTGCTCAAAAGTTGATCATCCATGGAGTTTGAAAACATGCTTCGTCAAATCATTCCTTTCAAGTTAGTCAATCATTCATCTTTAATATAAGAGACATGAAACAAAAATCATAATGTAAACATGGGCGTTTAGAAACTACCATTTCAAGACTTACCCCGCAACTCTTACCTTTTCACTAGAGATCTTCAACTTCATCCACACTTGCTTTCTTACTTCCTTTGGAGGGTTTTTGCACTTTTAAAAATAAAATTCCTGCACAAAGCATTAGACAAAGCCCTTCTCCAAGTTCTCACTTGTCACTCATTAAGGTGGCTATCCTAGATAATTTTATAAACTCTCACCTCTCACAAGTCTCTCATATGTGATGCAAGTGGAGCTATAGGTGTGGCTAGTGAAGTTAGCACAAGTTTTGTCAAGCTAAGAGAATCCTCTAGTGGTTGTTCACCTTCCAAGCCAGTGATCATGAGAATTAACCATAATGTAGGGGTGTCAAGGATTAGAAGATTTAGATTGGTGGACATGTGCAAAGGGAAAAAGAATAATGACTTCAAGGCACTAATGATGTCCTCGATGTCGGATTGCACATGGTATGGAATAAGATTCGTTCCTAACATCGTGGCATCCTTCTTTGCACTTCATTTGGTCTTCACTTGATTTGTCATCCCTTACTACACCTTTCTTGCCTTGCCTTGGATTTTGTTTCCTTTCTTTTCCTTCTCTTTTTCTTTCACTCTCTTTTTTCTTTTTCTTTTTCTCTCTTTTTTTTCTTTCTTTCTTGTGTGCGCACTACACACATACACACATTTTTTTCTTTCTTTTCACCTCTTTACCTTCTTCTCCCATGCCTTTCGCTCAACTTTCGAACATGATCACAATCTGAATTTTAAATATAAACATGCCAAAAGATTGAACGAATCTTTGAGTATAGGTTGTGTTCAAGGAGTAAGATGATAAAAAGATGTATATAGGTTTGGTTAAGGAATCCGGCGATGTACGGGGCATTTCAATGTGAAATTCCCGTTACCGAATACATGAAGAGGCTAGCAACAAAAGGTATATATCAAGGACATGACCATTGCTTGAAATTAGCCCTCCCAAGAGAGTAAAATCCTAACTTAACTCATCATGCTAATCAACACTTATGGTGGAGCTCATGTATGTATGTAAAGGCTTTGTATAGGATAGATATCACTCTCAACTTGGAGAAAGAACTTGCTAACCTTCATAGCAAGGTGTTTTTTTTCTTAATTTTCAGAAATAAAACCTCCAAAGTTTAGCAATACTAAGAGCATGGACGAAGCAAAGTCCTAGATTAAATTTTGAGTATGGGTACTTTACAAAGGTAGGTTTCCACTAAGCACCACATAAACAATTAATCAAAAAGCTCATGCTCAAATAAGAAAGATAAATTAAAGAATAACAAGAAAAGAAACATAAGACTTTGCATAAGACACTTTTTATTTCTTTTTTCTTTGACTCAATGCTAATTTAAGACTCTTTCAAGCTAAAAAGATAAAACAAAGACTCACACACTCTCACACTTGACTCAAAAATTAAAGACTAGACTCTCACACCACTTAAAGCAAAAATTTAAAAAGGTAGCTAGCTAGATCCCCCCCACGCTTAGATCTTACGACGTCCTCGTCCTAACTTTACAAAAGGCACAAAGGGAGAGAACTATCTAACTTCGACACCTAGTGGTACTTTCCGCATGAGTTGCACCACTCCTTCTTCTTGAAATTTTTATTCATCCCGAAGAGCTTCCTTATGTTGCGGTTGAGGTACTTTAAGTCATCTTCCGCCATGCGCTCCCAATCCTCAATTCGTTGTTGCATGGTGTTGATGGTGTGGAAACACTCATCAAGGGATGAGAAGAGCTCCGCAATGGCGTTGCGGCATGCCGCGCAACACACATTGTGCTCTTCCTCCGGATCATCATCTCCATGGTCTCCACCATCCGGATCATTACCGCCGCCTGGGTTGCCGCCTTCGCCTTGCCCTTCCGGATGCTCCTCCGGCTCCTCCTTGGGCTCCTCCCAAAAATAGGGGTCATTGTCAATACTACCGCCGGCTCCCCACGAGCCAGGGCTTCGATCATCGGAGTAATCACTATCTCCGCAGAAATCCGCCGGCTCGAGGGTCTTCTCCTTGTAGTCCTTCCTCTTCTTCCCAAGGAGCCTCTCTGAGCAGCGAACGGGAGAAGCGGGCTTCTCCTTCTTCTCTTCAACCCAGGGATTTGGACTAGCGACGCGCCCTCTTAGACCACACCCTCCGCATTGAATCCTCACGGTTCTCTTCACTTGCTTCTTGGGTTTTGGCACCTCGCACCGGCGAAGCTCCTCCATCACCGGGGTTGGAGAGGGGAGGCGTACTTCTTCTTCCATGGTCGCCTTCACCTCCTCCTTGCCTTTGGTGTTGCTCGAGGATGCCATGGGTGCTTGGGTGCTTTCGTGGAGGTTGGAAACTGCAATTGAGATGCAAACGTCGAGCTCCCCAGACATCCTTAAATATCCCTGGAAATATTCAGCCAAAACCCTCCCTTACTTATTTTTGTCGCCCCCAAAAAGGGAAGACAGGAAAAGGAAATGCACCGAACCGTGTCCCAGAGAAAAACGAGTGAAAATGGGCGAAAGGGGATGGTGGGCCGGTCGGCATGGGCCGACTGGCCTACCCCCTGTTTTGGGCCCCCGCGGCCCAACTTTCGCGACCCTCGGTGTTTCGTGAATACTAGCCTAGGTGGTGGTAGGGTCCAACTAAAAATTATGAAAAGGACTCGAAATAAATACAAAAACTAAAAACAAAAACATATTTACAGAAAATGTACCTCGTTTTACGTCTTAGGCTTGACGCTCGGGCTCGTCCTCCATGTGATATATATCAATGTAGTCAATGGGCACGATGTCTTGTTCAAGAAAAACCTTTAACCGTTGACCATTAGCCACATATTGATCTCCTTTCACGTCCATGATTGTGACTGCTCCACTTGGCGAGACCGAGTGAACGATGTACGGTCCATCCCATTTGCTCTTCAACTTTCCTTTCCCGAATATTTTGAACCTTGAATTATAGAGGAGAACCTTGTCACCTTCTTTGAATTCCTTTGCTCGAAGCCTTTTATCATACCACCTCTTCATTCTTTCCTTGTAGATGGTTGCACTCTCATAAGCTTTGAGCCTCATCTCTTCTAATTGACTTATTTGAATTTTCCATTTGATTCCCGTGGCATCAAAGTCAAGATTCATCTCTTTGATTGCCCAATACGCTTTATGTTCCAACTCCAAAGGTAGATGACATGATTTTCCATAGACAAATTGATATGGTGTCATACCTATGGGTGTCTTGTATGCCGTTCGATACGCCCACAATGCTCCAACCAATTTCTTTGACCAATCTTTACCTCCCGTTTCAACGGTCTTGTTAAGAATGCTCTTGAGCTGCCTATTTGAAGTTTCTGCTTGACCATTGGTTTGTGGGTGGTAAGCCGTGGCCACTCTATGCTCAATTCCCAACTTGGACAAGCATTTTCTGAAGCTATTTCCCGTGAAGTGTGTTCCTCCATCACTTATCAATACTCGCGGGACTCCATAGAGTGGGAATATAGTATTTTTGATCATGGATATGGATTCTTCCGTTGAAGCTCTTCGACAAGGGATAGCCTCCACCCATTTGGATACATAATCAACCATAACCAAAATATGCTCATATCCATTTGAACTAGTGAAAGGTCCCATGAAGTCAATCCCTCATATGTCGAATAGATCAATTTGCAAGTTGTAATTCAAGGGCATAGCATTTCTTTGATTTATATTCCCCGTTCTTTGACATTCCGGACAAGAGGCAACATACCTTTTCGAATCTTCATGCATTTCCGGCCAATAAAATCCACTAGCCCATACCTTTGCTTGTGTCCTAAAATGTCCATAGTGTCCTCCATATTCGCCTAAGTGACACTTCCTCAATATTTTGCCTCTTTCATCTCTTGGTATACACCTTCGTAAGACTCCATCCGCTCCAAGTCTAAAGAGGTAAGGTGCATCCCAATAATATTTTCGGCTCTCGGTGATCACTCTCCTTTGAGCGTTCCTATCCAAATGATCAACTGGCATTTTTCGTATGGCTCGAATAATGTTGATCATCCAAGTATCTTTGTCAAGGATGTGATAGAGATGATCATCTCTCATCTTATCTTCAATAGACTCTTTATCATCCTCACAATTCATCCTTGATAAATGGTCGGCCACAACATTTTCCACCCCCTTTTTGTCTCGAATTTCCACATCAAATTCTTGCAAGAGAAGGATCCATCGAATCAACCTTGGTTTGGCATCTTTTTTAGACAAGAGATACTTCATCGCCGCATGATCGGTGTAGACAATCACCTTAGAATTCACAATATAAGATCTGAATTTTTCAAAGGCAAACACTACGGCGAGCAATTCCTTCTCCGTTGTTACATAATTTAATTGAGCTCCATTGAGGGTTTTGCTAGAATAGTAAATAGCGTGTACCTTGCCTTCTTCTCTTTGTCCCAACACCGCTCCAACGGCATAGTCACTAGCGTCACACATTATCTCAAAAGGTTGATTCCAATCGGGCGGTTGAATGACGGGTGCGGTTACGAGAGCTCTCTTCAATGTCCGGAATGCCGCTAAGCACTTCTCATTGAAATTGAATGGCACATCTTTTTGGAGAAGATTAGTCAAATGCTTGGTAATTTTTGAGAAATCCTTGATGAATCTTCTATAGAATCCCGCATGGCGTAAGAAACTCCTCAAAGATTTGACATCTGTTGGGGGTGGAAGCTTTTCAACCGTTTCAACCTTAGCTTTGTCCACCTCAATCCCTCTCTCGGATATCACATGTCCCAACACTATACCTTGTTTCACCATAAAGTGTCACTTCTCCCAATTTAGCACCAAATCAACATCCGAACATTTAGTGAGAACTTTATCCAAGTTCACCAAGCAATTCGCAAAAGATTTACATAAACGGAGAAATCATCCATAAATACCTCAACAATTTCCTCGATGAACTCCGATAATACCGCCATCATACATCGTTGAAAAGAGGCTGGAGCATTGCATAAACCGAAAGGCATTCTTCTATACGCAAATGTTCCATAAGGGCAAGTGAATGTTGTCTTATGTTGATCATCCGGGTGAATAGGTATTTGCATGAACCCTGAGTACCCATCGAGAAAGCAAAAATATGCATGATTTGCTAACCTCTCAAGCATCTCGTTGATGAACGGTAGGGGGAAGTGATCCTTCTTTGTTGCTTTATTCAATTTCCAATAGTCAATACACATCCTCCATCCGGTCACGGTTCTTTGCAGTATCAATTCATTCTTCTCATTTTTCACCATGGTCAAACCTCCTTTCTTAGGCACACAATGTACGGGGCTCACCCATTCGCTATGCGGCACCGGGTAGATGATTTCGACGTCCAACAACTTGATAACCTCCTTCTTCACCACCTCTCGCATGGCATGGGTTAACCTCCTTTGATGGTCCACTACGGGCTTGCATTGATCCTCCATAGGTATGCGGTGAGTGCAAAATGCTGGCTGAGTCCTTTGATGTCATTAATCGAATATCCCATCACTTTCTTGTGCTTTTTCCATAAATTCAGCAACATATCATTCTCCTCGGGACTCAATTCATCACTCACAATCACGGGATAAGTCTTGTCCGGGCCAAAAAATTCATATTTCAATCCCTTGGGCAATGGCTTAAGATCTACCTCCGGTGGTTGTGGTTCCTCATGTACAATTTCTCCAAGATCTTCAAATTTATCCTCCTCTAAGCTTCCGTCTTGCGATTCTAGCCCTTTGGTTGCTTCCACTAACTCTTCATCTAGCTCATCATTAGATTGATTCTCCATAGCTCTTTGTAGCGGATCCCTGAAAGTTTCAACAAAATGAAGGCTCCCTACCTCTTCGTCATCAAGAGGTAGGGGTGAGGCAATTCTAGAAGCGGGAAGGAAATTATATGTGTGATTATCTCCATCAAGATTAATAGTTACTTTTCCTTTTTCGACATCTAAAACAGCATTAACCAACTTGAGAAAAGGTCTACCAAGAATTACATGATCATTCTTATCATAGTAGACATCAACAATGAAGAAATCGGTTGGAATGCATTTTTCGGGAATTAAAACTTCTAGGTCACTAGCAATTCCTAGAGGTTTAACAATTCTACCATCTCCCATAATTAATTCAGTAGAGGTTGGAACTAGGTCAATGGTGTGATCATAAATTGCATCAAAAATCTTAGAAGACAAGACACTTGTGCTCCAATGTCGCATAACGCCTTGCAATTGATGTTGTTGACCTTGCAATCTATACGCGACGATGTCTTCTCTTATTCATCGGATCCTATGGCAAAAATTTCAGCGAGGCGGGCAAATGGTGACGCCTCGGGCTTGATTCCCATAATTCTTTTAGCTTTGGCCACATGGTCCGGATCAACTTCTTCTTGGCTAAAGAGTTTTTGAAGGACCTCCCCGGTTGTCTCTATGTTGTATGAATGTTCCACTTGTCTTTCCGGCAGGAAGTCTATCTCCAAAGCTTTTGCCACCCCTTTTTGATTAGGGAACGGTCTCCTCTTGTCAAAGATTTCTCCAAAATCAAGTGGGATCCAATCCATTTGCTCAAACTCCCTTAGTGGCTTCGCGCTTGACATAGTTCTTTCATATGCTTTGCTTGTCTCGGCGTGATCACTCTCCGGGATAGTTCTAGTTTCCTCATGTTTGGCTTCTTCAATCTTTTCAAGGATTGATTCCTCTTTCTTCTCTTCCGGAGCCGTATTTCTGAAAATTACAGCAAGGGGTGCCACACTTGTGTCGCATTCCGGCTTTCCCGAAAGTCGTATTTCCCAATCTCTTCGCATGGCTGCCGCTTTACTTATTTTTTGTAGAAGTTTGGCAGCTTCCGTGAGTGTTTTCTCCATGAGATCCCCTCCTGCACACATTTGAACGTATTCCATGCAACTAGGGGTTAGGGAAAAAAAGAATGTATGCAATAGTACGTCACCCGGGAATCCGAGTCTTGGTCCTTGTTCAACTAGTTCATTGAATCGATTCCACGCTTGATCAATCCCCTCTTCTTCTCCTTGCTTGAAAGTCATCACTTGCATCCTTATATGTTGAACCTTGGTTATAGGGAAGAACTTGGCACAAAATTTCTTTACCAATTGATCCCAATTTCCCTCGGCTTCGAATGACGCAAATGAATACCACTTTGTTGCTTCATCGGCAAGTGAGTAGGGAAGAAGATTCCATTTAAACCAAGTGTCGGGAACTCCCTCTTGTCGCACCGTATTGCACAATGTCGTGAAGCGCTGGATATGTCTATATGGATTGTCTGTCTCTATCCCTCGGAATGGATTAGTTGCTGCCATCTTGATGATTTGAACTCTAATTTCGTACCTTGTCGCCTCGAGAATCGAATCCGACTCTTGTACCTTGATGTCCTCACATCGAGGGCTAGCATAGTCTCTTAGCGATTTTTCCGGTTCCTCCAAAGGATTTCCAACGAGCGCCATCTAGACAATCAAAAACAAAAACAAAAGAGTGTGTTTTTTTAGAACACAAAGGTTAAATATTAGTAATCAACAAAATTAATGAGAGATTAAACGAAGTAAACTGGCTTGCTCCCCGGCAACGCCACCAGAAAAAGGGGCTTGTTGACGGTTCAAAACCGCGTTCAACTTCACCGCAAGTCCACGGAGTGACTTGGTGCCTTTTTCACCAAGGGAGGGGACCCCCTAGGTTCTTGTCAATCCACGGAGCAAGGGAATTACTTGCGTTTAACCTAACACTAACTTAGTTGATTAAGGACTTTATGATGTAAAGATTAATCTATAAAGTAAAGACATACTAACCCTAGATTATGTTAAAGAGAAAGACAAAGGTGATCACGAGTATGAAAGGCGTATGCCCATGGAGTCTAGGTACTTGAGATGCAATCACCCTAAAACATGGTAAACTCCGATCCAATCTATCTAAGGGTGTGAACAAAGAGTTAAGCGTTTCCCTTCCCTCGTACTTGTCACTACGCGAAGGTAATCGTCTCTAACCCTAATGAACACGGTATGTTGACGTGATCTACGAGAGCAACCCCAATGGCAATGGTAGCTAACCTTAAACATTAAGCATCATCAACATGAAGATATGATAGACAAAGATCCAAATAAAGAGAGTGGGTGACTACATGTCAAGATCCATTACAACTCCATAGACAAACGATTACGTTACCCCATCAAGATGCTAGGCATGGCACCGTTGAACATGGTGGATGCCTCCGATGGAGTCCGTCTCTCGGTGTCCTTCAACTCCAGCGGCGCCGTGGCAAGGTCTCGGCGTCCTCCTTCCTCGTGGTGGCCTCCGTTGACCTAGGTGATGATCCTCCTCGATCTTCACCCTCTCGATCAACCCTCTTCCTTGTGTTTGATCTCCCGAGGCTTCTCTGGTCGTCTTTCGCGAATGGCTCCTCTCCCCAAACAATTAGGGTTCCGCGAATATATCACCGAAGAAAGGCGGTGGCGAACCGAGGCAGAGAGGGGGTGGGCCGGCCGGCCTGGCCCACTTTTGGCCCAGTTCGCCTCCGTCTTTTGCCACGTGTTGTTTCTTGCACTTTGGGGTTTTTCCTCCTTCAGATATGGGCTTTGGACATCATTATCTCCGCGACCAAGTCAAGGGGTGAATATGCATGATCTTCCGGTCTTTTCATCTGGGTCCTCGGAGATTCTTCTTCGAAGCTCATTGGTCCTTGCCACCTTTGGAATCAAGTTCACACACGGTCGGAGCCTCTTGATCATCATGTAAATCATCCTCCGAACCAAATGTATTTCTTCTCATTTAGTGCATAAATTCCTGCGTAAACATTATACTCCAAAACACACATCCAACGATGAACTTGTTATATCATTAGTATGCCTAGTGGCGGGTTAGTTCCAAAATGAAATCTAAACTATAACATAACAAGTGTTCTTGGTTGACGGAAATCGACCACCAACATCTGGCCAGAGGGAAGCCGCAATCTGAAACGAGGAAAGGGCACGAGAAAATCATACCATGGAACGGTAAGATTACAGTTTCTGTTAGAGCCCATCCATGGGACAGAGGAAAAATCTCCGTAGCCACATACTCCTCCATGATATTCCGTCCACCACACAGGCAACAGGCAAGAGAAAACTTATCTTCACTTTTTCTAAAGTCTGTATCCTTGGAATAAGGAGGACTATAGATAACATTGAGAGGCCCGATGTTGCAAGAAAAGACACATTTAGGAAGACTAGAATCTAAAGCTTTGACAACTGACATATCAACATAGAACCAGTACTTCAGCCAATCATCTTCCCACTTGTTTAACATTGAGAAAGCGCAATTCGGCAATCTTTTTTCGTCTTGCGCCGAGTCTTGAAAGTACAGCAACCATATTGAGCGTCAAAACTCTCACTGCCAATCTTGACAACCTTCTTCTGGTGATGAAGTTCAAATAATCTAACGAAGGAGTGAGAGTTGATGATTCCACCAAAAGTCTTCTCAATCCAAAAATACTTCGAAAGGGCGACGATAGAGTTTGGGGTAAGCTGATGAAGTTTAACCCCATAGCGATCAAGAATAACCGGCAGATTGCTGTCATAGGGAAATCTGAGCCTCGCAGTGAAAAAAGCTTTGAAGACAACAATTTCGTTAGAGCGAGGTGCCAGAGTCTCTTCCCCTTCAGGTTCTTTCCCTGCTCCGCTAGGAAAGTATCCTTGGTCTTCATAGAACTTGATCAGATTCTTCAAAACCAAAGAGGAACCGAAGACCGTTGTTGAAGGAAAATTCCCCGTCTCGACCAAGTCATCAAGGCTAGCATCCACACTAGACAGATTTTCACTATCGCTGTCTGACTCTTGGGCATCCTTAATTTCCTCCTCCTCCTCTTGAATTTCAAAATCACCAGAGCCGGAGATATCCGGGTTTTCCAAAAGTTGCAGGCGTCAGCTGCTAGCTCTTTGTCACTCTTTAAACTCATAGTTTGCTTGGTACGAGCAATTTCAATCTGTAAAGATGAGAACAAGGAGAGAAATTTTCTATAAAAAGAAAGTTTTAGTAAAAGACGAAGGAAAGCTATCTACAGAAAGAATGCAAAATCAAAGGATCGTTACCTTCGCAGGGTCTCTTCTTCACAGCAAGGAAAGAAAGCTTCAGAAGCAGGTAAGGAGCAAAAAATTCTTCGAAAGCGAACGGTGAAAAAATATCACCGCACCCCCTTTATATAGGCGCCCAGGAGGCGGGAGCAGGGACTCCTCGATTTTCGCAAGAAGAACAAAAGCCTTTCAATCCCTTCGTGACACGTGTCCCCTCCAACGATCAAGGGTGACATTTTTTCGAACGATTTTCTTTTTTATGCGGAATCTGATCGTCGAAGACGACCCGTTTCCACGAGGGGCTACTGTTGGGGAATCGATCTTTTAAAAGTCACCCTTGAGTCCTCGGAGGAAACCTTGTTTTTCTACAAAACAGGTTTTCTTGCGGAAAGGAGGCAGAGGTGTTTTGATAAAAACCAGTTTGATAAGAAAATGGGAAAGCTGCTCACCAAGCGAAGATCGTGAAATATTCTCTTCTTACAGTTGTTGAGTTTTAAAAAACTTCGGTTCTTGTGAAAATGTGTTTTTCACTTTTTCTTGGTAAACAAAAAAGGACATCATTTTATCTAATAAAGGTTTATTGGAAAGTAGGAAAAAGAGTCTTTTAACCCATGCTTGCAGGAAGCGAAGTTGGTAAAAAGAATGGAATCAACAAGACAGGACTTGGAAACCAAGAATTTGATCAAAGAGTACATCGAAGTTAAAGGTTTTACAAGAATACGCAGATTCAACCAAAGATGACGTTGGCATGGGTAATGCTGATGTCTGTTCGGGCGAAGATGCAAGGAAGGAAGAGGAAGAAATCTTGATTCAAAGGAAAAGTTTTGATGTTGAATCAGTCAATGGCGTGATCAAGAAGATAGAAGGAAATGTGAGAAGCTTGACTACGGAAGAAGTAGGAAGCTGGTTTACGTAAGGGCACATTTGTAATAAAAACTAGAGTTGCGTGATTACCGCAGACGAAATGTAGCCCAAATATTCTTCATATATGCTTTGTAATCAGGGGTATAATCGGAATGTAAAAGTGACCTCTGGGCACTATAATAGGAGCCCCCATGCCTCCGTGTAAAGGGATCAGCTTTTTCAGAAACAAAGAGAGACCTTTTGCAGAACCTTTTCACTTTGTTGTCGGGTTACTTTTCAAATACCCAACACATAGGTCTTATCCGATGATCGTATCGGCTTTCTTTAGTTTTAAGAATGAGAGGTATATTCCCCAAAAGTGCTTCCAGGAAGAATTAATCACTAGTGCTTGTTGACAAACTTCTGCTTGAAATGATTTTCCTTCTTGATGATGCTAGGAAGCTTGTAGCCTCTGTCTGCAACTTTGAGAGAAAACCAATCTTGATGTATGCCCTATTGTTTGTGGACATCTTGAAGAGGATTTCCAAATAATTTTAATGTATGGGAGCCAACCTCATTTTGGGAAACGCATCTCTGAATCAATGTCAGTCTTTGAAGGCCGAGTCATTCATGGGACGTCTGTTTCCTCCTTGACCGGATCTGGTGCTTCTGTTTCCATTTTTCTAGTTCCTCTTCATCCTTATCTCTTCCTGGTGTTTGGGCTATAAATAGACCCATCATCTGCCGATGAGAAACATATCTCCCCAGCCATGGCTCAAAATATAGTCTTGATAGGTCACAAGCTTTTGCTCTTTGCTTTTCTTTCTTTCTCCTGATTTCTCGATGGCTAGAAGAATTCTTGTGATATAGTATAGGGCATGCTTCTCTCCCTAGCTTCATTTTGTGAAGCCAGGAGGTCCAGCAGTTAGAAGAACCCTTGTGACGCGTCTTGGGTGGATCAGCTGGTGGAGGAGAGTAGGCATAATGCCCCCCTAGCATTAGCAAGAAGAACAAGCATATGTCTTGTTTGCCGGTGAGTTGTGAGGGAAGCTCACAGAATCTTCCTGATATCTCGTCAAATTTGCGATTCCTTTTGCTTTTTAGTATTCGCCTTCGTTGTATTTTTCCTTAACTCTGGCAATGAACAATACCATCGTTTGTCTAGTGATGATGAACACAATCGGCTATTATGTATTTTTCCGATTTGTTATCATGTATTCCTTCAGATTGTAACACCATCACGTAGAATGGATTTTCCATATATATATATATATATATATATATATATTCAGCACACAGTGTGTTGAATAATATTTAACACCCGGCGGAGCGCAATTGATTTTTACCGATATTTACTCCTACGTGTGTATTAATTGGGTTGGGGTGAGCGACTCCACCTGCATGTCCGAATGCATGCATGCATGCTGATATCCAATTTTTTGACGGATTTCTCGCTTGTAATCAACACATGCATTGGCATCAGACGCTCGTCCGCACTTTCATCGGCTTTGCCGGTTTTCTTCAACCTGAGCGCGGCCGGCTGCAGACTGTCACTGTTCTTCTACGCACGCTGCTTCGCCTCGGCCTCTACTCCCAGCGCCATGGCCCACAGGTACGGTGATGGGTCATCAGATTACCGCGTTTCGACACCATCCATCTACCCACCAACTCGGCCTTCCAGACTCTGGCAGCCGTCGCTGAACACCCTCGTCAAGGCCCTGGACAACGGAGGTTGATGCATAAATCTTCAGGTGGAAAGCAGGTAACACGTTGCTTTTATTGCATTCTAGATGGAATTCGATGGTCACAAGTTTGCATCACTAGTTTTTCTACATATAGGTTGTATATACGGGCAGATCTACCACGGATGCATGATGTTGTGCTCGTGCCCGGCCGTGGCGCTGCCTGCAGCCTACGCTTTGCAAATCCGGCAAAAGCAAGCGAGGCTGCAGTGTGGTCATGGTGGAGAACACAACAAAGTTAGCTAACTGGTGTCACAGAGTCCTGGTGGAGCGCTGGTGCGGGAGGGCGTATTCAAGTTCGATTATGTGTATTCAAGCTGCTTGTTACGGTTGTGTTCTTATTATTAATATTACTTTCTTTCAAAAAAGTGAGTAATTATCTTACCTAGTATTTCTAGGAATAATATTTCATAGACCAAAGGAGTAACCTGGTACATCAAGTAGTAATTTTCACAAGGAAAAATGTTTTTAGAGACTAAGTAGTAATCTTGTAGAAGGAATAATTTTCAATAGTTGGGGTTATATATACAAATGGAGCTATGTACCACATGCACAACATATACTCTACAAAAGAGAATTGACCACAGATAATTAGTGCACAACAAAATGACTCCTTGCATGGACTTTTTACGGCTACAAGATGAAAAATGATGATGATCTTTACAGTTTGGATATGTCGCTAGCCAGAGGCAGGCTCCGCTGTTTTAAAAATGCATCTGCATAGCGTAACAGGAGCGTAGGATGGCATCTATGTGCACCTTATCACGGCCTCGGGTCTCCGCTGGAGGAATAATCAGAGTGGAATAAACCAATTAAATGTAATACATGATGAAGGAGCGGCAGGGAATGATTTTTACTACTCATGGATAAAAGGGGAGTAATTAATTCGTCGGAGCTCCGACCATGGTGCCACACGTGGGTGGCCCTCGACGACCATCGATATTACCGCCACCCAAATCCAATCTATGGCCAGGTGGTACATTTGGTCAAACCAACATTAGAATGGATGCATCATGATGGTGGGATTTGATTTTAACTACTAGAACATGAAAATGAGTAATTGTGTGATTACTACGACCGGAGTTCCGGTTGGCTGGGCGGCGCGCGTGTTGAAAATGATTAAAAAAAGGTTGATTACATCCAATCAGTACGCTCTATTTTTACTACTAGGGAGCAAATGGTTGTAATTCTAAGAGCAAGATGATCTGTGTAATTCTCATTTATGTATTATTAACTCATCATGCTCATAACCATAGGACTTGAGTGTCGCACGCGCCTGCATGCACTCTATATTCTTTCCATGCATGCTCGTTGGTCCCTAAAGTCTCTCTGCCTTAAACCTCTCCATCCCTGCACACACGCAAATGCAAGTGTTAACTGCTCCTAAAATCTCTCATACGAAATAGATCAATGCATGCAAGCAAGTCAGCAAGGTTGCACTATGGAGGAAAAAACGAGTAGGAAAAGCATCTAGATCTCATTCTACTACTGCGATAATAAAATCAGTAATTTCACCCGTACACAACCTCGACCGAACTCCGGCAGTGGCCGGCAACGGGCACTGCATGTGGTGGAAAACCGCATATACATCTCATTTTTTCTACTCATGATCGAAAAAGAGTAATTATGTGTTTACCATGGCTCGTCAGAGCTCCGGCCATGGCGCTGCTTGCGTGTCACATGGGATTTATCTCAAAACAACAAAAATGGATGCGGAAAACCAATTAAGATCCAATTTTACTACTCATAAACGAAAAGAAGTAATTACTTTTTTAGTGGGTTATTTACCTCACCGGAGCTCCGACGTGCCTGGTAGTGGGTGCTGAATATTATTCTGCACACAGTGTGCAGAATAGTTCGACCCTATATATATATAGAGAGAGAGAGTTTTCTAAGGGTGACTTTTACATGGGTCATATCCGAAATAAGAAACTAAAAAAATACAATCGACTAAATAGATTGGCTTTACACTTTTTGAGCTAAAGGCGTTACACAAAATATCGGCTATCTAATTTTTTACTCTAGAGGCGATTCATTAACATCGGCTTACAAAATCGGCGTTGATTTCAACGAGACATATTCTCCAGTCATGAGTGTAATAACTTTCTGATACTTTATATCATTGGCAGTACAAAATCGTCTATCTATGCAGTTGATGGACGTAGTGACTGCATATCTTTATGGGCCACTGGATTCTGATATCTACATGAAGGTTCCAGATGGAATCGATATACCGAATCCCAAGGCAAATCACAACATGTATTGTGTCTCACTTTATGGCTTAAAACAATCCGGCAGAATGTGGTACAACTGATTAAGTGAATTTCTTCTGATGAAGGGATACACTAAAAATGATGATTGCCCGTGCGTCTTCATTAAGAAATCCTCCAAGGGATTTTGCATTATCTCAATCTATGTTGATGATTTTAATATCATTGTCAATGAGGAGGATATTAATGAAGCACGTCATCATTTGAAGACGGAGTTTGAGATGAAGGATTTGGATCAAACCAAATTTTGTTTGGGTCTACAACTTGAGCATTTACCTTCTGGAATCCTTGTGCACCAAAGTGCCTATACCCAAAAGATATTGGACAAATTCAATATGGATAAGTCATATCCATCTAAGACTCCCATGGTGGTCAGATCTCTAGATGTAGAGAAAGATCCATTTAGACCAAGGGAAGATGGAGAAGAGATATTGGGGAGTGAGTTCCCATATATCAGTGTTGTTGGTGCGCTTATGTAATAGTACCCAACCGGATATTGTTTTTGCAGTAAATCTGTTAGCAAGGTACAACGCTGCTCCAACCAAACGTCATTGGGTTGGAGTTGAGAATGTGTTTCGATATCTCAATGGCACAAAAGAGCTTGGCCTCTTCTTTAAGAGGAATGTTGATCAGACTTTGATAGGGTATGTTGATGTTGCCTACTTATCTGATCCCCATGATGCCAAATCACAAATGGGATTCGTTTTCATGCATGGTGGGACTGCTATTTCATGAAAGTCTTCCAAACAGACTATGGTAGCTACATCCACCAACCATTCTAAAATAATTGCATTATTTGAAGCGTCACGTGAGTGTGTATGGCTTCACAGAATGGTACACCACATACTTACATCTTGTGGTATTGGTTCAATGGAATCACCAATCATTATCTATGAAGATAATGCTGCTTGTGTTTGTTCAGATGGAAACAGGTTATGTTAAGACATCTTAACAAACATATGGCTCCCAAATTGTTTTTCCCCATGACCTTCAGAAAAATGGGGATATAAACATCTTGCAGATAAAATCTTGTGATAATCTTGCTGATTTATTCACAAAGTCTTTACCATACCCTTCATTCCATAAGAATGTTATGGGTATTGGTATGAGACAACTTAAAGACTTGCAAGAATCAGGGGTATCTCTCCATGACAAATGACCTGTTATGCCATCATATTACACTCTTTTCTTTGTATGTGTTTTCTCATTTGGGTTTCTCATCCAAAGTTTTTAACGAGGTAATATCGACACAGGCTTAACTATATATCATGATTATTCTCCTTATTTTTTCCCATTTGGTTTTTGAGGAGTTTTACTTGATATACCTATCTATATTTCTAAGGTTTCTATACATATATCTTGAAGAAATAAACTGAAGGATGATCAAAGCTGGATTCGATCAAGGGGGAGTATTACAAAATAAGAGATCAATGTGATCTCATCCATCCATCCCAGGATGACGGTTCTGGGAACCGACATCACCGTTGGCGTACGGACGCGGTGGTTGCCACGACACCCGTACGCCACACACCCCTTCTATGTATATATGTACATGATTGAATCAATGAAAGACTACTGGATCAATTTCCCCTCATCCTCTCATGGCCCTCATCCATGCATCACCACCGTAGTCATCCCCTCTCGGGCCGGATAAAGGTCGCCTCCAGTTAGGTGAGCCCCCCCCGGCCAAGCTCAAGCACCCATTGCCCCTCGTCCTCCTCCTCCTCGGAACTATAAATAGCACCCGAGGTCCTTTGCCTCTTCGCCCCTCCCTCTTCACTCCACAGCCTCGCTGGAATAGGATCGTGCTCCTCCACCCGCCCAGTGCCTCATCTCCAAAGGTAGGGACGGATCGAAGTCGAGATGTCGCGTGATTGGCAGCCAAGCTCTACCCCAAGTGTCGAGCCTCGCCGTAGTTTACCTCCATTGCTGCTAACCCCTACCTCCCTCCTCCTTGCCGTCAGCCACTTCCACCCACCTCGGACCACCATGCCACACGAGAAGTCCCCATGTAGCCCCGTTATACTACCAAAATTTCCCCAGCCCTTCTATCCCTATGTCTCCGATCCTCATCCAGTCTCTCCGCCACATGGCCGTGATGCTGCTGGAATTCCAGCAAGCCGCCGGCATGCTTTCAGGCAGCCGTGACGCTGCCCTAGCACCATAGAAATTCCCAAAAAAATCATCATAAACATTAGAGCCAATTCTAAACCTGTCCATGCTTTGCTTGCTCAAATCTCACCCTTCTAGCTCCTAGAATAAATTCTCAATCCATCTTCCTTGGATCTGGATCCATATTTTCTGTGACCCCGGCCCTATAATAAGAAAACTCATCCCATTCGACCCCAAAACCCTATAGGAAACTACCCAAGTTCTAGTACCCCTACTGACTTATATTTACGTATAGCCCTGCTTACAAATGCCTGTTGAGCACAAGAAAGAGCTACACAATTCACACTACGATTTACATGCACTAATTCAAAGGATTGTAGGTGGCTACTCAGCTCCCTAATGTCCTCTAAGATCATACCAATCTCCGACCTGGAGTTTCTATTCACCCATAGATTGGCCAACTCCTTCGAGTCCACCTCGATGATCACATTATGGCGCCTGCTATGACCTTGAAGGAGAAGCAGACATCACCGCATGCTTCTGCCTCTGCCACAAGCACTGAAGCTACCGCAGGGAGCCACCTAGCAGCTGCCACATAGAAGTCACCTTCTGCTCCCCTGATGACTACACCGTCACCCCTTGGTGGCTTGATGAGCTAACAAAAGCACCATATCTGTGTTTACTTTGATTGTACCTGCAGAAGGGGGATAATTAATTGTGCAGTAAGGGCATGGCTGAAAAATAATGCGTATTAGCTTGTGCCTTGTGCATTGTGCACAACATGTAATACACGCAGTTTCTGTGCTAGCTAGTTTGTCATCACTGAGACACTTACTTCTAACGAGATGCTATATTATACTCTCTCCATATCAAAATATTTGTCGCTATTGACTTTTTCTCGCAACTTTGATCATTTGTCTTATTCAAAAAAAATTATTGCAAACATGTAAAAGGGTCAGTCAAGCTTAAAATACTAACAATAATAAAGCATGTAGCAAACAAAATAAATGGTACTTGCATAAATTTTTGAATAAGACGAATGGTTAAAGTTGTAGAAAAAAAGTCAACAGCGACAAGTATTTCGATACGGAGGAAGTATTATATGAGCTCTCTAGCCCTAATAATGAGAGAAGACACGTACAGTCCCTCACAAGAAATTAATTTGGTTTTTCCAGTCCAGGAAAGATGCATGCATGGTTACCAGGGAATGGCAAAAACAGGATGTCCGGAATTCTGCACACAAGTCTCTCGTCAAGTAATGCTTTATCATGCATGCCCTCCCATGTTTGGTCACAAACAAATTAAACTACACATCACACAAGTAGATAGGTATAGCGATATGTTACAGTTTTACACAGGCAGTCAAGGACAGGATCTGAGCCATTATTACACATACACCCATAACAGTCGTAACAGGCATAAATATAGACACAAATTAAACAGGCACATCATGCATAATGAGAGTCTGGACTCTGGAGACACGAGTCATTCACATGCAATTGCCGGATCAAGAAGAAACCATCATGGTGGAACCACCATTCACAGGTTGGTTATTCGTCTCCGCTGACGACCCTGCTGCCAGCACAGGCCAGCTCCCATAACAATAGCCCCTTATCGGGGTCTTGGATGGACACATCCTGCATATTAACAAGCAAACACAGATGAACCAATTAAGTCAGCAGTCTGGCAGTGATGAGATTATAAGGTAACCCATCTGTTTATGAAATATTAGTGATGAATGAGATGTCCGAATTAGTAAGTCGAGACCAGAACAAAAACAAGAAGCATAGGATCGGAGTTAACCTGACTCGAAGGCCACCCGCGAAAATGGCGGTGGATGCCAGAGCAGCAGTAGCACCATCAACCTATATATAGTGGGTACATACATGTAGTTGTGCAATATGCACCATAGTTAGTCTTTCTGTGGATCCACTAGTGACCATATAGATATGAGTTCATCAGGTTTGTATTATGCAGACATTGATTTAATTAATTATGTTCTTGTTTGGAGAAAGCAACAAACGAATGGCAGAATTTTCTATCCATCAGTTTTAATCCATGCATGGAATGGTGTTAGATAGCTTGTAACAAATTAATTAGTAGTGACGGTAACAAATGACAATATCAGTTGCTACCATATGTTGATTTTGTATTTGGTGTCAACAATAGTATATGAGAGATGAGGGTAAAACAGAGCATATCAGTGCACAAAATCTGAGCACTAGATCATACGATATCGATATATGTACTATACTGAGTAAATTAAATAACTAGTCATTCAAATTCATATAAGTCCAAGATTGTTCCAGCAGTGTCATCAATTGATTGGAGTAATTCAGTGCAGAAAAACTTGACTGATGATATGGATGAACTTTTCAGACTACTATTACGTACCTCAGTAAACTCAATAAAAGCTATGTTTGTGGAGTGCTTGTCATTTTCCAAAAGCTTAATGCGGAAAACCTGTGATGCTATGAAATAAATTAAAGATGGCAAACAATTCATATAATATCCTCGAACATAAACACAGAAATATCACGACTTTATTTCAGAAAATTAACAAGTGGAGTAACAATTTGCTAGATGATCTTTTTTCTTGACCTTGCCAAAGTATGTCTCACAATAAGCTTTCAGATCACTACTTTGGACCTGTAAAACAAGGAAGTAAATATAACAGGTCAACGGAAAACCGCTGGCATAGTTATCCTGAGAACTATGAAAATTTAAGTTTTTTACATACAGTCTTGCTGATATTGGTGCAATAGATAGTCCTCGAGCATATCTCCCTCTCATCTTCAGACTGCATACACAAGAGTCAAACAATAAATATTAGTAGATTAGGCATTTTTACATCTTTATTAATTAGGGGATATAAGCTTGCCAAGAAAAAAATTTATTTGGCCTTATGCTAACCTGAGGAAGGAACTTAGGGTTAACAGGGCAGATTGCAGTCCTTGAAGGTAAAACTCTCAGAGTGCTTATTCCAATAACGAATCCATCAAAAAATAATGCAGCATATGCTTCCTCTGAAAAGGTTTGAAATATTGACTTTGGGTTTTTCTTTACTGATGACCAAAGATACTATTTGGGTCAGGAATTGGGAACTTACCCTCATGCTGAAACTCTACAAATCCATACCTGAGACCATTCGAGGGGTCTCCACAGATGCGGCAATCCACCACCTGTTGCAATACATGTACACAATGCAACACTGCATGGTGAGATATTCATGGCAACTATCAAATTCTTCAAATTAGAACTACTATGAGGAGGCATTAGGAAAAATAATACACCATACAAGAAAAATGCACTGAATAATACACCAAAGAATTTTAGCATTGAAATTTAATTAATCCTTCTGCTGGTGGTTATCTCGAGTACATGTTTAGTAAAAATATTTGGTCAGTTCAAGGTGGTTGCTTTATCATTTTTCTTAGAAATGGGAAATATATATTAATATTCCAACCTCTGTATTGATCGTACATATAGCTGTTCATCATTACAAGTACCAAGGTGCAAAAATCCGAAAACGCAAACAAAGAGATGAAAGTTTCCTCCAACATCTCAGAATCAAATGGTTGTAATGTATTACTAAAACAGCATCCATTTGAAGCAAAAATCTCCATCACTGCCATCTCAAGCACACGACACCTCCAGCTTATATTTGGTTGTTTTATCATGAGTTGCATTGTGCTCCCTATATACCTGATATTTTTACTAATTCCTATCAAATTTTTGTGCACTAGCTAGTCCAAACAGAATATGCATGCCCATAACTAGTGCCTATATCGTCTGTAGGTTCAAATGGAAAGAGGACAACCTTTTGGAGAGTCACTGTGATGCTAATTAAATGGAGCTTTAGCCCATGGAAGATTCTTGTACCAATATCGAATCGGATTGTATATATTTCAAATATGAAACTGTGGATCGATGTTTATGATATTCTTATGATATTCATAAATTAAATATCACAATGAGATCATGGAACTTTGCTAATAACCATACCATATTGTGGGATATATACTTCAGTAATTAACTCCTCTCTTAAAATATTATAAGGTACTCAGTGGCTTATTTGTATTGACACTAATATGCATCACAAAGAGGAACCTGACAGAATTTTTCTCGATGATCAATAAGCACATTGGAAAACCCTTCAAAGGACCTAATAAGAACTTATTGATGCATATATATAGACACTCTTACAAGTCAATGTTTTACGAGAACTGAATTTATTTATTTTTATTTAGGTTCTCTACATTTGTTTTAATTTTCTATTTACCTCCTATTATATCAGCATTACGAAGCTAGATGCAATAAAATTTGTGGACTAGCTTGCATATAATTAATATATGACCCATTTGGTATGAAATGTCTAGGGCGTGCACTACACTCCTTGCCTCTCCGTGTTCAACAAGTTCAAACCATGCATAACATCATGAAATTATACCAAGATGATTCTCTCCTTGTGCACTATATATCCCGACATACATACGATTGTCATCAATGACAAATTGTCATGTTGTATAATATATAGCTATGCTCTTTTCTGCATTATCATCCACTTTAGCCTTAGAAATTGGAATACTCATAAAAAATGTTCCTATGCAACAAGAATTCTTTGACAACATAATGCAGCTACAGCTAGCATAACATGGCATTTGCCAAAAGATGGTATATATATAGGGCAACACACATAAAAAGACGAGAAAAATTCATCTTTCAAATCACAAGTTATTTACTTTGCTGGGTGCACCAGCATACAGAATTATTCATATACACAGTATAAAATCAAGTTCCTTACTTTACAAAATTACATAGCAGCATAAAATGCTTTGCAAAGTAACCTTACTCTTAAGAAAACAAGCTAATTCCTTGGCAAAGTAACCATACACATCATGGCATCATTTTGACATATATATATTTGTCGCATAAAAAAATCTTGTTAACTGAAAACAAATATTCTCAGGAGAATTCTTTATCGATCCCATAATCCTAGATATACTTAACACGTCATTCTTTGGTATCTAGAAACCAAAAATGCAGCATGCTCTTCCATGCACTACTATTATTAAGGTGTCAAGCATTGTAAAATTCAGAAATGACAAACAAACCAATAGACTATATATATTAATTAGGTCGTTGGCTCACCGGACAAAAGCAAGAATGCATACAATCTAATAATTAAAATGCATCAAATCTGAAACAGCATATGGATGAAAAAAGACATACACTCCCACATGATTGGAATAGCTCAGCCAATACTTGCTCAGTAACCTGAAACAACAGATGAGAAAGACAAATATCATATTGATCTAAAGGTAACATAAGTAGCTACAACTTATGTATCTAGTTCTACCCAACTATTCATGAAACTTGCAAATATAGACTTACAGTGTGGTCAATATATTTGACAAAGATTGTTCTTTGCACAGCTTCTTGCCACCGATTCAGAAACCTTCGGGGCCTGTGAGCAGCCCTCTGCACGTAAAAATATATTTGATGATCACATCAGATAAAGAAGCATTCTTCCGTGACAGGCTGGGAAGACATATCTTGCTAGATTGGTATATTAATATCATTCTATGCAATAATATCAATATTCACATAAAAAGCGTTAACTAAACTACGCCCCAAAAAAAGAAACCGCCTCACGCCCCGTCTGCCGAGGGCGACTCCGCCGCCGCCGCCGATTGCGGCCCCTGTTCCCTCACCTCCGGCCTCGCGCCGGTGGTGACGAGGAGCGGGGGTCTGTCTCTTCAACAGATCTACTGTCTTCGTAGGGTCTTAGTCGAGTCCAACTAAATCTAGGGTTTGCTCGCTGCCAATGCTCGGTGGTGGAGTTAGGTTTTACCGGAGGAGCGTGGCTCCTCTGCGGCTTGGTTTTCTTGGCGGCACCGGCGATGCGGAAGCAACGGTGTTGCAGAGGAATAATTTCTCCTAGCTTCTTCTGTTCTCCGATGGCGATCTACTCTGACGTCAACGGAGAGGCTGGGGAGACCTGTCCAGGAGTTGAGGGCCGACGCATCGTCGTCTTCTTCAGGTGATGATGTTGTTGACCCTGTTAATCTCAAAGAAGATGATCTTTGGAGGAAATCTGATCATTGCTCGGGTTACCGGTGATGGAAACGAAGGATGTGTCGTGGGTACTGGAGTTGGCTGATGCACTTGGGAGGCAGCGTACTCGGCTGATTCGCCTAGCAGTAAGCCCTCCTCTGCGGCCTCCACTTTGTGGAGTTTGGCTCTGGTGCCCGGCGACGATTGGGAAGCGGCTTCGACGGCGGCGACGAACGGATCGCTGAAGGCTTCAAGGAAGATGAACATTAGTTTTGAACTTTTTTGTAATTTTCTTTTTCATTTGGGTCTTGTTTGTAAATGGACCGGTGTAATGCGCTAAGATCAATACATGTTCCTTCTCAAAAAAAATATTCACATAAAAAGCTAGCACTATATTCAGATCTGATTGGGACCATTAGACATGGGAAAAAAGAACTGAAACTATAAGACATAGGGAAACTAATATGTCCTCAGAAATTAAATGCAAATGTTTCAGGAGCTAGATATACCATCATAACACATATATAACAGCCTCCCTACCCTGTCAAACATTACCCCCCTAAAAAATGTGGTACACACCAAGAGCACGTGAATCGGCCTCAGTTAGCAAATTGACCTTTAATTTTTGATGTAGTTCCAATTTCATTTCTAGCATACTGAAAAAAGATCGATGCATTTATTAGTTAGGATTTATTTCTATTATATATGTACTCCCTCCGTCCCATAATAAGTGCAATCCTAACTTTTGAAAAAATCCCACAAAGAATGCAATTTTAGAAAATAGATTTAATTACCTTTCAAATTAAGCGGTCAGATCTGATTTGCATGGCAAAACTTACTGCATTTGGCAAACTAATAAGGGTATTAGAGTGTTTTCATTCCACCACTAACCTGTCCTAAAAAATTAAAATTGCACTTATTATGGGATGGAGGGAGTACATTAGTACATATGATGAGGTGCACATTTCTTGCCAATAAAATGGCCAACCCCTCCTAATTTGAGGCTTGTAGCCACTCTCTCCCACTGACTATGGACGATATGAACCTGGCATATGGAGAGAACTCACAAGACAATCGAAGAAGCTCAGAGAATATAAGGTGCTGCTGCTTCGATCCGTTGAACAAAAAAAAATGCTGAACAAAAGGAACTCTACACAGCAACCTGGGCTCTAACTAAGAAACTAGGACACACAAGATTATTGAAAGGGTGGGGCTTTCTGAAGTTGATAATTTCTTTTTGCAAAGAACAGAAAATAGTGTTGATGCTGCTAATTTGCTTAAATCGAGAAGAGGTCCTGGGGATAATCCATGAAATGCGAATGCGTCTGGTAGTGGGCATTTTTTAGAAAAAGAAAATGTTTCCGGCCTCTTCTACCGCACGTAGCCAAAAGTTTTACAGCATTCTCAGCTTAAAAGTTGATAAAAAAAGGAAAAGATGTACGTATAAAGAGAATAAATCAAAAGTAAAGTCTGTTGTTACTTCTCCATCCATTATTGATAAATTTATCCAAAGCGACAATCTATCCAAGTTTTGCCAGAGTATATATGCTTTGAAATGTGTTCGCGCTTTGAAAACATGGGATCAGGATCAGCCGGGTGTACACTGAAACACTGAATCCTGGGCTCTGTCATGTGTTGAACAGATCAGGTACGACCCTCTCGTCGATCTAGTCCTCCAATGAAATACGGAGCGATGAACACTTCCATCTCAGATTTTTAGAAGAGGAAGAGTGGAACCCAGCACAAAACAATATCATCCACAGCTAGAGAAACGATCAAATTAAATCAAGCAAAATGTATCATCAGAGGGTTGAAGCCAATTGCATCTTTCAAGAGAAACCCTAAAATCACTTTTCCACCATAGGAGAGAGCTGCATTCCCCTTGTGCCGCTGTGTGTGCACGCCAAGAGCACGAAAACCCCCCAATCTGATGCAACTGTGTGGTAGGAATAGGATGGATCGGAGGATCGATCGATCCGGAAAAAAGATAGGAAAGCTCGTGAAACACCGAGTGATGGTAACGTGTAGATCCACGCGGAGGAAATCCCCAAGCAAAGCAAGGAACGAACGAGAATGAAATGGCGACAAGTTAAAGAAGGTACGCAAACAGACATGCGTGAGCTGTGTGCATTTATTTGTCAGGGGCCGCGTGCTTGCTTACCGTCCCCGTTTGGAAGACGCCGGCCGGCGGCGGGGTCGCGTTACTGCCACCGTCAGCGTCGACGGCAGCCGCCGCCGCTGGCCCTATGTCGGCCTTCGTCAACACGAACTCCGGCGCGTCGACGGAGAGCGATTTCCTCACGGGGCTCGCGACGAACTCCGGCGCGTCGACGGATAGCGCCTTCCTCGAAGGGCTCGCGGGGAACTCCGGGGCGTCAACGGAGAGCGCCTTCCTGGCGGGGCTCGCGAGGAACTCCGGCGCGTCGACGGAGAGCGCCTTCGTCCTCGAGGGGCTAGCCGGGAACTCCGGGGCGTCGACGGAGAGCGCCTTGCTTGAGGGGCTCGCGTGGAACTCCGGCGCGTTGACGGAGAGCTCCTTCCCCACGGGGCTCCCGAGGCGCCGCCACGGGAGGAACTCCCTGGCGCTGGGGTTGAGCAGCACGTCCACAGCGCCGGCGGCGGCCCCCTGCTGCTCCTCCACCGCGGAAGCCACCTCCCTTCTCGCCGCCGTAACGATGCTCACCTCCGCCATGGATCCCGTACGCCGCGCGCTCGTGGATCGGGGGACTGCGATTGCGCGACGGCGATCTTCCGGCAGCGGATAGACAGATAGGAAGCAGGCAGGGCAATAAAACGGCCGGAGTGTTCTTTATAGCCTTTGGTCACTTGCCAAATAAAGGCCTGCAGTGGGTAGTGCGTCGGCGAATTTACACATTCGGTCGCCGAGACACTGACAGTGGGGTGGGAACAGAGATGGGACCGGATGTCAGTGGATAGGGTGCTGACCGATCGGTGTGAGAGATGAAAGACACTTGGACAGGAGTGACTGGCAACGGTCTTCCTGAACCGGGGGCATACGTTCACCCGGGGCCCAATGATCGGTGAATATTGCCCTGGCATGGTTTAATTGCCTTCCTAAGAATATGACGCTCCTGTGAGTATGGTATAAGCTGGGCATATCATTGAGTCCGTTACAGTGATGATTTGCAATCCTCGCTCTCCGGTCAAATGTGTATTTATGTAGAGTTTTTATTACTGCCTGTTTTCAAATATCTGTCATTTGGAATAAGATAATTAGTTCAAATGAACTCATTATTATCTTGTCCCAAGCATCATATATTGAAAAAAGAGAGGGAGTATTTTATATCCCTTCAAAGTGTGAGACTTGATGTAATCCAATGGTAGGACGGTCCAGTAGGACGCTACCCACCAGGGTTCAAATCCTGGTGCTCGCACCTTTTCCTTAATTTATTCCGGGATTTTCCGGCGTTATGCTTTAAGTGGTAAGCGACGTTCCCGTCGACGACGAGGCGCTAGTGGTGACTTCGGGAATCTCCAGATCTGTCGGTGCTCAGTCCTTCGGAGGTGCTCATAGGGATATGGTTTGCGTACATGTGTTCATAGGGGTGAGTGTGTGTGCATGTTGTGAGCGTCTGCGTTGTACTGTGTCATTCTCAAAAAAAAATTCATGTTTAAAACTTATGAGTCACAAGCAAATCCACTAACATAATTCGAGAACATAATCCACGCGCCGCGCTCCGCCGCGGGCCGCCGCAACACACCGCGGGCCCCGCGCGCGCGCCCGCGCGCCGCGTGCCACCGGCCGCCGCCTCCTGCGCGCCTCCCTGCAGGCAGAGAGATCGATATGAGAGAGGGAAAGAGAAGATGAGATAAGGAAGAAAGAGATGAGGATGAGAGGGATAGCCACGGGATGAGAGGATAAGAATAAAGAGGAGGTAGGTACGCGCGTGCATGTGACGGTGAGGCCGGTTGCAGATTTTTTTTGACGGAGAGACTTCACCGATCTAGACGTGGAACACATTAGTACCGGGTGGGAACTAGCCCCGGTACTAATGTTCCCACATTAATATCGGGGCTAGTTCCCACCCGGTACTAATGTGGCCAGACCACATTAGTACGGGGTGGGAACTAGCCCCGGTATTAATGTGGGCACATTAGTACCGAGGCTAGTTCCCACCCGGTACAAATGTGTCCTCACGAGGGCGTGCCGGGATGCTCCCTTCCCATCCATACATTAGTACCGGTTTATATGTACATTAGTACCGGGTGCTAAAAAAACCGGTACTAATGCCAAAAATGCTCTGGGATGAAAGCCTCTTTCCCTAGTAGTGCTCGCATTTAGGGCTTGTTTTCTTGCATATACCTAGCAAAGCTCTGCCTGGCTCAGGCAGCAACCTAAGGCACACGAGTTCGTTGAATTATTAGCGTGTGTGTTATTCGTCATTATTTGGTTTTGGCGGTAGGGGAACTTATTGGCCATTGCATGTGTTATCACTTATCCAATTCTTTTCATTTTCATCGTATCATATATGCCTCTTTCCCCTTCGTCCCTATATCTCGAAATTTCATTGTGTTTGCATAGATATGCAACATAAATAGGATGGTTCCCACTTCCTACTGCAGCCATCATTTTTTATTTAGAGGTAAATTAAAGAAATAGATACAAAAAACATTCTTACAATCCTAATCAACCATCTATTTGATACGGGATGGATATTTTCCTCGACAAATTGTGTTATCCACCAATGCACAATCGACTTCCAATATAGCTTGCTCTCATGTCCATTTTGCAGCAAGGAGAGCAATGCTTCTCTCCAAGCATAATCTCAACCTCCTTCATTGCTCTTGCATCAAAGATAGCACATCTATGATCCCTTATCCCAACTCCACCCCTACATCACGATTCTGATCTAAGTACATGCATGCTTCCATAGATATTCATTTTGATCCAATCTAGTTTTGGTGATTTCCACGGCACCTGTGCTTATTGTCGATCCTCTTATGACAACATTGTCCTTGCAAACTATAGTTATTTCACTTTGATATAATAGAGCACAATTACATTTTGCAAGTCATGGAACACATGGTTTCCTGTATAGATGGGTCACTTGGATTACAATGATTCTCTCAACTGGAACCACACATGTACTCCTCAATGGAGTCCCAGGAAAGCAATTTAAGTGCAAGAGAGGGGTTAGACAGGGCGACCCTGTATCACCGCTTTGTTTGTGTTGGCAGCTGAACTTCTACAATATGTCATTAACGACGCATGCACAAATGGTCAGCTCACAATTCCTATATCATAATAACCAGATAATCACTTTCTAATTATATACGCCAATGACACTCTTCTTCTTATGCAAGATGATGTTGCTCCTAAATAAGTTTGCTATTTCAACTGGCCTTAATGTGAACTTCAATAAATCTCTTATCATACCCATCAATGTCTTTGATAGTAAGATGGCATTTTGGCAGCAACATGGGATGCCAAGTTGCAACTGTGGCATTCACTTATTTGGGGTTACTCATGGGAACCACCAAACCAAAAAAGCAAGGCCTGACTCCAATAATGGATAGAATAGAGAGAAGATTGTTGACATATTCATCTTTACTCTCGTATTCTGGGAGGCTCCAAATGGTTAACTTTGTTCTTTCTCCATCAACTTATGCCATGTACACAATTAAATTACATCTCACTACAAGAATATCAATTTTCTATGACGAAAACACTCATGACGGGGCAAATGTTTGTCATATAATGTATCATTATATGACACTAAATTCGGAAGCGTCATAAATTCAGGACAGACAGAACTATTTATGATGATGGCCTTAATTTGTTTTGACATATAGGTAGCAAGGTTTGTCATAAAATGCAGGTCTGAGACATCCGACTGACGGTGCCTAATATATGACGATGTGTGTTGTTTTTATGTGACATCTGCACGACATCACTAAATGCTTTTATAAATATGACGGCCCCCAATGTGAATATACCCCCAAGACCTATACTCGTGTGCGTTGACCACGTTCATTTGGTTCCCATCTCTCCCAGTCTTTCTCCCCTGCCTGACGACGGCGACCCCTTGGCAGCAGGGTGCAGATCAGCCACAGTCCGGCCGGTGGAGCATGGTCACCGGCGGAGCACAGATCTCTGGTCATCGATGGGAACTCCAGCTCGGTGTCGGTGCTCTTCTCGTCCCCAAGTGCTCCATTCTCCATCCCCCGCCCCCCCGGCCCTCCTGCATCACCTTTCCCCTATCATTCCTCGTCCATTTAATGCATGAGTCCTACTCAATCCCCGCTCTCTCTATTACTCATGTCACAGGCATCGTCGTTGACCGCTCGCACTCGGCGCTCAAGCGTACCTAGAGTTCCCCTGCAAGCCGCACCCCTTGGCGTTATTGCAGCAATGCTGCCGCCCACAGATGTTTAGCTCCCGACGCTGATTGATGATGTGAGTGGGTTGCCGTTGATATTGTTCCCGGATTGCAAGGACATGAGAGTGTTAGCTACCACTACCACTCATTTTGAGCATAAATTGCAGGTAGATATTTCAAGTGCCCTAGGAAGAAATTTTGAAATGGAAATGTTTGAATCTATATGCAGTGGCCAAATTTCATTCTTGTTAGCAGTGGCAAAGCCTGAATCACCATCAAGAATGGGCCGAATTTGTTAGCTTAAGCATAGTTTGTGTTGGTTGCACTATTGATGTTAATTTGTCTCTAGCTTTTCATTTGGATGCATGTTCCTGGGACATGTTCTAGGTTCTGGTTCGAGGAAGAATATGTGGTGTGCCTTAGTGATAATGGATATCTTATGTCCGCTTTCTCGACCATTGGAGTAGCTTCATCAACAAACATTCCTGAGCTGGTGGATAAAACTGATAACTTAGAGCTGAATCTGAACAAGGTGAAAGAAAGGGTTGGCAAGAGCAGGGATGGCATGTGAAGTTGGATTTGTCTTGTGTGTGGCTGTTTGAATGTAACATTCCTGGTGTTGGCCATCCTGTTGGTTGTAACTGTAGTGTTAAAGTAGGCCATTTTAGCTTCAATGTTATGAAGTAGGTTGGAATGGCTATTTACCTGGATGTATTTGCAGTCTATGAAATATGTGCCTTTGTGTTGTTGAACAACTCTTGTGCATGATTGTGATCTGTGTCATTATATGTTAGCACTAAGCATGAAATTTTTGTGAGCATATGACATAACCATGAAATGCTTGGCAGCATAATACGTCCATTAAAATTTTGGCAGCATCTAACATAACAGTGCAATTAATCCAGCAAGGCATACAACAGAATTTCATTTTAAAAGAACCATTCCATACAAGGTCTTGGTTCAGATACAAATTTAGCAAGGCATGCAACAGAATTTTAGATACAAATTCAGATACAAAGGTTCACAAATTTGAGATACAAGGAATTGTGTGTGATGAAACCTGGAACTTGGTAGTTGTGTGATGTTTAAACTAGTGTGTAATGTATTATGCTTTGGATTATCTATGGATGATGGTTACTTTGTTATGTATGTGCTTTGGATTGTATGTGGATGATGGTTTCTTTGTGATGAGAGTCATGGAAAATATGTGGCTGGAGTGAATGTATTTTTGTGACAATAGTGGTCATGTCAACGCTAATAACAGTTTGATAGGCATACATTACATGACATAACAGAAACGGTCATGAATTTTGCATAGCAATATATGACGATGTCAGCTCGTCACAACAACCATCCTGAATAAGGGCCCAATCACACTAATTGCGACATTTTGGCCAACATTATGTGACACTTACAGGCATCATATAATGTCAATAATATATGATGTTGTAACATACCGTCACATAAGGTTCTCACATTATGTGATGGTTTACCATTTTTCATCACAAGGTAAATTTATCGACGATCTTTTTGTGACGACCCTTATGACGGTGGATTTTTGTCATATGATACTTTCTATGACCATTGATGTATTTTACATGACTATATCGTTTTGTCATGGAAATCAGATTTTTTTGTTAGTATCTAGGGCTATTGATAACATTGATAGAGCAAGGAAACAATGCATTTGGAGTGGCAATGACCAAACCAAGAAGGGAGACACTACGTGAAAAACAGACATTGGTAACGGGTGCGGATGGCCATTGGTAACGGGCAAAACGCCTGTTACCGATCAAGCGTTACAAATAAGCCAACAAAGGTAACGGGCCGATGCCCGTTACTGATGACACGTAATTGTAACGGGTGTCGAACAAAGACCGTTACCACAACTACTTACCGGTCACCTGAAATGGCTGTTTCTCCGGGCCCACCGGAGCCTTTGGTAACGGGTGCAGACACTGAGCCCGTTACTCATAACATGTATTAGTAACAGGTGTCTAACAAAGACCGTTACCGAAACTAGTTACCGGTCACCTGAAACGTCTGTTTCTCTGGGCCCACATGGACCTTTGGTAATGGCCGCAGAAACCGAGCCCGTTACATGAACTCAACATCGAAGACGCGGAAAATGACGTGTCTCCTCTGTCTTGACGAAAGGAGACGCGTCGTGTAAGTGCGCGTCTCCTCCGTCTGGACGAAAGGAGACGCGTCTCCTCAGTGTGTGTCTCCTCCGTCTAGATGAAAGGAGACGCGTCTTGTCAGTGCGCATCTCCTATGTCTTGACGAAAGGAGACGCCTGCTGTGAACCCGCGTCTCTCTCTGTCTCGACCAAAGGAGACGCATCTTGTCAGTACGCGTCTCCCTCTGTCTCGACTAAAGGAGATGCGTACTGTGTACGTGCGTCTCCTCTGTCTGGACCAAAGGAGACGCCTATTATGTATGTGCGTCTCCTCTAATCGACCAAAGGAGACGAGTACTGTGAACTTGCGTCTCCTCTGTCTCGACTAAAGGAGACGCGTTGTCTATTTTCACAAAAATTAGGTCCAGTATCCACATTCACAAAACTCCACAAACTGAATAGAAATCCACAAGATTCACATGCATAATCTGTCAAAATTCAGGCATTCAGTATCCTCTTCTAACAAGCTAAGTAAGGTTCACAACAATATCATCACTGGCCATGAGGATTGGTATCTAATACAATTCGAGCCATTATAGCATCATTAATGTGAAATTTTCCTGAGGGTGCGATCACCTGGTCCATGAGGAATGAGGCAGTTGTTTCCCTAATGTGGAGCAGCATGTCTCGGTGCAGCTGACAAGTAGGTATATGAAATGCCTGAATATAACAATGTCAGCAGTCAGCACACAAGTGGTTACCAAACATGTGCAGTGCTAATAAGCAAGAACTGTGCTCAGTTGCAGGTGTTACAATTGCAGATCCCAAGAAAGTACCTTAGGGTCCTTGAATTTATTTTTCACTGTAAGCATGTGATAGGCACAATAGAAGCCGCAGACTCTGGATTTGTAAGGTTGTTGGTGGCACTACGATAAATATACATAGACAAACAGTGGTGAGAAGAAATAAACTCAAGCTTTAGTACTAGCTTCCACAGGCAGGAAATACTAAGTAATACGTACATCAAAAGCCTCCTCATGGTTCAAGGCGCAGCGCCGCAACTTGTTGTCATCACAGTAACTATTCCAAGCACTACAACAAAACATGCAACAATGGTTAGGGCACCATTAATAAACTCCGCAGAGTTTGTTGAGGAAGTTTGTAGGTTAAGAAAGAAAAAGAACTTAATCATCAATGGCAAGTACCAACTCAGAGAAATTAGTGTCTAGCATCCTATATGAATCAAGATACAAGACCGTCTTCTGCTTTCGAAAGATCGCCACTGCAATCCAGTGCTCCCCAGTGTTATAGCAGGAAATGATGACTCTCTTTTTAGCATATGACTGGTAGGCATGCTTTGTATAGGACACAAAAAAGTCCCTGTTATTTTGTATATTTGACTTGCTAAAGCATTCAGGATCAAGGAAGGCAACGAGTTCCTTCTTCTGCCGTACTTCTACAGCCATATTCCTAATATTAAGAAAAAACAAAGTGTAAGGAGACAAAATACATAGTAAAGATGAACTGAGGCAGAAAGCACATTTAGATAGAAAATGATTAGTGAGAAGCAGATTAAATTTTCAAGCAACTTACAGGATGAACAACGGAGAAGTCCCATATCCAAAGCATCCAAGTTGAAGAGATTGTACAAGTCGCTGATGATCACAGACAACAGCTCATATTTTTCATCTTCTCTCACAGGCCACCAGCCGTGCATGGGCCATATTATGCCCTGAATCAGAGACTCATCATTGTCCTTACAACGTCCCATGTAGAAATTGTGGAGATTAGTGACAGAAGGAGGAGCAGTATCCGGATGGTTGAGTTCATCAGC
Source organism: Cenchrus fungigraminus (assembly GCA_036936925.1). NCBI lineage: Eukaryota > Viridiplantae > Streptophyta > Magnoliopsida > Poales > Poaceae > Cenchrus > Cenchrus fungigraminus. Next base: position 62,616,249 of record CM072781.1, on the reverse strand, counting down.
ACTGAGCATTGCATTTCCAAATTTGTACTTTGGGTTAATATGAGTCATAGCAACATTGGCCGCCATCTTCTTAGAGTTTCTCTCAGATGGCTTTCTGGCAGGCTTCTTTTCCTCCTGCTTTGAGATGGCTGAAGAAGGCTTTGTGGTAGGCTTCTGAGACCTTTTATTTTCAGCAATTTTCTGCTGCTGCTGCTTTGAGATGGCTGAAGAAGGTTTCTCAGATCGCTTTCTGGTAAACCTTTTATTTTCAGTGAGTTTCTTTTCCTGCTGCTTTGAGATGGCTGAAGAAGGTTTCTCAGGTGGTGTCTGACCAGCAGCTATTGCAGAGATATTGGGCCCAGATGTACCTGCAGCTTTCTTCGAACTGTCATCGACAGATTTCTCGGCATCAGCCAACACATGACTCTGGGCTCCTGCTTTGGCATCATTGTTTTGAGCACTTTCTTTTGGGGATGGAGGTTTTGTTCTTTCATGAGAAGGTGGGGATGTAATTTGCGTTTCTAGGTCTGGAGGAGGAGGAGGTGGGTTACCAGGTTGGGAATGAATCTGTTCTGTAATTTGCGTTTCTGGGTGTGGACGAGGAGAAGGAGGTGGGTGACCAGGTGGGGAATTTTGTTCTGTAGTTTGCGTTTCTGGGTTTGGGTTTTGTCCTGTAGTCTGTGAACCAGAAGGAAACTGTACCATAGTGTGCGAGCAAGATTTTGCAATTGGTGCTCCCTTGATGTGAATGTGACACCTCTTCCACTGTATCCTCTGGTGTAGAGCTTGTCCAAGTGTCGTCACCTCGTCATTAGGAGGGTGTTCTAGCTCGTGATCCCTAAAGACAGAATATACATGCAGCACTTCGACCACAGCACAGTCTTCATGAATCGGGACTGTGTGTAGCGTAGTCTGCTCTAGTTGAACCACACCAATTGCAGCTTCACATTCAACACCGTGAAATATGATCCATAGGCCACAGTCTGTGGGTTCAGTCAACGTGCCTATAAGGTCTTCCTGTGTGGGGGAAGCAATGTGTAGTACCTCTGTCGACAACTCTGTAGTGCCGTTGATCAAACCTACATTATCTGCGGACGCACAGCTGCTCTTCAGTCCGGTGGGTGAAGGGCTTGTGCGATTGGACACTAGTGCAAACACCACCTAGTACCCTCGTGCCATCATGTCAAGCATATCCTTCTCCATCTCAGCCTTGAGTTCTTGCTTGATTTCTTCCTTCATCTATTGCTTATCAACTGATGAGTCAGTACTGGCCCTCTTCCTCTTCCTGTACATGGAAGCGTGCTGAGGCCATGCAAACTTCCAGCCCTAGTAGCTGGAGACACCACACACGCGACCTGGTTGTTCGGGGCGGCCCAAGCACTGACTTGGCACATCATTCTCCCTCAGCCATGAAGTCATTCCTGAAGATTCTGCATGTGCATTCTTTTCCATGATGTCTGCAGCCACACTTTCATTTGCTACTTTGTTGATCACTATCTTGGCAACACCGTCTGTCACCACTAGCTTACCCCTTGCTCGCATCCAATTCCTAGAACGATCATCAGTGATGGCATCATATGGGTTGGCGATCCCAACCGCAGCTAATTTCCTGTCCTCTTCCTCCCACAGTGGTAGTTTTCCACAATAACCAGCTGGACCCATGCTGTGCTCGTTTGTGTTCAGGCTTCGAAGTGACTTGAACTTGCAACTAAGAGATGAGGCTTCCTCGGTTTCCTGCTGTTTCACAAACTCTGTCCACTCTTCCGGCTTGATAAAGTCGTGCTTTCCAAATGGCTCGAGTCCTTTTCTGATAAAATCTCGCCTAAGCTAAAATCTGAATTGTCTCCATGCCTTGGCTGCAATCTTCCACAAAAGCTTGAATGCCTGCTCTTTCATGTCTTCCTGGAACTCCAAGTGTTTCTGCATATAGGTTTCAAACAAGTACCACTTTTGTTCATCGCTTAGTTTTTTTATTTCTGGCAAATCCAAAGGTATCTTTTGTCTAGCGATGAGCCCTGCAAGCGCCCTGAACCTGCACTTTTGTGTCAATGGTACTAGCATCCCCCCTCTCTCAACCTCAGTGACTACCATTTTGTCTCTTGGCCACTTTGTCGCTGTCCTTGGCACTCTGGCTCGGCCTGTAGCCCCACCCACCTGCTCTTGTTCTTCACTAGCAGTGGCATATCCATCTTCTTCATTATATGCATCTTCTTCAAATTGCTCATATCGGCAGTCCTCGACAGAGTTATCCTATGAATTAATTGTCAAGGGATTATGAGAAAGGTCAGCTCAGTGTCCAAGAATAGCACAAAAAGCAGACCATATTGCTACCTCTCCCAGGAGACATGCTACAACAGGAGACAAGTAGAACACATTTTTAGTTAACCATGCATAACAGCTAAGCATTTATCTAATCAACACCCACAGAACTGTGTACAAGACCATACAAATGAGAAAATAATTACAGTAACTAGTTTAGCCCACTATAATCTCATTGGTTCTATGGTAAACCATTAACATAAATGCAATATTCAGAAACCAAAAAATTAGTTCAGGCAATACGACCTTACCATTTTAAAGAGGAAGATGCTCGCTGCCTCTGTTGCTGATGAGGTACTTATTCAACTTGGAGAGAATGTCCAAATGTACATATGGAACAAGAGCAAAACCAAATATTAGAGTGAGTCGAAAGGAAAATGCTAAGTATACGTTTTGAAACTCGAAACCCTAACTGAGCATCAGTGGCGGAGCCAGAAAAAAAATTAGCTGGGGTGACACCTAATGACGGACCAAACCAAAATGAAATACACACCAATTCACACATCTATATGCTGCAGTTGCACAATTTTTAGCGAAAATTTTCAAAATGTAGTCTTAAATTTGAAGAACAAAGACACAAATTAGCAAGTACTAAGGTCCTATGAGTCATGGCGCCATCTAGAAATACTACCGAAGCTTAAAAATATCGTCAGAGAAGAAGGAACATAGTCGAGTTAGGGCAGATTATTTGGGACGGCTGCCCCAGCTGGCCCCAATGTGGCTACGCTACTGGTGAGCATAGTCAAGAATGTATCTTAATGATGTAGGAGGGATTTCTAGCATGTAGTTCACCTTGTCACTGTCGGAGCGGAGGGATCTCTAGTCGCCACGTCATCGCGTCGACCTCGTGCGCTGGATCCCTCCTCCTCCTCCTAGTCGTCGTCGCTGGAAGGTGAGGGGTGGTGTGGCGCGCATCTCAGCGAAGGTGTGTAGCGTGCGTCGCATCGCGGGGGGAGGGGGGGTGAGGGGAGGAAGGCGAGGGTGAGGAAGCGGCGGCGGAGTGGGCGAGGGGGAGGAAGTGGCGGCGGCGTGAGGGGGAGAAAGACGACGGCGCGAGGGGAGAGTGAGGAGGCGACTGCGTGAGGGAGGCGTCTTTCCCTACTAACCCTAGCGCGAGTGGGCGTGTCTGGGCCTTAAAACTGAAAGGCCCAATATTATTAGGAAAACGCGTCAGGCCGGGGCTAGTTCTATTTGAATGAAGAACGGTTCGCATCATTTTCCCCTTTTAATCTGCAATCAAAGATTTGAATCACATATTTCTACGTCATTCGTAATCCAAATTTGATGATATTTGTTTCTGATTTTTTCTAAAATAAACTTCTATTCATTTATGACATTGTTTCGTATATAACTCCATTTCCTGGATGTTGTTTATACACCTTTATCTTGTTTCTTACAAGTAACATAGAAATAATATATGTTTTACAAAACCATTACTAATGAAACTTTGTATTTCGTAATGTTAAGGTGAACACAAGGTTGTGTTAAAATTTCAAATGTATATGAGTTCGAACATGTTGTGAAGTATTGAAAACTTCAGTGTTGAAGTATAACATTCTAGGAAACTATGTGAGAGATGTACACATTTGTACACAAGTATGATCTTCCTTTTGAGAAACCATTTGAAATTTTTATGACGAGTTTACGGACCCAAATTATGTTGCCAAGTCAATTTGTAGAATTTTTAGACTAACCTAAGACGTTATTACAATTATTATATCCCAACCATGAGATAAAAAATCGAATTTTCATAATTTTGATTACACAAGTGTGCCTGCTGATATTTTATTCGAATACTAGATGATCAACTACGAATTGTACATATTTTTAATGAATTTTTAGGTGCTGTTTAATGGGCTCTAATATTTGAGGGAGGCAAGTTTCATTTCAAAAAAATTACTGTCGGGCCCACGTGTCAGCGTCAGCAGCCTATATAAAAAAGATAACGTTGCCTGGCCGGTCGAACCCACCTGACAACAAATGAGACGCGGGGTCTCGAACCCGCGTCAGAAATGACTCTCGATTTTGGAAATGAATATAACATCCCGAATGGGATAAGCGCAGCACACACGACGCTCTGACCTCTGAGCTCCCTGCTTCTTCTTCCCCGCTATGAGCTCCACCGCCGCCCGCCCTTCCTTTCCCCACCGTCGCGCACATGTCGCACTACGCCGATTCGTCTGGAGGTGGACGTGGCAGGAGCAGGTTTCAAGGTGGCCGGGGCAGCCGCATTCACTCCATCGGCTTGGATCCAGTCGGTGAGCTAAGCGGCTTCCCACTGGTCCCTTGCCCGGACTGTGGTATGGCTCAGGTGGTGGAGGGGAGGACATAGAAGGAAGGTGAAAACCACGGTCGTCTTTATTTCAAGTGTGCGAGGAACGCGGTGAGTAGTCTAAGCTGTGATTTCCCAAATCTGAGTTAGGGTTCTTATGTGCTTTTGATTTGCACAGTTCCCCAAGCTTTGTGGATATTACCGTTTCGAGAAGGAGTATCTCCAGATGCTGAAGGATGCTGGTGTCATATCTTTTCGACCGTCGAACTGGGCAGACGTGATCGATGAAGTAGTTGATTCAGTGGATTGTCAACTTGGGAGCGACAATCAGAGGAAAGCACAGGACGACAAGCAGAGGAAGAAAGCATTGGAGGAGAAGATGGACAATGTGATCTGGAAGATGAACTTGATTATTGTGGGTGCTGTTTGTGTAGTATTTGGATGTTTACTGGGGATGTATGCTGCAAAGAAGTAATTGTGATGTGAAAAGTGGTTCTTTAATTTGTTTCATCTGTGTGAATGAGGAATGAAAAATTTGTCACAGATGACAAACTTAAATGTATGAATGAAGAAAATGGAATGGAATGACAATTGGGTCACGAATCTTAATGTGTCACATATCACAAATTTCATCAATTCATCTGTGTTGACATTTCAGTGTGAAATTAACCAGCCTGCACAAGCATTTCGAAACTCAGAATCTTTTCAGTAACAAATAGAGTAACAAACATTGCAATTCATTGTTGCCCTGCTGCCACTCTGCCCTGCCACTCTGCCATTGTTAGATGTAGTTCATCACAAGTTCAACAAACACACAGGAGGAACACATATTAACAGAGGAACATGTTCATGACAAACAAGCAGAGTTCCCAATGTTTGACCAAAAGCCCCTCTCCCCTGCCACTTAGATGTAGTTCATCACAAGTTCAACAAACACACAGGAGGAACAAGCAGAGTTCCATGAACAAACAGAGGAGGACGAACACACAGAGGAGGAACAAATTAATTAAGCTAAGGTAGGAAGACTTGTCGCCACCGCCGGAGGAGCCCCACCGTCGGAGTCGGAGTCGGAGCCGCCGTGGCCGCGTTCGCCACCGCCGTCGAAGCCGCCATTGTCGCCGTCGCCGCCATTGTCGTCGTCGCCATTGTCGCCGTCGCCCAAGACCACAACTCTCTCAAGGTCCCCAGCCAACCAACGGATCTTGAAGGCGAAATCCTTCACGGACCTCTGCAGCGGATCGTTGGGTCGTGGCACGCCGAGCTTAACGCACACCTGTTGAAGCTTCCTGAAAGCTTCGGCCAAGACTTGGACGGACCAAATGTTGTCCAAAACTAGTTGTGAACTCAGAGAGGAGGGCTGCACGGGCAGCGGTGCCGGTGCCTCCTCGGCCGGCGGCACCGGCGCCTCCTGGATGAGACGGCAGCGGCGGCTTTCGTCGTTGTCGTCCTCCTCCCTTCCCCGCTTCCTCGATGGCTCGCTTGACGACGATGCCATGCACGCGCTTGAGGAAGAAGAAGCTCTTGGTGATGGGAGACGACGGTGGTGCTGGGGTTTTCTTGGTGGCGCTCTTGAAGCTTATGGAAGAAAGCTCTTGGCCGGCCGGGCATTTATATGACAAGACGGGGAACCGTCAGGCGGCCAGTCTTCCCACTGCGACATGCCACTACGCCTCGAAACGTGGTACGCTGCGCCAACACGTGTCCACTAACCAGCGTCGCATTTGACAAAAGACTTTTTTCTCCGTCCCACAATGACTGTTCATATACCTTATTTTAATACCTCTTTTCAAGTTCCAATGCAAAGACTGTTCATATAGCTTATTTTAATTTATTAATACCTCTATTCGCTGGAAACCGACCACAAAGGAAACAGTTCTCCTTTCTCCTTTTAATCTGGAACCAAATTTTCTGTCACGCATTTCTCGGTCATACGTAATCCAAATTTGATGATTGTTTTTTCTTATTTTTTTCTAAAATCGCCGTCTTTTCATTAATTTCATTGTTTAGTGTATATTTCCTTTTCGTTAGTAATGTTTTTATGCCTTATCTTGTACTTGATAAGTAGAACATAGAAATAATATTTGTTTTACACAACCATTACTAATGAAACTTTGTATTTCGTATTGTTAAGGTGGACACAAGGTTGTGTTAAATTTTCAAATGTATATGAGTTCGAACATGTTGTAAAGTGTGGAAAACTTCAGTGTCGAAATAACATTCTAGGAAACTATGTGAGAGATGTACACATTTGTACACAAGTATGATCTTCCTTTTTAGAAACCACTTGAAATTTTTATGACAAGTTTAGGGACCCAAATTATGTTGCCAACTGAATTTGTAGAATTTTAGACGAATCTAATACGTTATTAGAATTATTATATCCCAAACACGAGATAAAAATTTGAATTTTGATAATTTTGGTTACACAAGTGTGCCTGCTGATATTTTATTCGAATACTAAATGACCAACTACTAATTGTTCGTATTTTTAATGAATTTATAGGTGCTGTTTTATGGGATATTTGAGGGAAGCAAGTTTCATTTCAAAAAAAATAGTGTCGGGCCCACGTGTCAGCGTAAGCAGCCTATATAAAAAAGATAACCGTTGCCTGCCCGCCCCCACGTGACAACTAATGTGACGTGGGTTCTCGAACCTGCGTCGGTAATGGCTCTCCATTTTGGAAAATGAATATAAGATCCCGAATGGATAAGCGCAGCACACACAACGCTTTCCTAATTTCTCACTAGGGATTAGCGGAGGTGAGCGGAGGCGGCGCCGGCGAGGTGAGCGTAGGCGGGGACACGACGATGAGCGCCGGCGAGGGGCCAAGCAGCGGACGACCCCGCGCACCGTGTATCGAGGAGGAGAAGCCGAACGCGATGTGGTGCCGCAACTAGATCCGCGCGCGCCGGCAAGATTACGGTGAAGACGGAGATGACGATGACCGTCAGAGAGGGGCCAAGCGGCGGTGCAGCGAACCCAAAGCTGGAGATGAGCGTCATCGACTGGATCCTCTCAGGTTCCGACGAGGGGCCAAGCAACGGCAGGGAGGAGCGTGCCGGCGAGGGGGCAGCGAAGAGGGCAAGGCGCCTGCCTCACGTCTGCGACGACAAATGTCTTGCAACGACGATGAGGGGTCGAGGGAGCGGTGAAGGTGTAGAGGACCTCATATCTGACGCTGGCAACTACCACGACGACGGCGAGGCAAGTTTCTCTGAATCACAGTGCCTTTTACTTGTTCTATAAATGGAGCAGCTTGAGCTTGAGCTTGATCTACTTGTTCCATAGAGATTTTGTAGGATTTCTAACATGATCAATGTAGCAACTTGTTCCTATGAAATGGCTAGCTTGTTCCTTTGTCTATCTCGATCTTCTCATTCCTATGGTTCATCCAAATGATCAATGTAGCAACTTTCCTATGTTTTTCATTCCATAGGAATCAAAATGACATGACACTGTCTGGGAATATGTGAAACCTGGGGTTGATAATATTGAGGAAGAAATGCACATCCTCCTCACAAAGGCTGCATTCATGAGGCGGTACAAGTTTGTGGCTGAACAAAATCTACAGCCCATGGAAGATGCGCTCAATGTGTTTCAAGATACCTTGGTTGCATTTGAAGAGGCTGCAAAAAAAGCAAACCTAATTTGAAGATACCATGCTTTTGTTGATGTCGAAGGGGGCATGCTTTTGTTGATGTGCATGGTCAGATAGCATGACCAATGTAAAAATGTGACGGGCAAGTTAAGCCCTAGCTAGATGGACAAGTAATCTTTATCTATATATGTGGAAAAGTTATCTTTATCTATATTATGTCTGTTTTGTCTCAAAAGATTTTTTGTTGATTATGCCTGTATGTCGAAATGGGAGCCCTGAGAGATCAGGCTGACCTGTCAATCAAGACAGATACAAAGGAGACTACGCGGGATGGTTATTCCGCGTCGCATTTGCCCCTCCAAACCGATGAGGAGGAGCCGGCCCCACGCGCCGCCCCCGTGCATTGGAGATGAGGTTTGGCTTAACCACGTATCCTTTGTTGCCAATGTTTGACCAAAAGCCACTCTCCCTTGCCACTCGATCTGCCATTCTGCCTTCCTTCTCAAACCTTCTGCCTTCCTCATCTCCGTCGCCTTCTCTTCGACCCCCTTCTCCTTCCTCGTCTCCGTCGCAGAGATGGCCGGCGGAAAGCAGTCGTGCCCCCACCGCGACTCAAGAGGGAGGTTCTGCAGCGAGGAGGAGAAGGCCCCGCCCCCCGCCCCCGCCAAGAGAGTGAGGTTTCGTAGCGAAGAGGTCGGTTCTTCGTCGGCCCGGGGGAGGAGGCCGTACACGCGCGCAAGCGCCAAGGGGGTGCACTCCGGCGACACCCGGCAGGCAGAGGCCGAGCCTTCCTCGAGTTTGGTATGCTTGAAGTTAGATTTATGCTTGAAATTGAATTCCTGGTACTCATCATATGCTGCTCACAAAAATGTTGAACTCATTCTGTATACTGATTCAATTTCTGAATCTTCATGCTCAGCAACTTTTATTAACTGAACATCCAGTGCCTTCACTGATCAATGGTTCCAATGCGTCAATTTTCTATTGTTTTAGGAAGTTGTTGTACCAGCACATGACATTGTCAGGATCTGGACAGAAATCGACAAGCTCAAGAAAACCTTAGACTACATCTGCACATTCCTAAACAGGATGGAAAGAATGAAGAAGGATGACATTGGTAAAGAGAAGCAGCAGGCAAGTTCTGAACCTAGTTACAGCTAAACAACTTTCTTGTTTGACCAGTTACAACTTTATGATATTAAACTTGGCAATCTAATTGTGAAGCTTGCTTCAATTTGCCTTTGTTTTAGAAATGTGTTGTTACTCGGGTGGAAAATTATTAACCTTTCGAGTTGAAATTTTGTTATGCTTGAAATTTATTACATGGTAGTCATCATATGCTGCTCACAAAATTGTTGAACTTATTCTATATATACTACTTCAATTTCTGAATCTCCATGCTACATCGACTTTTATTAACTGAACATCCAGTGCCTTTGTTTTAGGGAGGTGCTGTAGCTTGGGAGGACATTGACATGATCTGGAAACAAATCCACAGGATCAACCAAGCTCTGAACCCAGTTATAGCTAAACAACTTTCTTGTTTGACCAGTTACATCTTTCATGATATTAAACTTGGCAATCTAATTATGAAACTTGCATCAATTTGCCTTTGTTGTAGAAATGTGTTGTTACTCGGGAGGATCTTCACTGCATCTGGAAAGTACTCGACAAGGTGGATAGAAGGATGGATGACAAGGCTGTGGATGACATAAGTCTCCTAGCAAATGGTCAGAAAATACTAGAATCTGAGGTGGAGAAGCTTAAAGGCGCACAGAAGATGAAGGATATTGAACTTGCCGAAGCTGCAAAGAAGAATGCTGAGCTGCAGGAAAGACTTGTAAAACTAGAGGCAAAGATAGCTGAACTTGAGGCTGTAGCACAAAAGAAGCCATCTAACTAGTGCCCCTGCTGATGCACGTCAGATGTGATCATGTGAATCTGTTTGTTCTGAACATTATGCATGTCATATGTGAATATGTGATGCTAGCTATATATGCATCTTAAATATGTAGAATATGCTCTTATGACTACTATCTATGTGTACTTGTGGTTTTGCATCTTATTTAAGAGACATGATTATATGTTTGTGTGATATCCAATATTTGCTATGATGACATAGTCAAATATTTGACGGCAGTGACAGTGATGGACTTCAATTATTGAGCTTTGAGTCTAGTAACGGGCGTCAAATTGTCATCAGTAACGGACTTAAAAGCACGTTACCGATATGGCAGTGATCGGTAACGGACTTAAAGAGCCCGTTACCAATAAGTTTAACTTTCGTAACGGTCGCGTTTTAACATCCGTTACAAAGAATAACTGTAACGGGCGTTTAAGAAGCCCGTTACTGGAAGTCGTCATTGGTAACGGGCGCTGTGTTGGCCACCTCGGGGTCGAGCCTGCCACGCTTATGCATAACAGGCGCCAAACAACAACCGTTACAGATGGGGTCCATGTAACGGGTGTTAAGGGCCCGTTACAAATGCTGCGTGACCTATGTCTGGTTTTCACGTAGTGAGACCTTGTTGTCTGGCCTATGGTATAGGAGCCAAAACAAAAAGGTGGTCTTGGTGTTATAAATCTCAAACTACATTAAGTATTGAAGGACCGAATAGGCGACCAGAGAGGGGGGGAGTGAATGGGAGCCGATAAAAATTCTTTCCAAGACCTCGGCCTATGTCCCAATCGCAACTCCGAGGATCACACACGATCAAGCGGGAGCACAATTAAACCTCTCTCGAACCTTAGGAACAAAGCACGAAAGCCTAGTAAGAAAAGCGGAAGCAAACACGAAAGAGCTCGAGCAACAAAGCAAAAGGCTGAGTCCTACCGGATCATCCTGTCACTTGGGCCGGATCACCCGTTAGCCTCCAGAGCCGGTCCGTGTCACCCGGGCACAAGTAGCCGGATCACCCGGCCCCCTTCGGGTCACCCGGGCACTTGGGCCGAATCACCCGAAACAGCCCAGAAAACAGCCCGCGAAATCGCCTCAAACTTTCGATCGATGGATCTCCCAAACCACTTGGAGTCTTGAGACGAAATTTTGGGGAGATGATGAACACCCTAAGAGGATGCTATGCCCCAAAAATCTCGGCCTCAAACATCCTACAACTCCCGGAATCACGAATCTTGGCCAAGAACACTATGAACTAGGGTTCATCCGAAAATCAACGAATCGAAGCCCAAATCCGGTGTTTGAGGGGTCAAGATCATCCACAAAGAGGCACAAGGCACTCACCCATGATCCCCTCAAAGAAATCTGGAGAGAAACGGCCTCAAATCGACAAATCGAGCGACGAACAAAAACACCCAAAAATAGCTCCGAAAATGACACGAAAATCATAAAGAGCTAGGAGAGGGAAATCATCACAACGCCGAATGCTTCCATACATCCAGAGGTCAGAGTCTATACAAGAATCTAGCCTAAGGAAATACTGGGAAAAGAAGCAGTCTAAAGCGAGTTCCAGACAATCAACCGTAGCCATCCTCTCTACCTTCTATTTATACTAAGTCTCCTGGAGGTGGCAAATGACATAACTACCCCTAGTGCATAAATGTAAGATACACACCCCTCAGGGGCAATTTAGTCCAAGTCAAGCATATTCTCATCGAGTGGACACGCTTCCATCGCGGACTTGCTTACCCTCGACGCAATCCCTGCGACCACGCCACGTGTCCCTCGCCTCGAAGCTTCCCGAAGCTCTCGGATCACCATCTCCATCGCGTCGGGCCTCCGGACTTGGTTTTGAGGCCCAAACCAAGAAACCGTCCTCCGATGGTTTTGTGGCCAAACCACCAAACCCCGCGTGCAGGGCCCGGCCTCACCTCGCCAAGCATCGAGCTCACCAAGCCTTTCACCTCCGGCACCCGGACGGTCTACTCAGACTTGCCTCATTGCTTGACTTGGCCGCCACCAATGCACCGGCTCCATGTCCCTGACTTCAGCTCGCTCTTCTTGCACCATACGGCTCACACTTGACCCCATCGAACCAAGCCTACTTGTCTCTCAACTCCTCGGAGGCCACACAAGCATAGACCTTTCGCGCTTGTTCTTCACCTGCACCAACACGAGTCAAGCCGCAACCTGCACCTGCAATACTCAGGAAAGCATCAGTCGACACAACATTGTCAATCACTCATCACTAAGGAGCGACCCTCCACTGGTCCTCAGACACACCTGGTCCTCAATCTCCCCCTTGATGAGTGCATTGACAACACCCATAGTAACCATCATAGAGAAAAAGAAAAGAAAACAACCACGAACACAAACCTCCAAGCAAGTGATCCAAAGCCAAAGAACAAGCGAAAACAAGATCACTCGCTAAACCAAGTCTCGGCCCCCTAAGACAAGGGCAACGGCTCGACACAGCTGAGACAAAACAAAGCTCACAAAGAGCACACCACAAAGCACAAAACTCAGGAAAACCAAAGGGGCTCCCCCTGCACATATGCAATCTCCCCCTGAGCAAATGCAACCTCTTCTTCTCAATTTTTCTCCTCACATGCAACATCTCACAAATGCATACCAAATTTTCCACAAAATCTCCCCCTATCATACAAATCTCCCAAAAAGCATACAACATCTCCCAATATCACACAAAACTCTCCCCCTTGTTGACAATGCATGAATCAAGGTATATGAAAAGCTTCCCCTTGTTTTCATGAAAAAATGCATGTCAAAGCATATATACAATCTACCAAGCTTCTCAAATATACAAAGAGCACAACAAAATGCTACAAATGAGACATAGAGCAAGCAAAGTAGATATGGTGTAGTTAGCACATTGCTATCAAGAAGGTAGAGACATATAAGCATGTGACATGGCCAAAAGCAATTTTAAGCAAATTTTTCACAAAGAAACATTCATCTCATGAGGAAGGTCCCATCCATGGCAATTTGAGCATAAAAGCACTAGATCATCCAAAGTTTATACAAGATCACAAATTCTCATCACAAGATCATTATAAACGCCCACAAGCTACTCAAGTCATGTTAAAGCCACCGAGCCATGTGTCTACTTCTTAAAATGAGACTTCTCATGGTAGACAATATGATACGGTTTAGCACCCAAGATATGAATATCAAAGCATAAAGACATGACTTAGAGCTCATTTTTCAAGCATAAGGCAATTCATACACCAATTTCATTTTCAAGATTAAACATGGTACATGAAATGCCTTTGCGGCAAAAAGAAGCTTATGCTCCTCCCAAAGTGAACAAATGGGCTAAACATGTACAATGACAAAAGGTCTTTGACCCCAAGCAAAGAGAATATGATCCTCAAGCACAAACTAAGCAAGATATAGGCATTTAAGCACAAATTAAGCATAGACAAGTATCTACTCATGAGAGAAGCAATTTTATCATTTTCACAAACATACAGCTATCTCATCATACATATATGGCAAAACCATCAAGAGCATAGCATTCACATCACCATTTACCAAACATGCACATATCTCACACATAGCACATCTGTGATCAAAGTATATAAGAGAAGCTTGTTCCTAGCACAAGTGATCCAAAGATGGCTATCCTACCAGGTTTTGTACAGAAAGTAAAATGCATGTATGGAATGCAACAAAATGAACATATGCACCAAAGTGAGCTCCCAAGGACCAAAGAGGCAGAAAGCAAGCAAAGGTAGCAAGCTCCCCCTAAACACATGCATAAGGGCCAAAGAGCATACAAAGCTCACCCAAAGTACATGTCATAGGGCAAAGGACAAGCAAGCTCACAAGCTCCCCCTAAACACATGCATTAGGACCAAAAAGCATACAAAGCTCATCCTAAACACATGCGATACGGCAAAGCCTCAAACTAAAAAGGAGCAACTCACAAAGACCCAAAGAAGCAACAAAAGCAACTGGCTCCAACACTTACCTGAAACACTCCTTCGGTCAACACTCATCCATTTCCCCAAACATGATGTGCTCCAAAGACACCACGGGGATGAGGCTGGAGAACCATCTCCTAACTCCGGTCATGAGTCAATCAACCAGAGTCGATTCGCCAAAATTCTCCAAGCCTCCCACCTGCAAAATCAAAATCGAGACCGAAAACGAGCAAACGTCTCAACACTGGGGTTAGCAAAGAAGGAGTCAAACCAGTGTCGAGCTATTTGCTCAAAAGTGGGGTTAGCAACATCACGCCTATCGCGTCCACCAAAGCTACGACCACCACGCTGAACTACCTCATGTCTCGCTGGAGGAGTATGGTCACCATGATAGGGAAAACGTGGCCCATAGCCCCTCTGAGGCTCAAAGTTGCGACGGTCTCTCCCATCCTCATATCGACCAAGAGGTGGAGAACGTCCAGCAAACACACCATGCTCAAACCCAGCACGCCTATCCCTCTGAGGAAACACACCTCCACCACCACGTGTGGGGACTGTACGCACAAACCCATCACCTCTAGGTAGAGGCACAACACGAGGCTCAGGCACACCACGAGAAGGGCGGTACCTGTCCTTGTTTGCCATCTCCCTAGCAAACCTCTCATCCCTTCTCTTCCTGAAACAAAACTCCTCCTTATGACCATCCTTCCCACAATAGTCACAATGGAATAGGATTGGCCTTGGCTTTGGGTTACCCTTTGGTAGAGGGTTCTTCTCTTTATCACACCTCTCACTCGGATGGTTATTTTGTGGGATGGAGTTGTTTGGTATCTCTCGCTCTTTCTTACCACCACTCTCACCAACCTTCCTAAAACCCAAACCATGGCCATCCGCTCTCTTAAACTTATCCACCAACTTCCGAAGCTGTGGCTCCTGTGACCTCAACCAACTCAACAACGTGCACAACCCATCATTCTCATTCTATAGCCGATCAACCATCTGTGCAAGCTCTAGATTTTTCTCAGCATGCAAATCACATGTAGCACAAGAAGTAGCAACAAGAGCTTTCAAAGCAGCCTCAAGAGAAACAATTCTAGAATGAGACTCATCTAGTTTACCATGCAAAACAGGGCAAGATGTGCAAGCACCAAGCAAAGAATTCCTAGACTTCATCTCATCGAGTTCAGCCCTAAGAACATCTAGTTCCTCCAACTTAGAGGCATGCTTCTCCTTAAGCAAAGTCAAATCAGACAAGAAAGCATTGCAATCAGTGCAGTCAACCTCATCACTAACAATAGGAGAAGCCTTAAGAGCATCCAAAGCTAGCATGTCATCTAGATGCCTAGCCTCTAACTCAGCTACCTTCTCCTTAGCTTCCTCCAAAGAGACTCTAAGTTCTCTCCTCTTCTTCTTAGCCTCTCTAAGCACCTCATCACGGTTATCTAGCAAAGCATTCAACTCGGCATTCTCCTTAACCAGGAAAGCAAGATCAGGAGTTACCTCTTCCTCTGAGACGGAGTCGACATCGGACTCATCCTTTCCACTCTTCTTGCTTGACTTACTACCAGTGCTGTGGCCCATCATACAAAGGCCGGTGAGGTTCTTGAAGGAGCTCTTCTTCTTCTTCTTGCGCTCGCCGTCTTCTTCTTCACTACTCGAGCTTGAAGATGTGTCCTCGGAGTCCGAGTCACTTAGATCCTCAATCTTCACTCGAGCCCGTGCCTTCTTCTTGTCACCATCCTTCCTCGATCTCCGCTCGTCCTTGTCCTTGTGCTTTTATTCACACCTTGAGCAGTGCGTGTTCTCGATCCTCGGGCGGTGCTTGATCTCATTCTTGGGCTCGATCTCCTGTGGGCACTCAGCAATGTAGTGTCCCTTCTTGCCGCATCTGTAGCACGTCCGTGTGATCCTCCTCGTGTTCACGCGGTTCTCGTGCAGCTTCTCGAACTTCCTGGTCAGTAGCGCCAGTTCGTCCTCTCCAAGCTCATCAAAATCCTCGTCTGGCAAGGACATAAGAGAAGACAAAGAAAACATCCTGGAGGATGGGTTAGCATTAGTCCTTGGTCCAGGTTCGGAAACTAGAGCACGACTATGGGAGACAGTCGGTCTCTCATCCTTGGCTCTCAGGCCACGATCAACCTCCGAAGACCTGAGCTTGGAAAACAGCTCATCAAGCGAAAGCGTATCATATGCGCTCGACTCCTCAATGGCCTCGACCTTGGCACTCCACACAGACCTATCCAGAGCATGCAAAAGCTTGATAGCTTGATCATGATCCATGTATGGGAGCACTGTCACATTGGCCCTAATGTTGTTGACTATGCTAGTGAAGCGCTGGAACATCGCATCGGTCGACTCGCCGGGAAGATGAGTGAAGTTCTCGTACTCTCTCTGGTAAGTGGAAAACAAACGGGCTTGCACTTGGGCATTGCCAACATGAGCATTTCTCAACTTGAGCCATATCTTTCCGGCCACATTCTCTCCGTACATTCGCTCGAACTCCGAGACACAGAGAGCACGGAACAAGTAATCAACGGCCTTGCTGTTGGCCTCAAACATGTCCTGCGATCCTGGAAGCAGAAAACTATATGGGATGACATATTGATCATTTTGAGTGACCTCCCAAATAAGAGTTCCCTTCCCTCGCAAAAACGCGCCCATGCGCCTCTCCCACATCGTGTAATTCTTGCCTTAAAAGTGCGGAGGACCCGACCCCTTGCCGTAATCGCCCATCTTTGGATCTTAGACTGGTTAGAATCAAGAAGATCCGTAACCGGCTCTGATACCAATTGAAGGACCGAATAGGCGACCAGAGAGGGGGGGGAGTGAATGGGAGCCGATAAAAATTCTTTCCAAGAACTCGGCCTATGTCCCAATCGCAACTCCGAGGATCACACACAATCAAGCGGGAGCACAATTAAACCTCTCTCGAACCTTAGGAACAAAGCACGGAAGCCTAGGAAGAAAAGCGGAAGCAAACACGAAAGAGCTCGAGCAACAAATCAAAAGGCTGAGTCCTATCGGATCATCCTGTCACATGGGCTGGGTCACCCGTTAGCCTCCAGAGCCGGTCCGGGTCACCCGGACACAAGTAGCCAGATCACCCGGCCCCCTTCGGGTCACCTGGGCACTTGGGCCGGATCACCCGAAACAGCCCGCGAAATCGCCTAAAACTTTCAATCGATGGATCTCCCAAACCACTTGGAGTCTTGAGACGAAATTTTGGGGAGATGATGAACACCCTAAGAGGATGCTATGCCCCAAAAATCTCGGCCTCAAACGTCCTACAACTCCCGGAATCACGAATCTTGGCCAAGAACACTATGAACTAGGGTTCATCCGAAAATCAACGAATCGAAGCCCAAATCGGTGTTTGAGGGGTCAAGATCATCCACAAAGAGGCACAAGGCACTCACCCATGATCCCCTCAAAGAAATCCGGAGAGAAACGGCCTCAAATCGACGAATCGAGCGACGAACAAAAACACCCAAAAATAGCTCCGAAAATGACACGAAAATCATAAAGAGCTAGGAGAGGGAAATCATCACAACGCCGAATGCTTCCATACATCCAGAGGTCAGAGTCTATACAAGAATCTAGCCTAAGGAAATACTGGGAAAAGAAGCAGTCTAAAGCGAGTTCCAGACAATCAACCCTAGCCATCCTCTCTACCTTCTATTTATACTAAGTCTCCTGGAGGTGGCAAATGACATAACTACCCCTAGTGCATAAATGTAAGATACACACTCCTCAGGGGCAATTTGGTCCAAGTCAAGCATATTCTCATCGAGCGGACACGCTTCCATCGCGGACTTGCTTACCCTTGACGCAAGCCCTGCGACCACGCCACGTGTCCCTCGCCTCGAAGCTTCCCGAAGCTCTCGGATCACCATCTCTGTCGCCTCGGGCCTCCGGAGTTGGTTTTGAGGCCCAAACCAAGAAACCATCCTCTGATGGTTTTGTGGCCAAACCACCAAACCCCGCGTGCACGGCCCGGCCTCACCTCGCCAAGCATCGAGCTCGCCAAGCCTTTCACCTCTGGTGCCCGGACGGTCTACTCAGACTTGCCTCGTTGCTTGACTTGGCCGCCACCAATGCACCGGCTCCATGTCCCTGACTTTAGCTCGCTCTTCTTGCACCATACAGCTCGCACTTGACCCCATCGGCCACCGGGTCCATCGAACCAAGCCTACTTATCTCTCCACTCCTCGGAGGCCACACAGGCATAGACCTTTCGCGCTTGTTCTTCACCTGCACCAACACGAGTCAAGCCGCAACCTGCACCTGCAATACTCAGCAAAGCATCAGTACACACAACATTGTCAATCACTCATCACTAAGGAGTGACCCTCCACTGGTCCTCGGACACACCTGGTCCTCAAGCATGATGCACTTCTACTAAAGCAACTCCATAAATTTTATGCTAAGGTGGATGTTCCATGGGTAAGGCTTATTTTGTCTGAATATTACAATCATAAAGTGCCACATGCATCTAGAGAAGTAGGATACTTTTGGTGGAAAGACATCGTACGCTTCAGTGTGATTTATGAGGGATAGCGAGGTTCTCAATGGATCCACAGTATTGTTTTGGGACAATTTATGGTCTAATGTTGTGTCATCTGTGCAATATTCAAGGTTGTATGCTTATGTCCTGGATACAAACATCTCAGTTAAGAGAACTTTGGCAGTAGAACACCTTAATGAGGCAATATTAATTTTTTGAAATGTGTATGGACTATTATTTGTTAGGAAACATCAATAACCAAAATAATTCATTAAATTTTATTACGCACATCACTCTATTAGGAAAATTGAATTGAACTTTATCTTTAGACTTACTAAATCAACTAATAGATATATAAACTAATAAACTAATTAAAATCTAAAAGACATGTGAGCTCTAAATGACTAGTTTAATATATGACTGCCCTTAAACCTTATCTTAATTTGATACTAAAAATAGTGATGAAGACAAACATTAGAGTGCCTTAATTAATTAATTATGTTATATGTAATAGCTTTGATATAAATTTCAGGTGCATTCATTTCTTGATTCATTGTTTATATGCAATGAGGTTGCCATATGAATGACCACACATAGGTAATGGTAACCTACATAATGAAAGAAATACTACTATGTCCATTGTCTTTTCTGTATGCATTACTGGATGATGTTTCCTCCCCCTTCTTTGCAAAAGATCTTTCTCAATATATATCCCTACTATCCCCTATATATATATATATATATATATATATATAATGATGGCTTCACCCCTTCTTTGCCAAATGCCTATTATCTCTACTACTTAACCCCTACCATCTCTAACTAAACTAGTATATGTATAAATATATATCTATATCCAAGGGCGTAGCCAGGATTCAAACATTAGGGGGGCCAATTAGCCATAAAGGGGGCCAAATTACCAATTTTTAAGTCAAAATTGACTAATTTTACTGATTTTATACTAATTTTTTTGATTTTCATAGTGGTAATTTGTTGTTTTTTGGAGCATTAGGGGGGCCAGGCCCCTGCCCGCCCCCCTGTGGCTCCGCCCCTATCTATATCTATACCTTTTAGCTTAAAAAAGATCATGGTGAAGATCATCACATCCACTCACTGGCCTCAACAAGTTCACAGTTTAATCTTCTCCCTTAAGTCCCCTTCTCTCACTATCATGCATCTACTCCTCGGTACTCATGAGTCATGAAACTAATTATTTCTCACCTCTGTAGTACCTTGCAATTAATTTATTGTAGCAAGTTCCCACCACATTTTCCTCTTATCCTATTTGGCCTAGCCATCCTCTCTCCCAAGCCCAAAGACCCTAAAAATGATTGTCTTAGGGCCCAAAAGGTTGCATCCTCTACCTCTAGTGGAGTCTAACCACATCATAACACATTTTCTCTCATTGGGTGTACTATGTTACAACCCAGAGATCAAATGGCATTAAAAAAACTTAAATGTTGGTCTACATCAATTAGTTGAATTACATTGTTGTAAGAGCAGCACAATATAGTTCAGGAGGTAATGTGTAACCATCTATGGTCATAAACATACTTCTGTGTGCATTTTGGTGTGGTTAGATTATTGTGAGTATATTGCACAAATATATAATGTTTTTGACATTTTATATGGTAGTTAAAGGAATGTAATTTAAATATTAATGAAAATGGTAACATGTGAAAAGTATTATACTTCTGCTAAAAAATACTCGTTGAATTGATTATCCTAAACATGTTTTGAAAATTGACACAAGTTAAATAAATCACTTGAACTTGAGGAGATAATGGAGAAAAATCCAAGTGTTGGTTAATTCAATTGGACTACATTGACCGATCTTTAAGAATTATTTTTCCAAAACATATAACCTTTGACCAACATGAAAGTTACAATATGGAGTGTGAATTTTCATTTAGGTGTGTTGTGGTTGTATGAAATTCTGTTTAATTATTTAAATCTTGGTCAAAATTTTGCCCAGAGTCCAGTCCAACCCCCATTTCCATCCATCCTATGAAAACCTTTCAAGTCTAGAAAACAACACTAACCGGCATCAAGACTAATTTGATTTCTCAAACTTGGTGTAAGAACTTTCAAACATTTCTTTATAAAACTTGTTGCTCTATGCTAGAAACTAACATGCAGAAAAAAATTGGGGTTTCAAATTCATATTAGAACTTGATTAAACACTCATTTTGAACCTCTAAATTTTGGATGAAAAACATGATTGGTTCATATTTCAAATCCAAATAACACGCAAACCATTAACTATCTTAATTCGTCCACCCTTACTGAAACTAGTAAAGAATTTCATAGGCTACAACTCTTGTATAGGC
This sequence comes from Cenchrus fungigraminus, assembly GCA_036936925.1. Classification (NCBI taxonomy): domain Eukaryota; kingdom Viridiplantae; phylum Streptophyta; class Magnoliopsida; order Poales; family Poaceae; genus Cenchrus; species Cenchrus fungigraminus. The sequence goes on along the minus strand of CM072781.1, from coordinate 62,595,405 downwards.
CACATGCATGTATGTGCTATGAACAACACGTTTGAGTTTTTCACGATCTAGTTAAGCCACATGCATGCATGGTTAGCTCTTTGCTGGCTGGTGGTCGACCGGACACAGGGCAGATACCATGCGGCCACCAGTCACTACAAGAAAATCGCTGACTAGTGACACAACCTAGTTTTGTCGTCATTGATTTATGACGTTACTGGCTGATCTCGTCATTAAATTTTAGTTTCAAGCAAATTTAGTGACAAAAAAAACTTTCATCATAACGGTTGGTACTGTAGCCGAGCATTCCCTATTCCAAGCAGTTTTGTGACACCATAAGCTCCGCAACAGTGTCATAAACCAACTTTGGTCCCACATGTAAGCATTATTTTAAAAATAGAGTGTTCCAAGTTGTCATAAAATTTGTAAGGGTCCCACATGTAAGCATTCTTTCAAAAATAGAGTGTTCTAACTCGTCATAAAATTTTGCAGGGTCCCACATGTAAGCATCTGTTTAAAACTAGAGTGTTCCAACTCATCATAAAATTTAATAGGGTCCCACAAGTCAGTCTGGTAAAAAAGGGAGGAAAATTAAAAGGATACAATGTCAATAGCAAGGGTCGAACCCGGGACCTTTGATTCTGAAGGGGATGACGGCACTACCACTGAGACATGATGCAGTTTGTGTTATTTGAGCCAAGAAGATTTTTTATATTAGTTTATTTGTGTTTGTATTATTTTGTATGCCCCATGTAAGTTAAAGCAGGTAAATATGGCTGTAAAACAAGGAGAAAATCTGCTCCTCCCGTGGGTCGAACCTATTACCACTCGAAGGGGAATTTTTTACATTGACCAGGTCCCACCTGTAAATTTCAGGTGAGTCTTTAATATAAATCTATAATTTGAAGGCGAAACGCTTCACTGCCTTCGCAAAGACTCTCGACTTTTGCTATGCAGATCAGCAACAGTTCATGGCACGAATGGTGGATCCTAGCGGCGATGGGAAGATGGTTGCGCCGCCACATCCAAGCAGCGAGAGGATGAAACAGCACAACGAGGTTAGTCCTCTGGTTTGAGCCGCTATATGTTCCCCTATCTTCCTAGGGTTGGGGATATCGAGATTTAGGGATCTGGAGGATTGATGATCATATATGTTAGATTCAGATTTCATCATACCCTTAGATTTGCACTTCGATTGGTGTTAGAAGTTGATAGGCTATAGACAATTCATAGGTGTTAGATTCAGTTAGTTTTCAGTTTGCATCGTTTGATGGATTGATAGTTCTTGTATTTTTCTAGCTTCTGGAGGTGCTTGAAGCCACTAAAGCTGAGCTGCAGAAGGTGAAGAGAGACTTGCACGAACAACAAGTCAGCGAGCTCAAGTCACTGCAAAAGGCTCTAAATTACAAGAACCTGTATGAGCAATCATTACAGGACAACATTAATCAGATGGAAGAGCTGACCAAATGCAGGGACCAGTGTAATCAATTGATGCAGCAAGAGAATGCTTGGTTGAATGAAATGGTATCGTTACGGCAGGACAACATTGCCCAGATGGAAGAGCTGACCAAATGCCGGGAATAATGTAATCAATTACTGCAACAGGAGAATACCTGGTTGAATGAAATGGCATTGTTATAGCAGGACAACATTGCCAGGATGGAAGAGCTGACCAAATGCAAGGAACAGTGTAATCAATTGCTACAACAGGAGAATACCCGGTTGAATGAAATGGCATTATTACGGTAGGACTACATTACCCTGATGGAAGAGCTGACCAAATGCAGGGACCAGGTTAATCAATTGTTACGACAGGAGAATGACCAGCTAAAAGAGATTCACAAATGGACAGACCAGTGTAAGCAATTGTTAGCGGAGAATGCCCTGTTGAAAGAAGAGCAATCGAACTCTGACTGAGTTGCAGACAATCGATAAAACATGTATGGTGTTATTGCTACCTTGACGGTTCATAGGTGGTGTGTACTTTGTGGTGATGAGTTGCTTGTATTTTAGTGTTTGCTACTTGCTGGTGGTGTGAACTTTGTGGTGATGAGTGCTATGAGATGCCATCTTATTATGCTGATTTGATTTAATCTATTTCAAATTGAGTCGAGCATACTCACCATTCTGAATTAATTTTGCTGATGTTTTGCTGGTCCGGTCTGTTGATGTTTTGCTGGAAGGACCTTCCTGAGTAATGATCATGAAACTGCTTGTTTCCTACTATCGGTCACGAAATGTTGCAAAAAGAATTTGCCATAGCAAGGGTTCGAACTAGAGAACTATAGGAACAAAGCTGTGTTATTTACCACTGCACCACCTCTTGGTTATGTCAATTTGATGGGAAACAATTTCCTTATGGTTGTGCCAGGTGAAAGTTAGGAACGAGGAAGGTCTTTAATATAAATCAGTAATTTGCAGGGGAAACGCTTCACTACCTTCGCAAAGACTCTCGACTTTTGCTACGCGCAGATCTGCAACAGCTCGTGGCAGGAATGGCGGATCCTAGCGGTGACGGGAAGATGGTTGCGCCGCTACCTCCCGGCTACGAGACGCTGAAACAGCTCGACAAGGTCGGTTCTCTGGTTTGAGCCACTATATTTTCCCGTATCGTCCTAGGGATTTCTAGATTTGGGGATCTAACGGATTGATGAGCATATACAATAGGTGTTAGATTCAGTTAGTGTTCAATTTGCATCATTTGATGGATTGATAGGTTCTTGTATTTTACCAGCTTCTAGAGGTGCTTGAAGCCGCAAAAGCTAGGCTGCAGGAGGTCAAGAGAGACCTGCAAGAACAACAAGGCAGAGAACTCATGGCGCAGCAAGAGGCTGTAAAATACAAGAAGCCGTGTCAGGAAATTTTAAATAAAAATATGCAAGAGATGAGGGAATTCAAGGAGATGTCTGACCAATTGTTACATGAATAATTGCAACAGACCAACAAATACAAGGAAATGTGTGCCCAAATGTTACGCCAGGACAATACCCTGTTGAAAGAAATTGGTGAGATTCTTGACCAGGAGTCGAAAGACCTGGTACTGGACTGGAAGGTAAAACCTGAAGAGGAGGCAAGGTCATGGAAGAAAGAATGTGCAAAGGCTGACATCAAGCTTAAAGCAACTACCCCTGAGCTGGAAAACTTGAAGGAAAGCTGAAACAGTCCATCCATGCGATGGAAGTGTATAAGCAATCAGTTGAGCAGGTAATTATCGAGATCGAGAAGGAGAAGCAATCGATACAACAGAGTGTTATCCAGATGCAGAAGGAGAAGCAGCAGATACTACGCGAGAAAGATAAAAATAGGTAGTGCTTGATTATTATGAAACTTGTTTCTTGTTGATGTTTAATTACTGGTTGTTGCTCCTATGCACTTCATAGTGATGAACTGCCATGACATGTAGTGTTATGAAACTTATTGATGCTTATGTTTTCTTTAGGTCAGCCAAGCGAAAAAGGATCAACAATGGAAAGGATCCTCATAAGCCAACATGAAGCTTGAAGCTACTGTCGCTGAGCTGCAGAAGGTGACGGGACAGGTGCAGGATGGAGCTATGGAAGGAGAATCAATGTCTACAGATGGAAATTGATGATTAGTTCTTATCGTTATGATTACAAATGGGTAGTAATGATTATTGTGAAAATTGTAATGATGTGTTGGGGGGAGACCCGTCCCCGAAGTGGGGCCAACAAATGCAAACAATAAAGGAACTCAAACTCTCATGCAAACCAAGGCGTGTCTTCGGGCAAGCAAAGAAAAGCCTCCCCTCAGACCCCTCCTCCCCTTTTCCATTCAGCTTGGGTCTGTTTAAATAGGCCCGTATCCGTTACACTTTACATACATATCCTCGCCTTTTTCATCGTGCGAAGGATCTTTGAGGCCATAACAGTATTTTCCCCCTAACACGCCCAACTACCACCAATACAACTCAACACTTTACACCGTGGCACCCCTCATGTGGGCCTGCATTCTGTCTTCGACCTTCGGGGGGACATCTTCGCTTCGAGGTCATGCCGCCGCATGCCGTGTAGAACCTTCGCGTGTTCAAGACCTTTTCTTGTCTCTTGGGTGTTGACGCGCTCCATCCCGGACTGCTTTATCTGCTCCCCGAAGGTTCTCTTTGTCTTCGAGCGGACATCACCTTCGGCCTCCCGGTGCTCCCCAGATGTCGTACCTTCGGTCTTTCGTAACCTTCGACGCCTTGCTTCGCCTCGTCCCCTGAGACCCTAGGCGCCTTGCTTCACCTCACCCCGAAGGTATCAAACCTGCGCAGTCACCGAAAAAACAAATGGTCGCTGCTTTACCTTGACCCGAAGGTCCGCAGTCAAAATGGGAAATAAAAGGGGGTTAGGTACGAAATGGATTTCCCCAATATTAGCCCCTCGCATGCAAAGGGTTGTCTCCCTGACGAGCCGAAGTAGCGAAACTCAAACGGGCAGAAACTTTTTCGTACCAAAGCGCCTCCCCATTTCGGCTCGTCTGGCTATCTCTTTTTTTTACACGTGTCAGGTTGTTTTTGAACTCCTGTTTTTTCGCGATATGTTCTCTTGTCCCGATTTTCCGTCGCTTCCTTCCTAATTTATCGGGATATACTTGCATAATTGTCGCCTCGTTTCCTCCTATATTCCCGTGCCACGTATTTCCTAGTTAGTCGCGCCGCTCGCATTATATAAGGCCACCACCGCCCCCCAGCGCCAAGCCCCGCCTGCTGCTGCTCTCTGATTGCCTAGCGCCTTCCTCTCTACTGGTACCTTCTTGTTAACTTTGCTCTAGACCTTCGTTTTTATTTTTTGTCCTGCATTTATTTTCGTACCTTCGCTCAACTAGGTTATACTTATTATTTTTTGGTTTAGGTTGCTTCCTGTTTCTCTTGTTTCGTTCTTCTGTGTGATGGCCCCGAAGTCTGCTGCGTTGAAGCCCCCAAAGGCCACTACGAAGGTTTTTGGACGAAGTCGTGTGACTCCGCGGCTTCTTTCTGAGTACGAAAAACTTGGGTACTTTGAAAGTGGGCAAGCTAGAGCTCCCGGAAACGAAGTGATTCCTACCCCGAGAGATGATGAGGTTGTAGTATTCCGCGATCTCTTTGCTGCTGGTCTTCGGTTTCCTCTTGACCCTGTTGTCGTTGCAATTCTTCACAACTTCGACATGTACGTCCACCACCTTACCCCGAATTCCATTCTTCGGTTGAGCTTGTTTATGTGGGCGTGCAAAACCATGGGTGTCAATCCTACTGTGGCCAACTTCGTTCGTGCTCACACTATCCATCATCAGCCATTGTACATGGAGCGCACCGAAGGTGATACATATATCAAGGAAGAGGCCCAATTTGCTTCGCTGAATTTTAGATATAGAACTGATGTTGATGTTCCTGTTGTCTGCTATAAGAATCGATGGGAAGATGACTGGAACACCTTCTGGTTCTATCATAAGGTTGATGACACCGCTGCATCGCTTGTTAGCAAGGAGGTGCAAGATCTTCCGAAGGGTGTTGGCCTAACTCCCGATGATTCTGATCAATCACGACTTTTTTGGTTGTCTTTCGGGAGATTGCAAAAATCATGGGTACTCGCGATCTCGTCGAGGAGTATTGCTGCTGCAAGATTTTTCCGGTGAAGTCTGGCTGGTCTGTTGTCGCATGGAGCGACTTTACAAGCCCCATTAAAGTTCCAGATTTTACGAAAAGCTTCGGAGTGAAACTCGAAGGTTTGTGTTTGTTTTGTTTTTTATACATTTTTTGCTTTTTATACTTTGTCTTTCTGTGTTTTTTTTTCTTGCTTATTTTTCCCCTCTTTACAGATATTGATGTTCTGCTTATCAAAGATGCTGCCAACGAAATACTTGGTCCTGCCAGCCTTAAAGAGGACCATGATATCATGAACCGAATTGGTGGTCGTTTCGACAACTGTGTTTTCCAATTCTTTGGCATTACTGCTGGTGATCGTCAAGTCACCGTTACACGGCGCGAAGCTACTGCTAAGCGTGCTGCGAAGAAAGGGTCTGGTAGCGTTGCTGAACCTTCGGCTATTGCTGCGCCTTCTCATCTTGGCAAAAGACGCGTGAAAGCCGCAAGCAACCGTCAACCTAAGCGTCGCCGCAAGCAAAGATCTGCCTCTCCTAAGACTGTGTCTTCTAGCCCCGATGGCAGCGATGGAAACCGAAGCGAAGGTAACAAGAGCAACGAGAATGTGGCTAACCCTGTGTTGTCCGGGCGAAGCACTTGAGCATCTGACTTGGAGCATACAGAGGAACAAGTTGATGTGACTTCGTTATCACCGCGTCCAGACGCCGCTGTCGGTACCATTGCTCAACCCTTCGATATTGACATTAGCGACCATGAATCGGAGAGCGATGAAGAGCTTGCCGCTCCTTCTAAAATGAACGGTAAAGCACCTGCTATTGCCGAAGACGTGCCTAAAGATCCCGCCCCTTCTAAAGGGCTGGTTCCTTCTTCTTCACGCAAGGTTATTGATGCCTTCGTTACTGGTGCCGGCGATAGTGACAGTAGTTCTGACACTGAGTCTGACAGCGGCCGGCGAAGTGGTGGTGTTTTTGTTAGTGCTGATTCTCCCTCAGTTGTTGCGCGCCGTCTCGGGATTTCTCAGAACTCTCATTTTTTGGTGATCGCAAGAGGAAATTACTTCAGTTCTACAGCGATGATCGCGAACGTGCTTTGCTTCAGGAGGCTGGCCAATCTTTTAGCTTTCCTATCATGGAAGAAGATCTGGGCCGCGAAGGTGCTGATGAAGTTTTAATGCAGGCTCAAGATCTTGCCATGAAAACCTTCGTTGCCTGTCGAGTTGCTCAGCGCCGGTTTCGCGAAGACATCTGCTAATTCAACCTTCGTGACTAGACTACCTCTTCTGCTCTTGAGAAGGAAATTGTTACTATCAAGAATCTTCAGAAGGATAAGGACAGCCTTGCTGCTGCTTTGGAAGATGAGAAAAAGAAAAGTGTGGCTCTGTCTTCAGAAATAACTTCTCTCTCGAAGAAAAATAGTTCTCTTGAAAATGAAGTTGCTAAGTTGAAAGAGGCTGTTGAAAACGAGAAAAAGAAAAGTGAAGGTGTGAAGGGCCTGTACGAAAGTAAGTGGAAGGAGCTTGATGAACTGAAAACTACTCATGCCGATCTTGTGAAAGAACATGAGGGTTATTGTGACGAAGTGCAAAAGCATATCGTTCCTGTTTGCAAGAAGGTTCATGATCTTTTGGTGGACTTTGGCACTGCACCTGGCTCATACATCATCGAAGGTCAATACATCAGCGACATTTTTAAGTGTCTGTCAGATGGTGTATCATCTCTAGCTTCGGCTGGTCGTTCTTTTGGTGAACTAAGTGCTGGAGTTGCTGTGCGGACTATTTGCTACTCTGTGTACTCTCTCTTGAGCACTCCTACCGATGGGTCCGAGCCTGTTGTTTCCAAGACTGCTCTTCGCCAGATGCGCGATGGCTCCTTTGCCTGGCCTCAAGAAACCAATGTTGATTGGATACCTACTCTACCGAAGAACATTGCGAAAAACTTTGTTAAAGAGTTTTACCGTAAGTTTGGTTTTGGCTATGCGGTTGCTGAGGCCCGTCGTGTTCTTCGCAAGGTTACATTGCTGTGCTCTTCGCTAAGTTGTTATTTTTATTCTTAACGTTCCTGTCTTCTGCTTCCGTTTGCTTTAACATGCAATTTCTGTTTTCCAGACTAGCCCCAGCCCTGCTGCTTCTGAACAAGTTGGTGTCATCTCCAGTGTTGCGACTGCTCTGCCTTCTTCTACACCTTCGGCTGGTGCTGCTTCTCGTGGTGCTGATGATCGAGTTGCTGCTTCTACTGCTCCCTCCTCTTCGGCTGGCGGAATGCAAGGCGCTATTTCTTCTGCTGCTCAAACTACTTCGGCTGCTCCCCATACGACCGAAGAGGTGTGAAGATTGGTGCTGCGGTGACTAGTTTTAGGTTGGGAGTGCTAGGACACATTTTGTCTATGTAACTGAACTATTTTGCGAATCTGCGCAAGTGCCGGAGTTGTGCCCTGCGCAGATAGACGAAGATGTCTACCCACTTGTTATAAATCATTGCGACTATTTTATGTCTGTTTCCATATGGCGAAAATTTCACCTGAAATTTCCTTACGCGTCCTTTGATGAGTTTTGGTCTGACAAAATTAACCGATACGATGAACGCTATAACGTGTCTAAGAATTTCTTCGAGCAATATTGCCGGAACCGGCTGATTCATGATTCAACTTCGCGATGACGACTTCGTGGAAGTGATCCTTCAGTTGTTGTACAACCTTCGAGTAGTTCTTTGTATGGTGATGGGTCTTCTGTTGCCATACCGAAGGTTGACATTGTTGATCTTACCGAAGACGATATGCACGAATACATCTACAAGCGTTCTAACTGACGAGCTAGAGGACTACCTTTTGTTTGTTTGGCTGTAACTTAGTCATATTGCTATGTCCGTAACTGCGATATTGCTCAAACACTTTCTTGTTGTAATAAGTTACCATTTCCACGAAGTTCTTGGTTTTGAAACTTCGGAAAAAAGGGAACTCAAATCGCGAAGCGCCTCCCCCTAGTTTCCTTTTCCGTGTTTCACAACTTGTGTTGGCAAGCTTGATTGCAAAGAATCGTTATTTTTTCTCACGTGCTGCCTTTGCACAGTTATACGTTATGTATTACTATAGCGCGACGTTTTTGATTGCATTGTCAAACAACGTTTTGTTCCTCGAGATGACTCGTCAGTCGAATCTCGCATTTTGCTTCGCGCATACGGTGCCGAAGGCTTCTTTCCTTGCTAAAGAAGGAGATGATTTGTGACTTCACCTTTTAACGAGTCTACTTATCCCTGCGGATTTTTTCCCAGGGGCTTTGCGCATTGGCCGCCGAAGGCTTTTTGTTGGTTTCGTGCTCGTCTTCGAAGTGAGCACCCTAAGTGAACCAATTACGTTTTGCAGTTTGTTTCAAACATAATTGTTCACTTACGCGATGTATGATAACTTTTGGGACCTGTGCCGAAAGTGACAACTCATTTCATTTGAGTTGCGTCACTTAGGACTTCCTGATGCGCACCGATGATATTTTTGGGGAGTCCTTGTTATAATTTCCAAGGGGATATTACACATGAAGACCGCCTCATTAAAAACCTCGCATCCCTGTTGTGCCGATGATTACACAACTAAGGACTCTCCCCGCGAGGAAAAGAGTACGGCTTCGAAAACTCAAAATGAAATGTTTGTTACAAAAATGCAAAATGAAAAGAAACTATTAAGAAAAAGAGCTAAGATACAACAAAGCTTGTTCCTCTTTCACAGTCAATACTTTTGCAGCATATCTTCGTTCCGAGTATGGATCCTCCGCCCCTTCTAGGTTAGTTAGCCTGAAAGCCCCTAGTCTTGTTTCTGTCGCAATGAAAGGACCGTCCCATTTCTCTTGCAACTTTCCCACGCCTCGTGTCTTTTTCCTTAAGACCATATCTCCTGTTTTTCTGTTCTTCCTTCGCACCTTCTTGTCCTTCCATCTTCTGGTTTCCTCTTGATAATATTCAATGTTCTGTAATGCTTGAAGCCTAGCCTGTTCCCAGGTGTCCAGTGCTGGTGCCATATCCTCATTTCCAGGTGAGCCTTCGGTACGAATGGACCCTAGCTTTATCTTTTCTGGTACCATTGCCTCTTCGCCGTACAGCAACTTGAACGGCGTGAATTTTGTGGCTCTTGACTCTGTTGTGTTGTGAGACCATATGACTCTTGGTAACTCATCTGCCCACTTGCCCCTTGGCATTCCCATGATGTTTCTTTTGATGCCAGTGAAAATTATTCCGTTGGCCCTTTCAACAGCTCCGTTGGACTGCGGGTGATATACCGAAGCAAAACACAACTTTGTGCCTAGGTGAAAGCAGAACTTGCGAAAGTCTGTTGAGTCAAATTGCTTGCTGTTGTCCACTGTTACCTCGTACGGGACTCCAAATCTGCAGACCACATTTTGCCAAAAGAATTTCTGTATTACTCCCGAAGTTATGGTCTGCACAGCCTTCGCTTCAATCCACTTTGAGAAGTATTCAATAGCCACTATTGCATATTTGTAGTTTCCCCGGAGCCGTTGGTAGAGGCCCCACGATGTCGATTCCCCATCTTGCGAATGGCCATACCGAAGGAAGGAGCTGTATTTCGTAAGGTGAAAACTTAGAGTAATTTATGTGCTTCTGGCAGTTGTCGCATGTCCTTACAATCTCTTTGGCATCTTGTACTGTTGTTGGCCAATAAAATGCTTCGCGTAATGCCTTGGCTACTAGCTTTCTTGTTCCTATGTGGGAAGAGCACATGCCCGCATGTATTTCTCTGAGTAACTCTCTGCCTTCTTCGCGCGATACGCACTTGAGTAATGGTGAGCACACGCCTGCCTTTCGCTTTCTGGCTCATAATGCCCCTTTAGATATGCAACTATTTGTGCCCTCCAATCTTCACTGACAATTGCGCTGACAAGCTTCGGCTCCGATTCCGCGAAGTGTGCAGTCATTTTCCTCAATGTTTCATAGAACACATCTGGTGGTAGTGGTTGTTTTGTGGCTCCTGCTTTTGCTAAAGCATGTGCCTCTTTGTTCTGTTCCCTTGGTATCTTCTTTACTGTGAACCCCAGGAAGTGCTTCTCCATTGCTCTTACTGTTTTCAAATATGAAGACATTTCGTCTTTCTTTGCTCTGTATGCTTTGCCTATTTGTTTCATGATGAGCTCTGAATCTGTGTTCAACACCAACCTCCGTGCCCCTACTGCTTTTGCCTTTCGGAGACCCAATAGCAATCCTTCGTACTCTGCGACATTGTTTGTGTACCCATCAATCTCTAGCCTTACTACGTATCTCATTTTTATTCCCGAAGGGGATGTGAGAATTGCCGAAGCTGCTGCACCATCATTACAGTACGCCCCATCACAAAATGTTTCCCATGATTTCTCTTCTTTTGGCGACTTCGCGCCGTCTTCATCTGATTGTGCCCATTCTGCGACGAAATCTACCAGCACTTGTGATGAGGACATGACACCCATGCATACGACCATGATTGGTGCATGGAATGGAGTAGAAGAAGTCCAACAAGGGTGTCCAAGTCGAAGAGGAGGCACGAGGCTAATCCGGTTCGAGTCCCCAAGGTGGAGGCCAAAAGCAATTCAAGTTCGAGCCCAGTTCGGAGTCCAGGAGCAGTGCGCAATAAAACGGACGCCCAAGTCGCATACGGAGTTGGTTTGGGACGTTCTATATATGGTTGGAAGCACAATTTCATAGAGCTTCCAATGGCACTGGTCTCATGCCAAAATTCGTCCTGAGTCAACGGGAATCATCGAAAGAAGTGGATGTCCAGAATCTGTCAGGGCGCTGCACCAATACCTTTTGGGCTGTTGGCCCAACAGGAGGCCCATGTGAGCCTAGGGCACTGTTCACGCGCGTGAACAGTACCCGCGGGTACTGTAGCGTCGCCCTTCGTGGGCGCCAGGGGCTGCGCCCCCTATTTAGATAGACCCCTCGTTTATTTTCAGACTTGAGTTTGTTTTACAAGTTAGCTTTAGCTACAACCGAACAGCCGCATAGCGCTGCCTTCGTGTATTGCAGACTCCACCTTCGAGTGATATAAGATTGCTCGCCTCTTTTTCTTGTTCGTTCTTCGATTGCGTGCAGGAAACGATCTTCGTGATCAGGCTGACTTTGCACCGGCAAGGTCGGTAACCATCGGGAGTTGGTTCAGCGATTGCATTGGCGCTTCGAGTTTGCTCGTCGTAGTCGGATCGTGAGGGTCAACAACCACCAAATCGGATTTATCTCCACTCACCGAAAGATCGGGCACTCCCCCTCTATCAACTTGGGATTTTATCGCTGTTCTTGGCGTGAAGGTTATGTCGTATTGAGACAACTCTGCTTCCCATTTGCCCATCCTTCCTGAGGACTCCTTGTTCTCAAACATTTCGCGAAGTGGGAAACTAGTTGGCACTACCACTTTGAAACTTTGGAAGTAATGCTTCAACTTTCTTGCTGCCATTACTACTGCGTATGCCATTTTCTCTAATTCTGAGTATAATTTCTCCCTTTAGTACTTCGGAGATGAAGTATACTGGCATTTGTTTCAGATTGTTGTCGTTCTGCTTCTCCTCAACCAATGCCGCGCTGACCGCATGAACTGATGCTGCCACGTACAACAACAGCTTTGCTTCGGGCCCTGGACTTGCCATTACTATCAACTTTTCTAAATATGCCTTTAGGTCTTCGAAGGCTTCCTGTTCCTTCTCTCCCCATACTATGTTTTTCTGCCCCATCAGTTGTTTAAAAAACGGCAAACTTCATTCTGCTGATTTGGAGATGAAACGACTTAATGCTGCGAGCCTGCCGGTGAGCTTTTGTACCTCTTTCTTCGTTCTTGGTGGTCTCATGTTTCTTATTGCCTCTATTTTTTCTGGATTCGCTTGTATTCCTGACTTTGACACCATACATCCTAATAACTTCCCCCTACTAACCCCGAAGATGCACTTTTCTGGGTTCAGCATAAGCCCATACTTTCTCATGTTCTGAAAAGTTTCCACCAAGTCTTCGATGTGACTCTCTTTATGTTTGCTATGCACTACCACATCATCAACGTTTGCGGACATGTTTCTTTTCAACTGTGGACCAAGAACTATCTGCACCATTCTGTTAAAAGTTGGGCCTACGTTGCGCAAGCCTTCGGGCATTCTTATGAAACAGTACACCCCGAAGGGTGTTATAAAACTTGTCTTCGTCTTCTTTTCTCATCCACACTTGATGATATCCCGAAAAGCAATCAAGAAGTGACATCCTTTCGGATCCTGCTGCTGCATCTACCAACACATGAATTCTTGGGAGAGGGTAGTCATCTTTTGGGCACGCCTTATTGAGAGATGTGAAATCTATGCACATTCTCTGATCTCCATTCTTCTTCAGCACCATGACTATGTTGGACATCCAAGTCGTGAATTGTACTTCACGTATGACGCCTGCCTCTAGCAACTTCTGTACTTCGCGAAGTGCTGCTTTCTCTTTTTCTGGTGATATCACTCTTAGCTTTTGTCTTCTTGGCATGACCTTCGGATTTAAGTTTAGACTATGCTCGATAACTTCACGTGGTATTCCCTTGAGATCTTTTTTGCTCCATGAGAAAACATCTTGGTTTTCACTCAAGCAGTTAAGCAAGTCTGCCTCTTCTTCTTCACTGAGGTCCTTCGCAATTATGACTGTTTTGTCATCCGTGCTACCGTTCAGCTTCATTCTTTTAGTGTGCTACATGGGCTTGATTCTATTTTCTTCTTCCTTCCTCATCTGCTTTATTAACTGCGACTCTTGTACATCATCTTTGATTTCCTGGTTCCCTTCGTTGATTCGCACTAAGCGTACTGGCTTGCAGTCTGTGCCTGTATTGTACTCCCTATCCCATGCATCCCCCTGGTCCCCATAGACTGATAACACCCCATTGATCGTTGGAATTTTCATGCATAAAAAGGGCATGTGAATTACTGCTGTGAATTTGTTTATGACTCCTCTTCCGAAGATGGCCTTGTAGGAATAAGGGATGTCTACTACATCGAAGTTAACCATTTCTGTTCTCATTAGAGCCCCTTTGCCCATCGTAACATTCATTTTGATGGTTCCCAATGCTTCAACCCGCTTGTTGCCGAAGCCATATAGCAGTTTTGTGGACATTTGCAATTGATCATCCCTAAACTCCATTTTTCAGAACAGGTCGTAGGTTAGAACGTCTGTGGAACTGCCGTTGTCTACCAGAATTCCTCCCACATCATTTCCCAGAATGTACTTTGTGTTCTTCCCCAGTATTGCTCTGATCACCAGCGGGTCTTCGTGTGGGTATCTCTTTAATTTCAGATCAGCCTCTGTGAATGTGATTGGGATATGCGACCACTTCGTGCGAAATACCTTACCCGAAGATAGATGACTGACTTCCCTTCTGTCATCCTTCCTTTGCCTCTTCGATGGAAACTCAGGGAAACAACATCCCCCAGTTATTGCATTTATGACATTCACCCTCTGATATCTGTCATCTGGATCATTATTTATGATGTTGACTCTTTGATATCTGTCATCTTGCTCTTACCTTCGGGCGTTTTGCTGCTGGGATTGTGATGGGTTTTCTTTTGGCTGGTAGGGAGCACTCGGCGCTGGGCCTTGCGCTGATGTGTAAGCTGGGTGAAACTGTGGTGGATATGGGAGCGGTTGGAAATATTGCGGTGGCGGCTGATACATGGGCTGCCAATTTGATGCTGAGCTGTTTGCCGCCGAAGGTACGGCAGGTGTCGCTCTGTTGAGGAAACCAACTTGGTTCTGCGCAATCTTCTTCTTTTCTTCTTCCACTTTTCTCTTGATCGCCACTCTGCATTCATATGTCCAATGACCTTTGTTCCTTCCATGTATGGAGCAAACTGTTTGCGGAGGTGGTGTTGAGTATTTTGCAAACCCCTGCTGGTTTGACTGCGAAGGTGCTTGGCTGTTATTTGCCCCCTTGGATGATACATTGTTCACTCCCTCCTGTTGTAGTTTGGACTGTTTGTTGTATTTCTATTGTTCGTGTTTGGCCTTCTGTTCCATTCTTCTTTAGCCTTCGCTGCATTTTTCCTTGCATGATAATCCTCGATTCTCCTTTGCTTTCCCCGATCGGATAAGCAATATGATTGTAAGACTTCGAACAATATTTTTTCTGACGCTGGCCTTCGCCTGTCCAGATATTCCCCACAAGGCCCCACCTTGAGCCCGCCTATAACGGCGTCAATTACACTTGACTCTCGACATGTGGTGCTTTTGCTCGGGCCTTTGTGAATCTTTTTATGTACTCCTGCAATGGTTCCTTTTCTCCCTGTTTGATCTGATGAAGGTCGTTGGCTGTGAGTTCTTGTGGCTGAAACCCTTGGAAGTTACTTTCAATTTTCTCCCGAAGCTGGCTCCATGAACTTATGCTTCCCTTTGGCAGCGACACATACCATTGCTGAGCAGAGCCTTTTAATGCCATGATCATAGCCTTCGCCTTCGCAGTATCATCACCTCCCCCTGAAGAAATTGCCACACTGTACCGAAGTATGGACTGCCGCGGATCTGACTCACCATCGTATTCTGGTAGCGAAGATGGTAGTTTGAACTTGGTCGGCCAATCTGCCTGCTCGAGCTCGAATGTTAGTGGGGTGGATGGCTTATCCTTGGAAGAATGTGAACTTTTGCTCTTGTGAGGTGGTCTACGTTCCACAAACGCCTCTTCGTCAGAATCGAACACCCATGATTCCTCGGAGTCGTACGAAGACTCCTCCACAACAACTGGTCTGCTTCGCTTTTTTCCCTGAGGTGAGGTTGCTCTGTGTTGCTTTTCGGGCCTTGGTTCAGATCGTACTGAATGTTCTTGCAGGGAATTAAGCTGTGCCTGCAATATTGCCACTTGTTCTTGAAGCTGAACAGTTTTCTGCCTGATTGCTTGTTGCTCTTGCTCCTTGCGAAGTTGCTGGAGAAGAGATTTCTTTTTCTGGATGTCTTTCAGCATTTGTTGGTACTTTAGTTGCTCTTGGCTTGGATCGCCTGCCTGTGGTCCCTTAGCTTTGAGGAATGTCGCTTCTGCCTGAGCCCTTGTCCGGACATTGGACGAACCTGGCATTTGACTGAGTCTTGCCGCTATTGTTGCCTCTACCCTTCTTAATGATGCAATGTCTTCGTCGAGGATCCCCGCATCCAAGAGGTCGACTTTGAAGTTTCCGTTTGCGATGTCTTCCAGTGCCCCATCACGACTGCCTGGTGCGTGGCTGAGCACTATATCTATATCTACGTTTGCATTCACCCCTTCGTTGACTAGGCCTTCAGACTCTGCTGCCGACGGGTCATCGGTAGCTCTTTGTGGATTGGTGTTGGTGTTCCTTGGTGCTCTCTTCGGTGCCATTGAGCTGTGGTGGGACGAGACACGGTGGGTGCCAGAAATGTTGGGGGGAGACCCGTCCCTGAAGTGGGGCCAACAAATGCAAACAATAAATGAACTCAAACTCTCATGCAAACCAAGGCGTGTCTTCGGGCAAGCAAAGAAAAGCCTCCCCTCAGACCCCTCCTCCCCTTTTCCATTCAGCTTGGGTCTGTTTAAATAGGCCCGTATCGGTTACACTTTACATACATATCCTCACCTTTTTCATCGTGCGAAGGATCTTTGAGGCCATAACAGTATTTTCCCCCTAACACGCCTAACTACCACCACTACAACTGAACACTTTACACCGTGGCACCCCTCATGTGGGCCGGCATTCTATCTTCGACCTTCGGGGGGACATCTTCGCTTCGAGGTCATGCCGCCGCATGCCGTGTAGAACCTTCGCGTGTTCAAGACCTTTTCTTGTCTCTTGGGTGTTGACGCGCTCCATCCCGGACTGCTTTATCTGCTCCCCGAAGGTTCTCTTTGTCTTCGAGCGGACATCACCTTCGGCCTCCCGGTGCTCCCCAGATGCTGTACCTTCGGTCTTTCGTAACCTTCGACGCCTCGCTTCGCCTCGTCCCCTGAGACCCTCGGCGCCTTGCTTCACCTCGCCCCGAAGGTATCAAACCTGCGCAGTCACCGAAAAAACAAATGGTCGCTGCTTTACCTTGACCCGAAGGTCCGCAGTCGAAATGGGAAATAAAAGGGGGTTAGGTACGAAATGGATTTCCCCAACATGATGATCATCCTATGATGTTTGCTGCTTGGTGTTGTGAACTTTGTGGTCATGAGTTGAGAAACTTGTTGCTACCTGATCATAATATGATGTTTGTTGCTCAGTGGACGAGAAAGGTCCGGTCTGTTGATGTTTTGCTGGCAGGACCTTTCTCAGTAACGATCACATAATAGCTTGTTTCCTACTGTGGTTCCAACTCGTCATAAAATTTAATAGGGTCCCACAAGTTAGTAAGATAAAAAACGAAGGAAAAATAAAAGGATACAGTGCCAATAGCAGGGGTCGAACCCGCGACGTTTGATTCTGAAAAGGGTACACGAAACCATGGAGACATAATGCATTTTGTGTATATCTAAACAAGTAGTATACCTAGTTTACTAAGTACGGCCAACGGCTATATCTCCAACCGCGTACACTGCAAGGGGCTCGCCAGCACACTCCTGTGGATCGTTGTGGCAAATATCTAGCCAAGAGGCATTGGTGCACAGATCTAACCCGCGGCGGGAATAGCGCATCCTCGCATCGAAGGGAGGAGAGTGAGCTACGGTCAGGTCAGTACCCTCTTTTGTGCCTCTACTTTCCCCTTTCGTCAGAGGAAAGTGATATTTGGAATCGGGGATTTCGGTTGAAGCACGATTGTTGTTACAAGTTGATTGATTTAGAAAGTGCAGAACTAAGCATTAATTTCAAGTTGTAATGAATTTTTTTAGCATTCGTGTACTCCAGCATCTTCTTCCATTGGTAGTTACTGCTCAGAGACATCTTCTTGCAATAGTAGCCATTGGCATCCTAAAGACAAGTGCAAACACGGGTTGAGAGCTGTGGTGAAGTATGCTTGGACCTTTCTCAACCCTGGCCGCCGGTTTGCTGGCTGCCTAAAGGTAATGGCTAGTTGGTTACCTACTTATGTGGTTCCTGTGGTCAACGGTGATTGTTAACGGGGCGTTTAATTTTCAGGAAGAAAAAGAGCAATGCGATGGTCAATGGTGATTGATCCAGAATGGGATGAAAGGTCATATGCTGTTATGGTGAAGCTCATGAAAAAGAAAGCGAAAGCGGAAGAGGATGCAAAGCAGTGGGAGGAAGAATTGGGAAAAGCTAATTGTGCGTTAGAGAGATTAGGAATGAGCTCAAGATAGTGTGACAAAAACTTCAGAAGGCTACCGCCAAGCTGAAGTCAATTGGGAATTATAGGCACAATGTCAAACTCACGCATGTGCTGCTTGCTTTATTTGTTGTTGTCGTGGGAATGGCGGGATTCATCCTCGGTGGGAAGGCTAATTAGATGTATCTGAACATTGTGTCAATCACGTATTTTTCAAGTGTCACTTTGGTATTGTGAACATTGTGTCGATCATGTATTCTGAACATTGTGCCTTATGATTCTGAACATTGTACTGATGATGTATTGCCAAAATCCACCAAGAAAAGTGCGGTAGTTAGTATTCACCACATTGTACTGACCATTTAGTCCGACCTCTTAACATTTCCAACAATGTAATTTCCGTTAGGTACGCCAACAGTCAGAATGAATTATTATTGTTATACCGAAATCAACGGAGCAACAGCGATGGTTGTTTTGGTATTGTTATCCCGAAATCAACAGGGTAGCAGCGACGGTTGTTTTGGGTGGTGAAGGAGCGGTGAATTTACTGTAAATGCGGAGAAAGGAGCAGTGGATTTGTTGTAAATGGGGCATCCCTCGACTTCTTTCGCCTAGCGTACAGAAAACCTTTTTGCAATTGCATCTCCTCCTCTCGGAAGGAAGATCTGTGAGATTATAGTGCTCTCTTCCTAGTCTCTATATCAATTTGAATGTGCATTTGACCTGGGACCTGATGTTTGATCAAACTATTTTCAAGACGCTGGTAGGTCAGTAATCATGCCGTCGAGGCAGTTGCCGCTATCGCTGGTGGCGCTCCCTACTGAGGTGAACATTGACATCACCGGACACCTCGCTGCGACCTCGGAGCGGGCCATGGACGACATCCGTAGCCTACGGGCTACCTGCCGGGATATGCGTCGCGTGTGTAAGAATGCGGCCGTTGGTCGGCGCGTGGCGCTAGAGCAATTTGTCGTTGAGCTGCAGTGGAACAACCGCAAGGGCTACGACGCCCTCCTCGATTGCCTGACCCGCATAAGAAACCCGGAGGCATGTTTCCTCTCCGGGATGGACATCCTGTTCGGGGAAAACTACAGCTCCCGAGCATAATGTGGCGGCCTACTGGTCCTCCACAGGGCAAATGGTGGCGCCGGTGATGATGACACTACGAGGTGGTACATCAGACATGTCGAGGGCGAGGAAGAATCGGCGGCCGCAACAGCGATGATGATGCAGACGAACAAGGGTTGCCTGCGGTGCCGTGAGGCAGCCTCAGAGGTGATCCAGTGAGTGACGTGGTGCCGACGAGCAATGCTGGCGCTGCTAGTGGCGCGCGGCAATCATCAGTGCACAGGTGGCTTGTGCTTCAAGAGGAGCTGGGAAGAATGGTCACATTTTTGTAACGAGGAATGTAGAATTCACACAGAATGTGATCTGTTCTTTAGCAAAATAACTGTCTAAAAAGGACGTACCCAGTGCCGTAGGCTCCCGCACTGTGCGGGGTCTGGGGGAGGTTATTAGCGGGAGGTCTTTCCCACACATCATGCAATGTGTAGAGGCCACTGCTCGAACCTGTGACCTCTCGGTTCACAGGCGGCAAGCACTACCACTTGATATCTGCATCAAAAATAATTCTCCATCATGTTCATGTATCCTGAACCCAAACATCCGGTCCTGCCCGGGTTGTATTTCCTATCCAACCAAGTCTTGGAAAAACAAGGAAAAATGCGAATGGTTGAAACTCTAGGTCCTGACCGGATTGTTACCAAGCATGCCTTGTCATCAATGAAAAATGAAGCCGTGGTTGAAACTCTGGGTCAGCTTGCTTGTCTTCACGATTCTTTCCTACTAACCAAGTCTTGGAAAAACAAATCTTTGCTAGATGGGGTAGTGTACACTAGATAGAGTAGACACGGTTTTACTGAAAGCCAATTTGTTGCCCATCGCTTCAATTTCCTCTAGCTAAGCCACGGCTTCACGTTCGAATTGTGCACGTATTTGGCTCTCCCTAAGAAGGATGATATCATAGCTCACCTTGTCCAAATTTAAAACAAGCATCTTTTGCCATCAAATGACTAAACTAAACATATTTCTCTGGTCTACTCATGGTACATAAACCCAAACATCCGACCTTCTTTTGTGCCCTTCTTGTATTGCCTATTTCATAGCAAATGCTTTAGTCTGGTCTGATAATGTTTTGTAAACCAGAATAACCGGTCTCGTGGCAACATTCGATCTCATCATGTTCAAGTGAATTAAGTTTGCTCCATTTGACTGCCATGATCCCCGATGCGACCCTGCGCCTTTCCCTTGGCAAATGAGATCTATTAATATATACTAGAAAACCGTTTTGCATCTCCTCCTCAACACAAGAAAACTCCATGAGGAACCAAGTTGAGATGTTCCTTGGTTTGTATCTGATGAGTGATTGACCAGATGATTTGAGGCTTTGTGTGTAGCGTCGTGTTGTGTGTGATGTGTCGTGTGTGCATTGTGTTATGTGTGTTTACCATGTTGATTTAGTGGTGTATTGTCAATGCACTCATGAGGAGTGGTTGACAACATTGTGTGGACTGACTCTTGGCCTAGTATTGAAGGTGTTGGCTGTGGCTTGGTTTGTGTTGGTGCAGGTGAAGAACAAGCGTGAAAGGTCTATGCCTGTGTGGCCTCCGAGGAGTGGAAAGACAAGTAGGCTTGGTTCGAGGGACCCGGTGGCCGACGGGATCAAGTGCGGGCCGCATGGTGGCAAGAAGAGCAAGACGAAGTTGTGGACATGGAGCCGGTGCAAGGTAGCGGTTAACAACCAAAGTTTGCACGCGGGGTTTATTGGTTTGGCCACAAAACCAACACCAAGCCGGTGCAAGGTAGCAGCTAACGACCGAAGCTTGTACGCGGGGTTTGGTGGTTTGGCCACAAAACCATCAGGAGGAGGGTTTCTCGGTTTGGGCCTCAAAACCGAGCCCGAGGGCCCGGCGTGACGGAGACGGTATCCGGGTGCGTCAGGAAGCTTCAAAGCGGGGGACACGCGGCGTGATCGTGGTGCTTGCGTCGGGAGGACGCGAGGCCCGGTGGATGTGTGTCTGCTCGATGGGTCTATAAACGTGTTGACCAAAATACCCCTATGAGGGCTTGTGTTGTATCTCCTAATGTAGGGGCACTTCGGTCTTTTCCAGAGGGCCTGTATATAGGAGGAGTGGCTGGTTGGGCAGCCAACTCTTTTGGCTAGTGGTGGGAGTGCTCTTTCATTTTTGGGTGCTCTTGGGGAGAGAGGGAGAGAGGTGTGAGTGGCTCTTTGTTTGGAGCTTTTTGCCATCCAAGATTTGCAATTCTTGGAGTGGCTTGTAATCCAACATGGCATGAATATTCAGAGTGAATTAGTCCCTCAAATCTTGTGCAAATTCCTCGAGCAAATTCTATCTCCTTCTAAATTTCCGAGTTGGTTTTTGTGCTATTTTCGGAGCTTTTCGGTTCGATCCTTGTGCGTCGATTTGTAGGCCGTTTCCTTCCGGATTTCTTTGAGAGGACCATGGGCGAGTGCCTTGTGCCTCTTTGTGGATGATCTTGACCCCTCAAACGCCGGGAATCGGGCTCGATTTGGTGAGGTTTGGATGAACTTGAGTTTATGTTTTGAGCACACGAGATTTGTGATTCCGGTTGATTGGATAGGTTTGGGCTTCCAAGATTTTGGGCATAGCTTCTCTTGGAGACGCTTCTCATCTTCCCAAAATTTGGGCTCAATCCATCCAGCGGTTTGGAAGATCCGTCGATCGGAAGTTGGAGGTGTTTTCGCGGGGTTCGCGGCTCTGCTTCTACGTGCAGGGCGGACGGTCCGCGAGTGCAGGGCAGACAATCCGCGAGTGTGGGGAGCACGGTCCGCGAGGACAGTGTTCGTTGCGTGTTCATCGAGTTCTTCGCGAGTTCTTGCGTGCTCGTGTTTCGATCTATTGGTTCAGGAGTTTTTGGTGGCAAGAGGTTTGCGGACGGTGCGTACTTGAGTGCCAGATGGTCCGTGTCGTGGCGGACGATCCGCGGGTCCCTCGCGGACAGTCCAAATTTTTGAGGTGCGTCTCTGGTGGCTCGGTTACCTTTTTTGGACAGTCCGACCCGCCCGCGCGGACAGTCCGCCCAGGCCTTGCGGACGGTCCGCCCGTACCAGCCGGACAGTCCGCCTGGGTGTCTGCAGCTTTGCTCGAGTGGCTTGATTCTCGTCTTGTGCTTCAGCTTCTTGACTTGTGTGTGCCTAGTTTAGAGCCGCTTTTGTGTGTGTAAGTGATCCGAGTGGCAATCGCGGTATAGACCGAGTTCTCTCTTTGGAGAATAATTTTTATCGGCTCCCATTCACTCCCCCTCTCTGGCCGCCCATTCGGTCCTTCAATTGGTATCAAAGCCGGTTGCGGATTCATGTGACTCTAACAAGTCTAGGATCCATAGGGTGACAAAAGAGAAGGAGCGCTTTGCTTGCGGTTTTGGTTTGCGCGTTTTGAGCCTGACGATTTGGTGTTGTGCCTTTGAAAACCATAACTTGAGATACCTTCCTTGAAATAGGCATAACTTTTCGCTCGGTGCTCCATTTGAGCTCAAATTTTTACAGCGGTTAGGTAACAAGATTTGAGTCATACCCCAAACTGACGATGTTGGTTTGGCGGTCTCGAAAAATTCAGAAAAAATCAGGAACATAAAGAAAAAAATTCGTTGAAGCTTTTTGAAGGCTTTTAGTGAACGTTCCTGAATTTCTATAGACCGCAATTCACCTCCATTTGAGCTGAAATTTTGTGTGCCTCTATATTTGGTGCTTCTTGTTCAGTGGTAAAATTTTGGGAAAAAGATAAGGTTCTTTGCTATTGAACTCGTGAGTTCTTTTCCGAGAATTGAGGCAATTCGAGTGCTTTCCTTGCTTCTTTGCTTTTTCCTTGAGCTTGTTTTTGGATAATCCTAACTGGTGCTTTGAGTATGGCACCAAGCTCTTCTCCTTGTGATTCTTTGAGTAGGAGGAGTGTGGAGGTTGAGGTGGAAGCCGGAGTGGAGAAGATGATGTCCCTCATCGAGGACTATCAAGATGGTGATCTAAAGAAGGGAGAGCTCTACCACAAGCTAAGGAACATGAACCAAGGTACGCTTGCCAAAGACATCTTGATCCTATGCTATAGGTTGAATGATTGTGAATGTGATTGTGATTGTGGAGATTTGCATAGAAGAAACATAGATTTGTGTGATGCCTTGCGTAGGAAGAATGAGAAGATGAAATGCTCCCTTGCTAGGTTGAAATGTGGTATGGCTCATTGGAAGTCTTGTGCTTTGAATTCTTGCACTTCTTGTAACACCATGCATGCTAAGAATGATGCTTTGAACTCTTCTATTGCTTGCTTGCAATCGGAAATTAAATTGTTGAATTTCAATGCATCTTTGCCTTGCAAATCTTGTGATGCCTTGCTTGTTGAAAATCTTGAATTTGCACGTGATGTGAGTAGCTTGCTTAGAAAGAATGAAGAATTGAATATTCAGAGTGAATTTCAATGCGATTTGCAATTCTTGGAGTGGCTTGTAATCTAACATGGCATGAATATTCAGAGTGAATTAGTCCCTCAAATCTTGTGCAAATTCCTCGAGCAAATTCTATCTCCTTCAAAATTCCCGAGTTGGTTTTTGTGCTATTTTCGGAGCTTTTCGGTTCAATCCTTGTGTGTCGATTTCTAGGCCGTTTCCTTTCGGATTTCTTTGAGGGGATCATGGGTGAGTGCCTTGTGCCTCTTTGTGGATGATCTTGACCCCTCAAACGTCGGGAATCAGGCTCGATTTGGTGAGGTTTGGATGAACCCGAGTTTATGTTTTGAGCGCATGAGATTTGTGATTCCGGTTGATTGGATAGGTTTGGGGTTCCAAGATTTTGGGCATAGCTTCTCTTGGAGACGCTTCTCATCTACCCAAGGGCTCAATCCATCTAGCGGTTTGGAAGATCCGTTGATCGGAAGTTGGAGGTGTTTTCGCGAGGTTTGCGGCTCTGCTTCTGCGTGCAGGGCAGACGGTCCGCGAGTGCAGGGTGAATGGTCCGCGAGGACCGTGTTCGTTGCGTGTTCGTCGAGTTCTTCGCGAGTTCTTGCATGCTCGTGTTTCGATCTGTTGGTTCAGGAGTTTTTGGTGGCAAGAGGTTTCGGACGGTCCGTACTTGAGTGTCGGACGGTCCGTGTCGTGGCGGACGGTCTGCGGGTCCCTCGCGGACAGTACGAGTTTTCGAGGTGCATCTCTGGTGGCTTGGTTGGCTTTTTCAGATAGTCCGACCCGTCCGCGCGGACAGTCCGCCCAGGCCTTGCAGACGGTCCGCCCGTACTAGCCGGACAGTCCGCCTGGGTGTCTGCAGCTTTGCTCGAGTGGCTTGATTCTCGTCTTGTGCTTCCGCTTCTTGATTTGTGGGTAGTCTCTTGGACTTGTAGGCTTGTGTGTGCCTAGTTTAGAGCCGCTTTTGTGTGTGCAATTGATCCGAGTGGCAATCGGGGTATAGGCCGAGTTCTCTCTTTGGAGAAGAATTTTTATCGGCTCCCATTCACTCCCCCCCTCTCTGGTCGCCCATTCGGTCCTTCACTCCATTGGCATCTCCTCCTCTCAGCACAACTGCACAAGAAGACCCCATTGGCATCGCCTCCTATCGACGCAAGTACTGTCTTCCTCTCTCCCAAATCAATCGATTTCTTTGTTCTTTCGACATTTCCCGCCTATTTGAGCAAACTAATTTCTATGTGCATTTCTGAGCATCTCCCCCAATGGCTGGCGACAATCATCGTGTGCCTCCTGTGGAGCTCGCTCTCCTACCATCCATGCCGGTTAAAGCTCCGGTGGGGCGGAGATGCGGCGACTGCGGTAGGACAAAAACATCTCAATGGAGGGCCGGCCTGATGGGGCCCGGCACGCTCTGCGGCAACTACGACAGTCGTCGCTGGCATGCCGATGAGCGGTGGGGCAGGTGCCGTTCTTGTCGGAGCAATAAATCTGGCATGCAGTGCGTGGAGTGCCCGAAAGGCCGGCCATTGTGGCAGTCGTGGCCCTCCACTCCGCCATTGATGTCAAGTGCACCCGCCGAGTCGACTGTCCCGAAGAGCTCAGGCGCACGGCCGTTCCCGTCCCTGCTCGACAGGTCGGCGGCGTTGCCAGTCGCTCGGCCATTGATGTCAAGTGCGCCCACCGCATCGACTGTCCCGGAGAGCTCAGGGGCACGGCCGTTCCCGTCCCTGCTCGACAGGTCGGCGGTGTTGCCAGTCGCTCGGCCATTGATGTCAAGTGCGCCCACCACGCCGACTGTCCCGGAGAGCTCAGGGGCACGGCCGTTCCCGTCCCTGCTCCACAGGCCGGTGGCGTTACCAGCCGCTCGGCCATTGATGTGAAGTGTGCCCGCCGTGTCGACTGTCCCGGAGAGCTCAGGCGCACAGCCGTTCCCGTCCCTACTCGGCAGGCCGACGGCGTTGCCAACTGCTCGGCCATGGATGTCAAGTGCGCCCGCCGTGCTGACTGTCCCGAAGAGCTCAGGGGCACGGCCGTTCTCGTCCCTGCTCGACAAGCCGGCGGCGTTGCCAGCCGCTCAGCCACGGATGTCAAGTGCGCCCGCCGCGCCGACTGTCCCGAAGAGCTCAGGGGCACGGCCGTTCCCATCCCTGCTCCACAGGCCGGCGGCGTTACCAGCTGCGTGGCCATTGATGTCAAGTGCGCCTGCCGCACCCACTAACCCGGAGAGCTCAGGGGCACGGCCGTTCTTGTCTCTGGTCGAAAGGCCGGCGGTGTTGCCAGTTTCCCATCCACTGATGTTGGAGCCGTCCCTGCTCGACGGTGAGGCGACGCCTTTGATCCTCGACGAACCAGGCTGGATGAAAAGCTAATTGCCAACAATAACAAGTGTCACTTTGTTGTAATACTAATTAGTAGTTTTTAATTAAGTTTGGTCCCTCCATATTTGATTATGTTGATTGTAAGATCAGAGAACTCTGTTTCCTCCTATGGAGTACTTTGGACGGATGTTCGTTCGAAAAATGTGAACCTATTTTGCCAACAAATCAACAAATAATATAGTCTGGTCTTGTCACTTTTTCTGATCAGTAACTTCCACCGTTGCCGTCCTCGTGCCACAACTTCCTATGGAAGTTGGTTGCCATCATCAAGAGATCACAGACGTGTTGGTCATATGGCGCGGGGACCCGCACATCAGCCCCTCAATGGTAGAAGATGAAAGGAAGCCACTCAAGAGGCGCCCGTTGCTTACCTTCTCACCGAAGCGGCACAACTTCCCAGGCAAGGCGAGTAAATCCACATAAATCGCCATTCCTACCCCCACCATCGGTGTCCTCACCAGCTCTGAACCACTCTACCACTTCCCAAACACTTGCGCGTCACTCCTACTACCCGGCCGACATAATGAAGCGATCAGGCTCCCCGTCGCGCCGGCTATCCCCCACCGGCTCACTGTCGCGCCGGCTATCCCCCACCGGCTCCTCGTCGCACCGGCTCTCACCGTCGCGCATCAACCGATCCTCCGGTGCCACATCCTCTTTAATCGCCCGTGACTGGGTGCCGCCGCGTGACAGCCACCACTTCGCACGTGGTGGCTTGCCAGCGGATTCCCAACCTCCTCCACCGTCGCCCTCCAACACCGCCAACATCGACCCGCCGTTGATCGCCGGCGGTTTTCTAGGAGCAAGTGGTGGCTCACCGGCGGATATCCAGGCTCCTTAACCGTCGCTGCCTCGGAACCTTACATTTATAGTTACCCTTCCAGCTGGTGAGTTTGACTCCGACTACGACTCTAACACCGACTCCCAAACTAACACAGACTCGTCTGAGGACCGTCACCATGGCTACATCCCTCCGGTCCCCCGGGGCGATGCTTTGCGTGTCTTCCTGCGCACCAACGGCACGTATGGGTGCCCTGTCTGCCCCAACCGTATGCACCAGTGGCGCAACCTGAATGAGGTCAAGGACCATGTCCTTGGGATGGCCAGGTCTGCACGCTAGAGGCAGGACTTGAAGAAGAAGTTTAGCCGCCACCGCATCGTGACCAGGAACGAGGGATGGATGTAGATGGAGTGAGCGAGCCGTGCTGGTGGAAGATCTATGCTGTTATGTTATATGTGATGTTAATTAGTACCTTTAGATTTCGTTGGAACTTTGTCTAATGTATGTGAGCATTGTGATGTTAATTAGCATCGTTAGATATTGTTGGAACATTGTCTTGAGTATGTGGACTCTGTTTCCTACTTTGGGTGGATGTTCGTTCGAATAATGCGATCGTATTTTCCTAACAAATCAATGAACCATTTAGTCTGGTCCGATCACTTTTGCAAACCAGTAAGATACGGCCGTTGTCATCCTGTTTTGCCCACCAATCAACAAACAATTTAATCCGGTTTAGTCACTTTTTCTTATCAGTAACATCCGGCCATAGCCTTCCTCGATAGGCTGAGGCGCGCATTGCCTAATTTCCCAGGGAAGCTTGCCACATCGTCCCATGGAAGGTGGTTGCCATCATCAAGAGGTTAGTGACGTGTGGGTATACCCAGATGGTACCCACATGTCAGCCACTCAAATCTTGAAGATGAATGGTAGCCACTCGATCTAGAGGCCCGTTATTGCTTAGCTTGTCACATAAGCTTGCACAACTTCTCATGGAAGCTGGCCATTGTATTCCTACCACCATCGGCGTCCTCGCTAGTTTCGAACCACTCTACCCATAGTTCTCTTCCCAAACACTCCCATTTCAGTCCTACAGCGTCGTCCGACACAATGAAGCAATCAGTCTCTCCCAGACACAGAGAGCTCAGGAGCATGGCCGTACCCGTCCCTAATCGTCGGTCCGACGGCATTGCCAGCCTCTCGGCCACCGCCTCCTCAGGGTTCGAATCCGGGTCCTGGCTGTCACTGCGTGGCCTCCACTTCATCCGTGCCTACTTTGAGTGGCTAGGATGTCAATTCCACAGCACAGAGCCGCCCCACTGCGACGCTGCCAATGTCGACCCGCCGATGCCCGGAGCCGCTTGTAGGTCGTCGGTGGTTTCCTAGCCTCCTCCACCACTTGCAGAGTTGGACTCCAACTCTGAAACCCAAACTGACACAGATCATCTCAAGAATGTTGCTCTACGCGTCTTCCGGTGCACTACCAACACCTACGGGTGCCCTGTCTGCCCCAACCGTATGCATTGGTGGAGGAACCTGAATGAGATCAAGGACCACGTCCTTGGGATGGCCAGGTCTGAGGCCCTGAGGGAGGACAACATGAAGAAGTGGAGCCGCCACCGCGTCCTGGCCAGAAACGAGGGATGGATGTAGATGGAGTGAGCAAGCCGTGCCAGTGGAAGATCTATGTCGTTATGTTATCTGTGCTATTAATTAGTATCTTTAGATTTCGTGGGAACATTGTCTTATGTATGTGAACATTGTGATGTTAATTAGTAACTTCACATTTCCATGAAACATGGTCTCATGTTTGTCCGGCCTGTTCATGTTTCGTAGACAAGAACATCCGCCTCTATTGGACCTACATGATTGTGATTTTGGTTATCGTTTGTTTGTTGATCAATCCCCTTATTTCTGCTCTGTTTCCCTAACCATCTCTCTTCCTTGTCTCCCTATAAATGTTATCCTATTTTAGCTCTCTCTCAGAAACTATGAAATCCTAGATCACCTTTGCCCAAAATCAAAACAAACATCTTTTACAGGACCGGAAATATTTGTCCTAGACCGAAACATCCGGTCGTGCCTATGGAATTGCATGATCTCATTTGGTCGTTTCCTAGCGTGCCACATGAACAAGGAAAAAACTATGGATGTTACACTGGGTCTACTTGGTTGTCTTGACCATGTCTTGTTCCCATGTAGTGTACGCTAGGCAGAGTAGCCATGGTTACTGCAAACCAATTTGTTGTCTTACTTCATATCCAATAGCAGTGAACCACACCCCTCACATCAACACGCTCTAGCTAAGCCACGGCTATGTATGGAGTAGTTGGAATAATGCACGTATCTAGAGAGGTTGAAGATCAATATTAGACTATTAATAAGAAATAGCAATGTGATCATTGCTCACCTTGAAACAAATTGAAAACAAGCATCCAGTCTCTTATTGCCAAACATCCTAAATGCTAATGCATCCCAAAGCCTCTCTTTGTTTGTTGATCAATCGCCTTGTTTCTGCTTTGTTTCCCTGACCATCTCTCTTCCTTGTCTCCCTATAAATGTTATCCTATTTTAGCTCTCTCTCATAAACTATGAAATCCTAGATCACCTTTGCCCAAAATAAAAAACAAGCATCTTTTACAAGACCGGAAATATTTGTCCTTTCTGTACATTTTTCCTAGACCCAAACATCCGGTCTCCTATTGCCAAATATCTGATCTGTTAATGCATCCCAAACCCAAACATCAGGTTTAATGGTAGTGAAACAGTTCATCTCTGCATGTTGAAGATTACAAATATAGTTTGCTCCAAATTCACTAAGATTACAAATTTACATAGTTCTTTCCTTTGCAAAAGACCATTACATTATTAGAGATCGAGGCGCCTCCTTGCATTAGCGTGATACAACTGCCGAAGAGACACCCCACCTTTCTCTGAAATTGAGATCTATTAATATACCAGACTCTCCCAACTCCCTCCATTGCCTTGTCTCAAACCCGCTTCCTCCAGAAAACCACAACCACCATGCCTTCTTCTCCGATTCGGCTGCCCGCCTCCCCCTTCCCTTCCAACCCCTCCTCCGTCGGGACACCGCTCGACTCCCCCCAACCAAGCGCATGCGAGCCATCCGAGCGCTCCTTGAGTGTAACTGATGTAGAAGACATGGAAAGGCAGGAGAGCGAGGATAGCGAGGACGAGTACGACTACGTGGAAGAGGATGAAGATGAAGAGGATGAGGACGAGGATGAGGATGAGGTGGAGACGTGGGGGGCCATTGAGAAGAAGCGACTGGCGGCAAAGAAGAGGAAGCGGGAGGAGGCCAAGAAGATGATCGTCAAACGGAGGCATTTGTGAGGCAG
The DNA here is from genome assembly GCA_036936925.1 of Cenchrus fungigraminus. Classification (NCBI taxonomy): domain Eukaryota; kingdom Viridiplantae; phylum Streptophyta; class Magnoliopsida; order Poales; family Poaceae; genus Cenchrus; species Cenchrus fungigraminus. The sequence continues at coordinate 62,565,658 of CM072781.1, read as the reverse complement.
GTTTTGAAGGATGACAAGGCCGGTAAGCTTGATTCGTTCAAGGACATTCCGTGGGCAGAGAAGAGAAGGGTGCGGAGGAGGAGGAGGTGCACTCAAAGATGACCAAGAAGAAGATGGATGTCGGTGCTGGTCCTTCAAATGCCGGTCCCGCCAATCCCGGTGCCATGGCTCCCCCAGCCATTGAAGCTCCCGTGACGCTAGAGTAATCCGGGAACTCCTCGAAGGGGTCTACGTAGATTACTCAGATTTGGGTTTTCTTTTTCATGTTCATATAGGTGGTCTTGTGGATGGAAAGATCAATGGTATGTTTTCTTTTGGATGGAAAGATCAATCCCCTGTTTTCTTGCTCTGTGAATCTTGTAGTGGTAGGAAAATCCCATGTATCCCATGTTATCCATGAAGAACATTGGTGTTCTTCTTTTCCATGATCACCTTCCTTGCTTCAGTGTTTTTCCCTGGTCATGATGCGTTGTCATAGTCTGAGATGTAATGTCTTGTCATGTGATATTTTATTCTTATCCCACCGCACCGCATTGCAAGATACACACGTAAATGATGACTGATTTTACCAATTTACCGTTTGACCAAATTCACCGTTTGCCAAGAATATACACAACGTAAATGATGGTCACCTTGCCCAAATTATTCAACTTAATTGTGCACATACATGATACATCACCATAGACCCACACTCGTACAGTGCCACTGGCACACACACACACACACCCGGCAACGAAACCTTCAGACTTGGCAACGAGGAGGCAACAAACACAGTCATGGAGATAGAGATGGCACACACCTTTCCGCCACACCTAATGCACGACGGAATGTAGCATAATGAGCATCTGTGTGGAGATATTCCTCTAATGCACGATGCCTACCCCTCGACTTCATGGTACGTCCCGAGCGACCAATGCCAGAAGCATGCTGCAGGATGTCACGGAAACCCCACTACCGGTGGGCAAGATTTCAGTAAGGGCACACACAGCGACCATGGAGAAGCACACGAGTGTAACCCTGCTCCTGCAGCCAAGCCAAGGCATCTTTCTTCATCTCCTTTGTTTCTTCCTCATCCGCTTCGTCCATGTCGTACAGATCATATGGATCCATGTATCCTGGCCGCTGCGGAGGTGGCACAACATGGAAGTTGGTGGTTCCTCCGTTCGCATCAGAAGCCACCCTCCTACACACACTCGCCAACAAAGTAAACATGATAAGCACTAACCACAAACAATGATGGTAACCTATAGAAACATGACGCAGAAGCTAAAAGCTCACCTCTTTTGACAGCACGCAAAACCAAATAGTGGTCTGCTAGCACAATGCGTGGAGAATGAAGAGGCGATGAGCAAAGGCCTTGGGGGCACGCCTATTTATCGAACCATGACCGATCACAAGGCAGCGTGCACCTCATGGCAGAGCATGCCTCACTGGATTACAGTAGCCACGAAAATACGTGGGATGCTCGGAATACACAGGCCTACACTACTCAGGAATCCTGTCACAAGTATAGGGCGGAATATGCAGGCTTTTTCACCGGTAGGCATGCGAAATATTTGGTGGGTACACGGGTTTGCTTTGTCTAGATAAGAACGCGGAAGGAAGATCTTTATATCCGTATGACTTAAAAAAATAGACGTGTAGGCATTATAGTGGGAGAAGCAGTTGTTAGGCTTTGTGATCTACGACTGGAAACGCACCCAGTTTCACTGAAGCGTGCGCCTCTTCCCGATATCCATCTCCCGCCAATATTGTACGCCACCGGAATCCCACCCAAACTCGCTAACAATATGGGGCCGCGCTTGCACAGCCCCTCTTGTCAGTGGCCCCGTAGCAAGTGCAGCTTACCAAATTTTCATTTCGCGGTCAGCAAGTGGAAAACCAGATTTTCAAATTCTGTATTCCCTTGCCTAACCCAAATAATAAATACTCTACTCTATTGCTACCGCGTTGCGCCACTAAACTCCCGCCTTTCATTTCCAAAAAGCATCACTCTTCTCAGCTAGATATGCGGTGGCGGTCCGACCTCGCCGTCGCTGGTGGAGGGGGAGGGGTATCTCAGCGAGATGGTGGGCGGCAGATATCAGTGTTCTGCTTACGTCTGCTGTGCTGGCCAAGCTGAGCAGTTGAGAGAGGATGCAGCGCAAGCACCGACTCTGGATGCCCCCTCAATCCATGGGCCCCTAAATCTTGGAGCTTCACAAGTGAGAATCTCATTTCGTTTTCTCTCTAGTCCCCTAGGAGTATTTTCGTTGGCTTAGAAAGTATATTGCTTTGTGTATTGTGTTAGTTCTGAGATTCTTCTCTTACCTTTGCCGCTCTAGATCCAGTCACTTATTTGTAACACAAGTTAATCATTGAGCCAGGCTTAGAAAGTAAATTGCTTTGTGTATTGTGTTAGATTTGAGATTCTTCTCTTACCTTGGCCGCTCTAGATCCAGTTACTGATTTGTAACACAACTTAATGATGAGCCATGCTTAGAAAGTAATTTGCTTTGTTTATTGTGTTAGATTTGAGATCCTTCTCTTACCTTGACCGTCGTAGATCCAGTTCCTGATTTGTAACACAAGTTAGGAGGGGGCCATTAGTTCTTATATGTTGTTTCGTGAACTCATTTTTAATTTCTAAGCATCAATTTGTAGATGGTCAATACTCATTGCAATTGACAGCTGACCAGTGTCAAGATTTATCTGCAAGTCTACTAATGGTCACGATACACTCTATTCCAGATATCTAAGGAAACTGACCTAATACTTATTGTGCAGGGCCTAGCATCCCGCTCCTGCATTGCTGAGATTCAATCACATGTCATAGTATGTAACAGAACGCATGATTATCCTGCTACTTTATTCTTAGGATTATTCTTAAGTTTATTTGCTTGCTTTGTTTAAGGTTCAAGTTTGACTTCTCCTTTCATTTTTAGGCTGAAATATTGAGAACAATCCTTGCGGTTCAAGTATCAAATTCCTGTCCCTCCAATGTGAAGTCAAAGTCATTCATTGATTACATGCCTCGAGATTATCCAGCTGCCGCTACATGGTCAAGACCTGAAGTTTCTTTGGGAGGGCTAGATGAAGCTGCTGACCTTGGTGAAATCTTTGTTGAACAGGACCAAGTTTTGACACACTTGAAGATCAAGGCACAAGCTTCAGATGTAGCAATGAAAGTGCAGACTCATGAGATTGAGAGGTTGAAGAAACAAGTAGAAACTACTGAGACCCTCCTTCGTCAACTGCTAAGCTCACGCCTTGGGTAAGGCCACTATGTTTCTTAGTCTTCTGCTTGTGTCCTCCCAGCTAGTTGTGCTGGTTTGTGAGTACTGAGCTTTGTTATCTTAGTGGGTTCTATTTCAAGACCAGCTTTATTTTTGAGCAGGGAGATATCATGTGTATTGGTTTGTGAGCTCCTACTGACAATCTGCTTGTGGTTGTTCTATGTTCCTTGATAATAATGTGTCATGTGTGATCCAAAATATTTATTTGTATCAGTGGTATGAAAATATTATCTGTGATGTCAATTACTGAATTGATTAGCATGTAATATGAGATTGAATTGTATTTAATTAAGTGCCATCTGGATTGAAGCCCAAAATAATAGGGCAAAAAATTATGTGGGGTTGCCCCCTCGGCCCATTATTTTTTTAGAAAAAAACGATCCAAAATGAACTAGGCCAAATCCAAAATGACGTCAGCGATTGGTGGGCTCGGTCCAACATCATTTGGGCCTAAATCAATTTATGATGTCATCGAATATTGGACTCGATCCAACCAGTACTGGACCTAAAACAAATTAATGACGACTACAATTATTAGGCTCGGTCCAATTAAAATCGGGCCTAAAACATTCTATGACGACTGCAATTATTGGGCTCCATCCAACCAGAATAAGGCCTAAAACAATCTATGATGACAACAATATTGAGCTTCATCCAACCTTAATAAGGTTTAATACAATCTATGATGACCACATTTATTGGGCTCATTCCAACCTTGATAAGGCCTAATACCAATTTATGACGACCAAAACTATTGGGCTCAGCGTAACATTAAGTGGGCCAAATTCAATCTATGACGACAAGGTTTTTGGGGCTTGGCCCAACAAAATATGGGCTGAATTCACTTAATGACGAAACGGTTTGTCACAAAACGCAGTGCCACATCAGATTTTGGTCCGACGTGGCATGTAGCTTATGACGCCTTCGTGTTACGAATTTATACGCGTAATTAAACTCATGACGTCGCGAAATAAGATCTCGTCATTAATCGCGGTTTGTAACGCTCGATTAATGACGGAGTGTTTTCGTAACAACCGACGTCATTAATCGCAGTTTATGAAGAGAATCGCCCTTTTTGCATCACTAGTCGGCACATTCCTTGTAGTGAGTGGTCGTTTCTCCCTCCGAACTGAGGGAAGCTATGCAGCGTTGTGATGGCCAAAATCGTCGGGCTCTGGCGACCTCCACCCACATCCACAGCTCCCAAACTATCTCCACTCCCTTAGGTACACCCTCGAGAACGTATCAGGTGCTCCCACCCTCTCACATACTCCCTTGCTCCCATGGTTCAAAGTCCATAAAAAAGTGTATGAAAAAATCAACCAAAAATATGAATGGGTACATGATGTAATGAACTATGTTCATGCAAAGTTTCAGATTCAGAAAAAATTTGTGCATGGAGAAAAAAAGACAAATCCATATATGAATAGATGCAGGTTTGCAGATCCTGATGAATAGTGCATCCGACCCGAGAACATGCTGAATTTGTACTTTTTATTTCTCTTCACACAAATTTTTGTTCAACTTGAAACTTTGCATGAACAAGAATCAATATATCCTTCATCGACTCATATTTTCATTGTAATTTACATGAACTATTTTGTGAGTTATGAATTATGGGAGCAAGGGAGTATGTAAGAGGGTGGGAGCACCTGATACATTCTTGTACACCCTCGACTGCTCTTCGCTGCCCGTCCTGCCTCCACTGGCCTTCAAACAAAAGCCTCCCGTCCACCACCACCACGGCACCACACATTGCACTTCCTGGCAAAATATTCCACCCGTGAGCCATCCCCTTTAAATCCCTCTCACCTGCACCACCTCCACCTCCCAGGCTACCTCCTAAGCCTACTCACTGCTTGGTCCACCAAGCCAACATGAATCGCAAATCCCAAACCGTGCGACCTCCACCCGCTACCTCACAGTGGACAACCCCTCTTTAGCCACCATCTTCGACCAAAGATTTCAAAAACTGAACGTAGGTGAGGTTTTGGGTGATCATGCTCGCGCCCGTTCTCCAGTTTAGTCAAGTTGTTTTGCGTGTTTCTGTGCGTGCTTGCCATCGGTGTTGGGCTGCCGCCCACCACAGGTAAGTCTGGAGCTAGGTTTTCGGGAAGAAGAGGGCAGGAGGGTGCACTAGGTTTTTTTTAATGTAGGGTGCACTAGGTTTTTTTTGAAAGGGAGGGTGCACTAGGTTGTGGGCCCGGAGAGACCCTGCTGGGGTAGTCACCCAAGTGGAAAGGGGTGCCCTGCCATCATCCGTGGGCGCGAGGTCGGGAGGGGTCCAAATTAAGAAATGCTAATAGGTTCGACAACTACTGCAAGGGTGCATGCACAATTAATTCTACTCGTTAAACCATCTGATTAAAAAGAGTTAGTAGGGGTATTTTGAACTTTTTAGCATTGCTGCCATCTTGTTTAAAATTTTTCTAATGAACAATCTTTGTGGAACGAAAGGAGTATACTCCTCAATGTTATCGAAAATAAAATGAAAACATCGGCTGATGATGTTGTGTTTTGCGAGGGATTCAGAGCAGCTGGACAATTGTTTTTTAGGGATGCTCCAAGGAGAGAGAAAACATTATTTGGCTCCTCCGGTTAACAATCTTCCAGAGGTTGTGTTCGACAGATCTTAGGCTGATTTGTACGATAGATTTATTCTGAGAGAAAAGTACGGTGCGTTGATTTGTACGACAGTTTTGTTCGGTGAGAAAGTACTGCACAAGAAACCAAAATAAGAGAAGCTGAACAGTTGTTTATACTACTTTAACAGATGGGGTTAGCAGTTATTTATCATATAGGATGTTTTGACACTAATTAGAAATACTAAATGTAAATTGGGAAGTGTTTGGTTGGGAGTATAAAAAATTTTACTCTACTTTTGACCGCTAATTAAGGGTATTAAATAAAGTTAGTTTTCAAAACTACCTCCACAACCCCGGGCAAAATCGCGAGATGAATCTCATGAGACCTTTGATCCCATGATTAGAGGATGGTTACTGTAGCATTACAGTAGCAAATCATGAATTAGTTAGGCTCATTAGCAAGATTGTACTCATCTATGAAAAGGTTTTGCATATAGACTTTATTTAATACTCCATGCATTCAAGATTCCCTTGGGTGAAATTTTTTCACCCCCATCCAAACACGGTCTTGATGATAAAATCCATTTCATGACTCTCGGATTAATTGGTGAGATGAATCTACTAAGTCTAATTAGATCATGATGATACGATATGATCATAAAGTAAAAAGTACAAATGATAAATTAATTAGATTTAATAGATTTGCATGGCCAATTACTATCCATAGTGTAATTAGTTTTATTAACTCATACCGAACACTCAATGTGACAAGTCGTAAATTTGACCACCTGTCACCCACCCCTTTACCCCCTTCCATCGTTTTGGCTGCCAGGCTGAGGGGTAGGAGAGCTTGAAGAAATATTGGATTGATGATCTTTTTTTTTTCTGGCTAAGCACACCCACCCATCATGAGGAAATTTTTTATTTTTATATTTACTTTTTACAAAATTACAAAAATATACATCCATCCCAAAGTTTTATAAAACTATACCTATATCGTCATTTCAAATGGCGGTAGGGACCTACGGACTCCCACCACCCCACGGGTGCTGTACTGTAGGAGTCCCTACCGCTGTTTGAGACGGCGGTAGGGACCAATACATCTTCAAAAAAATCGTAACTTTTTTGTATGAACTCGGATGGAGATAAACTATATAATTGTAGGTTTCATCTAGATCTACAACTTTGGAGTTCAAACTTTTTTCATTTGAAATCATCTTGAGGCTCAAATAATCGATATACTATCCAGATCAAAAATTTGAATTTTAAATCTAAACATTGTGTTAATCATTTGAGTACCAAAATGAATTCAAATAGACACAATATGAACTACAAAGTTATAGATGTCGTCGAGATATATGATTTTGGTGTACTGTTTACCTCCGAGTTTATATGAAAACTCTATGAGTTTTTGAAGTTATGTTGCCGAGAGAAAAAATTCGTCAAATTTTAGATCTGAATATAGTGTCAATTATTTGAGCATCAAAATGATTTCAAATGAAAAGAATATGAACTATAAAGTTGTAACTCTCGACGAAATCTACAATTGTCGTATAACTTTTATCTCCATCCGAGTTCATACGAATGAAATATGATTTTTAAAAAGATATGTTGTCAAGAGAAGAAAACATTGTGTTGATTATTTCAGCATCAAAAGGATTTCAAATGAAAAAAGTTTGAACTACAAAGTTGTATATCTTGACGAAAGTTACAATTTTCATATAAAGTTTATCTCTATCCAAATTCATACAAAAAATACGATTTTTTGAAAATGTATTGGTCCCTGAAACGGTGGTAGAGACTGCTGCAGTACCACTGCAGTACCACCAGTGGGTGGGAGTCCCTACCGCCGCTTTGCAAAACTTTGAGATGAATGTATATTTCTCCAACTTCCGTCACCCGATTTTTCTATCCGTCCATTGCTTTGATTAAGTTGTTTTGGTCTGTGTGATATGATGAGTGATTTGGCTGTTGTTTTGTTTTGTTTGGCTGACCGACATTATGGTCCCACAGTTCTCCTTCTTTCTGCTTTCCTCTCGCTTTTTTGTGTGCTCATTTGAAGCTCTCAAGGTGAGACCATTGCCGGTGTGCTTATCAGTTAAGTATTATTAGGCTTAATTTTATATAGTTACTAGCAAAATGTATGCGCAGAATAAAAAGGACTATCTTTATAGTATCGTACGTGTCTAAAAAACCAAGGCTGTAATGACAGCGTGGGGGCAAGGAGAAATCAGGAGCTCTATCTCGTGGCTGGGAAAAACGGTGTCACAGAATAGCTGTTGGCTGTAATTGGGAGTTGGCTGTAATTGGGAGTTGGCTGTAGAACAAAAGTTTACGTGTCACAATTTTCCTGAAAATGCTTGTGTTAGGGCTGCAGCTAGTGAGTTCACTGATTTTGCTTCTGTTTGGTGGATAGAACATGGAAAGAAAATTCCTAATAACATACCACAAACTTGGGATGCCTTGAAGCGGGTCATGCGGGCTAGATTTGTTCCATCTTACTATGCACGTGATTTATTAAACGAGCTACAACAATTAAAACAAGGAACTAAAAGTGTAGAGGAATATTATCAAGAGATGCAAATGGGTATGCTACGCTGTAATTTAGAGGAGGATGTGGAACCCGCGATGGCTAGATTTTTGGGAGGGTTAAACCAGGAAATTCAGGACATCCTTGCTTATAAAGACAAGCGGCAACCAAGAGTTACTACCAATTGAATGAGAACTCCAAAAACCAACATTAACTTGATTAGTGGTGTTAACATTACATCAGGCATGCCTGATAAGTCGCATTGAGCTGCTTCCAAAGAAGACCTTTAATCCAATTGGAGACGCTGTGCAAGTACAATTCCAAGACAACCAATCAAAGAGATGTAAAAATTGGATGCTTCAAAATAGCGTACGATATTTGATTTGATAAGGCTTAAAAGAGAATAATTTTGAGTGTTCAAAATAGAAAGAAACACATACTTAAATAACAGTCTTGGTCAATAATATGCTATGCATAATGGAACATTTTCTGTACCTGTGTTGTTGAGTGATGCCTCTGAATGCAACAATTGTGGATCGTGGGTCAGGGACAACTGCCACAAATGCAATATTTTATCAATAAAAATGAATTTTATTAAACACTGAGAAATTTCATTCATTCACAATCTATAATTAGAGAATTTAGGTTGTTGGCTAATGTTAGATCTGATATATATATTGCTAATTTTGTGTGTAGCAACAAAGATTATATACATTTGTACTTACAATTTGTAATCCATTTTTGAATTTGGGTTGTTGGCTAATGTTAGATCTGTAAGCTTTATTTCCAAAGTTGTTAAACAAAAATGTATTCCTACATTCTGGGAAGACAAAAAAATCATATTTAAGCACAAAAAATGTATTCCTACAGTATCTAGCTGATCTCATGGACCAAACTAAAGAAAATAGTAAATCTGATAACACCAACCACTAATGCTGCTTCCACCTCAAACCATTTATCATTGTACGATCCCGGTAGCTCCATATGTACCCAAAAATATTCCAGCAATCTTTGCCACAAGTCATCTAAACCTGCAAGACAAGCAAAAGGTATTATACTGGGCACTGTAATCCAATTTTTTTTCCTTAAAACATAATAAGTAAAGGACCCACAAATAGTAAGAAAACCTTGATCTCCTAAATTGAATAATAGTAATGACACTTATGATATTGTGACCAAGATAAAAGGGTAACAATTGGTAAAAATCATACTTAGTCCATGTTACTGTCACAAAAATCAAATTCCCATAAAATCTAATATCCAGATTTGAATTCATATACTTTTCAACAATAACAAATTATACTAAATCCTGAAACAAAAGTATAGCCTTGTATATATTTAAATTAATTACCTGAAAGAGAGCTAAAGGGCCTCGTTTACAAAACAAGGGTGCAGGACATAGGATAGCATATTTGCAGGGAAGCATGCTGATGAACATCTACATACCTGGATTTATCTAGTTCTTTGTTGGTAGTTGGTACTGTGTTTCCCCTATAAAGAGAACATGTGTGAATCATTAGCATCCAATCTATTCAGTTATTAAGGATTAACTTTAGTTCTTGTCTCTTGCCTAAAATTTCATAGGTGAGGACCAGGAGTGTCCGAAGACCAGTGGATGGTCGCTCCTTAGTGATGAGTGATTGACAACGTTGTGTGGACTGATGCTTCGCCTAGTGTGCAGGTACACGTTGCGGCTTGACTCGTGTTGGTGCAAGTGAAGAACAAGCGCGAAAGGCCTTAGCCGTGGTGGCCTCCGGGTGATGGAGAGGTAAGTAGGCTTGGTTCGATGGACCCGGTGGCCGATGGGGTCGAGTGCGAGCCGTGCGGTGCAAGACTAGCAAGTTGAAGTCATGGACATGGGCCGGTGCAAGGTGGCGGACCGAGGCCAAAGCTTGCACGTGGAGTTTGGTGGTTTGGCCACAAAACCATCAGTGGACGGTTTCTTGGTTTGGGCCTCAAAACCATGTCCGGAGGCCCGATACTACGGAGACGGGGATCCGGGAGCGTCGAGAAGCTTCGAGGCGGGGAGCACATGGCGTGATCGCGGGGCTTGCGTCGAGGCTAAGCAAGTCCGCGGTGGAAGCGTGTCCGCTTGATAGGAATATCCGAAGACTTGACCAAAATGCCCCTGAGGGGTGTGTATCCTCATTTTAAGTTGTAAGGGTAGCGTGGTAATTTGCTTCCTCCGGTGTACTTCATATATATAGCGGAGATGTGGATGGCATCTCTCTCTCTGGCTCTAGGTTTTCCTCCCCCGGTAAATCGCTCTAGACGGATTTTTCGCAGTATTTTTTTAGGCTAGATTCTTGTATAGACTCTGACCTCTGGATGTATGGAAGAATTCGGTGTTGTGATTCCTTCCATCTCTTAACTCTTTGTGATTTTCGTGTCATTTTCGGAGCTATTTTTGGTTGCTTTTGTTCTTCGCTCGATTCGTTGATTTGAGGGCGTTTTCTCTCGGATTTCTTTGAGGGGATCATGGGTGGATGTCTTGTGAATCTTTGTGTGTGATCTTGACCCCTCAAACGCCGGGAAATCCCTTTGATTCGCGAGTTCTTGGAGAAACCCGGGTTGATTGAGGTTGTTCGTGTGATCCGCAATTCCTGGTGATTTATTGAGTTAGAGGTCGAGATTTTTGGGGCATAGCTTCACCTAGTGACGCTTCTCATCTCCCCCAAATCTTGTCTCAAGAGCTCAAGTGGTTTGGGAGATCCGGTGATGGATTGGAGGGGTTGTGATGAGGACATCGCCACGCTGGATACACGCACGCCACGTCCTTCCCAACGTTACAACCAAGTCGTCTCTAACTCAGCTGCCACGTTCGGTTCAGATTCAGCCGACATCCCTGCACGGTTTCGGCGATATCTCCCTCATCCAGCATCAAAACGAGGCGTATAAGGATGCGTTGGAAAGGGGACGACGACGCCATCGTTTTGGTTCTGGTCTCCGCTTCAGAAGGTTCGTGGATCATGCTGTGTGACAATAACAAGGTGCTGCATCACCTTTTTAGGCCATTTGGGCTGTGTATCGTGTCGGACCTTAAGCCCAGGTTGAGGACGCCCCCCCTGGTCACCCCCTCAACCCTAGGTCGCCCCTTAGGGGTTAAAATTCAGTAGCCGCCGTCGTTTAGACTTGGGTTTTGTTTAATAGGTTTGTGATTTCCGTCGAGGATCAAACTTTCGTCATAGCCACTATACCGTCGAGGTCTTTTGCTGTGATTCAGGGCCCCCGTTCTTGTTCGTCACCACTGTGTCGATTAGTCCTTTTGTGATCAGAACTTGAACCCCATACTCTTTCGCTTCAATCCATATTTTCAATTGTCAGATTGCGTGCTTTACTTTCTTGCTTGTGTCCTCGATTCGCTTGCAGGGAAAAGCCTTCGTGGCGAGGTCAATCAAGTTGTTCTTGGTTGATAACCAACGGAGTAGTGGTGTAACGGTTGCGGGGTCCGAATCGTGTGTTGATTCGAAGCCAAGATCGTCAACGTCGAGTCTCCACCAATTGACTTATCCTCTACCTCTCGGAAGATCGGGCCATCGCTTATCATTTGGTATCAGAGCTGGGCCCTTGTTAAGAAGGGGAGAATGATGAGGACATCCCAGGGCACGACTTGGCCAGGCGCACGACAGTGTAGGCGGCAGTCGTGGAGCACGATTTGTCCAGGCGCACGACAGTGTAGGCGGCAGTCGTGTCCAACGGGAGTACGGATTAGCCAGGCGCACGACAGTGTAGACGCACGACAGTGTAGGCAGCCCATGGGCCAGGCGCACGACAGTGTAGGCGCACAACAGTGTAGGCGGCGAAGCTGTGCGCGTCCGAATTATCCCACCTTGCTTAGCTTGGGAGGAGGAAGGCACCTTAAAGGGGAGAGCCACCCTTCCCCTAACGGACTAGTCTTTTGGGGTGATTGGGCCTTTCCTTGAGAGGTGCATCGAAGGACGGTGCTGGTTTGCATCGAAATTCAGGTGCCGAGGCCAAACTGCATAATCGGTGCATCGGACTTACCATAAATCCAATCCCACCTAGGCCGGATATATCATTTGGTATCAGATTCCTAGGTTTCCCATGAGGTACTTTCGTGTTCCCCTTTAGATTCGTTTGTGTTCATCACCTATCGTCCACAAAAACCCCAAAAAGATTTCATTTTCCGCTGTCCTACCGCCCTGTTTAGCCTTGCAATTTCGTTTTCAGATTGCTTTGTTGAGTTTGTGTCTGTGGTCGAGTCTTGTTGCTGGTTTAGGTTGTGTTCGTCGTCGTAGTTCAACGTGCCCGTCACTATTATTTTGTTTCCGCCGCTAGCCCATCCACCATTAGGCATACAACAAGTCGAGCCACCACATTACTCGATTTGCCATCGCTAGCCGCCTTGTGTGAACTCTCGTCGTGCAAGCCCTAGATAGGTTGCAAGCCGCTTTAATCACTTTTGCATCACATACTTGATCCTTGAATCATTATCTGGCGAATACCTATTGCTTTGCATCTACTACCAGGGAGGATCGTGCCCTGTGTTTGTTTGTGCCGCCGCTAGGAGGACGTTTTGCCCTAGCCGCCGCTGCTTTTCCTGCCGAGTTGTGCCTTTCTGAAATCATAGGTTGAGATACCTTCCTTAAAACAGGCATAACTTTTCGCTCGGTGCTCCGTTCCTTCTCAAATTTTTACAGGAGCTTGGCAACAAAAAGTTGGACAGACATCTACCGACTTTGTCAATCAGGCCGTTCTCAAAAAAGTCAAAAAAAATCGGGAAGATAAATAAAAAAATTGTTTAAGTGTTTTGAGGGGTTTTCAGAGATCGTTTCTGATTTTCCCTAGGCCACATTACACCTTTGTTTCAGGTGAAATTTTGTGTGCTCCCATCTTTAGTGCCCTTTGTTTAGAGGTAAAACTTTCAGAAAAAGTGGAGTTTGTTTGCTGGTACTCCTTTGGAAACGTGCTTTTGTGATTTCTACTAATGCTGAAAAAACTGCTCTATTTACAGAACTGCCATTGTGCTGATTTTTTAGAGTTTTCTGTTCATCGTTCCTTGTTACTTTTACCTTGTTGTGCTACGACTAGGACACGTCTTAGCTAGCAATTGTGACTTGTGCTTTGGACATTTATTGAACTTTGCTAATCTGCATTCGTTATTTGCTAATCCTTGCTACCATATTGTGCCTACCCATAGCTACACAGATACTTCTGTCAGCACAGTTTCGTCTTGCAACTTGTTACCCATGCTCAACAACTGATTGTGCCGCCCTATTGGCTTTGGTAAGAACACTTGTAAGACGGTGGTAAGCCACTTGAGATATTGCATTCCACTTTCACCAACACCCAGTAGTTGTGAGTTGATAGGGATAACCCTTTTTTTGTTGTCTTTTGCTGTCAACTAACCATGTCAGGTAAAGAGAAAGGAAAGGAGTCTCCCACAGACTTCAATGAGTGTGTATCCAAGGACGAGCTTACGCGGCTTGTTACTAAGCAGCATACCTACATGCAAGGACAGTTTGATGCATTGACTCGACAGATCAACGGTCTGGTGACCCGGATTGAACATGTTGAGCAACGACCTCCACCAGTTCAACCTGAGGATGATGATGAGTTTGAGGATGTTGATCCTGATGAGGAGCTTCTCCGACGTAATCGTTTTCAGATGGGAGGAGGTAATCGCAATCGTGGAGGAGGTAATCAAAATCATGGTAATAATGATCCTTTTGCTAAAGTTAAGTTTACCATGATTCCTTTTGCTGGTAGTGCTGATCCTGAGGCTTATTTAGATTGGGAACTAGCTGTTGAACAAAAATTTAATTCCCATCAAGTTCCTGATGAGCATAGAGTTAGGCTTGCTACTAGTGAGTTTACTAGTTTCGCTCTCTTTTGGTGGAATGATCTGTACAATGCTTATGCTAATAATAATGCTGCTCCACCGCTACCTCAGACTTGGAATGCTTTGAAACAACATATGAAATCTCGCTTTGTTCCTCCATATTATCAACGTGATTTGCGTATGAAACTACAAACTTTAAAACAAGGTGATAAAAGTGTTGAGGCTTATTATCAAGAATTGCTTATTTCTTTGTCACGTTGTGGCATACATGAGGATGATCAAGCTCTTTCTGTTAGATTTTTTGGTGGTTTGAACCATGATATACAGGATATTCTTGATTACAAAGATTGGACAAGGTTCAGCCAATTGTACCATCTTGCTATTAAGGCTGAACGTGAGGTACAGGGACGTCGCCAGCAATTTTCTTTCAGGTCCAACATTGGGAGAACTTTTCAGCAGCGTCCAGATGTTGACAAGTCCAAGGCCGCCGCTACTCCTAAGGCACCATCATCTACACCGTCTACTACACCAACTTCTGAGGTGCGCAATTTGTCTCCTGTGCAGGTCCAGTCGCATAAGAAGCTTTTTACTCCAGGTGCGTCCTCGAGTAGTTCCGCTAGCATCCAGTGCCACTGCTGTAAGGGCATGGGACACGTGTCGAAGGAATGCCCAAGTCGCCGTGTTTTCATCGCTGCCCCTGGTGGTAATGGTTATATCAGTGCTAGTGATGAGGAAGAAGATTCTTTGGCTCTTGCTACTAATCTTGTTGCAGATTCTTCGGTTGAGCAAGAGGAGGATACCATTGTTTCTGATGCTGCAGCCGCAGGCTTCCCTAGCCTTCTTGTGCAGCGTGTATTGGCCGCTCAATTGGCTGATGAGGAGGACACAAAGGTACAACGTAACAATTTGTTCCATATGTTTCTCATTGTCCAGGAGCATCGTGTTCTCACCATAATTGATACCGGGAGCTGCAACAACTTGGTGAGTTCAGATCTGGTCCGAAAGCTTGGTTTGACCACTCGTGAACTACATCACTCATATCACATACAATGGTTCAACAATAGTGGTAAGGCAAAGGTAACGCATTCAGCGTGCATACATTTTTCGGTGGGTTCTTATACCGACTATGCTGATTTTGATGTTGTGCCAATGGAAGCATATTCACTTTTATTAGGATGACCATGGGAATATGATAGAGAAGCTGCACACCATGGTAGAACTAATACTTACACTTCCATGCATAAGAATAAAAACATTACTTTGCTTCCTTTATCACCTGCTGATGTTAGGAAACATTTTAAAGAGCTTGCTGAAAATAAAATGAAACAACCAGCTATGAGTGATTCTAATAGTGATAAATGTGAGGGTATTAAATTAAAAGGAGGTGCTTTTATTGCTACTACATCTACTACTGCTGAACTTTGTGACAATCATGATGCACCTTGTTATACTATGTTGTCCCAAGATGTTCGTATTCTCGATGCTACTATGTCTTGTGTGCATTCTGCTGTCACTAACCTTTTGCAGGAGGTTGATGATGGGATGGAGTCGAGGACGACTCCAATTCAAGAAGGGGAGGATGATGAGGACATCACCACGCTGGATACGCGCACGCCACGTCCTTCCCCACGCTACAAGTCGTCTCCAACTCAGCTGCCACGTTCGGTTCGGATTCAGCCGACATCGCTGCATGGTTTCGGCGATATCTCCCTCATCCGGAATCGAAACGAGGCGTATAAGGATGTGTTGGAAAGGGGACGACGACGCCGTCGTTTTGGTTCTAGTCCCAGCTCCAGAAGGTTCGTGGATCATGCTCTGTGACCACGACAAGGTGTTGCGTCACCTTTTTGTGCCATTTGGGCTGTGTATCGTGTCGGGCCTTAAGCCTAGGTTGAGGACACCCCCCCTGGTCGCCCCCTCAACCCTAGGTCGCCCCTTAGGGGTTAAAATTCAGTAGCCGCCATCATTTAGACTTGGGTTTTGTTTAATAGGTTTGTGATTTCCGTCGAGGATCAAACTTTCGTCATAGCCACTGTACTGTTGAGGTCTTTTGCTGTGATTCAGGGCCCCCGTTCTTGTTCGTCACCACTGTGTCAATTAGTCCTTTTGTGATCAGAACTTGAACCCCATACTATTTTGCTTCAATCCATATTTGCAATTGTCATATTGCGTGCTTTACTTTCTTGCTTGTGTCCTCGATTCGCTTGCAGGGAAAAGCCTTCGTGGCGAGGTCAATCAAGTTGTTCTTGGTTGAAACCAACGGAGCAGTGGTGTAACGGTTGTGGGGTCCAAATTGTGTGTTGATTCGAAGCCAAGATCGTCAACGTCGAGTCTCCACCAATCGACTTATCCTCTACCTCTCGGAAGATCGGGCCATCGCCAATCAGGTTGACTTCACGTTTTTGAGCTCGGGCTGTTCTGTCCATGCCTAGCGGACGGTCTGCGAGCCCCGTGCGGACGGTCCGCGAGGAGCCTGATAGTCCGACTGTTCGTCGTGTTCTTCACGTATTCTTGCATACCTTTCGTTCGATCTGTTGAGTCAGTTGGTTTTTGGTGCAAGAGGTTTGCGGATGGTCCGTACTAGAGTGTCGGACGGTTCGTGACGAGGCGGACGGTCCGCGGGTCCATCACGGATAGTCTGTTTTTTGTGGTGCGCTACTAGAGGTTCGGGTTGCATTTTCGGACGGTCGGTGCCCCCCACATGGACAGTCCGCCCGGCTACCTCGGACAGTCCGTCAGGTGCTTCGCAGATTTGGTTAAGTTGTTCGATTCTTGTCTTGTGCTTGCACTCTTTGATCCATGGCTTGTCTCTAGGACTTGTAGGCTTGTGTGTGCCTAGTCTAGAACTTCTTTGGTGGGTGCGAGTGATCCGAGTGGCAATCGGGGTATAGGCCGAGTTCATCCTTCGGGAAGAATTTTTATCGGCTCCCATTCACCCCCCCCCCTCTCTGGTCGCCTATTCGGTCCTTTAATTGGTTTCAGAGCCGGTTACAGATCTTCATGATTCTAACCCGTCTAAGATCCAAAGATGGACGACTATGGTAAGGGGTCGGGTCCTCCGCACTTCAATGGCAAGAATTACCAGATGTGGGAGAAGCGCATGAGCGCATTTTTGCGTGGGAAGGGGACTCTGATCTGGGAAGTGACCCAAAATCCTCATTATGTTATTCCTGATAGTTTCCGTCTTCCAGGATTGCTGGACATGTTTGAGGCCAATAGCAAGGTCATTGATTACTTGTTCTGTGCTCTCTGTGCCTCGGAGTTCGATCGAGTGTACGGAGAGGATGTGGCCGGAAAGATTTGGCTTAAGCTTAAGAATGCTCATGTTGGCAATGCTCAGGTGCAGGCTCGTCTGTTTGCCACTCACCAGAGAGAGTACGAGAACTTCACTCATCTCCCCGGTGAGTCGATTGATGTGATGTTCCAGTGCTTCACCAGTATTGTGAACAACATGAGGGCTAATGTGACAGTGCTCCCATACACGGATCATGATCGAGATATCAAGCTCTTGCATGCACTCGACCGATCTATCTAGAGTGCCAAGGTCGAGGCCATTGAGGAGTCGAGCGTGTATGATACCTTGACTGTGGATGAGTTGTTCTCTAAGCTCAAGTCTTCAGAGGTTGATCGTGGCCTGAGAGCCAAGAGCGAGAGCCCCACTGATCCACATAGTTTGGCTCTTGTCTCAGGATCGAGGACTAACGCTAACTCTATTGCCATGCAGTTTTCTTTGTCTTGTCTTGTGTCCATGCCAGATGAGGACTTTGAGGTGCTGAGGGAGGAGGATCTCGCCTTGTTGAGCAAGAGGTTTGGGCGGATGTATGAGAACTGCAAGAATGCAAGAAGAAGCTTGGGGATGTGCTATCGGTGCGGGAAGCACGGGCACTTCATCGCTGAATGCCCTGAAGCCATGAAGATCAAGAACGACTACAAGGGCAAGCCTAAGCACGACTAAAACAAGCACCGCTCTCGGAATGACTACAAGGACAAGCGGAAGGACAAGGGTGAGAGAAGGCCAAAGAAGAGCAGCAGGTACAAGAAGAAGATGGCTCGAGTGATGGTTGCCGGAGCGAGTGACATCGACTCCACTTCAAGTGACTCTTCTTCCGGTTCGAGCAGCGATGAAGAGCAAGATCGGCGCAAGGACAAGCGGCACACAGGCAAGAACTTCACCGGCCTCAACTTCGTCGCACAAGGTGGTTTTTGCGGCATGGTGCACTCCAAGAAGGGTGGGAAGCACAGCTCGGATTCGAACTCCGACTCCAAGGAAGAGGTACGACATGATCCCAACTTCTTGCTAGAGGAGAATGCTAGGCTGAATGAGTTGCTTGATAACCGTGATGATGTGCTTAGGAAGACCAACAAGGAGAAGAGAGAGTTTCGATCTTTGCTAGGTGATGCTAAGGACAAGATAGTTGAGTTTGAGTCTTGCTTGTTGATGCTAGAACTGAGATAGATTCTTTGAAAGCTGCTCCTGTTGTTTCTGATGAGGTTGATTGTGGTGATTGCAATGTTTTCCTGGCTGACTTGACTGCTCTCAATGAGAAGCATGCCTCAACTCTTGAGGAACTAGATGTGCTTAGGATTGAGCTTGATGAGTTGAAATCTAGACCTGCTTTGTTAGGTGCTTACACTTCTTGTCCTGTGTTGCATGCTAGGCTAGATGAATCTCATATTAGGATAGTTTCTCTTGAGGCTGCATTGAAAGCTCATATTCCTACATCATGCTTTACCTGTGAAATGCATGCTTTGAAAAACATGGAACTTGCGCATTATGTTGACCATTTGCAGGATGAGAATGATGAGCTGAGGAAATTGATGGGTTGGTTGTCTGGGCATGAGCCACAGTTGAGTTTGATGTTGGCTGAGTTTAAGAGGTTTGATGGTTAGACGTTGGGGGCTGGGAAGAGTGGTGAGAAGAGTGGTGAGGGAGAAGAGAAAGTTGGAGAGATTCCTATCCCATCACACACCATACCCATGAACAAGTATGCACCCAAACCAAACCACCTCAGAAACAAGCTTGACACAACCCTAGATCCACCAGTGTTCCCCCACAAGACAGAAAACTACCAGAAACCCATCAAGTTTGTGAGCACCCAGGGGAATGTTTTTGGGGAGAGGCCAGGAGAGAAAGCTGTTGAGAAGCCCACAGAGAAACAACAGCCTAAGCCACAACCAATCCGCTTCCATTGTGAGTATTGTGGGAGGGATGGGCATAAGGATGAGTTTTGTTTCAGGAGGAGAAGGGATGGGAGGTTTGCTAGGGATATGGCAAACAAGGACAGGTACCACCCTTCTCAAGGTGTGCCTGAGCCACGTAGAGGGCCTCAACCTCGAGGTGATGGGTTTGTGCGTAGGGTTCTCACTCGTGGTGGTGGAGGTTTTCCTCAGAGAGATAGGCATGTTGCGTTTGGGCGTGGTGAGTTTGTTGGACGTGCTCCTGCTCGTAACCGTTACAAGTTTGGGAGGCACGATCGCAGTTTTGGTTCTCAGAGGGACTACGGGCCATGTTTTTCCCCTCGTGGTGCGCGTTCCCCTCCAGTGAGACATGACAGGTTCTTCGGTGGTAGGCGTGAGAGGGCTCCACCTAGAGGTTTTGGTAGGATGGACTTTGCTAACCCTTCTTTTGAGCAAATGGCTCAACACTGGTTTGACTCCTTCGGCACTAACCCCAATGTTGAGTCGCTTACTCATTCTCGTTCTCGTTTTTTATTTGCAGGTGGGAGCATTGGAGGACTTTTGGTTGATCGACTCCGGTTGTTCGTGCCACATGACCGGATATCGTGGGTGGTTCTCCAGCCTCACCCCGGTGAGTACGAGGGAATACATCACTTTCGGGGACAATGGGAGAGGACGAGTGCTTGCTGAAGGTATGGTGAAGGTGAGTAGCAAGGTGACCTTGAAGAGTGTGGCTTTGTCCAAGTCACTTGGTTTTAACCTATTGTCAGTATCCTAGTTGCTTGACGAGGGTTTTGAGGTTCATTTTAAGTTGGGCGCTTCTCGTGTGCTTGATTCTCGAGATGATCTTATCTGTACGATCGTCCCCGAGGGTCAAATCTTTTGTGCCGATTTTTCCCAGTCTGTTGGTCCTCCTTGATGCTTTGTTGCTGGTGTTTCGGCTGAGCTTTGGAAGTGGCATAGGAGGCTAGGACACCTGAGCTTTGAGCTACTTTCCCGCTTGAGTGGTCTAGACCTTGTCCGAGGATTGCCTAAGTTAAAATTCGAGAAGGATTTGGTTTGTGCTCTGTGTCGGCATGGAAAGATGGTTGCTGCTTCTCACGCCCCTCTGACTGCGGTCATGACCGAGCGACCTTGCGAGCTGTTGCACATGGATTTGGTTGGGTCGGCTCGTGTTCGCTCTGTGGGTGGGAAGTGGTATGTGTTGGTTGTTGGTGATGATTTCTCGAGGTACTCTTGGGTTTTCTTTTTGGAGGATAAGAGCGATACATTTGGCTTTGTTCGGGACTTGATCTTGAGGTTGAAGAATGAGAGACATGGTGATGCCATTCGAGCTATACGCAGTGATAATGGCACGAAGTTCAGGAACTCTCATTTTTATGCCTTTTGCAGTTATCTTGGTCTCGACCATCAGTATTCTTCTCCATACGTTGCTTGCCAGAATAGCGTAGTGGAGAGGAAGAACCGGACCCTTTGTGAGATGGCCAGGACGATGCTTGATGAGCATAGGACTCCTAGGCATTTCTGGGCCGAGGCGGTCAATACCGCTTGCAATGTGTCGAACCGCATTTTCCTTCGTGCTTTCAAGAAGAGGACTTCGTATGAGCTGATGCATGGGAGGAAACCCAAGGTGAGTCACTTTAGAGCTTTCGGTTGCAAGTGCTTTATTCTGAAGAAGGGCAAGTTGGATAAGTTTGAGGCTAGATGTTCGGATGTTATTTTTCTCGGTTATGCAATTCACTCTAGAGCATATCGTGTCTTCAATTTTGACACTAACTGAATCATGGAGACTTGCAAGGTAACTTTCGATGAGACACAGCCATGTAGCTCTTCTGCTTTTGAGTGTGCAGGTGACGAGGAAATTGGTAAGAAGATCTTTGAGGACGAGAAGGATGAAGATGAAGATGATGGTGGTGATGCTCCCGCGGCTGATCGTGTACACGCTACTTCCACTACGACGACGACGATCGAGGATGGTCCATCCCCTACACCCACTACGACTGAGGCTGTTCGAGTGGAGGCTGCTGCTAAAGGGGAGATTGTGTCCAGGCGAAAGGCTCCCCGGCGTGTACAGGTGGATGTTGACATTTCTTAACGCAATCACCTAAGAACAGGTTTGGAACCCATCCTGGTAATAGCGCCAGAAATGCTGGTTGGTAAATCTTAATGTTACAGAGATCCGCAAGCGCACGGAAGTACCATTGTAGCATTTCCCCAAAGGAGTATTCCAAAGGGTATCGAATCCAAGGAAGGCATTGGCGGAATGACAAGATCAACTCTATTGCAATGAGTATAGATCATAGACAGAAACAAACCAGACACTCAAGTGCAGGGGTAAAGATATGATAATAGGGGTAGTGTGATCACACACACACACTGTCGTATGGACCTCCCTGGGCCCACTACCTCGGTGGGTACCAGGACCGACTACTCGGTGGGCCCCTGGGACTACTCGACTTGCGCTACACGGCACCTGATGGCGTGAAGCACAAGGACTACAGAGGAGAAGTACTCGGATAGGAAGCTGTACATGTCCCACACTGTATAGAGGACTCCTAGACGTACTCGACTAGTACTCTCTCCCTGAACCGACTTGTAACCCTGCCTCCCGGACTATATAAGGCGAGGCAGGGACCCCTCTCTAGATCATCTCGCTCATACGGCTTAAGATTGCATCATCTTGTAATCGCACCCAATCAATCCAGAGCCACGCAGCATACAGGACGTAGGGTATTACGCACCCCGCGGACCGAACCTGTCTAAATTGTGTGCCACGTGTCTCTTCCTTCGAGTTACCGATCTCGGCGAGGCCACATTCATCTACTTCGGGTACTCCCCTTAGTAGGTTGCCGGTCTAAAACACCGACAGCTGGCGCGCCAGGTAGAGGCTCTCGTCGAAGATCTCATGGCGAACTCGACAGCTTCCGTCTACATCAAGCCAACCGTCGCCTTCAACCGCGGCGACACCTTCGTCTTCGGTGCCTGGGTCTGCACTGCTGACGGCGCCGGATCTTTCCAACGCCGCCCAACCCGGAGACTGGCCTCGTGACGCTTCCCGAAGTAGTCACGGGCGAACTCGCCGGCAAATTCGGCGAAATTTCGCTTTTCGACCAACACGCCGACTTCGAGCTTGGATCCGCCTCCAACTCGGGCTCGACGTCCCCGTGGGCTATCGTATGCGAGCCGGCAACTCAGCCATCGCATGTGGACTCCCCACCCTGTGAGCACTTCACGCGTGGCCCCCGCAACGTCAGCAGGGCCCACACGAAGGCTCCCACTACACGCCGGGCCGGCAAGGAGTCCGTACCCGAGTACGACTCGGACTTCGACACCGCTCCCGGCCACGCCTCGGACTCCAACTCCCTTTTCGGCTTCTACTCGGACTCCGCGTACGAGTTCGACTTCGGGTCGGACCCTGAGGATCCCGAGTCCGAGAACAACTCCACAGAGCAACCCCTGTCAGGACCCGCCGCCGGCTTGGTCATAACATCTACACCCGCCGGAAGATTTGTCTACTGGCCAGACCGCAAGCTCGCTGACCTGACGAACGGGAACTCACGCTACGTCGCCTACCTCGACTCGCTTCCCTTCCAGGAGGGAACGCCACTCGCTCGAGCTGAGGAGTACACCCCAACGGAGGTGGCGAGTTCTGACTCCAGTCTTGGCAACCCCGACCGCCAAGTCTTCATGGCTGCCGGCGACACGCCAGGACCCTCAGGGACAGCAAGCGACCGATACCTCGAAGACATCTCCGCAGACGAGCTGTCTGCCGACGCACCCGCGGATGAGACTGACGCCAACAGGGACGCTCGACGTGAGCGTAACAGAAAGCGGAACGAACGACGCCGGCGTCTTCGAGACAACCTCCCCATCCGCAACCTCGCAGAGGCTCTCGACCAAGTCGAGAGTAGGGTACACACTACCCCGGAGCAATGCCTCATGTCGATCACAGCGATCGCACGCCAAGCTCAGGGGATGCGTGCAGGAGAAGTCATCGCCAAGCTTGCAGAAGACGCTTACTTCATGCGAGTTGACAACAGGGTCGCTCAGCCGCCCCCCGCCAGGAATCGCGATAACGAAGCCACAAGTCACAGCGCGGACCTCGGTCGTAACCGTACTCGAGCTGAGCTGCCGGACAATCCCAACCGTACTCGTGCAACGGCCGGCGGACCCTCTCAAGGTGGCAACAGCGCTGCAGCTGCTGGCGGCGATCGTGAGATCGTCCCTCATCGCGACCCTGGCGGCGGAGGCAGCGACGGCGGAAGCTCCAACCATGGGGCCAATAGAAGGGCCGGTGGCGGAGGCGACCGCGGCGGCCGACGCCACGCGAATAGCCACGCCTCCGGAGCCTCTCAGGGCGGCTTCGACGCCCGCCAGAAGATTGAAGAACTACAGCGCAAGAAGGCTTCCACGTCAGGCGACAATGACGGCTTCCCTGCCTTCTCTGCACGACTTCGCAACCTCCTCCTCCCAGAGAAATTCAAGCCTCTGGGAATCACCAAGTACGACGCGAAGCAAGATCCTGTGCAGTGGCTCAGATGCTACGCCCTCTCCATCGAGAACGCTGGTGGCAACAATGACACCAAGTGCCTATATTTCCCCTTCTGTCTGGACCAGGCACCACTTACATGGCTCGAGTCACTTGAGAAGTACTCGATCGACAAGTGGGACCAGCTGAAGGAGCAGTTCACCAGCAACTTCGCGGGCGCTATGGGCCGCTCGGGTACTCGCATGGACCTAGCTATGGTGAAGTAGGAACAAGGCGAGACCCTTCGCAAGTACATGCGGCGTTTCTTCGACAAGCGCGCCACAGTAGTCGATGTCTCTGACAAAGAAGTCATCGACCTCTTCCAAGACGGTCTCTACCACCGTCGCACTTTCGAAGACTTCAGCCGTCGCCGCCCAAGCTCCATCACCCACCTCAAGGACATGATCACGTCCTGGGCCGATGAAGAAGACAAGGCCAACGCCAAGTACGACGCCATCCGTGGCAAGAGCAAGCAGAACACCGGCGGCGGCAGCAGCAACAACGGGAACCAAGGCGATCGCAACAACAACTACTACTCGGGTCCCAACCGCAAGCGCAAGCCAGACAACACTGTCGCGGCTATCCAGCGCCCTGCGAAGGAGAACTCGAAGAAGACCTCCGGTGGCTTCAAAGACTTGCTGAAGGAGAAGTGCCCATGGCATCTGGATGGCAACCACACCACCGAGCAGTGCTACCAACTCAGGCGAGCACTCAAGGATACTCCGGAGCCACGGCACCCTCATGACAAGAAAGGCAAGAAGAAGAACGACGAAGGCAATGGCGACTTCTAGGAACCCGACAAGACGGTGAACGTCCTCTTCGGCGGGCTACCCAGCAGACGGGTCCAAAAGGCTACCCGTCGAGAAGTCATGAGCATTGAACCAGCGGTCCCGACCCCCCTCAGGTGGTCGGAGGTACCCATTACCTTCTCCCGCGCGGATCAATGGACTAGCTTCTCCGAACCAGGGCGGTTCCCACTCGTCCTGAAGCCGGTGGTCGCGGGCTCCAAGCTCAACAAGGTCCTCATCGACGGTGGAAGCGGGCTTAACGTCCTTTTCACCAAGACCTTGAAGAAGATGAAGCTCGACATCACCCACATGCTCACCAAGAGCACCTCGCCCTTCTACGGCATCGTCCCCGGAAACGCGGCTATTCCACTGGGCTCAGTGGTTCTGCCAGTTACCTTCGGGGAATCTCGGGACAACTATCGTACCGAGTACATCAAGTTCGAAGTCGCGGACTTCGAGACGTCCTACCATGCCATCCTCGGCAGACCGGCCATCACCAAGTTCATGGCGGTACCCCACTACACCTACCTAGTACTCAAGATGCCGAGTCCAGCAGGTGTACTCTCGCTGCAGGGGGACTTGAAGATATCGCACGACTGCGACACGGAAGCTGTGGAGATCGCCTCCACAAATCAAGTACCCAATGCAATGATGGAGATCTACGCTGCGTCGAAGAAGCTTGCCCCAAGCGAACTCGACATCCCAGAGAAGTCGGATAAAGCTAACAAGCCTCAGCCAGCCGAGGAGGTTCTGGTCAAGACAATTGACCTCGGGACAGGCGACAGCAGCAAGACCACCACCATCGGGGCAGGCCTCGACCCCAAATAGGAAGACGCGCTCATCAACTTCCTCCAGGCTAACCGCGACATCTTCGCGTGGAAACCAGCGGACATGCCAGGGGTGCCCAGGGAGTTGATTGAGCATTCACTCAACGTCGATCCTAAAGCTACCCCGAAGCGACAACACCTCCGCCGCTTCGCTGACGACAGACGGGACGCCATCAAGAAGGAACTCGCCAAACTACTCGCGGCTGGCTTCATCAGAGAAGTTTTCCATCCTGAGTGGCTCGCCAACCCCGTCCTCGTCCGCAAGAAGAACTCGAACGAGTGGAGGATGTGCGTCGACTACACCGACCTCAACAAGCACTGCCCCAAGGACCCCTTCGGGTTGCCGCGGATTGACCAAGTCATCGACTCCACGGCGGGCTGCGACCTGCTCTGCTTCCTCGACTGCTACTCCGGGTACCACCAGATCGCGATCAAGGAAGAAGACCAGGAGAAGACCGCGTTCATCACCCCATTTGGCGCGTACTGCTACACGACCATGTCCTTCGGGTTGAAGAACGCCGGCGCTACATACCAACGAGCTATCCAGGCCTGCTTGAAGAGGCAACTCAACAAGAACGTCGAAGCCTACGTGGATGATGTGGTCGTCAAGACCAGAAACTCCAGCACGCTCATCGACGATCTTGAAGAGACTTTCGCATCCCTGTGCGAGTACCGCTGGAAGCTCAACCCGAACAAGTGCGTCTTCAGCGTGCCGTCGGGCAAACTACTCGGCTTCATCATCAGCCATCGCGGCATCGAAGCCAATCCCGAGAAGATCTCCGCCATCACCAGCATGAAAGCTCCCACGTGCATCAAAGACGTGCAGAAGCTGACCAGGTGCATGGCGGCCTTGAACAGATTCATCTCGAAGCTTGGAGAACGGGGGCTCCCCTTCTTCAAATTACTCAAACACCAAGAGAAGTTCGTGTGGACTCCAGAGGCGGACCAAGCCCTTGCCCAGCTCAAGGACTTCCTATCGAAGCCACCAGTCCTCACAGCTCCTCGTAAAGGCGAGCAGCTACTGCTCTACCTCGCTGCGACTACTCACGTGGTCAGTACTGCCATCATCGTCGAGCGGCAGGAAGACGGCCACGCCTATCCAGTCGAAGCTTGGTTCTACTCGCGCTCAAGTACCAGCGGGTGTCTTCGTCCACGAGCTTCACGCGCCATCCATCCCGGAGCCGGCGCCACCGACCATTGACCCAGCAAATCCCCCGACTGGCCAGGAGGTCATGATGAACGACGTGGACTGGAGGCAGCCCTTCATCGACTACCTCAGCGAGCAGAAGGTTCCCTCGGACAAGAACTTGGCCGAGCAACTCATCCGCCGTGCCAAGTCCTATGTTCTCGTCGGAGACAAGCTCTACAGGCGGGGCGCATCTTCCGGAGTACTCATGAAGTGCGTTCCCAGACAAGAAGGCAAGGACATCTTGGAGGAGATCCATAAAGGCGTCTGCGGCAACCACGCGTCCTCACGCACGCTGGTCAGCAAGGCCTTCCGACGAGCTTTCTATTGGCCCACAGCTTTGGGCGACGCCGAAGAACTCGTCAGAAGGTGCCAAGGGTGCCAATACTTCGCCAAGCAACAACACGTCCTGGCCTACAAGGTAGTCACCATACCGCCAACCTGGCCTTTCGCCTGCTGGGGGCTCGACATGATTGGGCCACTTCCAACTGCGCCAGGTGGATTCAACCGAGTATTGGTGGCCATCGACAAGTTCACCAAGTGGATAGAGGTCAAGCCGGTTACATGCCCCAAGGCCGACAGAGTACTCGACTTCCTGGATGAACTCGTGCATCGCTACGGACTACCCCACCGCATCATCACAGACCTGAGCTCCAACTTCAACAATCACCAGTTCTGGGAGTACTGCGAGAACAGCGGGATCGACGTCTGATATGTCTCAGTTGCCCATCCTCGGGCCAATGGACAAGTCGAGCGCGCCAATGGGATGGTGCTCGACGCTCTCAAAAAGCGGCTACACGACGCTGCCAACTCCAAAGGAGGCAAGTGGATCAAGGAACTACCCAATGTTCTCTGGGGGCTACGTACTCAACCCTCCAAGCCAACGGGACAATCCCCGTACTTCCTGGTCTACGGCTCCGAAGCAATCCTCCCTGCTGATGTCATGTGGGATTCACCAGCAGTGGAGCAATACGACGAAGGCATCTCTGAAGACAGCAGACGAGTTGACATCGACGGACTCGAAGAAGCTCGCTGTGCCGCCCTCGTCCAATCAGCAAGGTACCTAGAGGGTATCCGACGCTACCACGATCGCAACGTTAAGGAACGCTCCTTCAACGTTGGTCATCTTGTCCTCCGCCGCATCCAGAACACGGAAGGACTACACAAGCTCAGCTCGCCCTGGGAAGGTCCCTTCACAATTGCAAAGGTGACCGGACCGGGCTCCTACCGCCTCCAGACGCTTGAAGGCGAAGATGTCAACAACTCATGGAACATCGACCAACTCTGTCGATTCTACGCCTAGTCTACACCGGGGGCTCCAGTCTATACGACTACTCAAAGACCCCTTCGCCGTAAGCGGCCTCCAGGTCCAGGCCCTAGTCTCCGGACTACTCCTCTCCAGGATCTAGCCCACGCGGCTACTAACGGATCTTGGGCTGCGACGAGCGACAAAGGACTCCAGCAGCGGTCTACTAAGAGACCAAGCACTCCTAGATCCAGCCCATGCGGCTGCTAACGGATCTACTGCTGTAAGCGGCCATACGCCCTAGCACTACTTAGCCGTAGGCGGCCTCCGGGTCCTGGCGACTACTCTGTAACAACGGCCCTGGCCATCCAGGCGTACTTCTTCAGTAAAAAAGTTTGATTACCTATCAACTGCTTTACTGTCCCTTTTCCTCAACGGGACCACTGGCGAGTATGATTACTCGCGACGACTCCATGATGGGACTCCGCACTCACAGATCGCGATAACGAGTACTCATTTATGGAAGTTTCCTTCATTCATACTTAAACAAGTTCATTACAACTTTGTTTATACACAACTACTGCTACGAGCTAACTTTACAGGACTACTGGAGATTGAGCTTCTCGGCGACTTGTTCAGCAATGGGCGCCATCTGCTCCAGCAGCTCCGCGTACTGCTCGTCGGTGCAGTTGGCGGCTAGTCCGCCGGCGACTACTTCAATAGGAGCCTTTGGGAAGTACGACTTCATGAAGGCCAGAACCTGGTTGGGGATCGACTTCGCCAAGTGCTTGACGTACGTCGCCAGGCGGCTGGGGGCTTCCCTCAGCCGGTCCACCAAAGGAGCTATCTTCGGACTGCCAGGGTGAGGCACCAGTAGCCTCGCGATGGGGAGCGCGGCCTCCTCGAGTTCCTTCAGCTAGGCCCGCAGCTTCTCGCAGTCCTCGTTCAGCTTCTGCAAAGATTTGTAGCAGTTGACGAGGTCACGATCCGACACAATGCGAAGCTCCATGTGCTTGTCGCACTCGTAAGCAAGCTGCTTATAATCATACTCCAGTACCTCGCGAGCCTCTTGCTCTCGGTAGAAGAGGTTCTTCAGGTCGGTCTCTGAAGCCTTCAGCTGGTCGACACGGGTCTCAAGCTCTGCAATCAACAAGGCAAAGCGGGTCAGACTCCTCCAAGACACTACCAATGGGTACTCAGCATGGCAACGGCGTACCTTTATTCTTGTTGCGGAGAGACTTGTTCTTCCGCACCAGCTCGTCGCTCTTCGCCTGCATATCTTGGATTTCGTTGTGATACTGGGTGAAGGCGGTGTCCAGCTTCGACTGCATCGCGGCGGCGTGCTTCCGGGCCTTCACGAGCTGTTCTTCTAAGGCCTCGGCCCGGAGCACCGTGTCGCCGTAACCTTGAAGCATGTCAGACTTCTGCCGAGACCGCTCCGCGACGTCCTGCCACAGACAACACATGTCAAATGGGTACTCAACACTAAAGGATTGACTACTCAAGGGTGTCGACTACTCACCTTCATCCATTGCTCGGCCTGGCGCATTGCCTCCATGTGCCGAGCTACCATCGCTGGATCGACTAGGTCATCCGCCAGCAGCTCGATCCCGCCACGACTACTCGTCGCGGTTTCGGACATTGGCGCCGAGCGGATTGGCTCCGCGTCCTGGATCTCTGGCGAGCGAACGACTACTTCCAGAGCCGGTTCTGGATGCACGTCGTTGCGCCCCCCTCCAGCTGTCGCGGTGGCTTCTTCAACCGCCACCTCCATTTGCTCGGGGGCTCCTTCGGCAGCTCCCTGGGTCTCTGGTGCCAAATCTTCAACGGGCACCGCCGACGGGATAGCACTTCCCTCGACTTCGGCATCTGTCAATAAAAGGACAACTGGATCAGTCATACATGGCGGTTACGACTACTCCTCGGGATTACTTGCACTTGAGCAAAGTACTCACCCTCTACGATGCTGGCCTCAGGCAAGGTAGCTTCCACGGCCGGCGCCCCGGATTCTGCCTGAGGGGCGGGAGCAGACTCCTCAGCGGGCGGCGCGGTTTCCTCTCCAGCCACCGCTGTGGTGGTTTCATCTCCCTCCCAGGTCAAGTCCGTCGATTTCCTACAGAGTGCACAAGCTGGTTGTCAACCCAGTACGACTACCAAATCTAATATACTACTCGGGAAGGATCACCACTTACAAATTCGACCGGACTACCGTCAAGGTTGGGGCGCCGAGGATGCTGGCAATATCTACCAGTCCAGCTTCAGTAGGCGTTTCCTCTTGTGCCTCAGTAGCCACCGCTTCTTCAACAATAGCAGCGGCCGGTTCTGTGCTCCCCTCAGCAACTGGGGGCTGGCGCGACAACTGCGCCAAGAGCTCCTCTACGGTGGGGGCTGGGCTACGACTACCCCCAGCTGGCTCCTCCACCGTATCCCAGTTGCCTTCGTCCCCCTGCTCTACGGGGTCGGAAGGCGGCATCTCCTGCAAGCAAGGGAATTTCGTCGTCAATGTACAACATCGAGACATAAGTACTCGACTACTCTATTCAAGACGGCTTACCTCCTGGGACGTGGTCTCCGTGACCTTCAACTTCTTGGCCACGCGCTTGCGGGCCACGTTGCGCGGCCTCCTTGGCGGCGCGGGCAAACTAGCCTCCAGGCTAGTCGGCGGATCTTGGACGAGAGGAATATGAGACAATCCAGGGCGGCTGAATCTCGACCGCAGCTGGAAGCGCTCCTGCAGCGTCTCCTCATCATCATCCTCTTTGGACGTGTCTTCGACGACTACTGTGTCGTCTCCCTCACCAACCTCGCGCCGCTCCTTGGCCTTGGCTTTCCCTTCCTCTGGGACCTCGACAAGTTGAGGAGGCGACGCCGGCTCGGAGACGAACTTCACCAAGTCATCCTGCAAGAAGCACAATACGTCAGCACGACTACTCTTACGTAATGAGTACTCAACAATGGGTACGGCTACCGACCTCATTTGGTGGGCGCGCGGCGGAGTACTCGGGCACAGGGCACGGCGTGTACGCCGACATGTCTTTGAAGATCCTGCCCAGCCTGTCGACGATGTCGTCGTCATCTACTTCATCACCGGGCATCCGCGACGTGTCGTCGTCGCCGGTGTACTGGTACCCTAGGGTGTCACGGGCCATCAGCGGCTGCACCCTTCGCTTCATGAAGCTGAAGGCCACATGTTCGGCCCTCAGCCCGGCTTCTCTCAACGCCTTGATTTTCGCCAGCAGCTCGGGCAACTGGATACCTTCCTGCATTGTTGGCTCCGAGTTCCACCATGGCCGGTGCTTCGGCTGCTTCCCGCTTGGCTTCGGCAGTTCCGAGTGGTGGTTGGTGATGTAAAACCACTTCGACTTCCAATCTTGGTTGGAGTCGATAAGCTTGTACGAGAGATACTGCTCCGCGGCGTCTTCTCGCATCTGGATCCCGGCTCCCCCCACTACTCGAGGATTGTTGGCGCTGGGCTGGGGCTTGACTCGGAAGAATTTTCGGAAAAGGATCCAATGGGGCTTGATCCCCAAGAAAGCTTCGCATAAGTGTACGAAGACTGAGGTGTGGAAGATACCGTTGGGGTTGAGGTTGAGGTACTCGATGTCGTAGTACCCCAGCAGCCCCTTGAAGAAGTCGCTGGCTGGGAGAGACAGCCCTCGCTCCGCGAACCGGGTGAACATAGGGATCTCATCCGGGCTTTTCTCCATGGGGTACGGATCCCCTGCAGCGGCTCTCCACATGTCAACCTCCTTCTCCCGCAAGAATCCACTGTTGAGAAGCGCCAGCAGATCTTCGGTCTTGGCCTTGGATTTCTTCCATTCTTGATTCGGATTTGGTCGCGGCGGAGACACCGGCGGCGATGTCCCCGCGGCGGATCCGGCGGCCTCCTCGCGAGCCCTTTTCTTCCCACCGGCGGCCTTCGAGGTCTTTGATGGCGAGGGCTTCATTCTCCAAGTGCACGGTGTCTTCACTCGCATTCGCTCGGAGGCTACGGTGGTGGCTTTCTACGGCGGCGCGTTCGGATCTACAATCCTCTCAACGGCGGCAGTGCGCACTGGTGGTGATTTCTGGCTCGATCTGCTAGGAATGGCTGCGAATGCGTGGGGTGAAAAACCCTAAGGGTTTCGGCTTCTATTTATAAGTCAATAGCGGCCCCTCCAACGGCCGGATGGATAAGTCTGCACACGGCTGACTCAGCGGCGGTGCTTGACTCTTCAGCTTCTACTAGTCGACACGCCTCGTCTCGGGGGCTCGGCTACTTCTACTCAACTTCCTGGGTAGCGACAAGATTCAAGAGCAACTCAGGACACATTCTACAAGATGACCCTTCAATTCGAGAGGAAGTACTCGACTCAAGGCTCGGGGGCTCCGTGCCACGTGTCCTTCGGTTTTTTCTCCGGATTTCACGGGATATTCTTGCCAAAACTTCAGATGGACCCTCAGCCAGAGTCTGCAACTCAACCTAAGGCTCGGGGGCTACTCCATATGGAGTGCGATTTTGCAATCGCACTTCCATATCAGTTTCGGCTTCAAGACAACACGGGCATTGTTGAAGACCTTCAAGAGCAGCACTCAAGGACGCTTGGGACTACTCGAGAAGACTTCAGGATTGCTCAAATATCAGCTGGAGTACATTCCAGCCTCGGGATGCTTCGACTACTCTTGAGGACTTTTGACTTGTAGCGCTCAGGGACGCTTGAGGACTACTTGTTAAGGCCGTCAAGACTACTCGAAGCTATCCTTCTCGACTACAAAGTACTCGGGGGCTTGTCGTATGGACCTCCCTGGGCCCACTACCTCGGTGGGTACCAGGACCGACTACTCGGTGGGCCCCTGGGACTACTCGACTTGCGCTGCACGGCACCTGATGGCGTGAAGCACAAGGACTACAGAGGAGAAGTACTCGGATAGGAAGCTGTACATGTCCCGCACTGTATAGAGGACTCCTAGACGTACTCGACTAGTACTCTCTCCCTGAACCGACTTGTAACCCTGCCTCCCGGACTATATAAGGCGAGGCAGGGACCCCCTCTCTAGATCATCTCGCTCATACGGCTTAAGATTGCATCATCTTGTAATCGCACCCAATCAATCCAGAGCCACGCAGCATACAGGACGTAGGGTATTACGCACCCCGTGGCCCGAACCTGTCTAAATTGTGTGCCACGTGTCTCTTCCTTCGAGTTACCGATCTCGGCGAGGCCACATTCATCTACTTCGGGTACTCCCCTTAGTAGGTTGCCGGTCTAAAACACCGACACACACTCACTCTCTCTCTCTCTCTCTAAAGGGTCCTAGGCATAGGAGGTGACACACGAGTTAGTTCTAGGTTCTTATGTACTATACACATAAAGCTGGTAGGAACGAGTTACATACACTAGCATTGAAGAACATTGACTTGAGCACCCAGGTACCACGGGGAGATAACCTCTCGCATTGCTTCTGCACAACTCCGGTTGTTATATTTTAGACTCCTACAGCTTATCCGAACGTGGGGGATTTCAGAGGACCAACGGCTGTCACTACCGCGGCCTACCCCAAGACAAACCATGGGATAAACTCATAAGTAAGGTAGCTACACAACCCAAGCACCATGCTTACGTTGTTAGCCGGACTTGACCGGCCCGGGCTATTGTGACCCAGGTCAAGCCACCAGATAAACCAGCCAGTTACACCGAGTACCGTAGCTCAAGCACAGACTTCATACAACGCAATCATGTCATCTAATTAGATCAAACAAGGTCAGGTACACAAACGGATTCATTTTTTCCTATGTCTGCTCAACTGGATCAAAGGGTCGTGTTCGCAAAGAACACGAGCCTCTAACTTATGAACAAACACCAGAAACATGTGAAAGTCACCCGTCAAGTGGATCGAAAGGCCTTGTTCATCAAGAACAGGAGCCTCTAAATGATGAACAGGTGAAGAACACATGAACAAATCACTCATGCATACTAACACAACTTTATATGAAATAGATAAATAACTAAAGTAGATCAAAGTCATACAAATGAAATAAGACACAAGACAACTCATACCTAGATCCCAAAGTAGACTTGGAACCTGAATTAGAACTACTCTAGCCTACCTCCTAGCCTTGAGACTAAAAGTGAGAGAGGTGTTGCAAGTGTGGATGTCTCATAAGTGAGCCCCCTCTCCTTCTATTTATAGGCTCGTGCACGGGCGAGGAATGGAGGCAAACACCCCGGGGATGGCGCCTAGGACCAATAGGGAACCACCACATGGAAGCCCCTGAGTGGCAGCCACAAGGTCGGTTCGGCCGACCTGTGGGGTCGACCGACCCCCTGTGGGCCCCACTCGGGGTGTGCTTCCTCCTGGAGGCTGCCTTGTGGGTCCTTAGGTCGGTTCCCATTGTCCACCCTGTTTTGGCGCGATTTGCTTGCCTTTGTGGTCCCATGGATCCATGTGAAGTCCACGTGTCACACTCTGATTCGTCGGGGGTTGCTTCACTTGGATTGCTTGCATGTCATGCATGCATGGCTCCCTAGTTGGCAGGTTTGCATGCATGGCATCCTTGTTGGCAGCCCACTAGGATGAGGTGATGTGGCATGGACCCTAGAAGGTGAGTTTAGCACTCTTTTCTTGCTTATTTTCCTGTAATCAAATAATCTCCAAGGACAAGTGGAACTACATTATTCCTAACTAAATACGTGTAAGAAATGCCTTATGATCCTTTATTCATGAGTTTATTGACGGCTAAAGAAGGCACTTGACAGCCGTCAACAACTACCCCAAGCTAGCTGTTGACACCGGATTTTGACCAAATCCAGAGTCAAATAATCTTGGCTTGGTAATCGGCAGAGAAGGACCAGGAGAAGAGATGGGCAAGGAAATATTAAGCCGATGAAGTCAGCACACATGCATGAGACAAGTATACGCAGGCGTATACGTGTATACATTGGAGAATTATCAGCACTAAAGGAGAGAAAAGAGGCTAGCATAGCCAAGACACGTATAAGTACAAGGCTTCCGTTGTTTGTGAGAGTCAATCGTCTGGATAACAGCGAGGATGATCGGCCACCAATATATTGGCAAGAATCGGCCAGCAGTGACGATCGACCGAGCAGGAAGCTAGGATGACATCAGGACGTGCAGGTGCTTAATGCAAAAGCAAGGAAAGATTCACACGTAAAAGGAAAGGTGATTAAAATAAAGAAGCCACATAAGGAGTCCTAGTTGGTTACGCCTGCACATTGCTCTCTTGCCGGATAGGTCAGAGGAAGCTTTATTAGAAAGGATTCTACGTAAGGGAAAATAGAGTCCATGTATCTTAGTATTTCCTTTAATTGAGACATCTAATTAGGGGAGTTCGTGTCGGTTAGTTGTGTAACTCGTCAGGAGTCTTTAGTTAGGAAGTTTTGAGCCCTTCCAGCTGCAGGAGTCTAGAGGAGCCCATGGTATAAATATAAGCCCCGGCTATTGTAATAGAATCATCACACGATCAATATCAAAACCGCCTCCGGGCACCTCTTTACCAATTATTGCATCTACTTTACTGCATCTACTTTACCGCATCTACTTTTCGGTGACTTCGCCTTCGTACCTTTTCTCTTTCACGAGTTCTCGCAAACTCGTCGGGCTGCATCGCTTCGATCTCCGGCTTGCTGGTGAGTTCCGCTTTACCGAGTAAATTCTAGGCTTTAACCACCGGGCGCATCGCTGTGGTTTCGTCTAGATTTATTCACAATTTATCGATATCAGCTAGATTAGCAAGTTTTATCTTAATTCTTGTTGTTCTAGCTTTTATCATCAATTATCCAGCTTGAGACTGCTTCCTGTCGGCTCACATTATTATCATATAGCCGGCTAGATCTGTTTCAAGTGTTGCTCACGTAGCTCTGCTTAAGTTACCTCTGATAGCTTACGCTCTGCCTACGTCATCATATCGGCTGATCCAGCCGATCTGCTCAGCCCCGTATCGGCTACCTAGCTGTTACAATTTTATCAAAAGGCACATCGGCTCTCTAGCCGATTTTCCATTGTCAATCAACAGGTCAGATTGGTTGGCACGCCTCGCAACAGACCGGGGAGTCACGTGTGCTGCGCGCGGAGGTGACGTCCTATTTTCGCGTCAACACACTTTTGGCACGCCTGGTGGGACTCGAATATTAAATCCATATTATATCGTCTGGTGAAGACCTGAAGACATTATCCACAACGAATCAAGAGTGGCTCGAGGAGTACGTCGCCATGGACAGTCAATCTGGAATATTGGTGGATATTATAAGCAATGCCATAAAGAGCGCATTCTCTGAGTTTGCTCAACAACAAAGGTATGAGAGAACATGTTATCAACAGCCGATGACATCGGCTAATACTACTTTTTCTTACGATCCAATTCAACAGCAAGGTTATGAAGAACCGTCATATATATATCCTGGGTCGTTACATACTACAACAGCAAGCGCAGGTACAGTCCCTGGATCGGCTTATGATGATTGTTTAATGCCCTCATTCTTGCATCAACACAAATCTTATCAGCCGATGGAGATTCCTCAGACTGTACCGGTTCTCTCTCCATCCTTACCGCCGGCACAGGGCGATTTGTTCCGCGCTCTTGGATACATGCCACAGCCGCTGGCACAGGAGGATTTGTTCAGCGCCCTTAGATATATGCCTGCGGATACTACTCAGATTCAAGAATCAACATGCATTCAATATATTGCCCAGGAATTGCAATCTACTCCATATGGTTCGCAACAGATGGCTTCATACGTTCAACCATCAGCCCAAATTCAGTAGAATTATCAACAAGCTGAGGATGAACGAATGATAATTCAACAGTCACGATCGATAGCTCAACCATCTTGGTCTGGGGGGCTACAATCTGCCCAATCAGTCCGATCATGGCAGACAGAGGGCTATCAGTTGCCGGTATCGGCTATACAGCCGATGACATATCTGCCACAAGTATCGGTTCAACAGCCGATAGCTTATCAACCACAGCCGAAGACTCAACAATCTTCGCCTGGGGGGCTGTAAACACGACCAACAGTTCAGCAACCTTCGCCTGGGGGCTACAATTTTCCCAGCTATCAGCTTGGACACAACAACCAGATCAAAAGGAGCTTGCTCAGTGTGACGAAGAGTCATTTGCAACTGATGATATCGTCAAAGTGAGCACTCAGGATCAAGAAGGCTGTCAACTAGAGGACGAGAATATTCAGAAATAGTTCACTTCTCTGGAATCACCGAAGAATCAAAACTTAAGGATTGATCTTGGAATAGGCTCCCAAATAACTGAGGAAATATATCAGAAAATACAGATCTCAGTTGATGAGTTGGAGTTTGAAGATCAGTATGGGGAAGAACATGAATCTGAAGAAATCCAAGAAGATGAAGTCCCAACCAATTACAAGGATAGAGAAAAACAAGCTGATGGGCCACTGAAGAAAGACGAAGCAGCCGATGAATGGATAGCAGAGGTTGGGCAAGAGACAGCTTCTCAAATGATTTATTACTCAATGCCCAGAAATATTACACTAGAAGATCGGCTGCTTGGAATATATTTTCCATGGGAGCCAGGTGATCAAGAGCCAAAAATCACTATGCAAAAGTATTGGCTGATTGGAGTTCATATTGCATGGGAGTTGGGCGATCAAAAACACAGATATATTGCCCTGAAACATTGGCCACTTGGAACTTATTTTCCATGGGATCCAGGAGGACAAGAGTTGTGTACGGAACTTTAAAGCTGATGTCTCCAGTCAGCTAGATGATAGGGCACAAGTCATTTGATCCTATCATTATGTTGCCTCATGATGAAAAGCCAAAAGGATATATATTTTGGCTACATGTTGTTCTATCATATTATTTCAGATTATTTATTGGTAAAAACCGGCATTGCAAAAGAAGAGATATATCGGCTGCTTTATTTAAAATATGGCCGATGGAAGCTAGCTGATAGAAGAGCAACAGAGTCAGCCGATGCAGCACTACCTCCTTTCGTTGACCTCGCCATCAAGCTCGACGCCGACAATCTCGCCGACGACTTCATCAACAACTACTTCGACAATGACGACTACATCAAAATGGTTAAGCGAACGAATCTGCATCGACTCGTCATCAAGCAGGC
Source organism: Cenchrus fungigraminus (assembly GCA_036936925.1). Taxonomy (NCBI): domain Eukaryota; kingdom Viridiplantae; phylum Streptophyta; class Magnoliopsida; order Poales; family Poaceae; genus Cenchrus; species Cenchrus fungigraminus. Next base: position 62,527,616 of record CM072781.1, on the reverse strand, counting down.
ATGTCTACGATAATACCGAACGCCCTATGCAGTATGTATCTACTGATAACTACCCTACGCGGCAAGTGGAGTAGATCAATTGGCACCGAAACAAATGCAAGAAAAGCCGATGAGAAATATATCGGCTATATGTTATTCAAGATGCCACCACAAGGATTACTAGCAAGCAGCAGGAGTCTACCTCACGGTTGATCTGCATAATTAAAAGACTAGAGTTAAGTACGTATGTAAATGGAAGGAACCACATGCGTCAGGGAGTCCAGAAGATTTTGGTACAATCCATGAAAGCTCCAGAGAAAGAGAAAACCAATCGGCCAAGTATCTTTTACGTCTTCTGGCCGATGGTAAGAGAGAGCCGATGAAATGTGTCCATCAATCGCCTACTCGCTATTAAAATGGTTTGGATACCAAAATTGACCCGCAATGATGAAAAGAGACATACTTGGAAGATTTGCACAAACGGGAGGAACTTTCAGAAGAAGGTGTCTTATGTGGATTACTCTGACTCAGAAGATGAAGTATTGTAAGTGGCACAATGTAACGTCGCATGACACCAATGATTGCAAGATCTTCAGGCAACAGATCCAGTCAGCTATTGAGCAAGGAAGGCTTAAATTTGAAACTCCTACCAAAGCTGAAAAGCCGATGAAGATTGATCAGCACCCCTTCCCCACGAACACAGTTGAGGTGTCTAGCAAAGACACGTCACGAGTTAAGTTGCTGACATCTGATTCGGCTCAAAATAAAGGAACTGTCGATCCCAAAGTACAAGCAACCACTGCCAATGTCAAAGGAAAAGGGTTGCTACTTGAAGAAGGAGATTTGAAGCCACGCCGGCCTGTCACGTCCCAGATGCTGATCAATAAGTTCCAGCGTCGACAAGAGAAAACAAGGGGAAGAGAAGAGTGGGCACGGCGCAACGAAGGGCATTGGAGATGTCCGTTCTTCAAGTACTGCTGGGAAGAGGGGATCAAGCTGCCGACGGCAGAAAATTGTCCAGAATGCAATAGGGCCTACAACAATAGTGACTCATCTAAGAGAGTTTGCTTCAATGACAGAAGACCTTCAGCCGAGGATCACCGTGAATTCAGCAATCAACGGGTCTCAGTCTACGATCGGCTGGGGGGCAAGGCCAGCGTCCACGATCGGCTAGGAGGCCGAGTCAATGAAGAGTCAAACAATCGGCTGGAAGAGATGGCCGATTCTCTGGTCCCTGATGAAGATATCATGTGCCGAGCTCCTGAACGTCGATGCACGTTGCAACTGGACGATGAAGGGTCAAGCCAAGCACGTAAGAAGCCCAATCCATAATGGTGTCTAGATGGTTTGACCAAAGTCCCAGAAAAGGAGAGTCCAGCGCCTACATCAGCTAGAACAGCAAGAAGAAGCGGAGAGGCGCGTGTTGGACAAGAAGAAGGTTCGGTCTAAAGTTTGGCGCCCAAAGCCTAAGGCCGATGATGAAGAAGATAACAAACCCCAAGCTGATATAAACATGGTTGTCTTCCTACCAAAAGAGTTCATGGCTCCAGTTGATTCGGATATGTCCGATGAAGAACTTGGCATGGCTCAATTGACACTGGAACCCAGACAAGCTATCTTTGAGAAGCCAGATGATGAGAAGAGACAACACTTGAAGGCTTTGTTTCTCAAGGGATTTGTCAACGGAAAGCCAGTTACCAGGATGCTAGTAGATGGAGGAGCAGCAGTCAATCTGATGCCATACACCGTGCTGCGCAAGATTGGGAAATCTGATGAAGATTTGACCCAAACCGACATGATGTTGGTGGACTTCGAAGGCAACGTCTCTCCAGCTCAAAGAGCAATCTGCGTGGAGCTCACCATCGGCAGTAAGACCCTTCTGACCGCTTTCTTTGTCATTAAAGGGAGGGGATCTTATAATCTACTGCTGGGTCGGGATTGGATACATGCCAATTGTTGCATACCATCTACAATGCATCAATGCATCATCCAATGGATTGGAGATTCAGTGAAGGTGGTGCAAGGAGAAACCTCCGTGACAGTAGCAGCTACAGAAGCACAAGGATGGACCTACGATCGAGTGAGCTGCATATCTGGAAAAGCATGGGATACCAAGTATCTCAGAGTGTCCGATTTCGGACTAAAGCCGGTTCAAGCAGTCGGCTCTAATGACAAGATTTAATGGATCAGTTCATTGAAGACGAAGGGAAGCTCGGGCACGGGTTTACGTCGGCCGATGAATTAGAAAAGATAGACCTTGGAGATGGAAGCAAACCAAGGCCGACGTACATTAGTGCCAAGCTGGATGCTGAATACAAAAAGGAACTGATCGCATTGCTAAAAGAATTCAAGGATTGCTTTGCTTGGGAATATTATGAGATGCCTGGCTTAGATCGGTCCATTGTTGAACATCGGTTGCCTATTAAACCAGGGTATCGACCTTTCCAGCAACACCCAAGGTAGTGTAATCCGAAGATTTATCCTGACATAAAAGCCGAGATAACAAAGTTACTCGAAGCTGGTTTTATTCGGCAATGTCGATATGCCGAATGGATTTCTAATATAATCCCTGTCTACAAGAAAAATGGCAAACTACATGTATGCATTGATTTCAGGGACTTGAACAAAGCAACGCCGATGGATGGGTATCCAATGCCAGTAGCCGATGCATTAGTTAACGCTGCTGCAGGACACAAAGTCATCAGCTTCATGGACGGTAACGCTGGGTACAATCAAATATTCATGGCCATAGAGGACATTGCAAAAACTACTTTCAGGTACCCTGGCCACGTCGGATTGTATGAGTGGATTGTCGTGACCTTTGGATTGAAGAATGCTGGTGCCACGTATTAAAGGACCATGAATTGCATATTCCACAAGCTCGACAGCAAGATAATTGAAATCTACATCGAAGATGTGCTCGTCAATTCAAAAAGCTACAAAGAACATCTGGCCGATCTGTGAGAAACATTGGAGTGCACGAGAAAGCATGTGAATCCCAACAAGTGTGCTTTTGGTGTTTCAGCTCGACAGTTCCTGGGTTTCTTGATACATGAAAGAGGAATTGAAGTTGGTCAGAAGTCAATCAGTGCAATTGACAAGATAGAAGCACCATCAAACAAGAAAGAGCTTCAATCGTTGATCGGCAAGGTTAATTCTATCAGAAGATTTCTAATTTGTCTGAGAGAACTCAGCCGTTCACACCTTTAGTGAAGCTCAAGGCCGATCAGGAATTTGTATGGGAGAAGAACAATAGAAGGCTTTAGATAACATCAAGCGGTACTTAAAATCTCCTCATGTTCTAAATGCCCCCTCAAGACAAGAAGCCGTTCGGAATATATTTATCGGCTAATGAGCAGGCTATTGGATCGGCCCTTGTACAAGAGTTTAAAGGAAAAGAGCGAGTCATATACTTTGTGAGTAGGAGACTCTTGGATGCAGAAATGAGATATTCGACAGTAGAAAGGTTATGCTTATGCTTATACTTTTCATCCACGAAGTTAAGGGCCTACTGTCGAGTGCATCGTGGTTTGCAAAGATGACGTGGTCAAGCACATACTGTCGTTGCCTATTGAGGGTAGAATTGGAAACTGGGGCTTGGCTCTATCAGAATTTCATTTAACCTCTCAATCGGCCAAAGCAATCGAAGGACAAGTAATGGTCGATCTGGTAACTCAGCATTGTGGGCTCGAGATTGCAGTCGTTGAACCCGTCCCATGGACCGTATTCTTTGACAGATCATCATGTGGAATAGGAGCTGGAATTGGGAATGTCCTCATCTCGCCTCCGGAGGAAAGTTATGAATTCCCTATTCAATTGAGAAGACTTCAAAGAATAATCAAGTTGAGTACCAGGCAGTACTAAAAGGGGTTTATCATGAAGAGTGCCTTCAATTACTCGAAGGTTCAAGATGGTGAGAATCGAGCGTATCCCCAAGTGCCACAACAAAAAGGTTAATCGATTAAGCTCAAGGTGCATTGGGCTATCGGCCCATTCTTGCTTTAGAGATACCTGCCGATGATTAGAGAAAAGAGATAATTGGCTATTTGAAAGATCCATCCAAGAAAGTTGATAAGCGGCTAAGGGCTAATCAATCGGCGTTCAAGAAGTAACAGTTATTATTGGCCGACAATCTGGGATGATTGCTTCAAATATTACAAAGGATGTCAGAGGTGTTAGAAATTCGGAAGCGTTCAGAGAGTTCCAGCATCGGCGATGAACCCGACAGTTAAACTTGTGCACGTTCTAGGTATGGCATCTAGAAGGTCAGTGCCTTTCTGAATGCATGCCAGTGGATACAAGGTTATACATGATGCAAGGGAATCATATTTGAAGATAGAAGCCATCAACAGGAATATACTCAAAGGGAGCAGGACGACATTAACAACAAACGCGATGCTGCGAAAACATCAATAGAGAGATAGCCGAATTATGTTTCGGTTACTGATGAGCTGATGGCATATCAGTGAAGAGATATTTGGAAGATCGGCAACGAGAGTCAATGAAGACACTAGTAGTATCGACAGAGCTTGAATCGTTGATGGTGAACAGCTAATTCAACTAATGACAGTGTCGAAGGCAGCCAACAGAAACATTACAAAAGCTGGGCAGTATCATAAACCTCTCAACTCTTATCTGGTGTATCAGAGATGCAAAGGAGGAAACCGACAAGAATGATGAGGAATTGGCTTAGCACTTATTGTTTGCAACTCATGACATACTACAGGAAGATTTATCAGGAACCTGATCTTCATCATGAAGATGTGAACAGAGCAAAGACGGTGAAATCAATGATGCAGGAGGAACTGATGTATTGCCGCTACCACTGATGCCACAGTAAGCCTACGGGAACGAGGGAGTTGCACCAGGCTTCAATCACAGGGATTTTTAAATGTTTGGCTTACAAGATTCCAAGTTCGACATCAGCTAGTCTTTCAAATATAGAGTCTGGAGATCAGTTATGTCGATGGTTCAAATTTGATGCAACAATAGATCAACCAGGAGGAGTAGAGTTACCTTAATTATTCATATTGGCCAAGATATTGTATAAATATTGAAAGCACCTCCGAAAAGGTTGAAGTAATGGAGCAATTTGCATCAGTCGGAAGATGGAAGTTTTGGATTTATAGAATTTCGAAGCATGAATCTTTCGTACTCCGAAACTGGGGGGCTTGTGTTGACACCGGATTTTGACCAAATCCAGAGTCAAATAATCTTGGCTTGGTAATCAGCAGAGAAGGACCAGGAGAAGAGATGGGCAAGGAAATATTAAACTGATGAAGTCAGCACACATGCATGAGACAAGTATACGCAGGCGTATACGTGTATACATTGGAGAATTATCAGCACTAAAGGAGAGAAAAGAGGCTAGCATAGCCAAGACACGTATAAGTACAAGGCTTCTGTTGTTTGTGCGAGTCAATCGTCTGGATAACAGCGAGGATGATCGGCCACCAATATATTGGCAAGAATCGGCCAGTAGTGACGATCGGCCAGTAGTGACGATCGGCCAAGCAGGAAGCTAGGATGACATCAGAACGTGCAGGTGCTTAATGCAAAAGCAAGGAAAGATTCACACATAAAAGGAAAGGTGATTAAAATAAAGAAGCCACATAAGGAGTCCTAGTTGGTTACGCCTGCACATTGCTCTCTTACCAGATAGGTCAGAGGAAGCTTTATTAGAAAGGATTCTACGTAAGGGAAAATAGAGTCCATGTATCTTAGTATTTCCTTTAATTGAGACATCTAATTAGGGGAGTTCGTGTCGGTTAGTTGTGTAACTCGTCAGGAGTCTTTAGTTAGGAAGTTTTGAGCCCTTCCGGCTGCAGGAGTCTAGAGGAGCCCAGGGTATAAATATAAGCCCCGGCTATTGTAATAGAATCATCACACGATCAATATCAAAACCGCCTCCGGGCACCTCTATACCAATTATTGCATCTACTTTACTGCATCTACTTTACCGCATCTACTTTTTGGCGACTTCGCCTTCGTACCTTTTCTCTTTCACGAGTTCTCGCAAACTCATCGGGCTGCATCGCTTCGATCTCCGGCTTGCTGGTGAGTTCCGCTTTACCGAGTAAATTCTAGGCTTTAACCACCGGGCGCATCGCTGTGGTTTCGTCTAGATTTATTCACAATTTATCGATATCAGCTAGATTAGCAAGTTTTATCTTAATTCTTGTTGTTCTAGCTTTTATCATCAATTATCCAGCTTGAGACCGCTTCCTGTCGGCTCACATTATTATCATATAGCCAGCTAGATCTGTTTCAAGTGTTGCTCACGTAGCTCTGCTTAAGTTACCTCTGATAGCTTACGCTCTGCCTACGTCATCATATCGGCTGATCCAGCCGATCTGCTCTGCCCCGTATCGGCTACCTAGCTGTTACAATTTTATCAAAAGGCACATCGGCTCTCTAGCCGATTTTCCATTGTCAATCAACAGGTCAGATTGGCTGGCACGCCTCGCAACAGACCGGGGAGTCACGTGTGCTGCGCGCGGAGGTGACGTCCTATTTTCGCATCAACACTAGCCTCTTGCTCGTCCCGAGCAAGAGATTAAGGACTTAGGTTGGTTGATCTGGAGTTGCTACGATGTTGTATTCCTAATGTATAACAAGATACAGCTAGGTACTCTATCAAGAGTTGAAAAAGTTGGCATTGATCTTACCTTTCACTTGATTGATATGGGGCATGTAGCTTCACCTGCCTTGGGCGGTTGAAAGATAGAATGGTTGTATAAAGATTACTAATCACATGTACCTTGATCAGCTATCAATCCGGAGGTTTTGCAGGTTTTTCAAAAGAAATCAAAGTTCCTCAAATGATACTCTCGGATCGCTCAATGTGTATGATTCCTCACCAAGGCTTTGATTTGCCTTCTTTCACTACCTACTCCTAATAAGCTGATATGTGGAGCTGTAGGTAGGGAAAACATGTGGCATACCTGTTCCTCATGTATTGTCGAGTCGAAAACCGGATCCTTGGGAGAACAAGTCATACACCCTGATCAAGATGTGCAAAAGTGTGTGTATGGTGCATGGATAATGAACTCCTATTTGCATGATTTTACTCTCCTCCTTTTTTTTGGAAATTTTTTTGAGACTTGGGCTATGTCTCTTTATTTCTTCTCTTTTTTTATGCATGCCCTTGAGCATGTTTTTTTTAACATAGCCTATAGTCCTTGCTGAATATTTTTGGAGGGAGAGTAATCATGGAACATGCGCGGAGCTTTATTTTGTGGAATGGATGGGAATTGGATGAAATGATGGTTGCTAACTTCCAGTGTAGAAGTTTCGCATATGGTGGTGTGTACATGATCTTGATCATAGGAGTATGACAAGTTACTCGCCGAGGGTCACAACAATTCGACAAGACTCAATGAAGAAATCAAGTAGCATATGTGGAGGTTACCAAAAAGCTAAGATCTACATATGGCTTTGGATAGGAATTTCTTATCATTGAGGAACTTATCATTTTAACATTTTTCAAAAGTAAACTCCGGATATCAAACATCACTTAGTACTAGCTCATAGCAACTCTATTATACCATATCATCTCTCTCAACAACTTAGGCAAAGATCATGCTTTTTGCTACCCACAAATTTCAAGCTCAGGTTCGATCATACTAGCCAACAAACTCAAAACTTGGATAGGATACTAAGTTGTAAACAAGGCATACCAGAGGAATAAACAGAGCAACTATTCATCATTTCAACCATGGAGAATAAGAACACTCTTACCACTGAAAGGATCAAGATGTCGACTAGAGGGGGGGTGAATAGTCGAACCTGAAATTTACAAACTTTTCAATCAACTGTCAGACCAGGTCCGGAGTTTCTGGATATTTTTCCGGATACTCCGGGAAATCCGGAGAATCCGGGAAAATGTCTGGATTGTCCAGGCCTACGAGGGAGAAATCAAATCAACAGAAATTAAACTTGCTCAAACATAAATCTGTGAAAATAGGTTATGCATTGGGATGAGACAAGCCTGTTTATCCACCTAGAACCTGTAGAGACCTCAACACGGAGTAGATCGGCACCAAACCCTAGAATAGAGCTCAAGAGGTATACAAGCATACAACAAGAGCAACGAACACAAGGATTTGTTACCGGAGTTCAACCTCACACCTTGAGGTCTACGTCTCCGTTGAGGAACCCACAAAGGGTGGACCTTTACACCTAGGTCACTTTCCTCCCCCTAGCAACCACAAAGATCAAGCTAGAGTTACTTACTCAATTTCAGGGTGATACAAACCTCCTTGGGCAGCCACAAACCTTTGGATGCTCCAAGGCAATGCCTAGCCGGCTAGGAGCTCAAGGCTCCAAGAGTAACAAACACGAAATGTGCCAACCAAGCGAAGAACGAGGTGCTCTAGAGATGGGAAATCAGCTCACTAGCACTCTCCAAGCTCTTGCTCTCAATTCCTCCTTAAATCCCCAACAAATCTCACCAAACCAAGGCCAAGGGGAGCAAAGGGGGTGAGGAAGGAGTTCTGAGTATTGCAGGTCGAAATGGGCAAGAGAGAGAGAAGGGAAAGGGTGGAGGGGGCTTTTATACCCCCTCACACAGAAAAGAGCCGTTACAGCTCTAAGACCCGGAATATCCGGGAAAACCTCGGAAACTCCGGGAAGTCCGGAGACTCTGGAGAAAAACCCGGAAACTCCGGCCTTCCAAGGTCAGCACCCAAAAAGTTAACCCTGTGAACGTGTTGGTGCAAAGGTGTCTCTCATAGGTTTTGTTTTGACAACTAGAGCACCTGTTCGACTCTTGGAAGATACATTTCCTGTCCCTCTTTATAGTACGGCGTTCCTAGGACTCAAATTCAAAATATAAAATAAATAATCCTTCATAGGAACTCCTTTGTAGCATCACTTCCTTTTTGCTTACTCAATGAATAACACTCGATGCCACATACAATTTTAATTCCTACTCATACACTAGATAAAACATTAGCCACTTAAGCGTATGTCATTAAATCACCAAAACCCACTTAGGGGGCCAAGATACTCTTCAATCTCCCCCTTTTTGGTGATTGATGACAACATATTTAAGTCTAACAAGAGATAATCAGTGAATATTAAAAGACAATTTGTAATACTCCCCCTTAATATGTGCATATTGATTTTGAATATCAATGGTCGTTTTAGGACCAAACTTTGCACAAGAAGAGAAGACATGAGAGTATTACAATAGTGGGGTGCTTGTGATGTGCAACAAGTAATCTGTGAAATGCATATGACAGTTCACGCACTGAAAGGAAGCAAAAGAAATCTGATGCTCAAAAGTCCGGAATGTCCGGGTCAGTCCCGGAATCTCCGGGAATCCCAGAAACTCCGGGAAAAAGTCTGGATTCTCCGAGCTTTCTGAGCGCTAGTGAAAAACAACATTCATCAAGTATTTTCAATCTAACATATAGCATCCTTAGAATGTAAAAACTGAGCAAACAACCACAAGCACACATCCATAAGTCTCAAGCTCACATAGTCTTACACGCATACGAATTTAAAGTTATTACAAGCCATTGTCCAAATTCAAATTCATAAAGTTCCACACTAGATAGATAGATAAATGTTCACTCCCCCTTTGGCATCAAGCACTAAAAAGGGAGTGGGGCAGCAGCTGGATCACTCGGAGTCCTTGTCGTCCTCCTCCTCTTCATTGTCGTTGTTGTCCTCCTCTTCCTCTTCCTCTTCTTGCCTCTCTTCTTCTTCATGGGCGTCCCACTCCGCAAATGGATCATCGAAGGTGGGGAGCTCACTGTAGGGGTCGGTGGGGAGGCCAAGATGAGACTTGATCTCAATGATGTCCCGGCGGTTCTCATTTGTCTCCGTGGCCATGGTCTTGCACATGCTGAAGATGCTCTTTAAGACTCTCTTGATCATGGAGCCACGGTGCCGACGGGGAGGCCTAGGTGGAGAGGGTGCAGCGGGCATGTCATCATGGCGAGGAGCTGCACTAGAGGAGCCAACAAACTTAGGAGCCTTGGGAGCTTTCTTGGCTCGGTCACGGAGTTGGCGAAAGGGCTCATGGACAACATCCTTGGGATAGCGGACATTTGTAACTCTCTCAATCATGTACATGAGATAAGGAGCATAGGGAAGATACTTCATTGGATCATTCATAGCTCTCCTCAACTCATTCCATATGAAGTCAAATATGCAAAATCCTTCCTCGTCCGGTGCCATCCTATTGAGGAGATTTGGAGCATAGTACCTTAGAGCTGTAGCATCTCCTTGCTTAGGGTCAATGGTGGCTCGGAAGAATTGATTGAGATAGTAGTAGTAGGGGTTGGGTTGATCCGCCTTTCCCTCAATGGCTAAGGCACGACTAGGGAACATGTAGGGAAGATCCCTTGGCTTGTACTTGTTCTCATTGTGAATGGGAGTGTGATCTTCATCCTTTGAGCCAAGTCCCAACAACCTAGAGAAGGTCATGTAGTCAATTGTGCACTTGTTGCCTTGAGTTGTCCAAGTGATGGTGTTGTCATATGAATTGTAGAAGTAGGAGCAATGGAATTGGGCGACGATCTCCTTGTTCCAATTATAGCGAAAGCCCATGATGTCATACAAGCCCACCTCTTTGCACTTCTCAATCACAGAATTGAACACGGTGTTGTTGAGGTCCTCATAGTACTTCCAATCAATGTACCTTATCTTCACAATGGGCACCATGTTCTTAGCAACCAACTTGGGGTTCCTTATGACGGTTTGGTAGAAATCCCTATGGAAGTCACACCAAAACCTTGCCTCTAGCCCCTCACCCTTGAGATAGCGATAAACATTCTCTTCCCTTTGCTCTCTAACTGCAAGAGCGTTCTTGGAGTAGTCCCGAAACATGTGCTCAGCAAATCCAAGGACCGATCCGGGCTCTCGGAGTTTGATAGGTGTGTTCACTACTTGCACATTTGGTGGGAGAGAAGGGATGAGCCTTGGGGGTGTTTTAGGGCAGATATGGGCTGCTATTTCTTGTTTGGTTTTGGGAGGTTGACGCTCAACTGGTCGGCTTTGATTGATATAGGAGGCTTTGTGGCTCTTTTTGGGGTGAGGTTTGTAGTGGGGTTTCTCCTTAGCCGGCCCCTTTCCATGGCGGCGAGGAGGCTCAGGGGGCTGCTCATAGGTATCATCCTCAACCTCATCATCATCACTTTCGGTTCCTTCCTCCTCCTCAATCACTTCCTCCTCACCACTGCCCTCAGCATAAGATGGAGGGGGATCACCCCTTCTTGGCCTGGCACTGCGCTGAGAGGACACTTGGCCCAAGGTCTCTTGCACGACCCTCAAGGTGGCGGGGTCGTGCCTTGCCTTGGTCCTCCTTTGAGTGGAGGGCTCATCCGTGTCGCGCCGGATCTTCACCCTCATGATCTGAAGTTATAGAAGGATATGGATATGAGAGATAAGCAATAGAAGAGATGCAAAGCACTACTACTTAGGGTTTTCAGTGTGAACCTCGGAGACTTCGGGAAAAAGTCCGGATACTCCGGGATGTCCGGAGAGTCCGGGCTCGAGATTTCCGGAGTTTCCGGGTTTCACAGCCGAAACCCTAAATCGCAATGCCGCACAAATCAACCATTGAAACTAAGATATATTGCAGATCTAGAGCCTATAGAGTCTATTCCATCTATTCCCTAAGAGGATACCGAAAAGAAAAGCGTAGGGAGATAGATCGGGATTGGCCTTCATGAGATACCTTAGGGAAGAGAGGGGGAGAAGCTTCAAGTCTTCAAATCCATTGTAGATCCGTGTTCTCCACCCCTTGAAGCCCTCAATCTCTCACTCTTACTCGATTTGGCTGGATGGAGGTGAAAAACGCCTAAGGGGCGATGGGGGAGGAAGGGGATGGCGACGGGAGTGAATGGGCAGCTGGTCAACGCGGTAAAAGAGTGAAAGAAAAAAAAGACCGTGGTGAAAAGGTATACATATACCCTTAAAGACCTGGAATGTCTGGACCAGACCTGGAATTTCTGGGAAACCCAGAGTTTCCGGAAATTGTCCGGAGTTTCCGCTCCCCCTGAGACCAGCGAGCAGATTTGCAAGGAATTTGATTTGGGATAGATTTGGAGGACTATACATGTAGTATATGTGAGCCTGAGTAGTAACAACACTTGAGACTAGCCACAATCAAGCAATGAGAACAATAGCCCAAGTGTTGCACCAAAGTAAGATCCAAATATTTCAAAAACAAATGAACACAAGTTTTGCAAATCATTTTCTTTTCAAAAGACTTATTCTAGGTCACTCAACCATGTGCATGATCTCAAGCCAAGTTACGAGAATCCAAGATATTTAGCTCACTCCTCAAAGCACAAAACCTTAGTTCATCAAGAGGCTTTGTGAAGATATCGGCTAGTTGCTTATCGGTGCTCACATGACTTAAAGCGATATCTCCTTTGGCTTCGTGGTCTCTCAAGAAGTGGTGTCTTATGTCTATGTGCTTTGTTCTTGAGTGGTTCATGGGATTGTTCACTAGCTTGATGGCACTCTCATTGTCACACAAGAGTGGCACCTTGCTAAACTTACAACCAAAGTCTCTCAAAGTGAGCCTCATCCAAAGTAGTTGAGCACAACAAGCGCCGGCTGCAACATACTCGGCCTCGGCGGTGGAAAGGGCAACGGAGTTTTGTTTCTTGGAACTCCAAGACACCAAGGACCTTCCAAGGAATTGGCAAGTCCCGGATGTACTCTTCCTATCTACTTTGCAACCGGCATAGTCCGAATCGGAGTAGCCAAGTAGATCGAAAGTGGAGCCCTTAGGATACCACAAACCAAGGTTAGGAGTATGAACCAAGTATCTAAAGATTCTCTTAACGGTCATTAGATGACACTCCTTAGGATTAGCTTGAAACCTTGCACACATGCACACACTAAGCATGATATCAGGCCTATATGCACAAAGGTAAAGTAGAGATCCTATCATGGAGCGATATACCTTTTGGTCGATGCTTTTGCCTTCTTCATTTAGATCAAGATGTCCGTTTGATGGCATAGGTGTTTTGATGGGCTTGGCATTGTTCATATCAAACTTCTTGAGCATGTTGTTGGTGTACTTGGTTTGACTTATGAAAGTGCCTTCTTTGAGTTGCTTGATTTGAAATCCGAGAAAGAACTTCAACTTGCCCATCATAGACATCTCAAATCTTTTGGTCATAATCCTACTAAACTCATCAACCCAAACTTGGTTAGTAGAACCAAATATAATGTCATCGACATATATTTGGCATACAAATAAATCATTTCCTTGTTTATGAGTGAAGAGAGTAGGATCGGCTTTGCCTATTTCAAAACCTTTCTTTAAGAGAAATTCCTTAAGGCATTCATACCATGCTCGTGGGGCTTGTTTGAGCCCATAGAGCGCCTTATGGAGCTTATAGACGTGGTTGGGAAATTGTGGATCTTCAAAGCCCGGTGGTTGTTCAACATAGACTTCTTCGGAGATTGGGCCATTCAAGAAAGCACTCTTGACATCCATTTGATGTAGCTTAAAGTGGTGATGTGTGGCAAAGGCTAAGAGTATGCGGATTGCTTCAAGCCTTGCCACCGGTGCATAGGTCTCTCCGAAGTCCAAGCCTTCTACTTGAGTGTACCCCTTTGCCACCAATCTTGCTTTGTTCTTGGTCACCACGTCATTCTCATCTTGCTTGTTGCGGAAGACCCATTTAGTACCTATCACATTTTGCTTGGGGCGTTCCACCAAGGACCAGACTTCATTCCGAGTGAAGTTGTTGAGTTCTTCTTGCATGGCCATTACCCAATCCGCATCCTCAAGTGCTTCTTCAACCCTAAGAGGTTCCATCATGGAAACAAACGAGTAATGTTCACAAAAATTTGCTAATCTTGAACGAGTTGTTACCCCTCTATGGATGCTTCCAAGAATGTTGTCAATGGGATGATCTCGTTGAACACTTTGACAAACTCTTGGATGTGGGTCGGAGGCTTCTTGTTGAATCAAATCCTCATCTTCTTGACTGCCTTGAGAGTCACCAGTGGGAAGTCTGGAGTTTCCGGAATTTTCTTCGGAGTTTCCGGGAATCCCGGAGTCTCCGGGTTTTTCTCCAGACTCTTCGGGGTTCGCAGCGGGAGGTGAACTTGGTGATTCTTCTAAGATCTCGCAGTCCTCATCATCTTCTTCTTGAGGCTTGACTTCTCCAATGGCCATCTTCTTTATAGCCTTTTCAGCAGATACTTCCTTGCCTACACACAATTTATCAACTTGCTCCACTTGAGAGCCATTAGATTCATCAAACGTCACGTCACACGTGACATCAACACAACCGGTGGTTTTGTTGAGGACACGATAGCCATGAGCGTTTGAGGCGTAATCAAGAAAGATACCTTCATCAACTTTAGGTGCAAACTTAGAGCTTTTGGGCTTCTTGTTAAGAATGAAGCACTTACAACCAAAAACTCTAAAGTAAGACACGTTAGGCTTTTTACCGGTTAGAAGTTCATAGGCGGTCTTGTGTCGAAGCTTGTGAAGATACAAACGGTTGATAGCATGACAAGCCGTGTTGATTGCTTCCGCCCAAAAACTATCTGAAGTCTTGTACTCATCAAGCATGGTTCTTGCGGCTTCAATGAGAGTCCTATTCTTCCTCTCCACTATCCCATTTTGTTGTGGAGTGTATGGAACAGAGAGCTCATGACCAATGCCTTCTCCATCAAGATACTCTTCAATGTTGGTGTTCTTGAACTCGGTGCCATTGTCACTTCTTACTCTCTTGATCTTCACTTCAAACTCATTTTGGGCTCTTGTGGCAAACTTCTTGAATATTTCATGAACTTTGCTCTTGTCTTTCATAAAGAAAACCCAAGTGTACCGAGAGTAGTCGTCAACAATGACAAAGCCATACTTGTTCCCCCCAATGCTAACATAAGTCACGGGACCAAAGATATCCATGTGAAGAAGTTCCAATGGCCTTGTAGTGATGAGTACATTCTTGGCGGGGTGAGGAGCACCAACTTGCTTTCCGGCTTGACAAGCACTACAAATTCTATTTTTCTCAAAATGAACGTTTGTTAGTCCTAGGATGTGTTCCCCCTTTAGAAGCTTATTGAGATTATTCATCCCAACGTGAGCTAGCCGGCGATGCCAAAGCCAACTCAAGCTAGATTTGCCAATAAGCATGTATCAAGTTGGGCTTTATCCGATGTGAAATCCACCAAGTAAAGCCTTCCCTTGAGTTCACCCTTAAAGGCAACGGAGTCGTCGCCTCTTCTAAAGACGGTCACACCCTCATTGGTGAACAAACAATTGTAGCCCATCTCACAAAGTTGTGAAACGGACAACAAATTGTAGTCCAAGGATTCAACCAAATAAACATCGGAAATTGAATGATTGATTGAGATAGCAATTTTACCAAGACCAACAACCGTCCCTCCACCATTGCCTCCAAAGGCAATTCTTTCTGTAGGATTTTCAATCATGTCACAAGAGGCAAACATCTTCTTCTCTCCGGTCATATGATTTGTGCAACCACTATCAATCACCCATTTGGTTCCACCGGAGGAGTATGCCTACAAAACAAATTATGCTTTTGTTTTAGGTACCCAAGTAGGTTTGGGTCCTAGAGCGTTAGTCACAAGAACCTTGGGCACCCACACATTCCTTTTGACCAATGTTCCTTTTGTGCGGGGTCCCACATACTTGGCAACCACCTTACCCTTGTGGTCCCAAGTCAACACATAATCGGCATAGAAGTTGTCTTGTGAGGCATAAGGCTTGGGCTTCTTGTTTGACTTGATTAGATTGGCCTTTGCCTTTGCTTGTGGTGCATGTGTTGTGTCTTGAGTGCCCTTGAACTTGATAGGAGTGTTGTACTTGACTTGGTTGTCATAGTTCTTGGCACCCAATTGCTTCATGTCGTGCACCACATTCCTTGTTCCCACACCTCTAGTGTGGTGGTTCTTGATGAATGGGATGGGGTCCTTTGTACCTTGTTCTTGCTTACCTAGACCCTTCCCATCCGCAAAGTCAAACTTCTTCATGTAGCTTGACCCAAAGCCTTTGGTGTGGTTCTCAAACTCACCTCTCTTTGGTTCTTTCTTTTTTCTCATCAATGAGGGAGTTTGACAACCTAGCAATCTCTTTCTTCATAGCATTCATCTCGGCAATGTTAGTAGCACAAGCATTTATATCAATTTTATAGCACCGAGAACAACCATTGCTTGTTGAGGCTTTAGAGTTAGAGAGAGCATCATTAGAGGTTGTTGTAGCATTATTCTTGAGATTGTCAAGTTGAACTTCTAGTGCTATGTGACTAGTCCTTAAGCTTTCAAAGCTCTTTTGAAGTTCAAGCTTTTCACCCTCAAGTTTATTGCAAGCATCCTTAGCTAGGAAAGATTCCCTAGTTAATTCATCTACTATCAACTCCTCTTTAGCTTGGGATTTCTTGAGGCTAAGAATTTCTAGCTCCTTTTCCTTAAGCAAGTCCTCTTGCACCTTGAAACCCTTCTTTTCAATTACAAGGGCATTCTCAAGGGCAAGGGTTTTCTCTCGCTCAAGTCTAAAGAGTTCTTCTTGCACCTCTAGAGTCCCATCTCTATTCTCTATTTCTTTCATTAAAAACATGATTTTCTTAGTTGCCTTTTTACCAAAGCCATTTATCATTTTTTCAAATTCAAGATCGCTTTCACTATCATCATCTAGGGGCGGGGTGGGAGTGTCTACCTTAGAGCCCCTAGCCATGAGGCATGTGTGGGTGAAGTCATCTTCATCATCGGTGAGATCTCCAAAGAGTGGTGACTTGTTGATTGGTTCCCCAATAGATATAGTGGCAAGACCCACTTCATCATCGGAGTCGGAGCTATCATCATTTGAGTCCCACTCTTCACCCAAGTGTGCTTCACCAACTTCCTTCTTCTTGTTCTTATCATTCTTGTTGGTGTCCTTTCTTCTCACTTTGATGTTGGGGCACTCCGCAATGAAATGACCCTCCTTGCCACACCCAAAGCATGGCCTCTTGGAAGTCCTCTTGGTCTTGATCTTGTCTTTGTCTTTGTTCTTGTTGAAGAACCCACTCTTCTTGATCACTCTGTTGAACTTTCTTATGAAGAGTGCCATTTGTTCGGGAGTCATGTTCTCATCACTATCTTCATCACTATCTTCCTTGACCACGGTCTTGGAGGTTGATGAGCTTGACTTCTTCTCCTTGCTAGATGCCTTGAGGGCTACCCCCTTGTTCTTCTCAAGTTGTTCATGCATCTTGGACATTTCTTGTGAGAGCTTTGACTCCTTGACGGTGATAAGATGTTCTTCAATTCTTCCAATCACATCCGCCGGAGTGAACTTGTTGAAACCTCTCTTCTCTCTTATGAGTGTTGGGAGTTCACATCCCTAGCCATGTACGCGGAGAGGATCTTATCAACCACTTCTCTTCTTCCCCATCTTGTGCTTCCAAGGGACTTGATCTTGTTAATGATCTTCTTTAAGCGGTTGTACATGTCTTGTGGAGTTTCATCTTCTTGATGACAAAGCGGTTGAGCTCACTTTCTAAGGTGCGGATTCTTCCTTCTCTCACTTGCTTTGTTCCTTCATGGTTGATGAACAATGTGTCCCACACTTCCTTGGCGGACTTCAACCCATCCACTTTGTCATACTCTTCGGACGTGAGTGAACTCTTGATGATGCGTATGGCTTGATAGTTTCTTTGTATCTCATTGGCTTGATCTTGAGTTAGCGTTGCATCACCACTAGGAAATGTAATACCCCTGTTCACAATAGTCCAAAGTGCGGGATTTACCACCATCAAATACTCCTCCATCGAGTTCTTCCACTTGGAATAGCCGGTTCCATCAAATTGGGGTATCTTCCCAATGTGGCTAGAACCCGATGGATGGTTAAAAGATAAGCAAGAGTAATCGAAAGAGGTTCGAGTGTAATCCCTTGATGATGACGGGCGTCGAGCGGAGCGGTTGGACTTTGCATCATCAAACTCTTCATCCTCACTATCGGAGGACTCCACACCATCTACACGTGCTTGATGACTTGTGCTTGCTCCAAGGGTACCACCTCCTTGAGGTAGAACGGGAGGTGTGCCAACAACATTGTTGGCGGCATCTCCTCCTTCGGGAAGAGGTGGAGCTTGAGCATTTGGATCCGACATCTTCTTGACTCCAAGCGGTTCAGCTTCAAATTCGGAGCACTTGGCTCTGATACCAATTGAAAGGATCAAGATGTCGACTAGAGGGGGGGTGAATAGTCGAACCTGAAATTTACAAACTTTTCAACCAACTGTCAGACCAGGTCCGGAGTTTCCGGATATTTTTCCGGATACTCCGGGAAATCCGGAGAATCCGGGAAAATGTCCGAATTGTCCGGGCCTACGAGGGAGAAATCAAATCGACAGAAATTAAACTTGCTCAAACATAAATCTGTGAAAATAGGTTATGCACTGGGATGAGACAAGCCTGTTTATCCACCTAGAACCTGCAGAAACCTCAACACGGAGTAGATCGGCACCAAACCCTAGAATAGAGCTCAAGAGGTATACAAGCATACAACAAGAGCAACGAACACAAAAGACACAAGGATTTGTTACCGGAGTTCAACCTCACACCTTGAGGTCTACGTCTCCGTTGAGGAACCCACAAAGGGTGGACCTTTACACCTAGGTCACTTTCCTCCCTCTAGCGACCACAAAGATCAAGCTAGAGTTACTTACTCAATTTCAGGGTGATACAAACCTCCTTGGGCAGCCACAAACCTTTGGATGCTCCAAGGCAACGCCTAGCCGGCAAGGAGCTCAAGGCTCCAAGAGTAACAAACACGAAATGTGCCAACCAAGCGAAGAACGAGGTACTCTAGAGATGGGAAATCAGCTCACTAGCACTCTCCAAGCTCTTGCTCTCAATCCCTCCTTAAATCCCCAACAAATCTCACCAAACCAAGGCCAAGGGGAGCAAAGGGGGTGAGGAAGGAGTTCTGAGTGTTGCAGGTCGAAATGGGCAAGAGAGAGAGAAGGGAAAGGGTGGAGGGGGCTTTTATACCCCCTCACACAGAAAAGAGCCATTACAGCTCTAAGACCCGGAATATCCGGGAAAACCCCGGAAACTCCGGGAAGTCCGGAGACTCCGGAGAAAAACCCGGAAACTCCGGCCTTCCAAGGTCAGCACCCAAAAAGTTAACCCTGTGAATGTGTCGGTGCAAAGGTGTCTCTCATAGGTTTTGTTTTGACAACTAGAGTACCTGTTCGACTCTTGGAAGATACATTTCCTGTCCCTCTTTATAGTACGGCGTTCCTAGGACTCAAATTCAAAAGATAAAATAAATAAGCCTTCATAGGAACTCCTTTGTAGCATCACTTCCTTTTTGCTTACTCAATGAATAACACTCGATGCCACATACAATTTTAATTCCTGCTCATACACTAGATAAAACATTATCCACTTAAGTGTATGTCATTAAATCACCAAAACCCACTTAGGGGGCCAAGATACTCTTCAACCACGCATACGAAAACAAACTAATTTTAAGAAGGCAAATAAATATTTTTGGTCTTTTTAACTTTTGTTTATGTGTTTTTAGCATATGGGGTTCTGAAAACAATAAAAGATACAAGTTACCTCAGAATGGGGGTCCTCCCCCAAGCTAGCTTCAGGCTCACTGCTGCGGAGGGCGGTATCCCAACCACGCGTAGTAAGCCCTCTGCTCCTCTATATGTCGCAGCTGTCTCTGCTCCATGGTGTGAATCCTCTTGCCCGTCATACGCTGCCAGTCCCGAGTGGACTCAGCCTGCTGGTGCATCGTCTCCTCCATGGTACCGACACGGATGTTGAGCTCGCTCATCTGCTGAGTGAGGGTGGCCCCACGAGATGACGAGCGCAACTCGGACGATAAAGACGAATCCCTGTAGGTAGCACCGGCGAGCCGAACCCACTCGCCACTCCCTGCACTAGCCCAGGTCGAGCTACTCTCACCCGGCTGACTCATTGGTTGGTCCCAACCGGGGGCATATCCGGGTGTAACTCGAGACATGTGTTGACCGTGGAAATTCACCATTTCCAACCCTCAATATTCTCACATAAATGGAGGCATATGCATTGTTTACTAGCATTTAGGTTTGAATAATGTAGTTCCACTTGTCCTTAGAGATTATTTGTATGTAGGTGATTTACCCTTTAAAGGAGATCGAAACTCCACTTCTATGAAGAAGCCATGCCAACTCAGCTGAGGAGGTGGCTGCCACCAAGGGAAACATGGCAATCCACGTCATCGATCCAGGGAGGCACTCACCAACGAATCAGAGGACGCCACATGGACTTCACATGGACCAAAGGGCCCACCTCGGATACCAAATCAAGCCATGCACCGGGGAAGGATCAGAGGGCCCACAGGGTAGCCACTCAGAGGAAGCACAGGCCAGGGGGCCACCCTAGGGGGCCGGCCAATCCTAGGATCAGCCGAACCGCCTTAGGGCCCCCTGATCCTGGCCCTCCACGTGGTGGTTGCTCATTGGTCCATTGCCTCACTCCCGGGTGTTTAGGGGCCATTTGGGCGTCCGAGCAAGCCTTGTCCTTGCCTATTGCCTTCCACGGATTCGATACCCTTGGAATACTCTCCTTCCTTGGGGAAATGCTGCAATGGTTTATCTGTGCGCTTGCGGATTCGTTCATGATCGTTTAGATTAACCTATGGCAAGTCTCAATGTTCATGCTAACCTGCACCATTAGTTGTGACATTGGGAAATGCTAACAAGCATTTCTAGCGCCGACGCTAAGGATGGATTCCAAATCTGTTCTTAAGTGATCGACGTTTAGAAATGTCAACAAGCATTTCTGGCGCCGTTGCCAGGGAAGGCACAGGATTATCATGACTATGCTTTGCATCTGTTTATAAACTCTGAGTAGGTTAAGACAACTCTCAATGCAGGCTAACCTTGATTGTCTTCTTTTATCTTTGGATGATGAAGACAGGTAGTGTATGACTGGTTTCGACCTACCGGGGAATTTTACTGAAGATCCCGAGTCACTTGTGAGGAAAGCTCGAATTCATTTCGGCTCACCTCGTCGTACTCGTCCAGAGGGCGAGCCAGCTTCCTTTGTATCATCCACGTCCAACACTATGGCCCAGAAGACACTTCGTGAGTACTCAGCTCCTTCCACTGACCAGGTGCTGCAAAGCCCTGAGGTGGCAATGGGGACTAAAAATTTCGAGATCAAGACGGGTCTAATCACGATGGTACAGGCTAGCCCATTCTGTGGCAAGCCAAATGAGGATGCTAATGCTCATCTGCAGTAATTCCTAGAGCTATGCAGCACTTTCATCATCAGGGGTGCAAATATGGATGCTGTTCGTCTACGGCTATTTCCATTCTCCCTCTTGGGGAAAACTAAGCAATGGTTCTATGCGAATCGGGAATCTATTGACACTTGGAGTAAGTGTTCAGAGGCATTTCTCAAGAAGTTTTTCCCATTGGGTAAAACTAAAGCTCTTCGTGGAAGGATTTCTGGTTTTCAGCAAGTAGCAAGTGAATCTATTCCAGAGGCTTGGGAGAGACTTCAGGAGTATGTCCTGGCCTGTCCTCACCATGGGATGAAAGATTGGCTCATTCTTCAAAGTTTCTATAATGGGTTGACTCCGACAGCCCGAGGCCATATTGATGTTGCTGCTCAAGGAGCATTCTTCTCACTCACTGTTGATAATGCTAAATTACTCATGGAGAAGATGGTCTCCAACCAAGGGTGTAGTGATGAAAGACTCCAACCACGACCGAGGGGTACTCATACTGTCAAGGAACCAGACATGATTACTGCCAAGATGGATCTTCTTATGAAGAGATTGGATGACTACACTAGCGAGAAGGCTGCCATGGCCACTACTTCTCTGCCTATGGACTCTCACATGACTTGTGAAGTTTGTGGCAACACTGGGCACTCAGGCAACTATTGTTCGGAGACTCAGGAGGAAGTGATGTACATGAATGGCAATAACAATGGTTATCTCCACCTCAACAAGGAGGCCAATCGTGGAATCAACAACGCTCTTATTATCAAGGAGGTAACCAAGGTAATTCTTACAATCCCAACCAACCTTCCTTGAGAGATCTTGTTTTTGGGCAAGCTAAGATTAACGAAGGTATTAACAAGAAGTTAGCTACCCTTGATAAAACTATGGAGAGTCTCAACGTTAAACTTGATAGCTTTTCTTCTGCCCAGAAGAGTCAGCTGAGTTTCTACAAAATGTTAGAAACTCAGTTGGCCCAGCTGGCCGCTTCTGTTCCCTCTGTTGAAAATGCAAATGTGGTAACCACGAGAGGAGGTAAATCCACTCGGGATCCACCGTATCCTAACCATGCAGGGACAGATAAGAAAGGTATAACAGAAGTTGGGAATATCCATGAGGATTCATCCGACTCGGAAGAATCCCCTCAGGTAAGGAAGGTGCCATCAACAGATAAAGCACCTGTAGGAGTGATGGCATACCCGGGTTTCGTAGAAGCCAACGTGATGTCATTCCCTCAAAAGAGCAGGAAGGCAACAATAGATGAGCAGTTTAATCGCTTCGTGGATATGATTCAGAAAGTTTATATCAACGTTCCATTACTTGAGGCAATACGCGTTCCCACTTACGCGCGTTATCTCAAGGACATTCTAACCAAGAAGCGAGCTCTTCCCACAACTGAAGTGCAGTATTGTGCTGCTATACTCAACCGCCTTCCTGAGAAGAAGAAGGATCCAGGGTGTCCCACAATCACTTGTATGATTGGGACCCAACGCTTCGACCATGCTCTTTGTGACTTAGGGGCCAGTGTCAGCGTCATGCCTAAGGTAGTCTTTGATCAACTTAACTACACAAGTTTATCTCCAACCACTTTGCAGCTGCAGCTGGCCGATTCTTCAGTCCGATACCCAGCAGGGATAGCTGAGGACATTCCAGTGAAAGTCCGAGATTGCTTCATCCCTGTTGACTTTGTGGTGCTGGACATGGAGATCGCCAAGGAGGTGCCGCTCATACTTGGGCGACTATTTCTGAGTACAGCTGATGCACAAATTGATGTGGGGGCCGGTGTGATCCGTCTCTACATCAATGGCAAAGAGGAGAGGTTCGAGTTTCGTCCAAGAAAAGAACAATGCTCGATGATCAAGGGATTACCAACTCCCGACACCCCAGCACGAGAGGTCGAAGTTCCACCAAGGCAAGTGGACAACCTCATTGCATTCATGAAGAATTTTTGGAAGGAAGAACGCCAACTCATGGGCACGGGAAGGAAACAGTATTGGAAATCTCAGCCCCAGTCCAAGAAATCAACTCCTACACGTCACAACCCACACAACACCCAGAAGATGTGGCGGAGGGTGAATAGGAAGCCGACTTCTCTTCCGAAGGAAACGGCTGCCCCACTGCCCAGGTAAGAACTTTGGAACCAAGTCTAGCTCTAAAGACTCAAAATAATGAGCCCTGCACCGACAGGTAAGTTTGGTAAGTTATCCTTATTTTCTATACAATAAAATTCTGGTTAAGGAAAAGCAATCTACTTGTGCTTTGTGCTCTCTGCATTCTCACTGGGGCGAGCTCAGGAGTGATGACCATCCGGACATTCCTTGAGCTTGTTCCATGGTACTAACTTGTCACAGCCGACACTACCGCCACAGCCTCAGCCACAGCTTGTTACACCACCGGTGGCAGGAGGGGCCCCTGCGGGGTACATGTCCGGGGTTACCCCTGGTTATGCACCTGGTTGGGACCAGCCCACCTACCAGCCGAGTGCGAGTGGCACGGCTTGGGCGGGCGCGAGCAGAGCTTAGTGGGCCACACCCGCTAGTTCCAACTCCGGTGGTCCACCTCCGTCTTCATCCTTTCGGTGACACTCCTCAGCCTCTGCACGCGACGCTCAGCTCGCACAGCAGTTGGGAGAGCTCACCGTCCAGGTCACGGGATTGGAGGAGACGCTGAACACCCACGTCGAGTCTACCTCAGCGTGGCAGCGTCAGGCTGGTGAGAGGATAGCAGCCATGCAGCAGGATCAGCAGCAGTACATAGAGGCGCAGAGGGCCTACTACGCGAGTCAGGGTTTCTTCTTCCCTCCTCCGCAGTGAGCCTGAAGCTAGCTTGGGGGAGGACCCCCATCCTGAGGTAACTTGTATCTTCCTGTGTTTTCAGAATATCTTATAAATGAAAATCCGAAAAAATCTGCAAAAATAAAAAGACCAAAAATATTTATTTGCTTTCATCATCATCATTTGCTTAGTTTTCTTTGATATGCTTAGTAAGAATGCTTTGCCTCTATGGTTGAAATGATGAATAGTTGCTCTGTTTATTCTCCTCAATATGTCCTGCTTACAACTTTGTATCCTACCTAAGTTTTGAGTTTGTTGGCTTGTATGTTCAAACCTTAACTTGAAAACTGTGGGTAGCAAAAAGCATGATCCTTGCCTAAGTTGTTGTGAGACATGATATGATAGAATAGAGTGCTATGATCTTGTGCCAAGTGATGCTTGACATCCGGAGTTTTCCTTTTTGAAAAAAAATCAAAACATGATGAGTTCCTCAATGATGAGAATTTCCCATCCAAGGCCATATGTAGATTCTAGTTCTTAGCCTCCACATATGCAGCTTGTTCTCTCATTCAGCTTTGTCAAATTGTTGTGACCCTTGTTAGAACGCATACTCCCCTGATCAAGATCACGTACACGTTCATGCTAAACTTCTACACTAGAAGTTAAGCATTCATCATTTACTCCATACTGCTTATGCATTTCTTCCGCAAATAAAACTCTATGTATCTTTGCATCATTCATCCCTCTCCAAATATCTCCAATAGAGACAAAGGGCTAGTTGAAAAAAAAGAGAGAGAAGCATGCTCAAAAGCATGGCAAAAATAAATAAAGAGAACTAGCCCAAGTCTCGAAAATTTCAAAAGGAGAAAAAGGGATTGATATGTGCAAGAGAAAGAGTTCCACCATATAGATAGTAATAACTAGTACCTACTCCGGGGCTAGTGTCCACCTTACCATCAATCCCTCATTCCCTCATATAAAGCATGGCAATATCTAGCACCCATTTCCGGGCCTAGTATCCACCTTGCCATGCTCCTATCCATCACACACATATGCACATCTTGATCAGCATGTATGTTTGTTTCTTCTAAGGATCCGGCTTTTGACTTAGCAAAATATGAGAGACAAGTATGCCACATCTTCCCTACCTACAGCTCCACATACAGCCTAGTAGGAGTAGGATGTGAAGAAAGGCAACATTGATGCCTTGGTGAGGAACCATACACTTTTGAGCGATCTGAGAGTATCATTTGAGGAACTCTGATTTTCTTTTGAAAATTTTGCAAAACCTCCGGATTGATAGCTGATCAAGGTATGAGTAATTATGCATTTTCTATATAACCATTCTGTCTCTCAACCGCCCAAGGCAGGTGAAGCTATATGCCCCAAGTATCAGGTGAAAGGTAAGAACATTGCCAACTTGTTCAACTCTTGGTAGAGTACTTTGTTGTATGTTTGCCATAAGTTGAGAATACAACATTGTAGCAACTCCTGATCAACCAACCTAAGTCTCTAATGTCTTCCTTCGAGACGAGCAAGAGGTTAGCTTGGGGGAGTTTGTTGACGGTGGAAATTCACCATTTCCAACCCTCAATATTCTCACATAAATGGAGGCATATGCATTGTTTACTAGCATTTAGGTTTGAATAATGTAGTTCCACTTGTCCTTGGAGATTATTTGTATGTAGGTGATTTACCCTTTAAAGGAGATGGAAACTCCACTTCTATGAAGAAGCCATGCCAACTCAGCTGAGGAGGTGGCTGCCACCAAGGGAAACATGGCAATCCACGTCATCGATCCAAGGGAGGCACTCACCGACGAATCAGAGGACGCCACATGGACTTCACATGGACCAAAGGGCCCACCTCGGATACCAAATCAAGCCATGCACCGGGGAAGGATCAGAGGGCCCACAGGGCAGCCACTCAGAGGAAGCACAGGCCAGGGGGCCACCCTAGGGGGCCGGCCGATCCTAGGATCGGCCGAACCGCCTTAGGGCCCCCTGATCCTGGCCCTCCACGTGGTGGTTGCTCATTGGTCCATTGCCTCACTCCCGGGTGTTTAGGGGCCATTTGGGCGTCCGAGCAAGCCTTGTCCTTGCCTATAAATAGAAGGGGAGGGGCTCCCATTTCTCACACACCACTCTCTCATTCTCCTCTCACTTTTAGTTTCCAAGGCTAGGAGGTAGGCTAGAGTAGCTCTTCTTCAGGTTCCAAGTCCTCTTGGAAGTCTAGGTATGAGTTCTCTTTTATCTTTATTTCTTTGTATGACTTTGATCTACTTCAGTTATTCAGCTATTTCATATAAAGTCATGGTAGATCATATTCTTGATATGTTCTTGAGTTCATCCTCTATTCATCATTTAGAGGCTCATGTTCTTCGTGAACACTACCTTTTGATCCACTTGAAGGATGATAAACTCCTTCCTTATGTGTTTGTTCATAAGTTAGAGGCTCGTATTCTTCACGAACACGACCCTTTGATCTTGTTGATTAGACATAAGAGAGTTCATATCTGTTCGTATGTCTAGTCTTAGGTGATCTTGTTAGATGGCATGAGAGTGTTGCATGAGGTCTGTGTTCAAGCTACGGTACTCGGTCTAGTTGACCAGTCTTCTGGTGGCTCTCACCCTGGGTCACAATAGCTCGGGCCGGGTGGAGTCTAGCAGCAACGTAGGCATGATGCCTGGGTTGTCTGGCTACGATAGTTATGAGCATACCCCCCGTAACGAGAGGTCGGTCCTCAGGTGGTGACAGCCCTGTTGGATCCTAGGGCAACCTCCGCATTGGGGTACCTACTGTAGGAGTCTAAAGTCTAGTTTCGCAGAGTGCTGGTCGTCGCGGGCTAGCTCCCCGTTTGTACCTGGGTGCTGAACCATGTCTTCCTTATGCAATACTCATGCCCATCTCTTGTATCTTCTAGCTTTGTATGTTTTGTACATTAGAACCTAGAGCTAACTCGTATGTTCCCCCTAAGCCGTAGTGTGCTTGAGTAGAGGTAGATTTGAGGTGTGTGTGTCACACTACCCCTATTATCTTTTATCTTACCCGTGCCTTTGAGTGTGTTGTTCCCTACATCTATCTCTTGGTTTACATTCAGAGCAAAAGCATAAGTCTAAGATATCCGCCATTGCCTTCCACGGATTTGATACCCTTGGAATACTCTCCTTCCTTGGGGAAATGCTACAATGGTTTATCTGTGCGCTTGCGGATTCGTTCATGATCGTTTAGATTAACCTATGGCAAGTCTCAATGTTCACGCTAACCTACGTCATTAGTTGTGACATTGGGAAATGCCAACAAGCATTTCTAGCGCCGACGCTAAGGATGGATTCCAAGTCTGTTCTTAAGTGATCGACGTTTAGAAATGTCAACAACATGTACCCGGCCGAGGCCCATGGGCATGACAGCGGTGGTGTAGGCTGAGGCTGTGGCTGAGGTGATGGCTGTGGCGGCGGATGTTGTGGCGGTTGCTGTGCTATCGCTGCCCTCCTCGATGCACTCCTAGTGACCCTGTCTCCAGAAACACTAGAACGACGAGGTTCCTCAAGAGGAACGGTCAGTGGCCCTTAGCCGTACAAACGGAAATCCAGGTTATGTAACCGAATCTGGTTTGCGTGGCTAGGGTAAAAGAAAACCAAGGAATCATCCGGACCCTTTTTAAGAGTATGTCCTTGAAATCCCGGGGAGTATCAATGTAGGGAACGTTAGCCCCTATTGAAATCCCAAGACTCGAAATGATGCATGTGATCAGGGACGTACACTTAATAGAACCCATCATCCTAAAATTTGTCAACCACTGCCAAATCATAGCTTGCACTGGGGCGACTCTGATTCGTCTGACCGCGGCGTATAATATCCTCATCTCGTCGGTGCGCACGGTTCGAACATCATCCCTCGGAAAGAGAGTGATGGCGAGCCATTTGTGCCACAGTCGGAGAGTGGGATGCGTGATATCATTGCACCGAGGTGCTAACTTGCCATGGACAGGCCGACCAAAAATCTCTTCCCAAAAACTATCTCGAACAAAATCACTGCAAGCTTGATCGAGAGAAATAGCGCAACGACAATGAAAACCGAGAGCACAACTAAGATCATGCCATGAGACTCGATACGACGTTCCATGGAAACGAAACGTAATACCGGTCTCATCCTCCCAAAGAGTACAGAGGAACTGAATGGTGAGAGGCCTAGAACCGATCTCCCACACCGGAACAAAGTTCTCCCAACCAAGAGCATGCCAAATGGAATCGAACTTAGAGTCCATACCTGTTTTCTCAAGAAGGGCCGAGTCGAACTCCTTGGTGTTGGCGAAGACTCGATCCTTGATGAGAGCATAGGCTTGTCTCTCCCGGTCGTCCCTCAAGTCGATGAAGGCAGCATCGGTGTTGATCACCCCTTCGGCCCGTGGCGTGGACAGCTCCTCCTCTTCCTCTTCTTCACGGTCGGTTGACATTGGACTTGGTGTAGCTCCGGAGTGGTGAGACGAGCCCTCTCCGTCTCTAGAACGGCGTGAGCGGGTCACCTTCCGGTACGCACCGGCAATCCAACTCATCTTGCACAACAATGGGACAACATGAGCAACTCGGTGATGGGTTAGTGAAATCGAAATGAAATCCTTACCGAGCTTGCTCCACCAATATTCAATACTCAGCGACAAATTAGAGAGAGTGCTTGACACTTCCACTTGAGCAAGAAATCCAAGAAAACCAAAGAGCAAGAGCAAAGAGGGAGAGAGGGTGATGGAAATGAGTGAATGGGTGAAGAAACCCCTCAATCCCCTTCTATTTATAGGCAACCGAGCCAGGCACCGGGGTAGAGGACAAGGGCAACGGCTAGGAGCCGTTGGAAGAGGCGGGGCCCACATGACCGTTGGCCAGGGTCGGTCGACCCCCTACCGGGCCCGCCTGCTTCCAGCTTTTTGCAACGGCTCTCTAACGGCTACCTGATGTCCTGCCCAGATGTCTAGGTCCAGATTCGCCCAAAATGTTGCTCAAAAAATTATTCTTTGATTTTCCACTCAAGAAATTATTTTCAGAATTTTATTTGAAAAGGGAAAATTGGCTAGAAAAATCTAGCATGCAGATGCAAGGTTGGAAAAATCAAATATGCATTCAGAAAAATCAAATAAAACTTTGGAAGGGAAATATGAGATAAATACCAATTTTACCTTTTGGCAAAAAGGACTCATCTTTTTAAGTCTGAGAGCGAGACTTTTCTCGGCGATCAATTCCACTCGTCACCCCATTCCCAAGAAATTGATGGAGATGACTTCTGTATTTCCCGCCACACCCTTCTTGTTTTCTTAGGCTTTGTTGGAGTGGTGGGAAGTCGCGGGGGATGTGGCTTCGTCCATGCCCCTGATTGCTCATTTTTACCCTGCAGTGTATAGCATTTCTCTTTTGTTGTTTGAAATCGGAACATCAAGTTCCTCTTCCCAATGCGGAATCAGATCGTTCCGGCTCCCACATTGATCCTTGTGTTGGCGTCACTCAGGAACGGTCTCCCAAGAATGAGAGGCATTCCCTCATCATCTTGCATATCAAGGACCACGAAATCCACGAAGAGGCATGAACCTTGGACGAATACCAATAAATTCTCTACTATCCCCTCTGGATATCGAATCGATGCATCAGCAAGTTGGACAGCTGTCGCAGTTGGAGTTAGAGCTGGATACCCCAATTGTTCAAACATGACCTTGGACATAAGGTTAACACTTGCACCAAGGTCACAAAGAGCATGCTTAATCTTTTGGTAATATATCTTGCAGGTGATAGCCGGATAACCAGGATCTTTCTTGTGTGTGATTGTTGAAGATTCCCATGGGTCAAGTATTTGTTGTATAGGTTTCCCTGCATAGTCAGTGGTTTGTGCCCGCCCAGAATGCTTACCCCATCTGGTGGACACTACACAAACATTTTCACAGGAGGACACGGGTTGCCCCGGAATCTTCCCGTCTTCAGCAGAGGGAACTAAAGCAGCTAATTGAGCCAATTGGGTTTCTATCATCTTATTAAAGCTCAACTGGTTCTTAAGAGCAGAAGAAAGGCTATCAATTTTAACATTAAGGCTCTCAAGGGCCTTATCATAGGCAGTTGTTTTCTTATTAAAGCCTTCATTAATCTTAGCTTGCCCGAAGACTAGATCTTTCAAGGAAGGTTGGTTTGGGTTGAAAGAATTACCTTGATTACCTCCTTGATAATAAGGGCGTGATTGATTCCATGTTTGACCTCCTTGTGGACGATAATCGTTGTTGTTGCCATTCATGTACATCACATCCTCCTGAGTAGTAGGGCAGTAATTCCCTGAATGCCCAGTATTACCACAGACTTCGCAAGTCATGCGAGCATCCATAGCTTGAGTAGTGGTGGCCATGGCAGCCTTCTCATTGGCTAGATCATCCATTCTCTTCATCATTAGGTCCATCTTGGCATGCAACATATCCGCTTCCTTGACGGTATATGTACCCCTTTGACGTGGCTGGAGTCGATCATCACTCCATCCTTGATTGGTAACCATCTTCTCAATCAGTGTAGTAGCTTCAGTGAAGAAAGCCCCCCCAGCTGCAGCATCAATATGGCCTCGGGCTGTCAGAGTCAGCCCATTATAGAAACTCTGAAGAATAAGCTAGTTGTCCATCCCATGATGAGGACAAGCCAGGATGTACTCCTGGAGTCTCTCCCAAGCTTCTGGGATAGTCTCATTTGCTGCCTGCTGGAAACTTGAAATTCGCCCCCGAAGGACATTGGTTTTGCCCAACGAAAAGAATTTCGCGAGGAATATTGCGGAGCACTTTGCCCAAGTGTTAATCTCTGCACGGTTAGCATAAAACCACTGCTTTGCCTTTCCCAAGAGGGAGAAGGGAAACAGTCGCAGACGAATAGCATCTTCCTACACTCCTCGTATAGTGAAGGTACTGCATAGTTCCAGGAACTGATGCAGGTGGGCGCTCGCATCTTCATTAGGCTTGCCACAGAATAGGCTAGCCTGTACCATCATAATTAAACCAGTCTTGATCTCGAAGTTTCCATTCCCAGTGTTGATCACGGGGCCTGTCGGCACCTGGTCCGCAGAGGGAGCGGAGTACTCACGGAGAGTCTTCTCGACAGGGTTGGCCATGGAAGTTGATGCGGATGGCACAAAGGAAGCTGGATCGACTTCCGAACGTTCACGATAAGGAGAGCCGAAATGATTTCGTGCCTTCCTTACGAGTGACTCAGGATCTTCAGTAAAATTCGATGGCAAGTCGAAACCAGTCATGCACTACCTGTCTTCATCATCAATAGACAAAGAAGACAATCCAAGTTAGCTTGCATTGAGAACTGTTTTATTCATGTCATGATTATAAACATATGCAAAGTGTTGATATGTCATCCTAAAGCCTTCCCCGGCAACGGTGCCAGAAATGCTTGTTGACATTTCTTAACGCAATCACCCAAGAACAGGTTTGGAACCCATCCTGGTAATAGCACCAGAAATGTTGGTTGGTAAATCTTAACGTTACAGAGATCCGCAAGCGCACAGAAGTACCATTGTAGCATTTCCCCAAAGGAGTATTCCAAAGGGTATCGAATCCAAGGAAGGCATTGGCGGAATGACAAGATCAACTCTATTGCAATGAGTATAGATCATAGACGGAAACAAACCAGACACTCAAGTGCAGGGGTAAAGATATGATAATAGGGGTTGCGTGATCACACACACACACACTCTCTCTCTCTAAAGGGTCCTAGGCATAGGAGGCGACACACGAGTTAGTTCTAGGTTCTTGTGTACTATACACATAAAGCTGGTAGGAACGAGTTAGATACACTAGCGTTGAAGAACATTGACTTGAGCACCAAGGTACCACGGGGAGATAACCTCCCGCGTTGCTTTTGCACAACTCCGGTTGTTATATTTTAGACTCCTACAGCTTATCCGAACGTGGGGGATTTCAGAGGACCAACGGCTGTCACTACCCCGGCCTACCCCAAGACAAACCGTGGGATAAACTCATAAGTAAGGTAGCTACACAACCCAAGCACCATGCTTACGTTGTTAGGTGGACTTGACCGGCCCGGGCTATTGTGACCCAGGTCAAGCCACCAGATAAACCAGCTAATTACACCGAGTACCGTAGCTCAAGCACAGACTTCATACAACGCAATCATGTCATCTAATTAGATCAAACCAGGTCTGGTACACAAATGGATTCGTGTTTTCCTATGTCTGTTCAACTGGATCAAAGGGTCGTGTTCGCGAAGAACATGAGCCTCTAACTTATGAACAAACACCAGAAACATGTAAAAGTCACCCGTCAAGTGGATCGAAAGGCCTTGTTCATCAAGAACAGGAGCCTCTAAATGATGAACAGGTGAAGAACACATGAACAAATCACTCATTCATACTAACACAACTTTATATGAAATAGATAAATAACTGAAGTAGATCAAAGTCATACAAATAAAATAAGACACAAGACAACTCATACCTAGATCCCAAAGTAGACTTGGAACCTGAATTAGAACTACTCTAGCCTACCTCCTAGCCTTGAGACTAAAAGTGAGAGAGGTGTTGCAAGTGTGGATGTCTCATAAGTGAGCCCCCTCACCTTCAATTTATAGGCCCGTGCACCGGTGAGGAATGGAGGCAAACACCCCGGGGATGACGCCTAGGACCAATAGGGAACCACCACGTGGAAGCCCCTGAGTGGCGGCCACAAGGTCGGTTCGGCCGACCTGTGGGGTCGGCCGACCCCCTGTGGGCCCCACTGTTGACGGTCAATATTTGCCATTTTCAAGAACGTCAACTCCTGCAAATCTGAGCATAATTTGAACATCCACACTAGAATAGGTGCTTAAACTCATACTTTCCACCAGTGTCGATGTCTATTTGAATGCAGGTATTTAGCATAAGAAATGAGAGGAATTCATGCACTTTCACTCCACTCCAATCCAAGGCACTCAAATGCTGGCCAATCAGGGGCTGCCACATAGATTCTCCTGGATCCATGATGTCACCAATCCATGTGAAGGACTCTCGACAAATCATACGCTGCCACGTCAGCATCACATGGATCCATGGGCCCATTTTACCAACTAAACCGCCAGGAAACGTGCCATGCACGGAGGAGAGGCATCAGGGCCCACATGGAAGTGAGCCAGAGGAAGCACACCCCAGATGGAGGGCCAGAGGTTTCGACCGACCCTAGGATCAGCCGAACCGACCTAGGGTCGGTTGATCCTCCCCCTCCACTTGTCACTTGTTCATTGGCTCTTGGCTGCATTCCTGGGTGTTTAGGGGCACTTTGAGCCCCGGAGCAAGCCTCCTCCTTGTCTATAAATAGGAGAGGAGGGGCTCCATTTCTCACACACCACCTAGCTCTCAAGTTCCACTTTCTCTTGTGTAGCTCTCTCTCCCTCTCTCCAATTCTGCCCATGAGAGGTGATTCTCACTTCTTTGTGGTAGAATGGTGATGAGGAGAGATCTAGATTAGGATTAGTAAGAGGTAGAGGAGGGGTAAGGAGTGAGTTGATGTCCTCGTGGATGCTTGTTCTTCATTTAGATCAAAGTGAGTATTTCAGTATTTCTTATTTAGACTATAGTGGACATCATGCATGGTTGCTTTGTTCTTGTGTTCTTGGCTCGTTCATAAGTTAGAGGCTTGTGTTCTTCGTGACACAAGGCTTCGATCCTTTAGAGCCAGAGCCATAGTTCATTTACTTGTTTGCATGCTCTGATCCTGTTTAGTTAAGTAAGTTTGTTGTATCTCGTTCAGCTGCATCCATAGCTTCCTTTCTGCTCCCAGTTCAATGATGTGATCTGATTCCGATCTTTCCCTTGTTCGTGGGACCGTATTTATACGGTTGCTATAGTGTAGTTAGCGGGCTAGCATACGCCGCACTATAGTATTTATCTGGGGTACAGACATGGTGTCTGGGCCTTGGGTTTCCTACGGAGACCATGTACGATCGTAGCGTAGAGGTAGGCCGTAGTGGTGACAGCCTGTTGGACCCTTTGTCAACCCTCTTACGTCGCGTACCGAGTTGGGCTCGCTTGCCAGCACCTCTGAGTGTTGTCGCCCCGCGGGGACGACTAAGATCTGACAGGAATACATCTTGAGAGCTAAGTCCCTTAAGGAAGTGCTTCTTGTATCCCGACCTATCCTAGCGAAAGCTGGTGTCCTTGGATAGATCCTCTCTGGTTACTCTCCGTCCTAGGAACGAAACCTGATGGGAATATTCATTCTCCTAGGGAGAAGTGCTGCAGCGGTGTATCCGTGCGCTTGCGGTATACCCGGTTGTTCTTATATGCTCCCTCTAGGTGTTCAACTAGTGGTGAGGATAAGAAACGCCAACAAGCATTTCTGGCGCCGTTGCCGGGGACGGCTGTTGTTAACCTTCGAGCCCGTCTATCCTCGTATTTATCTTTTTCCTTTTTTATTCTACCTTCACCCCCATTACCCTTTTTGAAATATCCCTTTTGTTTTCTTTCTACCTCTACCCCCGCTACCCATGGAAGGTTATCCTTGTAAACACCTTCCGCCTCCGAGGAGTGAACCCTCAGAGCAATCTTCATCAAGATCCACTCTTACATCTAGCTGTAGGATTCACCCCTCTCTCATGAAGCTAATTCAGGACCTATCCTTCTCGGGGTTAAGTCATGAGAACCCCTTTGATCATGTGAGAGACTACGAGCGTCTGATTGAAACTCAGGGTAAAACCACAGAATCACCGGATGTTCGGAAAAGAGAGTGTTTCCCGCTATCCCTCTCTGGGGAAGCTCGGGATTGGCACCATTGTTTTGGTAGGGACTACCTTTCTTGGGAAGGGTTGAGAGCAACTTTTTGCTCCCGCTTCTTCCCAATACGACGTGTCATCTCGTTAAGGGCAAAGATTCTTTGTTTCAAGCAATGTGAGGAGGAATCACTAGGAATGGCATGGAATAGTTTCGCCTCCGCAGTGGAAGATTGCCTAGTCCTCCCTATTCCTGATTGGATGTTGCTTCAGCACTTCTGGTTTGTATTGCGAAAGGATGATGCCATGAGGCTTAATGCTCTCTCCGGAGGATCCTTTGTGCACCTAGATGATGTCAAGGGAAGAGAGATCCTGGATAATCTCCGAGATTTCAGCTCCCCTTGCATCCCGGTCAACGAGGCACCCACTAGAGGAATTGTTGAGCCACCTAGATCCATCGTCAGCCGAGTCCGAGATTTCATATCCACTCTTTCTGAGCTCTGGCTGAGGATGTCATTCCTGAATAGCAGGAGTCTAAGGGAAGGATTTCGTGGCGCGAGATCTACCCTTGGGTTCCCCTCTCGTGCATCTTCTTAGACCTTCTCCCCGAGACTTTGTCTCGTGGGAGGACGGAGAGAGTAGTTTGGAGAGAACGACCATTCCCGGCTAGGATGACTTGTTCGATCCTCACTATTATCTCCTGAGGAGGGAATGAGAGGCCCATCGTGTTTCTACATCAAGGTTTGAGCTGAAGTGCTTTGCACTGAAGTTTCGTATAAACCGAGACATCGGTCTCTGCCTTATAATCCATTGGATTCACCCATCAGACCGAAGGAGCACGATCATTTACCGATCGAATGGAGTGCACTCACTTTCCATCTTAAGCACACCGATTGATGCCGATCAATCAGGAGAAGCTTGCATTATGTATCCTATGCCTGATTTGATCGATGCCCAATGGGAGATGCGCTTTTCAGTTTATCCAAAACCCCTCATTGGAAGCTTAGGCCAGACTTGGGAATGTTTTCGGCACTTTGATGGGAACATCGAACCCTCTGCCTAAGGTAAGAGTGAGTAAATCTTGCTCTTCGTCCGAACTCTAGTTCCTGATTGTACACCAGCCTCTGGAAGTCCACGCTTCATCCTTTTGAGGGCCGAGTGTCCTTCCGAGCTTGAGTTCACTCAGAGATCAGTACCTATTGGTGAAGCACTAGCCTCAGTGCTCGATCTTTTCATCTCCGAGTTCCACGACCCCAGTGCTATAGTCCTCGAGTCCCATGACCACCTCAGGAAAGGCTTCAGCCTCCCTGGGATGATCATGCTTGCTCTCAGCCTCGATATACCTTTTTGGGCTCGAGTTCGTATACGCACTACCCTTGAAGAGCAGAGCTTATCTTCATATCAACATCATCTGCAAGGAGACGGTCATAAGTTGAGACAGGAGATCACAAGACACCCACACCCTGAGTACTCTGGGGACTCGTCTTGTTTCCCTCGGACGAATTATCCTTCGGGTATCTTGTGGACCGTGGTCATGCAGGAGAAAAAGTTGCCAAGATTGAGAGGAGTAGGCAAAGGTCCACAGGAGGGCAGCACCTTTGTGGCGACCCGAACACTTTGTGACTTCCGCCGGAAGTGCCAACACTTCCGACGAACCCAGTGTGTCGCCAAGGTGATTTCCCCCAGATTCTCTTTGGATATATCATGGTTCGGCCAAGGTTGGTATATAGTTGAGGATGAATTTTCAACCTCAACCTTATCTTAGCCTTAAGCCTAAGCCAACCTTTCCACCTCGGGGAATCCACCTGGGCCGTCGATCCTGAGACTTGATAGAGCCCACACGAGAAGGGAGAGGACTAGAGGGGCCCACAGGGGGCCGGCCGAACCCTGGTTCGGCCGAAACCCTGGTGCCTCCTCTCCCCTTCTTCTTTCGCGTGTGTGTCTCATTCTCCTCCAGAAACCTTCTCCCTGCCGCCCGATGAGTTTTCGCATCGCGAAACCCATCTCCTCCACCTCAACTCCTCAGCTCATCGCCGCATCCATGGCCAGAAGGAGTGTTATCCCTTTCGACAGCTCCACCTCGTCCACCGGCCCCGGGGCAGGAGGCAACCCCTCCATTGTTGTCACCCCCGCTGCGGACCTCGCAATGGTGGCCGGTGTCCTGGATGTTCCTCCGCTCGCCACCATCCCGCCGGGCGGGAGGATTCCAGGCACACCGCCCTCACGGCGCTCCGCCTCGCCTGGGAAGAGGCACGTGAGACGGGCGGCCAGCCCCTATGGCAGGCCAACCACGGCTCAGCTTCGCCCCAGGGGGTTGCCGCTCGCTCCACCTAGCACACTTGGATCATCGCTAGCTGGAGGGCAGACAAGCTCAGCACAGTCCGCTCCTTCACCACAGCCGTCGGTGACCATCAAGCCGGCACTGCCCAAGGAAAAGGCTCCTGCAGCACGCCCAGCTCCAGTTCTGCCAGAAGAGGAGGAAGACGTTGGCTTGGACGACGGGTTTCCACTGCCGCCCTACACTAGGAGGTCCAGGGAGAGGACTCGGGGAACCGAGCAGCTCCCTAGGCTCTCCTCAGTGGCCAAGCTGACCCCGCTGATGAAGGAATTGGAGGCCAGCAATGAGAAGCTCAGGGCTGCTTACTCGGAGCAGAAGTTGGACCTGGCCGAGCTCAGAGACAACGTCCGTGACCTTCGCCGCGGACTTTGTGCGAAGATGAGGAAGCTGTTCTCGGCCACGGGGCATGCAGCCCTCTATGATGCCGAGTAGTGGGGATTAGCCCCATCTTTAGTTCATTAGGCGCTAGTCTAGGTCTAGGTTTGATTTCCCTTTATTTCATTTATTTCTGTTGCATGTGTGTGTAAGCGCCTAATCATTTTGATTAAAACATTTGGATTTGAATAAAGTGGCTCACTGGTCATGTAACCCGGTTTAGCCACCCTTTGTGTCGTTACTTTGGTCTTTTTGATTTAGAAGACATCTAGGTTCGAGACAGTGTGGGGGAAGAGCCACGACTCTCCCAATGCAAGCACGACATTACCGTACGTACCCACTGTGAGCACTCCGCGCTAGCCAATCGATCACCTACCGAGAACCTGAATGGGGCCCGCACGAGTTCACTCTTGTGGAGAGCCTCTCACGGTTCATCTTCCATGCATAGCGCCGGTTTGCATCTCGACAACTCACTCTCTTTCATTCCTGAGTTTTATAAGCTATATCTATCTATCTCTAAACTAAAACTCGAATGATGATGCTAAATATCACCCAGCTCATTTGTACCTGAGTAGACTTACATATGTTTTATTCCTTGTTACTTGCCTGATGCTTGTGAACCATAATCTTCTTAAGGACAAGCATGTTCACCTAAGTAATTGATGAGTATGATATGGCTGGATGATATGATCTTTTGCTCTGATGACTAACTCTCTTGGGGAATTTATTTTTGAAAGCTCAAAACCTCTTGGAAAGGCTCCTCTTTGATATGCCTCCGTCCCATTAGAGCCTTATGATCTCTGTAGGTAAAAACCTTCGGTTCATATGCTGCTTGTCATTACTTTGAGCTTTGTCAAATTCTGTGACCCTTATGAGAATTCTTTTCATTACTTTCATGATCAAGATTTATGTGCACCCCACCTATTTTCCCCTTGCTATGCTTCTACCTTGGAACTTAGCATTGTATCATCTATCCATTCCATAAAAATAAAACTCCATATGTGGTGTGACATCTCTCCAGAAGTCCTTCAAAAAGAGACATGGGCTATGAAAAAAAATATACATGCTCAAGGCATGATAAAAAAAGAAAGAGAAGAAAGAATAACCCATGTCCAAAATAAAAGAGGAATAGGAGAGAGATGAGATCATGCGAAAAGGAGTTCCATATCATAGATGGTAATAACTAGTGTCCATTCCGGGCTAGTGTCCACCTTACCATCAACCCACATTTTCACCATATATATGTACGATAATATCTAGCACCCATTTCGGGCCTAGTATCCACCTTACCATACACACCATAGCCATACCGGTGCACATCTTGATCTGATGGTATGATTTGATTTTCTCTGTGGATCCAGTCTTTGACTTTGCAAAATATGTGATGCAAGTATGCTTTCTCTTTATCCTACCCTGAGCTCCACATATAGCCATCATTAGAAGTAGGATGAAGAAATGCAAAATGCCTTAGTAAGGACATATACACATTAAGCGATTTGAGAGAATCAAATGAGGAAGCCACCAAGAGTTTTGTTTATGAAAACGTTGCAAAACCCCTAAGGTGTTTATCATCAGGTGCATAAGTGACTTGATTCACAGCTGTTCTACCTTTCAATCACCCAAGGGAACATGATAGCCACTACACAGAGGTTCACAAGAGCAAGGTATGACTTGGAATATCTCTTATGTCTGTCTCACTTTTCGGTATTTATGACCTGCTTGGCTTTGTTTCCCCTTCACTCGGGACGAGCAAAGGTCAAGTGTGGGGGTGTTGTTGACGGTCAATATTTGCTCAAGGGTTCAACCAGAAAGAGGGCATAGATTATGAGGAGACATTTGCTCCTGTGGCCCGCTTGGAGGCGATTAGGATCCTTCTAGACTTTGCTATGGCTAAAGGGTTCAAGTTGTTCCAGATGGATGTGAAGAGTGTGTTCTTGAATGGGGTGATAGAGGAAGAAGTGTATGTGAGGCAACCCCCGGGGCTTGAGAGTGAAAAATACCCACACCGTGTATACAAACTACAGATAGCGCTTTATGGGTTGAAACAAGCACCGAGGGCTTGGTATGACAGGTTGAGAGGCTTTTTGCTGAGTAAGAGGTTTGTGATGGGCACAGTTGATAAGACCCTATTTCTCCTTAAGCATGGAAATGACCTGTTGATTGTTCAGATTTACGTGGATGACATAATCTTTGGTGGCTCTTCTCATGATCTTGTTGCCAGATTTGCAGATGACATGAGCAAGGAATTTGAGATGTCTATGATGGGCAAGCTGCAGTTTTTCCAAGGGCTCCAGATCAAGCAGTGCAAGGACGGGACGTTTGTACATTAAGCGAAGTACACCAAGGACATGGTGAAGAAGTTTGGCATGAACGACTCCAAGCTGTTGACTACACCAATGGGTACCACTACGGCTTTGGACGCGGTTGAAGATGGCGAACCTGTGGACCAGAAGGAGTACCGGAGCATGATCGGCTCCCTCCTCTACTTGACGGCGACAAGGCCAGACATACAGTTCAGTGTGT
Source organism: Cenchrus fungigraminus (assembly GCA_036936925.1). NCBI lineage: Eukaryota > Viridiplantae > Streptophyta > Magnoliopsida > Poales > Poaceae > Cenchrus > Cenchrus fungigraminus. The sequence goes on along the minus strand of CM072781.1, from coordinate 62,487,689 downwards.
GTCTATGCGCTCGTTTTCAAGCTTCATCGAGGACTTCACATCGGCAGGACGTCAAGAGGATATTCAGGTACTTGAACTACACTCCTGAGTTTGGTCTTTGGTATTCAGCCTCCTCGACACTTAGACTTCACGGTTACTCCGATGCTGATTTTGCTAGGTGTCGTTTGGATCGCAAGTCTACCTCGGGTTGTTGCCTGTTTCTTGGTTCTTCTTTGGTCTCTTGGTCATCTCGCAAGCAATCCAGTGTAGCCCAGTCCACTACAGAGGCCGAGTATGTAGCTACAGCCAGTTGTTGTTCCCAGCTCCTATGGATGACCTAGACTATGAGAGATTTTGGTGAGGAGTGCTCCCAGGTTCTACTCTTTTGTGACAGCACCAGTGCAATAAGTGTAGCCAAAAACCTAGTCCTTCACTCCAAGACTAAACACATCGAAGTGAGATACCATTTTCTGAGGGACAATGTTGAAGAGAACATTTCTTTGTCCTATGTACCTACCCAAGATCAGCTAGCCGACATATTCACTAAACCACTTGACCAAGTTACCTTCACACACTTGCGAGGTGAACTTGAAGTGTGTTTTCCTTTTTAGCTGGATCTTGGAGCTTCTCATGTATATATGTGATATATGTTTGTTGCATTCCATGCATGCATTTTCCTTTTTGTACAAAACATGGTAGGATAGCCATATTTGGATCATTTGTAGTAGGATGAGCTTCTCTTATATACTTTGATCACTATGATGTGCTATGTGTGAGATATGTGTATGCTTTGGGAATGGTGATGTGAATGCTATGCTCTTGATGGTATTGTCATATGTTCATGATGAGATAGCTTCCTTTTTGTGAAAATGCTAAAAATGCCTCACTCATGAGTAGATACTTTTTCATGCTCAATTTGTGCTCAAATGTCTATATCATGCTTAGCTTGTGCTTGAGTATCATGCTCTTTTCACTTGGGGTCAAAGACCCATTTGTCATGGTAAATGTTTAGCTCATATGTTCACTTGTGGAGGAGCATAAGCTTCTTTTTGCCGCAAAGACATTTCATGTACCATGTGTAAATTTGAAAATGAAATTGGTTTATGAATTACCTTATGCTTGAAAAATGTGCTCATAATCATGTTTTTGTTCTTTCATGTATATATCTTGGGTGCTAAACCGTTGCATGATGTCTACCATGAGAAGTCTCATTTTAAGAAGTAGACACATTACTCGGTGGCTTTGATATGACATATAGTAGCTTATGGGCGTTTGCTATGATCTTATGATGAGAACTTGTGATCTTGTATGAGCTTTGTATGATCTAGTTCATTTTTTCTCAAATTGACCATGGATAGGGCTTTGCTCATGAGATGAATTTTGTTTATAAAAATGTGCTTAAAATTGCTTTTAGCCATGTCACATGTATCTATGTCTCTACTTTCTTGGTGGCAATGCACTAACTACACCATGTCTACTTTGCTTGCTCTATGTCTCATTTGTAGCATTTTGTTGTGTTCTTTGTATATCTGAGAAGCTTAGTAGATTGTATATGCCTTGACATGTATTTGTGCACCTTCATGGTACCTTGATTCATGCATTGTCAACAAGGAGGAGAAGTTGTATGCATTGGGGAGAATTTGTGGAGATTTTGTGAGTTTTTACATGTAGGGAGAAAATTTGAGAAAAGAGGTTGCATTTGCTCAGGGGGAGTTTGCATATGTGCAGGCGGAGCTCCTTTGGTTTGAATGAGTTTTGTCCTTTGTGGCATGCTCTTTTGTACAGCTTTGTTTGTCTCGGCTGTGTTGAGTCGTTGCCCTTGCCTTAGGGGGGCCGAGACTTGGTTTGGCGAGTGATCGTGTTTTTCGCTTGTTCTTTGGCTTTGGATCACTTGCTTGAGGTTTGTGTTCGTGGTTGTTTTCTTTTTCTTTTTCTCTGTGTTGATTTCTATGGGTGTTGTCAATGCACTCATCAAGGGGGAGATTGAGGACCAAGAGTGTCCGAAGACCAGTGGAGGGTCGCTCCTTAGTGATGAGTGATTGACAACGTTGTGTGGACTGATGCTTGGCCCAGTGTGCAGGTATAGGTTGCAGCTTGACTCGTGTTGGTGCAGATGAAGAGCAAGCACGAAAGGCCTTAGCCGTGGTGGCCTCCGGATGATGGAGAGGCAAGTAGGCTTGGTTCGATGGACCTGATGGCCGATGGGGTCAAGTGCGAGCCGTGCGGTGCAAGACTAGCAAGTTGAAGTCATGGACATGGGCCAGCGCAAGGTGGCGGATCGAGGCCGAAGATTGCACACGGGGTTTGGTGGTTTGCCCACAAAACCATCGGTGGACGGTTTCTTAGTTTGGGCCTCAAAACCAAGTCTGGAGGCCCGATGCGACAGAGACGGGGATCCGGGAGCGTCGGGAAGCTTCGAGGTGGGGGCACGTGGTGTGATCGCGGGGCTTGCGTCGAGGCTAAGCAAGTCCGCGGTGGAAGCGTGTTCGCTCGATAGGAATATCTGAAAACTTGACCAAAATGCCCCTAAGGGGTGTGTATCCTCATTTTAAGTTGTAGGGGTAGCGTGGTCATTTGCCTCCTCCGGTGGACTTCATATATATAGCAGAGAGGTGGATGGCATCTCTCTCTCTGGCTCTAGGTTTTCCTCCCCCGGTAAATCGCTCTGGATGGATTTCTCGCAATACTTTTCCTTAGGCTAGATTCTCGTATAGACTCTGACCTCTGGATGTATGGAAGAATTCGGCGTTGTGATTCCTTCCATCTCTTAGCTCTTTGTGATTTTCGTGTCATTTTCGAAGCTATTTTTGGTTGCTTTTGTTCTTCGCTCGATTCGTTGATTTGTGGGCGTTTTCTCTCGGATTTCTTTGAGGGGATCATGGGTGGATGCCTTGTGCATCTTTGTGTGTGATATTGACGCCTCAAACGTCGGGAAATCCCTTCGATTCGCGAGTTCTTGGAGAAACCCGAGTTCATGGAGGTTGTTCGTGTGATTCGCGATTGCCGGTGATTTAGTGAGTTAGACGTCGAGATGTTTGGGGCATAGCTTCACCTAGTGACGCTTCTCATCTCCTCCAAATCTTGTCTCAAGAGCTCAAGTGGTTTGGGAGATCCGGTGATGGATTGGAGGGGTTGACTTCGCGTTTTCGAGCTCGGGCTGTTCTGTCCGTGCCTGGCGGACAGTCCGCGAGCCCCGTGTGGATGGTCCGCAAGGAGCCTGACAGTCCGGCTGTTCGTCATGTTCTTCGCGTGTTCTTGCGTGCCTTTCGTTTGATCCATTGAGTCGGTTGGTTTTCGGTGCAAGAGGTTTGCGGACGGTCCGTACTAGTGTGCCGGACTGTCCGTGACGAGGCGGACGGTCCGCAGGTCCATCACGGACAGTCTGTTTTTCTCGGTGCACTACTGGAGGTTCGGGTTGCATTTTCGGACGGTCCGCGCCCCCCACGCGGACAGTCCGCCCGGCTACCTCGGACAGTCCGCCAGGTGCTTTGCAGATTTGGTTAAGTTGTTCGATTCTTGTCTTGTGCTTCCGTTCTTTGATCCGTGGCTTGTCTCTAGGACTTGTAGGCTTGTGTGTGCCTAGTCTAGAGCTTCTTTGGTGTGTGTGAGTGATCCGAGTGGCAATCGGGGTATAGGCCGAGTTCATCCTTCGGGAAGAATTTTTTATCAGCTCCCATTCACTCCCCCCTCTCTGGTCGTCTATTCGGTCTTTCAATAGGCCAATAAGCAAGGAGGAAAAAAAGGAGAAACTACGGGAGTGACAACTGACAATGACCCGACGGAAGTGCAGTTGCTCATGTATACAATAATGGCAGGCCATCGTCCCCAGTCTTCCCATGTCGCGACCACGATGTAGAATACAGATTACCAGATCAAGTCACCCCGGTGGTGGTGACAATGCCGGAGGCAGCAACGCCGGCAAAATGGAGCATGCACGATAGGGAACGACGCCCGTAGAGGGACTTCTGCTTGCCTCCAGTGATGTGAGAGCCACCGTAGCCTCATCGGGAAGGAGGAGGAGACGGGGGAGCCGGTCTTCTGCTCGCATCCAGGCGGCGGCAGGAGATGAGGGTCGTGGATCCAGTGTGGCGGCGCACGAGATGGGGCATAGTCCGGGCAGAGGCGGTTCGGTGTGAGGGCACATGGAGGTGGTTGGGCAGCGGCAGGGGTGGCGAGTGGTGCGCACCGTCACCACATCTAGGAGGAGTAGGAGGAGCCGGGTTAGGGTTTGGACGAAGAAAGAAGTGGAGGCGGCATGGGAAAACCCAGAGGGACGCACATCGACCTAGAGAACGGAGGGGCCTGGCCGGCGAGGAACGACTCATCGCGAATCCACCTTTGTGCTCGCCGGGAGGAGGGCGTGGCTTCCACGGGATTGGGAGAGGAGGCCGCGGAGAGGCGGACGTGGGAGGTGGGCGAGGCGGACGCACAGGTGGAAGGCAGACACGCGATGAAAGTAGGATCAAATTTTTGTCTTACTTTCATTCTTTTTAGGAGCAGAGATTCCACCATGAGAGTGGCGGCCACGCTTTTTATATTTATTTTTTCTTCGATTTTCCAAAAATAAATACTGCAAACAAAATTTAGCGAATCTATACACCTGCCACCATGTGACATGGTGGCAGGAGCCAGACGCCCTGCCACATGGTGGCAGGGTACGCGCCGCCATGGCACAAGGTGGTAGGCTCCTGCTGCCATGTGGCAAGGTGGCAAGCCACTATCTACGGAGGTTAAGGGGGGTGAGTGGCGTTTGGCTCTAACTGCCGCACCATAGGGCGGTTAGAGCCAACCGTCGTATGGTACGGCGGTTAAGGTCAACCATCGTACCATACGGCAGTACGATTTTTTTTATTTCCATATTTTTTATAAATTAAAATAGAGCAACATATAAAAAAGAAATTAAAAAAAGCAACTAGTTTCATATAAAAAAGAAAATAAAATAGTTCTACGAGTAAGTGAAAAAAGTTTATACAAGATCATGATCAAGTACTGTTGGCACAAAAAACACAAGTAAATCTAAATCCGCGTGCCACCCTTCGGTCTTATTGCTCGAGCACCAGCCCTCGTGTGGTTCTGGTCGTACGTGAGGGGCTCACGTGGCCTGATCTGCCGGCGTCGATCATCGTCAGCAGGCGGTGTCACCATGGCCACCTGCGACGACCCTGCAACCGCCTGCGATGAGCCTGCAACCGCTTGCGACGAGCCTACACCCGCATGTGTCTCTCCGCCCGCCGGCTGGGACCCTCCAACATGCTGCTGTGTCTCCTACGTCCCAAGAGGTGGCGCCTCTGGTAACTGTGAGGCTGCAATCACCTTCGCGACGTCATGGGTCGGGATCCAGTCCTAGAACTTGAACTCAACGAACCCTAGCTAGTCATCTGCTACGGGGGACTCCAGAGTGGCGCTCGGGTCGAAAGCTGCAACAAATAGTATTAATTTAGCACGTATCATATTTATCGAATTTAAATATTACTACATTAGTTAAGGTCGTTACCAGACTGAAAAATCGGTACAGTGGATGAGAAAGGAATATATGTTGCTCCTCCAGGTGGCGCCGTATGTGCCAGTCGAGCCCAGGCGGAAGGTCCGAGTCCCATCGGATAGATCAGTGGTCGCCCTGTATGATTAAGTTAATATAACAACAATACATAACAACTTCGTGCATTAGTTGAAAAGCAGCTCCAGTAAATGTACCTAAGCCGTGAAAACCAACAGGCCGCTGCACGTAGGTGTGGGACCCTGAGCCTGTGCCGACGGAGCCGAGAAAGCAATCTGTGGACGTGAGAAGGTCGAAGGCGACTGGTACGAACGACCAGTCGAGGCGGAGCTCGAGGACGACGTGGGGTGACACGGAAAAAGAGGAATGGTCGCGGTCCCACTATAGTTAACGACAGTGCTGTACCTAGTGGTGATCTCGTAGAGGCTCTAGTATGTCTGGGTGTGCTCCTAAGGTCCCATGGTCTGCAGCCTGGCCGTCGCGTCGAGCACAATCTGCGCCACCGCCGCAAGCGCGTCATGCTGCTCACAAAATTAATAGCACACATTGTAATGAATAGTAATATGAATAAAATATGATTGCAGTCTTGAAACTAACCGCTGTGTCGGCATTCTGATCTCGTCGCACCGGGTACATGCCGGACAGAAGGAGCCTCTGGTGGTCTGGGATCGGTGGTGGTGCCGGGGCAACAGGGACGTGCATCACCCGCGTCCGTGTCCTCGGGATGTACCACGTAAGGTACGCTACCCAAGTCACGTCGTCATGGGGGTGCTTCTCAGTGACAACGTGAGCCGGCGCGTCAGCCCACTCGTCCACGTACGTCGTGTCTTCGGGATGTACCACGTAAGGTACACGACCCAAGTCACGTTGTTGTGGGGGTGCTCCTCGGTGACAACGTGAGCCAGTGCGTCAGCCCACTCGTCCACGTACGTCTGCAACTTCTCGTGCCACTGCGTCGACGCCGCTAGGCCCTTACGCGTCCATCTATCACAAATTAAACAAATTTATTAGCAATTGACACCTTGTAATGCAATGAAATTGAAACAAATCCAGATAGGTTTCCTATGCGCTGACGCCAGAAGAGTGTGCGCAACAAGCACAAGCGATGCCTGGTAGAGGCCAAACTGCCTCATCACTTTGTGGACCGCGTACTCCTCGACGTAGATGTCGAACACCAAACGTCTCGTCCTCATCCAGTAGTGCTGATCTCGGAAGCATAGAGACGAGAGGCCCTGTGGTGCAGGGTTGTTGACACTAGCCTGTGAGTACGGCGTCCACCTGACCTGCTCATCGGTCATCGCGTCGATCTGGCCCACAAAGTCCTGGTAGGACTTCTTCATCTGCTCCCCAACCCAAGTGTGTTGTCAACAAAAGGAAAAGTTAATTCTGTCGAACTAAGACGGTAATTAAGCGAATAAAATGATAAGCAAGGTGAATTACCTTCTGGAGGCACCACAGAGAACCCATGGTGGGGAGGTCCGTGGGGTCGGCGTCAGCTGACAGCAGGTCGTACTCGGAGAGGTCGGCCTTCGGCCGAATGATGTTGAAGCGCTCGTGGATCCATAGCTACACAAGGAGAGGACAACCAAGGAGGATCCCCTGGCTACTCCCCCCTTCGACAGAGGCGTACACAACCCCCTGTAGGTACAACACAGATCAGGGCTACCCTAGCTAATCTGGGGCACCGCGTCGAGGGGTGCGTCCGCTATCATCCGCACGTAGGGGATCAGGTACCTGGACATCACGAACCCGAACAGCCAGAGCAGGTACGCCACCAGAAACCTCTTCACTGTCGGTTGGTCGGCGTCGTCTGCCATGTAATCAGCCTGCACACAAAGGTCAATCATCACATTTGTTTTAAATGCATACAAACGATGAAAAATAATAGGTAAAAGCACATGCGCTGAACTGCTGCAACCAAGTCAAGGTGGGACCGTACGTGTTGGTGAACGGCTGGTACGGCTCAGGCACGCGATCGTTCCAAGGAACGTTCGCGAACCGAGCAAGGAAGTCGTTGCGCCAAGACGTGGGGATGTCCATAGGCCCTATCGACTGGCCTGCACACAAGGCCGCCCAAGAGCGCCACGTCCTGCAGAGTCATCGTCATCTCGCCGACGGGCAAGTGGAACGTGTGCGTCTCTGGTCGCCACCGATCCAGAAATGCTACGACCAGAGAATTGTCGTACTGAAACCGCATCATCCGCTGTGACGCGGGAACCTGAGCCCATAGCTTGTCCCCCTCAACCAACCGCACAAAAGGCACTAGTCTTGCAATGTGTAGCTTGAAATACAAAATGGAACAAAAAAAACAATTTACTTATTGTAAACAAAGATAAATAAATTTAAAATGGTTTACATACTTGGGATCCAGAGCTGGTGTATCGGCATCAACGTGCGGGTGGTCCTAGCACGAATACTGCCAACTCTCTCTCCAAGAACGACTGACCGGTAGGAGCGGTGGTTCTGGTCCACCACCTCCTCGAACAACTCCGGCCGTACGTAGTCTACCGGTGGCTGAGCCACAGCTAAAAAAGAAATTATATAAGAATTTAAAAATAATTTACATCAATTTCATGTAATTCCTAACAATTTATATAAGTTCGACAAATTTCAACGAATTACAACAATTTGTAACAATTTACAAAAAATTCAAGCAATTTCTACGAATGTGAAGCAATATCCAGCTATTTCAAAATATTTACAACAATTTGTGTGAATGTAAAGCAATTTCCTACAATTTCAAAGTATTTACAACAATTTCTAATAATTTCAAGTATTTACAACAATTTTAAGAATTTATATCAATTTATAAAAAATTCTATGAATTTACAACATTTTCTAAGAATTTATATCAATTTCGACGAATTTACAACATTTTCTAAGTATTTATATCTATTTTACAAGTATTTGCAACATTTTCTAAGTATTTCTGAAAATTTTCAGCTAATTCTAAAAATGTACTAAAAGTTTCTAACAACGTGAGCAATTTTTAAGAATTTTCAGAAAAATTTATGAATTTTTGTCAACTTGTAACAAATTCTGAGAATTTTCAGCAAATTCTAACAATATCTAAAGATTTCTAAACTAATTTCTAATATTTCTAAACTACTTCTACAATTTCTAAACTAATTTCTAACATTTCTAAACTATTTCTATCTAAAATAATTTCTAATATTTCTAAACTAATTTCTATTATTTCTAAACATTTCTATACTATTTCTACAATTTCTAAACTAATTCTAAACTAATTAAACTAAACCAAACTAAATTAGGCATAGTTAGAAATATACCTCGGTACGAAGTACTCCGGAAACTTCAAATGCTAGCGAAGAGGAGCGAGAGAGGAGTGGGAAGGGGCCGACGGTGGCAGCCTCGGCCTCCTTATATAGGGTCGAGGCTGCCGTCATGTGGTACAGCAGCTGCGTCCTACCACCGTGTCACACGACGGTTGGGCTCCAAGCGCCATGTGGCACAGCAGTTGGGCTCTAACCGTCCTGTGGCACGGCGATATGTGCCCTGACCCACTGGCAGAGCACCCCGCTCCACCCGATTGTTGGCGGTACGCCCTACCGTCGTGTGGCACAACAGTAGGGTTCCCCTGCCGCTTTTGGCTCCTGCCGCCATGTCACACGGTGGCAGGTGTATAGATCTGTTAAATTTTGTTTACGTATTTATTTTTGAAAAATCGAAGAAAAAAAATAATTCGCCACGCGCCCACGCTGGATCAGAAATTCAGAATGTCATAGCCCATGAGTATCTTGGTGCTGCTCTGATGGTTTCTGGTGTCATTGAATTTTTTTTATATTTTTTCTTTGATTTTACGAAAATAAATAGTCAGATTCAACATTTGCACAAATAGCCTCGAACTGCCGTTTGGCACGGCAGTTGAGCACCTGCCACCGTTTGACGCGGCGGTAGGAACCTACCGCCGCGGACTAAGGCGGTAAGGACCTGCCGCCGCAGCACAGGACGGCAGGATTGCAACAGTGACGGCAGGCCGGGTTGGGTGGCGGCTGGCTGGCTCGCAGCAACCGCCATTTGAAACAGCGGCTGGGTGGAGCCAACCGCCGGTCCAAACGGCGGTTTGTTTTTTTTGTTTTGTTTTTGTTTGTTTTGTTTTGTTTGCTTTTCTTTGTTGTTTTTGTTTGTTTTTTTTTGTTTTTTCTTTGTTTTTCATTTAGTTTTCCTTGAAATTATAAATGTGAAATAACACCGAAATAAATACGAAAATACATAAATTAATTATACAAAACCATAGTTTACACGACAAGTGTCCAAAAAACAAATCTAAATACGACCGCGCTTCGTCGGTCGTGGCGGGCCCTGGTGCTCCCTCCTCGCCACCGTCCTCTGTGCAGCCCTCGTGTGGTTGGTGGGGTACGTGAGGGGCTCTCGTGGATGGCGATCGCGTCCTCCGGTCGCCAGCTCGGGGGGTGGTGTCGCTAAGGGAGCACCTGAGCCCGACAGGCTGGCCTCCCTCCGGTCGCTAAGGCAGTAGCCGATCCAGATGGGACTGCTCCCCCTCCGGTTGCCCGTGCCTGCATCTCCACTGACTCTGCCGCCGCTAACGCCTCTCCTGCACGCACTGCCGTGTCGTGGAAGTCCTCCATCATCGTTGTGCGCTGCTCCTGCATCGGCTGGGTCCCGACGAGCGGGGCTCCTGCCACCTGTGTAGGACCGATCACGTCCGCGTCGTGGTGGATCTCGTCGTCGGTGCGAAACAAAAAGTCGTCGTAGTAAAACTCGGGGGCCTGGACCCTCTTGTGGTGTCTCACCTCCGAAGTAGTCTGGAGGAGGGGACAGCTAGGGGACAGCCGAAGGAGGTGGACGAAACACCGGCTGCTGTAGAACCGGTGAAGCTGCCCAAGACGAAGTCCCCGGTCCCGTAGGTACCGGTGATCTCTCTATAAAAATAGAAGTCAGACATGAAAAAAAACTTGTCGTGCAAACTAAGATGAAAAAACTTGTACCTACGGCGGCGGCATAGAAAGGACTCGGCCGCGGCACGTACGGAGCGGACAGAGTGAGCACAAACGGTGGACGTGTCGAGGACGAGGGTGCCTGGTACGAAGCTGAGGTGGAGGCACAACTGCTGGAAGACGAGGGGTTGCGTGGAAGGAGGAACCTCTCGTCGCCGCGGAAGTTCACCGCCTGCATCAACCGCCGGCTGAGGCCCACCATCTTCTACATCTCCGTCCGGTCCACCACACTCAATTTTTATAGTATTTCTGGTAATTTTCAAAAAAGAACTAGTATTTCTAAAGTATTTATAAGAAATTAGAAGAAAAACTAGTATTTCTAAAATATTTCTAGTATTTCTAAATTATTTTTAGTATTTCTAATGTATTTCTAGAATTTGTAAAGTATTTTCAGAATATCTAAAGTATTTCTAGTATTTCTAGGATTTCTAAAGTATTTCTAGGATTTCTAAAATATTTCTAGGATTTTCTAAAAATAAAATAATATCTCCAAAGTATTTTTAGAATTTCTAAAGTATATTTCTAGTATTTCTAAAGTATTTCTAGAATTTCTAAAGTAATTCTAGGATTTTCTAAAAAAGAAATAATATCTCCAAATATTTCTAGAATTTCTAAAGCATTTCTAAAGTATTTTCAGAATTTCTAAAGTATTTCTAGACTTTCTAAAGTATTTCTAGTATTTCTAAATTATTTCTAGAATTTCTGAAGTATTTCTAAGATTTTCTAAAAAAATAATATCTCCAAAGTATTTCCAGAATTTCTAAAGTATTACTAGGATTTTCTAAAAAGAAATAATATCTTCAAAGTATTTCTAGTATTTCTAAAGTATTTTTAGAATTTTAAAGTATTTCTAGAATTTCTAAAGTATTTCTAGTATTTCTAAATTATTTCTAGAATTTCTAAAGTATTTCTAGAATTTGTTTTAAAAATATCTCCAAAGTATTTCTAGAATTTCTAGAAAATAAATAATATCTCCAAAGTATTCTAGAATTTCTAAAGTATTTCTAATATTTCTAATGTATTTTCAGAATTTCTACAGTATTTTTGGAATTTCTAATGTATTTCTTGTATTTCTTAATTATTTCTAAAATTTCTAAAATATTTCTAGAATTTTCTAAAAAAATAATATCTCCAAAGTATTTTTAGAATTTCTAAAGTATTTCTAAGATTTCTAAAAAAAGAAATAATATGTCCAAAGTATTTTGAAGTTTCTAAAGTATTTCTAGAATTTTCTCAAAAGATAATATCTCCAAAATTTTTCTAGTATTTCTAAAGTATTTCTAAGATTTTTCAAAAAATAAATAATTTCTAAAGTATTTTTAGGAATATCTAAAGTTTTACTAAGATTTCTAAACTATTTCTAAACTATTTCTAGGATTTCTAAAGAATTTCTAAAATTTCTAAACTATTTCTAGAATTTCTAAACTACCTATATAAGGAAGTATTAGAGACATACCTGATATGGAGAATCTACACCGAAGAAGGTAACAGAGAGCTACGTGGGAAGAAGGAAAAGAATAGGGGAGGAGGGGGCAGCCGCCCGGCGGCAAGACTGCGGCCCTTATATAGGCAGGGTCCTGCCGCCGTTGCAACGGGCGGTAGGACCTACCGCCTTCTCAAAGGACGGTAGGTCTCCAACGGTCGGTCAACCACCGTTGGAGAAGGCGGTAGGTTCCACCGAACGCACCTGGAAGAAGTAACCGTCGTTAGTCACGACGGTAGGTATCAAACCGGCGTGCCACGTAGCGGATGAGCCAATCGCCGTTGCCAACGGTGGTTTCCGGTGGCCTACCGCCTTTGTCCGCGGCGTTGTGTCCCTATCGCCGCTTCAAACGGCGGCAGGACCCCAACCGCCGTGCCAAACAGCGGTTCGAGGCTATTTGTGAAAATGTTGAATCCGACTGTTTATTTTCGTAAAATCGAAAAAAATATATAAAAAATTCGTTGTCATTGGACCGGACTGGGCCGCATGGAAACGCAGCTACGAAAGGAAAGGAGCCCAGTCCGATCTTCTTGCGGACGACGACGGATCAGGTCGGGCGGGGCACGACGGCACCGTGACTTTGCTCTTCGGCGTCGACGGTTGGGCGAGCGGCGCCGCCATTGAACTGATCTTCGTCGGGCCCTTCGCCGGCGACGAGCATCCACCAGGTAACCCCCACACACCCACCCACCCACACTTCCCTTCCTTTCCCTTCCCTACCCTTCCTCCCCAGCTGTGCGAAACTGAACACCATAAACCCTAACGTAAGCTATATGTATTCGGATCTGACCCAATTTTACATGGGTATATATTTATGTATTGTATACCCGCCAACATCGATGTTTTTTTTTCAACATAATTGTTGGATGTTTATACCCATGTCCCATACTGATCTGCCCCTGTCTGTACTGCATGTTATTTTATTTTCCAGAAAAAAGTGAGTTCTGAAATTTCGGAGTTTAGGATTCTCACTAAATCCGCACCTGTTTAGATTTAAGGCTCGTTAATCACCATGGCTCACCAAAAGCGTGAAGGCAGCTACACCGATGATGATTGTGCATCCAAGCGCCTGAAAGGCTCAGACACTGCTTCTGAAACGGGTTGCAGTGTAGAGGTTAGTGTTTCCCAAGAAACAGATGCTGAAGCGACGAAAACCTGCCAGAAGGAAAGTGAGACACCATCGAACAAATGTGTTTCGGATGGGAAAGCAGCTTGGGACTCAAATGTTTCAGGTGAGCAAAAGTTGGTACTGACTGCTGTCGAGGCGGATGCCGCTGAAGACAAGGGTTGCAGGCACACTATGGAGGACACGTGGGTGGTGCTCCCAAATGCTGGTGCGGAATCTCCAGGAAGTTTGAGGTGATTGTCTTTTTGTTCATGTTAGGTACTCTGCGTGTGGTGTGTGTAGCTGAAGTGTGCTGCGGGTTGCAGGTGCGCCCATTTTGCGATTTTCGACGGGCATGGTGGTCGAATGGCGGCAGATTATGCACAGAAGCACTTGCATCAGAATGTCATCGCTGCTGGATTACCACGTGAGTTGGTCTGTTTACATTTTCTGCTGCTTTTCAGTGTTTCCTTTAGTTGTTATGGTGTTTTTCTTCTGTATTCAGTTTCTCTTATCAGCAAATTCTTTTGCTCAAGTTTTATAGCTTATGAAAGCAAAGTTCCTGTTACGTTTGCACAATTTTTTTTCCTAGTAACCTGTTCTGTTTACACTTTATTTTGTTTGCCTTTCGCTTTGACAAGAACTTTCAATGATTAAATTGTTGAGTTGCCATAACATTCATTATGAAGATATTTCCAGTTCATTTTTAGATTCATCTATTGTTAAAGAATTGAACGATTCTGCTGTCAGCAGTTACCTAAATAATGCTCAATTGTTTCGCAGATGGATGTTAAAGCTGCAAAGAAGGCCATACTTGAAGGTATTCAGTATCAAATTTAATTACTTGCTCAGTTGCTCCTTGCTTTCCTAGACACTACTAGGCTCAGGATAGCAAGAGAGAAGATTCTCCTACTCTTTTCATCATCTTACTTTCAAATTATATGTACTTGACAGGGCCAGTTTTATGTTTGATTCACTCTCTCACCATTCTTTCATTCTTCCAGATTTCATAATCTGTAATCCACATCAGAACCATAGTTGACCTTACAAAAGTTATATGCTGTTGTAGTGATTGGCTTGTCTGCTTGTGATATAATTGATAAGTTATTTCCATAGCTGGCATTCTAGAATATAATGCATCACATCTGTAAAGGGCAATGGGGATTTTCATTTTGTATACTTGTTAAGGTTTCAAGAGGGACATAATGTAGCTTGAAATGTTCTCTCTATATTTGCTTTCTTGTAAGCATTTTGACTCTCTAATCGACATCTCTCATGTGCTAATTGATGCTTGTTCGTCTTCAGTTATTCTTCTTACCATGGGAATCTAATGTTCTGTATTTGTGTCATTCGTAAGTTTTCCTAATGCTTATTTCTATCTACAGGTTTCCGCCGAACTGATGCATCTTTACTGCAAGAAAGTACTAAAGGTAAGAAACAGTAATCTCAACTTACTATTTGTTCATCTGCAATGCCCACTGCATGTGCCATCTGGGCATTTAGTATATAGCTTTGCTGTTCCATGAGAAACCGGGCCTAGTGTGCTATGTTCGCTGATATATTTGGCATTGAACAAAAATATTGCTCTCTATATTCCAATAATTTCTTTGGGATGCCTTTGTATTGATCTTTGGGTTGCCTTTGTATTGAGACTGAATACTCATTCTATTCTCGTATCTGTAGGAAATTGGCAAGATGGTGCGACAGCTGTATGTGTTTGGATCTTGGGACAGATGGTCAGTATAAAGTACCCAGAAAACATTTGTACTAACTGTTCCACATTACAATGTATTGGACCTTGGGATTTCTTTTGTCTTCTATAATATTAGGAACATGTTTTATGACATTATTTTTTCCTTTGGTAAATATGTATGTTCAATTTCCATTCTTAGTCAGAAAAGTAGAACTTTTCTGGAGGGCGTGCTGTTTTTTTCAGTACCCAGCAAATGTTATCTGTTATAAGTTCATTTACAAGCATCATAACCCACACGATTGGTTTATCTTGTGTAAGAAACTAGATCACTTGGGTGATCCATTTTGTACTTGAAAGCAAGTAATTTAATATGGTCGGCATGCCTTTTTATTATTCACAAATTGCCAAATTGGAAATGTTAAATCGAAGTGAGTGTTAAACCCATTTTGTATAATATATATGTTTTGTGTTGTCTTAAACAAATCCAGGTCGTAGTTGCTAATGCTGGAGATGCTAAAGCAGTATTGGCTCGTTCCATTTCAACTGATGGTGTTGATGAGACTAAAAGCCGGCTAAAGGCTATTGTTTTGACAAGAGAACATAAAGCCATCTTTCCGCAGGAGCGCTCCCGAATCCAGAAGGTAATATGTTTTCTGTAGTCTGTCTTCCTTTTATTTATTTTTTTACTTTTCCTTGACAACATGAGTTCTGTTCATAAGGAACCTCCACATACAGCTTCTGTATCATGTACTGTCATCTGTTGTTGCCAACTCCCTACTAGGTCTAAGGTCACCAATGTAATTATGTTGTATCTGTTTTATTTTATTTTATCATTTATATCTAATTTGACCATAATAAATTTTATGAACTGAGCACTGAATCTTCTTATTGTTTCATTTATTGATTTTCAAATTTTGTTACATGAGCAGTGGGACCTTAACATTTATGGATCCATCCTATGCATACCCACCCATCCTATATTCTGTCACTCAGTTTTAGTGCTAGGACTTACGTACTACCTTCATTGCAAAGAGTTACCCCTTCATTATTTTTCTGTGGCCTCGTTTTGTTTCCTCTATTATGGCAATGATATTGATATGTAGTATCTGTTGATCTTTTTAGATCTGGGACTTAGATTTTGGTTTGTATACTGATGTTGCCTTATGATATTGTTAACCTTGTGTTTTAACAAAGGCTGGAGGTTCTGTTGGTTCTAATGGAAGATTACAAGGTCGTATTGAAGTATCAAGAGCTTTTGGTGATCGCCAGTTTAAGAAGGTTTGCTGATACAAGCTTATTTGGTCACAACTTATCTGTTTATATAGAAACTAGGTTACTTTTCAGCATTAATAATAAGTGTAGTCACTAGTTTATGCTGAAAACTATGTATTTTTTATTGCAAAATATTATTATTGCAGATATGTGCCTTAGTGTGTTGATCTAGGTTAACCAGTGTAGTGCCCCATGAGCTTTACTTTGTATGCTAGAAATGTAGCCTCACTGATTGTTGCGGGTATATGCTATTAAAAAATATTACTTCTTGCAACCTTTTGTTGTGTGTAATGAGGAACTGAGTTAGCTCAGTTTCAAGGGAGATGAGGATGTGCAAATGTGCATCAGCAACCCAAGGTTCCAGTCCTCTTTTGCTTGAACTTTGATAAGCTCCATGCAAAATGTCTTAGTTTCGCACTTTTGCCAAGGTTTACTTTTTTTTTTTTTTTTGCATATGCCATAATGCTAAAGAAAATTGGTTGTGAATTTCTGAAGGTAAAAGTGATTAGTTGAGTTATTGTTTCCTACATGGTGATTTGCCTTTTTCTAATACAGACTTTTGCATAAATAAATAAATAAATAAGTTAATTTGTCAGCAAAGTTGAATGATGGAAACACAATTAATTTTTGACAGACCTAAATCTGTTGTATTGTCACAATTTTTAATTATCTTTGTTGTTACTGTGACATGCACAACTTTGCATGCATTTGTATTAGTACAAGTATTCCACATCTTAACTTAGCTAAAAAAGAAGGGTTGTCCTTTTTGTACTAAATGATTTTCCGCACTCTCTTAAAAGGTCCATACCAGACAGAGAAATGCTGCCATTTATATTTTTCGTTGTCATTGTTCATTTGCCAGTTTACTCTTCAAATATTATGTAGGTTGGATTGATTTCAACCCCAGACGTCCACTCTTTTGAACTAACAAAGAAAGATCGTTTCATCATTCTAGGGTGTGATGGCCTATGGGGAGTATGTCCATTTCCCTCAATTTAATTTTTTTGGTACCAATTATTGTTTCTGAACTGCTTCAGCCAAATCTTTAAGGCAATTCTGACATTTGTGTTATACCTGTGTGCCCAGGTATTTGGACCAAGTGATGCTGTTGAATTTGTTCAGAATCAGTTGAAGGTTCTTTCTATTTCAGTATCAGGAAATCCGATATCCAGATTTAGTTGTTTCATTTCCCCCAGTATTTGCCAGTTAATAGGAAAACCAGAGAATATAATCAGAAAGACACTGGTAGTAAGATCACTTGATGATTTGATGTTTACCCAGTCTGTGTAGCCAAGCTAAACACTAAGATAATGGTTTCTTTTATTCAGTTATAGTTACTTTTCTGTTTTTCACCCATAGCTTTTTCTTTGCTCTTTTCCTGCATTTTATTCGAATGACAAATACTGCAGGAGACCACTTCAGCCTCACTTGCAGTGCGCCGCCTTGTGAAGGAAGCTGTTCGTGAGAGGCGATGCAAGGATAACTGCACTGCTGTTTTAATTGTCTTCAAGCACTAGAGGCCTTCTGTAGACTGAAAAGAATTAACTGACAAGGAACAATGTTGTTTTAATCGTCTTTAAGCAGTAGAGGCCTGAAGCTAGTTGAACATGGAACTCTTGTTTTGTTTGTTTCTATATGTGACCTATTAAGTATTAACAAACTATCCATATTCAATTGGAAATGAGACTTTGCAAATTGGAGCGGTTGGCAAACCCATTGGTAAGCGGTTGTTTGTTCCACGAAGCGAAATATGTGTGGCGACTGCTATATATTTATGCTATAAGCGATTTGTTAATACCGCAAAGAGGAATTTGTGTGGTTATGGTGTATTTTTCATTTTGATACAGCTTTGCCGGAGTCTCCATTTCTGGTGATAGAAGCAAAGAGAGGGTTTCCTTGGGAAGCAAAGTTTACGAGATGCTTTTTTTTCTTCGAGTTCAAGACTGCCGGATTGCATGTTACATGTTCTTATAGGTGTATTTTATTTTGAGACTTTTTTGCGGCTTACAGATACCGAGGTCATTGCGATCTACTACGCCAATGAAATTTTTATAAGTAAAGGACGTGAGGCCACACAGCATGGAGGAAAGTAGAGGCAATCAGCTAATTGATTCATGCCTCTTTTTGTTGATGTAGAGGAGGGAAGATGACGAAACAGAAAGAGACCTCATATGCTATAGATTTTAGGATTATGAGACTACTCCAGAATTGTACGAAGTTGTGTTCATACAACTCATAAGATTTCTTTTTTCTAGGCACAAATTAAGGAAATAAAATTACTATAAGACAACCTATTGTACAAATTGTTTGTCAAGTTGTGTTAAGATTACGTGTTAATGTATGAGACTGTTGCCAGACAACATCAGTGTGCTAATATAATTTATTTTCCTTCGAGGAGGTCTTCCGGTCGATTTTTTTTACGAGCACACATCAGTACTATGATCGCAAATAGCCCGCTATTAGCTCTGCAAAAGGTTTTTTTATATCTATAATAACTATATAGGTGAGACTCATTACAAGTTATGAATAGATTTTCCTTAACATGCAAGCATTTCACGTCAACATCCACTATACGTTATGTCATTATCCACTACATTATATATTTATGTCTTCAATCGATTTTCTGTGGTTAATATCATGCCTTTGTGAGTAGCATGCTACAAAATTCCTGTAGTAGAAAAAAAATGTAAGATTAATAATTTAGAATGGTTCTCTCTCAACAATTATCATGCTTCCATGTACAATGTTATTTACAAAAGAATGTTGTCATGAAATCACTTTGTTGTTCCTACTTTCACATTGCACCTTAAAATTTTGTTTAAGAAAATTCTGCAGCATCGCGCAGGGTGTCACCTAGTACACCTATATAAATGAGACTCACTACAAGTCATGGATAGGTTTCTCTCAACCCTCAGCACGCCACATCATCCGCTTGCGTCATCCACTCACGAGTCATTTACTCAAGAAGCACCCCACTATAAAGCATGCAAGCTATCCATCTTATACGTCGCGTCATCATCCACGGAACCATCAATTTATATCTCTCACCGATTTTTTGTGACTAATAACATATATACATCTTTGCGAGGATCACGCTACAAAATTCTCACATTAGATATACATATAAAGGATCAATCATTTAAATATAAGTATATTCATGTATAGTGTCGTTTACAAAAGAATATTACTATGCAATCATCTTAGTTTCTATTTTGAAATTTTACTTTAAAATTTTGTTTAAAAATTCCCGTAGCAACGCGCGGGGTATCACCTAGTTGCAAATATTACCGCTAACTCTACTATAGTATGAAATAGCTCCGCTAAATTCACTAGCCAGCACCGCTAACACCGCTGTGGTTGATCTAAAAACTTATATACTTATGATTTCTGAACTATGTGTTATGATTTACAACTTTTTTGATGAATTGCGACTTATTTGCTTATGTTTTCATTAATGCCTGCATGTAATTATGAAATATGTGCTGGAATTCATAAAATTAATATTGTCTAGATCCAAATTTTGATTTTTTTTTTATGCATACCGCTGAAGGCTACATCTTCTATAGCTTTTTTGGAAGCACTCGCCTAAATTCCACGGCTCACAATTTGCAACATTGCTTAGTACACAGTTGAGAAATAAATATGAGTGCTTAATGCTAGGGAAATACCTACGCGTGTTTCATTAAAGTTGGCCTCACGTTACGATGTGTTTAGATGAGTAGCAACTTATTTTGTGATCCAGAAACAACAATATGCAGTACTTTTTCTAAGAAAGAGTAAATATCATATTATTACTTAGTTGTCTTTGCTAAAGTATAGAGTAAATATCTTACTTTGTTAAAGTTGATCTTGTTGAGTGAAATACTAAGTAACGTACTATGACAAAAGGTAGTATTCCAAAATTATTTTGGCATACGGATCAAATTGTCAGGTACGTACACAAGTACAAGTTTGAATTTTTCAAAAAGATATATTTTTCGAGAGACTACTCCAATAGGCCACAAAAAGGTGTTGAAACTTCAATATAATATTGTGTATGCATAATTCTGAAATAAATATATTACGACGTGAATTGGCAGCAACTTACCTTACATACGGTCCAAAACGGTACTAATATTTTGTACTTTTGCGATAGTGATGAATATCATATTCCTACTCAGCTGTCACCGGCTCTCTTCCAAAAATTTCGCTCATTTGTGTAAACTTATATGCATAGATGAAAGTTGGCCATGTTTTGGCCCGCATCTATTTTAATTCGATAATGCTCACGAACGGGCGTCCGTTACCAGCCAAAAAATCGGACGTCTTGCGCACCATCCGATCCGCGCGTATCCGACGGCGTTCGACTCGCGCGCGCCCCCCTGCATAACTTCCTTTGGTAACGTCATCACGGTGCGGTCTGACGCATTCGGGGTCGGCCTCATTTCCCCACCCACCCCCATCTCTCTCCCGCAGCAACCGCCGGCGGAGGCGACGATGCGGACGACGCGGAGGTCAGCGGCGGCCGCGGAGGGCGACGGCTCCGACTGGGAGCCGAGTGATGGGGAGGAAAGCGACTCCTCCCATCCGCTGCGTGCTCCCGCTTCTCCGCTGTCAGAGGACGAGGAGGACGAGGAGTCAGAGGACGAGGAGGACGAGGAGTTAGAGGACGAGGAGGACACTGCGGAAGCGACTGGGTCGCGGTGGCCGCGGCGAACGAAGGCGGCGGCGGGTGTTGCTGTCGGGCAGGGTGGCGGTGGCTCCTCTCTGACGCGCGGACGTCGGTCGCCCTCGGCCAGCCTCGACGCGCAATCTCCGGTCGACGACGAGCCGACAGTTGAGGCCCGCGCCGCCGGTCATGCCGAAGCGAACACGCGCACCAGGCATCCTGGTACGTTCATCACCCCCGCGCAGCCCTATTTCTCCCACTGTTGTGTGTGATTCCATTTTAGGGTTAGGGTTCCGAAATGGAAATTAGTTCATCGTCTCAGTGCCTCCAATTTCTCCCACTGCTGTGTGTGATTTCAATCCATCTTAGGGTTAGGGTTCCGAAATGAAAACATATGAGAAATTAGTTCATCGACTCAGTGCCCCCCATTTTCTCCCACTGCTCGTCTTGTGGGAGGTGTGCGCGCGTGTGTGTATTATCAGCATGGCTTGTGTTGTTGTTGTTGTGTTGAGAGTTCTCTCGCTAATGATGGAAGGTGGTGAAGTATCTTTCTGATGTTGTGATGGGAGCACCTCGCTGGCCCATGATTGAACCCGTCCCTGACGGAATGTTGAGCTTGCATCGCAGCTGCTGCTCGTGCTTGTGCAGATATGATGCAGATATGAGAGCAGTTGGCTGGCTTGTGATTTTCTCCCACTGCTCTTTGCTTGTGCATCGCAGCCGCTGCTCAATAGGGTCGGTAGTGTAATCGGTTAATGGTCTCTGTCACACATTCTGATATTCGGGTTGCAGGTACTAGTACTGATTAGTAGTTGGAGCGAGGTTTAGCAGTGGTCAATAATTATTGAGCAACATGTTTAGCATGGTCATTTGCAATGACGACCGTTTTATTTTGTGTGCCGAGACACTTTTTTTGTCAGTGGGAGATCAGTGAGATGTAGCAGCGCAAGATAATTAGATGTGACACACCCAAAACCTGCCACCTTAGATGTTTTTTTAATCTTCAAACGTGAAATTGTGAATGTGAATGTTGATGTACTTATTTGCACTTTAACTAGTAGTCGATCAAATGGTTTTTGGTGTACTTGCTGTGTGTTATGAGTCGTGCTCATGCGATCGGAAATTGTTTTTGCATCCTGATTGTAGTTTTTTTGCTCCATCACCATCATCCATTTCACTTGCCTTGCTAGCTTTCTTCTAGAGAGAACACAGTCTGCTGATCACATCCACATTTGATGATGTATATGTTTTTTAATGATGTTTCTGGTTCAAAAATCTTATGTTGCATCCCTTCATTTCCCATGTCTCAAGCTAACACATGTGTGCTTTCTTTTTTTTCAGACAAGACAAATATCACAACAAATGAAGAGCATTTCAAGACTCAGTTTTCCGTCCGCAGGATCCGATCGATTGTACCCTTGCTTGATGACGAGCGCAAGGGATGGGTTACTGATGCGGGGTTTGGCTCTTTACTGTCCTTGTCTGATTTCTCTGTGCCCATCAAGCTTGTGAAATGGATGATGCCCCGTGTAGACCCAATTCTCAGTGAATTCAGATACAAGAATAGAGTCATTGTTTTCAACCGCGACATGATTTGCAAGATTACTAGGTTGGAAAACAATGCTAGAATGGTGAGGGTTTCTGGTGATTCAGATGAGGTGAACAAGCTGAAAGAGGTGTTTAGGGATGGAGATAGAGCAAAAAATGCAAAGTGCATCTCTCTTCTTAAAGCCAGCAAGGATAAAGCGTCTTTCCTGAGGGCTTTCACCTTACTTGCTTTGGGAAGCGTGTTCACTCCTGGAACCGGAAATGATATCAGCCTGAAGTATCTAAACAGCTTGGAAAATGTTGATTTGATCAGCACTTATGATTGGGCTGGGCACATTCTGGAGGAATTGGTGGATGAAGTGAAGAAGTACCAGAAGCTCAGTGCTGAACGGCTTCATAGGGATCATCAGATTGGATCGTGCCTCATTATCCTAGCGGTATGTGCTCAGCGTCCTTTTAACTGCACTAGTCATTTTTGGGTTTGTTGCTGCTGTGTTGGATGTGTCAGGGGGTGAGACCTGGACAGATCCGATAGGAGGTTACCCTAGAGGTTTGCAGGTTAATGGAGGATCGGGACCTAAGAGCGTAGGTGGTAGTCCACGTGGTGAACTCGGAACTAGGGGGGTATGGTGTTGACGGTGGAAATTCACCATTTCCAACCCTCAATATTCTCACATAAATGAAGGCATGTGCATTATTTACTAGCATTTAGGTTTGAATAATGTAGTTCCACTTGTCCTTGGAGATTATTTGTATGTAGGTGATTTACCCCTTAAAAGAGATGGAAACTCAACTTCTATGAAGAAACCATGTCAACTCAGCTGAGGAGGTGACTGCCACCAAGGGAAACATGGCAATCCACGTCATCGATCCAGGGGAGGCACTCACCGACGAATCAGAGGACGCCACATGGACTTCACATGGATCAAAGGGCCCACCTCGGATACCAAATCAAGCCATGCACCGGGGATGGATCAGAGGGCCCACAGGGCAGCCAACCAGAGGAAGCACACCAGGTGGGGCCACCCTAGGGGGCCGGCCAATCCTAGGATCGGCCGAACCGCCTTAGTGGCGCCCCATCCTGGCCCTCCACGTGGTGGTTGCTCATTGGTCCATTGCCTCACTCCTGGGTGTTTAGGGGCCATTTGGGCGTCCGAGCAAGTCTTGTCCTTGCCTATAAATAGAAAGGAAGGGGCCATTTCTTTGTATGACTTTGATCTACTTCAGTTATTCAGCTATTTCATATAAAGTCATGGTAGATCATATTCTTGATATGTTCTTGAGTTCATCCTCTGTTCATCATTTAGAGGCTCGTGTTCTTCGTGAACACTACCTTTTGATCCACTTGAAGGGTGATAAACTCCTTCCTTATGTGTTTGTTCATAAGTTAGAGGCTTGTGTTCTTCACGAACACGACCCTTTGATCTTGTTGATTAGACATAAGAGAGTTCATATCTGTTCGTATGTCTAGCCTTAGTTGATCTTGTTAGATGGCATGAGAGTGTTGCATGAGGTCTGTGTTCAAGCTACGGTACTCGGTCTAGTTGACCAGTTTTCTGGTGGCTCTCACCCTGGGTCACAATAGTCCGGGCCGGGGGGAGTCTAGCAGCAACGTAGGCATGGTGCCTGGGTTGTCTGGCTACGATAGTTATGAGCATACCCCCCGTAACGAGAGGTCGGTCCTCAGGTGGTGACAGCCCTGTTGGATCCTAGGGCAACCACCGCGTTGGGGTACCTACTGTAGGAGTCTAAAGTCTAGTTTCGCAGAGTGCTGATCGTCGCGGGCTAGCTCCCCGTTTGTACCTGGGTGCTGAACCTTATCTCTCTCATGCAATACTCATGCCCATCTCTTGTATCTTCTAGCTTTGTATGTTTAGTACATTAGAACCTAGAGCTAACTCGTATGTTCCCCCTGTCTTTGAGTGTGTTGTTCCCTATATCTATCCATTGGTTTACATTCAGAGCAAAAGCATAAGTCTAAGATATCCGCCATTGCCTTCAACAGATTCGATACCCTTGGAATACTCTCCTTCCTTGGGGAAATGCTACAATGGTTTATCTGTGCGCTTGCGGATTCGTTCATGATCGTTTAGATTAACCAATGGTAAGTCTCGATGTTCACGCTAACCTGGTGCCATTAGTTGTGACATTGAGAGGTGCCTAAAGGCATTTCTAGCACTGACGCTAAGGATGGATTCCAAATCTGTTCTTAAGTGATCGACGTTAAGAAATGCCAACAAGCATTTCTGGTGCCGTTGTCGGGGAAGGCACAGGATCATCATGACTATGCTTTGCATCTGTTTATAAACTCTGAGTAGGTTAGGACAACTCTCAATGCAGGCGAACCTTGATTGTCTTCTTTTATCTTTAGATGATGAAGACAGGTAGTGTATGACTGGTTTCGACCTACCGGGGAATTTTACTGAAGATCCCGAGTCACTTGTGAGGAAAGCTCGAATTCATTTCGGCTCACCTCGTTGTACTCGTCCGGAAGGCGAACCAGCTTCCTTTGTACCATCCACGTCGAACGCTATGGCCCAGAAGACACTTCGTGAGTACTCAGCTCCTTCCGCTGACCAGGTGCTACAAGGCCCTGAGGTGGCAATGGAGACTGAAAATTTCGAGATCAAGACGGGTCTAATCACGATGGTACAGGCTAGCCCATTCTGTGGCAAGCCAAATGAGGATGCCAATGCTCATCTGCAGCAATTCCTAGAGCTATGCAGCACTTTCGTCATCTGGGGTGCAAATATGGATGCTGTTCGTTTACGGCTATTTCCATTCTCCCTTCTGGGGAAAGCTAAGCAATGGTTCTATGCGAATCGTGAAGTTATTGACACTTGGAGTAAGTGTTCAGAGGCATTCCTCAAGAAGTTCTTCCCATTGGGTAAAACCAATGCTCTTCGTGGAAGGATTTCTGGTTTTCAGCAAGCAGCAAGTGAATCTATTCCAGAGGCTTGGGAGAGGCTTCAGGAGTATGTCCTGGCCTGTCCTCGCCATGGGATGGAGGATTGGCTTATTCTTCAAATCTTCTATAATGGGTTGACTCCGATAGCCCGAGGCCATATTAATGCTGCTGCTCAAGGAGCATTCTTCTCACTCACTGTTGATAATGCTAAATTGCTCATGGAGAAGACGGTCTCCAACCAAGGGTGGAGTGATGAAAGACTCCAACCAGGACCGAGGGGTACTCATACTGTCAAGGAAGTAGACATGATTACTACCAAGATGGATCTTCTTATGAAGAGATTGGATGACTACACCAGCGAGAAGGCTGCCATGGCCACCACTACTCTACCTATGGACTCTCACATGACTTGTGAAGTCTGTGGCAACACTGGGCACTCAGGCAACTATTGTCCGGAGACTCAAGAGGAAGTGATGTACATGAATGGCAACAACAACGGTTATCGTCCACCTCAACAGGGAGGCCAATCGTGGAATCAACAATGCCCTTACTATCAAGGAGGTAACCAAGGTAACTCGTACAATCCTAACCAACCTACCTTGAGAGATCTCGTTTTTGGGCAAGCTAAGATTAATGAAGGTATTAACAAGAAGTTAGCTGCCCTTGATAAATCTGTGGAAAGCCTCAACGTTAAGCTTGATAGTTTTTCTTCTGCTCAGAAGAGTCAGCTGAGTTTCAACAAAATGTTAGAAACTCAGTTGGCTCAGCTGGCTGCTTTGGTTCCATCTCCTGATAACGGGAGGATCCCGGGACAACCCGTATCCTCTTGTGAGAATGTTAGTATAGTGTCAACCAGGTGGGGTAAGCCACCTAGGAAGACACATGCTTTTGACTATGCAGGAAAGCCCATACAACAAATTCTTGATCCATGGGAGGAATCAGCAGTAGTGCACAAGAAAGATCCAGGCTACCCGACTATCACTTGCACAATTTATTACAAGAAGATCAGGCATGCCCTTTGTGACCTTGGTGCAAGTGTTAATCTCATGTCCAAGGCCATGAACGAGCAACTCGGATATCCAGCTCTCTCTCCAACAGTACAGACTATCCAACTCGCCGATTCAACGATCCGATATCTAGAAGGAATTGTTGAGAGCTTATTGGTTAAGGTCAAGAGCTCTTGTGTCTTCGCGAATTTCGTGGTCCTTGATATGGATGACGAGGGAGGAATGCCGCTCATCCTTGGGCGACCATTTCTCAGTGATGTCCGAGCTAGGATCAATGTGGGGTCCGGAATCATCCGTTTCCGTATTGGGAAGAGGAACTTGAAGTTCAAGTTTCAGGACAAAGAAGAGCAATGCTTTGGTGCAAAATAGTGTTGAGCAGCTTGGGGGAAGGACAGAGCCTTCACCCCCAAGGAAGAAATCTCCGTCGAAGAGATTAAAGAAAATTCGGAAAGAATGGCGGAAGATTGAGATGGCACCACCCTCTACTTCTCAGGAGTGGGGTGCTGAATGGAATTGATCGCTGAGAAGAGTCCTACTCGTCAGACAAAAAATGATGGGTCCTTTCTACCAAAAAGGTTAAAGCTGGTACTTATCTCATATTTCCCTTTCCAAAATTTTATTTCAAAAAAAACTGCATATTTGATTTTCCAAAACCTTGCATTTGCATGCTAGATTTATCTAGCCCTTTTTCCCTTTCTAAATAAAATTCTGAAAATCATTTCTGAGTTTGAAAATTCAAGAAAAATCATTTGAAAAATATTTCGAGGGAATTTGGGTCGAGGCACTCAGGCAGGTCCCCAGCTAGCCGTTGGGGAGCCACTGGCCAGGGCAGAGGGTAGGTGGGCCCGGCCTGGGGTCGGCCAACCCCAGGTTCGGCTGAAGCAGCCCAACGGCTGCTGGGTCCCACCTTGCTCCAACGGCTATGTCTGGATGCCCGGCGTATTTGCCTATAAATAGCAGGGGGAGAGGGGGTGTTCTTCACCCATTCAACACTCTTCACTCACACTCCCCTCTCTACTCCTTGCTCTCTTGGTTTTCTTTGATTTCTTACTCAAGATTGGATCATCAAGTGGTCTCTCTATTGTGTTGCTGAAAATATTATTATTGGTGGAGCAAGCTCGGTAAGAACTTCATTCGATTTCACTAACCCATCACCGAGTTGCTCTTGTTGTCCCTTGTTGTTGTGCTAGCATGAATTGGGCGGCGAACACTCTCCGGAGGGTGACACGCTCACGCTCCCGTTCACGGGCAAGCACGAGTGCATCCACCCCCACCGAGCTGACGTCGAGCCCATCGACGATGGATTATGAAGAAGAGCAAGCCGAGCCACAAGCCGCAGAGGAGGTAGTCGACGACACCCCCTACCTCAGCTTGCGGGGCGATCGAGAAGAGCAAGCCTATGCTCTCTTGAAGGACCGAGTCTTCGCCCACACCAGGGACTTTGACCCGGCCCTCATGGAGAAGACAGGTATGAATCTCGAGTTCGTTTCCATTTGGAATGCTCTTGGTTGGGAGGAGTTTGCACCGGTTACAGAGCTTGGCTCTCGGCCCCTCACCATCCAGTTTCTTTGCTCTCTTGCCGAGACCCCGGATGGTATTGAATTTCTTCTTTTCGGGACCGATTATCGTCTTTCTTGGAAGGATCTTAGTCATCTTCTTGGTTTTAGTCCTCGTTGTGCTGTCTCTTTGAAGCGAGCTTGTGAGGGTTATGTTCGGGAATCTTTCTGGGCAGATATCTCTAGTCTTGTTTACAGTGGCAAGTTTGTACCTCGGTGCAACGATATTGTGCATCCCACTCTCCGCCTGTGGCACAAGTGGCTCGCCATTACTCTCTTTCCACGAGAGGATGTTCGGCCCGTGCGCAACGATGAGATGATGCTATTATACGCCGTTGTCAACCGGATCAAGGTCTCTCCCGTTAAAGCTATGATTCGGCAGTGGATGACGAATTTCAAGATGATAGGTCCTATTGAGTGTACGGCTTTGGTGACTCGTATTGCTCTCAGACTCGGGGTTCTTAGCGGGAATCCCGTACCCTTCATCGGGGCGTCCCGAGTTCTCATTGATGAGGCATACCTGATCCAGGGACACATACTCAAGAGGGGCCCAAATGATTCTCTGACTTTCTTCTTTCCGGGCTATACAAATCAAATCCCGTTACCTAACCCGGGGTTTGGATTGTATAATTCGGAGTCACTCACCATTCCCCTTGTTACACAAGAGGAAAGCCGTCGTGCTAGTGTTTCAGGCAGGTCCACCAGGAGTGCGGCGAAGAGAGCACACATGCAGCAGCAGCAGTCACAGCCGACACCACCACCACAGCCTCAGCCTCAGCCACAGCCTGTTACACCACCGGTGGCAGGAGGGGCCCCTGCGGGGTACATGTCCAGGGTTACCCCTGGATATGCACCTGGTTGGGACCAGCCCACCTACCAGCCGAGTGCGAGTGGCACGGCTTGGGCAGGCGCGAGCAGAGCTCAGTGGGCCACACCCGCTGCTCCAGCTCAGGTGGTCCACCTCCGTCTTCGTCCTTCCGGTGACACTCCTCAGCCTCTGCACGCGATGCTCAGCTCGCGCAGCAGATGGGAGAGCTCACCGTCCAGGTCACGGGATTGGAGGAAACGCTGAACACCCACGTCGAGTCTACCTCAGCGTGGCAGCGTCAGGCTGGTGAGAGGATAGTAGCCATGCAACAGGATCAGTAGTAGTACATGGAGGCGCAGAGGGCTTACTACGCGAGTCAGGGTTTCTTCTACCCTCCTCCGCAGTGAGCCTGAAGCTAGCTTGGGGGAGGACCCCCATTCTGAGGTAACTTGTATCTTCCTTTATTTTCAGAATATCGTATAAATGAAAATCCAAAAAAAAATCCGCAAAAATAAAAAGACCAAAAATATTTATTTGCTTTCATCATCATCATTTGCTTAGTTTGCTTTGATATGCTTAGTAAGAATGCTTTGCCTCTATGGTTGAAATGATGAATAGTTGCTCTGTTTATTCTCCTCGTATGTCTTGCTTACAACTTTGTATCCTACCTAAGTTTTGAGTTTGTTGGCTTGTATGTTCAAACCTTAGCTTGAAAACTGTGGGTAGCAAAAAGCATGATCCTTGCCTAAGTTGTTGTGAGACATGATATGGTAGAATAGAATGCTATGATCTTGTGCTTAGTGATGCTTGACATCCGGAGTTTTCCTTTTTGAAAAATCAAAACATGATGAGTTCCTCAATGATGAGAATTTCCTATCTAAGGCCATATGTAGATTCTAGTTCTTAGCCTCCACATATGCAACTTGTTCTCTCATTGAGCTTTGTCAAATTGTTGTGACCCTTGTTAGAACTCATACTCCCCTGATCAAGATCACGTACACGTTCATGCTGAAACTTCTACACTGGAAGTTAAGCATTCATCATTTGCTCCATACTGCTTATGCATTCTTCCGCAAATAAAACTCTATGTAGCTTTGCATCATTCATCCCTCTCCAAATATCTCCAATAGAGACAAAGGGCTAGCTAAAAAAAGAAAAGAAAAGAAAAGAAAAAGAAAGAAAAGAATGCTCAAAAGCATGGCAAAAATAAAAATAAAGAGAGCTAGCCCAAGTCTCGAAAATTTCAAAAGGAGAAAAAAGGGATTGATATGTGCAAGAGAAAGAGTTCCACCATATAGATGGTAATAACTAGTACCTACTCCGGGGCTAGTGTCCACCTTACCATCAATCCCTCATTTCCCTTATATAAAGCATGGCAATATCTAGCACCCATTTCCGGGCCTAGTATCCACCTTGCCATGCTCATATCCTTCACACACATATGCACATATTGATCAGGATGTATGATAGTTTCTTCCAAGGATCCGGTTTTTGACTTAGCAAAACATGAGAGACAAGTATGCCACATCTTCCCTACCTTCAGCTCCACATACAGCCTATTAGGAGTAGGATGTGAAGAAGGGCAACATTGATGCCTTGGTGAGGAACCATACACCTTTGAGCTATCCGAGAGTATCATTTGAGGAACTCTGATTTTCTTTTGAAATTTTTTTTGCAAAACCTCCGGATTGATAAGCTGATCAAGGTATGAGTGATTATGCATTTTCTATATAACCATTCTGTCTCTCAACCGCCCAAGGCAGGTGAAGCTATATGCCCCATGTATCAGGTGAAAGGTAAGAACATTGCCAACTTGTTCAACTCTTGGTAGAGTACTTTGCTGTATGTTTGCCATAAGTTAAGAATACAACATTGTAGCAACTCCTGATAAACCAACCTAAGTCTCTAATGTCTTGCTTCAAGACGAGCAAGAGGTTAGCCTGGGGGAGTTTGTTGACGGTGGAAATTCACCATTTCCAACCCTCAATATTCTCACATAAATGAAGGCATGTGTATTATTTACTAGCATTTAGGTTTGAATAATGTAGTTCCACTTGTCCTTAGAGATTATTTGTATGTAGATGATTTACCCCTTAAAAGAGATAGAAACTCAACTTCTATGAAGAAACCATGCCAACTCAGCTGAGGAGGTGGCTGCCACCAAGGGAAACATGGCAATCCACGTCATCGATCCAGGGGAGGCACTCACCGACGAATCAGAGGACGCCACATGGACTTCACATGGATCAAAGGGCCCACCTCGGATACCAAATCAAGCCATGCACCGGGGATGGATCAGAGGGCCCACAAGGCAGCCAACCAGAGGAAGCACACCAGGTGGGGCCACCCTAGGGGGCCGGCCAATCCTAGGATCGGCCGAACCGCCTTAGTGGCGCCCCATCCTGGCCCTCCACGTGGTGGTTGCTCATTGGTCCATTGCCTCACTCCCGGGTGTTTAGGGGCCATTTGGGCGTCCGAGCAAGCCTTGTCCTTGCCTATAAATAGAAGGGGAGGGGCTCCCATTTCTCACACACCACTCTCTCATTCTCCT
Organism: Cenchrus fungigraminus; assembly: GCA_036936925.1. NCBI lineage: Eukaryota > Viridiplantae > Streptophyta > Magnoliopsida > Poales > Poaceae > Cenchrus > Cenchrus fungigraminus. The sequence continues at coordinate 62,456,655 of CM072781.1, read as the reverse complement.
CTCACTTTTAGTTTCCAAGGCTAAGGGGTAGGCTAAAGTAGCTCTTATTCAGGTTCCAAGTCCACTTGGAAGTCTAGGTATGAGTTCTCTTTTATCTTTATTTCTTTGTATGACTTTGATCTACTTCAGTTATTCAGCTATTTCATATAAAGTCATGGTAGATCATATTCTTGATATGTTCTTGAGTTCATCCTCTGTTCATCATTTAGAGGCTCGTGTTCTTCGTGAACACTACCTTTTGATCCACTTGAAGGGTGATAAACTCCTTCCTTATGTGTTTGTTCATAAGTTAGAGGCTCGTGTTCTTCATGAACACGACCCTTTGATCTTGTTGATTAGACATAAGAGAGTTCATATCTGTTCATATGTCTAGCCTTAGTTGATCTTGTTAGATGGCATGAGAGTGTTGCATGAGGTCTGTGTTCAAGCTACGGTACTCAGTCTAGTTGACCAGTCTTCTGGTGGCTCTCACCCTAGGTCACAATAGCCCGGGCCGGGGGGAGTCTAGCAGCAACGTAGGCATGGTGCCTGGGTTGTCTGGATACGATAGTTATGAGCATACCACCCGTAATGAGAGGTCGGTCCTCAGGTGGTGACAGCCCTGTTGGATCCTAGGGCAACCTCCGTGTTGGGGTACCTGCTGTAGGAGTTTAAAGTCTAGTTTCGCAGAGTGCTGGTCGTTGCGGGCTAGCTCCCTATTTGTACCTGGGTGTTGAACCTTATCTCTCTCATGCAATACTCATGCCCATCTCTTGTATCTTCTAGCTTTGTATGTTTAGTACATTAGAACCTAGAGCTAACTCGTATGTTCCCCTTAAGCCGTGGTGTGCTAGAGTAGAGGTAGATTTGAGGTGTGTGTGTCACACTACCCCGTATATCTTTTATCTTACCCCTGTCTTTGAGTGTGTTGTTCCCTATATCTATCTCTTGGTTTACATTCAGAGTAAAAGCATAAGTCTAAGATATCTGCCATTGCCTTCCACGGATTCGGTGCCCTTGGAATACTCTCCTTCGTTGGGGAAATGCTACAATGGTTTATCTGTGCGCTTGTGGATTCGTTCATGATCGTTTAGATTAACCAATGGCAAGTCTCAATGTTCACGCTAACCCGGTGCCATTAGTTGTGACATTGAGAGGTGCCTAAAGAAATTTCTAGCACTGACGCTAAGGATGGATTCCAAATCTGTTCTTAAGTGATCGACGTTAAGAAATGCCAACATATGGCGAAGAACACGAGGGGACAAAGGGTTTAGACTGGTTCAGGCCTCCGGAGAGTAAAACCCTTTGTCCAGTTGTGGTCGATTATGCGAGAGGATGAAGATGAGTTGTCCCTGTGCATGGAGCCCTAGGCCGCCTTATATGGGGGGACGGGCTAGGGTTTGCATGCGTAGGTCGGTTGACCCGTGTCGGGGTCGGTTACTGAAAGGACCTTGTGATGCCTAGAGGGGGGGCTGAATAGGCTCACTTCAAAAATCCTGAAAAACTGACAGCGGAAATTAAATACTTACCGGGTTATCCGATACAATGCCGGATGATCCGATGGGCGGATCTTCCGGTATTGTGACGGATGACCCGGCAACCAGAGAGGATTACGAACTCAAGAAATAAAGATGAACTCCTAGCAATTCTATATGAATCAAAAATTTAGTTTAGATGTTAGGAACCTCCTGCAACCAAAGATTCAAGTTGTAGCACAACAAATATATAGATCGGGCCAAAACAAACTTCTAGGGTTAGAGATAGGAGAAGAACTCAAACAAGCAATTGACAAGAGGTTTAATCCGAAGTTCACTCCCACAAAGGGAGCTACGTCTCCGTTGAGGATCCCACAAAGGGAGGGCTATCACCAAGAGCCTCTTGCCTCACCCAATCCCCACAAAGGAAGATTGGTGCTCACTAAGAATTCTCCACCAAGGAGGGGTAATACAAACGATCCCGAGTGCACCACACGGAGAGGGCAGTCAACGGGCGATGCCTAACCGTCTAGAAGCAAGCTTCAAGAGTAACAAATGCGAATCGAAGAACCAAAGCCGCCACAAGTGCTTCTTGAGATGAACAAGTGATGAACTCACTCAAGGGCCTCAACCTCACACCTAGTCAACTCTCAATCCCACACCCTAGATGAATTCTTGGAGTGGATTAGCTCTAGGAGGAATTGGGAGAGAGGAGTAAATGCTTGTGGAGGTGTTTGTCCCGGGTTAGGTCAGCAACAAATGAAGGAGGGGGTGAAGGGGTATAAATACCCAACCCCCAAAAACTAGCCGTTACTGTGTAGCTAGACGACACGCCGGATGACCCGGCACCATGCCGGATCACCCGGGTTCATCCAGGACACTCCCAGAGAATTTCGGGAACAGCGGTCGGGTCACCCACCCGCCAGATCACCCGGCATGACGCCGGATCATCCGAGAGTTCTGGAAGTTTTTCCAAACTGTGTTCGTGAGTGAATTTTGTCTCTCGAGTGTAAGTTAGTATCTCAAGTAAAACACATGTGGCAAACTTAAATTCGACCATACGCATCCCCTTTTATAGTACGGTGCCTATACTCAAATTCAAAATTAGAAAACGAATTTTAAACCTCCATTGAGCGGCTAACACCTTATGACTTGTATTGGGGGGTCTCCTTTTTATCCAAAAAGTGTTCTTTCATATTTGATCCTGCACACATCTCAATTAAACAATTAAATCCTCCAAATTGTGATTTCCATTTATCACCAAAATAAATAGGGGTCCTAGATGCACTTTCAATCTCCCCCTTTTTGGTGATTGATGACAACACAATTTGGTTTAATAAAAAGAGATGAGTGTATCCAACTAAATAGTGAGAAGCTCCCCCTAAATGTGAGCATTTATCAATAAGAGAGGCCTCACATGCCCATGCCACATTTAGCAAGAACTCCCCCTAAATCTTTGCATACAACAACAATGGTGCATAAGTGTGAAACAAAATAGTCCGTGATGCATATGACAAGATATATCACAACAATAAAGTGAGAAATAACATCCAACACACATACATAGCATCACACATAGATAAAAGGTTCTTACATCACACTAGCATTCATAAGTCTTACAAGTTTAAAAAGTTCACATGGCACATCACCATCCATCACACCACACAAATAAGTTCATTACATGTCCATCAACTAGCAAGGATACATAACATAGGATAAAAAGATAGATGGGGGGTCTTCCAAGCACCAAATTCACTCCCCCTTTGGCAATAAGCACCAAAAAGGAGAGCTAAGCATCATCATCATCATCGTCGTCGTCGTCCTCACCATCATCACCATCGTCACCATCGTCATCTTCTCCTTGTTCTTCACCTTGCTCTTGGCCATGAAGGTCCTCTTCCTCATCATCTCCACCCATTTGCCAAGTGCCTTGGTGATCCCATGGATTTTCAATTGGTGCAAAGTCGGGCCACTCCCTAGCGGGACGAATGGGTGAGTGAGGTAGGTGCATATGTGTTATCATTTGCTTCTCCCTTGTCTCACTCCTATGAGCTTCCTCCGCCATCCATCTCCTAGTAGGTTGAATTTCCTCTTCATTGCGCTTGCAAGACTTGAAGCAAGCAAATAGTCCTTGTACCATGAGCTCAAGCTTGCTTTTCTTGCTACGGCGCCCAATGTGGATAGGGCCTTGAGAGGAAGATGGTCCATGAGAGGAGGAAGGACCATGAGAGGATGAAGGACCCATAGGTGGAGGAGGTGCCTGTGAAGACGATTAACCTTGAGATCCCGGAAAGCTTCCACCACCCATGCTCCTAGGAAGATAAATGCCTGGAAAGGGTCCCTTAGGCTCATGAGTGGTGCGGTGGCTACGAATCTTCAAGAGCTGCTCCAACTTGCCCGTAGAGGTGTGGAATGGATCATGAACCTTGTCGGGCCTGATGTTGACGCCGGTCACTTGGTTGATCATGTGAAAGATGTAAGGTGCATAGTGACAACCACTGATAGCCTCCTGAGAAACCAAGGTAATCTCATCCCAAATGAACATAGCCACTGAAAACTTGGGCAACCCTGGCACCATCTGATACAGCAAGTTCTTTGCCCTGTGGGAGATATTGTCTGAGTCTCCACCTCTAGGAGTAAGAGTCTGTCTGAAGAGGTGATGAAACAGCTTATAATACGGTGAGAGTCCGGAAATCTTCCCAATCTGCATTTCCCCATAAGCTCTATCATACATGAAGGCCAGTCTGTGATCTGAGAGCTCATCTCCAACATGTAAATCAGCATAACCCTCATTTACCACAAAAGTAGTACCCCTCTCTCTCAGCTCATGGCGAAGACCAAAATCTCAGCAAATGCATCCAAGCAAATAAACAATCTCTTGCCCTGGAGGGACCAAGTAAAAGTGGAGGTGGTGTCGTCAACTGACAGAGTAGCATAAAACTGAGCTACCACCTCCTCATTCCAATCACACTGAAAAGCCATAATCTCTGTCAAGCCCATCTCCTCACATCTAGTGACAACGGGATCAACCACCTCAAGTAAAGGAGCACGATTCTTCAAATAAGTCCAATCAATCCATTTCATGGGAGTGGAAGGTTTCTTTTTGTTGAGAATAGTTGACTCATACCAATCCGCATGATGAGGTGACCAAAACCTAGGATCTCCATAGAATGCTCTAGGTTTGCTAAAGTGATCCTCAAATCTAAGTTCACTGACAGATGTGCCCTTCTTCATGTAATTAACCATGGGTGGATCATGAGGAGAGCGAACGGGATGAGACAAAGAGAGTACCACATAGGAGAGTGGGGTGAGATCAATGTTGTCGTTGGCTTCAATCCCCTCAACATCACCAAGTGCACCTCTCCTAGGGCCACGAGTACCGGGAGCACGTGAGTACTGCTGATGGATACATCCACGGCCATGGGCACGCTCTGGAACGGCTTGTGGTTGAGTCCTTTTGCCACGGTCCGCTTGCCCTTCATCATCGGAGGGAGAACCCCCACCTTGAGAGCTTCCCCCAAGGTTCCTGTGAGCCATGGTCTTCTGTCAAGGCATCTGGACAAGTGATATGATTGAAGGATTAGAAAGGATGCTTGAGAGATAAAGCATTAGAGAAAATCAGCCCCTACCGGATGACCCGGCATAATGCCGGATGACCCGGCAGGGTCGAGACCGGGACTTGGAGTCCATGGATCTCGGGATTCCGCCAACGAAACTTCATGAGATCATCTAGAGATGTTCTAGGCACTAGTATGAAACATCCTACCCAAGGAAATCATCTAGAACGACCGGCATTGAGAGATCGGGAAAAAGGATTTTGAATGGATTTGAATCTTTACCTTCTTCGATTTCCCGCGCAAACGCCGGGTAACCCGATGGATGAAGTTGTTCTAGGGCCTTAGATGAGTCCTTGAAGCCCTAGGACGCCTTGGTTCGATGGGGAAAACTTCAAATCGCCATGGGGGGCGAAGTGAGAGAAGTGGCCGGTTGAGAGGAAGAAGAAAGAGAGGATTAGGGTTGGGGGCGCCGGCCACGGCCTTATATATTTCTGGGCAGCCGCCGGGTGACCCGGCACTACGCCCGATGACCCGGGTACCTTCGGGAGATAGACAGAGAATTCCGGGACTTGTGATCGGGAGATCTGATGACCGGATGACCCGGCGTAGCGCCGGATGACCCGATGGCAATGAAATTTCCAGCAACTGTCTTAGAGATATTTCTTTGAGATTTGGAGATAGATTGAGATAGTTCTAGTCAATGGACATATAATGACACTTGACTAAAAGTGACTAGCCACATTCAACAAGCATAACCATAGTCACCTTTACTCAAGCAAGGATCCAAGGATCTTAAAATCCAAATCTTTTGAAAAACTCACACAAAATAACCATAAAAAAGTTTTCATCCTATCTAGGCAAACAATCAAGTATGTGCAATAAGTCAAGCCAAGTTACGAGAATCCAAGATATTTAGCTCACTCCTCAAAGCACAAAACCTTTGCTCATCTAGAGGCTTAGTGAAGATATCGGCAAGTTGCCTCTCTGTGCTTACATGACGTAGAGCAATATCTCCCTTAGCCTCATGATCCCTTAAGAAATGATGTCGAATATCTATGTGCTTTGTTCTAGAGTGTTGAACCGGATTGTTTGCTAGCTTGATGGCACTCTCATTGTCACACAAGAGTGGAATCTCACTAAACACACAACCGTAATCACTCAACGTTTGCTTCATCCACAAAAGTTGTGCACAACAAGCACCGGCCGCAACATACTCGGCTTCGGCCATGGATAAAGCAACCGAATTTTGTTTCTTAGAACTCCATGACACCAAAGACCTACCAAGGAATTGACAAGTCCTCATTGTACTCTTTTGATCTACCTTGCAACCGGCATAGTCCGAATCGGAATAGCCAAGTAAATCAAAAGTGGAGCCCTTGGGATACCATAAGCCTAGGTTAGGAGTGTGAACCAAATATCTAAAGATTCTCTTAACAGCCATTAGATGACACTCCTTAGTATTAGCTTGAAATCTTGCACACATGCACACACTAAGCATTATATCGGACCTAGATGCACAAAGATAAAGGAGGGAGCCAATCATGGAGCGAAATACCTTTTGGTCGACCGACTTCCCTTCTTCATTGAGATCAAGATGTCCATTTAATCCCATAGGAGTCTTGATGGGTTTTGAATTGGCCATGTCAAACCTCTTGAGCATATCCTTCACATACTTGGTTTGACACAAGAAAGTCCCTTCCTTCATTTGCTTGATTTGAAATCCAAGTAAGAACTTCAATTTACCCATCATAGACATCTCGAATCTCTTGGTCATAATCCTACTAAACTCTTCACAAAATTTATCATTAGTAGACCCAAAGATAATGTCATCAACATAAATTTGACATACAAAGATATCTTTCCCCGTTCTTTGAATGAAGAGAGTAGAATCGGCTTTGCCTATCTCAAAACCGTTCTTGAGAAGAAAATCCTTAAGGCATTCATACCATGCTCTAGGAGCTTGCTTAAGCCCATAGAGCGCCTTATGGAGCTTGTACACATGGTTGGGGAAGTTTGGATCTTCAAAGCCCGGTGGTTGTTCAACATAAACTTCTTCTTGGAGAGGTCCATTCAAGAATGCGCTCTTCACATCCATTTGATGAAGCTTGAAGTCATGATGGGTAGCATAGGCCAAGAGTATACGAATTGACTCAAGCCTTGCTACCGGAGCATAAGTCTCTCCAAAGTCCAAGCCTTTAACTTGAGTGTAGCCTTTGCCCACGAGCCTTGCCTTGTTCTTTGTGATGACACCAAATTCATCTTGCTTGTTCCGATAAACCCATTTGGTGCCGATCACATTTTGCTTGGGTCTTGGCACCAACTCCCACACTTCATTCCTTTTGAAGTTGTTCAACTCTTCCTCCATAGCAATGATCCAATCTGGGTCCTCAAGCGCTTGTTCCACACTAAGAGGTTCCAAAGAAGAAACAAACGAGTAAAACTCACAAAAGTTTGACAATCTTGAGCGAGTTGTTACCCCTCTTTGGATACTTCCAAGAATATTGTCAACGGGGTGATCCCGTTGAACCATTTGATGAACTCTTGGATGTGGTGCTTGAGATTGACGTTGAATGGGTCCATCATCATCATCTTCAACTTGAGGCGCTTGTTCTTGAGCTTCACCACCTTGTTCTTCCCTTTGATCAAAGCCACTCCCATGATCGTCACCATGAGCTTGACCTTCATCTTGATGAACTTGAGAACTAGGTGGTTCAACTCTTGTTGATGATGGTGGATCTTGATTGCTTGTGTCAACCGGGGCTTGAGCTTGAACTTCCCTTGGCATCACTTCACCGGTGCCCATTCTAAAGATGAAGATACTTGGAGGTTCTTCATCATCTACAAAGTTTTCACTAACTTACTCTGCTTGAGAGCCATTGGATTAATCAAATTTCACGTCTACCGTGGTCTCAACACAACCGGTGGTCTTGTTGAAAACACGATAGGCATGTTCGTTAGTTCCATAACCAATGAGAAAACCTTCATCAACCTTGGATGCAAACTTTGAGGCTTTGGGTTTCTTGTTAAGTATGAAACACTTACACCCAAAGACCCTAAAGTAGTGCACACTAGGTTTCTTACCGGTGATGATCTCGTAGGGAGTCTTGTTCAAGTACTTGTGGAGGTAGAGGCGGTTGGTGGCATGGCACGCGGTGTTGATAGCATCCGCCCAAAATGAGTCCGGAGTCTTGTATTCATCAAGCATTGTTCTTGCCGCTTCAATCAATGTACGGTTCTTCCTCACAACAACGCCATTTTTGTTGAGTTGTGTATGGAGCGGAGAGTTCATGCTTGATGCCTTCTTCATCAAGGAATTCTTCAACTTGAGTGTTCCTAAACTCCGAGCCATTGTCACTTCTTATGTTCTTGACCTTTAGCTCAAACTCATTTTGAACTCTTCTTATGAACTTCTTGACCACTCCCTTTGCTTCACTTTTATCTTGCAAAAAGAATACCCAAGTGAAACGGGAAAAGTCATCAACAATTACTAAACCATATTTGTTACCATCGATGCTTATGTAGGCAATTGGTCCAAACAAGTCCATGTGTAGAAGCTTCAACGGTCTTGATGTTGAAAGGATGTTCTTGGCGGGATGATGCGCTCCAACTTGCTTTCCCGCTTGACAAGCACTACACAACCTATCTTTCTCAAAAACAACATTTGTTAGTCCTAGGATGTGCTCATCCTTTTGAAGTTTGGCCAAGTTCCTCATGCCAACATGGGCTAGTCGGCGGTGCCATAGCCAACCCATGTCGGATTTTACCACTAAGCAAGCCTTAGGGTCCACCTTTACTTGTGTGAAATCCACATAGTAAAGCTTTCCCCTTAAATGACCCGCAAAGACAATAGAGGGATCCTCACTTCTAGAGACGGTCACACCCTCTTTAGTAAAGAGACAATTGTAGCCTTTCTCACAAAGTTGTGAAACCGACAACAAGTTGTACCCTAAACCTTGCACATGATAAACATCTTCAATTGAATTTGTTGTTGAGATAGCAATTTTACCTAAACCAACCACATCTCCTTGACCATTATATCCATATATGATAGTTTCCGTAGGGGTGTCATAATGCTCAAGGGATGCAAATAAGCCTTCATCTCCGGTCATATGATTAGTGGCACCACTATCAATTAGCCATGCGGTTCCACCGGAGGAGTAGGCCTACAGAACAAGTTTAAGCTTTTGGTTTAGGTACCCAAAATGATTTGGGTCCTTGGAGGTTAGAAGCATAAACTTTTGGAACCCACACACTCTTCCTCATAGCCTTCTTGGCATAGGCTTCAACATACTTGACCACTATTTTACCATTGTGGTCCAAGGTCACAACATAGTCACACATGTAGTTGGGAGAGGGTTTGTGTTCCACCACATTCTTCGATCCCTTTGGTGGAGACTTAACCCCACCATTTCCTTTTGTGATGTTCACAACCTTTGGCTTCTCTTGTGTTGTGGTAGAGGTGGTCACTCCATGGGCAATATCCATAATAGTGTTGAGGTAGCCACCCTTGTTCCACAAGGGGATCTCATGCCCTTTTACCACCCTTCTACCATTGACCTTGTTGTCCTTGTAGTGCCCAAGTCCTCTTGTGTCAATCGCCTTTGGGATGGACTTGGCACCCAACTTACCTTGGTTGATCAACATGTTCAACCGGGCAATCTCCTTATCTTTGCTCTTAATTGTTTCCTCTACCCTTGCAAGGTTAGTCTTAAGAGCATTTATATCAACATTAGAACATATGGAGCAACCTTTGCTAGTGGAGGCATTAGAGTCGGCCTTGGTGCTTTAGGGTCGGCCTTGGTGCTTTCCCAAAGAGCACTATAGTTTGCTTCAAGATTTTTGTATTTATCCGACAAGCATGAGAAGCTTGTTTGAAGCTCACTATGAGTGGCCTTTAGGGTAGCTAAAGATTCATTTGCCAAAGAGTAGTCCTTTAGCATCCTCTTATTAGAGTCATTGGCCAAGGACAAGCCTACGGTCAACTTCTCCTCCTTAGCTTTCTCCTCGGCAAGAGATTTCTCTAGAGCAAGGTTTCTTTCCTTTTCACGGATAAGCAAGTCTTCTTGCTCATGAAGAATCTCCTTCTTTTCCTCTAGTTTGTCCAAAAGCTTTTTAATTTCTTTATGGCCTTTTTTACCAAATTGCTTTATCATATTTGCCTCTATTTCCTTTTCCTCATCTATGTTTTCTATGTCACTACTAGGTGTGGATGATGATGAGGTGAGAGAGGATGAGGTGGTTGACTCTTGTACCTTGCTCCCTCTTGCCATGAGGCAAAAGTGAGAGTTGTCCTCATCGTCGGAGAGATTGTTGAAGAGGCGTGGTGAAGATGCTCCTTGTGCCATGGCAATTGTTGCCATGCCTTTCTTCTTTGGTGCTTCATCTTCATCACTTGAGTCCCATTGTTGACCCACGTGAGCACGCCCTTGGTACTTGTTCTTGTACTCTTTGCTCTTCTCCTTGTACTTCTTCTCTTCCTCATTCTTGTCCTTGTTCTTGTTCTTAGGACACTCGGCAATGAAGTGTCCATACTCTCCACACTCATAGCACTTTCTTTTAGACTTCTTCTTTCTATCATCACCACCTTTCCTTGACGCCTTGAACTTCAAGAATTTCTTGTACTTCCTTATGGCAAAGGCGGTTTCTTCATCCGTGCTTCCTTCTTCACTTGAATCTTCGTTCTTAGTCTTGGAAGTCTTGGGTTTTGCTTCCACCACTTCACTAGAGCTAGCATTGAGGGCTAGACTCTTGTTCACCTTCAAGGTAAGTGACTTCTCCACGTCTTGATCAACTAGCTCTTGATGCAAGATCTCACTAAGAAGTTGATTGGGAGTCATGTTGTGGTAGTTTGGGTCTCTTCTTATCATAGTTGCTAGGTTTGGGTTCTTCGGTGTGAATGCTCTTAGCAACTTCTTTGTGACCTTCTCATCATCCCAATCATTGCTTCCTAGTGCTTTGATGTCCGAGACAAGAAGGATTAGTCTATCATACATTTCCCTCACGGTCTCTCCATCCTTCATGACGAAAAGCTCAAGCTCTCCATGAATCATATCAATCTTTCCTCTTCTCACATGATCGGTACCCTCATGTGCCTCCTTGAGTGTATCCCAAATCACCTTGGCAATTTGGATGTTCCGGACATTGTTGAACTCTTGAACACACAAGGATGATGTGATTACTCTTGTTGCTTGAACATTGCGGTGGAGGTCTTGTTCATGCTCGATCGTCATGGCTTCACCTTCAGCAGGTATTGTCACACCTACACACACAATCTTCCAAAGAGAAGGGTGAAGCCCGTAAAGGTGCATTTGCATATCATAAGCCCATTTGGGATAGTCTTTCCCATCGAAGTGGGGAGGCTTTCCCAAATGTACGGAATAGAATTTCTCGTTAGGATTGTTGCCCATAAGTTGTCCGTAGTGGAATGGCACTTCGTAGTAGCCGAAGTGGGAATACTTTGCTTGCTCCTTCTTGATCATCTTCTTGAGGAGCTTCTTGGCCATCTTCTTAGCCTCCTTCTTCTTCTTGGCTTTTCTTCTTTTCTTCGCCGCCTTCTTTGGATCATCATCACCATCCTTGACATCTTCATCACTTGAGTCAGAGTCCGAGTCCAAGTCAGAGTCGGAATCATCGGAGCTCGCGATGTTGGATGGTGTACGGCTTGGGGCCTTCCCCATTAGCTCTAGAGCTTTGGCTTGATCTTGAGCGGCCTTGAGCTCTCTCTTGAGCTTCCTTGGCGGCGAGTTCTTGAGCGGCGATTTCTTGAGCGGAGAGGTCTCCACCACTCCCCGACATCTTGATCCCTTAGCGGTTAAGCCTAAATCAAGGGATTAGGCTCTGATACCAATTGAAAGGACCTTGTGATGCCTAGAGGGGGGTGAATAGGCTCACTTCAAAAATCCTGAAAAACTGACAGCAGAAATTAAATACTTACCAGGTTATCCGGTACAATGCCGGATGATCCGATGGGCGGATCTTCCGGTATTGTGACGGATGACCCGGCAACCAGAGAGGATTACGAACTCAAGAAATAAAGATGAACTCGTAGCAATTCTATATGAATCAAAAGTTTAGTTTAGATGCTAGGAACCTACTGCAACCAAAGATTCGAGTTGTAGCACAACAAATATATAGATCGGGCCAAAACAAACTTCTAGGGTTAGAGATAGGAGAAGAACTCAAACAAGCAATTGACAAGAGGTTTAATCCGAAGTTCACTCTCAGAAAGGGAGCTACGTCTCCGTTGAGGATCCCACAAAGGGAGGGCTATCACCAAGAGCCTCTTGCCTCACCCAATCCCCACAAAGGAAGATTGGTGCTCACTAAGAATTCTCCACCAAGGAGGGGTAATACAAACGATCCCGGGTGCACCACACAGAGAGGGCACTCAACGGGCGACGCCTAACCGTCTAGAAGCAAGCTTCAAGAGTAACAAATGCGAATCGAAGAACCAAAACCGCCACAAGTGCTTCTTGAGATGAACAAGTGATGAACTCACTCAAGGGCCTCAACCTCACACCTAGTCAACTCTCAATCCCACACCCTAGATGAATTCTTGGAGTGGATTAGCTCTAGGAGGAATTGGGAGAGAGGAGTAAATGCTTGTGGAGGTGTTTGTCCCGGGTTAGGTCAGCAACAAATGAAGGAGGGGGTGAAGGGGCATAAATACCCAACCCCCAAACACTAGTCGTTACTGTGCAGCTGGACGACACGCCGGATGACCCGGCACCATGCCAGATCACCCGGGTTCATCCGGGACACTCCCAGAGAATTCCGGGACCAGTGGTCGGGTCACCCCTCGCCGGATCACCCGGCATGACGCCGGATCATCCGAGAGTTCTGGAAGTTTTTCCAAACTGTGTTCGTGAGTGAATTTTGTCTCTCGAGTGTAAGTTAGTATCTCAAGTAAAACACATGTGGCAAACTTAAATTCGACCATACGCATCCCCCTTTATAGTACGGTGTTTCCTATACTCAAATTCAAAATTAGAAAATGAATTTTAAACCTCCATTGAGCAGCTAACACCTTATGACTTGTATTGGGGGGTCTCCTTTTTATCCAAAAAGTGTTCTTTCATATTTGATCCTGCACACATCTCAATTAAACAATTAAATCCTCCAAATTGTGATTGCCATTTATCACCAAAATAAATAGGGGTCCTAGATGCACTTTCAGTTACAACTGTGGGAGGCGTATCTCCCGGATTACAAGGAGTATCCCGTGATACTCGGAGCTACAGGCGGCGGCACGCCAGGTCGCTGTGTCTTGACTTGCACGCCAAGGCTTCGCGGGTCTTCTGGGATCCTGATCAGGTCGCCCGCAGTCTTCGGAGGTGTGGATAAGGTCGCTGGGCCCACTTGTAAGGTCGGCGGGTCTTCTGGAAGGTTAGGTCCACTTGTCAGGGGCCCCTGGGACCCTGGCCGGTGGGGACCCAGGGGTACCCATGTCTCTCAAGCCCCCGATCGACGTGTAGGCGCAACGATCTTGATGAAGTCATGACGAAGCTGGAAGAAGCAGGCTGAAGTCTTGGCACCATCGAGGTCGATAAGGGTGCACGGTGATCAAAAAGAAAAAAAAATCCTTCAATCTTGAGCGAAGTCGAACGTCGAGCTTCTGGAATCTGGGATCCAGGAGGTCGAAGTGAAGGCAAGGTAGCCATGTGAAGAGCCGCCGTCCTGACAGGATCAGGTGAAGTAGAGTAGCTCACGCGACCTGAGTAAGGCCGCAATGCCGACCCCAGGGAGGTCGAGCAGAGAAGTAATGGAAGCAGGCTTCCAATAGGTCGATGCGACATAGGAAAATAGGGCGTCGCAAGATGCACTAGTGTAGTAGCCCCCGAGCAGTAAAGCGACCAGAATGGCCGGTTTGATGCTCTGAAGAAGAAGAAAAAGAGAACCTACGGCCTTCTGTTGTCAGCATGATGCTCTATCCACTGAGCCATATAGTCCACTCGCAAGAGACAAAAGCACCAGGATGTAGTTAGGCAGGGGAAAGGCACGCCGACTGTCAGAGCTGCAGCGAGGTCTGGCGACCTAGAGTAGTCAACGACGGAGACGCCGGGAGGTCTGATGACCCTGAAGAAGACGGCGGCGGAGACACCGAGAGGTCTGGCGACCTTGAAGAAGACGACGACGGAGCCGCTGGGAGGTCCGAAGACCTTGAAGAAGGCGACGACGGAGCCGCCGGGAGGTCCGGAGACCTTGAAGAAAGCAACGACGGAGCCGCCGGGAGGTCCGGAGACCTTGAAAAAGGCGACAACGGAGCCGCCGGGAGGTCCGGAGACCATGAAGAAGGCGACGACGGAGCCGCCGGGAGGTCCGGAGACCTTGAAGAAGGCGACGACGGAGTCGCCGGGAGGTCCGGAGACCTTGAAGAAGATGACGACGGAGACGCTGAGAGGTCTGGCGACCCTGAAGAAGACGACGACGGAGCCGCCGGGAGGTCTGGCGACCTTGAAGAAGACGACGGCGGAGACGCCGAGAGGTCTGGCGACCTTGAAGAAGACGATGGCGAAGACGCCGAGAGGTCTGGCGACCTTGAAGAAGACGGCGACGGAACCGCTGGGAGGTCTGGCGACCTTGAAGAAGACGACGGCGGAGACACCGAGAGGTCTGGCGACCCTGAAGAAGACGACGACGGAGCCGCTGGGAGGTCTGGCGACCTTGAAGAAGACGACGGCGGAGACGCCGGGAGGTCCGAAGACCTTGAAGAAGGCGACGACAGAGACGCCGAGAGATCTGGCGACCCTGAAGAAGACGACGACGGAGCCGCCGGGAGGTCTGGCGACCTTGAAGAAGACGATGGCGGAGACGCCGGGAGGTCCGAAGACCTTGAAGAAGGCGACGACGGAGCCGCCGGGATGTCTCCCGACCTCGAGAGGGCGACGAACCCCCGAGTGCGGAAGCTGGATGAGTCATGGAAGCACCGAGTCGCCTCCCGCCGTGAGTCAGAGAGGTCCACTAGGCAATGAGAGATACACCAGGTTGTCGTAGAGTTGGGCCTGTAAAAGAAGATAAACGCTAGGTCGGTGTATCAATCTGTCAAAAGTATAACGAAATCGTAGCCCGAGCTAGACATATGTATGTCGTTTTGTTTGAGAAAGTGTTCCCCTTATCGTGCCAGGCACAAATTATGTGAACTCAAATGCTATGAAGCTGCAAAACGTGTCCCCTCCGCTAACCCAACTCAGTGGAGGAACGGCTTACCGACTGCACGGCTCAGTGTGGAGGCTTAGGTGCAGCCGGCATGCGGAGAGGGGCCTTGGACCCAAGGTCTCGCAACCACACGACTTAAGAATACGCATAATAAGTAAAAGACATTTAAAGGGAGAACGCACAGAAGTTAATTAAGTCCATCAGGTCTGACGACCCTTAGATTGGCAAAGCCAAGCCTCCGAGCGTATCGAGGTCGGCTATACCAAGCCCCCGAGCGTGTCGAAGGGGGAGGGGAAATAAAGCAGAAAAAAACATGTAAAGCAGGTCGATGGAAATCACGGAGATCAAGATGATCGTTGTAAGAATATTTAATTGAAACTAGCACTTAGCTTGTGGAGTCGTGGCCGAAATCGGAACGTCGACGAGGTCGGCGATGTACCGTTGGAGGTCGGCGGAGCTGGAGCCGTGCGAGCTCAAGACGTGCTGAGGAGGTTGACGGTGTACGCATTTGATGCAGCAGGCCGCCGTGGTCGCGTTTAAGTCGTTGTAGTCGTCGCGGGGTCGGAACGTTGTCGTCGATACGAGCTGAAACCGTGCCGAATTGTCGTGGTAATCGGCGACGCGACTCCGGATGGTCGACGATACTGTGTAGCTGTCTGTAGTCTACATGCACTTGCGTGCTGACGCAATCCAAAATTTCACGAGCGACTTGGTGTAGATGCTGCATGCCATAGTGGTGGTGCATTGAATTCCTCCCGCACGCGATGGCCACCAGGCAAGTTGATTACTCGGCGACATGAAAGATCAGGAATCATGCAATCTCCAAGAAAAAAAAAGATCAGGAATCATGCAGTACGTTAGACAAAAAATAGATTAGAACAAAAAAATGCGGGCCAAAACGAGCTCAGACAATAAGGGAAGAAAATAAATTGAATAAAGTATTCCCTGTTTTGAATAGGTCATGTAGATGGATTTTGCTTGGACTCGTGCATGCAGCAGTACTGCAATACGTTGCATCTAGGGTGCCGCACCAGAAGGTCGGCTCGTAGTGGAGGGATTACGGCGCAAGTCAGGAACCTGCCGCCATACCAGATCGACAAAGCTAGTAGCTGGTAGAAGAGAGAAAGAGAAGAAATCTCGCCGAGTCGCCGAAACTGGCCTCGCAGGAAATTCTAGTGCTCCACGCACGGTGCCCGTCGCTGACGACGTGCACGTGAAGGCGAGCCGTGTTCGATCCGATCTGCTGATGTTGAACGCGGACGTCGACCCTGCGATTGGATCGAGGGGTATGGGCGGGTGGGTCGCTGCCGGAATAATCCTAGCGCGTTGTCGAAGAAGATGATCGCCGGAACGAACTGCCATCACGCTACACGAAGAGCTCCTGATCACCCCTACCTGGCGCGCCAACTGTCAGGGGGTGAGACCTGGACAGATCCGCTAGGGGGTTACCCTAGAGGTTTGCAGGTTAATGGAGGATCGGGACCTAAGAGCGTAGGTGGTAGTCCACGTGGTGAACTCGGAACTAGGCGGGTATGGCGAAGAACACGAGAGGATAAAGGGTTTAGACTGGTTTAGGCCTCCGGAGAGTAAAACCCTACGTCCAGTTGTGGTGGATTATGCGAGAGGATGAAGATGAGTTGTCCCTGTGCATGGAGCCCTAGGCCGCCTTATATGGGGGGACGGGTTAGGGTTTGCATGCGCAGGTCGGTTGACCCGTGTTAGGGTCGGTTACAACTGTGGGAGGCTTATCTCCCAGATTACAAGGAGTATACCGTGATACTCGGAGCTACAGGCGGCGGCGCGCCAGGTCGCCGTGTCTTGACTTGCACGCCAAGGCTTCGCGGGTCTTCCGGGATCCTGATCAGGTCGCCCGCAGTCTTCGGAGGTGTGGATAAGATCGCTGGGCCCACTTGTAAGGTCGGCGGGTCTTCTGGAAGGTCAGGTCCACTTGTCAGGGGCCCCTGGGACCCTGGCCGGTGGGGACCCAGGGGTACCCATGTCTCTCAGGATGTATGTTGTAGTAGTCGTATGTAAATGTTGAAGGCTTTGTCCTGACAATCTCTTGGTCTGCATCTTACACAGATTACCCATGGACCACCTCGACCTTCCATCAGACAGAGGAGGGCACCTAATCAACTACAACACACCCCGCATCTGCAACGTTACAAATGAAGACTTCAATTTTGTCATGGCGGTTGACAAGAATAAGATGTCGTTGGGGGATTCATTCGGGAGGCTACCGGTATGTGCAATGTTACATTGCTCCCTCTCTCCCTCACCATAATTTCTTCCTTTTGTGTTTTACCACTTCCTCTTCAAAGGCTCTTTTATACAAACTTTGACATCAATTTGCTGTTGTTTTTGTTTGTGTGCAGTTTCGTGACTTCGCTCTAACTCCATACGCCCCTGCCCCTCCCCCAACCCCCCTTGGCGCTGCTGCCCCTGCCCCGGACCCTATTGCAGCTGCTCCTGGACCATCTTTTGCTGTTGTGCTCGATGAAGAAGATCATGTTATCACCTCTTTAGATGCATGGCTGAAGGAGCCTGCTCAGATTGACCTCCAGGAGGTTAGTAAGCTCCCCAATCTTTTTTCTCCATTTTTCTTAGTTTTGTTGGTTATCTGTCTTACAGATTTTAAATGTTGCAAATATGCTCATTTGTTGTTGGAAATATTATTTTCTAATGTTGCAGTTCATTTCTTAGTTTTGTTAGTTATCTGTCTTACAGATTTTAAATGTTGCAAATATGCTTATTTGATGTTGTAAACATTATTTTCCAATGTTGCAGTTCATTTTCTTAGTTTTGTTGGTTATCTGTCTTTACAGATTTTAAATGTTGCAAATATGCTCATTTGTTATTGCAAACATTATTTTCAAATGTTGCAGTTCATTTCTATGGTTTTTTAGACATAGTAAAAGTAATATCCTAATATATGTTACACTTATCATGCTTCCAGATACCTATTGAGTACCAGCAGGTGGCCGCACACTTTTCCAAGGTCATGAATGAAGACGCTCGTGAAATCGCTGCTGCCGTGGTGAAATCACTCAATGACCAGATCGCGGCAAAGTTTAGGCAGCGCCAAGGCGAGATGTTGGCTAAGATGGCTGAGTTAGCCAACAGGGCCCGGAACAATGATGTGGGAGCAGCACCATCAACCACCGATGGTGATGGCAGCACAAAAAAGGGACCCACTAGTGCTGATGATGTTGGTGAAGGACGCACTAGTGTTGCTGGAACATCCAATAGTGCTGCTGGAACATCCACCAGTGTTGCTGGGTCACTTAGTGACAAGAAAAGCAACGATTCGAGACTCTATGATGACATGCCTTCATTTGAGTTGCTGAATTCCGATAGGGCTGATGATGATTGCTTGAGCCCACCAGAAATTGGACACACAGGTGCGCTCCGCCCCGCGCATATTCATGTTTCTGCACTTTCATATTCAGCACTTTATATTTTCATCTTTTTCTTTTTTTCAGGTGGAACAACCATGGATGATAATCAGGCAAAGAAGCCAGGCTCAAGTACTGTTGACAAGCAAAACAGGAGGAAGCGGGCCGCCATCAATCTGAACCAAGGAAAGAAGGTGAAGAAACTAAGATTGGATGAAGAAACAAAGTCTATCTACGACAAGCTGATCAGCAAAAGGATTTTGAAGAAGCCACTCACCAAAGAAGAGATATTAGTAGCGTAAGCCATTTTTCTAACTTTGCCCCACTAAATGTTGCGCACTCATAATATGTATGTTGCACATTGAAAATTCACATGTTGTGGTAACTAGTATTATGCTTTTTAGACTCAGATTATTCATGTTCCTGAACCAACATACAAATTTTTCACACCAACCAATGTTTCAGACTTAACATACAAATGATCCATACTCACTATATATATGTTTCAGACTCAACATAGAAATGTTGCAAACTCACTTTGTATATGTTTCAGACTCAACATAAAAATGTTTCAGACTGACTATATGTATGCTGGTGTAACAACTGTCAAATGTTTCAAATGTTTCTCATCTCAAACCTTGCTGCTCTCTTATATGTGTTCTTTTTCCCTTCCAGGCCCCCCTTTGTCGAAATCGATGGCTTCCATGTCTCCTATGAGGAGTTCTACAAGTTCTTCAAGCCAAATGGTGAAATTGATAACAAGGTCATGACTTTATGGACTAACTAGTTCAACATTGAAGAACGTGAATCTTACACAAAGGACAAGAACATTGTGAAGAAATATGCTTTCTCCCCTCTACTCAGCGTTAGTCCCTAAACCCGTGTGCAACATCTGATTTTTTTCTTACTCATGTTTTTTTACTTTATAATTTTGTGTTTTCTAACCAAAACCCTCCCTCTGTCCCCAGGACAAGCTGATTGTTCATCCTGATAGATTCATCGATGACAGCCTAAATAGGAATCTATTGTACTTGGACAAGATATTTGACCTCCCTAAGATGGACCTGGTATTGTGTTGCACCCCCCCTCCTCCCCCTTGTTTTCTGTTATTTGCTTATTTTCTGCAAAAAAAATGCGCACATGTTGAATACTTGAATCAATTGTTGTTTTTGTAGCTTTTTTCCCATTGTCCATGAAGGCCATTGGGTAGTTGTGTGTATCAACATGTTTCTCAGCCAAATCTCGTGGTTCAATACTCTACATGGCTCCAAAGATACAGGATGTTATGAATGTGCGTAAAACTTGGTCAGTCATACACTCATACCAACCATTATTTTCCCTTTTAACCATTCAATCATTTATTTTGTATAGCTACCTGTCTATCCATTTGCAGCCAACAAAATAATTAACAAACCACTTTTGTGTATAATTAGATCATAAACTTCTCTAAGGCTTGCTCGAAATCTGGTGTGCTGAGGAAAGATGTGTCTGCTTTTGAGTGGGATTACCCCAAGGACTATCCGAAACAAGATAACGTGTAAGCACACTTTTTTCTGTACCATGTTTCATCCAAGCAATGTTTCAAATTCAGAATATAAATGTTTCATACTCACTGTTTAGATGTTGGTGTAATATATGTAAATGTCTCAGACTAACTACACACATGTTGGTGCAATAACTGTTAAATGTTTCATACTCACTGTTTAGATGTTGGTGTAATATTTGTAAATGTTTCAGACTATCCACACATGTTGGTGCAATAACTGTTAAATGTTTCAGATATGATTGTGGGCTGTACACAATGTTGTACATGGAGTCATGGAATGGAAAGAAGATGGAAACCGCGCTTTAGCCGGTAATCCATGCTACACGTTTTGATGTAGCTTTGTACCTTAATCATCTCCTTTTTTTAGCCCTCTGAATCATGAGTAGCTAATGCTTGCATCTCTCTTTTTTTCAGCACATGATGGGTGATTACAGGAAAGTTAGTGCAGTGATACTCCTACTTTCCAAGAGCAATGAAATCAAGACAAGCGAGTTTCTGGAGAAGTACTGCAACCAGAAGTGATCGAATGCTCTTGTACATGTAGTAGTGTAGTTTTATGTACTAGGGGAGTAGATTTTTATGAACCTGCCACTTTGTAAGATGTTTATGACGTGTGGGAGTGGAGTTTCGTACGTCAATGACTTTCTACGTAAACAATTGTGCCCCAACACTATGTATCAAATGTTGCAAAATATTTCATGTGCTAGTGGGTTTCATATATCTATATACACTAATTATCTGAAACAAGTTGTGCAGTATAGTATTTTTTCTGTTTTTTGTTGCAGCAGTGTATTCTGGGTGTTGCACACTGAGTCCAACGATGTTGCACAGTTTTTGATACCCTGCAACATTCAAAAACACCTTATGAAACATCACAGACGTGTACACGCAACATGAACAATATCAAGTTACAGGACACCAAGACAGGATGATGCCATCATGTATCACAACTGTTACGCTTTTTTTGAACCACATGTTTTCAATAGCAGACATGTACTCAAGAACAGGAATAAATATATTTTTTCATTAAATATTTCTGACATGTTGCAATTGATGAAATGAAATGTTGCATCAACTACATTTACATGTTTCCGAAGCTCAACTACATGGAACAGATTGCAGAATAATTTAGATCAGAGCTTTAGTTCAGTTTCCTTCAGCTCCTTCATAATCGCCTCCGCCTTGGTCATGTACTCGCAGGTCTGCACGCCGTGTCCTTCTTGATGGCAATAAGAACAAGGCAACATTTTTTTGTGCAGTCTTGGCTTTGCCTTTGCCCTTCTTCTTCATCACTTTCTCTCTAACTTGCATAAATATAGACTTAAACCTGTCCACCTTCTCTTTTGGACGCCCCTTGCTGTTTGTTTTTGGGGATTCTTCAACTTCACAACAGGTTTTTCACTTGGCCCAACATTGGTCGCAACACCAACTTGAACTCCATCATGGTTAATTTCAGACGAGCCCCTTTCTGCCCTTACCACTTCAACCAACTGATCTATACCAGCAGAAGCAATGATGTACTTCTCCGGACCTAAACAAGCCTCCGCTGCTAGCGAATTCATCTTCCTGCACAACGCATTGTACCTTAGCTTGTTGGTGGTGGGGACACCAAATGTTGGCTCGGGACCCGAGAGGCGTTCTGGTATCATTATTGTTGCTTCCTTTGACCATCTTCTTAGTAAATATTTCTCTGAAATTGTATCAACATCCCTGTTTGTGAACACTTTCAGTATGTGTGGACACAGGAGACCGTCACGGTCAAACATGTTGCATGAGCATGTATATGTTGTTGCATCCTCATCAATAGTGATCATCCGGACTCGTGTGGAATTCAGGTGCACAACCTGGACCGTCCAGCCTTGTTCATTAGCAGTCACCCCTCCTATCTTGAACCTTATCGAATCACGCAACAACTCCTGGAATTTACCAAAGACTTCACCAGTGTAGAAGTCCGCTGCTTGCTTCTCAAAGGAATACATTCCCCATAGCGGCGGGTCTGAAGTCGTCCCCATGCAACGCTCCTTGTTCTCTCTCAGCCCTGGTGTCCATGATGTAGTCGTATTGCGTCACGAACTGCAACACCGAGTGCTGAGGGTGGACCACCTTCTTGAACAACGAATTCATGCTTTCCGACCTCCCTGTTGTGCCTGTGAAGGGGAAGAAGTACTTTCTGAAGTATGCAGGAGCCCACATCCTTCTTGTCCCAGATATGCTTTGAAAGAACTCATTGCCCTGCAGCTTGTATTTTTGCTCCACCCTTGCCCACAACTCCTCATACTCTTCTGGTGTTTTAGTGCGGTTGACACAGTAGTCAAACTCTTTTGCGAAGTCCGTTTCATTACTAATCAACCATGCAAACTTCTCCGTAGTTTTCCTGAGGACATGCCATTTGCAACATCTGTGGGTTGCGTTCGGGAAGACTATAGCTATCGCTGCCTTCATTACCTTGTCTTGATCTGTCATTATGTTGGTGGGTTCTCGCCCGCCCATTGCTTCCTTCAACCTCTCCAGCACCCATACAAATGTTTCTGTTGTTTCATCTGGTAACAATGCACACCCAAGTAGTATGCTCTGCAGGTGGTTATTTATCCCGACAATAGGTGCAAACGACATGTCGTATCTGTTGGTGCAAAATGTCGTGTCCAAGAATATGCAGTCACTAAAACTTTTGTACAACTCTTTTGTCCTGCCCTCAACCCAAAAAAGCCCTCGCACAACATTATCTGCGTCAATCATTGGAGCATAGTAGAAAGACGGGCTCTCAGCCTGCTGCTTCTGAAAATATTCCATTGTTGCATCCATGTCCCTGTAGCTCAGGCCTCCCCTCAAGCGCGTCCTCATGTTTGAAACATCCTTGCTGCTGAAAGTAAGGTTGCCAACACCACCGTGGAAATCACCAAGAATTCCCATGATCTGCATAGTGCTGATGTTTCTGTGATGCAGAGTTTTCAGTAACTCATAATCTGCCCATGATACGCTTCGGTGGGATCTCAGATGTTTCCTCACCCCAATCCCCTTCACAAGCGGATGACTATGCTCAGGCTGCATTACTATGACTTTCCACTTCCCATCTCTTTTCCCAACCGCCATATGGGTCTTGCAATCAAACTTTTTGATGGTGTTGCGCTTCTTTGCTGATGTGGTTAGCACAACTGTTGCTGCCCTCTTCTTCGTACCCTCTGCTGTAGCTGCGCCACTCGTCGAAGCTCCTGAGTTAGCTTCTTCCTCCCCATCAGCCGCTGCATCCGGAGCCGGCTTCCTAGCATGTGAGCATTCCCATTCTTTCCTGATAAGTTTCTTGCTATTTCTCTTGCTGATGTTTCTGGTCGAGGCCACCCTGATGCTAAAACTCATCTTGTACGCATAATCATTGTACACCCTTTGTGCTTCTTCAATGCTGTCAAACTCCATACCAACACACGGATGAACTGGTTGTGAGCATACAACATCCTCATCCTCATAATAGACCTCTTCTTCACCGACCTCTACTTGCACACGATCAGTCGAGTTTGCCGAAACATTTGGGTGGCCGACACTGTTGTTGCTGGAGTTGGCAGCACTCTGGGGCAGTAGATTTGGAAGACGCACCTGCATTTTTCATGTTGCAGAAGTTTCAATCAGATGTTGCAAACGATATAATCAAATGTTTCGATCCTGAAAACACTATGCAGCAGCAACTTTTAAAGCCAAACGATCGAAAATACGTAGCAAAATCTACCAGAAACAACCCAACATCATGCATATCATGCAAACAGCCCAGCAACATGTATAGAAGCAGCAACATCTCCAACATTGGGGAGCAACATCGAGGTGAGGAGGGGGGACAGGGGGGAGAGGGGGACCTAACCTGCTCTGCGGATGCAACTCGCCTTACAACCCTTGGCTCGGAGCCCAAGGCTACAGAGATGCTTCTCAATGTAGCTGGGCGGGTCGTTTGGGACACCATGACCGCATCTGAAGAATTTCTTCCAATAATGCCTCCGGGACGGGCGGGATAGGGCTGATCCGGTGGGGGCACTCAATTTTGTGGAGTATATGCGCCATTACCACTCCTCACGTTGCGGATCCAAGGTTTCGGGGGGAGAACACCTCGCCTGGAGTCTGCCCCCCTCGTTTTTGAGTCCGGCCTTGACGGGCAAGAAAGTTGCGCGCCCGTGGATGAAGAAGCGCCCCCGCGATGTTGCAAGCAACATAGCTCGCAACACAGTCGCAACACCCTGGCGCTTGGATGTTGCAAGCAACATAGCTCGCAACATGCCCCCAACACGGTGATCCTTGGATGTTGATCGCAACATGCTCGTCACAAGCTCGCAACATGATCACCACATGCTCGCAACATCGTCGGATCGCTCGGGCAAGAGGGAGGGGGGCTCCGAGGTTGAATGTTGTTCGCAACATGGTTCGCAACATTTCAAAACCATTTGCAACATGCTTCGCAACATCAAAACGGTTCGCAACACGATCCGACAGTTGATTTGCTTCGTGATCGCGATCGTGCGGCTGGAGACCCGTCCGACGCTAACGCCCGGAACGGACCCAGAGCTCCGGGAGTCCGGGCAACATAGCTCGCAACGTAGTCCCAACACGGACGTCCGAGCGCTAGGAGGCCCGATTTTAATTTGGACGGAAAGTGAAAGGAGTAATTGCGTGCAAATGACCGGTGTATAGAATTATTGGTAGTTCCACGTGCGCTGGCCATCGCTCTCATCACGTACAAGCTCCGTGCTTCCGTCTCACCGTCACACACCTCTTTCACGTTTCAAGTCATTGGATTTCTTTTTCTTGATTAAAAAAAGAAAAGTAATTGGATTTAAAGCTTGTTCTGTCAGCCACACACATTCCGGCACGGCATTGCACTTTGCCTTGCAGGACCCCGGAGCCGGAGCGGAGGAGCCGTAGGAGGACGGAATGCGGCTGCGCCTGCCTCGCCTCCTCTCCCTGTACGCTTCTCTCTCCCTCCCCCGTTCCCTCTTCCCGCCCGGTTCTTCAGATCGTTTCTTGGGACGGGGCGCGCACTCGGTCTCTGATCTGGGAGGCGGCACTGCCTTGCCTTTTTTTTTTCCCGTTTCACTTCTTTCCTTTTCTTGGCGACGCGTCTCCAAGAAATATGCAGGAATCAGGCAAATTGGGATTTTGGGGCCACAAATCTTTTCTGATAAATTGGGTAGGAGGTTACCTGCGTGATTCGAGTGCTATTCTTGTCCAGCGACTAGCCGCCGCCGCCCGCTTCTTTAAATCTTAGTCCGGTGCGGAGCTGATGGTTTATCGTTCCCCTTTCTGTTGATGTGAAGTGGCAAATTGTTCATCGAAGATTGGAGATTTTTACTGTCCCGTGAGCGAGGTTGGCCTAGTTCTGTTCATCATTCCTAGTGTTTGGTTTCCCTGTCAGGAACCAAAGGATGTCGCAACTTGGACTTTCTGCTTGAGTGTGGTTTTCCAGTTTGAGGATTTGTCGGTATCTTCATTACACATGATTGTATTACATATTTGAGTCTAGCGTCTAATCATCTATACATAATGAATTGGAGGGTTATGCCTTACTCCGGTGTCTTTGTTTAAGTGGTTCTACTACTATTAGCCTATTAGGACTTAGGAGCCAGTCAAACACCTTAGATCAATCATCCAGCCACCAGCCTAACGCGGTACGAGGCATAATCATGTTAAGTTATTATGTTACAAATAGGGACAATCTAATTTGTTTTGTACTAGATCTGCTGATTATATGAAATCTCAGAAAGTGACACGTAACCGTTTTCTGTCTATCTCCAGTTCTAAATGTTGTTGATGTGGGCTCTTGAATCTTTTTTTAAGAAAAACAGTTAGTAGTTAAGCAAAACTTGGATGTATCTTTGTTATGTGGCTAGTCCTTTTTTCCAATTCAGAAGAATAACAGACTGACGAGTAGTTAACATCATAGTGATTCTATTTGAATTATTTGCTAACACTGAACCTGTTGCAGGTGAACATTCCATTCTCATGGCAAAGCAGTACTATGCAATGAGCAGTCTTGTGATAGGGTATGCCCTGTGCTCAAGTTTGCTCTCCATCATCAACAAATATGCCGTGACAAAATTCGGTTACCCTGGCCTCCTTACTGCTCTACAGTACTTGACATCTGCTTCTGGGGTCTGGATCCTTGGGAAGCTAGGTCTTCTCAGCCATGACCCCTTCAACTTGGAAACTGCAAAGAAATTCGCACCAGCTGCTCTTGTCTTCTATCTTGCCATATTCACAAACACAAATCTCCTATACCATGCCAATGTTGATACATTCATAGTTTTCAGATCCTTGACGCCACTTTTGGTTGCTATTGCTGACACCATTTTCCGGAAGCAACCATGTCCTTCAAAGTTCACATTCTTATCCCTTGTAGTCATCTTGGGAGGTGCAGTTGGATATGTGATGACAGATTCAGCATTTCGTCTCACAGCGTACTCGTGGACAGTTGCATATCTGGTGACCATAACAACTGAAATGGTGTACATAAAGCACATTGTAACGAACCTGGGGCTGAACACTTGGGGCTTTGTGCTCTACAACAACCTTCTGTCATTGATGCTGGCCCCCATATTTTGGTTGGTTACAGGGGAGCATAAGATGGCCTTTGCAGCGATTCAGTCAAGGGGCGAAGGCTGGTTTCAACCGGACGCCTTTGTGGCAGTGGCACTGTCATGCGTGTTTGGGCTGCTTATCAGTTTCTTTGGTTTTGCAGCAAGGAAAGCAGTCTCAGCCACCGCGTTTACTGTGACTGGGGTTGTGAATAAGTTCCTAACCGTGGCTATTAATGTCATGATCTGGGACAAGCATGCAACTCCAGTTGGTTTGGTTTGCCTGTTATTCACTATTATTGGCGGGGTACTCTATCAGCAATCAGTTACGACGAAAGGAAATTCTGTGGTTCAGCCTGGGCCAGTATCTGAGCAACCTAAAGATGGCAATGATAGCATAGAGTTTGCTAGTGAGAAGCAAAGCTTAGTTTCATCTGCTAAGTAGTCCGGTACGTGAATTACTCGCATCTATAAAATTAGATTTTTGCAGATTTATTCTTTGGCCTTGAATAGGCTCTTTTGTGCCTCACCCTTCAAACAAATCAAACATGAGAGAATACTAGTGGAAGTATTTCTAAGTCAGTTTTGTTGTTGATTGAATTGCTTATGCAATCTGTGATGTTTCATTTTTAACTTCAGCATGTGGTGAAAGCATATGCAATATGATCCATCTGTCATTTACATTTAAATGCTTATTTTGGTGCAAATATTTGCCCCTTGCAGAGTTGCAAGTACCTTGTCAGATTCGATATTTCACATGCAAATATGCTTATTGGTGGTATGTCCTGCCTGCATAATTGAATCGACTTTGCGTTGGGTCTACAACAAATGCATGCACATATAGACACTACTATTCCAGTTTGAAAAAGAACCCATGCTGTCGTAGAACAAAAAGTTGGAGTCACATGACAAACAAAGATATGCTAATGCTCTGATGCCCTTCTTAAACAAAGTTGTGAACAATATGATTAACAAGAACAAGCCGAATACCTGAGTACCTTGATTGGGTCCTAGAAAATCTGTAGTGCTGATAATACAGGGAAGCACAGCAAATTGTTTTTGTCTCGTAAGGTGGAGGGGGAGTGGAAGAATCTGGAGAAAGCAAAGGTCAATGTATACGCGAGAGCCAGCTGGTTGCAAATGTTATGAGCTGCGCCAAGCTTTTGCCTTTGACAAGTATGACCTTTGCTTGGGTTTTGGGGTAAAGAATAAAGATAGTGCCGCCTTCCTACATACTAAAGTGCAACACACGAGGATAATCTCAGCACTATTACTTTGTCTAAATTCTTGAGTGAGAACATTTCTGGTTAATTTGTTACTTACATTAATCTGGTTAATTTGTTGCTCAAAATAAAGGTGCGGTTTTCTGAAGTTGTCATTTCAATGCTATTTTAAATTGGCAAATGTATACCATTTCTAGGTGCTTCATGCATTCTCTTTTCTTTTTAACCTTTTGAATGGCTTTTCAGTGATGCAAGCCTGAAAATTACATAATAAAGAATTAACATTGAATTAATTTCATAGCAAAATAGAATCTATGAACCATACTTGAGTACATAATTTGTGAAATATATCTAGGTGCTTTCAAGAAAAACAGACTCATTGAGTATATCAAGAGTATGAATGCTAACGAAAAATACTCCTTCAGTCATAATCATTTTCTAGCAGGAGGTGCCCACAAATACAGTATGCTCCCAAATCTGACATTCTGAACAGCACCGGAGCAGTTTGGTCCGGCATGTATGAGCTGATATGAATACATTCTCTGCAGTAGTGTGATGTAAAAGGTGTAGCTTCTGATGTTTGTTGAACAAAAAGTTGAGTCACATGATAGACAAATCAATGCTGATGCTTTCACGCTTTAAACAAAGTTTAAAACAAAAATAGAAACACCCACTACTCTTTTAAATAGGCATGAGGCTTAACACCAGCGCACCACTACAGTTCCAGCAAAAAAAAGGAATATGCTGTCAAGTAAATTCATCCAGTGCAGTATATTACATAACACAAGTAATAACTAGATGATAGTACACAAGGAATTTAGTCAACAAACATCATCGCCCAAGTCACCTTCACTGAAATAGTCGTGAACTCGAGCTTTATTTGATGGTTGGTGAATCCATGTAGCTTAGCTTTGAAAGAACAGTGGTGCTCAACATTATCACCGTTAGAACCTCTACCAGCCTTGAACTTCAAATACATCAAAGTATTCATCTTGACCGCAATCACAAACCTTTTTAAGCCACACGACTCACCAATTGTGCCATCGAAAAGATGAAATTCATCCGGCAGTTCCATACCAGAAAAAGAGGAGACGAGCGATAAATTGAAACCACTCTGCACTTCAAATATGACAACTTCGACTGTAGCCTCAACTGCTTCTTCATTAAGTGTCAGAGACATGTTAATTGCACCACATTTGCCCTGAATTCAACCTTCGAATGGCACACCTAATATGTGTAGTCCATTAAAGCTTACTGCCCCCGTCAATCAGCTCTGGGTCGTCATCTTCTTGCTCTCCATTCTTGATCCTCATGTCAAACTCAATCAGAGCACTGTCAGCCAGTGCGATGCCTCTCTTAGGAGTTAGGACCCATCATTTTGATAACAGAACCCTGTAGAATTATTATTGGAAATGAATTGCAAATTTTCCCTTGCTTGCCATGTGCAAATGGATTATGAATAAACAGTAGCAAGAATCCTAACTAAAACCATCTGAAACAAAAAAAAATTGGAGTTTTACTAAAAACATAGTTGGTAGGTAAAACACATGACGTTTACCAAACAAGGCATAGTAACAAAATAACCTGGGAAAAAACAATGGATGATTAGAAGTTTAGGCTTGTGTCACATGCATAAACATATATCCATATATAGATGAACCTAGTTCCATATATTTGAATTCACAAATCCACCCATATAAGATCCTATTGCTGGAGCCACCATCAGCACCAATACAAATCACTCTAGAACCAAAAACAAATTTCAGTCACAAATACTCAATAAAAAGAATATTGTGCATAAAGTTCACTAAATAACTGAGCCCTAATAGTCACAAATACTCAATAAAAAGAATATTGTGCATAAAGTTCGCTAAATAACTGAGCCCTAATAACTGCATACTCAGACTCCTTCCGTTTCATATTACTTGTCGTTTTGACTTTTCTAAGTACATTTCTTTTGTTATGTATTTAGATGTAAGTATATATGTAGGTGCATAGTAAAAGAAATGTATCTAGAAAAACCAATGTGAAAAGAGGGAGTACTCAGTTGCGGAGCTCCAAATGAAAACGCGCGGGGGGGGCACCTTGGCCACCCCACAGCTCCATCTGTGATTCTACTTGTTTTGTGCTCTGTGTGGCATCAGCCAAAGACAGATCTGCAACCTAATGCACTAACCAAGGAACCCTTGCATATCAGAGTTTGCAATGTATACCATCCTCCTGCTTTGATCTATACACAGTGGACAGAGGATATAGGATATGATGGTAGTGGTCAGTGTTGACTAAAGAAGGGTGGAGATGTAGGGCTTAGCGGTGCAGCAGCAAAGCAGAGAGCAGCAGATCAAGGAGTAAAACGTGACTAGCCTGGGAGCTTGTAACAAGATCCATACACAGAAAAAGGAAAATCATCTACTGAAGCAAATGTTGCCTCCCTGTTGTACTAGTTCTATTTTATCTTCTTTCTGGCCACACATCGTCAGTGCGAATTCTCTCCAGCCTGTAGGGGCTTGAGACAATTGCAGGTTTGCCACGACACTGAACTATTATTGCAAGCTGGCGACTCAAAAAATGTGACTAAAAACTGTCATTCAAATAGCTAAAAAGAATTACCGGCAATTTTGTATGCCACAAATCAATTTTCCTGATCAAACGTGATCTGATTGCATATTAAAGGAGTTGATTGCAAATTAAAGAAAATACTTCCCAAAATATTGCTGGTAAAAATGTCTATCTTCTTATCCCACGCACTTATCATTCAATCCCAGCTTTTAATTAATATCAAAAGGAGATTTAGTGTGGTACTGTGGTTGTAGTATGCCATCTTCTAGTTTTAAAACTTTTTAATTTCTTGGATGCACAAAACAAAATTTGCCATTCCTGCAGATAAGTAATAGATGTTCACCTGGTGCACGACGATGGGATCATCCCTGCTTCGACGGAAAACATAGTTAAGCATCGAATCAACTTCATCCCGTGCCGCCATGTATCCATACAACTCTATCGTGCCGCCATTGGTAGGAGCTTCAGCTAACTTGAGCGAGAAAATCTGCAGCATGTTATATTCGTGATGGTATAAGCAGTACTCCGGATCATTGCCGCATTCCGTGGTCGCTGATAACCTCATTGGTTCCAAGTTCCAACAGTGCTTCACCAAATTAAAGATCTCGTTTGTCAGTCACAATTGAGAAACGAGTATTATCATATTTTTGCAGAAAAAAATGTACTATCACATGTATAGATTAAGTAAGTGAATCAAATGAACAAATGAAAGAATCTGAGAAGATTACACTAGGCCACAAACGATTTGTGCTGACGGCTAAAACGCCTCTATGCTGGCGGGTGCAGCACCCGCCAGCAACTTAGAGTCAGCACAAATGGCCCTCAGTGCTGGCAGGCGCCTTACATCAACCGCCAGCACAGAGGAGCTCAGTGCTGACGGACGCCTTAAACGAACCGCCAGCACTGAGGTGGTTTTCTCTGCTAGCGGTGACGTTATGCCACCCGCCAGCACAGAGCATTTCTGTGCTGGCGGGTGGTTAAGCCGCCCGCCAGGAACTACGTTTTTCCATTTCTCATTAGTTTTTGCTGCATTTGTTTATTATTTGTATTTATCCGCCAATTTCACCTGTATTCAATAGTATTCATATTTGTAGGCCAAATTCACCTGTATTTATTTGTATTTGTCCCACAAATTCAAATGTGTCTATCAACCACATAATCCAAACTAGCATATAATACTACATAAGTCTCACATATTAATCCACATTTAAAATAGATAATCCTCTACTACACCCATCGACGTAACTTTTCGTGCTCTTCTAGAATCAACACTCCTTCGTTATCGAAGAATTCTCCCAGCTCGTGGCAAATCTCACGTTGGAGGAACCTCGCCAGATCCGCACAAATGTTCTCGATGTCCTTGTCTCTGAGGTTCCCCCACGAAGTATCTATAGTAGGGAGCTGCACATACGCACAATAATTGAAAATTATTATGCATAATCATTAGAAAGTAAATTAGCACATGGTTGTGTACCAGAGGCTTACGTCTTCAGGATTCGTCCGATACCTTCCATTATTTCTCAACATCTCACACGCATAATATCCACATAAGATACTGCCAGGAGGTTGCTTGTAGCACTGCAAAAAAATAAAAAGTGATGAGAAATTATTAACGAACTGCACAACTATGAATAATATCAATTTGTTATGTTCTTACGTATTTGGCATGTCGTATTAACATCTTTTCCCTATTTGCAGGGTGCTCCCCACCATTTATTATGTATAGCCGATACGCGCTTTGAGGATACAAAGACAGAAATTAGTTATACAATTTCTAGTGTTTACATGCATTATTAAAGTACCACAATGGGTTTCCTTACTTTTTTAGAATTTTAATGAAATCCCCGTAAACGTTCTCTTCGTAGTGTAATGAGTCGAAGATCCCTGCTTCTCCAAGCTTTGGACAGATACATAAGACAATGAAATGGTCTCTGAAAATAATTATGTTCCAATAATTAATATAAATAAACCACATATTAAATATATTTATCTATAGTAATTAGAAATAGCTTACTTGAAATTGTAAGCACACATGATGTGGCTCTTCTGGTTCATCCTTTTCTTCATTATCTTTGCAATGTATACAGTCACTTCATGTTGTCTAGCAGCATGTAATTTCTGTATTACAGCTTGTTTCTCCTCTTCTGTCTTTGTTTCTTGTTCGATTTGTTTTTCAAATGCTTCCCTGATTATGTACGTGTGCGCCGGCTCGCTCACTTGTTGCGGGTCAAGGTATGCTACCTTCCACCTCCCGCCGGTCTTCCTTTCATCCAAGGCTTGCATCCTACAAAATATATAGATCGCTTAGGATGGTTATACCAAAGTAAAACTACACATATGGATTTGAAAATTGGTATGGGGTACATGCATGTTGACTTACATGCACCAAACGGTGACGAGATTCACGTCAAGGCGTTCACGACGGAACATCACGTGCAAATCCTGGAGATCGATTACCAACTTTCGCGGTATCGGGCTACCGAACACCCACGTTGGGACATTCGCGGTAATAGTATGAATGCCTTGCTTCATGGCCAACATGATCCATCCATGCAGCTTATTCAGTTCCGGCGGCCCCTCCAACAGTTGCCACGTATAACAGAATGGTTTGCCATGCACAAAAACCTGGGGCACCTCTTCCAAATCAAATAAATTGAGTTCTTGCTTTTTCTTTCGAACAGAGGAGCGAGTTGTAATTTTATCACTCATGGCTGCACCTTTTTTCGCCTTCAGTGCATGTAAGAAGGTGTCAACTTGTGGTGTTTTCTTTTTTGGTTCGTATGAGGTTATCATACGGGGTACCCTCTTGGTAGGTGAAGCTGGCAGGGGGAAGGTGAATTTGGTAAATTAACTTCAAAATTATCCACATCTGCATCCCTTTCTTCATCGTCATGGACAATTTCATGGATAGGTGATAGCACTGATTGCTCGGTCGCATTGTTACCTCCCTGCCCAACATCCATAGTCGTCTGCTCCTCGGTCTCATTGTTACCTCCCTGCCTAACATCCATAGTCGTCTGCTCGGTCTCATCGTTACCTACCTGCCCAACATCCATAGTTGTTTGTGGTTCTGTGTTCTCGACTACAGGCTGCTGTGAGGGATTTGGCGATACATTAAGAATGATATCTCGGCGATGCCATAGTATGTATTGGTTACTCGCATCACCAAGGAGCTCGATCCCCTCATCGGTAGGGATATCAATCTCGCACGCCTCATCAGACACCGAGACAACTTGCACCCATGCATACTCTGGCGGGGGTGGATTCGGAAACGTATGACCCACGGGTGCCATGGCCGTTGCAACCTCGCGAAACTTATCTTGTTTCCTTCTGTAAGGTATAACCAACTTGCATGGGGTATCCTCTGTTATGTCATCAACAGGATACTTGACATTGGCAATAGACCCAGCACTACTTGGAGGAACGACGACAGTTCCACTCTGGGCAAGTAGCAGGTTTGGTAATACTCAATGTCCTTGAGCATCGATTGCAACCGATCCGGTGGCCTGTTGTTGGGTTACGAAGAACTGTACCAGCTCTTGTTTGGTGATTTCTCTCATCTTGTTTTCAATATCTTTCTTATAACGGTCGCGCTTCTTATACCTTCCTCTATCTTCAGGAAATGCTTTACCCCAAGGTAAGGTAGATGACATCCCTCGAACACGGCCAGTGTGCTCAGGGGTTCCGATCGCGGTGGTTAGCATATCTTTCTCCCTATCGGGCTTGAAAAGGTCGTGCTTTTGCAAATCGGCGAGTTCTTCCAACTTCTCATAAATCTGTTCTGTTGTGGGTTTCTCGAATACAACCTTGCCGTCAGGTGTTATTGTCAGAATTCGAGCAAGGCACCAATT
Source organism: Cenchrus fungigraminus (assembly GCA_036936925.1). Lineage (NCBI taxonomy): Eukaryota > Viridiplantae > Streptophyta > Magnoliopsida > Poales > Poaceae > Cenchrus > Cenchrus fungigraminus. The sequence continues at coordinate 62,422,367 of CM072781.1, read as the reverse complement.
CTTGCTACGCTCATCCATGCCTTCAAACAATTCTGGTAAACCAGCTACCCTCCTCTGTTCTTCCATTTGCCACCATTTTTGTAGCTTGGCAGCATATCCTCCCGAACCCAGGCGATGGGGGTTCTCAGCAGCTTTCTTAGCCTTCTCTATATATTCTTTACTCTCAGCTTTTGCTTTCTCTGTTGTCTTCTGTTCTTTGAATTCTTGCCACACCGCTAGCGGGATGTTACCATACACTGCCCTAGCATCCTTCCCTTTCTGAACAAATTCTGTATTAAGTGTAGACCTCCAAGTCCGTAAACATCTTCCAAGGAGGCCCTCAGCAAAACGTCTAGCCTCTCGCTCGGTCCCTTCCGAAAAAACAAACCTTTCATTCAGTTTGGCCCACAATACATCCTTTGTTGCCACCGACACTTTCTTCCAGTTAGTTGTTGTGATCCAGTTCCCCAATTGATCCCTGACAATTGCACCTGCTATGTTCCGAAATCGAGCATTTATCCCTTCAGGAAGGACAGGCTCGTCTTTGGCACCAAGTTGTTCTATCACATATTGTCCTCTTTCAGGGATCTGGTTTCGTTTGCGTTTTCCACGTCCCTTCTTGGGGTTACTAGTAGAAGTAGTAGTAGCCGAAGGTAGTGGCCCTGAACCTTCTATCTCCTGTGCAGAATTAGTCAATGCTCTACGGCGACGTGGCGGGGATCGATCATCGTTCTACACACATACAAATTATATTCAATATATCTGAATGTGAACAACAAACACATCAACAACATATGAATGTGTATGCAGACCTGTTCATCTAGGCTAGGATTGTAATCAATGTCATCGTCATCTGCACACCTACGAGGCCGTGGTACGCTGGGTTCGTACTCATCTGGAGTTAAATAGTCTTCTTGAAATCCTTCGTCTTCGTCCTCGGAGGATTCATGACTGACCGGTGTACAAGTTATAATTTAAAAAATCCAAATAATATCCAGCAATAACTATTTTATCTAATAATTCCCAAATCTATTCCAAATTCCAGTGTACACGTTATTATTTATACATTTTTTACAAAAAAAATAGACCATAAACCATATCAAAATTTCACACATAATAGATAAACATTTCTAATTTTGTCAATTAATAAAGATAACTAATATTTAAATACACACAAATTTTTCCACACTTAATAGATAAGCATATCGAAATCTACACATATACAATATGTTTCAAAAAATTTCACACTTAATAGATAAGCATATCGAAATCTACACCATACACAATTTTTCACACTTAATTGAGACATGTAAATACAAATTAAGCATTTATAAACAGTTATAATAACACATTTAACCACAAATTAAGCATTTCTAATAATACATCTGCAAAAAAAATTAAAAAAACCCACCCATCCGGATCCGGGCGGTGAAGGGAGGACGTCGGCGGCGGGCCCTCGCCGGCGGCGGCGGCGCGCGGGGAGGAGGACGGCGGCGGGCCCTAGCCGGCGGCGGCGTCGCGCCGCGTGGACGACGGCAGCGGGCCCTCGCCGGCGGCGGTGTCGCGCAGCGTGGACGACGGCGCGGGGCCGGCGGGCGGAGAGGTATTGTCGGCGGCGGCGCGCGGGGACGGCGGCGCGCGCGGGGTGGTGTTGTCAGTGGCGCTGGGTTCTCCATCCGCAGACAACAGCGGGTCTTGTGGGGCGGAGGAGACGGCGGCGCGGCTCGGGGAGGAAGACGGCGGGAGGCGACGGCGCGGCTCGGGGAGGAAGACGGCGGGAGGCGACGGCGCGGCTCGGGGAAAAAAACGGCGGGAGGCGGTGGTGCTCCAAGAGCGTACGGCGAGGAGCGTCAGCGCGGCGGCGCAGGGGGAGGAGGACGGCGACGCGGTGGCGCTCGGGGAGGACGGCGGCGAGGCCGGCGCGAAATTTCGGCAGCCTCACGGCGTCTTTTCGTTTTCACGCCGGGACTTAGAAAATTTTCAGCCCCGCGGGCCGCTATATGGTCCGTAGCACCGCTGGTGGGCGGTATAAAGCGCCCGCCAGCACTGAGCTTCTGTGCTGGCGGTCATCTTAAGCGACCGCCAGCACTGTGCATTTCCAAAAAAATCAGAAAAATTGAAAACAGTCCAAAATGTGTTCAATTTAGTCCCAAAGTTCTAGAACTATTGTAAAATGATTCAAAGTAAATTAGGGAAGGTTTTTTGCTCATAGAAAAGTTTTAGTTTCAAAATTTTAGTTCAAATAAGTCTCTTGGGTGAAACACCCTCTAACTCTTGGGTTGTTTCACCCAAGAGTCACATTTGAACTAACTTTGAAACATATTTAGTGTTATGTGTTAAATAATAATTTTCGTAGTTACTATTTAATATTTCAGTAAACTTGTAGAAGTTTCGAATAATTTTGAATTAGTTTAGGCACAGTTTCATTTTTTTATTTTTGGGGAAAAGCACAGTGCTGGCGGTCGTCTTAAGCGACTGCCAGCACTGTGCATTTCCAAAAAATTCAGGAAAATTGAAAACAGTCCAAAATGTGTTCAATTTAGTCCCAAATTTTCAGAACTATTGTAAAATGATTCAAAGTAAATTAGGGAAGATTTTTTCCTCATAGAAAAGTATTAGTTTCAAAATTTTAGTTCAAATGAGTCTCTTGGGTGAAACACCCTCTAACTCTTGGGTTGTTTCACCAAAGAGTCACATTTGAACTAACTTTGAAACATATTTAGTGTTATGTCTCAAATAATAATTTTCGTAGTTACTATTTAACATTTCAGTAAACTTGTAGAAGTTTCGAACAATTTTTAATTAGTTTAGGCACACTTTCATTTTTTGTATTTTTGGGGAAGCCAGCATTGTGCATTTCAAAAAAATTCAGAAAAATTGAAAACAGCCCAAAATGTGTTCAATTTAGTCCCAAATTTCCAGAACTATTGTAAAATGATTCAAAGTAAATTAGGGAATGTTTTTTGCTCATAGAAAAGTTTTAGTTTCAAAATTTTAGTTCAAATGAGTCTCTTGGGTGAAACACCCTCTAACTCTTGGGTTGTTTCACCCAAGAGTCACATTTGAACTAAGTTTGAAACATATTTAGTGTTATGTGTCAAATAATAATTTTCCTAGTTACTATTTAACATTTCAGTAAACTTGTAGAAGTTTCGAATAATTTTGAATCAGTTTAGGCACACTTTCATTTTTTTATTTTTGGGGAAAAGCACAGTGCTGGCGGTCGTCTTAAGCGACCGCCAGCACTGTGCATTTCCAAAAAATTCAGAAAAATTGAAAACACCCCAAAATGTGTTCAATTTAGTCCCAAATTTCCAGAACTATTGTAAAATGATTCAAAGTAAATTAGGGAAGGTTTTTTGCTCATAGAAAAGTTTTAATTTCAAAATTTTAGTTCAAATGAGTCTCTTGGGTGAAACACCCTCTAACTCTTGGGTTGTTTCACCCAAGAGTCACATTTGAACTAACTTTGAAACATATTTAGTGTTATGTGTCAAATAATAATTTTCCTAGTTACTATTTAACATTTCAGTAAACTTGTAGAAGTTTCGAACAATTTTGAATCAGTTTAGGCACACTTTCATTTTTTTTATTTTTGGGGAAAAGCACAGTGCTGGCGGTCGTCTTAAGCGACCGCCAGCACTGTGCATTTCCAAAAAATTCAGAAAAATTGAAAACAGCCCAAAATATGTTCAATTTAGTCCGAAATTTCTAGAACTATTGTAAAATGATTCAAAGTAAATTAGGGAAGGTTTTTTGCTCATAGAAAAGTTTTACATTCAAAATTTTAGTTCAAATGAGTCTCTTGGGTGAAACACCCTCTAACTCTTGGGTTGTTTCACCCAAGAGTCACATTTGAACTAACTTTGAAACATATTTAGTGTTATGTGTCAAATACTAATTTTCGTAGTTACTATTTAACATTTCAGTAAACTTGTAGAACTTTCGAACAATTTTGAATTAGTTTAGGCACACTTTCATTTTTTTTATTTTTGGGGAAAAGCACAGTGCTGGTGGTCGTCTTAAGCGAACGCCAGCACTGTGCATTTCCAAAAAATTCAAAAAAATTGAAAACAGCCCAAAATATGTTCAATTTAGTCCCAAATTTTTAGAACTATTGTAAAATGATTCAAAGTAAATTAGGAAATATTTTTTCTCATAGAAAAGTTTTAGTTTTAAAATTTTAGTTCAAATGAGTCTCTTGGGTGAAACACCCTCTAACTCTTGGGTTGTTTCACCCAAGAGTCACATTTGAACTAACTTTTTATGTGTTAAATAATAATTTTCGTAGTTACTATTTAACATTTCAGTAAACTTGTAGAAGTTTCGAACAATTTTATATTAGTTTAGGCACACTTTCATTTTTTTTATTTTTGGGGAAAAGCACAGTGCTGGCGGTCGTCTTAAGCGACCGCCAGCACTGTGCATTTCCAAAAAATTCAGAAAATTTGAAAACAGCCCAAAATGTGTTCAATTTAATCCAAATTTCCAAAACTATTGTAAAATGATTCAAAGTAAATTAGGGAATGTTTTTTGCTCATAGAAAAGTTTTAGTTTCAAAATTTTAGTTCAAATGAGTCTCTTGGGTGAAACACCCTCTAACTCTTGGGTTGTTTCACCCAAGAGTCACATTTGAACTAACTTTGAAAAATATTTAGTGTTATGTGTCAAATAATAATTTTCATAGTTATTATAACATTTCAGTAAACTTGTAGAAGTTTCGAACAATTTTGAATCAGTTTAGGCACACTTTCATTTTTTTTATTTTTGGGGAAAAGCACAGTGCTGGCGGTCGTCTTAAGCGACCGCCAGCACTGTTCATTTCCAAAAAATTCAGAAAAATTGAAAACAGCCCAAAATGTGTTAAATTTAGTCCCAAATTTTTAGAACTATTGTAAGATGATTCAAAGTAAATTAGGAAAGGTTTTTTGCTCATAGAAAAGTTTTAGTTTCAAAATTTGTTCAAATGAGTCTCTTGGGTGAAACACCCTCTAACTCTTGGGTTGTTTCACCCAAGAGTCACATTTGAACTAACTTTGAAACATATTTAGTGTTATGTGTCAAATAATAATTTTCGTAGTTACTATTTAACATTTCAGTAAACTTGTAGAAGTTTCGAACTATTTTGAATTAGTTTAGGCACACTTTCATTTTTTATTTTAGGGGAAAAGCACAGTGCTGGCGGTCGTATTAAGCGACCGCCAGCACTGTGCATTTCCAAAAAATTCAGAAAAATTGAAAACAGCCCAAAATGTGTTCAATTTAGTCCCAAATTTTTAGAACTATTGTAAAATGATTCAAAGTAAATTAGGAAAGGTTTTTTGCTCATAGAAAAGTTTTAATTTTAAATTTTTAGTTCAAATGAGTCTCTTGGGTGAAACACCCTCTAACTCTTGGGTTGTTTCACCCAAGAGTCACATTTGAATTAATTTTGAAACATATTTAGTGTTATGTGTCAAATAATAATTTTCGTAGTTACTATTTAACATTTCAGTAAACTTGTAGAAGTTTCGAACAATTTTATATTAGTTTAGGCACACTTTCATTTTTTTTATTTTTGGGGAAAAGCACAGTGCTGGCGGTCGTCTTAAGCGACCGCCAGCATTGTGCATTTACAAAAAATTCAGAAAAATTGAAAACAGCCCAAAATGTGTTCAATTTAGTCCCAAATTTCCAAAACTATTGTAAAATGATTCAAAGTAAATTAGAGAAGGTTTTTTGCTCATAGAAAAGTTTTAGTTTCAAATTTTTAGTTCAAATGAGTCTCTTGGGTGAAACACCCTCTAACTCTTGGGTTGTTTCACCCAAGAGTCACATTTGAACTAACTTTGAAAAATATTTAGTGTTATGTGTCAAATAATAATTTTCATAGTTACTATTTAATGTTTCAGTAAACTTGTATAAGTTTCGAACAATTTTGAATCAGTTTAGGCACACTTTCATTTTTTTTATTTTTGGGGAAAAGCACAGTGCTGGCGGTCGTCTTAAGCGACCGCCAGCACTGTGCATTTCCAAAAAATTCAGAAAAATTGAAAACTGCCCAAAATGTGTTCAATTTAGTCCCATATTTCTAGAACTATTGTAAAATGATTCAAAGTAAATTAGGGAAGATTTTTTGCTCATAGAAAAGTTTTAGTTTCAAAATTTTAGTTCAAATGAGTCTCTTGGGTGAAACACCCTTAACTCTTGGGTTGTTTCACCCAAGAGTCACATTTGAGCTAACTTTGAAACATATTTAGTATTATGTGTCATATAATAATTTTCGTAGTTACTATTTAACATTTCAGTAAACTTGTAGAAGTTTCGCACAATTTTGAATTAGTTTAGGCACACTTTCATTTTTTTTATTTTTGGAGAAAAGCACAGTGCTGGCGGTCGTCTTAAGCGACCGCCAGCATTGTGCATTTCCAAAAAATTCAGAAAAATTGAAAACAGCCCAAAATGTGTTCAATTTAGTCCCAAATTTTTAGAACTATTGTAAGATGATTCAAAGTAAATTAGGAAAGGTTTTTTGCTCATAGAAAAGCTTTAGTTACAAAATTTTAGTTCAAATGAGTCTCTTGGGTGAAACACCCTCTAACTCTTGGGTTGTTTCACCCAAGAGTCACATTTGAACTAACTTTGAAACATATTTAGTGTTATGTGTCAAATAATAATTTTCGTAGTTACTATTTAACATTTCAGTAAACTTTTAGAAGTTTCGAACAATTTTGAATTAGTTTAGGCACACTTTCATTTTTTTTATTTTTGGGGAAAAGCGACCGCCAGCACTGTGCATTTCCAAAAAATTCAGAAAAATTGAAAACAGCCCAAAATGTGTTCAATTTAGTCCCAAATTTCCAGAACTATTGTAAAATGATTCAAAGTAAATTAGGGAAGGTTTTTTGCTCATAGAAAAGTTTTAGTTTCAAATTTTTAGTTCAAATGAGTCTCTTGGGTGAAACACCCTCTAACTCTTGGGTTGTTTCACCCAAGAGTCACATTTGAACTAACTTTGAAAAATATTTAGTGTTATGTGTCAAATTATAATTTTCATAGTTACTATTTAACATTTCAGTAAACTTGTAGAAGTTTCGAACAATTTTGAATCAGTTTAGACACACTTTCATTTTTTTTATTTTTTGGGAAAAGCACAGTGCTGGCGGTCGTCTTAAGCGACTGCCAGAACTGTGCATTTATAAAAAATTTAGAAAAATTTAAAATAGCCCAAAATGTGTTCAATTTAGTCCCAAATTTTTAGAACTATTGTAAAATGATTCAAAGTACATTTCAGTAAACTTGTAGATGTTTCAAACACTGTAGTGAAGGAAATTTGACATTCATTCAAATTTAGCATACTCAATTTCATTACCAACATTGCATACATTCTTACAAAACCATTGAAAGGAAGTATGCCATTACAACAGAAATACATAGCAGGATACATATGCAACTAAGTTGTTCATTACAAATGGCTTTCAATTTGTGACATTCTTGTCTTGCCTCATGTCTGGAACCAAGCAAAACATCCCATTGCCCATGAAAATGTTGCACAAGCTCTGACAAACTTCCATTCATAGACACCAGGTCCTGAATCACTTGATTTGCTCTCCCAAAAACTTCAGGGTCAAGCCAGTGATTGAAATCACAAGGATTATCTACATTTGAGCATTGCAAGAACCTTCTCCCTGCATCCACTCCAGACCAGCAGCAAGCCAACCGTGGGTACTGTCCATGGCGGCATGTAAGCCCCGTCCTCACCACCATGCCTTCTTCTGAGTGTTGTTCCAGCAACCACTCGAGCTGGCATTAACCAAAGAATTTATCATCATAAGACGCAAACAAGAACAATATTGATTCAAACACCAAATTTGTGGTTGAATGGATGCCTCACCCCCATCTCTGGAAGCCGGTGATCCGATTCATCATCGTGGCTAGTTCTTCCCTCCATGTCGTGCCTTGGCGTGCTCATGTGCCTCCTTCCTCGAGCCATCTGGCCGCCGGGCCGGAGCGGTGGGAGCAACACAACTCTAGGGCGAGGAAGGTTGGCGAGGCTCTAGGCATGCGCGGCGGGAGTAGAAGCTCGGCGAGGTTCTAGGCGCGGTCGGCGAGAGCAGCAGCTTGGCGAGGCTGTAGGCGCGGGCGGCGGGAGCAGTAGCTCGATCTAGGGCGCGACCGAGGATAAGGTAGCACGGGGCATATATGTGCCTCCGGGGGCCTTAGCGCTGGCGTGCGGCCTTAGTGCCCGCCGGCAGTGAAGGGGAGCGCTGGCGGGCGGCCTTAGAGCCTGCCAGCAGACACTTAGAGCGCTAGCGGGCGGCCTTAGTCCCCGCCAGCAGTGAGCGTTAGCGCTGGCGGTCGGCCTTAGTGCCCGCCAGTAGTTTAATTCTTCTATATAGCTCGCCGAGTACCAGAAAAATTTCTAAGTGCTGGCGAGACCTCGAAGCTACGCCGTCAGGCTGCCGAAATTTCTCCGCACCGCAGCTCCTCCGCTGCGCGCCGCAGCTCCCTCCGCCGTCGCAACAGCTCCCTCCGCCGCCGCCGCAGCTCCCTCCGCCGCCGCCGCAGCTCCCTCCCTCCGCCGCCCGCAGCTCCTTCCCGCGCCGCCGCAGCTCCATCCCTCCGCCGCGCAGATCCATCCATCTTCAAGCACAGATCCCCCTGTTGCCGCGCCGCAGCTCCCTCCCTCTGTCGCGCCAACGCTCCCTCCCGCTATCACCACCGCCACCTCCACCACCGGCTGCCCCTCCCTCCACCGTGCCGCCGCAGCTCCCTCCCTCCGCCGCGCCAACACCCCGGCCCACGCCACCACCAGATCCGGTCCACCGCCGGCCAACGCCACAGCCACTGGCCAGGGGAGAGGAAGTGAACGAGGAGGAGAGGGAGGAGGCCCGTGGAGAAGGAGATGGAGGAGGCCGAGGGGGAGGGGTAGGAGACGGCCGAGGGTAAATAGGAGGGGTGTGGTCTGGCTGGCGCCGTCCTCCATTCGACTGCACCCGTGGTGAGTGGTTTGAGAGCCTCCTCAAGATTTCAGTTTTTTAGTTACACGTAGTGATCAATTAGTGATGTTGGATCAAAATTTTGTTTAGTTTTTGATGAATTAGTGATGCTAGATGAAATTTGTGATGATTTTGTTGAACTAGAACAATATAATTTATTACCGACTCTGTTTTGACCTTTGTGATGAACTTGGTTGAACTAGAAAATTTTTGTGTGGCCCGCCCTTCGTGTCGTGGCCTTTACTTGCAGGTTTCTGGAAACCTCACCGTATAGGGGAGGTGTTTCGAAAATTTTGAATATACAATAAGCATTGGTTTATTTTGGCAGGGAAGGAGGAGTAGGCGTTGCCGTTGCCTTGGAGGCCCCTGTCTTGCTTCTGCCACCGGCTCCTCACAGAAGGTGAGTTCGAACACATGCAACTCAGTGCAATCATTCTATGATCGCTACTCTGCCCTAATACAAATCTCAAGTTTGATTGTTACTGTACCCTAATACACTCGACTATTATTTTACAGGAGTAGAGGCCCTCAGAGCTGATGGCGGGGAGTTTCCACCGTCCAAACCTCGTTCTCTTTGACGAGGAAGAGGTCAATGTGTATGATGCACGCTACCTTGGCATCATGGTACTTTTTAGGACCGGACGTAACTTTGATAACATCGGTCACATTAAGATACAGACAGCCATTCATGATCAGATGGCTGTGGCGGTTTCGCTAGAAAATATCTGGCACTACCTTAATGATTATGTGGCTGTGACCACTTCAGCGGCTGACTTGGAACGAATCTTGGACCATAGATTGCTTCGAGTTGATGGATATAAGCTCCAGATCTGGCCAATGACGCCATTTTATGGTTCAACTGAATGTTCTCTTGATTCCACAATACCCATCACCGCGACGCCACCGGCTCCAGTCCCACACCCACCACAATCTGCGCAACCACTGAGGATCACCATGCTTGGAGTGCCACCAATATTTTTGGAACATTCCTAATTTCTATGCAAGAGTCTTCCAGAACATATGTCAGGTTAACGCTGTGCAGAGGAGAAGATCCGATCTCGCTATGTTGTTTACCACATATGCAAGCCCATCATCTATACCTGAAGATGCAAGTGTAGGCATCCGCAGAAGAGCAACAAACGGTGATACCATTATGAACCTGTTGGGTATTTGGATTGAAATAGAATCAGCTACACCACCCGGTGATGGACAGAGAAGTGCTTTGGGCAACGGTAATATCATTCTGAACATGTGACCTATTTGATTTCATTCTGCAGCAAAACCTTACTCTGATAATTGTACATTGTTCCCTCTAACAATTATCACTCTGACTGTAGATAACCTCAACCAACGGCGTCGGTTCATGTTATATCCTCGAGCCACAGGTGGCGACGGTTCGGGGCCTTCCGCCGCACAAGGAGGTCAAGCTAGTGGAGGTCGTCAGCATGCAGGTATGATACAAGTAGCCCATACATCGTCTGCACCTCCAACCCAACGAGGGTACTACTACATGTCGTCGCAGGACTTCGGAAGCTCTTTTGGCTCTCTGCTCTCCGGCCAGTTCTCAAGCGATTAGATTAGGAATGTTGTAATTGTTTTCTAAATTACCTAAGACATGTTTGGAGTACCAACGTCACATGATCTAGGTAGTTGTGGCGTACATGTCATTTGCAAATTTAAGTATGAAACTTTATGTGTTGTAGCCATATTACTTCTGACCATGTTTGAAGTTGTGATATATTCGGTTGTGATGTCTTAATTTGATACATCTGGACTGAGTTGTTTTTTAAATTGCCGAACACTAAGTTGTGATGTATTAAGTAAGTTGGCATTTGCAAATTGAAGTGATGAAACTTTCATGTGTTGTAGTTCTATTTCTGGAAGCTGCACCCGTCGATTCATCAAACGATGGTTCAACTGATCAAACTAGAGAGGACATGTCAACATCTACCAACAGTCCGTCCATTGATCACGATGGTTCTACTCCAACAAGAGAGGACATGTCAACATCTATCGACATTGTATCTGCCTGCATTGGTGCACTTGAGGACGATTTGAGCTTCAGTTGTTCACTTCGAATCCGTTATGAATGTATTTGTATCTGTGGAAAATTACGTTTTGTGACGTTGTGAGCTTGCTTGTGAATTGTTGTTGTGAACTTCGCTTCTGAAGGTTGTGAACTTGTGATATTTGTGAACTTATGTAATGTACCCTGTTTGAACTATCGATGTACCCTTTTATGTCTTGAGTGGTTATTACTTATGATATATTCGGTTGTGATGTCTTCAATTTGATACAATAATATATTCGGTTGTGATATCTTCAATTTGATACTATTTTATTGCAGTAGAGGAATTCTAAAAACTAATTGTAGTAGTGGCATTTTAAAAACCATCTGAATAATGTATGCTGGCGGGCGTCATAAGGGCCCGCCAGCGCTGACAGTTACTGCTGGCGGGCCTCATAAGCGCCCGCCAGTGTGACGATCACTGCTGGCGGGCGTCATAAGGGCCCGCCAGCGCTGACAGTTACTGCTGGCGGGCCTCATAAGCGCCCGCCAGTGCTGTGGTTGTGGCAACAAAAGTCAATGCACACGGTTTGGATCGATGCCGGCAGGCTGCCCGAGCGCCGCCGCACCACCCCCAGGTCGAGCACCGCCACACCACCCCCAGGCCAGGCCGAGCGCCGCCGCACCACCCTGCCTGATCGAGCCCCGCCAGCGCGCCGGCCGCGCAAGATGCCTCCTCCACGGGCCGCGCGCGCCCCTAACTCCCTGGTCGTGCCCCTACCGACGGTGCGCCGAATGAACCTCCCATGCCCGCCTCCTCCTCCTCCGGCCGCTGCCTCCTCCCCTGCCCTGCATCGCCGCGTAGCGCCTCACAGGCCCGAACTTCGCCGGCGTCATGCCTCCTCTTGGTTTGGTATAAATTAATTTAATCTCATATTGCAATTCAATAATGTTTGATTTTTGTGTAGATTAGAGATTTTGTAAAAATTGAACGTGTTTAGATTATGTGTAGATTAGAGAATGTGTAAAAATTTTATAAGCAAAATTTTGTTAGACTTGTGAATGTGTAGAAAATTTTAATAAAATATCGTGCATATTTTAGGGATAACGATGACAAGTCGCTTTGAATTTTTTAATTGTGATGGCGGCCGTGGAGGTGGTCGTCGTCCTGTCCGTAGTGGTCCCCCTGTCCCAGAGCCTCTACCACCACCCCCAGGGCAGCCTGTTGGTGCTTCCTTCCCCGTCGGTCAAGAACCCATGCCCATTACCCAACAAGAGTTACGCCAAAATGTGGTATGTACTTAGATATTCTATTTTTTGAATTTGTCATTATTTTTACAATGATAATAATGTGTATTATTTGCATTATAATGAAGCTGGTTTCATCAATGCAATGGTTAGAACGAGTTATATATTGTGTGACTGGACAAGCTCCAATGGTGAGACATGAACAAACGACTTCATCACGAGGAAGATTTATTGTTTCTCTATCAATTAACGCTGCGAGCATGCGAGAGCAAACACTTGGTGATACAGTTATTATCCATGTCAATTCTTTTGCTGCACTACAACCACATGTTGCCGCTTCTGATGCCGTGAGGAAGGCACTTATCGAAATAGAAGCTCAAACAAGACATGTAATCCCAGACTATAGTTATTTCAAGATTAAAGTCTTAGAACACAACAACATGGCCGTCACTGAAATGCCTAAACGGATATCACCATCGTATGAATCGCCCATTGTATGTAACTAAAACTTACTCGTTATTTTCGGAATTTGTTTTCTTAAGAACTGTCTACTTACACGTTATGTTTTGCTTGCTAATTGAATCAGGACGCATTGTATAACAGTTTCATGCACGCTGATCAAGGTATGCATGAGGTCTTACGTCAAGTATTACATAACATTGGATGGACATTGACGACACCGCACCCAAGTCCAGTACGCGGCGGTTGGCAAGCTGGCATTACCCTATCATCATTTACGAATTCGGTGCAAATATTTGGAGAGATATTCATGACACCCTACATGGCCAGAGATAGTGCATACATATATGCGCTGGATTATGTTGATAGGTTCTTAGGAATCAACATCATCGATATTAATCATACTTTGTACGTCGTGATGATTCACGGTCATGATGTGAACGATCCTAGATTTTAATTAAGTATGAAATATGTACCCTTTTAATTCTATGCATTTGAACTTGTAGTCTTTGCTAAGACTAAAGTACTGATGTATTAATCATACGTTGTTGTATTAGTATGGTTTTACTTGTGAGTTTTTATTGACGTGAAATAGAACCGAATGCAATATAATAATGAGTGGAAAATTAGACTTAATTTAAAGTCTTACAATGACATTGATTAATAAAGTCTTACAAGAGATACATCATCAAGCCAGACTAGTAAGAAATGCTAATTTATCCTTTAATAATTCTTCCTTCGCAGTCTGTACGTAACCATGGCTTCTCCGATTTAGGAATGCTGCTTTCAATTTTTTTGATTCTTTTCTCATGATCTTTGAATAAGACTAATTCGTCATACTGATTGTAATCCTCAACGTCATCTACACCTTCAACTCCAAGAATTCTTTGTTTTCCGGAGACAACAATGTGCTTCTTTAAATTCATAGGATCAGCTATGTAGAAAACTTGTGCAACACGCTCAACGAGTACCCATGGGTCATCTTTGTAAGCTACATTGGCAAGGTCTACAAGTGTCAGCCCATAGTTGTCATCTGTAACGCCCTTCGGGTGTTTGACCCTTTGGCACCGAAACAAGGGGATCCGAATATTTACTCCATAGTCAAGTTCCCATATTTCCTCTGTGAAACCATAGAAAGTGTTGTTATTTCCGTGAGCATCAATTGCATCATAGCGAACACCACTATTTTGGTAAGCGACACTCTTGTTGTCTTTTGCCTTGGTATAGAAGGTGTGCCCATTAATTTCATATGCTTGCCATGAGGTGATATTGCTTGATGGACCAGCCGCCAACCTGCTCAATGTTGCGTCGTGTATGGAGTTTCCTTCAAATAGATGTCCATGTTCTTTTAACCATGAGGAGGAAACGACGCTTTTGCTGTTTGATGACCCAATCCTCGTCCCGATCATTATTTTCCACACGAATGTCATTTTCCAGTTGCTCAATGAATGGCTCCACTATTGCAAGTTGTTGTAGAGCACTTGCATGTGCTTTCTCCAATTGTTGGTTGTCCTCGTCAATGAATCTTTTCCTTCCAATGGTACCTTGCCCCGACAATCTCCCTTCGTGTCGAGATTCTGGTAAACCGACCGCTTTCTTATCTTTTATGTAATCTATGCAACAATCAACACTCTCTTCAGTATAGTAGCTCTCAATCATGCTGCCCTCTGGAAATGCCTTGTTTTTCATCCATCCATTAAGAAGTGACATGAACCGTTCGTACGTCCACATCTCATGGAACTACATAGGTCCTAGTTCAGTAATTTGCTCGACCATGTGGACCATAAGATGTTCCATGATATCAAAAAAGGACGGAGGGAAGCACATCTCGAGCTGCGCTTGAGTTTCCGACATAAAAAGCTGAAGCCTTGCCAATTCTACTGAATCGATGACTTTCTGTAAAATGAAGTTGAAAAAGTAGCACATCCTTGTGATAACCATCTTAAGGAATATTGGTTTGACAGCTCGGATCGCACTCACAAGAAAAACAGTGATCATCACATGGCAATCATGAGAGTTATAATCAGTAAGCGTCATGTCCTTCAACGAGACTAGTGAACGGATGTTCGATGAGAATCCGGTAGGCACTTTCAGACCGCGCAAGCACTTGCAGATAACCAACCTCTCATCTTGTGTTAAGTTGTAACTAGCAGGGGGAAGGTATTGCTTACCATTAGGACGTTCTTGCGGGTGGAGCTCTGGCCTGATTTTTAGGTCAACAAGATCCTTACGTGACTTCAGTCCGTCCCTTACCTTGCCCGTTAAGCCTAAGAATCCGATTGTGCTATTGTACACCGATATTGTACCATTAACGCAAACTACACAAGCTGTCTTTCCTTTTATCTGACCCAACATAGAAAATAGGCCAGGGTAATCATTAATGGTAACAAAGATAATTGCATAAAGTGTGAATTTCTCCTGTCTGTACTCATCCCACATCTCAACCCCATATTTCCAAAACTTCTCCATATCTTCCATCAATGGCTCCAGGAAAACATCTATGTCAATACCAGGTTGCTTCGGCCCTTGGATTAGAATGGTTAGCAAAAGAAACTTTCTCTTATGACATAGCCAGGGGGAAGGTTGTATATGGTCATCAGCACTGGCCATGTGCTGTGCGTACTGCTTCTTTCACCAAATGGATTCATGCCATCTGTACTTAACGCGAATCGTATATTTCTTTTTTCATCTCTAAAGTCTTTATGCTCGGAATCAAAGGTCCTCCACTGGCGAGCATCAGAAGGATGTCTAAGCTTCCCATCGGACTTCTCTGGGCAATCGGCATGCCAAGTCATTAGTTTGGCGGTCTTTGGGTTCGAGAACAATCGCTTTAGACGGTCCTCCACTGGCAAATACCACATCACCAAGGTAGGGACTTTACGTTGACTAGTCATGTCAGTGGTACCAATACTAGACTCATCCCCCACTTGAGCACCTGCACTTTTCTTTCCACCCTTCTTCCTCTTCCCGCCTTTTGTGCTAGCGACACGTTCTGCGTCGAAATCAGCATTACTTTTGTAACGACTAGTCTCACAATTAGGACACTTCTTCATTTCTGCATAGTCACTGCGGTACAATATGCAATGGTTCCTGCATGCGTGTATTCTTTGCACCCGCATCTTCAATGGGTTGATGATCTTCTTTGCTTCATATGTGTTTTTTGGCACAAGGTTAGGCTTCGGGAGCAGGTTGGCCAACAAAGTAAGGAGTTCGTTAAAATTATTATCAGACCATCCGAATTTAGCCTAAACAATCAGAAGATTGAGGATGAAACGCAACACTGTCCACTCCTTCCCACAACCCTCATACATACGTTCCTTTGCTGCCTTCTTAAGTGTCTCAAAATTTTCTAACCCTTTAGCAGTCCCTACCAACACCTCTGGTTCAATGTGGCGCAACATTTCCTCCATATCAACATCACATTCATCGTCCACTTGTGGTGCATCTGTTTCATTACCATTTTCATCTCCACAGTCAAAAGCATCATCCATCATGACATGATCATTTTCATCTTCGTCACTCACTTCATCATACCCGGTGCTAATGTCTGCATTGTTGAAAGTAGACACTGCCTCACCATGGTGGGACCAAGTTGTGTATCCTTTCATAAAACCTCGCTGTATCAAATGCATCTTGATGTCATTAGGATCCTCCCATACAAGTTTGTTGTAACAATTAGTACACGGACAACGTATTTGCTTTGACTTGCAAATGTGAGCGTGCTTCTTCGTAACCTCAAGAAACTTTGATAACTCTGTCATGAATGTAGAAGAATGTCTCTGTACGCCATACATCCATGCTCTGTGATCCATGTTAAACAACCTATGAAAAAATTCTACATTTTAGAAACTAATTTAATCATATAGTACTAATAAATGAGTCACAATAATTAAAAACTCAATTCTACCTTTTATTTAATGAAACTAATTATATTAATGACAAATATAGCGAATCTACGATTAATCTGCATAACACTATACTTAAAAAAATCTACAATAAATTTTCTCTCTTTTCACTTCTCTCTTTTTTATTTAATGAACCTAATTATATTAATGACAAGCATAGCAAATCTACAATTAATCTGCATAACAATCTACTTAAAAAAATAATCTACAACTAATTTTCTCACTCTTCACTCCTCTCTCTCCCCTAGCTAGCAAACCCTAGATCTAGAGAGCTAAATCTATAATGAAGCTAGAAATGATGGATAAAAGGTAAAAAAGAAAGTTGGAATAGCACAAACTCACCTTATATAGCCACCTCCTCCAAGGAAATCAAGTGCAAAAACCTTCCCTCCATAGATTGGGTGTTTTTGGAGCTTTTCCCGAGCTCCTCTCGGGCAAAGCACCAATGGAAGGTAGCTGGGGAAGAAGAAGCTGTCGGGTTTTATTGAGGGCCACAGTGCTGGCGGGCAACATATGGCAACCGCCAGCAGAAATCGTCTCCATTTCTGCTGGCGGTTCCTTATGTTGCCCGCCAGCACTGTTATGCTATCGCTGGCGGGTGATGAACCGGCGCCCCTACAAACCACAGTGCTGGCGGTTGCTAATTGCACCCGCTAGCACACTAATTTACAAGTTTCAGCACAAATCGTTTGTGGCCTAGTGTTAATTACTCTCGCGACGGTCGCGAATATCAATATCATCCCAGCGACCTGTGTACTTGGATATATCACCATCACGGTGGCTGCTGCTCGAATTGATTGGCATGCACTGTTCATCATATCTGGACGCCTTCGTTGCCCTCGCCACCGTCGTCTCCACGTCTTCGACTCCTGTTGCGGCGGCGCAAGAGAAACGGCGACACCACCAAACCCCAGCGCTTCCGATTCCGATCCGGAAGACCGGCGGCGGCGGCGCTGTAACAAACGGCGCCGTGAGCGGAGGCGGAGCTCCTCATCGACGACCAAGCGCAGGAGGCCGCCGGCTAAGCGGAGCGCCGAGTCGGCCAGAGGATAGCACGCTGGAGGCCTCGCATCGCCAACCTATAAAACGTGAGCTTTCCAAAATCAGTCAAATTACTCTAGTTTCGAGAAATCATAATAAATAAATAAAATTATAAAATGAAAAATATAATTGCATTGAACTTCAAATGAGTAAATCTACACAATGAACATATAATATGATATGCTTTAGTACATTTTTGTATAGCTATGCAGAAAAGCATAAATATAAATTTACAGTAAAAATATACTAAAACATTTCATATTATATGTTCACTATGTAGTTCTACCCATTTGAAATCCAACACAATTAGATTTTCTATTTTATGATTTTTCTGTGATTTTACTATGATTTTTCAAAACTGCTTTAGGACATAATTTGACCGGTTTTGAAAAGTTTGAGTGATATAAACCGTTTCATAAGCTAGGGGATTATGTAATCCACCTCTCATAGTTAGAGGAGTGATATAGACTGTTTTCTCTGAACGAGCAAGGAGCAACATTTGATCATGATCAGCTTTTTTTTAAAAAAAATACAGATCATGATCAGCTTTGGGCACTTGCTGTGCGAATCAAATCCATGCGGTTGAGGTAGACAAAGCATTATTATGTCAGGTTAAACGAATGCCATCTCGTTTGCAGCAAATTCGTTGATATTTCACCAGAAATATGCAAGCAAGATTTAGGTCTCTCAAATATTCAAGAAATTCACGTTTCTCACAGAACAATATAATTGTGCAAGCAAGAATATATGTCTTTCAGATCCCAAACTGCGTGCTCCGGTATTCATTTTCCCAGAACAAGGCTCAACTGAGTTGAAATGTCACATTTCACCCAACAAAAAGGCTCAACTCAGTTGAAATGTAGTATACATTAATCATTTTACCCATTAAAAATCCACAACAATTGTGATTGTGTAAGCTCCCAAAAAATATAGCAAATGGGAGAACCAGAGCGTGGGGTTCTTCTAACTAGGCAGGCACAACCCAAATCTTCGGGAAAAAAAGAATCCAGATGGAAGGAACTCCACTCAGTTACTTCCTGTTAGCAACAGCAGTATATCTCACAGCATATACAAGGGCAGAAAATGAGAATTCTGACTCTCCGCGCTTTTTCTTGGTTCCCAGATTAGCAGAACAATCAACAACCACATACAGCCAGTCTGTTGGAACCAAAATTTATGAAACGAACCAGATTTCCAAAACTGTAAACCCGATCCTCTGCACCTCTGTGATAGTCTCAGGAAGTGGCTATCACGTGCAAACCCTGTCTCAAGTGGTACAATTCCATACAACATAGGAATAGAAGAAATATTACATTATTTTATTAATACATCAGAGTACAACATTTTGGCATAAGCCGGGTACAAGTCCAACTGGACTAAACAAGAAAGGTAAAACATCTACGCAGCGGATCTATCGAAGCGAAGCGTCTCCAGCTCCACAGGCAAACTTGAGTGTAGGACCAGCTCTAGTCTTCTCATTCTTCAACGTCGATGTCGTAGTCGATCACCAAGTCTGAAAGCATCGCCATCTACCCGATAAGCGGGTAGGTCATGTCAGCTTCCCAACAAGGAGCAAAAGCGGTGGATGAATTCTAGTATGCATGGATAAACCTATATCTGGCTGTAGTAAGTTTATGCAAGCAGCGGTAGCAACATCAAGGTAAGCGGTATTGCAGAGAGGTCACCATCTCCGAGGAGATCCACACCTCCGAGGCCAACGCCTCCGGGGTTAACACCCCAACCAAGAAGAGAACACCAACACACTAGATCTCAACCGAGTCACAGCATCCCACTCTCATCTGCGATGTGAGGTCACCAACTCCTACCCCACATCTCAACGGCACCAAGCCGGGCTCACACACTCGGGGGAGAGAAGCAGCACAAGAAAAGAATACTAGCCAGAGTAACAGACCCGTGGGTTGTCCATACCAGTGGACACGGACTATAGCTATAGGTTTAACACTCTGCAGAGGTTGTACAACTGGACCCGCCGGATAGGGCAGAAACGGTGGCCTCCGTTCCACATCCCTACCTAACGACCGGAGACCTAGCAGTGGGTGGCACTCTCCTGCCTCTCCGAGCCTGACTCGTCCTGAACTGGGGCGCGAAACTTGCCAGCAGGGTCTCGGAGCTATGAAACCATCCCCGGAGGAGCCGGGGCGACGTCTACTCGGGGGGTATAACCCGTCCCCCTCACACGACCACACCGGTCCGCCTACAAGCTGAGTGCCCACCACCAACTAGTTCTCGGACCGAACCCCGCCCATACGTGAGCGAACGGTTTGTACGAAAATAGCCCAAAGATCATGGTTAAACTGTCGATCGGTCCTTAATTGCAACAGCGAGCACTCACCAACTCCCACCGTCCGACACGCCGCTAGGGCGGGAGGCCAGGTCGCATCTCCCCTAGACAGGCGTTCACAAGTAACCAAAGTGACTCGCTCCCGCGGTAACACGTCAAGGTAACACACTCACCCAAAACACACGCTAGAATACCGAGATATCCCAATCTCGGTCCAAACCAGAGATCCATCCATATCACGGAACAGGTAAACTGTATGGATAGTAAATATCGGGGACTAGCTAGGGGTCTGTAGCTAGTCCCAAAGGTAGGAAGTTCAAGGAACAGGGTATATCAAATCCAAGGCATGGCTAAAAGATTGTCTATGCATTTCAATCATCCAAAGCATCATAAATAAAGCACTAGCAACTAAATAGCATGCATGGGATCTACATGGTCGGGAGTGACATGACACCTGCGTGGTAGTCGTCGTAGAGTAGTAGAGGTTGGGCCCTTCCTTCGGGTCAAAGGTCTTCCCAGTCTTCACTGCTCGGGTCGTCGTCGTAGCTCGGGTGTTCAAACATGATCACAAGCCTATACGAGATGCGACGCGAAAATAAACAACGACAAACATCTAAGCATTGACTCCAAATAACATCAATTTAGAAGAATCAAAATAAATCCGAACTAGCTACAAGCAGCACTAATTAATTTAGGGAAATCAAAGTAATTAGTTTCATATTAAAATAGTTTTAAGCTACTAGCTTTAAATACTAGAAAACGAATTAGAGAGAGGGGTTAGTTCAAGGTTAGGTTTGCCGATCAAGGCTAGAGGTTTGGTGATCGTGCTTGCAAGGTGTTAGCGCGGCTAGCAGTCGCAACAAAACAGAGGTTCAAAAGATGATGTGAGAACAACAAGGTGAAGTGAGCTAGGCAAGGCATTATCAGAACAAGGTGTGCGGTGGCAGCACAGAGAGAAGGAGAGGATCGACTTGTGGTCGATAAAAGGATGGTGACGCGGTAAGACGTGCTCGGGAGCATGGTGGGGCAAGTGTTAGCAACGCGTCAATAACCACAGCGTAGTAGCTAGGTTACAACACGGGGTTGCCGTGCTTTGCAGCAGAGGCCTCTGCTCAAGGCACGACCGTCCATCACGCGCGGCCTTCCAGGTTACCGTCACTGGGTATGTCGCGTGCTACACGGCTCGATGCAAGGCAAAGAGAGAGCGGTTATGCGGTTTGCGGTACAAGGCGGTGGAAGCGGTGCAAGCAAGGAAAGCTATGAGAACACAACTCGGGGATGTAATTCGTGTCTGCAACACGTCAGTGGCTAGTTGCGGAACTCCGGCGTCCCAGACCCACAATAGCGCAGTGGCGGTAGCGGCCATGAATCCTACTCCAAGTACGCGGGGCAAAACAGGGTTGGGTTCAAGGGCAAGAGAGGATAAGGATAGGGTAGCAGCGAGCGTCTCGAAATTATGAAACCAACGCAAGTGGTTTCATAATTTTCGGAGCTCCAGATAATTAGTTATGAATTTTGAAAGAAAAAAGGATTTATAAAACATTTATTAAATCCTTTTATTTAAAACCGAAAATAATTTTATTAAAATAATGCTGACGTCAGCATGACGTCAGCGGTCAGCGGGTTAGTGGGCCGTAAGTGGGCCCAAAGTGTTAGTGGCCCATTGGGCCGGCCCAGTCCGGCCCAAGGTTTCAGAAGTCTAAAGAAACACCCTGAACTAGATTGGTTCGGCCTGGTTAAGCTTCGGCGCAGATGGGCTTCATTGGGCCGGGGTCCGGCCAGGCCTGTTTAGGGAAGTCACTTGCCGAAGTCTGGATTGGCCCCTTGAATTCCTCTAGGGTTCTTCTAAAAACCGGTCCGGGATTCTCTGTGGTACCGTGTGGCTGTGCTTGTGTGGTCTGCTGCGTGGCACCAACCAGAGCACAGGAAAAAGAGGGGTGATCAAGGTGTTCGACGAAAGGCCCAAAAGGAGACGGCGGCTCGACAAGGGGCTTGCCGGCGATGTGGTTCGGTTACGACGGCAACGCATGCACCAGCAGAAAGTATGCCACGGCGCGAAGGCCGAGCATAGCACAAGAGCGGCGTCGGTGCGACGCAGAGCAGCGCGGCGCAAGGCGATGCAGCGCGGCAGAGCTGAGACGCGCAGCACGGCTGCTACGAAGGTGCGGCGCGGCGTGGCGAGGCATAGCGGCAAGGTAAGGCGACGCGTGTTTAAGCACCAGCGCGGCGCAAAGGCCGGTCAAGGGCGGCGGCGACAGTGAAGCGCGAAGCTGCAATGCGGCGCAGAACGAGGCAAAAGAGCGATACGGCGCAACGCGGTGGCGGCGGCGCGATGGCCGGGTAGAGACGATGCGGCTCCCTCGGCTCGAAGGTCGGCATTTAGCACGACGGCGCGGGAACGGACCTTGGCCGCGGCGCGGCGGAACGGTGACCGGGGACACAGAGCAGGGAACAGAGCAAGAGGAGATGGCCTGGGTGTGATGCTCACCAGGGGCTCGCCGGAGATCGCGGCGAGGCAGGAAGCAAGGCGGGGCCGTGGCGAGTCGACGCAGGCAGGTCGGCGTGGCGAGGTTCATGGCGATGGTGTTCATCTCCTGCTCGGCTCCCTCGGGTTCGCGGTCGTCGGCGTTCGCGGCGTCGTGGTACTCTTGGAGCTCGGCTCCTTGTCTTCGCGACCGTCGTCGTCCTTGACGTTTCCGGCGCCGACTCCTGCTCGGTGCCGTTATCCGTGGTGGTGCTCGGCACGGCTTTGTCATCAGCGGGGACGGCGCCCTTAGCGTGGCGCGGCTCACGGGGAGATGGATCGGCGCGGGTGTGCGTGCCGAGCTGCGGAACGGCGCGCCGTGGCACGACGCGAGGCAGCAGGGCAACGCGGGGAGGCGGAGCAGAGCGGTGATGCGCGGTGGAGCTTGGCGGGGCGGAACGCGTAGCATAGAGGTGGGGGAGAAGCAGGGGCGGCACTGGATTGGAAATCGAGGAAGGGAATTCTCAATTGAGTTTGGCGAGTGCGCGCGGGGACTTGGTCCTCTCTGGCAGGCAGCGGCCGTGGCACGGGGCAGGAGGATGGTCCAAGTTACCCCTTGCCTTGGCGGCGAAGGGAAATAGCGTGGATGCCTTCACAGCCGCACGAACGGGGCGCAGTGGGTCGCGACGCAGGGGTAGAGAGGGGTTTTTTCCCCAAGGCGGAGATCACGAGGCCGCGCCTGGGTTTGCGTGCGGGCCCCGACGTCCGGGCCAGCGCGGACGCCCTGTTCCATCAGGCGCTCCGGCCCGGCGGGCGTGCGCGAGCAGCTGTGCAAAAGAGGAAAAGAGATTGGAGAGGTGGGAGATGACGATCCGGCCCCACCTGTCATAGAGACAGAAGTGGAGGGGTGCGGTGGCAGGCCGATTGGGCCGTGAAACTAGGCTGGCCGGTAAAGCTGAGGTGGTCTCTGGACCTAGCAAAAAGAAGAGGGGCCTTGGGTGGACCTTGCTGGGAAAGAAGCAACCCAAGTTAGATGTTAGCTTTTGCAATTAGTTTTGAATATAGTTTGATTTGTAGTTTGAATTTGAATCACTTTAAAATTCAAACTCCACACAATTGAAATCCAAATAAAGTCCAAGAAAAACCAAATCACATCTATACCATAATTTTGAAAATAATTTTTATATTGTTTTATTTTATTTGGAATTTAAGGTGAGAGGCTAGCAATTTGGGATAAAATTTGGTGACACACATGTTCAATCAAAAAGTTTTAAATTTTTGTGAAAATTCATACTTGAGAAAACATTCAAAATTCCGGGATGTTACATTCTTCCCCCCTCACAAGAATCTCGTCCTCGAGATTAAGCTCGTACCGGGGGTGGCGAGGGTTTCCTTCTCGGTAAGTCTTTAAGATGTTGATGTACTTGACGTTGTAGAGCTTTGTCGACAAGACTTCTTATCTTCCACATCTCGTATTCCCTTGAGGGCTCTCGAAGCCAGGTGCTATTGCATGTTCACTGGTGTTAGTCTCCAGAAGCACTTACGATGTATTATCTCTATATCCCTTGATCTATACTCTTATTCCATCTCGCGACCAATTCCAAGTATAGGCTAGATATCTCTTTTTCTTAATCCATATTAACTAGCCGTGCTACTTAAGCTGGGTAAGCTCATAGCAGTTTGGAGCTTGATAGCCTCAT
This sequence comes from Cenchrus fungigraminus, assembly GCA_036936925.1. Classification (NCBI taxonomy): domain Eukaryota; kingdom Viridiplantae; phylum Streptophyta; class Magnoliopsida; order Poales; family Poaceae; genus Cenchrus; species Cenchrus fungigraminus. Next base: position 62,398,283 of record CM072781.1, on the reverse strand, counting down.
ATTATTCCAATCCTCGAGCTCGAGGTTACATCCCTCTTATCAATTAATCTTATTCCAAAATTTACTCCGTATGATCTCGGCCATATTCTCATGGCGTCCATTTGTACTTTTAATCCAATCAGGCATGAGTCTCCCACTCCTTTCCATATGAGGGAGTCGTATACTTTATGCCTAGCGGAGGTCTGCAACACTGGCGATAGCTTTGAGCCCAACTTGCAGTAGGTAGGTAGGTAGGTAGTTGGATTGCACATGGCGATCTCTTATCCAATTGGCCGCCATATACCGAAGCTTGTATTACTTAGCACACCCATAAGTGTATTTTCTTCTCTGTTCAAATTCGTCTGATTAACCTAGGGAGAGGTACGCTAAGCAGAAGCTGAGTCTCTTAAATATCTTTTCTTCATCCATGTTTTCGTTTACTCTCTAGGTTTCCCTAGTTTATCCAAGAAATCTTCTCGAAGCCATATCCATCTGAGATGTGTTGAAGATATAAAATATTATCTCTTGATCCATAAGTAGATATACTGGTTTTTCCAAAACCTTAGTGCAGTCGCACCTCTTGTGGTGTGCACTCTCAGCAACTAGCTGCACTAGGGTGATCATAACTTCCTTTTACTTACTAAGCCATCCTGTAGCTTAGGAAATATCTCAACTTCTTGTAATGGCACATCCAAATTACCCTATTTCAGTTCTTGTATTCCATAATAGGGTCTCATGCGGTTACTCAAAGTTCCTCAAATTCCAGGGGGATTGGTTCCAACTGCGAGGTCGAACAGATAACCTGTGTCCAGTAGTAGCCGAAGTAGTTCTTCTCCCCACTAATTCAATATACGGTGTCCAGTAGAGCTTCTTTACTAATCACTTATTCCAAAAGTGGGCTCGACTTAACTTCTTGTCTTATTCCAAATGTCGACCTCGTAATTCCTTTAGATGTCCTTCATACATTATATTCCAAAAGCACTCCTTGTGGTGCGTAGCTGTTACACTGCTTACACAATCGTTCCAAAAGAAATCCTTTAGGGGTGCTAGTATGGTTAACTCCATGGATGATTTAGTCGTGTAGCACAATCCTTGTACCCTTTGAATTTAGTCATCCAAACCAAATTCCAAAGTTTCAACAATACCTTCAGGTCGGGGTATAGTCTACTTTGTCGTAAACTCTTCACTTCCATACCTTAGTGAGGTCATAGTTTCTTATCCGTGGATTCGCTACTTCCGAATCCATGCCTGAGTATCCATTACTTTTCCTTTGTCAACTCCCAAAGGTAGTCATTCATAAGGTACCTTATGGAAGCTAAAGTACTCGATTTAGGAATTCTCGTATTGATTATTGTTCCATAAGGAGTACCACATCTCTATCTGATGGTTGAGTACCGATTGAACTTATCCAAAATGTATTGTTGGCATCTTAGGGTACTCGACTGCTCTTAACCAATATATGCTTCCATAGAGGTACATGCACTTCTGAGCTTTCAAGGTTTCAAATTCTCGGGTACTCATTTTCTGATTTGCGGACTCGATTTCAATGATCATCGGATAACTCATCTGAAGCCTTGGTCTGATATGTCGAGGTTGCGAGAAATTCTTCACTTCTTCTGAGGTTTGGTCTTGTTAATAAGCTGGATTCATCGGTCTTCATTCTTCAAGCTCTTGGTCTTGCTGTATGGGAAGCTAGGGCTTCTAAAGGAGTCATCTAAAGGATCTAGCAAGCATGAGCATACAATACAATTTCACACAAACATGTAGAGACGTAACAACCATAAGACCATAAAGATCCAATCACTCAAGCAATGCACCAAACAAATGTGTATCTCGAGGTTGACTCCTAAAACCTCCGAGGTTACACCAGGTGAAAACGTTCTAGTATATCGTGGGCACTTGAGGGACTTCTCTAATGTTAGTGTTACACCACTTGAAAGGATACATTCCATCTGATGTATCGGTGCTCAGCTTTCCGAAACAGGCTGGTGAAGTTCTTATCCATGCTGGCTTGATTGAAAGCAGGTAAGTTGTGTTCCATATTCCTCTTCGAGTCACATGACTTATTGTTATCCATTTGACCCGAGTAGTACTGATACTATATCCTGTAGCACTTGCTACCTTTACGATCCTCCGGGTTAGGGTCTAATACCAAAATCATCTTCCCGACTGGAGGGGTTCCATATGTAGCCTAAGTGGCGCATGGGGTCCTGTGGAAGGAAGATAAAGTCTTCTTGATCCTATTCCAATGCTTCTTGTCCAATTCTTTCAGTTCAGATACTCCATCTTAGTTGGACTACTCTCCTTCGTCCATGGTTCTCGTGGCCTTGTCCTCCCAAAGGGGGTGCTCTAGGTATATCTTTACATCCGGGCCCTGTGTTTCTCATCTAATCCATCGTCAACTGTGGTCGGCTAGAGAGATTCAATCCCAGGCATCCAAGTTTCACACTTCACATTCAGGGAATTCCGTATAGTGAATTAGCAACTCTTCATTCCACATATGTGATGCTTTCTTGTAGGGTAATCTGAACTTAATAGTTCAACCCATTCTCTACCTTTCGTAGCACAGCTTTTTCTAGTATCTTAGTCCTTTGCGAATCGACTATTTGTGTACTCCAAGTCGAGGGATCTTATCCAAATGCTGAGCTACGGGCATCTCAGGGTTCCGACTCCTGGATCCAAGCTTACATGTGCCCAATCCATCTAGTAGATACCAGTTCCTTATGTTGGCACACTTGGAATTAGAATCTTAACTCATCATTATCTTCAAGGTGGTGTTATCCAAGCTTCGTCCTGAGCGGAGATAGGGGATGAAAGGGTGCATATTGTTCCTTTTGCTTCTCTGGTATGCAGACTTCAAGTGGCAACAAGGTGGCATTCCATTCCATCTTTGGTAGTCTGAATTCCAATGTAGGGCAACTGTGATGGTGTAAACTGGTATTGAGGGTTCAGCAGGGGGTAGTCCAGTTAAGTCCTGTAGAGTCGTCTTCACCTTTTTCCTGTACCCAATCTCCATCACTGCGTTTATAGTTGTTGCCTTTGTCTTGTACGGGGCATCCTTCCGTAGTATGTCTCGGTCTTGACCAAGCAACAAACGTTGTTCTTCAAAAGTCAGCAAACACGTAGAAGGGTTGTTAGTAAGTCAGTTAGTTAGTTAGTGAGAAGTCAAGGATGTAATAGTAAAATTCAAGGGGTTTATATAGAATTCAAGGAGTATATACTCAATCAAGGATGTTTGGGCTGTTCTAAACTATCGGCCATTGCTAGGGCTCGTCCTACGGTCAAGTACGGCTCTGATACCACCTGAAACGAACCAGATTTCCAAAACTGGAAACCCGATCCTCTGCACCTCTGTGATAGTCCCAGGAAGTGGCTATCACGTGCAAACCCTGTCTCAAGTGGTACAATTCCATACAACATAGGAATAGAAGAAATATTACATTATTTTATTAATACATCAGAGTACAACATTTTGGCATAAGCCGGGTACAAGTCCAACTGGACTAAACAAGAAAGGTAAAACATCTACGCAGCGGATCTATCGAAGCGAAGCATCTCCAGCTCCACAGGCAAACTTGAGTGTAGGACCAGCTCTAGTCTTCTCATTCTTCAACGTCGATGTCGTAGTCGATCACCAAGTCTGAAAGCATCGCCATCTACCCGATAAGCGGGTAGGTCATGTCAGCTTCCCAACAAGAAGCAAAAGCGGTGGATGAATTCTAGTATGCATGGATAAACCTATATCTGGCTGTAGTAAGTTTATGCAAGCAGCGGTAGCAACATCAAGGTAAGCGGTATTGCAGAGAGGTCACCATCTCCGAGGAGATCCACACCTCCGAGGCCAACGCCTCCGGGGTTAACACCCCAACCAAGAAGAGAACACCAACACACTGGATCTCAACCGAGTCACAGCATCCCACTCTCATCTGCGATGTGAGGTCACCAACTCCTACCCCACATCTCAACGGCACCAAGCCGGGCTCACACACTCGGGGGAGAGAAGCAGCACAAGAAAAGAATACTAGCCAGAGTAACAGACCCGTGGGCTGTCCATACCAGTGGACACGGACTATAGCTATAGGTTTAACACTCTGCAGAGGTTGTACAACTGGACCCGCCGGATAGGGCAGAAACGGTGGCCTCCGTTCCACATCCCTACCTAACGACCGGAGACCTAGCAGTGGGTGGCACTCTCCTGCCTCTCCGAGCCTGACTTGTCCTGAACTGGGGCGCGAAACTTGCCAGCAGGGCCTCAGAGTTGTGAAACCATCCCCGGAGGAGCCGGGGCGACGTCTACTCGGGGGGTATAACCCGTCCCCCTCACACGACCACACCGGTCCGCCTACAAGCTGAGTGCCCACCACCAACTAGTTCTCGGACCGAACCCCGCCCATACGTGAGCGAACGGTTTGTACGAAAATAGCCCAAAGATCATGGTTAAACTGTCGATCGGTCCTTAATTGCAAGAGCGAGCACTCACCAACTCCCACCGTCCGACACGCCGCTAGGGCGGGAGGCCAGGTCGCATCTCCCCTAGACAGGCGTTCACAAGTAACCAAAGTGGCTCGCTCTCGCGGTAACACGTCAAGGTAACACACTCACCCAAAACACACGCTAGAATACCGAGATATCCCAATCTCGGTCCAAACCAGAGATCCATCCATATCACGGAACAGGTAAACTGTATGGATAGTAAATATCGGGGACTAGCTAGGGGTCTGTAGCTAGTCCCAAAGGTAGGAAGTTCAAGGAACAGGGTATATCAAATCCAAGGCATGGCTAAAAGATTGTCTATGCATTTCAATCATCCAAAGCATCATAAATAAAGCACTAGCAACTAAATAGCATGCATGGGATCTACATGGTCGGGAGTTACATGACACCTGCGCGGTAGTCGTCGTAGAGTAGTAGAGGTTGGGCCCTTCCTTCGGGTCAAAGGTCTTCCCAGTCTTCACTGCTCGGGTCGTCCTCGTAGCTCGGGTCTTCAAACATGATCACAAGCCTATACGAGATGCGGCGCGGAAATAAACAACGACAAACATCTAAGCATTGACTCCAAATAACATCAATTTAGAAGAATCAAAATAAATCCGAACTAGCTACAAGCAGCACTAATTAATTTAGGGAAATCAAAGTAATTAGTTTCATATTCAAATAGTTTTAAGCTACTAGCTTTAAATACTAGAAAACGAATTAGAGAGAGGGGTTAGTTCAAGGTTAGGTTTGCCGCTCAAGGCTAGAGGTTTGGTGATCGTGCTTGCAAGGTGTTAGCGCGGCTGGCGATCGCAACAAAACAGAGGTTCAAAAGATGATGTGAGAACAACAAGGTGAAGTGAGCTAGGCAAGGCATTATCAGAACAAGGTGTGCGGTGGCAGCACAGAGAGAAGGAGAGGATCGACTTGTGGTCGATAAAAGGATGGTGACGCGGTAAGACGTGCTCGGGAGCACGGTGGGGCAAGTGTTAGCAACGCGTCAATAACCACGGCGTAGTAGCTAGGTTGCAACGCGGGGTTGCCGTGCTTTGCAGCAGAGGTCTCTGCTCAAGGCACGACCGTCCATCACGCGCGGCCTTCCAGGCTACCATCACTGGGTATGTCGCGTGCTACACGGCTCGATGCAAGGCAAAGAGAGAGCGGTTATGCGGTTTGCGGTACAAGGCGGTGGAAGCGGTGCAAGCAAGGAAAGCTATGAGAACACGACTCGGGGATGTAATTCGTGTCTGCAACACGTCAGTGGCTAGTTGCGGGACTCCGGCGTCCCAGACCCACAATAGCGCAGTGGCGGTAGCGGCCACGAATCCTACTCCAAGTACGCGGGGCAAAACAGGGTTTGGTTCAAGGGCAAGAGAGGATAAGGATAGGGTAGCAGCGAGCGTCTCGAAATTATGAAACCAACGCAAGTGGTTTCATAATTTTCGGAGCTCCAGATAATTAGTTATGAATTTTGAAAGAAAAAGAGATTTATAAAACATTTATTAAATCCTTTTATTTAAAACCAAAAATAATTTTATTAAAATAATGCTGACGTCAGCATGACGTCAGCGGTCAGCGGGTTAGTGGGCCCAAAGTGTTAGTGGCCCATTGGGCCGGCCCAGTCCGGCCCAAGGTTTCAGAAGTCTAAAGAAACACCCTGAACTAGATTGGTTCGGCCTGGTTAAGCTTCGGCGCAGATGGGCTTCATTGGGCCAGGGTCCGGCCAGGCCTGTTTAGGGAAGTCACTTGCCGAAGTCTGGATTGGCCCCTTGAATTCCTCTAGGGTTCTTCTAAAAACCGGTCCGGGATTCTCTGTGGTACCGTGTGGCTGTGCTTGTGTGGTCTGCTGCATGGCACCAACCAGAGCACAGGAAAAAGAGGGGCGATCAAGTTGTTCGACGAAAGGCCCAAAAGGAGACGGTGGCTCGACAAGGGGCTTGCCGGCGATGTGGTTCGGTTACGACGGCAACACGTGCACCTGCAGAGAGTATGCCACGGCGCGAAGGCCGAGCATAGCACAAGAGCGGCGTCGGTGCGACGCAGAGCGGCGCGGCGCAAGGCGATGCAGCGCGGCAGAGCTGAGACGCGCAGCACGGCTGCTACGAAGGTGCGGCGCGGCGTGGCGAGGCACAGCGGCAAGGTAAGGCGACGCGTGTTTAAGCAGCAGCGCGGCGCAAAGGCCGGTCAAGGGCGGCGGCGACAGTGAAGCGCGAAGCTGCAACGCGGCGCAGAACGAGGCAAAAGAGCGATACGGCGCAACACGGTGGCGGCGGCGCGATGGCCGGGCAGAGACGATGCGGCTCCCTCGGCTCGAAGGTCGGCATTTAGCACGACGGCGCGGGAACGGACCTTGGCCGCGGCGCGGCGGAACGACGACCGGGGACTCAGAGCAGGGAACAGAGCAAGAGGAGATGGCCTGGGTGTGATGCTCACCAGGGGCTCGCCGGAGATCGCGGCGAGGCAGGAAGCAAGGCGGGGCCGTGGCGAGTCGACGCAGGCAGGTCGGCGTGGCGAGGTTCATGGCGACGGTGTTCATCTCCTGCTCGGCTCCCTCGGGTTCGCGGTCGTCGGCGTTCGCGGTGTCGTGGTACTCTTGGAGCTCGGCTCCTTGTCTTCGCGACCGTCGTCGTCCTTGACGTTTCCGGCGTCGGCTCCTGCTCGGTGCCGTTATCCGTGGCGGTGCTCGGCACGGCTTTGTCATCAGCGGGGACGGCGCCCTTGGCGTGGCGCGGCTCACGGGGAGATGGATCGGTGCGGGTGTGCGTGCCGAGCTGCGGAACGGCGCGCCGTGGCACGACGCGAGGCAGCAGGGCAACGCGGGGAGGCGGAGCAGAGCGGTGATGCGCGGTGGAGCTTGGCGGGGCGGAACGCGTAGCAGAGAGGTGGGGGAGAAGCAGGGGCGGCACTGGATTGGAAATCGAGGAAGGGAATTCTCAATTGAGTTTGGCGAGTGCGCGCGGGGACTTGGTCCTCTCTGGTAGGCAGCGGCCGTGGCACGGGGCAGGAGGATGGTCCAAGTTACCCCTTGCCTTGGCGGCGAAGGGAAATAGCGTGGATGCCTTCACAGCCGCACGAACGGGGCGCAGTGGGTCGCGACGCAGGGGTAGAGAGGGGTTTTTTCCCAAGGCGGAGATCACGAGGCCGCGCCTGGGTTTGCGTGCGGGCCCCGACGTCCGGGCCGGCGCGGACGCCCTGTTCCATCAGGCGCTCCGGCGCGGCGGGCGTGCGCGAGCAGCTGCGCAAAAGAGGAAAAGAGATTGGAGAGGTGGGAGATGACGATCCGGCCCCACCTGTCATAGAGACAGAAGTGGAGGGGTGCGGTGGCAGGCCGATTGGGCCGTGAAACTAGGCTGGCCGGTAAAGCTGAGGTGGTCTCTGGACCTAGCAAAAAGAAGAGGGGCCTTGGGTGGACCTTGCTGGGAAAGAAGCAACCCAAGTTAGATGTTAGCTTTTGCAATTAGTTTTGAATATAGTTTGATTTGTAGTTTGAATTTGAATCACTTTAAAATTCAAACTCCACACAATTGAAATCCAAATAAAGTCCAAGAAAAACCAAATCACATCTATACCATAATTTTGAAAATAATTTTTATATTGTTTTATTTTATTTGGAATTTAAGGTGAGAGTCTAGCAATTTGGGATAAAATTTGGTGACACACATGTTCAATCAAAAAGTTTTAAATTTTTGGGAAAATTCATACTTGAGAAAACATTTAAAATTCCGGGATGTTACAATTTAGAAGCAAGTGTTGTTTCCACATCAGCACAAACATCATGTTTCCGGTGGCATGTTTGCATACAGGAATGTGTAGAAGAGCTCCACTTCAGGCATACTTCGGATCATCTGAATGTGTTTGTTCTTGTTCGGCTCCTCAAGCAATGGTGAACTCAGATGGGCAACTCTGGGCAAAAGTGTCGCTAAGGGCAATCCTGACGGAGGACTTGGAATTCCAGTCTGCGCAGCCAGGTCCTCAATCACCATGTCAGCTATCTTCCTCAGTGACCTCTCCATGATATTTTTGAAATCATCGCTGCAATAACAGTCCCAAATGATTAAGTGCATACTCACGAGGACTACTTCGTCGATGCTACCAAAAGAGTCAACAACAGACATGCCATTAGATTGACAGACATGAAAACAAAATGATTTGGCATGACTCCCAAGTTCCAACATAGTAACCGTACCAACAAAATTTCACTGTATGCGACTGTAATCATACAACACATGAAAAATGTTACTGTTCAAATCACCATTTCTTTTCTTTCCCTGAAAGTAAGGTAATGCACAGAAATCTAACACCTTGCTCCATGGTAGGTTATATAATATAATAAAGGTACATGCTACCAAATGAAGTTCAAACTAGTGAATAATGCTACCAAGAAGGTTGCTTTGACTCCTTCAAGTTTTACGTAACAAACTAGGTCAAAGTTAATTGATGAAGAACAAAAAGATTGAAGACATACAACAGACAGAACAAAGAAATGTGCATTGTGATACAAGTTATCTCTTGCTATAAATGAGCATAACACAATGCATGATACAAAATTACCTTGCCAGTACTATTCGCGTCTCAGCCATTAGTTGTTCTAGCTTTCTGAAATCATTTAGAAGTGATGAATCATCAAATCCAGTACTAGACACAGCCATCAATTGTGCATGAACACTGGCATCATCGGGTACCAGGTAATTTATCCATGAGTTATCTTCACAAAGACTCATGAACATATCCAATATTTGTAATACTGTTTGCAATACTTGGTCCGTGCTCATAAGGTCTTTCAGCTGCTTCCTGCAATTTTTCAGATGTCCGTACTCAGTATCACTAAAGGGAGACACAACCAGGAATCAATTTGACAATTTCCCAGTGGTAACCAGACTGTTACTGCTGGAACCATCCATAATGTCTATGTATAGTATCATTGATATTGGATGGGTTCTAAGATACCCTTGAACATTGTGCCAACAAACCATAAAAGTTTTGGACACAAGTTGGAAAGGCAGTAGAAGCTAACTGGTTAATAGGCGATAGTGCAAATGGCTCTAGCCTGGTTGGCTAGCTGATTGTAGAGTGGAGCTAGCAACCACAGTTTGAATCCCCATTTGCACAGATATTAAGCCTCTGGCTGGGGGCTAGAGCCCTAGTCGTTGTTAATAGGCGATTAGTGGTACAATGTTCACAGTTGGATTTCTGAGAAAAAGGAAATGAGACTGTGTACAACACTAGTTAACTTGTGCTCAGTACAGAAGTGTACGTACTATTGATGACTCAGTGCACACAGATTTCAGCATGTGTAACAGAAACAAACATTATGCTAGAAAAACTTAGATGCATTTTCCTTAATTTGTTGGGTGGCGAACATGCCGAAAACTACTGTTAGGACAGGAGAAGATATATTTACTCTTTTAGGACTTCTGTTGCAGCATGTTGCATGTGCATTATGTATGCATTGAATTTGCCAGTGAGAAGATAATCAGCCGTTGTAAGGAAGCTTCTGTGTCCATTTTCACTGAAGGTATCAGATTCTTCCTAGAAAGGAAGGGATATTTCCAAGTCAGGAGCAGATTGAACCCATGCCAATTCAGTGTATTAATATAATTTCAATTATTCAACTGTCTAGAGTGCAAGTATAAAGCATCAATAACTGGAGCAAGAAATAAATGAAACAATCATCTGTATGGCAACGGCTTGAGCATAGAATGTGAAGCCTGAAGCATAGAATCTACCTGTATCTGTGCATGATGTGAACTCCGGGCAAAATCTAAGTATAGATGCCTGCCTAATATGGTGACCTGAACTCTAGTGTACAAGCTAAGCAATGTCATTGCCCATATTGAAGAAACTGTCTTTGTGAAACCTAAGAAATTGGAGAAGCGGCAGGAACAATAGCATTGTTAGAAATGCATACTTATGATTAGACAAATGAAAAATCCCAGCACGCCATTGGAATGGAAAATAAAAGAAATATCATACTCCTAATTTTAATCTCCTCCCAAGTATCATACTTCTCCTTTGGTGTCAGTGCGCTTGATTCTACCTTCCCTTGCCGCAGCTTGTCAGTCAATTTTGAAATATCAAGTTCACTCATTATCTTTTCACAGAGCTGATGCATTGCCAAAGGCAACGTGGTACTGTCGCAAATGCTCTGCACCTTCTCAAAGTGTTCCTGTAGCCTACACCAAAATAGAAAAGCACAAACAATCCTTTACTAAATACAGAGCTTGCTCAATCTGTAACAGATACCAATTTGTATGATTAATACTAACAGAACATTACAAAAAGAAAACTGGACTCAATCTTTCTCGAGCAGATTTTGCCCCTATCATGCTGTTAGATGTCAAGTATGACCATGAACTCCATGTGCAACATGGGCAGCACTACGGCCTAAACAACCTAAAAGTGGGGTGGGGGATCATCCCTCTCAGTTTGTGTAGCATAAATGATGCGTAAAACATCCAAAATTAGTAAACCAACAGCAAAGTTATCTTCTTTATGTTCCAATTTAGCTGCTAATTGAACCACAATCAACCAATCTAGAGCTACAAACTTAAAATGAATGCGGAGACCCAGCTTGACCTTGTAATTGGGAAGAATTCCCTCGCAGGCCGCAGGCAGAGGAATCCAGCAGAGGTAATAGAGCGATCAAGAACAGTAACACGCAGCCCACAAGGCAATGCAACAAGCAGTAAGTAGTCTTCTGGTCAAGAGCGGGGAGCGGGGACTCGGAGTATCTTACTGGTTCTTGACGTGGTCTTCCGCGGCCTGCTCCTCCCTGGCGCGCAGCTGCTCCACCCGCACGAACCGGGCGCGGTGCGCGTCGTAGAGGCGGTAGGCGGCGTATCCCACCCCCGCGACGCCCAGCGAGACGAGGATCTTCCGGCGGTGCCGCCCCCAGAACCCCCTGCACGAGAAAGAAGAAGGCTCCGTCACGCACGCAATCCGCCGAACGCCTCGCTGGCAGGCCGCCGAATCCACGAGCACCCCCGGCGGAATCACTCACCTCGCCGAGGCCAGCATGGCGGCGCGGAGGGGGCGAACTCGTGCGGGTTGGTCGGCGGGCGAATCCGGCAGCAGCGGCGACCGGGAGTGGATCGATCGGTGTGCTCGGGGGGCGGGTGGGGGAGATCAGCAAGGCATGATGGAGAGGAGGCGGGTGGGAGGAGTGGAGACGGTTTGGGAGCCCAGTCTAGAAGCCTGCTACGATTATTACGAACTCGATTTCAGGGGGGTAAACGCAAAAGAAGCGGAGGAGACCGTGGTCTTCCATGTGGGTCCACCAAAGAGTATTGGGGCTTCCGGCCCCAGAAGAGATTTTTATTTGTGCGGATAATTTTTTGCGATATGAAAAATTAAATTCTATCATAGGAAAAAAACAGCAAAGTCCTCTTTTTTGAGGGGCAGTCCATTTTCTTATAAAAATAGAGAGAATTTCTTATTTGACACTGAAAAACATACTCATTCCTTCCTTGGTCCTCAAAAAATTTTCCTTCCCTATTTGACACTCAGTTCAAACTTCATCCCTCGTATGACACTGCCGTCCATTCCGTTAGCAAGTGCCGTGAGATTTGCTTGGCCCACCTGTCAGTTTCGGGTCATTGGACAAAAATACCCCTGCCTATTGAGATGGCCCAAACCCCTCATCCCCTCACGCGGGCTTCTCCTCTTCCTTCTGCTGGCCTGAAACCCACACACCCTAGCAGAAGCGGCGGCGGAACCCTAGCAGAAGCGGCGGCTATGGAAGGGGACGAGTGCGGCCCGGCCAAGCGGCCTCCGGATCCGGTCGCGACCCCCACACAGGCGGCGACCACGAGCCTGGCGAGGACCCCCGCGCGGGCTGCGGCCACGAGCCTGGCGAGGACCTCCGCGCGGCCGGCGGCCACCAGCCTGGCGAGGACCCCCACGCGGCCGGCGGCCACGAGCCTGGCGAGGCCTGTTGCGCGAGCCTGGCGAGCTGGGACCCCCACCGGGCGAGTTGCGGCGGCCGCGAGGCGGAATGTGGATCCGGCTGCGTCCCCCACCGGTCAAGATGCGGCGGCCGCGACCCCCACCGGCCGAGATGCGGCGCCCGCGAGTCCCGCCGAGCGTGCTTCGGCTCTGACTGCTACCCCGACGAGTGCCGACCGGTCCAATGCTGCTCCTGGTGCACAACCGGACTGGCTCCTTCCTGGGTGAGTCCATCTTGCCTTAGGATGTCTCTTGTTTCTTTGCCAGTAGCAATTATGTTGAGTTAGGCTATTGTTTCTTCTCAGGATGGATCCAAATTCGACATATAACCTTGAAATTAGGTTGTTTGGCAACAAAAAGAAAGCTAGAAAGGACTTTAGATGCTTCTGTTTTGATATGACTATTGATTCAGATGTGACAAATTATATGGACTTGGTTGAAGAGATTGTAAATAAGTATCCACCAGGTTATCTGGAAGTTGCTCATGTTCAGTACTATGACCATGATATGAAAGCCTTCCCTGAAGTTGTTTCTGACCAAGATATGTTGTGTATGTTTGAGAAAAATTCCAAGACAAAGGTGGTTGACATGTTCATATCATATTGTGATCCCTCTGAACCATTTGAGCCTATCAAAGAGTTTTATGAAGATGTGCAAAAGCAGCCAGCTAACAATGGCAACATAGCAGATGAGGATACATACCTTTGCAACCCATTACCACAAAATGAGCATGTAGGTGTTGATGAGGAGGTGATGTACTTGGGGAAGGAACCTATTGAAGCAGCAAATATGGCTTTGATTGTGCATCAGGAACATCAAAAAGAAAAGGGTGAGGATAAGGTCGAGGAGAAGGCTGAGGATGAAGCTGAGACCGAGGATAAGGATGACTTGGAGATTGGGTCAGGGCCTGATTTACCGGATGATGAAGAGGAGGCTGAGGATGAAGCTTGGAGGCTACATCTAAGAAGGGAAAAAAGAGCAACTCTAGTTCTGGAGCATCAAAAAGGTAAAAAGACCTTTCTATTTCTGAATTTATTTACATGTGCTAAGTCATCTAGTTCTGAATTTATTTACATATAGAGATCTGAATTTATTGGTACCATATAGATGTCTGAATTTTTATAAACTCTTAATTGTTGCTGCCATTCACAGATCAAACTGTGATTCAAATGAACTTGCTGCTGCTCCAGACAAGGAAAATACCAAAAGAAGGAAGAAGACACATGCTAAAAAGACAACAACCATTCCTATGTTGTCGCTTGACAGCCCTGCAATGGGCACAAGAAGCAGAACATTGCATCCTGCTAGCCCTGCATTGAGCACAAGGAGCAAGAGAAGGCTCAGTCTGTGATCTTCTTGTTGGAATGAACTTGTACTTGGCTTTTGTGTGAACTTTCATGTATCTTTGAACCTATTCTCTATGTCTGAACCTAGCTGTGAGATGTTGTGAACTGTGTGTGTGAACCTAGTTGTGAGATGTTGTGAATTGAGATGTTCTGAACCTATGTATCTTGGAACCTTTGTATGTGAAATGTTTTAAACCTTATATATGCATATTTGATGCTCATGATGTGTCTGTCATTATGATGTTTGGGGCATAATTTTTATCTCCACGTTATAAAAAAGATGTATTATTGAAAATTTCGTTGTTCATAAATGATGCAAAAAGTTGATGAAAAAAGTTGATGCAAAAAAATGGATCCAAAAAGTTGTCACAAAATTGTTCCGAATTTTCATATTGAAAAAAAAGTGCAGTCACGTCTCATTTTTTGGTACAGAGGGGCAAAATCGTCTTTTCAACTCAGAGTTAACGCTGTTAGAGGGTCTAATGGACGGCAGTGTCATATGAGGGATGAAGTTTGAACTGAGTGTCAAATGGGGAAGGAAAAATTTTTGAGGGCCAAGGAAGGAATGGGTATGTTTCTCAGTGTCAAATAAGGAATTCTCTCATAAAAATAACAAACTCGACACAAGTTCTCTGTCTCCCACCCGGACGGACAGCGAAAGAAGCGGACACGATGTTGATGAACTTGGGTGTAGCCCAAGCGGGATGTTGTAAAGCAATGGTGGGCCTTTTTATATAGGAAAAAGTTTATTTTTGACCATTCAACTTTTGCCTCAGTTTAGTTTTGGCCATCGAACTTCAAAACCGGACATCTTTGACCATCCAACTCTTAAAACCGTTCACAATTGGCCATCAGGCGATTTTGATGGGTGGTTTTAACATTTTTATTTACAATTTAGTCCTTAGAACTTGAAATGATCATTAATTTTTGCTTGTAGCTTCGATTTAGGTGATTCTTGCGGTCACGTGTTCATAACAATGAGCTTTATCTTCTAAAATGTTTTTTATACTATTTTATCACTATTTGTTATATTATCCTTATGTTGTTGTGTAAAAACAACAATATAAGAAAAATAAAACAAACAGTTACATAATAATATGAACGCATTTTGAAAGATAAAGCTCATTGTTATTAACGTATGATTACAAGAATCACTTCAATTAGAGATACAAGAAAAAAATAGTAATCATTTTAAGATCTATGGACTAAATTGTAAATAAACTGATTAAAAATAATCCTTGAACCTTAAAATGATTACTATTTTTTTCTCGTATCTCCAATTTAAGTGATTCTTGCGGTCATGTGTTCATAAAATGAGAACTTTACCGTTCAAAATGTTGCTCATATTATTTTGTAACGGTTTGTTTTACGTTTCTTATATTATTATTTTTACACAACAACAGAAAAATAATATAACAAATAGTTAAAAAAGTTGTATAAAAACATTTTAAAAGATAAAGCTCACCGTTATGAACACGTGACCGCAAGAATCACCTAAATCGGAGCTACGAGCAAAAAGTAATGATCATTTCAAGTTCTAAGGACTAAATTGTAAATAAAAAAAGTTAAAACCACCCATCAAAACCGCCCGATGGCCAATTGTGAACGGTTTTAAAAGTTGGATGGTCAAAGATGTCCGGTTTCGAAGTTCGATGGCCAAAACTAAACTGAGGCAAAAGTTGGATGGTCAAAAATAGACTTTTTCCTTTTATATATGACTAGGATCGTGCCTATAGGTGGCCATGCAACCCGTCGGCCTTTGGCCCGGCCCACAGCCCGACGAAACGGCACGGCCCAAAATCAGCCCGGCCCGGTGAACAGTGTGCCCGTGCCGGCCCGGCCTGTGACCGTGCCCGGGCCTGGGCCGTCGGCTAAGCACGAAGCACAGCCTTGGCACGGCCCGTTAAAGAATACGGCCTGGTGGCGGCCCGACGCCCCAACGGCTCTTTGGGGGAGCCGGGGTATAAAAGGTGCCGGCCGCTGGGGCGACCCCCAAACCCTAGCTTCATTCCCCCCCCACCCCCCGTACCGCGCCGCACATCTCGTCCTCCTCCTCGCTCTCGCTCAGATCCGGTCGTCTTCGTTTCGATCCACCGCCGCTGGTAGCCTTGAGCTCGTCGCCTCCACCTCGCTAAGCATCTCCTCCTCCTCCTCTAGTCCTCATCCATCCTTTCCCTCCCTCCCTCCTCCTCCTCCTCCTCCTCCTCCTCCTCCGGCGTACCATGTGAGTTCGTTGTGCCTCCATCTCCTTCCGCTGCCGCTCGCCGTCGTTCTAACCGGTGTCTGTCTCTCCTTCTCCTGGAACGTGGATCCTTGGCCTCATCTCCGGCACTAGGCTCCGGTGGCATAGGCCTCTGTAACTCTGTGATCTGTGTGAATGTGTGATGATGATATATCTTTTGAATTCCTGCTTCCTTCTGTTGAAATGTTGAATTCTGTGAAAACTTGAAGTCTTGAACATATTGTGAACTCAGTGAGGTGTGAAAACTTGAAGTCTTGAACATATTGTGAACTTAGTGAGGGTTTTTTGACCCCACGGGCCTTGGGCTGGCACGGCACGGGCAAAAAGGCTGTGCCTGACGGGTGGCACGGCACGGAAAATCGGCCCATGGACCGTGCCTTGGGCCATTGGCCAGGCACGAAGCGCGGTGCGGCACGGCCTGTAGGGCACGATGGCCCGGTGCGGCATGATGGCAGGCCGGGCTGGCACGGCCCGTTGTGCCGGGCTGGCATGGCCCGATGGACATATATAATCGTGCCTGTGCGTTGCTACGGACATCAAAATATTTATTATACTTGTCATACATCAATGTATTTAATACATATGGCAAAGAACCAAAAAAAATCCTAACACAATGAGAGGATCATATAAAAACATAAGAATTTTGAGATCACAACATCTTAGCAAATTGTTGCCACCATTTTGAGATAAACAAAGATCAATGTTACATAAAACCAAAGCAAATATGATTCATTTTGATATAAACAACGATCAATTTTACATAAGCGTCATAGCAAATATTTAAACACAAAGTGACTCATATCAGAGGCTTGAATTATCTAGAAGTGTGAAGGACTTGAGTAAGAAGGCATGAAGCGTTTAGAAATTACAACTACTGATCCTTCAACTTGATTTGAGAATAGAAAGAAAAAAATAGCACAAGCATGCTACTGAATTTCATTGATAACTACTTGTATACTACCATTTGCTTGAGAACTGCAATCTCAGTCTTATTGGCGTGGCTGTCTAATTTTGCACTCTTGACTTCACAATCCTAATCCTAATTGTGAAGCTACAATAATAACTATTCATGCTCATGCAAAGTATATGTGCACTTCCAAGGAACTCTGCCTCTATGGCCACATGCTTAGAATTGTCTTGGTGGTTGTCAAACCAGGAGAATACAAGCACTCAAGCTGGTACGGTGTGGCCTAGCCTGCAGAGAACATTAGCCTGCAATGCATTGAACTAATCACAGAGAAAAACTTGTGATTACTAAACACTGAGAGCAAAATACTATAAACTGAGAGGGATTTCTTTCTTTTAGGCATCTCTGGTCTAGACTACCAACAATGTTTGATTTTAAAGATTTCTGGTGGCAGGGAATGACCTATCGCTGTCTGTTGTGCTCTATAGAACCGAGAATCAACATGACACAGTTAGCTCGCACCAGAGAAAGCTGCTACTCATATCTTAACCAATAGCTAATGACAACACTATTTTAGAATCTTTAAACATTGATTGTACCAACTGGTCAATAAACATGTAATAAAAAGAGAAAAGAAACATGGAATGGAAATTTTACCAAATTTATTCTGAATATGGGGAGGCATACCTCACAAACCACTTTCCTCCATTATCACATAATCTAGTAGAGAAGGCAACAACAAATAAGTATGTTAGCAAAGACAATCAACATCATAGATTGATATAATGATTTATCAGCTTGAAGTGCCATTTCATAGAACACTTAAAGTGCAAGAATTAGAATGACAGAGGATCAAGCACAGCCACTATTGTTCATCGAACACTTATCAAGTAGTTACCTTCTGCTCACTTGAAGCACACCCTGCATAAACAACAAGCAACAACTCCAACATTACCTTCTGCTCCCCTCAAGCAAGGAACAGTTCCAACTTTGTTTATCGAACACCTACAGTGGTTGCGCGAAAGCAAACCAGAACTAAATTGTTCTGATCAACAAGCATTGATTAAGGATTTTTTTATTTCTATTCCTTCCCCCTTCCTAATTCGTTAGACATCAGCATTTATCATCCTTTGTTCCATAAAATATCTGCAGCACAAAAACAAATTAAACTCAAGGGGAATACATAGGAAAATTGATACAAAAACATTGTGATCAGTGAGTACCCTTTTCCAGAAAAAAGTTTAATTTCTATACCCTTTTCCCTTCAACAGCACTCATGCATTGGAAAACCAAAAGAATTCATGATCAAACACATGGGATTTGGATTGAAATTTGTATATCAGTCGTTTTCCCTGCCTTCTTTATAACCTCTTATACTCATGCCTGCAACACTGGTGAAGATTAGAGTTTCATGCATCAGGGTCCTACGATTGTTTCCATCTACTGCATGTGCAATTTCAAAAGGCGGATCTACATTTTCAAAACAATGTAACCTTAGTACTGCAGGTAACATTAAGCTATAAGCCAAGTTAGGAAGATAGCTAGAAGAACCAAATCATCAGAAGAACAAACTCTTCAAATCTATTATGCAGGAAGGAAGTAGGCAAACAAAGCCGATTAAAAACCCATAATATTTCTGAAATATAATTAGATTAAACTTGGAACACTAATCAAGAACATTAAAATCTTAATAGAGATCAACAAACTAATGTGATTTATATGTGACCAATTCGATCAGGTTGAGGTTGAGAAAATAAGTGACTTCCAAGGAGAAGACCTGGCCTAGCTCCCATTCAGAGTTGGATCATTTTCATCCCTGCAAGGTGTATAAAAATAAATTGTCTCAAGGGGTGCAAATAGTAGAATTCAATTGCCATTGTTGCAGTTGGGGAACAAAAGGATAATTAGATGCCCTCTATTACTAATGGTATAATAAACTTCAAATACTCATGGTTGTTTGGAGCCAAGTTAGGACTTAGGAGGAGACATTGGCAATGAATATTAACGGACTCCAAATACGAACTGGCAGACACACATAATTTTCCTGATACTAAACAAAATTACAAAGGTCAATCTAAAAATATTAATTACTTTTGAAACAGCCTTAGAGCTATATGAATTCAGCTTGCTTTTTGACAACAATGAGCCATGAAAAAGGTATCTAAGAAAAAGAAGTGTTAACCATATCTCTTGTCAAGCACAGTAGCATCATCACAAAACAATAGTAAGGATAAAAGAGAGTTAAATAATTTAGTATCACTATGGCATACCGCAGGTCAGCCCAGCATATGTGCAGCTTTTGCAGATATATCTCCATGAGGTACCTACATATTAGAGCTTTTAAAAACATAGATAATCATAATATTTTATGATAGGATCTACAGACGTTTCTTCATGGAGAATAGAAACGGTACAACTTATAAGCAGATCGATATGAACTAACTAAAGTTGCATGCAACATCAAGTAGCCAAAGAAAGTTACCTGCATATAGAATGTATTTGAAATCGTTGTATCCATCCCGGACAAGAAAGTAAAACAAAAAATATAATATTAGCACCAAGATATAATGTATAATCCTGCATATCATTTTCTAAGCTTGGTTGTTCTCTAAATTTTCACATGTCAAGCATACTCTTACTTGTTGTATAACTGCAGATTCACTTGAACTATGATAAATGATTTTTTCAGGTCTTTCAAATATTTGTCTATTCCAAATGTGAAACTTGAAAACTTATGCTTGGTTAGCAGAAAATAAAATCTGCCACTCGTCCAACATAGAAATCATGCATCCTCTATGAGGGAACAATTAGACAGCACAGGACACCATTCTAAATATTTTGTGTAAAATAAAAGAAAAGGTGAAAGATGATTAGACTCTGAACCTACAAACTGGCAGCACACACTCTGTACCTATCTTCACATATAAACAATTGCTATAGTTAGTCAGTCACTGGTTTCTTGATTAGTACCTACAAGTAATTCAATAGCCTCTTGGTAGGTAGCACAAAATAGTATAAGGAAATACATCAATGGTAAAGCAACATATAATGGTAATCATAAGCATACTTCTTCAGAAGGAATATACTTGCCAGATTTACTTTTGCACTGAACTCTGCAGATCTCACAAATGTTTGGTGCCTAGTAAGAAGATATCAAGGTAAACAGATAACAGAGGTTTGAGATTACAAGCACACAAGTAAATATAAATATTGAACGGATTTGATCATGTGTTCACTGAAACATCTATAAGCATACATGAATAATATTGTTTGAATTGAATGCCAACTGAGGACCTGACCATTACCGCATTTCTGATAGCTTGAACTGAGTGCAAACCAAGGAGCTAATAAGTTGCTGGTCATACACTTGGTTGAGGCTGCGCCAGCCTTGTGGCCTGAATCAATAGTAGGTACAGGTAGTGATTAAAGTGAATAAAGTCGCCATTGTTCACTGGTATAAGATCAGGATTAGCTAGCATAACAATTTCTAGATTTGCACATGGACAGTAAAAGGAATACTAAAGTAAATATCAATTAGAGAATCTGAGAAAGCAGTTATATAGATTCTTGACAATACTACTAAAATGACAAACAATCAAACTCAAGCGCAGAGTTGAGAGAGTACATCTTCAGAGTGACGAAATCGTGGTATATGTTGATCTGTTCCAAGAAAGTTTTAAATTACACAACATCATCCACAAGTGTATTATTGAAATCTGCAACCTTACTCTAACACATTAAGCATTTTCTTTTTCCATATGCTCATGAGCTCATCGACCAACACATCGGCAGAGAGAAGAAAAGAAGAAAGAAAATGTAGAAAAGAAACATAGCTCACCTATTCCAATGGTTGCTGCGACATTCCACTCTCCTGGCCTAAGTTAGAACATCTTACCATCCAGAAATTCAATACCTGCCTGTACGGTAGAAAAAGAAACATAATAGCTGCAATTAATTGAATGGAGCAAGAAAAACATGAGCAGATGCCAGCAAAAATTCAATTGTATCAAGCTAATTTGAGATACATAAAATAGACCATCGGATAGGCAAGATTGAGGCGGCAAGTCATTTCGTTTGCAGGCATTCTTCAATTTATTTTTAATGGGAAAAATAAAACATTTGCTAGCAGTATAGTTTCACGCAAAACACAGAACCTTAAGATTACGGAGCTTCATTCTACCAACTATCCATGCGAATCAATAGAAGCAACCCGAAGTTCTGAACAGAAGAATACTAAGTAACGACCAAGTGTATATACCTTAGAGGGATCGTCAATCTTGTGGAAGTTCCTGACGACTTTAATGATATGGTCGGTGATGTCGCCTGTGCCCAGGAATGAGCCCATAGCATCCTCCGATGACAACCGTCGCCGCCCTCGCAGTGCCTCATGCAGCATGGCTGCCAGCCTAAAGGACGACATTGATGACGGGGCTGCGCAACTGCGTGGCGATGGCGGCACCGATCCGGAGACGCCCGAGAGGCGCGGCGGCGCGACGACAACATTGACACAGAGACTCGACGGCGTCGATCCGGTGGCGGCATTGACCCGGAGATGCGGTTGACCCGGCGATGGCGTCGATCCGGAGATGCCGGAGAGGTGCGGTGGCGCGGCGGCGGCGGCGATGCGGCTGTGCGGCGACGGCATCGATCCGACGGTTGCGTCGACCCGAAGACGCAATGTCGACCCGGCAGCAGTGGCAATCCAGAGACGCCAGAGAGGTGCAGCGGCACGACGGCATCACGAAGACATGGCTCATAATCTCAAGTTGGGGAGGCACCGCCGGAGGAGAGGTCCTAGACGACAACCTTGGTGACCCCAACGTGGATCTCAACCGTGGGCGGGTGGCGACGGGGGAGCGAACGACCTTGACCTCCATGAGGTTACCCAGCGGCTGGCAGGAACCTAATGTCGCGCGAACCGGACGTCAGCGTTTGCCGACGGCGCGTTGAGAGAAGGAGGAGGAAAGGGATGGGTGGTGTGGCAGATTGGGTTAGCCCGTGGGGAACCCTAGGGGCAAAAGAGGATTAGACGAAGGGCACCCCGGACCATAGGGTGGAAGTGGGACCGGGAGAGGGAGCGGACGCGGGGGCGCGGAGGCGGACGCGGGGGCGCGGAGGCGGACGCGCGGACGGAAAGGAAAAACGACGTACCAGTTTCCTTTGGTTTCATTCTTTTTAGAGTAGAGATGAGATAATGGGTTTATTTTGGGCTGCAAGCAATTTTTTAATATAAAGTAAGACTAAATATTATAGAACCACTCGTCACATCAATATTCGAACACTAATTAAAATATTAATGGTAGATTAATGACAAAACTCATTCCATAACACCTTGTTCAAATCACGAGACGAATCTAATGAGCCTAATTATGTCATGATTAGACAATGTCGTGCTACATTAAACAATCTCTGATGACGAATTACTTAGGTTTAATGGATTCGTCTCACGATTTCACGTCCATCCGTATAATTAGTTTTGTAATTAGTTTATGTTTAATCTTTCAGTCTCAGTGCAAGTTTCATTTCACAGTTACCTAGATTGAAAAACTAGGTAACAGTGCCAGTAGAGTTTCATGGTGATCAAACTCTCCTCACATCTCATGAAAAACCATCATTCTCTCTCATCGCCACATCAGCAAAATTTAATGCATGAAACTCTCTCATGAAACTACATTGAGACTGACCTAATAAGATTGAAAAGGTAGCCCAATTTTTTTCCCAACTAAACAGGCTCTAATTAATAAACAGTTGTTATCAGAAAACATGTTGTTCTCTAATGTTTGATAGCCCTTTTCATGTTCCATTCATCCCATAAACAAATTTAACGTAGTAGAAGGAATTCATTCACGTAATCGAGGATAATACTTGTAGCCCAGTGGATTACAGTAAACACATACAGTTGGAATAAGAAAAAGGAAATCAGCAACCAGTGCTTATCACACTGCGACCTTGTATCTTCACCTGGATTATGATGTCCTACGTATGATAATACAAGTCGGAAACGGCATCTCTAATCTTCAATAGAATTATTTGGCACGATATTATCCATAATAAATAGAACTACTGATCTAGATAGTAATATTGTTGGTAGAGTACTGACAATTCACCAACCCAAGAGCAAGAGGAAGAGATAACCAAGGTACTGTTGTCTTGGAACGAACTGCGAGACACTGACCCCAGTCGCGACGGAACATATATACCCATCTCATCTTGGCCGGTCTCTTCTTCATCCACTATGACTATATCCTCCTCTCCTCAAAAAAGGTGTCCAGCTTGAGTCTCAGCATCTTCATCATGTTCATCACTTGGTAGTTCGAATTTCCAACCAGAGTGTCACTTTGTTGTTAATATTTTCTTGAATCTTATCCATTGATATAAACTTAGTGACATTGTCTTTGTTAATCTTCCCTTGCTTCTCCATGAACTCCTTCAGCTGAATGTGTAGAGACACTGTGTTTTGGATAGATGAGCTTGCATTGAATTGAGGTCTATTGTGTCCATACTAATATATAGTTGGACGATGGAAACCATTCTCCATTCTTCATGTATTACAGAAACTTAGCTTACTCCAGATAGTTGTTCTTGCTTGTGCTGCCTTCAGGTCTATAGCATGATGAGCTCCTTTGTCTCCATCTTCTCTTTGTCTTCTTATAATAATGAGTCCACCTTTCCTTGGAGTAGTTGATCATTCCCTACTTGCAACACACTTTGAGTGTTTCTAGTTACTTACGTTGCAGGCTCGTCCCTGGGCATGTGCGACCCGGTGCACTTGAGCAGGACCTTCAATTAGATTAGTATGTATGTATATACTAAGTATTACTCCTTCCGTTTCATATTACTTGTCATTTTGGCTTTTCTAGGTACATTCTTTTTGTTATGTATCTAGACATAAGTATATATTTAGGTGCATAGTAAAATGAATGTATCTAGAAAAGTCAAAATGACAAGTAATATGAAACAGAGGGAGTACTCAGTATTAGTAGTTCTACAAAACCGAAGAGATTTCACTTGAGCTTTTTGAAAATAAAACTAAATAAACTTTCTTTTGTTCTATACTCCTCACATGCAAATCATCCCCTATCATGGCATAGAAGCCCTACAGTTGTATGTCAGATTCTCCTAACATCAATTAATCAGTGATTTGCCGATTTCCACAAGTGAAATCTTAATGGATCATGGCTCGCCTCTAAATTCCAAACTCATATTTTTATCTATTTATTTGTGATTATATAATTCTTCCTCTGAATCTCATTTTTTGTCATGCACATAATCCTAATCTCAGCATCAATTGATCAATTGGAACGGGTTGGCTTTGTTGGACCATTATGAAGCCACTTCTTGTTGGATTGGGACCATCTACAACAATTGAAACAACTGCTAATCATGTCGGTACGTATTGGAGTGGTTATTCAATAACCTATAGTAGAAAAAAACTTTACGTTGAACTTCGGTAGTTGGATTGAGGGTCTAAATTATAATTTGGTACAGGGCCGATATATTTCACGGGACAGTCATGGTTGGTTGAACTGGGACTAGGCACCTAAGCATTGTTGTTTGCAACCTTCTTGAACAACTTGAAAATTTGAGTTGGGTGCGTGAGGCCAATGATTGATCCTCCAACCAATATAATAACTCTTGATTCTAGTGTCAGCCCTTGATAGAACTTTTGGACTATATCTTCCCTTGAAAATTTATGATGTGAAACTGCATAAACTATAGTCATAAATTTCCAACGGTAACTGATCACCAAGGGACGCCATGTGAACATGTGATGCATATATGTATATAATGCATGTTGCACGTGTACTTATCTATGGTGGTCAGTTAGAAACGTGTTGTCACACTCGTTTTTGCCATACTAATCTCAATATTAAGCAAAGTTAGCGAACCATTTTGCTAGAGCATTGACACTTGTTCTGCTAGCTCATGTCTATCGGTGTTTCGGATGAGTCTCTTGGCCATGTCCAGCGCACACAACAGTAGAGGAAATTGAGGAGGCAAAGAAGTAGTTAGGGGCAAAAATGACTTTGCATATTTGTCACATACCATCATGGAGTGCTGCAGCAGCACAAGAGTTTGATCTAAAAACAAAAGTTGAGGAAGTACATTGACCAATTTGAAAGTTGAGGTACGAACTTGACCTTTGGATCAATATTTGGAAGACCAATCCGCTTATGTTGTGGAATTTTTTATATATTTTTTCGATTTTTCAAAAATATTTGCGTCTACTGAACTTTTGCAAAACTATACATCTGACAGCATCAGGCTCCAGATGCCGTTGGCAAGGGCGTGTGAGGTGCTAAACACCGTTGGCAATGGCGGTGATGATGTGGCCTGGCGAGCGACGGACAGACGTCGTTGTTGCCGGCGTTAGGCCCAGACACCGCCTAAAACGACGTCTCTGGAAGCTCACCCATAGGGCGGCTGGGTGGTGCCTCCAGACGCCGTTTGCAACGGTGTCTGGAGGGTCTATCAGCCGTCGTTCCCAACGGCAGCTAGGTTTTTTTGGGGTTTTTTTACATAATCGAAACGGTGCCTTTTTTCTAATAACATCACATGGAAATAAGACACACAAATCTGCAATGGCACGTACGACGCAACTACTGACCTAACCATGCGCCCTTGCTAGTCCTTACATGCCTTGGGGAATTTATAAAATGATTACAAAATTACTAACTAGTCTACTGGTACGAGAAGTGCCTAGAGAACATAGATCTGCCAGAGTGCTGGGAGGGCATGTAGTAATTGTGCCCTGGCGAAGGCGAATTTCCTCCTGCTACTCTTTGCATTTTTCCTCTTTTTTTCCGCCTCAACCATGTGTTGCCACCTCTCACTTGCCCGACGGCCCGTTTCCTTGACGTAGCGCTTATCGGCTTCAGACTGCTCAGCATCTAGCCACTGCACGAAATCACAAAGAGCAGGTGGAGTCTTTTTGCAAAGACAAGTTAGCACATAATAAACTGCCAGTGACATATGAATAATTGAGAAATGTAGTTTCTCTTACTTTGGGTCTAACATTGCCGAATGGCTTGATCAGGACATGCTCATAGTTGACACACATGAAGAACCTCATCTCGTAAGCGTACCCAAGAACTTTGCACTTGACAAACTTGGAGTTGTCACCACAGTAGCACATAGGAGTGTGGATTCCCTTTGGCACCGCGACCTCCTCCTTCCTCATAGTGAGCAAATCCAAATTCAATTCAGGACCTGAGGAAGCCATCGCGAACTGCAAAAGAAGATGGTAACTCAAATTTTAGTGAATGTCTCAATTCAAAGATTACACAAATTCAAATTAGCAAAAAAATGTAACAGAATAACAAAATTTGTAGACAACAATGTGACAATACATAATGAAATAGTGGTTCAATTATATATTACAACATGCTGGCATGTAGCAGTAGTTTAAATATTACAACACGCTTCCACGAATAAAAGGTTTTATTGTTACAAACAACTACTATCATATGAATCCAGCATTACTGCGACGGCCACGATGTCCACGGTCACGTCCACGTCCACGTCCTAAAGGTCTTGAAGGTCCTGTTGCATCCACATTGGACGAACTTGGTGCGTTGCAAGCATAATATGTAGTGGTGCATCTCTTGTAGGTGTGGCTCGAGTTGTTGCACATGGAGTAGATAAGCACTACAGGGCTAGCTTTTGCTTCGTCCATGTTGTTCCTAATTCTCTTCTTCTTCCGTCTTTAAACACCTTGGCACATTTCTGGATTTGGATCAGGTATGTACACTGCATTTTCCTTGGGGTCCTCAGTGAAAGTACCCATCACGAGGTAGCCGTCAATAGTTTGGTTCCAAGTGTTGAGAACTGTTTCCTTGTTGTAGTAGCTGGGCACGTACCGACAGTGGCCGAAATCCCGAAGTTCATAACATGCAGTGATCACATGTGTGCACAGCCTGTGTAGTAGCTGTGGCTTCCGACAAGAGCATTTACAAATCTAGTTCCCAAGTTCACACACTTGATATCTGATTTGTCGTGATGGGCCTAACCATGCTTTTGACTTGGAATGAACCCCAAATTTCCAGATAATTACATTACTACCAGACTGGTGGAGAGGTGCTGCAGTGGCTCAGTGAAGAAGAGCTTTTTTTTGTGCTTTCCAAGTACTGAGTCATTTTCTCGTAGTACACCAAGTGACTGTTCCTCATAGCCACATGCGCGGCTTTGCTCCGGTCATAAAAGTACTTCATTGTGCGGTACAGATAGAACTCAATTATGCCAACTAGAGAAAGAGCTCTTGCACCGCAAAGCACAGCGTTGTAAGCCTCAACAAAATTAGTGGTCTTTATCCATGCCATGCCCCGCCTTCATCAAACATGAGACACCATTTTTCCTTCGGCTCATTCTGAATCCACTGGCTGAAGGTCTTCACAGCACGCCCTCTTCTCCATCTAACTTCAGGGCCATCTAACCCCACGTTCTCGAGAGAAACTAGCTCTTCCCCAAGATCAGGACTCACAGGCTTCTTTGCAAGTTCTTATGATGCCTTCTTCGTGAGGTCATCTAATTTCTTCCAGATCTCATGAAACTTGCTCTGTTGATTCTGCTCGCACAACCGCTCGAACAATTTAGACATCGCCTTGTTTTTTAATCGACTGTGGAAGTTTGCTTTCATATGCCTAATGCACCACCTACTCTTAACATCTGGCCACAATGCAACTCTGTTACGCTCTTGGCTGCCATCTTTTATGTCATTGTTTGCTTGCAAAATACCTTTGTGCTTATCGTGTATAACACACGCTCTCCACATCCTGCAATACCATATTCTTCAACCTCTCTAGAAACCAGTACCAACTGTCACCATTCTCTTTCTTCACAAAAGCTATAGCCAACGGCAACAACTGATTGTTACTATCTGCTGCCACAGCTGTAAGGATTGTGCCTTTGTATTTTCTGGTCAGGAAAGTTCCACCTATGCAAACCACCGGTCAACAATGTTTGAAAGCCTGAACGCAGGCTCCCAATGCTAAGAATGACCGCTGAAGCACAAGCTTTCCTGGTTTCGGTACACAATTATAACTTTTGATATCAAAGTAGGTGCCAGGATTCAGCTGGGCTATTGTGTGCAGCAAGTTAGGTAAATTGTGATAAGATGCATCATAAGTACCCCACCTATGCTCCAATACCTTCTTCTTCGCCTATATGCCTTACCGTAACTAATCGTGTACCTGAATTTCTCCTCAATTGCACCAATAATGGACTTGGGCTTATAAGCAGGATTTAGCACAATATGAGAGTACATGTGGCTGGCAACAAAACCGGTAGATAAATTTCGGTGGTTTGCATCTAACTGGTCAAGTGTACATGTGTGATGCACCACAAATTTGACCTCAAAGTAATTAATCCTTCTACTTGCCCTTAGATGCATACACTTGAAAAGCACAATCTAGCTTCACACAACGTACTTCATATATCCTCGGAGAACTCTTCAACATCATGAACTCTCTTTGCAGAGTCAAGGTGGCCCACCTCTTCACTACATCCTTCAGATGTTCTGAAGTGGGGTACATACTGCCGACCAAAACCTCATTCTCTCTGTACTCCCAAGGCACATTCTCACCAGCATTAACAGTGGGCTGTGAAAAATCGTAGTTCTACCAATCTCTTGGCACATGCTCATCATGCCCATCATCCTCATCATCTGTGCACTCCTCTTCCAATGCACGTTCGTCGTCTTCGACCTCCCTCTCATACTGACTTAGCACTTCTAGGTTCTGTTCTCCCTCATCAACCACACCTATTGCTACAAAAGGTGTCTCATCTTCCTCAGCAACTCCTTCCACCTCTTGTTGTTCCTCTGCACCACCCTCTTCACCACCATATTCACCACCCTCGTTTGCACCCTCTTCACCACCCTCACCTTCACTCTTTTCACCACCCCCGGCTTCCCGATTCACTTGATTCTTCGGAAAAAGTTGGACAAGCAAGACCACCGGACAACCAATTTGACATGCATTTGTGACATAACTCCGTCAAGTGCTAGTGTTTTCAAGTGGCATAAGCTCCCAAAACAGTGGATTATTTTTGTTGAATAGTGCCATTACCGACAATCCATATTGCTCTGAATCAATTGAGAATGCATTGTACAACCAGTTGATTATGGCACCCCAACTTCTATCTGCGGCTTTCTAACATCTTTCACAGCTGAAGAAAAAGTTGACAAGACCATACCTAACTTCTCCTCGTCCATAATACAACTAGACACGAATTGTTTCTGACATGACTGAGACCATACAGCGCAAACGAACATTATTAAAAACTAATGTAACCTTCTCTATAGTACTTCGAGTAAATCTAGTGAAATAGGTCTGCCATCTGATATTTTAGATCTACGCTAATCTAGTGAAACAAAACTACAATAGTTTGAATAAATCGTAACTGCACTACTCGAAGTAAATCTAGTGAAAAAGAATTGTCATCTAATAGTGTAGATCTACGCTAATCTAGTGAAACACAAGCTAATCCACTTGCAATAAATCTACTAAATCATAACTACACAGAGTTGAAATCCGCTTAATACCTCGAACTGATTGATTCGGCAGAGCTTCGCTGCTTCTTCCACCACCCCCACCTCACTCCCTTCCTTCTCCTCTCCACCCTCTCTTTCTTTTTTTTCCGAATTTTCATGTGAATTCCGAGGAATTTTCGAGCTGTTATATGAGAGAGGAAACCACCGTCAAACGCAGTTGACAGTGATGTTTGGGTCAAACGCCAAACAGCGGCGTGTGACGGCCTGGACCGATCAAACGTCATTGCTAACAACAGTTGCTGATGGGGGCCTGCATGCGCATGGGAGATGCCTTATTCTAGCGGTGTTTGCACCAGACGCCGTTGCCAACGGCATTTAGCACTTCAGACGATGTTTCCAACAGCGTTAGATGTATAGTTTTGCAAAAGTTCGGCAGATACAATTATTTCTGAAAAATCAAAAAAAATGTAAAAAATTCTATGTTGTGCGTAACTTATATGTATAAATTCTAAGTACAATTTATAAAGGACAACTTCATTTTTATTTTTATAAAGTTATAATTTATACAGGTGACTTTACACGTATGTCTTCCCAACAACTTGTCAAATTTTGTAACAATACCCATAATGCTTAGAATAAATTTATGAGAAATGCTGTTAAAAAATTTATGCACATAATTTGTGCAAAATGGTACTTACATACGAATTATATGTTAAAACTAGGTGAATTCCCCGCGCGTTGCTGCGGATGTATTGCTTAATTTTCTATGATTATTTGATCCACTGAGGAAAAAGTGAAATTTTGAGAACTATTTAATACTTCCTCCGTTCTAAAATAGATGACGTTTAGGACAAACGATTTAGTTCATTTTAAACTAAATTCCTTGTCCTAAACGTCATATATTCAAGAGCGGAGGTAGTAATTATTTGATGCACTACGAAAAAAGTGAAGATTTGAGCTCTTCTTTACATGAGGGCAAATTATATTTTACTTGATAGATAACTAAGGACGATGGAATGTTTAATGAATAAAGAAATGTTATCAAGAAAAATTACGAAGACGGATATATAAAGTAAAGATATCCATGACTACACACAATAATTAATCAATAAAAAACTAAATTGGAAAGAGTTGTTACCTGATTAACTCAAGGAGGCTGATGTTGATATTTTTAGAGGTGAAATCAATTTTTGTACCTACAAAATTCAGAACGATTATTGCAAGATTTTTGAAGAGGCCGCTGTAGGTCGCTGGTGGGCTACTTACTGCACGCACGGTTAGACTCCAACCAAAACATGCCTGGCCCATATGGCAACACATTTTTTTTGTTTACCGTTCCATACTTTACAAAAATTAATTAAAAAACTCAACAAAAATAGATGTCGTCTGCACTGGTGGATACGCAAGTCAACTGCCTTTTATCTCTTCCTATATCTGCCTCCATCCGCGCACGCGAGAGCCGAGATCCCGCCGCCGGCGCCCACGGCTTCCCTCGCCGCCGGCGGGAGCGGTATGATGGAGGCGCTGGCGACGCATATCAGCGCAGCGACGCCCTCCTCCCTCCCTCATCCCTCCTATTTTCCCCTGCGGACAGAGCATGGTGGCGGGATCTGTAACATCCCGAATTTTTTCCGGAATGTTTATGTTTGTAAAAATGTGGATTTTCAAAAAATTTTGTGCTTGATGTGCTTTATCAGAATCATAAGACTATCTTCTCGTGCCCTTTCCAAATTCTTGGTAATAAAATTAATTAAATGACTTTATGTGCTAAGGATAAATTCTATGTTAGTGTGATTTGGTTTTTATTTGGAATTTTCTTGAATCTTTGAGTGTGGTTTATATTTGAAATCTAATTTCAAATATAAATCAAAAGCTAATTAAACTAACTATCCTCCCTAAACCTTCAGACCCGGCTAAACCATCTCTCGGGTCTCAACCTGCTAACTCAGTGGACCCGCCATCTTTTTCGGCCCTCCAATCCTCCTCGGCCAAATCTCTTTCAAAAGTGCTCTGGAATTTCTTAAACGGATTATGGAATTATTTTCCGACTCTTCGGATTAATTATTTATAATTAGTTCGATTTCGGGGAATAGACTATAATTCCTTGAATTAAATTTCCGAGAGCTCATTTGAATTATGACGAAGTTTCCGGCTTCTTGAGTAAATACTTTGTTATTTAATTCATTCCCGGGAAATTCGTCTAAATTCATTTGTTCTAATTCTACGAAATAATTTTTTTTTGAGATTACACAGTACAACGCAGACGCTCACAACACGCACGCACACTCACCCCTATGAATACACGTTCGCAAACCCTATCCCTATGAGCACCTCCGAAGGACTGAGCACCGGCAGATCTGGAGATTCTCGAAGTCACCATTGGCGCCTCGTCGTCGACGGGAACGTCGCTTACCACTTAAAGCATAACGCCGGAAAATCCCGGAATAAATCCAGGAAAAGGTGCGAGCACCAGGATTTAAACCCTGGTGGGTAGCGTCCCACTGGACCGTCCTACCATTGGACTACAAGCCCATTCGCTTTTACGAAATAAATTACTATTGATTTATTTCGCGGGATTAAATTTGTCTCGACCCAATTCGCCGAGCCCATCTAAAAACCCACATAGTCTAACCCTAATCCCTTCCCTTAAATACTCATCTCCACTTCTTTTCTTCTCTTCTCTCATTTCTTTCCCTGCAGCCGCCGCACCCCTGTTCTCTGTTCTTCTGTTCCTTTTTTTCTTCCCCCATCGAGCTAGCACAGCAGCACCAATTTCTTCTCCCCGCTGTTCCTGAGGAAGCAAAGCGGAGCACAAGAGCTCCATCGATCTCCCTGCTGCCTCCCAATCTCAAGCGAACCAGCAGCTTGCTCTTCCTTTCCCCAAAATCCAAAAGGAAAAGCTATATGTCACACGCGTAATCCGCGTCTCCTCCTCACACGATTTTTTCGCCGTCCGATCTGTGATCTGCGGTTGTTTTGTCGTCCCACCGCCCACCTCTGCGATCTGTGGCTGTTTTGTCTATGACGTGTGGGGCCCACCTGGCAGTGTGTATGTTTGATTTTTTGGAAATCGTGCAGCTCCATCTCCTCGCTCGCCTCGTATCTTCCGCTTCGTCTTCCCCATTTCGCTCTCTACCCAACGCGTTTCTCTCCCCCGGCGATGAGCGGCGATTTCGGGTGTCCCGGCCGCCGCGGTGAGTTTGCTATGCATGGATCTACTCTATCCCTTCACCCCTCGTATGCGCTTGAGATGATTTGGTCTGATCTCGGTGTTTTTTTGTGTTGTTTTCTCCCTTTCACATTTCCTCTTCCCCGGCGACGAGCGTCGATTTCTACAGTTCCGGCAGCAGCGGTGGGTTTGCTTTCCGTGGATCTACTCTATTCCTTTATCCCTCGTATGCGCATGGGTTCATTTGGTCTGATTCGGTGCTTTTTTGTGCTCTTTTCTCTCATCCGCATATGCTGTTCTTCGTCGATGAGCTGCGATTTCTACAGTTCCATCCGCCGTGGTGAGTTTGGATTCAGTTTTACTTACTACTTATCATCGTCTGCGCACGTACTGACTAGGTACTCATCATTATTTGCAGACAACCTTTCAGGATCTGCAGGCCCCCCATCTTCCAGGTACGCATGCTCTCTCACTCACCAACCTTTGATATGTTCCTGAAGCTGCCCCCCACCACCATCAGGTTTACACTCTACTTGATTTTTCTGCACCTGTCTATGGGCTACAAATGCAGTTTAGATGTGTGATGCTCTATCTAGCCCTAAACTGATATAGATGATTTTCGTATGTGTTATAGGTTTTGTTTAACTGCCTCCCATTTTTCTATCTAATCCTTGTTATTGAATCATATGATTTTTCGGTAGCTGGTTGTACATTTTATTCTTCAGTAGCTGGTTGTAGTTGTGTGGAGATTAGATGAAATATGGAAATTGAGATAGCCAAAATTTTGTGTGTTGCTGGAGTTGGAAGGTGTATATTGGGATTTTAGGCTACTCCATTGGTATAGAATGATTGCTTGGGTTTTTCTGGTTTCAGCACAACAGTAGGGGGTCTAGAATTTGTAACCTTAGACTGATATTTTTCAGTGTTCTTCTTACCCTAGTTGTGGTTAGAATGTTTCTGTATGTATGTTCACCGATAAGGCAATAATTGATGTATATGTTCTGTTTAGGTTGATATGTTATCCCCCCCCCCCCTTATGCATTTATCCATGTTTTTTTTTGAACGAACGGGCACCAAAGTGTGCCTATTTCATTGATATAGAAGACAAGTACAGGCCGGGATCCGGCAAAGGTAAAAAGCAAAATTTACAAAACCTGTGTATAATTACACTCTCGCAATGAGGGTCGCCAGCCCCTTCGCTCCTGCTGTAATCTTGACCGACTTCACAAATTCTGCTGCTATTGGGTGGCTTTATGTACCCATATGTCTTCTACCATGCACTCATTCTTTTTGGCAATGGTGTATGATATATGAATGGTGTATATTTTTGGATCTATATATTTTTCTCATGGCATCTATAGTTGGGTGGTCTTTTCCTAGAATTTCTACTAGCTCTGTATAGGTCAGCCACATCTTACTTGTCATATCCACTTTTTAATGGCTCTTTGTTAGAATTTCTATAATTATTCATGCTTCTACATGCAAATTTCTATAAACCAATTTGTCTTATATATTCTTTTCTTTTCATTTCATCAGAGATACAATCTTCTTCTCCTGATTCAAATCGATCTGCTATGAAGGTACATAATTTTTTCTTGTATAGACATTGCTATTCTACTTTACTAACTTGTTGTCACTACACTTTTTATCTACCTCTCTAGTCATAAATATACAGGTAAGTTTACTGCAATTATCTGTGCTTTCTACCTTCTATGCTTTCTAGAGCAATTGTTACCATTTCACTTTTTTCATGTGATTATGATTTACTAAAACCTGTTCTTTTTCTTTAGAAAAACTGTTGCCTAGCAAATGCTCTCTCTAATTAACAATTTTCCTCACTATTTGTTCTAAATTACTTTATTTTTATGCAGATTTGTTTTTTTAATCTACAACTCCCTCAAAGGTAATTTTCAACCACAATTCTTCTCTTTTCAGTCTCTTTTTTTGTTCCTGTTATTTATTCTAATAGATGTTTCTGCTTTTCAAACTAGTCAATTCCAACATTTTCTGATATATATTCACAGTACCGTATTTTGGTTTTGACAGTTCATAGAGCACTGCCATTTTTAAGTATGCTAAACTTTACAATCAGTATATAAATGTGTTTCTTTCAAGTTTATCGAAATTGTTCTACCTGTGTCATTTAATCTACGGGCTAGCTGAGATATATGTTGAGATATGACACTGTATATATTCATTTAATTTGACATCACTTTATGTAGGATCTGATAGTGCATATTGCATTATCATTTGCATATCATGTTCATGTAAATCTGGCCAGCATTAAGTTTATCTTAATTTTTCTTATCGTTGTCTTAAAATTGTATCCATTCAGACTCTAATTATGCCTTTATATACTCACTTTTTTATTTTCTGTTTTTGCAGAGTGTTCTTTGTTCTCAAACTTGCTTTCAAGGTATTCTAATACAAAAATTAGTGTCATATTTTTCATATATGCACTATGTTAAATTGTTTATCACTTTGTTGCACAGCTAGTTCATGTAATTGATCTTTCTTTTTTCTAAGCACATCTTAGGTTTGCTCCCCTAGTATTTTCCCCTTTATTCCTTATGATAATTGGACATGAGCATTTGTTAGTACTTATGTTATTTTTTGAGATACGACAACACTTCTTGCCAAATTTGAAAGTGCACACTATACTGTCATTTGTACGAAATGTTCATGTCAATTCCGTCATGTCTGATTTAATGTTTTGGGTTTCTAGCACCTTTGTATACTTTGTTGTTATCCTTTATTGTTGGATATCATTAGAAATTATCATTTCATTGTTTCTTGCCATATTTTATCTGCCATAAGTGCACTTTGTCTATATGATGCCTCATCCATTCCTTGAAACATTGAT
The DNA here is from genome assembly GCA_036936925.1 of Cenchrus fungigraminus. Lineage (NCBI taxonomy): Eukaryota > Viridiplantae > Streptophyta > Magnoliopsida > Poales > Poaceae > Cenchrus > Cenchrus fungigraminus. The sequence goes on along the minus strand of CM072781.1, from coordinate 62,362,870 downwards.
ATTGCCATTGCTGATTAAGTGCATTTATACTGTAATCAAATAAATACTAGGATCATCTTTTGCACTTTTGGATATGATATAGCGACCCTTGCTTGAAATTACACTTATATTGGTACTGTTAGTTCAATGTGTCTACTATAATACAACAATATTAGTAGGTTTTGCATTTTTTGTTATGTGTACAATGCCCCTCCTTTGATTTTACCCTGATAATGTCGTTGTAAGTTCATTGTGTATATACTATAATCAAATCAAATACTAACAACATTTTGACTACTATGTTTTTAAAAAATCTGGATGTGTTTCATTTTTATCTTTGGGTTTTAACTCGTCACCCAAAGTATCTACTATTTGAATGACCATAAAAATAATCTGAAATAATGACCAAGTTATTTGATAATTTGGGGGTGTGGAAGTCTGGTCATTTGACAATTTTGTCATTTGGGGGTTTATGTCACTTCGCAAAATAAAAATGTTAACCTGAATTCCTTAGCAAAAAATATGTGTTATTTGATAATTTGGGGATGCGGAAGTCTGGTCATTTGATAAATTTGTCCTTTGGGGGGTTTAAATCACATCTTAAAAAATATGTGTTATTTGATAATTTGGGGATGTGGAAGCCAGAGTAGTACTAGATCAGGAAACCCCAAGTAATCTACCCTGATGATTTGAGCAATATTCTTTCATGGCAGACTGGCTTTCTTAGCGCATACATTATCAAGAAACTTTGCTTTGCAAGGTCTGTACAGAGCTCTCTGGTTCTTTTAGGTAGTTTATTGTGCTTTCAGGTGTTGCATATTCTGAATAATATTGGTTCTTTCGGGTAGTTTATTGTGCTTTTCAGGTGTTGCATATTCTGAATAATATATTGAATCTATAGAAACTTTTTTTTAGCTTGGGCGTGTTTGCGTTTACGCTATCTCATCCTCATGTGTTGATCCCAAAATGTGTTAGGCTCCCCATGCATTCCTATATGATATTATGATATAATGTCACTCATCTGTACCTGACAGGTTTCTTTGCATGGTTGTTGTTACCCTAAAGCGATTCAAGGTATTCTACAACCCATACACTCATTTATTTTTATTAGGTGCAAAACGTTTTATGAAAAGCTATCTGTAAATTAACTTTGCTTTGTGCATTCTGACACTTATGACATAATTGCACTTTGTCTCCCCATGGCGCCATCTTATTTTGTTACATATTTTGATATATCTTTTTGATATGTGGCAGATCTTGGTACAGTTAATTTTTGAACCATAATTGCACTTTGTCTATATGGTACGTTGCCCCTTCCTTGAATATACCCTGATAATGTCGCTGCCATTTCGGTGTGGCTTCATCGGATGTATAGGTCTGCAAGTTGTCTTTTGTTTTAAATACGTTTTCTTCACCTTTCGTTTCTTCAGTGCTTAAAGTATTATCTTGATTTGGTCCAATGGTACTTGTACATATCATCATTCAAATTCTAACAAACTGAAATTTTTCCAATACATTTAAATCTTATCATTCCTAGAGTACTTACAGCTTATTGGTTCTAAATTTCTAGCACTCATTGTACCAGTGAAATCTAGGTGTAAATCGAGCATGATTTGGAATTTTTGTACTGGTAGGTATTGATATTCCAATTGTACAAAAGTACAAGATGATTGGGCCTTATAGTTTTTCTTTTCTTCAACTACATTCCTATATTTGATTTTCTCAATTTCTGTAGCAGCTTCGTTGTGTTGTACCATGGATTAGTATGGTAGTCATTTACTTTATACAAAATTTTTAAAATTTTCCCTCTGGTCTCTCTCCCCCTCTGTCCATATCCCTTGATTAGGTCTCATTCCCTTAATTTGTCCCTTCATTTCCATCCCGTAAGCACCCAATGCAGTGTGAGGCGATTTCTAGTACTCCTTTTTACTAGTATTTGCAGGCTGCTCTGCTCCGTATTTGTATTTCAAGTCCTTTTTATGAATATAACTGCATTTTAGTACTTACAGGGCACAATTACTATTAATATTGTCTTCCTTGCATCGTCATATACGTGTTACCGAGGTGTAAGTTTTTTGCCTATATAATATTTCTAAACGCTCCACAAATAATTATCTTATGTGGAGCCTCCAACTTTTTTTTGTCTTCTTTTGGATTGTTGACAATCTGACCCACATGGGAGTGACATGCACCATTTCATTTACGAGAACCATAAGAAATCATATTTGATATTTTTGGAGTCGAGGAATGTCCATGTTTTCCTAGAAGAAGCTATGTATGTCTACATTTAATGTGTATACTGTCTTTTTCCTTCAAGTATGTTCCTTCCACCTTTTCATGTTCTCAGCGATTATAGTTCCATCTATATATGGATCATTTGGTAATTATAGTACCATATTTTTAATTCTAACCTCCATCATATTTTTTAGACTACACTCAAAATTTAAACTTTCTAGAATACATACAATTTCTTGATACTATCTTTCCAGTAACTCATTGTACCATCATTCCTATGTTATTCAGGATATGGTATTTTTGACCTTATACAGATGAAAATGTTGTGGAGTTGTGGTAACATGCTTAAAGGTGTAAGTCCTGCATGATTTGGTTTTTTTTCATCGGTAAATTTTGATCCGGCTAGTTGTACAAGATGTCTGGTCCTTATATTTATTTTTCTTCAGTTTTCTTAGCTACACCTGCCTACATTTGTGATGTCAGTTCATAGTACTTGTTTGAGCTTGTTCCATATTTGCTTTGATAGGATGATGTTGGGTCTAGTTGGATCAATACTTTTCTGAAAACTTGCTCTCTTTATTACATGGGCCTAGTTGGATCAATGCTTTTCTGAAAACTTGCTCTCTTTATTACATTTCTTTTAATGATTTCTCAGCTGGGTTTAGGCCTGTTAGTGGGGTGGTGTGAAAAGTGTATTTAGGGGTGGCTTCTCATTTGGCGGTGTGATTTTCTGGGTGGGGTTCGGCCTTACCCTTAGCTGTTGGCTCTGCACAACCATTAAAATTCAAATTTTTACTGCAATCGGGTTGGACTTGATTTAGGTTCACGAGGGGTGACCCGAATTGAAAGCCTCTTTCATGTGTAATCATATGACACATGTTTACGTATTCAAAATTTTAATAATCTTTTTAACTGCTATAATTACTCCTTTTTGTATAGATTTATTCTTCATCTCCAACTACTTTAAAGGTATTTTTTTAAACAACTTATGCACTTATCCCTTTCTACAGAGGTTATTCATGTAATTGATATGCTTTAGTATACTTTAGTTATGTGAGCTTTTTATCTTCCTTTTTTTTCCATAGCACAATGACATATCTGCTTCCGTAGTCTTTCATATATCCTTATCATAATATCAAGTAGTATCCATTGTAGCTAGGGGTGGTAACGGATCATGTTCCTCTTGCCTCCTTCACAATCCAACTCAACTCTAATTGTTTTTAGTTCACAATCCAACTCAATCCAAATCTGTCATTTGTTACTTAGGGGATTTAAATCTGTCATTTTGGGTCTATTTTTGAATCTGCCATTTGGGGATTTAAATATGTCATTTGGCATCTGCCATTTGGTTGATTTAAATCTATCATTTGGTATTTGGGGTCATTTGCTAAATTTGTCATTTGGTTCTTGTGGGATTTAAATCTGTCATTTTGGGGTTTTTTAAAGATTAAATACAATCCAACTCAATCCAAATCTGTCATTTGTTACTTAGGGGATTTAAATATGTCATTTTGGTTTTTTTTAATCTGTCATTTGGGGGATTTAAATATGTCATTTGGTATTTGGTGTCATTTGCTGAATCTGTCATTTGCATTATTGTGTTTTATTTGAATTTGGTACTTAGGGTCATTTGCTAAATCTGACATTTGAGGGATTTAAATCTGTCATTTGGTACTTGGGGGTCATTTGCTAAATCTGTCATTTGAGGGATTTAAATCTGTCATTTGGTATTTTTGGATTTCTGATTAGTATACCTCACTTTGGGTTAGCTGGTAGTTCATATTCATTTAATTATGTACAAAGTACAATTATAACTTGGCATTATTACTCTAAAGTGGTTGTTGTAATTTATTCATATAGCATAGGTAAATTATGCATTACATCTATGTAAAGTTTAATTATGCACACTAATATCTGAAATTATTTGTTGTCTTTATTTTTTTCTGAAAAATATATGCAATGGCATTATGAAAATCACACAGTTTTTTTAGTCTCATAATCTTTGTGATTTGTTTGATGAAGATCACATAGAGTTGGAAGATTTGGCTACAGTTAATATGTGTGATAATCTGTCTATATTTGACTTTTCTGAAAATTTGTGTTATTTGGCTTCTTTTTCGGAAATTGTTCCTTGCTGCTATCTGAAAAGTTTGCTGATCATATTTCTGTTGCTTGTTGCTGTTTGATTTCCTTTTGTCTTCAAGGTAAGTTATTATGCCTATGATGATGTAAATGCTGGCCAGATTTGTAGTTGGGAAACAATTGATGTTATTGATTTTTGTGAGGTACTGGAAGTGTGTTGTTGTTTGTTTTGGTGTTTTTCCTTTCTCAAGTTAAGGTAAACTGATCTGTACCTCATTGCAGTACAGTTTTGCATCTCTGAATTTATTGAGACAATAATATGCATCTCAATGCAGAATCTTAGTACTTTTGTTTGCATTTTCGCCGATTCATCTGTTTCAGAACGTTTGATCATTTGATAATTCTGTCATTTGAGGGTTTAAGTCACACCCCCAAATTAAAATGGCAACTTGCATTCGTTAAAGAAAAATCTGAGTTATTTGACATCTGAATCATCATTTGGATTTGATATAGTTGAATCTTTTATTTGGTTTTGGTTTGAGGTTAATCTGAGCCTGAATGTTCATTTGATTTTGTTTAGCTGAATCTCGAATAGTAATATTGCATTTGGTTTGAGCTCAATTTGCTCCCATAATTTAGGAGCCAAAATGGTTAGTAGTTTGGTAGTTCTTAGCTTCTGGCCCCATGGTAACTAGGCATGAATGGTTTTGGTCAATTGGAGTTTTGTTCGGTTTGTTAATACTTAATAGGTTAGTGCGTTGATTGGCTAGCCTGTTCAGTGTGCTAATTGGCCAATGCGGTTAGTGTGTGTGGATTAGTATGGAGCAACATCACAACTCTGAACTTGGGGATGTTTGTTCTTGACTGCTGAATTGGTATTTGCCACATCACTTTAAAGTGTTTTTTCCTTATTCACTATCACTGATTTATACACGTCGTGTGATATAAATAAGAATAATAGGGGTATATTGTTTGTGTTCTTTCAATATTCATAAACCTCTAAACCAGAGGTCCATGTGCTGAAATCTCTCATGCACATTTATGCTTACATCTATCATTTCATTCAATGCACTTGTAGCTTGTTCTAGTTCTGTTTCTTGATCCAGTCTAGTTGTGTTGGATAAATATTGAAATAGTAAACCTGCATTCCTTAGAGATGAATCAGGTTTTAGCTTTTTTAAGGTGTTTGGTGTTTGTCAAAAAGGGTTTAGGGAGTCGAGCCACTTTGGTGAGCGAATGGTAGCATCTGGTGTTTTTTCATATCCACGGTATATGTTTCTTATTGTCACATATCTGCTTATTAGATTTGGGTTTATTAGTTAAACAAAATGAGTTGGGTCAGATTAACATGAGTCATGTTTGATGGTGGCTTTTTAGTTTATATCGATAGCTTTTACTGCTGCACTTTGTGTGTTTGCTTCCAGTGTTGGTTGTGGTGGCTATACGAACAGTTTCTTCTACATTGATGTAGTGCTGTAAATAAGGATCAATGCCTTTTGTCTTTGTTCAGAAATAGGAATATGCTGACTTTTTTGCTTCTGTGAATCACACATAACCTGATATACATATGTGTAACTATTGCAACACTTTGCTTATGTAAATTTCATATATCCTTGTTTTTTGTTAGCATCCAGATTGGTTCAGTTGTATCTTTTCAAGTTTTCTTGGTGTTTGATTGGTTCAGCTACATATTTAACTACCCATTTATCTCCGGTTGCATTTACCGTGGTAATTTGATTATAGTTGTGTACATGATACAGTTCTTGATTGGTTTTATTACTCTAGTTTGTAAGATGTAATTTATTCATACAACATATGTAAATAATTCAACATATATATGTAATTTTTCTTTTATCTGATTATGTAATTTTCCTGTTTTTTTTTCTGTCCTCGAAAATCTGTGTGATTTTGCTTCTATGTAAATCTGTGTGATTTTGCTTCTATGTAAATCTGTGTGATGACATGATGAAAATCACACAAATTTGGCTTATCTGATAATCTGTGTGATAGCATGAGTTAAATTTGTGTGATTTGGCTTCTCTGGAAATCTGTGTGATGGCATGATGAAAATCACACAGATTTTTTATTTGCCCAGATTTGTGTGATTTGAGGCCTCAAATCACACATGTGACGGGAGCCCCCAAATCACACAGGTGACGCATAGACAGACCCAATCCAAATCAACTAGCAACGTAGCAGACACAGTAGCTGGAGCTCCCTTTTCTTTTTTCTCTGCTGCAGCCGCATAGCCCCTGCACTCCATCGAATCAACCAGCAGCAACATCACAAGAGGCAAATCATCAAGCTGCAGTCTTCTAGTAGCAGCCGCAGCATCCTTTCCATCGAACTGCACAAAAGAAAACACCATTCAGCTTTCCCTCTCTCTCTGTCCGTTCTTTCTTCTCTGAATCGCAGGAGCAAGGAGCACCTGCGCCATTCAAATGCTAGCACCAGCGAGCACAAAGCCCTCTCCTGCTCTTTTTCCCTTGCGCCGCCAGGGGCTTACCCCATCCGCTCAACACCACCACACGCTGCAGCCACCGCTGCCCTTGGGGATTTTTTTCCCCAAATCCACATCGTCGTCGCTGTCTGAGAAGGGGAAGAGAGGAGAAAGAGGTCCGGGAGAAGGAGCTCGGGGAGGAGGCGCCCGCTGAGGAAGGGATCGACCGTGTGCCCTGCCACGTTCGATGCGCCCTGCTGCACCGCGCCGTGTACGACGACGACGACCGTGCCGCCGTCCACCCCGAGCTGCAGCCACATCGAACAGGAGCTACTACCGCACCACGGACATCGACGACCTGCAAGCCGACGCACAAGCCGCTGCCCATCTTCTTCCCCTGCACAGCATCCATCCACCTCGCCCTCGACGTGTTCAACGGAATGCCCGACAGCGACAGCAAGCCCCTAGGTGAGCTGCCAGTCTTGTTTTGTTGTCCCTGAGTGCCGGCCTTCGTGTCGAGGTGATGTACCATGGCCCTGAAACGGCCCTTGAACTCTCGCCCCATGTCGCTCTGCTCTGCTCCGCGCCGCCGCGCAGACGCCGTCGCTTGTGTGCCGACCATCGAGTCGAGCCTTACTCCTGCAGGTGCCGCTGCCTTCGTCAACGCGCGCGCACAAGCCCCGCCTGGCCTTGTACCTATTACCCGACACCGACGAACACGCCGCCCTGTCCGCTGCGCCGACGCGGCCAAGCCGCCGGTTTGCACGCCTGTGCACGCACACGCAGGGAGGCGAAGGTCTTGCCTTTGGTTCGCCGCGCACCAACCACCCGCCGAGCGCCCGTGCACCCACGCGCACTCACCGGCGGCCAAGTTGTGAACTTCTGTGTCTCGCCGTCACGCATGCCGGGCAAGGCGCCGCCTTGGCCCAAGCCCTGGCCGGAGCGCGCACGTACAGGAAGGCAAAGGCCCCGTTTTTGGGCCCTTTTCTGCACCACTTCACCATGCCTGTGCACGTCTCTGGCGCACCCACACGCAAGTGCCAGTACGCTGGCGACCATCCACACCGCCTCCCTGTTCTTTCCACCGTCGTGCGCGTGCACACGCCATAGCCGAGGCGCCGCTGTGGGCAAGCCGCCGGCTTGCGCACGCGCGCACACACGCCAAGGGACGAAGCTGTTTCTTTTTGTTTCGCTTTACACTTCACCGCACGCCTGCACCTAGCTCGTGCAGCCATGCCCTTTCTTGTGATCTTTTCCATCCAAGCCTTTGCCTAGTCTAAACCGTGAAGTTCAGCCCGTGCTTAAACCTTTGGAAGCTTTGGTTGTTTCTACAGCTGGTGCTCATGAAGGCCAAGTGTGTGCAAAAATTCACCATCTCCCTTGGCCATGCTTGCCCGAGTGTGGCATGCTGCCTTTGCCCAGTTTTTGATCTCGCTGCATGCAGACCTGCAGCCAGCTACCGCTGTCTTGCAACCAAAAACAGCAAGCAACAGCCTACTACCCTTTCTTATCGTTATGTTTGCTTAAGCACAGCCACACCTTACCATATCAGCACGCGGCCCCGGAATACCAGACTACTGTGATGCTTGCCATGCCAAGCCGCCTTCTTTTTCCTCTTGTCTGAGCTTCCTGACCGTCGAGCCGGCTGTTCGCTGAAGCAGGAATGCGCACAGGCAAGCCATGCAGCCGCTGAGAGCTTTTCCTCTTGGTGCTGCCTTATGCTCGCCTTGTGCCCTGTTCCAAACCCATCCATGGTACTGCAGCACATACAAGAAAGCTAGTAAACGTGAGGCCAATTTATGTTGGTCTTGTAGTTTTGATGCACCTTAGCTCAAGTGTGTGCTAGCTGAGAAGAATTATGTTGAAGTAATTCTTTGTACCATAGTTCTATGCAGTAGGGAGACCATCTTGTTCAGTCTAGCTGCTACCTGTTTACCTTGTACAGAACCTAACCAACCTTTGCCGACACCTTGCTTTCTGCTTTCGAACAGGAAGCTCTAATCAGACCTGCACAAGCTAACAGTCCTAGTTTATGCTTAGCCCATCGGCCTAACCCTTTTTCCTTTACCTTGCCATGTCCATCCCACGACTTCAGAGCAGCTTAGTTTACCAACGAGCTGCATGTAGCCGATCTGATCCGCACCATGAAGCTTCAGCCCGAGCAAAAGCTAGTAAGCCATCATCTTCTGTTTTGTTACCAAGCCATACACCTTCAAGTGTTTAACCATGATCCTTAATCTTTCTGTCATGGGCATTGCTCGCTATCAAGCAGTGAGCCAAGGCTCTAATCAGCTGAAGTTGTAGTGCTTCATAGCTGGTGCTCAGGCCATGGTCATACATGCCTAGCTACTGCATGTTCTGAACAAGGCCATGTTGGTGCCCAACCAACCTTCGGTCTTCTTGCTAACTGCTTGCCTGGGCCAGGTACGAGCAAGCCAGTTTTGGTCACTAATCCGTCTTGGAGGTTTGCCTAAGGCCATGGGTTATAAACTCAACCAGTAACGTGCTTGCTTGTGTCCCCTTTTCTGGCCCAACCAAGGAGCTGCATCCTGTGCCGGAAAATAGCAAGTTTGGCCAGATCCTGTTATGCTTCCAATCTTAGCCCTTTATCTATCTTGTTTGGGTGTTGCTTGCTAGTAGCATCGCTCGCAATTTCTACCGAGCTTTATTCCTTGTGCATGGTGAATGCTCTAAATCTTTTAAGTCCTGACCATACCTTTCGCCGCGGTCGTGCCACACCTTCGTCGTGCACGACGCGTGCGCTAACTAAACCATCCGCCATACCACGGATAAATCCATCCTCGCCACACTTCTGCTATGTTCAGCTCGAGCCGAGTTGCTCAACCACACCACATCGCTTCTAGCTGATCCATCCTGCTCAATCCCTCTAATCTGACCAAAGGGGTCCACAGACTTACTGCTGGGTCCCACTAACATCTGAGACCGCTAACTGTCTAACCTAATCCCATCTGACATACGGGACCCACAGGGTCACTTGTGGGTTCCGATCGACCTTTGACTTGGTCAGAAATAATCGTTGACTAGTCAACTGAGCTTGCAGACCAACCCAAAACCTAGCCTCTATGTTCTCTAACTTTCTAACTTATGTTTTATGTGCTTTACCGCAATTAATTAAATTCATAAAATATTTCTTTATTTGAAAATATATAATAAATTGACTCTAGCTTAGAAAAATATGAAATCAGTTTCTTTAATCTTCTAAAATGATGCAGCACCCGATAGACTAGCTTTTGGAGTTATTTGGTTCTTTATTGCTTCTCTTTGGAGTTTATTTGCATTTAGCTCTGGTATTTATTTATTTTTCCGAATCTAGGATTTCCCGGAGCTGAGGAGACGAGCCTGATCAAGTACAACTACGGAAACTACGACGACTACTTGCACACAGGTGTTCACGCCCGACCGACCTTTGAATGCCCATTAGGCATTGCTATTAGAACTGCTAGCGCTTTTATTATGCATGATGATGGATTATGATGAAACCCTTGCACTGCCCTTTTTAAATACCTTGTCCTTGATTGACCTACTACTACTACTACTATATTTAAGCGTGATTATACGCTGAGCTTGTGATGCATGTGTTGGGCTATGTGGTAGTTTTCTTGGCGTGTGTGGGGAAAAACGGCAGGAGAAGGTGTTTTGGGATATTTTGGCGGGGGTGAGCTCAAGACAACCCGATCCGGGATCGGGGGCCAGGGATCGTCTTCTCGGGCGATGCCCAGTTCGGTACCTATGGCGGGTACACTGTTTTAGGAGCACAGGTGTTGGGGTTTTTGTGATGACTTGGAGGATAGGAGCTCGCTCCAGTCTGAAACCGAGTGGGTCGCCTGTTACACGGGACTTTCGTACACACCACCTCGTCGAGAGTGGGGATAGGGCCGTTCGACCCTAGCAAGTGCGATACCATACCTGCCAGTAGGATAGAGGGTATCAGTGAGAGGGTTAGGGTGAAGTCCCTTCCCTTTGGGCGTTCCCCGTGTGGTCACACGGGGGCATTTTCACAGTTCTGGGGCGGACCTTTGCGAAGGACCGCAGCGAGACCCGGATGCAGGATGGAATCGTAACTCCTAGGTGTTCGTTCGGTAGGGTGGGCTTGGTTGGCTGATCACCGCCGGGTGCCATTCCGAGATGGGTACAGGTGTACACGCTCTGCAGAGTTTAGATCTATACGTATAGCCGCGTCCTCGGTTATGGACATGCCTGTTGTTTCTCCGACTCTTACGTTTTGGGATTTCTATCTCCCCCTTTATAGGATGAGAGTGTATGGTGAGCCGTGGTTGTACTCGGGGAGAGGAGAGTTGCTCCCTCTGCCTCGCGGATCCAGGTGCAATCATTAAGGTGCGAGGAGTGGGAGTTCTCGCATCGACCCTAGATGGAGATAGGACTTGGTGACGGTGATCTGGGTGTCCGGGTGTAACCGTATGTGGATGAGTGATATGGGAATTGGTGGGAATTGGAGATATTATTCTATTTATGCTGCTACCGCTATTTAGGAAAACTCTAGCCTACTTCTTGACTACTTTTATACCCTTAGCTTTAGGCCACTTAAAGCTTGCATACGGTTGGTGACGTGAACCTATCCCATTCCTTGGGGATAGTGTGTGAGTGTGCAGGATTAGACTTAGAGCGAAAGTCCATCTTAGAAGAATCCATGGAGGAAGGGTTGCGTCGCTTCGCTCAAGGATGCCTGTGGTGAAGATCGAAGATGAAGACTTGAAGCCTTAGCTATCGCTGCGTAGAGTTTCTACTTGTCGTTTAGCCCAAGGGGCTTGTACTTAAAATCGTATATCGAGCTGTATTCGGATGTAAATACTCTGTTTTGTACTCTGATTTCATTGTATGGAAATGATATTATACTGTAATGAGTTCTGTACGTGATAGCTACTGATCCAGGGACTATCACAAGGGTACAGGGAGTCGGGTTTTCCTCACCGAAAACCCGGGTCGTTACAGGATCGATGCCGGGTGAGGAGGCGAGCATGGTGGCGGGATCGATGCCGGGTGAGGAGGCGTGGCACGGGCTGATGGCGGCCTTCTCCTCCCGGTGATCTTCCTCGTCGGCGGCAGCTTCCTCCTCCAGGTCAGATCCTACGGCGAGGTCGAGAAGGCGGCAGCGGGGTCGAGGCTTGGCGAGGAGGCACCCTCCTCCCTCCGGCGTGCGACCTCCTCCTCCACCAGGCGTCGGCCGCGCATGCGCTCTCCCTTGGCTGGCGTGCGGCCTCCTCCTCCACCAGGCGCGGCTTCTTCACCTCCAGCTGCACACCGGTCGCTCTCTCTCCCTCTCTTCGTGTGGTGCGGATGTTTTATGTATGCAGCGGCGGGGAGGTGAGGGGGTGACAGTGGGAGGCGATGTGGTGGGGAGGCGAGGAGGCAGCGACGGAGTTGAAGGCACGACAAGGGTTGCGCTCTTCAGCTGCCGGGGGCTGCGGGCGGCTGTGGTGGGGAGTCGGGGGGCCGCGGTGGCCTGGCGGCGGCGGCATTCCGAGTGCCCGTGTGGATGAGCCAACTGGTGCTCATGGATGGGCCACCGGGTGACGTCAGAAGATGACGTGGCGCATCCAGAGTTGAGACAAATGGGGGTATGATTTGTAGTGAGTCTCACCTATATAAGTTTTATAGATTGTATGGGAAATAGAATTTTTTTTGAACTCACCACTTGTCGCGCGGGTCCGCGCGGGGTGCAACAGGCCGCTAGCAGCGGGACCAGCACGTGGCCCCACCCCGGGTGCTCGGCTGCTCGCTGCCTCACATGCATGATTGGAACAAGGAAATATCGTGCAATTAAAAGTGGTTACAACGTAACAGCCTGTTTTGTTCAGAGTTCAGATCCTTGCGCCCTCTCTCCTTGCCAGCCTTCCGTTGACCTATGGGCATGCTGCGAGAGAGGCCTCATCTCGTCTTGCAGCCATGGATCTGTGCCTCGAGGAAGCTCATGGAGACATGGTGTCATGGTGAATTGGTGAGCAGATAGCAAGAATCGAGCAGGCCAAGGCACAGCGTGCGCGGCCGGTAGTCTTTAACTTGGCTATGAAGAACAAAATAAAGGTCAGTAAATTCTGCTCAGGAAAAGTGATTAATTACATATTCATTCACAGTCGTCCTAAACATTATATTCCCGGTTATGTTTATATATATAATTCTTTCGTGCAATCGTCATGCAAAATGAAATTTTACCTGAGATATATGATTGTAATGGCTCAAGAGAGTCAAGACACACTCGCACAACTTACATATGCGCATCCTCTGGCATGAATCTAGAAGAAATGAGGAGTTTGAGTTCAAATTCACGACGGTTCCGGTGGATACATTAAGTTCAATACTTCAAATCTCAGAGGATAAAGTGGTACACACACTGAATCACGCAGGACACCCTTCAAACAAATAAACTTCAAAATTTGGTGTGTGTTTCATGGATTTTGTATTTTTAGCATTGTTTCATGGATTTTGTTGTGCACCAGCAAGAAGCATTAGCTCTCTTTGTAATTTTGATGAATCACCATGTGCGGTCCTCGACTTGCACCTTTAGGTTTGTTTTTTCATTTCAATTTTCTTATCAAAGCACTTTTAAAAAGGCAAAAAAATGTCCACATGAAAGTACATGCATCGAACAATGAACACACTTACCGTGTCTATCTTTCTAGACTGTTGACAAGAAGACTGATGACTTTTCCCCCGTCTTTGTATAAGTGGACAACAGGTTCTATGGAGTATTTAGTTAACAACCGGCAAACTGAGAACAATGAGTTTGTGGAACATTATATGTTGTTAGCAATATTCCACAACTATTGGGGGGAAAATGTAAAAAGCTATATTCAGAAAAAAATTGTTGACCCCAAACTAATGAGTACTAGTACTATAGTCCATTTGAATATATATCTGGAAATAAATATGGAAACTCTCGCAGTAACCCCAGAATGATTATATTCAGCCTCAATTAGTCTTGCAGATACATATAGAAAAGTAAATGTGTGTAAATAAAGTTCAACCTGCAAGTGACTCTGTACAGATAGCTTTAAACTAGCCCGGTTGGTGGAGCAGCTGGATGTAGCGCTTACACCCTGGGTTCGAGACTCACTCGGCGCAGGTTTTCCTCGTCGGAGTTAATCTCCGAAAAAAATCCCCTCGCCGGTGAAGCCGGGGTTCGAGAATTTCTAAGTCGGTAGGAGACTTTCTTCTCTTAATGAAAACCGTGAGGGCGGTCTTACCCCCACCGGCTTAGTTTTACAGATAGCTTTAAACTGATGATACTGGGAAAGTCTCAACTGATTGCTACTCTGAAGGGTTGTTGGGTTAACCCGGTTATACCTTTGCACAGAAGATTAGTTCGAGAATTCAAGTCAATTTACTAGCTAGTTAATTGTTAAATTTGAACTACATTAATATGTTGTTTGTTGACAATCAAGCCAAGATTTGGCACTGCTGTTTCTATTTTAACAGCGACACATATATTATATTGTCCTCTAGATAATGTCAACATACTACCTTTCTATTTTTCATTCCTTAATGATCTGGTCATGGTTTCCATTTCGGTTCCTAAATTGACATTTCGTTTGATTTTTCTGTCAAACCGCTGCTAATTAAATGCCATGTGAAAAAGACCATTTTACCCTGTGATGACTGCCAAGAAACGTGAACCCGCCGTAATAAATCTTTTCCTTCCTCCCTCCCCTTCTTCGTCCCCGTGCCCGGTGCCCACGAGTAGTGCTTCCCGTGCGCGTTACCGGCCCGGTGGCGTTCGATCAGCTGCAGAGGCCACGGCCTGCGCCCACCGCCCAGTACTTGAGCACCCCGTCAGGGCAGTCATATGCGAATGCGACATCCAAGAGCGGAGAAGAAAGCAAATGTGTAAGTACAAGAAAGATGCTGACAGAGGAGACATCAAATCGAACGCTGATGACTGGGCGTTCTTCTTGGTTTCGTGACGGGGAAAGGTTCCATCTTGATGTGGACAAGTTGTCTCTCTCCGGCGACCAAGGAAGGAATCCATCAATCCAAGTCCTGCAGGGGTGACGGGCGGCGTCGCCGGCGGGACGGCGGCACCCGGGGCGGAGTCCGCCTGGTGGTGCTTGTCGTTGAGGAGGCGCTGGCTCATGGAGTAGCAGAGCTCGAGCGCCGGGAGTGTGCCGCGGAGCTCGGGATCTCGTCGTAGCTGACTAGCTGAACCTGAAGTCCTGAACCCCAGGTCGGTGCAGCCCTTGAGCTCTTCGAGGTTGTCGTCCGTGAGGCTGGCCTGGACTGCCCCACCCCGTCGTGCTGCCCCGGCCGGGTCGCCGCCGTCTACGCGAGCAGGACGGGCCTCACGTCGCGCCGCCCCCGGCCACGCGGCCTCCCACTGCGCCCCGCGCCATACGTCCTCCGCCTCCGGTCCTGCTCGTGGGCACCGGGCATGGGGACGAAGGAATAGAGGAGGGAGAAAGGGTAGTTGGAAGTTGGGACGTTGGGTGGGTTCACGTTTCACACGAGCAAAATGGTTTCTTTACGTGGGCATTTGACCGCAGCTCGAAAGAAAAGAAAAAGAAAAAGTTTACTTTTCATCCCTCAAGCATTGCAAAAGTTTGATACTCATCCCTCATATTTCATTTGGTACAAATCAATCTTTTAACTAACTAATTTGGTGTATTTATCACACCACCTTATAGTTTAACAACGATTTAGTGAAATCTACTAACGGTTTATGCCACATAATCATTTGAATAATCAGTAATGACTACCTAGAAATGCAATATGCTAAGTCCAAAATATAGAGCTTACAAATTTTTTAGTAATTTTTTCTAAATTGGATAATTTATAAATTCTTTCTGGAAAATAATAACACTGATTCACACTCAATTATTATAGAAATTGACTCAACAATAACGTGGCCAAGCAGTAATTAGAAAAATGATTTGCATGGTCTAAACTGCAATTATATGATAATAAAACATTATTAAACTAAGATTGAGATGATAAATGCACCAATTAAAATAGTTAAGAGGTTGATTTGCACCAAATAAAATGTGAGGGTTGAATGTCACACTTTTGCAATTAAAAAACGAAACATCAATTCAAAAAACCGATGTTGAAACCGTGGCCAAACAAGGAAAGAAAAAACTTTGGATTCTCTCATATTACAAAACACTAGTGGAAGTGCACATGCGACACGCACGTGATATAAAAAAAATTGAATACAAAACCATATAGTCAATGAAATTGAAACTAAAAACATAGAATTAACACTTCAAATTAAAATCTGATAATAATGATGTTGCGTATGGCCATCTGTGTGGGATAAAAGTTATTCTTTGGGTGATGACATCAATGGGAAGAATATCCAACAAACATGTGTCCAAAATTATTACTTTTAAACTAAAATCTAAAACTGAAACTGCTTCTCAATCTATAGTTCATAATACTAAGCAAAATCCACTCCACAAACGCATTTATTTTCAGTCCATTGCCACTTATCATGTACATATAAATCCATAAGGACATGCGGTGGTTTAAGCTGAGTGGTGTGGCTGGTGCTGACTTTGTCATCATGGCTATATCATAAAGCTTCACCATTATAGAAAACACTGATTATAATGTAATCTAAAAATAATAACAATCGTATCATAATCATAAATTTAAAATAATGCACCTCATGTTTCCAAGATATCCCTATACACAATGGTCTTGGTGCCTTTTCTATTGGGATCAATGTCTTTGGTCTTTCTACCAAGAACCCATGTAGTATCACAAGAAACTCCCCTAGGCAGTGCCACATAAAGTTGTTCATGTGCAAACAAAGTAGATACCTACATTTAGGAATTAGGATTGCCTGCCCTTGTGCTTTGTTAATGGTCATGACAAAGCTCAATCGGACGGGGAACTGCTTACGCTTCAACTTAAAAGGGAGCGTTAGATCCTCAGAAGGCGACATTGGTATCTTTGGTATGAACACCCTCTTTCTTACATGCTTCCCATTAACAACCTCAGCATCAAGCATTTTTCATTAATACTTTAACGATCAATCATGTGCCATTGCACAATCCATTATGAGGGTCTAAATTACATAGCAGGATGATAGGACCGTTCTGTTTAATGGTAAGCTCGTGAGGAGGCAAACCATTCGGTGTTAATGAATTTAAAAATCCAATGAATAATTATTAAGAATGTCATCATCCACCGTATATCAAAGCTACAATACACCTGTTTATCACTTGGAAACCTATCAATCATAAGCTTGTTGACAGCATCAACGTGCTCATTCCTTGTTGAAAGGATAGCACGCTCACGCATGTACGATGCTGACCTAAAATTGTTATGAAGGTATGGGAACACACGATCGTTGAGCATATATACACAAAAATCCTCTGAAGGGCTATCAATAAGTATATCATCAGGAAGAAGAACATAATCATCGACAACATAACTGAACACACCCAAGCAGTCGGAATAAATTTAATTGCATTACATGTGCAGCATGCAATTTGGATCAAACTTCACGTACCTTGCATGACGCCGTGAATTGTTGTACCGGCACCGGCGTGGTGTGGTCACGATGCTAGACCTCATTGTAGTAGAGGGCCTCGCCGCCGTCTAGGGCCTCACTACCGACGACTGACACCAGCGTGGTGTGATTTGTTACGATGGAAGACCTGAAATCAAAGTGCACGCGGCTAAGCATGTGATTTAAAAAATAAAAATATATATAATATATAAAAATGGATAGTGCATGCACATATAAATCAAAATGGAAAGTGCATGCACACAAAAGATTAACAACAATCCGTAATCAAGTGCATGCACACATATAGTATAGAAAGAATAACAGCAATCCGTGACCAAGTGCATGCGTGCATTTATAAAATTTTATGATGGAAGGTGAGAGTAATTAGGAAAGAGTGATTGATGGAAGACACTAATTTTAAATTACCCACCGATACTATTTTAGCAATTTAGCGGTCCTGATATATATCTCATTCCAAAAAATGGCCGGTAAGCATTGTCATGATTTGGCATCACGTATGTGCAATTTCCATTCGTAATGAGTTTTCCTTTTATTTTCAAATTGAATCAAATCCTTGTGTTATCACTTATGTCCAGTTTCCATTCTTAGAGAGTTTTTCTTTTATTTTCAAATCAAATCCTTGCGTTGGCAATGGTCATTAGTGCGTGAGCTCCTAATGAGAAAATGATGGGAGAAATTATTCTCGCTAGTCACTTACTAATTCTACTTGGCCTATGTAGGACACGCCTATCTACCCTAGCTGAAATAAAAATTCTCATAACAAAAATGAACAACCAGCTGGTTCTTAAAAATTACACCTAACCTTACGATTAAGACAATCAGCAAGCAAATCAAAGAATAATGGGAGAACTCATTTTTGGAAAATTAGGTGTTTTTTTGAAAAAATATGAAGGTCTGGAAATCATTTTAAATAATTAAAGAGTTCTGATTTTGAAAGAATAATGGGAGAACTGGAACCATAAAAATAAACATAGACTGATCATTGGAAAGAGAACCATAGATGGGTGGCCAGATGGGATTACCTGCATGCAGATGTAGTAGGAGAGGGCAGCTGGAGCACTTCTGAGACGAAGTTGAAGACAACCAGTAATCCACATCCCACATCCACCTGGGCAACGACCAATAGGAAGACATACGATGGCAGCATAATAAATCACGGAGACCCATGTACCTATGCTATGAACCACTCTGACAATGTTGTATCCTGGACGGAAGGTGGCTGGAGGCAGGACTGTTGTGACCTTACAGCGACCACAGACGGTAGCAGGATTGCAGGAGGATGGATGGCCATGCGCAGATCTTGTCGTCGACGGTAGGGAGGCACGAGAGGCAGTGGAGGTTAGGGAGGCGGCTGTTGTAGAGAGGGTGCGTATGTGAGGCGGCGTGGAGGGCAGGCAGGCGGCGGGAGAGAGCCAGAGAGGTGCACGGGGTTATGTAGATGGAAGAAAATGTTTGACGAGCTTTATTTTGAACCTCCCGTAATTGTTTCCATATGAGAAGGTGGACAAATGGAAACACACGAGGGAGATGTGCTGATTGATTGAAACGTGAAAGGAAAAAAAAGAAACTTGATCAAGGCTGTAATCAGGGTATATCTTGTTTGAAAGTAATAATTAAAGAAAGCAATTTGAAGCCACCAATCACATCCATAAATACACAACATAATTATCAAGGAAAGCAATTTCAACATGGCATAATTAGTGGCCACACAAGGAAAGTAATTTCAGGACAGCATGATTAGAGGCCACACAAGGAAACTATATTTGTCAATTCCAAGACGGGATTGAGAGTCCATAATTACCATGCACTTGCAAGGAAAGATGGCTGTGATGGTAATTAATCTTCCAAAACTTGAGAACCTCAGTCACAACAAGTCTGGACGTGGGTCAAAAGAATTCGGAGGAAGGAAGGGGTGCGAGGGGAGGACGACCAAATGTGGGACCGGCGGGTACAAAATGGGGTAGAAAAGCCTGCGCTAACAAAAAACAGGGTGAGAGAGCGATTTACAACGTGAGAGTGACTCTCCCCCCTCCCTTCGTCCTCAATTTTTGGTCTCTTAAGTGGGGTCGCGCATGACATGTGGACCGCTTTGTGAGCGTTACGCTGGTACAACTTTGGGTGAGAATTATTTTTCAATTCTTTCTACTTTTATAGTATAGATGTAATCATATGTTTTACCAACCTTTTTTAATTCCTTTTTTGTTTTATCTACCTAGCTATCTACTCCCACGGCCTGAAACTCTGTTCGGCTAAACAGCCGTTTAGGCCATTTAAACACCGTTTAAACAGTAAACAGAGGTCAACCGTGTCGTTTAGGTCTTAAACGTGAATTAAACAGTTGGACCGTTTAAACTCGTTTAAACCATTCAAGCTGTCTAAATTGTCTAAACAAAATCAAAGTAATCATGATTACATGCACTAAATGACCATTTAATTCATAATTTATTATTCAATAGAAGGATTACAACCACCACAATCAACATAAAAGTAATAACACCATAAGTATATGAAGTGTAGTAGAATATAGATTCCTTTCCAAAAAATTATTTGGTAGAATATTTGCTTTTTACATGTGCGAATATATAGTACACCTAGCATATTTGAATTTTATGTACATAAATATGCATATTTTATTATTATTATGCAAAACCATTTAGGCCATTTAACTCCGTCTAAACACCATTTAAACGGTCTAAATGCTAAACAAAGAGGACCGACTGTTTACAATTTAGCGTTTAGGATAACATTATTATAAGGCATCCAATATTTCAAAATTTGTTCCCAAATATAATGCATCCTAAGAGTTTTTGGCAAGTACTCAATAAAATCAATTAAAAACTTGTCAATTTTTTCCTTGTAAACTGAAAAAACTTGTATTACTATTAGTTAGGGGGTATATGAGCCATTTGCCCCACCTCCTTAATATTTCATAAAAATCCTTTGATGCCTTAAATTTAGCACGGAGTAGAGTATCTATCTACTTATATATAAACTAGGTAATTCCCCGCGCGTTGCTGCGGAATTTGAAAGAGTTTTTTTATAAACTATAAACCAATGTGGTGTTTGCTTGGGATGGTAAGACCTTATATGTTGGAATTTATAATTTCATGACAATGATGCTACATATGAAAATGGTTTAATTTAAATGTAAGTTTCAATGCAGGAAAATATCAAGAAACCGGACCCAAAAATTGGCAATGCATAACAATATGTTTAACACTAAACTGATTTGTTTATAATATCTCACCCATCTAGCAGTAGGAAGAACATTAAAGAGATCAAATTGTTTGACTGAAAACTTGCAAGCTAGCAGCCTGCACCAAGTGAAAACATGTTCTTGCTGTACAACCTAGACAGGTTATATTGATTTTCATGCAAAGACGAAGATCACATATTGATCAGATGCGAAGGATTCCCAAAAGCATTTCGTTGTCACATGTAAAGACACTCTTCCGGTGCTCATATGTTCAGCCTGAAAATAGAAAACATGTAAAAACAGATGGTCAAGGTCAGAACGGGTGGGGTGTAGGAAGCCTGGTGAATTCATTCAAAAGAACTTACAAAGTGATGGACCATTTCCCTCTCCTTTTCACTAAGATCATCAACAGAAACACATTTATCAGATATTAACCCTCTTACTTCTCCAACTACATTGAATACAACACCTGCTTTGTTCCAACTGTCTGGATAGTAGTATTGCACAGATTTCTGCATGCTCCACGGTGGCCTCCCACATCTTTATTGATATGCCGCCACCTCATATCTGCATGATTTGAACATAGAGCGGGATTAGTAGTACACATCTTTGACGAACTGCGACTACCATAAGCAACAAACATGCAGATCACTAGAAGAAATGAAGACCTGATGCCTAGGACCATCAAGATGTAGTAAAGTGAGAAAATACTTGACGGTATGAATGCTCTCCCTATTCTTAAGCTTGTGAAAAGCACCATCCTTGCCAATTTTCTCCAAGCACCATACTTCATCTTCAAGAAATGGTGGGTGCTGCTGCTTGTCACTTGTCAAGAGGAGACATTGAATTAAATTATATCATGTTAAAAGTATTCAAGACAATGGACATCATTCAGTTGGAGAAGGTAGATAAGTGGGATATCAGAATCCTTCACTTAAGGAAATATACTATTGAACCAACCTATGGGAATGATTTACATCTAAGTTTCAAGTGTTTGTTAATTAAGATGACTGGAAAAACAATGAAATAATCTCTGATATGGCTAAATTGGTTGGGCTTGTTTGTCGCAATTTTACTGGTTCCCATTTTGTTCTGATGAGATTAGCAAGCTTCCCGTTGGATCAATAGGAAAGGTCACTCACCCATCAGCTGCAATGTGCAATGATTCACCATATACAGAATGCATAACAATTTGTTTAACACTACACTGATTTGTTTGCAATATCACCCATCTAGCAGGAGGAAGAACAAACCTCTAACTTGGACTTATACATGCACGGATATAAATTTAAATGAATTCAAACAAATCCATGGGTTTGGACTCTGGAGACGAAAGAGAAATTAAAAACAAATTAGTTGGATTAGGGTACCTTGTACGTGTTGGCTCAAGATCTGAATCAGGAGGTCGTCGATCTATCTTCAACAGGGAGGAAAAGAGGTGAGATTTACAGTATGCAGGAGTTAGGAGCAGACACGCTGTCTTACCTTCACATGTGCCGACGATGTTGGGACTTCGGAGGCGACAGCGTGGGTGGATTTCGACAGCGGCGAGCGCGCATCACTTTTGCTTCCTCTCTGGCTGGTGCGCCACCGCTACACGAACTCGCCAGAGCCTGCCGGATCCACTCCGCTCCGTTAAGCAAGCCGCCACGCACGCTGGCTTGCCGAAGCCTCATCTTCCGCTATGCCACCTCGCCGGAGCAACGATAGCCACTGCCGCCACCAACGCGAGCTCTCAGTCTGATCTGAGGAAAAAAGGGAGAAGATAATGTGAACTGGTGGGGGAGAGAGGGTGCTTGTAGAGGAGGATAATATGGATGCATTTTTACCATGCGCCTGGTGGTAGGGAAGCGATGCGGTGGGAGGCGAGGGGGTGGCGGGGACGCGAGGAGGCGGCGGGTGGAGAAGGAAGTGGCGCCGTGGCCCGCGGGAGGAGAAGCCGAGAAGAAGGGGTCGCCGCGGGATAGAGGCCGCGGTGAGTGGTGGGGCCCATACGCGGGGCTAATTGAGTGGTGGGGGCGCGGTTGAGCGTTGGTAGACTGGTAGCTGACGTGGACAGCAGAGAATGGAGAGAATGGTACCAATTATATAGTTTTGTATGATGTGTGTATTTTGCGGATGATAACAAATTAAGTTGCCAGTGGTAAGAATAGTTAGGCCAGTTTCAATACACAGTTTAATTGCCTACTACCTAGATTGGGAAGTAGATAATTGTCCTCTTACACTTGATGAAACGCCTCCTTCCCTCTCTTCATAAATATCTTACCTTACTAAATCAGCAATGTTAATGATGTGATTTGAAAATTAATGCTTATATAAAACTCTGAATGGTTGGTAAACCCCATTAGTGTCTATCTAGGTAGAAGAGCCATTTTGTTTTTTTAGGACAAAGTGAAATCTAATTACAAAGGGAGGGTGCAGATAAAATTGAACTGCACATATATGGACACTAGAGAATGTTGTAATAAAAGGTAACAGAAAATTGATGATAAGGCTTAGGTATTTCACGCTTGACCTGAACCTATTTTCAGTCTATGTGTAAAAAGATATATAATTAGTGCCATCACCAAATTAACTAGTATTCCCTCCGTTCTAAATTATTATTCATTTCGGTTTTTCTTAATCTATCTTTTTGTTATGTATCTAAACATAAGTATATATATCTAGGTAGATATCACTACCTAGAGATATATATATCCTTTTCTTAATCTACTCCCTCCGTTATAAAATATATGACACCGTTAACTTTTTACTTCAACTTTGACCACTAATACATATTAAACAAATTAGTTAATTAAATTAAAATGTATATCATTATATCTATTATCCAATGTACTTTAGATTTAACTTGTTGGTTTATCAATTTGTAAAAACATTTGTACAAAAGACCAATAGTCAAATGAACGGAAAAAGTTAATGGTGTCATATATTTAAGAACGGAGGTAGTATAAAACAGTTAAATCGAATAATAATTTGGGTAGTGGTGACTAAAAACCTCCCCAAAGAATTGGCCTACGCGTTTGTTCTCCAAAACATTTGATGGACCGTCCCCACACGACAAGTAAACGTGTAACCTCACAAAAATAGAATAAACGCGTACTATAGTAAATGAGTTCGGTTTTTTTAGGAGTATATTGTAAACGAGTTCGTGAACAAGCTAGTCCGTTGAGCATAGCGTTGGTCCAGGTCACCCGGTGGTGGGCCACTGCAGGGTCTGGCCCCATCATGCATACGGTACTTTGTGGATCGGCGGAAGTACCCGTCCCAGTCGGCCCCCTTCATCCCTTCCCGACTTCCCGTGGGGGAGGGGATCAGTCCAGTGGCATATACGACGTCATCAACTCTTCATCCTATTGGTTCTAAAAAAAAACTCTTCATCCGATTCCTGAATCCTGGCACTCATTTATGCACTGAATCTGATCGAAGCCGAGAAGGCTAGCTCTATTTTAGCACCACCATACCGCGCAGCCGGCCACGCGATAGCGTGCTCGCTACACAGCAGCGACGACCATGGTGCTAAACCCGGACGCCATGATGATCTTCGCCATCATCGACGGCTTCCTCCGCGGCGCAGGCACGCATAAACGGAGCCCCATGCTTGAGAGCTTCCCCCAGAACTTCGATTACATACCATGGCGCCGAGTCTACAAGCAAGTGGCGGAAGCACAAAGCTCCAGTAGTAAGTAGTATGTAGTAGCGCACACGTTTAATTTCAGTCTATACTTAATTACTTTTAGTGCATGCATGATATAGTCTCGATCGATCATCTGTTCCTGATGATCCCTGCTGCTGATCCTTCTCGCTCGAGCTTCTTCAGCGGCAGCTCAGCCGACCATGGAGCACTGGGAGGCGAGCGAGCTGTCCTTCGGCGGAGCGGGACCCTTCTGGTGCTTTACGGAGCTCCAGCGCAGCGGCGAAAATGTCAGCCGGAAGACCGAGGACGGGCAGACCTGGCTGAGCAAGAGCGGGAGGGCTCCCAGGAATGGCTTCCCCGATCAGATCCGGGTGGACAAGCTCGTCATCAGTGGGAAAGTCTTCCACATGATTGAGCTCACCTTGACGAACCAGGATAAGGTATTCAATTAATATTCATCAGTCATCACAGACGCATGTTCCTAGTTTAGTTATATATATGTTCTGCATTCTTGGTGATTGCACTTCAACCGAACTTTCAACTCTAAATTAAATTTGTTCCAAGGATAACACTTTATATAGATAGCCAATTCCGAATCTGAAATAAAGATCGACATATCATACCATATTTTCTCGAATACTATATGGTTTCTTAATCTTTACTTTTCAATTTAAGATTATTAACATCCAATTACTGTATAAAAATTTTCTGTTCAATGCCTCGATCGGTTGGTGTGGACAGCCTACAATTGCTCTTTGCAAAATCTGGAGGAAGGGCAATTCAGAAGCCGCATCTCCGCAAACCCCAAAACCCAGCGTATTCAGTCCAGGAGCATCAACAGCATCTTTGCAGGTACTGATCTACCAAGCAAGGTTAATTACAACATAAATATAGCACCCCCGTGGCTTTTGTATGTCTTTTTTTTTCTTTTGCTGTTTGCACAATCAAGAGGGATCTCTGACTACTACATACTTGAATGGAAATGTAGGTATTAGAAAATCATTTTCTTATTCCTGAAGGATGGACGGAGATGCAAATAGACCAGCCTCAAGGTATTTTTATTTATTACTTAAGCAAAACCGTACATGTTGTCGATGACATGTATTTTCTTGCAGTAACTTTTCAGACTATTGACTTCCATCCCCTTATTATTTCAGGACAAATGGAAGGTGTATCACAACAACAACAACACATGCCTACTCATGAATTGCCAGTGGGAAGCAACACGGTACCGAATTCTACAAGAGGTTAGTATTATAAATTAATTTTTTACACTTTCGAGATGAGCATTTATATGTGCTATGTCTTGCTGTGTCAGCAGTCACACAACCTAATGAGCATGTGAGCATGTGAAATAAACTTCCTCCATTCCCTCTTTAGAGGACATATGAAATGTATAGCACAACAACACAAACCTGATCATACATTGCCAATGGGAAGTATAGTGTTACCAGATTACACAAGCGGTACGGTTAAGTACTAAAATTCTTTTATGTGCATTGTGAACTTTGAGATGAACATTGCGCGCTATGTCTTACTATGTCAGCAGATACGCAACCTATTTGCCATGTAGCCATGTCGTGACTATTGCATTTGGAATCATGAACTTCCATTCCCTCGTTACAGGACAAACAGAAGGTGTAACACAACAACAACACATGCCAGATCATGCATTGCCAATGGGAAGAAACATAGCGGTACCTGATTCTATAAGGGGTTAGTATTAAAGTTTTGACACTTCGAGATGAGCATTATATTATATGTGTGTGTATTTCTGTATATAGTACAACACTCACAACCTAATAGCCATGTGGCCGTGTCAATTGTGTAAAACTAGTTGATTCCTCGTGTGTTGCTGCGGAATTTGAGAGAGTTTTTCAATAAATTATAAACCAATTAATGTAGTTGTCTAATTGCTTGTATAAATAGTGCACTTGTAGAGGTTATGTTAAAAGCTATGTGAGCGACCTCTTGATAAAAATCATAAACTTTTGAGTTACTCTTTAATTAACTAATGGATGGAGAGTAGTGATAGTATTTGTATTATTAGCTATTTTCTATTAGAAAAAACTGTTTGTGAGGCACTAGTTAATGAAAAATAAGTAAATAATTATTTAAATGCTAAGTGGATTGTAGACAGTGAGGATGTGAAGCTTTCCGGATCCAACAGTGCAAACAATTTAGATGATGTGGTTGCACCATATGAGAGAGAATTAGCAATCAATGCATCTTAATGGAGTACATCTATATAGATATACACACAGATATAGATAGATAGATAAACCTCTGTTACATTTTGAATTGATAGACAGCATTGGAATCTCTATCAAACATTTCTATGTTTGGCCATCAATTCATAAAAGTTCATATAGTTTAACAAAATGCAAATTATATGTGCAAATGTGGTAAATATAAAACCATAAATTTTATAATGTTACATTTTTTTTAACAAATTTATGGTCAAATAGAAAGCTTTTGACTCAGGACAGAGCTAGAATAAAAAAATATTAATAGAGGGAGTATAAAAAGCATGTACAATATTGACGAAGCTATCATGTAAGAGAAACAACAAAAATGAAATTACAAAACTATGTGTAACCAAATTGGCTTAATTTTTGGTACACAGGATTTATATTGGGCATTAATGTACCATGTAATTATCATTAGACTTAATTCTGTAATTATATTGGGCATTAATGTACCTTGGCATAATAACTACATTCATGCATTATATATATTGTCACTGCATACATTGGTAAACCCTAACAATCAAAGCAATAGATATATGATTATTTTGCCAGAAATTCAAACTGATATTTGAAATCTTGTAGGATGTGTAAGTTCCATTGAGCCAGCAGATGAGGATTCTGCCTATCAGGTAAGTGTGAACTTTTACCAAAAGATTTTTTAAAATAAACATCACATCAGTGTTGATGTATACTGATAGTTTTATTTTCTCTATGGAATTCTCACTGGTTGTAGACAATTAAGTAGATTCTTGAAATATGATTTTTTTAGATCCCCAGAATTATAATTGTAAGCTAGTATTCCCTCTATCCCAAATTACTCTTCATTTTGACTTTTCTAGATACACATCTTTTGATATGTAATTATATATATACTTATGTCTAGATACATAACAAAAGGGATGTATCTAAAAAAAGTCATAACAAATAGTAAATTTCAGAGGGGGGGGGTATAATATATAGTAAATTACTTGATTAACCAACCCCTTTTAAAAAATACCCTCTTTTTGTTTTCTAGAAATATATGAGTTTATGATAATGATATGTAGAGTCATGTTGACGACACTGAGTAATGGACATATGTCTACATGACGGCATGGCCGTACGGAAGTACGTAGTAAGGGGAAACTCGAAGTGTGTTATCACTATTAGCATGAATACAAGATTGTATATGGTATTTGTATTGGACAAAAACTCTAAGGTACCGAAGTAGCACACTAATAAGTGACAAGGCTTTTTCCTCTTGAATGTAGATGTATAATGAAAACGTTAACTTATCAATTCTAATAGGTAAAATGTGAGAAATTTTTTTACTCGTTGGAACTGAAACGCTTTACTTTTTTCACAAACAGGATGTTGTTTTATTCTTACATGAAACAAAAGGATCATTCAAACACGTTGCAATCCGTAGTAAAGAGGAGGCACGCTGGATTGTTTCAACAGTACAGGTCAGTTATGCAATAGTGATTAAAAAAACGCTAAAGAGTCTCTAGCCTAGTAGTTAGAGTACCTGAGTAGCACCAGACCGGTCAAAAAAAATAGTGATAAAAAACTAAGGAATTGACCACATATTGTGCTATAGATCATCTGAAGAGAATATATATGACACAGAAAAAGTTTTACTAATACCATCTTCGTTTTAAATTGTACGTTGTTTTGATTTTTTTAGTTCATATATATTATTACATATGCACCCAGATATACACCCAGCTTATTCATTATTCCGTCTGTGGGTAGAATGCAGCAGCATACCTGAAGAACATGTTCAACTTCCTGGGGATCAATGCAGAGGCAGAAAGCACAAGGCCATGCACCCAGCTAACGGATCCAGCAGCTACCACTGAAGCCAACCCTGACGAACTAGCTCCGGAGGATGAAGCTCCGGATCAGCTACTGTCATGCTCATACACCCATCTAATGGAAGCAGCTACTACCACTGAAGCCAACCCTGACGAAGTAGCTCCGGAGGATGAATCTCCGGATCAGCTACTGTCATGCTCATACACCCACCTAATGGAAGCAGCTACTACCACTGAAGCCAACCCTGACGAAGTAGCTCCGGAGGATGAATCTCCGGATCAGCAACCGTCATGCTCCTTGGAAGAAAGCTTTTTCGACGTGGCGATGTATCTCAATTTGGATGGCGGAAACGGTGCTGACATTGATCCAGATGAAGCCATGTAGAAACTATTGTCTACCTTTAGTTTTAGGGCTGGCATCCATCTTGAGAAACGAGAATAAGGGTTTAAACGGTACTCCAAAACTCTTGAGATTGAGATTGATTGTACAGAGAGGCCGCCAATCTGTGTATATATATCTTTGTAATATGACCAACATGTATATATATAACCAAAGATACATGCTTCATAAAAGGGTTAATTGGTTATGTGTCATTATAAATTCGCATTTTTTGAACCACGCCATTACTATTCAAGAAACTATGTCACTGCCACTACAACTTTACAGATGTTTGAGATATGCCATTATATATGCTTTGCGACGGTTTGGGTCCACTGTCAGGCGTATAGAGAGGTGATGTATATTGTATGGACAAGATTACCCTTCTCTCTCACACTCACTTACACATGGGGCCGACACGTGGGTCTTCCCATGTTCCGCATCGTCTTCCTCCTTCTTTGTCTTCTCCGTCTCCAGTGGCGGCGGCGGTGGCAAGATCGTTGTAGTCCGCTCCCGCTCGTCGCCTGCATCGAGATCCTCCTGGTCCACCGACGGCGGAGGTGGCACACGGGTCTAGGCCGCGACTGGTCCTGGCCTCCCGACGGTGCGCGGCCTCCCTGTCCGGAGGCAGTGCGAGGGACCGTCGGCGTGCGGCTCCCCGACGGGAGTGCGACGGCCTGCCGGGGGCGGGGCACATGCCTGGGGCCGCGCCGGACACCAGCCTCCCCGACGGCCACGCGGCTCCCCAGGGAGGGAGAAGCCGGCGCAGGCACCCGGCGTGACGTCCCTGGTGCGGCCGCCCCTAGCGCGGCTGCCATGGCGCCCCTGGCGAGCTCGTCGCATGCAAATGGCGCTCCTCTGTGAGCTACGTCCGCAGATGACGCTCCTCCGCGCCACTGCTGCCGCAGTGGTCGTCCCTCGCTTCCCTCAACGCCGGCGAGAAACAGGTGTTGGGCGGCGGTGCGACGTGCACAGGGTAGAGCGGAGTGGCGGCCAGGAGGAAGAAAGGGGATGGGAGAGGGATGACAAGTGAGTCCAATGCGGCATAGAGTAGGACGGAGGCAGACTAGCAGGGGTAAAAGTGTCCATACGAAAGTACGTTAGCTTTAGGGTGTCTGAAAGTGGGCCCAATACATCTTCGGGTGTAGATAATGGCGTATCTCAAATAAGTGCAAAGTTTCAATGGCAGTGGCATAGTTTCTTGAATATCAATAGTGTGATTCAAAAACAGCGAAGTTATAATGGCACGGATCTAATTAACCTTTCGTAAAAACGTCACTTTGTCTTGCCAATATTTGGGTCACTTCCGTCTCATACGTGATTTATCGGGAGTCCTCCTGACAGAGTACTTTCGGATTCGTGAGTTGTCTCTTCTCGGAAGCATAGAAGCACTCACTCACTTCTCTATGTTTGCAAAACAGACCCACCCAGGCAAATGGCGGGCATTCTGAATCTTTCAAAAAACAAACAGCCTTTTGCATAACTAGAATTCTGGCCCATCTACTTGGGCACTAAAGCCTATGAGTGACACATCTATCCTCTGGGCCATAGCGTATAATGGGTTTTCTGCCAGCACGCAGCTACTTAGTTTTTTTTCCGAGTAAAGTGCACTACCGGTCCACTAATTTTTTAGGGTGTGTCATCCCGATTCATAGACTTTCCAAGTGTGTCATTACTATCCCTAAACTCGATTTGGGTCTCAAAATCAACCGTTAACGGGTATGACAACGCAAGCACATGTAAATATATGCAGAGAACTCCTTCAGTTTGAGTTTTTAAAAAAGTCCTCCCGATTAGATGGCGTCTGGAGGAGCATGTGGTGTCGTGGTGCTTGGCCGGCGGCTGATGATGGCGCACACCGCGGCGGCGACGGCGTGCAGGAGGCGGTGGAGCTCGACGTCGTCGCCGGCCGCGGCCGCCTCGTCTCCGAGTTCAACCTCCCGCGTAGGAGGCGGCGGAGCTCGACGTCGTCGCCGGCTGCGGCCGCCTCGAAGAGCCAGGGGAAGAGGAAGAAGCCATCGAGCGGTGGCCATGGCGGAGCAGCACAAGGAGGAGTCGGTGCTGGCGAAGGTCTCGGACAAGCTCCACGGCCGCGGGTCCTCCTCGTCGTCGTCGGAGTCCGACGACGAGCGCTTGTCGGCGACGGCCACCGTGAAGGCCAAGATTAATGTGTGTTTCTGGCGGCTAGCACGTCCCCGTCGCCACCACGTGACCCGGGCGCGTGGCCGGAGCCCCTGAAGTTCAGACCGGACCGATTCCTCCCGGCGGGCAGCACGCCGACGTGGACGTAAAGGGGATCGAACAGTTCAGAGAAGCACAGAACCGACTGAAGAACAGTTCAGAAGGAAATGTTGAACAAGAAATTTGAACAAGAAATTCAGATAATTGGGACAACAATTTGACCAAGAAATTACATCTTTATAAATTTATCTGAACAAGAAATTTATCCATATAAATCACAAAACCCATATAATAAGCAAATAATCCCAGAATTCTTTGCAGGTGACACAAAGTATTCAGAGGATAGGAGATAACACAGGTGACAAGCCCTGGAGTCCTCAACACATTATCTGAACAAAATGCAGCACCATTCATGGTGGCCCTTCTGGTACAAAACAAGGCTGCAAAAAGTAGCACCCGGCTCAGCTAGTTCCAGAATCCAAATTATATGATCTAGGCTGTTCATCTGATTTGGAGAAGCAGATCGAGGTCTGCTCGGCGACCCAAATTTATGTCTTCAGAGGAGCTTTCTTCACTCTGTCAGATATCCGATCTGGAGCATTTGTGTGGGACTAGAACCAGCCTCGCCCACCGTCCTCCTTTTCCTGAAAGTTGTTCACAGGGTTAGCACCTTTGCAGCTATTGGTTGTATGGTTGGCATACACAACCGTTGAAAGCCAAAAAAATAGAAATGGTGTGTAAACTGCATATGTTTCCAGATGCAACCAACTCAGCCAAAGCATAACCTTCTTCTTTACTATCTGGACGACATCCTCTATCAGATAATTGGGACAACAATTTGAACAAGAACTTTCAGTGTCAGAAATTTATCTGAACTCTCAATCAAATTCCATGCAGTACTACAGCCAGCATACATTGTAATTTAGACCCAAATCAGCACATAGCTTTTGTTAACACAATGCATACAGAACCAAAAGACAGTACTTAACACAATGCAATGTATCACTGAAATGACTACACAATATCAGCATGTCCTTCCTCTTCCACTTGTGATGCCTTTTTGGAAGATCTGGAGGCAGCAGCCTTTGTTTTCTTTGATGAAGTCTTCTGACTTGTGGATGCCTTCCTCTTCTTAGCTAACACAGCCCTGCCTGCAATGGTGCTTGTATTCAGTGGAGTTGGCCTTTGAACTAGCTGGTTAGATAGGATGAAGGCCGGATCGGGTAGAGGTCCATGGGGTTGTGACAGTACGCTCTCCTGAGTTTCCTGTGATAGAAAAATTGTGTTAGAAAAAATATTAGTGAAGCATTCTTGTTTGGAATAAGAAAATATTTTTACATGAGTTAGAAATCTAACCTCTCCAAGCATTTGAGAAAGCATTGTGGTGCTACCTTGTGTCAAGTCTACCGTTGATGATGGTGTCTCATTTACATTCTCAACAGGGACTTCATTAGCAGGTACCTGATCAGCAGATGCTCTCGTTGCCTCTTCCTCTCTCTCTCTCTCTCTTTGAAGTGTGGCTTGTGTTGTGGCAACTAAAGTTTGTGCTTCTTCTGCACTAAAACCCATCCTTTTTAGGCTGCATCCAGCACTATTATGACCAGCTCCTTTGCAATGTTTGCAATGTATTATCACACCATGCCTAGATAACCTTGGCCCATTGTTTCCTTGTACCTCATGAGACTACTTCTTCCTAGACTTAGGAGGTCTACCAATCCTTTTCTCATAAACTGGTGGCAGGACCTGTGGTTCACCCATTTTCTCCCACTCTGACTTATCTTTGCAAGGCCAAATGTTGTAGGCATATGCATTGTTGTAAGCATCTAGTGAGTAGCAGTTTGGTAGAACAGATTCAGGTATTATCCTCTCATGTCTTAGGCAACTAATTGCATGACAGCAAGGAATGCCAGTTAGTTGCCACCTCCTGCAGTCACAAGTTTTGGCTGTCAGGTCCACAATGTGCTGATAATCTTTAACAAACACCTGAAACACTCCAGCTCCAGATGGTTGTGCATAGCATACATTAGCAAACTCAGCATTCCTGGCCAACCTCTTTCTGATTTTTGGGCAAAATGGACTTGTCATCTCATTTTCCAGTTCCTTTCTCTTGCTGTAATGCCTTGTCATCAATTGATACTTGATCTCTTCTCAAACATAGATAGAATTGGTAACTCCCTAGCTTCCAAAATGTACTTATTGAACACCTCACAATTGTTGTTCAACAAGATGTCACATTTGGGAAAAGTGGAGAAGTAGGCTCTTACCTAGGTGTTGGGTGCCATATTTGAGAGCCATGCATGAGCACCAACATCCAAGGCCTTCATCCTCTCCATATTCCTCTTCCATGCAATTTCTGAGGAAGATCTTGCACATGTCCACAACTGATTCTTCAACACTTCACCCTTTAACTTCTCCTGGAAATTAGAATACAAGTGCCTTACACAGAACCTGTGTTCAGATTCTGGGAAAACTTTCTTCACAACTGGTATTAAGCCCTTACCAAAGAATGAATGCACAAATATTATGAGCCACACAAACTACAACAACTGAAACTGTATATAACAATAGAACAAAAGCACATATCAAACTTACTTTTTGCTTGTCAGTCATTATAGTCCAGGGATAGGTGTTGTCAATGTTTATGTCAGATTTCAGAGTCTCCAAGAACCACTTCCAAGAGAGAAATGATTCAACTTCAACCACAGCCATTGCTATAGGAAAAATACAGTCATTGGGACCCATACCCACTGCAGTAAGGAGTTGGCCCCCGTACTTGGTCTTCAGGAAGCAGCCATCCAAGAAAATTATGGGCCTGCAAGCTGAAATAAAACCCCTTTTGCATGCATCAAAACTCATGTAGCATGTGCTGAACCTACCATCGACCAAGTTCAGGAAAAATGATGACCCAGGGTTGCTCCTCCTCAACTCTTGACCATAATCCCATAGGGAATTAAACTGCATCTCCTCATCTCCATGAATCTGCCTCATTATCATCCTTCTTACTCTAGCCACCTTAGTTTGAGAAGGAGTTATGTTCCATTCTTTGTATTGTTCTACTAAGGCTGGTGATGCTCATTTTTTCATTAGCTCTAAAGGACTCCACATACTTACCAGCAATCCATCTAGCAGTACACTTCCTGACTTTCCACTGTTTCTAACAATTGTGACGTCCATAGTAGGTTTTTACAACAAAAGATTGCATTCTGCTATCAAATGAAGCATAAAGATTCTATGGACATCCTTTAGCACAGTGAGCTCTGATTCTAATCCTGTCATTTCTTGGCAGCTTTATGTCAACTCTGTTCCTGATAGTATACTCATTAATGGCTTCTTTAAGCTTCTCCCTCGAAGGGAATACAAGTCCAACTGAAAATGTAGGATTTGTCATGTCCTCATCTCTGAATGACTTGAAAGTGTGGCCACCTTCTACCTCAGGATCAGAGTCTGGTAGCTCAAGACCCTCATTATCAGTATCTTCCTCATCTGAAAATACATCTTGCCCGATCATAGTAAGAGCCTTCAACCTGCAGCCTTTAGCTTTCTTGTCCTTTTTGACATTTCTCTCACCCACATGTGATTCATTCTCATCATGATCAACAAATGACTCAACAAGGTCTTCATCCCCATCCACGATTTCATTGTCACTATCAACAAAATCATCAGATTCTTCACTATTGTTGTCTCTAGGACCACTTGATTCACCTTCAGTGGTTCTGAATTTTTTTACCTTCCGGCTAATTGGGAGCTTTTCGCCAACTTTTTGTGGGCTCAATACTTTAGGAAGTTCAGCCACTGGATCAGCTACAATATCATCCTAATTAATCCCATCTGCAATGTCATCATGATCGAAATACACTACAAAATTCTTGATCTTGCTCAGAACAACAGACATGGCATTGGTGTCTTTGTCTTCTTGGAGGATTCTAAGACCATCTGCAATGGTCTTCCCATGTAATAACCAGTAGAACTTCAACTGGTCATCTTTTTGGTAGCCTAATTGCTCCACAAAGTCATCAAACCAGAGAAGGGACCAAGTATCTGCCTCTAAATCATCAAAATAATCAACCTTTTCATCCACATAGCTTTTGAGATTACCATCACCAACAAAGAACCCCCCATGGTGAACCTCTATAGTGAATTGATCCCCACTGTCACCTGCATTGCTAGGGAAATTGCACAAATGAACAATTGATCAAAACCCTAACAAAATCACCAAGAGACGTAACTCTAGCCAAAATTGCCTATCTAAAATCCGAACAGACCCTATTGATCCACCTACTCCTCAACACCGCTAGAGATTGAAGGAAACAAGATGGGATTAGGGATGGAAGAGCTCACAGTAAACTGGGGGAGGTTGCCCTTTTGGACACAATTGCGCTGCCATCACGAGCTGCAATCACGGAGGTCTACTGGAGCCCTTGTCGCCCCTTCACGCTCGTCCCTTCATGCTCCGTCGTCGGCCAGCCGCGAGGGGAGATGCGCCGTCGCGCGAGGAGAGGCGGCGTTGCGCGAGGTAGCCTCGCGGTCGCGACATAGTGTGATGTACCGCGAAGGAAACTGAATCGTCACGGTTGATTTGGACCTAATTGTATATTTGCAAAACTCATTCACCTAACGGGTTCGTAGGACGCGGGTGAGACCCGTTAACAGGTTGATTTTGAGACCCAAATCGAGTTTAGGGATAGTAATGACACAATTAGAAAGTCTATGGACCGGGATGACACACCCTAAAAAGTTCGTAGACCGGTAGTGCACTTTACTCTTTTTTTTCCTACAAGCGAACCGGATCTGGGACCAGTTGGCCTTATTAGCACACTAGCACCAGGTCGGGGAAATCATATGGGGTGTTTGGCAGCCTGGCTAACTCTAGTCTGGCTGCCGCTCGTGTTTGGTAGGGTGAATAGAGATAGACTGGGTTGGTGTGTTCGTGTTTGGTAGGCTGCACAGTAGAATGAGATAACTCTGTGTTGGCTAAAGGTGAAGTTACCACCCTTCCCTCTGCTTCCCAACCTTCCCCTCTGCGCTGCGGGAGGCAGGGGCGCACCACGACCCGTGCAAGGAGGCTGGGGACCTCGACCCGTGCCGACGCCGCGCTGCCAAGGGAGGAGGGAGAGGAGCAACCACCGGATTCGCCGTCGCACACGCGTAAGGGCGGGAGGGATCCGACACCGCGGCTGCCTGCTATGCTGTTGTGGGAGGGAGGAAGCCAGCCGGCAGAGCTCGACGGCATGTGGAGGAGGGGAGGAGGCGGGGCGGGGATGGCAGAGGCATGGCGCATCTCGCGTGATGCCCGCCCATCTCGCCGCGACCCGCCGCGGCCGGCCATGCGGGTGAGCTCCCGATGGATCTTCTTCATCTCCGTAAGCTTAGCCCGCCTCCTCCGCTGCTGCCGCGAGCTCGTCCCGTCTCCGCCGCCATCGCAAGCTTGGCCGGAGGGTCGCCGTGGACCGCCGCACCAGGCCCGCACCCCCTGCAGGCGAGCTCTGCCGCGTGCGCGGGGGCCGCCGCGGGCCCTGCAGGCGAGCTTTGCCGCGGGGTGGGGTCCGCCGTCGGCCCTGCAGGCGAGCTCCGCCGCGGGTGCAGGGTCCGCCGCGGTGACCCTATTACGCGCCTGAGCTCCACCAAGCCTGCACTATCAAAAAAACACAACTAATTTGCGTTTCCCACTATGCAGCTCGTACAATGCCGTTTGCACTGCTAAGCCTGGCTATCCTCTTATGCGGGCTACCAAACACCAGCGAATTGCATTACACAAGCCTAGATAGCCCATATGCAGCCTACCAAACACCCATATATATATATATATATTCCGGAAGATAGTATCGATTGAACCTTCCACTGTTTGAGATTCGTGCAACTATTTACATTTGTTGGATCAAACACATGAACCCTAATTCTCTCTCTCCTACCTTGCTCCCTCCCTTCCCTGTGCCCGCGCGCCGCCACCCCGTGCTCGCGACCACGCCGCCGCCATCGGCCCCGTTCCCCGCCGCCGGCAGGCTGGCCCTTCCTCGCGCCTCGCGCCTGCTGCTCTCCTCTCCATGACCCGCACCGCCACCT
Source organism: Cenchrus fungigraminus (assembly GCA_036936925.1). Classification (NCBI taxonomy): domain Eukaryota; kingdom Viridiplantae; phylum Streptophyta; class Magnoliopsida; order Poales; family Poaceae; genus Cenchrus; species Cenchrus fungigraminus. The sequence goes on along the minus strand of CM072781.1, from coordinate 62,326,129 downwards.
CCGAGCGGGCTCTGCCGCTGCCGCTGCCAGCCCTCCCGTGCGGCACCGCCACCGTCGTCCACCCCTTCCCCACGCCTTCCCACCCGCCACCACCGCTGATAGGCCTCCCGCGCCTCCCGCCGCTGCCGATAGGCCCCGCGTGCCATGGCCGACATCTGCGGTGCCATGACGGGTGCTAGAGCACCGCTGAGTGGCCTCGCCGGGCTCGCGCCGCCACTGCCCCGCGCGGGGGCTCACCGACCGTCGCGCCCCCTCGCGCTAGAGCTCGCATGGCCGCCATGGCCTGCGCAGCCGCCGGAGAAGAAGTCTCCAAAATGTTAGGTCAAAAAATGTTGGTCCCAAAAATGTTGCAACAATTTGAAAAATGTTGACGAAAAAATGAGGAAAAATGTTGACGAAAAAATATTGCAATATTTTTGAAAAATATTACCATATTTTTAAAAATATTGCAACATTTTTTATACAATAGTCATGAAGTGGGAGGGTTGGAAACTACTAACTAGCAATATTAGGTGAGCTTTGGTGAGATAGAAATTTCAACCCTTATCCACCTTCTGGTAGCTATATAGGAGCCCCCGCACCAGGTCTCAGTATGAGTCCCAAGCTCGAACCCCTTCGGTAGCGGTTTTCGAGGGCGGGGGTAAGGATGGCAGCGGGGGTCAGGTTCGGAGCGGATATCCACGGATTTTGAATTTGCGGGTTGCGGTTTTGGGTTCAGATTTTCGCCTACGAATTCGCGGATTTGGATATCTGAAACTATGCAGGTTTAGGTTGGATTTCAAATTTCATCCGTGAAGGTCTATTAGAGCCTCCAAAAGATTGATTTGTGTTATTTTCCAGTTCTATTGAACTTGTGTACTGAATTGCATATTTTTTAGATAATCTAGACAATGTGTATGATGTACTGATGTATTATGTACTCCTTTTTGTAAGAATTGAAACTGTATGTGTTGTTTTTTTATTCTGAAATCTCAAATTTGAATACGTTATGCTGTCTGTAGTTATGTATTGCTGATTTATGAAGTTTTTTCTTCTAAATTTTGGATTATCCGTTGGGTTTTCAGATATCCGCGGGTTTGGATTTTGAGCTGAATTTTCACCCGAACTGGTTTGGGTTGGATTTGAGTTACGGTTTTGGGTGCTTGACACTACATCCAATTCGAATCTGATCCGTTAGGGGAGAGTTTGGACTGTTGCAGCCTCAACACATGTTGAAAAAGTGGTGTCTGAGACCATCTTTTCGAGTCAGATGTGGGAGTGTGGTAGGATTTAGGTTACACACTAGAAAGACTGGCGTGATGTTGTCGCGCCATGACCTTAGCCCAGTGATTGTTAGGAAGGTTGGGGATATTTTGCAAGATTTTAGGTTGTGAATTAATTTCTTAAGACTTTAGTTCGTAGTTAAAAAGCAGGGACCATGGATTCATTGTGACAGAGCTATGGTACTTTTCTGCAAAATTTCGAGCCGTGGGTAGATTTGCAAAGGTGGCTCAATCGAGGTTGATGTCGTCAAATTGTCTGAGAGATGGCTTAAATAAATGGTAGTTTTGTAAATTTTGAGGGGGCTTTATTAAAATGTCGAAGCAGTGGTTGGACCACTATTTATTTTCGATAAAGTTTGAGGGGGTTTTTATATAATTGGCAGCCCTCTTGGCATTCCTTCAAAGGTCGAGAGGGTTTTCGTAAAGCTGTCTGAGAGGTGGCTGGAATAAAATTATATTTCTGCAAAGTTTGAGGGGGATTTTCATAAAATTATCTCTATGTCGGCTAGAGTACATATTAATTTTGATAAAGTTCGAGGGATTTTTTGTAAAACTACCGGAGTGTGGGCTGAGCTAAATGTTAATTTCGACATTGTGCAAGGGTTTTTTTTATAAAACTGCCGAACCTCATGGATGATCCGATCCATCCACAAACGATCTGACGGCTCTCCTTTTCTTGATGATGTGGCTCAATGGGGGAGGAAAAATCCCCCCATTTTAGGTCAAGTAAAGATATAAAGATAGGTGTGTGAGTGTGGTGGTGTGTGGAGGTAAGTTCAGATACTATTTCTTTCAAAAAAAAGTTCAGATACTATAACTTACTTATACTTTTATAAGCGAGGCTATTAAAAAGTTTTTTTTAAGACAAAACAAGGTCCAAGTACGTAAAATTTTTAATGAAAAGACAAACCGGCCTTTTCCACGATTAAATTCAGGCCCACCACGTGCTTAGGCCCAGTCCGAGCTACTCCATGATTTGTCTGTGGAAGTGGAATTGTGGTCTGTGGAGGAGGGAGAGAGAGAGGCAACCCAAATCTGACCGAGGCCACCGCTCGGCGCACGCCGGCAGCACCACCCTCCAGCAGCACCACGTCACGGAGACAGCACCTGCCTGAAAGCCATCACCTCCACCGCGACGCCTCCTCACTCTTCCCCCTTTCACTGCTTTCCCCACCCCCGCCCGCCGATCCACCACCCATCCGATCCGAGCCACCTTCTCACCCAGCGCCACCGCCGCCCTCGTCGTCGTCGCACAGAGAGCGGCGGCACCGATGGGCCGCCCGCCGAGCGCCGGGGCCCCGGCGTTCCGCTTCCTCCCGTCCGAGGTGGCGGAGATGGAGGCGCGCCTGCAGCAGCTCAACAACGCCATCCCCACCCGCGCCGTGCTGCAGACGCTCGCCGACAAGTTCTCCGCCTCGCCCGAGCGCGCCGGCAGGGTCACCATCCAGCCCAAGCAGGTCCGCCCTCCCACCCGTCTCGGGAATTCCTTTCCTTCCTCTTCCCTTCCCTTCCCGCGCCCAATTTGATTAGTGAAACGGGAGCTCCTCCCCCGTTCCACTTCCTTCCCTTTATTAGGGGGGAATTTTTATTTTGATTTAGGGTTTGCTTGGTTATTATTCCGATCTGTCTGTGATGTGAAATTTCGATTCGGGGGGCGGTGGGGGTGGATGGGCCCAGGTGTGGAACTGGTTCCAGAACAGGCGCTACTCGCACAGGGCCAAGACCACCAGGGCCGCGCCGCCGCCGGCGACTAAGATGACGCCCTCGGGGGCCGACCACCTCCAGCACGCCGCCAACTCCTCCGCCTTCAGGGCCGCTCAGCCCTCCGCTGCCTCCGCGCACCACGGCACCGCCTCCTCCGCAGGTGATTGATCCTTCATCTCCCTCCTCCTCCCCTCCCCTGGTGATTACGTAGCAATGGGGTGATGAAATGCTGCTTTTAGCTGTGTGGGAGCACACCAAACCTATCCATTTGGGGGGCGCAATTGCGCCTCTCCTTTCGAGGATTCAGCGCGTGGATGCTTCTGCCTTGTGAGGTTTTGTTTGCGGTGCAAGGGTTCCTTCCGCTTCATGCTAAATCGAAAACTAGGGCCCTACCAAACATGGCTTTAGTTATACGATTGATTTTAGTGTAGTATGATCTCCACATCAGTTCTTAATCATCGGTTATCAAATCCATCTTATTCTCTAATTATTGTTACCTTTGTTAACATCCAGGGAAGAATCCTGTGGAGGGTGTTCAGGTTGAGTTCGAAGCCAAGTCAGCTCGAGATGGTGCATGGTACAGACACATTCATGTCTCATACTTCTTGTTCTTTTTATGTTGTCACATGCTTTGTATTTTATTGCTGACTGATGGACCAAGTTACTCAATTTGACCTATCATCATCCTTGTCCAACTTGGGGAGGCCACCCAGATAAAACTGGAGTCGTAATTAAGGAGTCCTTTTATAGAGTTGTAAAAAATGGCACTAAACTGATTTTGTTAATAATGATGCCCCTCATCAATTTCTTCTTTGTAAGCATCAGATGAACACTATTCGGCTTATCTCCTCTCACATAACACTATTCAATCTACCAGCCGAACATTATTCATTGTACCAGCCGAACAGCCTCGAAGTTATTTACTTCTAGGGGTGGAATAAAAGAATAATAGTGGCTACAATAAGAGAACCATAAAGGCATCTTTGGATTTGTTCACTATAAATTTATGCACCCTTTATTTGACTATATGGAATTTATTTCTGTTCTAGCATTGAAATATTTTAATTTGTTAAAAAAAATACTGTATCTAAAAAGCACTTGTATTCTTGCTTGTGTCATGCAGGTATGATGTTGCTGCGTTTTTGTCGCATAGGTTGTTTGAATCAGGGGAACCGGTAAGGATGTCAGTATTTTATTGCATATAATTGAAGTTGCTAACTGGCAAAGAGTCAGACATTTCCAGCAATATTTTTTGAAAGCAGAATTTTAATACTGAAGCTTTAATGTGATTCCATTATTTTCTCTTTGTTTACAAAGGTGATGCAATAAATTATTTTGTGATAGGATGCTATATCATCTCTACTGTCTTGCATTCCAAACATTTTAATATTGATGTATCCTGGATTGCACAAGTGAATTTTAGAATATATTAGTTAAATGAGGAACTAGTATAAGGAATCTGTAGGATAATTAGGAGGGAGACAACCTGAGGCAACCTAACAGTTGTAAGATGGAATTCAAGTTAGTAGTATACGACATGGATGGAGGATGATTTGCAGATGCAATTCTATAAACTGCTGTATTTCGTGTGTTGCTAAACTGCTATAATTTGGTGGTATTGCTCAGATGCCTATTTGACTTGTACCTACTTAATTTCTTCAGATGCAATTTTATAAACTGATGTATTTCGTGTATTGTTAAACACTTAAACTGTACAAATTGGTGGTATTGCTCCGATGCATATTTGGCTTATACCCACTTGATTTCTCGTGTGTTTATTCCAGGAAGTACGGGTTCGTTTTTCTGGATTCGGAGCAGAGGAAGATGAATGGATCAATGTTCGTAAATGTGTGCGACAGCGTTCTCTTCCATGTGAGGCCACTGAATGTGTTGCAGTGCTTCCAGGGGACCTCATTCTTTGCTTTCAGGTAGTCATTTTGAACATTCTTTTGACCTATCACCTAGGCATGTGGCAACTTGAGAATTTCTGTGTAGCCATGCTTTAGTTTCATTATCAAAGTTCTTGTTCTATAAAGGATGATCTAACCCTTAGAGCACTGTGCATTTGGTATCCTATGCTTGTTGAGTTTTTTAGAAACAGTTCCTTAGTTGATCTTGTTTTACATTTGAGAGTTTAGAGTGATAGTTAGATACTTAGATTCTTACACTTCAATTAGGTTTCCATGTAATTTTTTTTTTTGGCTTTTGCTTTCATCTTCCAAAACTGTTGAATCTTACTAGGTTTCTATTGGTTATACGAAATTAGTTCCGAAAATCTATCCTTTGCCCCATCTGATATTGTGGCCTGGTATTACTGATAATTCTCTTGAAAATGATGCTCACCAGATTTGTACACTATTTGAAATGGTAATGCAATTTCCGCACTGCAGTTATTTGTTATGCAATCAGTAATTTCATTCCTTCAAATGTTGTGTTGCCGACTTTTGATGTAATAACTGAAATGCCTTAGCACCATCTATTCATCTGTAGCATTTAGTGTTTGTTCTACTTGTACTGACAATTCCAGTCGCTATGCCCTCAATGATTTTGTTACTGGTACTAGTTCAATGGCTTTGCTTTGATATATACTAGCAAGTAGCAATACTAATTAGGATGTTGAATTCTCACACCATTTGCTTTTTTGCTTCCATATTCTTGGTATTCATGTTTTGACGCCAAGCATTTTTACTGCAATGACTTTGGGCCACTTCTTTTGCCACATCCTATAAATACACAAAGATCACATCAGGGTTGATTGGTATTTGGATATGTGTTTCACTCATCCTAGGGGGCTTGCTCAGCTATATTTGATACTTTTCTATCTGCATGCATGAGGTGAAACCCTAGCAACCTTGGGTAATTAGCAAGGCCATGGGCCTCCAGCAACTTGTGAATGCACCTTCTCTTCTCTATAGTGCGCCACAACCATCTTGTAGTGAAGGACCACAACATTTGGTATCAGATCTGATGACTACAGCCACTAAACTTTTTGTTTAATTTTTTCTGATTAAGCTTTTTTTTCCCCTTGTTAAATGAACTATCCAAGGGGTTAAAACTGTATTCAAATATATGTGCCTAACATAGTCATTTATGCCGTGGTTGTTGCTGCGCAAGTGCTGAGGATCATAGCTACTCCAAGTGAGAAAGATAAATAACTAAAAACATGCAATGACTATTGTTGAAATGAGGATTATTAATTATGTCACATTTGGATGTAATATCATGAAGGAAACCGAACACATGATCCATCTATATTTCATTTGATTATGTTGTTTGTTGCTGCTATTGTTCACCCAAGTTGCTGGCCTGCGTTAATACTTCTATGCTATAATTTTCAGGAAGGTAAAGAACAGGCTCTCTATTTTGATGCTCGTGTCCTTGATGCCCAAAGGAGAAGGCATGATGTAAGAGGATGCAGATGTAGATTTCTTGTTCGCTATGATCATGATTCTTCTGAGGTATTTCTCCACCCTATCTGGTGTTGCCCATTCATGTGCTGCAATTATTTTAGTGAAGCATGTTCCTGAGTTTGTATTTTATTTGATGTTAATGAAAGCAAATATGGCTAGGGAAATTGTAGATTGATTATGGAGGTGCATAGCATTCATGCATATGTAGGCAAGGATCCTAGGGTTGGTTTATAGAAAGCCCACTAGTCAAGGAGATCCTTGCCTATCCTACAAGAAACCCAAGGCGGGTGTGCCTGGCCAGATGCCGGCTGCACTCCACACGGCCCCAAGGGCCTAGCTGGGCATATTAAGCCCTCTAATATATTCTAATAGTTACACCCTGAAACGTTGAAACCATTGTTCTCCCAAGGAAATGACATACTTTTCAGGGTAAATCGTATTATGTCTCTGAAGCTGTACATTAATTTCAGTTATGCCCAATAATTTAGGTTCCTGAACATGCAAAAACAATTCAATCTGTGCTCAACCAGTTTAGTACTCCATCCGATCTTATTTATTTGACGTTTTGGACAAAAGAAATATACTAGATGCAGGTCATCTTGCTGGTCTGAAACGACATCTAATCAAGGAAGGAGGTAGTAGTTGCAAAAGCAAGTCAATACGTTCTTAATCCGTTCAGGATAAAACTGGATGTTGATTTCCTCCAGAAGTTTAAAGACACTGTTAACTAAGGTCATAAACCTACTATGGAATTTACTTTTTGACTCTATATATATATATATATATATATATATATATATATATATATATATATATGCTCCAAGTCAAGCAGCATATCCTATTATCAGAATCAGTACTGTGTTTTATCCTGAACTACCATATTAAAAATGTAAATAAGATTTTTTAAAAAAATTCTTGGGATATGTATCTTGCTGTTCTGTTCTTAAATCTGAAAACTAGACTACTGCATTTTAGTGTTTATCGCTTTATTTCAACACGCTTATAAATTTCTTTTAATTTTGCAGGAAATTGTTCCATTGAGGAAGGTGTGCCGCCGACCGGAAACTGACTACAGGCTTCAGATACTGCATGCAGCTAGAGCAGCAGCCACCATGGATGTTCACACCCCACCCAAAGAGGTTAAACTAGAGCTGACATCCAACGAGAAGATCCCAGCAGAGCAGAAACCCCCCAAGCAGCACAAGATGATGGACGTGAACACCGACGAGGTGACCATGGTCTCTGGAGTGGAACAAGAAGTGACACCAGCCAAGACTGGAGGAGCCCCCTTGCCATTAGCAACGCCAGAAACCCGCAATTCGAGTTCAGATGTTGTGATGAGGGATGGGGAGTCTGCCTCGGTGGTTGAAGATGATGATGAAGTACAAGTGCTGGAGAAGATGAAAGATGGGGATTAGTTAGTTTGTTTTTTCCCGTGCATTATTGTGCGAGGTTGACTTGATGTTGTGGTACAAAATTGTCTAATTTAGTGGTATATCTATTTAGCTCAGAGCCTATTGTATTTACAATCTAGCGCCTTGGGGGAGCTTGGAAGATTGCTCCTTATAACAGCATAACTGCATAAGTGAAACGCTGACTGTTTCGAAGGTACTCCGACCACGAGCAAGTCTATCCCAAGTTCCCAACGAAGTATTCGGTCAGATGCAAAAACCTGTCTCACATAGTCACATCGCAGTACACTCTTGAGGGAAAAGATCAGTTTCAGTAGCCAGTGGCGAATCTTGTGAAAGCGTTTTCCAACATGGAATACCCAAAGTGAACCCAAAACTTTTCCACCGAGGGCTTATGCCCGAATTTCGTTAATGGAGAGTGCAGAGCAACGAAATTACACGGTCTTACAGCTTCAAATAACCCAGTACGTTTAAGGTCAGAAAAAGGAGAGGGCACAAAACAGAGGCTCCCAGGGCCCTCTGAAATGGTGAAAACAAACAGACACCCTGTTCGTCAGGCTGACGACTAGTGGCTGGTGCTGATTTGTTCTGAGAGAAAACAAACAGGGCGAGAATGTCGACATCCACCGGAACCGCTCTATAGGGTTAAGAAGAAAAAAAACGTACCACCACCGGTTCCACTTCACGGCCCAAATCAAAACGAAAACATCTTCTCATACGCCATCAGATAGCACCTCAAGCGTTGAGCTATCTTCCTCTCACGCTCGTCTTTGCATGATTGCATCTTGTAGTTCTTCGGGTCCGTTAGGCAGTGCTCGGGGAGCAGTTTTTGAAAAAGTTGTGCCAAGAGGTGAAAAAACGGCTCTCGGAGAGAAGCCGTTGTGAATTACGCTCTCTGGAGTCAGGGCCGTCCTGGCTAAATCCGAAGCCTTGTACGAAACTAAAAAATGAGGCCTACTAGTTTGAAAAATAGAATGAAAATAAAATATAGATATATTATATTACATTACAATGAGTTATGTTAAGAATTGTAACTATGTTGCATAATCTTTACTTGAATAGCTTCATTCTTTTAGTGTTTTCTGAAATGAAATCTTTAGTAATATGCTCATAATCAATCTTCTCTAATATCCTGCTCTCAAGTGCTATTATAATCAAATCATTAAGTTTTTCTTGTGTCATTGTGGAACGCAAATAGGTCTTCAATAGTTTCAATTTTGAAAAGCTTCGCACGCACGGGAGATAAAACGACGCCGGCGCCCAGGACTCATTTTCTATTGGGCTGTTGGCTTGCTACATGGGCAATGACGTTATTGATAATAGGCGAACCAGGCTGCTTTTCTTAATGCTTGCGACTTAGCTATATACGTATATACTTATATGAGTAATGAACTATTACATATTGGAGGCCCTCATCGGTCGCTCACCCTGCACACTCGCAGGGACGACCCTGCTGGAGTTAAACACCGGAGAGAGCGGAAAACATCACTCCGATCCCCTGCAGCTCCGCCCTCACTTTTCCTACCTTTGCCCTCGGGGTGGGGCCACGAGCAGCCGGCGCGACTGGAGGTGGTCGGTGGGCGCGATATAGGCGGTCAACCGGACCATGGTGGTGCCACGGAGTTGGAGGAGCCGGCAGCGTGGCTGGAGGCTGCGGCGGAGCTGGAGGACGACGGCATGGGCGTGCGGGCGCGGGGGAGATGGAGGCCGGCGGCGCGGATGGAAGCCGTGGTGGGATGGAGGTCGCAACACAGATGGAGATGGTGCATGGATGGAGGTCGCAGGACCGGGTGGCCGAGGGTGCCAGCGAGGGGAGGTGAGCCGACGGGCGCGAATCGCGAGGGGGAGCAAGGGGAGGCAGCAAATGGATGAGGACGGATGAGGAGGAGAGAAAGGATAAGAAGAAAAGAGAAAAGGGAAAGAACAGAAAAAAAGAATAAGAAGAAAAGAGAAAATAATTGGAACTTTGGAAGGAAAAAATAGAAAAAGGAAATAGAAAAAATGGTAAGGGTATTATGGATATTTCACCCTTTTGTCCATGTTACACAGTTAGGAGAAATTATTTTGCCAAACATTTCTTTAAAATGATTTCAAATTCACCACGGAATCTACTCCACCAGCACACCCACAGACTGAGCTATTTCAGTCATAGCCACTAGCATGCCAAACACACACCCTTCGTCACAAGTAGCGTCGTTAGACCGTCTCCAGCAATGGCCGCATCCTTCACCGCATCTGCATAATGAAGAAGGAATACGTACTGCAGCACTTCCAGCATCGCCTGCTGCAAAATGCGGTTCCCTCCTCGTGGACCCTCATTACTGGGTTTTCTCTTTCCTTCGTGCATCTCACCACTCCAACCGTTGTCGTCTCTCTCCTCTCGCACGCCTCCTTCCCTGTCGCAGGCCGCCATCGCCTCCACACACCACCTCCACCACCCCCGCCAGTCGACGGCACAGCCCGAACGGACACCCCTCGCAGTCCCGGAAGCTCGAGGGGGTAGAGGAGACGGCCGGTCGGTGGCGGCGGGTTCATCACGCCCGCCGCTGATGAAGCCACAGTCGCCACCCGGAGGATGATGAATCAATCCTGCGGCCGCCTCCTGGAGCTCCATCCGCGGCCCTTTTGCCTCCTCTGAGATCCGACGGCGAGCTGGCTCAGCGACTAACTGCATGCTTCGCCTGCCGCCCCAGCAGCAGCGGCGCGCCGTCGAGTCCAGGGCGCGCCCGCGGCCTGCTGACAGGACCAAGCAATTCGAGGAAGAATTCAAGAGAGACAAGAGGAATTCACAACGAAATAGATGGGAAATCAACAGCCAGCAGCTTCAATATCAAAATCAACAAGGTTCTTACACAGGAATCGCCCAGGCATCGCCAGGAAGACGAGCAGGAAACCACTACGCTACTGAGAACCTAGATAATATTCCAATTACGCCATAGCGTTTACAGAAAGCTGGTACTCCAGGTTTAATAGAGCTTGAGGACTGAAATGTAAATAACATAAATATTAAGGGGCAAAATGTAAGATGTGCTTGACGATCTGGACCGTCACAGGCACAATGAACGGTATCACAGCTGTAGGTCTTGACAATACCCCCCCTAGCATCCTTGTCCTCAAGGATGGAAAGCAGGGAACACCTTCCTGATGAATGCGGCGTCTTCCCAAGTAGCTTCAGAGGCAGGCATGTTCTCCCAATGAATGAGCCATTGCACCACGGGTTCATTGTTGCGCGGGATCATCCGGCAATCAAGGATTGCTTGAGGTGCGACTTTGATGGTCCCTTTGTCATCCACCAATGGTAATCCTGGAGTTGGGATTGCTCTTGGCCCTAAATGCTTTTTCAGTTGGCTCACATGAAAGACATTGTGAAGAGCACTACCCTTTGGCAACAGGAGCTTGTATGCTGCGTGTCCAATGCGTTCCAACACTCTGAATGGTCCATAGAACCTAGAGTGCAGCTTGATGGATTGGTGTGTGCTTAGGGTGGTATGCCTATAAGGTTGAATCTTGAGATATACCATATCACCCACTGAAAATTCCCTGTCGGTTCTGTTTTATCAGCTTGGTGCTTCATTCTGGACTGAGCCTTGCAAAGGTTGTCCTTGATCACTTGCTGAGCCATTTGCCTATTTCTCAACTGTTCTTGTGCAGAGATATCAGGGCAATCTGGCAGCACCACCTCAGCCACCATGGGGGGTTTGAAGCCATATAATGCTTGGAATGGAGTCATTTTCAGAGATGTGTGATAAGTGGAATTGTACCACCATTCTGCTAAGGAGAGCCAATGATGCCACCTTTTTGGACTAGCAAAACACATGCATCTGAGATAGTTTTCAAGACATTGGTTAACCTTTTCTGTTTGTCCATCTATCTGGGGATGGTAAGCTGAGGTAAGATGGAGTTCCACCCCCAAGGACTTAAAAAGAGCTTGCCATACTGTGCTAGTGAAGATGGGATCTCTATCTGTTAAGATGACCTGGGGCAGGCCATGAAGTTTGAACACCTGATCCAAAAATAGCTGGGCCACATCTTGAGCAGTATAAGGGTGTGCAAGTGACAGGAAGTGAGCATATTTTGTAAGTCTATCTACCACAACTAAGATGACATTTTTGTGTTGTGACATTGGAAGGCCCTCTACAAAATCCATGGAGATGTGTGTCCATGCCTGTTCAGGAATTGGAAGAGGCTGCAGAAGGCCAGGATATGGAATGTGTTCAGATTTGTTCTTCTGACAGACAGGGCAGTTCTTGACCAAGCTGATGACATGTTGCTTCATATTTGGCCAGTGAAAGTGTAGTTTCAGCCTTTGGTATGTGGCTCTTTCCCCAGAGTGGCCTCCTAGAGTTGAGTTATGAAAACTAGTCATCAGTTGCTGCCTCAGTTGTTGGTTGTCCCCAATCAGCAGCTTGCCTTTGTATCTCAGTAATCCTTGCTGCAGAGTTACATTTGGTATAGCAGTAGGGTCAATGCTGAGTTTTGCAATCATCTCTGAGCACTTGTTGTCTTGGTCATAGCTGTGCAGAACTTGCTCTACCCATTTTGGGACTACAGATGTCAGTGCAAGTAGATCACTGGAGTGTGTTGCTCTGGATAGTGCATCAGCCACCTTGTTGCATTTGCCTTGCTTCTACTCAATTCTGTAATCAAAACTGAGTAATTTGATGAGAAGCTTGTGTTGGATTCCCTCAACTAGTCTTTGTTCACTAATATACTTGAGGCTTTGTTGGTCAGTTCTGATGATCAGGGTAGAACTAGCAAAGTAATGCTTCCACTTTTTGATAGCTTCCAAAATAGCCAGAGCTTCCTTTTCATAGGTGGATGCTGTAGCAGCTTTAGGTCCCAAGGTTTTGCTGAGAAAAGCAAGTGGCTGGCCCTTTTGCATTAGTACTGCCCCAATACCATACCCACTGGCATCAGCTTCAAGTATGAAAGGTTGAGTGAAGTCTGGGAGTGCTAATACTGGAGGCTTGGACATGACCTTCTTGAGGGTTTGAAAAGCCTCCTCTTGTTCACTATTCCAGTGGAATGAGTCCTTCTTCAAGGCATTGAATAATGGTTTGCATATAATGCCATAGCCTTGGATAAATCTTCTATAATAGCCTGCTAGGCCTAAGAATGCTCTCAATTGTGTGACAGTTGTAGGTGTGGGCCATTGCTATATGGTAGCAATCTTGGATGGGTCTGTGGCAACTCCCTTACTGCTAATGACATGGCCTAAATACTCCACACTCTCTTGAGCAAAGGTGCATTTGTTCAACTTTGCATAAAGTTGATTCTGTCTCAATATGTCCAGCACTGTTGTGAGGTGATGAATATGATCCTCCATGGTTGGGCTGTAAACCAAGATGTCATCAAAAAACACTAGGACAAACTTCCTAAGGAATTCTGCCAACACATTGTTCATGAGGGATTGGAAGGTTGTTGGGGCATTAGTGAGCCCAAAGGGAAGCACCACATACTCAAAGTGTCCCATGTGTGTGGTGAAAACAGTTTTAGCTATGTCTTCCTCCTTCATCCTTATCTGGTGGTAACCAGCCCTGAGGTTGATTTTAGAGAATACTCTGGCCCCAAACAATTCATCCAAGAGATCTTCTATTATAGGTATTGGGTATTTGTTCTTGATGGTATTGGAATTGAGCAGCCTGTAGTCCACACACATTCTCCAAGTCCCATCTTTTTTCTTGACTAGGATGACAGGTGAAGAGTAGGGACTAATGCTAGGTCTTATCATTTTAGTGTTGAGCATATGCTTGATGAGCTCCTCCATAGCATTCTTCTGGTGGAATGGTAGCCTATATGGTCTTTGGTTGACAGGTTGGAGTCATCTATAAGAGTGATAGGATGATCAACTGATCTCTGTGGAGGTAAGGTCTCAGGCTCCTTAAAGACATCTGCATATTATGCAATAAGGCTTGAATGGCTGGAGACTTGTTGGCTTGTTCTGGGATTGATTGTTCACCACTATCATTTTGCAGAATGAGTACAACCCCTACTGCCTTTTGCTTAAGTAGCTTGCATAACTTCTTGTGGCCAATAAGTAGGTGTTTAGCAGGTAGTGTCTCATCAATGAATGTAATGAACTCTTTGCCATTCTTGGTGACTGAGAATTCCCTAGTCTTGAGGTTTAAGCCCACAGGACTGTGTGTAAATATCCAGTCAGCCCCTAATATAATGTCATATCCCTGTACTTCCAACAGTCTGAATGTGGAGGTGAAATTATGGCCTTGTATGGTATAAGGGCATGCAACACATGCAGTATTGCTCAACATAGTCTTGCCATTGGCAGCAGATACATGCACAAGTGGAACAGATGAGATGGTCAGACCTGCCTTGATTGCTACTTTAGCATTCACAAAGGAAGCATCACTTCTAGTGTCCACTAATGTTGTAGCCCACTGATTCCCGATTTGCACTCTTAAGGTGAAAGTATTTGTGGTGTGTGTTGTCCCAGAGATGGCATGAGTGGATATTTTCATTACTGGAATGTGAGGTGCCTCAGGAGGTGTGTTGTCTTCTTCAGAAGTAGTATCTTCCACTACAGCTAGTTCTTCCTTGCCTTCAGCTGTTTCCATGACAATGACTGAGTACACCTGCTTGGCCTTGCAAACTTTTGCATGTCCTGGCACCCAAGCCTCTCTGCATTTGAAACATTTGCCTGCAGCTTTAAGCTCAGCAATGATTGGGGCTGGAAGTTTTGTATCTGTCCCCTCTTGTTTAGCTGCCTTAGCTTGTGAATTGTAGTTGGTGAACTTTTTGAAACTGGGAGTAGCCTGCTCCAACCTCCTTGCATACCGGTATGCTTGTGACAGGGTTGTGGGTTTGTGGCATTGGACATGATATTGAATGTGGTCTTTGAGGCCAGAAATGAAACTGCTGATGATATAATTGTCAGGCAATGAAGGATTATGCCTTTTAACCATGCTGACCATTTCCTCAAATCTATCCACATAATCTACCACAGTGGCCATTTGCTTCAAATTGTGGAATTGACCAACTATTTCATAGTCTGAGGATGTATTGAACCTATCAGTTACCATCCTGCAGAACTGATGCCATGGTAATACATTTGCATTGCAGCCAGTGCCCCTCCACCAATATTCAGCCTTGCCCTGCACATACATGACTGCTATTTTGACTCTGTCTTCATTGGGTACCCCAATCATCTCGAAATATTTCTCAGCTTTTCTTAACCAGCCATCAGTGTCTTCTCCAGTAAACTCAGGGAATTGTATCTTTGGGCCTCTAGCAACAGTTTTTTGTTGAAACTGTAGGTATTGATTGTAGTTGTAGTTTGGGGGTGGATGGTAATTGTGCTGAGGGTTTAGTTGCTGGTTGTAGTTGTAATTGTGGTTGGAAGTATGTGGTTTTTCTCTGTATGGGTTTTGGTTGGGTGGAAAGTAGGACTGATAATTCTGTGTATTGGGAAGGTGTGTGTTTGAATTGCTGTAGCTATACTGGTTGTGTGTAGAGTTTGGTGGTGGTACAGGTGGTTGATTGGGTTGTTGGTTTGGGGGTGGGGTAGTGTATGTCTGTTTGGACAACATATAATCCTATTTAGAGGAAGGCCATGGTTGTTCAAAGTACTCATCTCCATCATCATATTCCGTGTACTCCTCATCATCACAGTGGCCATCCTGTGAAGTAGGCTGGTATTGATTTGGTTGATTCACCTGCTTGGGTGCTACATTGCTATAAGATGGTGCAAAGTTCACTTTCCTATGCATACTAGGATCTCCTTTGTAGTAATCTGGTCTCCTATGCTGAGGAATTTTGTATGAGAGAGTTGTGTCTTTACCTTTGACACTTGAACCCTTATCTTCTGGTGTTGGATCTGGAAGCTTGGCACCAGAGTCTTCAGTTAACTTGAGGAGTTTTTCCAGAGATGAACTGATAGACTTGTTGAGGGTTGCTTGCTCTTGCATAAAAGCGCCCAAGGTATTCTTCAGAGCTTCTACTTCCTTCGCTGAAGCATACAGTTCCCTAACAGGTTTCTCGTTGGTCGTAGTCACCATTGTGATTTGCAAATTCGGTTTGAGCACTGCTCTCCCCAATTAGATTTGCAAATAAGTCTACCACCGCCTGGAACAAGGGATCAATCGAGGAATTTTACACAGGAACAAGTCCTGCAACCCAAATTGATGATGTCCTGCTTCACTCCACCACAACGTCACCGATTTCCAGCACTCGGAATTTTACACGGAGCCACGTGCTCCGCAACCCTAGCTGTTAATCGATGAGATGCAAGATTGGTTGGGAAAGAGTGGGTGTTTTTCTCAGATCCGGGTGGGCGGGAGGGATTTGATGCAGGTGAGCTGCAACCTCCCCACACCTCGCCGATCGGACAGGATCTGAGAAACGGGCTGTGGAAGCGAAGGAGAAAAATTTTTCCCCCGCCAAGGATGAACTGCTCTGAATACCAATTGACAGGACCAAGCAATTCGAGGAAGAATTCAAGAGAGACAAGAGGAATTCACAACGAAATAGATGGGAAATCAACAGCCAGCAGCTTCAATATCAAAATCAACAAGGTTCTTACACAGGAATCGCCCAGGCATCGCCAGGAAGACGAGCAGGAAACCACTACGCTACTGAGAACCTAGATAATATTCCAATTACGCCATAGCGTTTACGGAAAGCTGGTACTCCAGGTTTAATAGAGCTTGAGGACTGAAATGTAAATAACATAAATATTAAGGGGCAAAATGTAAGATGTGCTTGACGATCTGGACCGTCACAGGCACAATGAACGGTATCACAGCTGTAGGTCTTGACACCTGCGCAGCGACATCGTCGTGGAGACCGCGGCCCCTCCGCCCGCCGCCCTCCGCCCTCCGCCGTCTCCTCCTCATTCACCACCCCGCGACGGTGGTCCTCCGGGCTGGCGACGGTCGCCACGGAGACAGATCCGGCAGGCGACGAGCTCCGGCAGGCGACGAGCTCCCTCTCCCCTTTGCTGGCTCGGATCCGGCGTTGACTCGAGGGGCGACAACGATCTCCTTCCCCCACCACCTCCTTCGCCCCCCCGCCGCCTCCTCCTGCACCCTCGGCCACCGGATCTGGCGAGTAGCAGGCCGGGGCAGAGGAGGAAGGCACCGCCGCTGTCGCTGGATCGGGCGGCGCGACTGGTGTTGCCCGGGCGGGCCTCCGCCTCCCCTTCCCGGCCACCGCCGACGCGGCCTCCTCGCCCTCGAGGCGCAGGCAGCAGCGGCGTCCGAGGAGCAGCAGCAAGAGGAGAAGCACCTCTGTCCCGCCTCCTAGGGTGCGTTTGGCACGGCTGTGGCAGTGGCAGCTTCAGCTGTGGCTGTGCTGGTGAAGCAGATTTGATGGTGAAGCTGAATCAGTTTTAGAAAAACATTTGGCAAAACAGCTTCTCCTGGCTGTGTCACATGGATAAGAGGGTGAAATACCTATAATACCCTTTCCTCATTTCTTTTTTTCTATTTCCTTTTCTATTTTCCTTTTTTTTCTTTCTTCCTATTATTTTTACCTTTTCTCCTCCCCTTCTTTTTTTTTCTCCTTTTTATTTCCTCTCACCTTATCCTTATCCCACCAGCC
This sequence comes from Cenchrus fungigraminus, assembly GCA_036936925.1. Classification (NCBI taxonomy): domain Eukaryota; kingdom Viridiplantae; phylum Streptophyta; class Magnoliopsida; order Poales; family Poaceae; genus Cenchrus; species Cenchrus fungigraminus. The sequence continues at coordinate 62,308,786 of CM072781.1, read as the reverse complement.
CCTGCTCCCATCCCACCATTCGCACGCACCACGCACAGCGGCACGACCCGTCTTCCTCGCCGATCCGCCGCCTCCTCGCCGATCCGCCGGTCCGCCGCCTCCCCCGCCGGTCCGCCGGCCCGCCGCCTGCGCCACCTCCGCTGGCTCCGCCGGCCCCCCGCCTCCGCCGCCGGCTGGGCCGGCCGCCTCTCCCGCCGGCGAGGCGGCCCCTGCTCCCACGCCGCCCCTCCACTGCCCCGCGCCACCGCCGAGCTCCTCCTCTGCCCCGAGCGCTGCCCCGAGCTCCTCCACTGCCCCGCGCCACCGCCCCGAGCTCCTCCACTGCCCCGTGCCACCGCCGACCGCCTCCTCCTCGCGGGCCCACCGGGGGCAGGCTTGGCAATGGCAGGGCGAAGCGGGCGAAGCTAGCCTTTTGCAGCTTCGCCCCGGCCAAACCGCTCTAGAGAGCGGGAATCCCGGGAGGCCGGGATGGGATTCGCCATCGAAGCTGTTTCTGGGGACCCTTTGGCACAGCTTCGAGGGAAACAGCTGCCGAAGCGGCTGCCGAAGCTGTGCCAAAGGCACCCCTACTCTGCCTCCGCCGTCCCCTTCTCCACGCGCCACCAGGAGAGTCTGAGCTTTCGCGGGAGGCAACCGTCGGCGCCGTGCGCAGGCTGCTGCGGTGAGAGATGCGTGTCGCTCGCTGCTGCAGAGGTCCAATTTTTGCATGTGCGGCCCATTCTCTCTCTTTTGCGGAAATGGGCTGTCGCGGCAAGGGATGGCAGCAGACTCACTGTTGGAGATAGTCTTACCGGTCCTGCATGGCTGTGGATCGATGGAAGTAGACCGCCGCCTTCTTTAAAGCTTCAGCACCTATTCCAAGTTCATCTTGTCTTCCTCTTTCTGTAGAAAATAAAGGAAGTGGTTGAACAAATGATCTTTATACGAGACTTTATTATTTCTGCTTCAAAACAACATTTATTTCTAGCAAACCACAGGGCCCAACAAATGGCTGCTAGGCCATCCATGTAATATTGTCGGACTTTTGGTAGGCTGTACCGCGCCCATATCCAGTACTGATCAATGGAGGATGGCCTACAGTTTGTACCCAGAACCATGGCCACCAGATCGACTCCAGACATATTTAGCCATCGTGCATTCAAAGAATAGATGAGACACACTCTCATCCTCAGCAAAAAGGAGCAATGTTTATCTCCTTGACAATTTCTTCAAATCTGATCGTCCTTAGTTAGTATACCACCCTTAACCAGCCAAATCTAGGTGTCTAAATTACTTGTATAAAAAAAAACTAGCAGGTTAATTAATGAAACTCAAATGAACCCAAAGCTAGCAGGCCTCCTCTGTTTGTCAATTACTTACCAATTACGTACTTGTATATACCATCCTGCCTAAATGTCACTTCTAAATGAACCCAATGCTAGCGGGCCTCTTTTGTACAACATAACCATTAACCAAGTTAATTAATTAACAACTCGTCTGCCCACCTGAATCAGGTGTCTGAATTACTTGTATATTAAAAAAATGGAGTGATTCATGTACACTTCATGCTGCTATGGTTCCATTCGCAGACGATCTCGTTCCGCTAGTGGAGAGAATCACAGCAGAACCAGTTACGAATGCAGCGACGAGGCCGTAGAGCGTGTGCCACATCCACGTCTTCGCCTCCTGCGGGTTGCCACCCTTCTCCTGCAGAAAGGGAGTGCCGCCGAAGAGCGCGCGCCACCATGCCTTGGCCTCCTGCAGCTCACCACCGTTCTCCTCCGGCGGAGGCGGCGGCGAGAGAGTCTGAACGGTCGTAGCTGCATACTCTTTTGCATGATGTTCCTGGCATCGCTGGCTAATCCTGTAGAAACGGGGCTCCGGCTCGAGCTCGTGCTCGTGTTCGTGATGCAGGAGAAGTAGGCGGAGCCGTCGGGCACCACCTTCCCGTACACAAAGTCCGCGATGTTCTTGATGCGGGGCCAGGACGTGGCATGCTCCGAGGAGCAGCTGTCCAGCAGATCCTCGCCGCCGACAATCTCCAGCCTCGTGAGCCTGATCGGCGGCTTTGGCAGCCACTGTGGGAGCTCCTTCGAGCTGGCGTCCTCGCGCAGCCGCAGCAATCGCAGCAGAGGGACGTCCTCCATGGTGGCAAGGCCGGGGCAGACTGAGATCTCCAGGTCCTCGAGCCTGCCGAGTTCTGAGACCCGCTCCAGCAAGCAGCAGTTGTCCACTTGGAGCTCCTTGAGTGCGGGCAGGCCCCTGATCTCCTGGAGCTTGTCTGCGCGATGTATCTTCATGCTGGTCAGTGCCTTGCAGTGTTTCAGGCATGGAGGAAGTGTGCTCATCCTCAGGCACCTGGAGACCTGGAAGCTACGGAGCAAGGGCATGCCGCTCTCTGCAACGCCCAAGTCCGACCATGTCTGCAGGCTCTCCATCTTGGTCAAGATCAGTTGCTCCAGCCGTCGAAACGCCACTAGATTAATCTCATGCAAGGCCCTGCAATCCGTTATTGCTAGGATGTTGAGATGCGTCATCTCACCCAGTGACGACGGCAGCCGCTGGCATTGGAGGCAGCCATCGAGGGTTAGCCGCTCCAGCGAAGTGAGATGTGAAGATGACACCCAAGACGGAAGCTCGCTGCTAGAAAAGTTTGCCAGCTTGAGTGAGGTCAGGTGTGCAGGGGGCTCGAGCTCACCAAGGACGTCACCTATGCTCTCAGCGGCTCCACCTGGCGGCTGCCTGTGGCCAGTAGGGATGGTGCAGATTAGCTCGAGCTCTTTGAGATGGCTCATCTCGTGGAGCCTCAACTGCGCCACCTCCTGGCGGCTTGTGCCTCTTCCTAGATTCAGTATTTGGAGGCTTGTAAGCTTAGACAGCTTGCTCAGTTCCTCGAATGTCCAACCTGTGGAAGCACGGCTGCTGCTTACTGGAACTAGAAGAAAGCCTCGGAAGCAGCTCAATTCTTGAAAGTTGCGGAGCCTGAAACTGATGCGTTGTAGCTTTGGAGTTTCTGATATGTCGAGGGTCCTAAGGTTCTTCAAACGGCCCACACCCTTGGGCAGAGAGGTGAGGTGACCACAGTTGTTGAGGATCAAGTACTGAAGTATCACGAGATTCCGGACCTCCTGGGGAAGTTCTTTTATGCTTGTGTTGGAAAGGTTGAGGTACCTGAGCTGCAGCAGGTTCCCCAGATTACTACCAACAGACTCAACCTGTGTGTCTCTAAGGTCCAGAACTCTGAGGCTGGTGAACCTTTCGCAGATGACATTCATCACTGCCTTCGCAGGTGGAGGTGGAGTAGGAGGATCAGTGGTGCTAGTAGTGTCACCACGTGGGCTTGAGCTCCCAAAGACCAAGAGAGTCCTAAGGCTCCTGACGTTTTTTGGGATGTCACGGATGGTATCCCCATCTGCAGCATACAATCGCCACACCTTGAACTCATGGCCAATGCTGCAGGGATCGCCGACGTAGTTCTCATCCTGCGACCGGTAGATTGCATATGACCTCAAGAGGTTTGGCATGGTTGCGCAGCCATCTCCCGCAGGTAGGAGGAGGCTCCTATCAACCAGCTCTGTATAGCATTTTTGGGCCTCCCCTTCCTTTGGAGATGCCATCCCTATGAAGAAGCCTTCTGCAATCCACTGCTGCATGACGCTCTTCTGCTGAATCGCAGAGCCCTCCGGGTATAGACAACAGTAGAGGAAGCACAGCTTGAGGCGATACCCAAGCTCCATGTAGCTGGTGTCGATGCTCCTCTGGATATCACTTCGCTTGACAAAGAAATCGGCCTTGTCACAGAGCTCAGCCTCAGCCATCCACGGGCCCAGCTGGTCCTGCTGCCTCAGACTAGTCCCGACAGCCTTGAGCGCCCGCGGGAGGCCGCTGCACTCGCGCACGATCCTTGTCCCGGCGTCCTGGAAGTTGCCGACAGTCTCGTGCTTCTTGAGTTGCGCAATCCTATGGAGCAGCAACCACCCATCGTCCTCGTCCAGGGCCCTCACGTGGTGCCAGCCGAACCACCTGTCGACCCCGATTTCCCTTGTCCTGTCCCGGTGCGACGCCGTTAAGATGACTCTGACGCCGCGCTCGAGGAAGCCCTTCCCTAGGTCCCCCAGGAACTCCCATCCCTCCTTGTTTCGCACGTTGTCGATAACCATCAGAAGCTTGGACCGCTCCTTCAAGTGCTCGTGGATTATCCTCTTTTGAATGTCGGGTTCTGAGTTCGATGCTGTGTCGTCCAGATTCTCACCCGACCAGATGGTCATTTTCCCCGTGCTGCTGGAGATGTGCACCCACATCCTGCTCTCGAACTGAGGATCGCCCTTCATCTCATAGTATATGTTCTGTGCCAGAGCAGTCTTGCCCACCCCAGGTGCTCCCAGAATCGCAAAGAGGGATATCGTGTTGCCACTGTCTCTCCGCAGCCGCCTGACGAGATCGTCGCAGTCGTTACTGATGATGCTGCCGACTGAGTCGGGCTTTCCAATGCACGGGCCAATTTCCCCGTTGCTTGAATCAGACTGCTGCAGGTATGTGGTGGCCAGTGCTCTGAGGACCAGCGTTAGCTCACTTGATGCTCTCATATCGCTCAGCCTCTTGTTCAGTTTCTCTACGCGCTTCGCAACGATGCATCTGGTATTCACTTCTCTGCAGCACCGCAGCGACGAGCTACTCCGTTCCTGTAAAAAGGGCCGGCAATACCATGTTGTTTATTATCATTATCTAGTAAATGTATCACAAAAGTTCTCTTAAGACAAAAAAAATGCTAAAATAACGTTACCTGAAGTTGCTGTAGCATACCCATTTCTATCTTGAACCGGTCAATTATACTTGCTGCCTCATAGGTGATCTCTGTCAATTTTTTGAGCCGTTCCTCATTAGCCTCTGCATGAGCGATGATGGTGTGATCTGCACCGTTGTTCAGCTCATGAGTGATAGTCTTAAGGTTGTCTTCAAGCTTCTCAATCTCGTGTTTTACTCCTACCACTTTTGCAATCTCATTGTACGCGATACCTCCCAATGTTGTGGTGACTTCTTTCAGGATACCACCTAGGATTACAGTTTCCATATCTTGCAAAGAAAAGTATGATATAACCACTTCAAACAACGAGTAAACATAAATATAAATCAATCAGTTAATAATCAAAATGTACTATAATGCAATGGTCTTCCCTTTACAAGTAAGGGACCAGGTAGGGGACAATCCCAACCCAGCTTACTAGGATGGTTTTTTCTTGCAAGTAATTGTTGGGCTGCCGCATAATGCCCTGTTTAGTTAGTTGAAAGATTTTGGAGAAAATTTTTGGAGTTCGCTTCCAAGGTCTATTAAGAGTATTAAATGTAGACTACTTACAAAACTAACTACACGAATGGACTAGAAATTGCGAGATGAATCCATTAAGCCTAATTAATCTATCATTAGAGATTGGTTACTGTAGCACAACGTTGTCTAATCATGTCATAATTAGGCTCGTTAGATTTGTCTCGAAAATTAAGGTAGGGGTTGTGGAATGGGTTTTGTCATTAATTCACATTTAATACTCCTAATTATTGTCCGGAGATTGATGTGATGGGTAGTTGGTGAAACTTTTGGGAACTAAACGGGGCCTAAAAGAGAGAAACGGTGTCACGCTGCAGCAGTGGCCGCCTGCTGCCCGCCGCCGTGCAGGTTTGCTCACCACCGCACGCGGCCTTGGATGCAAGATGCAGGGTGCGTTTGGTAAGGAGGCCCGACTCAGCCAGGCCTGTGAGCCAGGCCGGAGCCCGACGGGCCAGGCCCATGCAGTGCACAGATTTCGATTGGCAAACGGGCATCCCATGGGCTGACATGGTGTTTGCTGGGCTGGGCGATTTGGTGAGGCTACCTTGCACTTGGACTTCGGTGGAGTTACCCCTTCTTCTTCCTTCTTCTTCCTTTGCTGGGCTGGGCGCCGCCGGCGGTGGCGTTGAAGAGGAACACCGACGTTTCCAGGCCGCTGCACGGGAGGAAAGAGCCGCACATTCCCAATCGGAAAGCATCCTCTAACACACCCCAAATCATCATCCTGATTCAAAGAAAAAGGAGGATGAGAGAGAAATCGATGGCCAACGGTGGGATGTCAATCGTGGCCTCGTGGGAGCGCTGCGGGCAGCACCGACCGGCGGCGGAGACGGGGTCCTCCGCGCGCCTTGTGCCGCCGGGCCGCTGCGACCCTCTCGGTCCTCGACCGTAGCGAATCAGGAGTGCTGCAGGCGCGGCCAGGAACATGAACTTCGGCGAGCAAGAACTCGATTCCGCTCAAGAAAAATCGAATCTCAATGCCAATTGCCAAGATAGTACATTTTCCACCACACAATGCAACAAATGCTCCGAAATTGACAACTCACTAGATTAAGGCCCGATGTGAAGGCGTGCATTTCAGGGAGGAGCCGCTCGTACACGCCTGGGTGCTCCTGCCGGCAGCGCTCGCTACCGCAGGGTTACCTCCACCACGCTGCTAGGGCCAAGCCCCTCGCCGCGGCACATGGCGAGCATGAGCATTGCATGTGATGTTTTTTGATTGATCTGAGCACATGTCCATTGCATGTGATGTTTTTTGATTGATCTGAGCACATGTCCATTGCCAATGATGTTTTTTTCTTTTATTTGATATGTCCATTCTTGTCATGTTTTATTCTGTCAACAAGAGCTTTGTCCAGTTGATCCGAAGTGGAAGACATGTGGTGCAACATGTAAATATTTAGTGATTACAATTTTTTTTGAAATTTAATGATTACAATTTTAGTTTGTAAATTGATGTAAATGTGCCATGGAACCTATTGTTCCTGGTCGCTTGGACTAACTGGTGGTAACCTCACCAATGGATGCAAAGTGGTAACTCCACCAATTTGTATGCAACCAACCAAACACAACTAACTTGCATCTCCAATTTGAATTAGTTGTTTGTGCATGCAACTAAACACTGGCTCGATGGGGCCAGGCTAAAATGAGTCGGGTGACCAAACATGACCTCTTGCACGTGCTCAACCTGGCCACAGCTAGCCTGGTTGCCTGGTGTGAGCCAGGTTCGGCTGCTACGGGCACCAAACACGCCCTATGGGACTGCATCTAGTTGAAACTTCCAACCCACCAAGACCCACCTAAGATTGCTAGCTAGTAGTTCCAACCCACCAAAACATATGACTATTAAATAAGAAATATTGCAATATTTTTTATTTAATGTTACAACATTTTTCCCAACATTTTTAGTCATTTTTTGTCAACATTTTACAAAATGTTGCAACATTTTTTGAAAATGTTGAAACATTTTTAGCATCAAAGACCAATATTTTTAGGCACTCTTCTCCGGTGGTGGTGGCGGCGCGCGGGGTGGCCACGGAGGCGCGCGTCGGCACAGCGCGCCGCGGCGGCACGCCCGGGAGGCCACAGAGGCGCGCGCCGGTGGCGGCACGCACGGGAGGCCACGGAGGCGTGCGCCAGTGGCGGCGGAGGCCGGCGAGGAAGCGGGGGAGGCGGCCATGGCGGGCACGCGGCACGGAGGGCCAGCAATGGCGCAGGTGACGGCTGCACACGATAGGAGAAGGGCAGCGGGGGGTTCACGAGAGAAAGGGGATGAGTGCTAGGGTTTGATGTTGGTGGGTTGTTATTTGGACTTCTAGTGGGTTATAGTTTCATAAGGAACTATCTTTCGGAAGGTATATAGGATTTCCGGCTTCTAGAGGGGCTCTTATATGGCTACCGGAAGGTGGATAAGAGTTGAAACTTCCAGCCCACCAAAGCTCACCTAAGATTGCTAGCTATTAGTTTTCAGCCATCCCACCTTATGATTATTAAATAAAAAAAATGTTTCAACACTTTTAAAAATGTGGCAACATTTTTTCGTCAACATTTTTGGGACCAACATTTTTGGAGCACTTCTTCTTCCTCTCCGGCACCGGCGGCGGCGGCGGTGCGCCGGCCGGCGAGCACCCGCGGGGGGCCAGGACGGTTGCGCTCCGTTGAGCTCGCGCGCCGGCCATGGCGGGCGCCCGTGCGCGGGAGGCGACACGCCAGCCGGAGGAGGCCGGCGTCGGCGGTGGTGCACGGCGGAGGAGGTCGGGGGAGGGGCTCGCCGGCACAAGAGCTCCGGCGCGTGGCGGCGGCAGTGCACGAGAGTGAGGAAGGGAGAGAGGAGGGTGGTGGAAGAGATAGGGTTTGGAGTTGTTGGGCTGTTGGTGGGTTGCTTTTGGGTTTCTATTAGGTTATAGTTTCATAAGAATCGATCTTCCGGAAGATATATAGGATTCCCGGCATCTATACTAAAAGTATGGCCTTCTGTTGGAGGGGAGCCCAAGATCCCTGTCCGGCGATGTGATTCGGTCTATTTGTTCAGCGTTCATAAGGCATGTTGGTGTTCTCGATATGCTATTCAAGGTGCCACTAAAAATCTTTTTTTTGACAACAACCACATAGATTATATTAAAGCAGCAATCTTTCAATAGGGCCCTTAGGAAAAGATCCAGTTACAAAAAGGTCCTTGAAGGACCCAGATCCAGATCCATAATCGTCTTGGCAGGGCAGGACGCCGGCTGTCGGCGGCAGAGGCATCGACGACGCATGGTGCCGATGTTGCGGAAGGACCTCGCGAGGCGTACGCTTGTAGAGGTTGAGGACAGCGGCGTGGAGATTTGAAGAAGCCGCCAGCGAGAAGAAGAGCGCTGTCCACAGAACCGGGTGGTGGCTCGCTGCCAAGCCAGTGACGGAGGAGCTGAAAGAATCGAGATGTAGTACTTGCTGCTTGAAGGCGGATGAAGACCGACCGGAGGCATCTCAGCGCGTTCGACGACGACAAGCTCGCGATGGCGAGGGCGCCAGAACAACCACCGAAATATAGCGTGGAGGTAGGGATGACGACGAGGTCGAGGTGGTAGCATGGTAGCACGTTCGACGACGGCAAGCTTGCCACAATCCAGATGGGGGCAAGAGCATCGGAACAACCACTGGAATACAGATCCACCAAAGAACGACCCCAAGCAAGAACCACGCCGATCAGATCTGGGGCGGAGGGAGAACTCCAGCAGCATAGGCGAAAGGGTGGAGGGGGGAAAGCTGCAAGAGAGGGCGATATTATTTTATTACGATTCACCTGAGAGGACAGCACGGTGGCCGTGATGAGACCGGAGAGAACTCCGGCGACCACCACGAAGACAGCGACCTCCAATCAGCGAGGACCGCAGAGGGACACAGCCATACGGCACAAGGAAAAGTAAAACTAGATACTAAAGCTAGAGGCCGGGGTCGCCCCACTCCCTACCCGCTGCGACGGACTCGTCGGAGCGAGCACGCCGGAGCCGGGAGGGAGGGGGCCGGGAGGAGGTGGGAGAGGGGAGCGCTAGGGGCGGAGGCTTCCAGGAGAAGGAGTTGGGTGTCGAGTCGCCTACCTCAACTTCCTACCCGAAGAGAGAGAGGTTGGGGCCACTAAAAATCTTTGACGTCCTTCGCCGAGAAAGTGGTAGACTTCACGGGCGGCAGCTTAGACCGTCGGCGACGAGGATGACGTGAGAAACTTGCAAGGACTTGGTTGTCATTTGTTTCACTTTCAGAGTTGTCTTTGTAAATTATGGGATGTAAAGCTTACATAAATATAATACTGGTTTCTTAAAAAGACTGATATGCACAATGATGGGACGAATGGATATGGAATTATATTTTATGGGAGTTTGTAAAATCCTAGAATAGCAGTCTCAGTACAATGGAGTATTCGGTTATGTGGTTTCTACATGATGTAGTGTCTTATACGGCAGTACAAACGTTACCATGAACACTATGCGTTCAGAGTACTCTTACAGTGTGTTCGGTGGAGGGTTGGAGCGGGTTGGGACGGAGCGAACCTGCTCCCGGGGCTGTTTGGATGGAGATGAGAAGGGTTGGGTTGGCTCCAAAGAGGAATATTCATGTCAGATGCGGGTTGGCTCCCACTCCCGAAATCTGGCGGACGAGTTCGCTCCACTCCCGTTGACGCCGCGTCGTCCTCTCCCGTTTCTCTCCCGTCTCTCTTTCCTATGTCTCTCTCTCCCGTATCTCAGCTCGCCTCCGCCGCGCCTCGAGGGGCACCACCGCACCTCACCTCCGACGCGGCCTCCCGATGGCGCAGCCCCAACAACCGCCGGACGCCAGCACGCCCGGATCGACTCAGCCTCCGCGCTCGAGGAGAAGGCGGCCTCCACCTTGGAACGCACTGGAGAAGAAAGGGCCTCCACCTTGCCTCGCCGCCCCGTCCCTCACCGGCCCTCGCCTCGGCGGCAGCGGAGCACGCGCCCGCGGCGGCTCTCCCCCAAGCGCTTGCGGCGGAGGAAGAAGAGGGCCGCCTGCCATGGCGCCGCCATGGAGGAAGAATAGGGCCGCACGCCATGGTGCCACCGCGGAGGAAGGAGGGCCGCCCAGGCCGGCGGCGGTGGAGCTGGGTTTATGCTGATGACCGGGAAGGGGTTGTCGCTGCTGCCAAGCTGGATGGTGCTCTCGTCGACATGGCAAGGCGCGAGATTGGGTTGGAGATCGGAGCAAGAAGAACAGAGGAGAGTGGACCTGAGAAGAGGATAAGATTGAAAAAAAATAAAAAGAAAAGGGGAAAACAAAAGGGAAGCATGAGAGATTGATAGGTGGTGTCCATTGATGACAAATGAGACCCGCACTAACGGTGTTATTTTGACATTTATTCCAGATTTTCAATTCCTCCATCCAAACAGAAGTTGGAACGAACCCATCCCTAACCAAAAAAATGAACCAAACATAGGAGGGGTTGGAGCCGTCCCCAAAACGAAAGTCGGAGCCACTCCAACCCACCCATCCCGCAACCAAACACAGGGTTAGCTTTCGCCAGAAAATTAGCATTCTTTGATTTTTTTTCAATCGTTGAGCATCTGAAATTTAGTATTTATAAATAAATATGAATGCCATAAATTCTACAAGGAGCACTTTACTTCTGTTTTGTGTTCACTAAAATTTGTTTTGTTCATTGCCTGCAATCTAACAGCTCACCAACTAAGGGTCCCTTTGGTAGGGATTCTGCTCCGGCGACGGAGCCGTTTTTTGGAGAATCCCTACCAAAGGGCGGATCCAAACGGCTCCACCGGCGGAGCCGCCGGAAAAAGCGCTCTCACGAGGCCGTATTTATAGTCAAATGCCACTCGGCCTCGCGCGGTGGAGGCGCCTGCGGAGGCGGAGCGCGGTGGAGGCGAGCGGTCGGCGGTGCGCGGTGGAGGCGAGCGGTTGGCGGCGCGCGGTGGTGACGGGCGTCCGACGGTGGAGACAAGGGGAGGGCGGGCGCGGCCGACGGCGGAGACAAGGGGAGAGCGGGCGCGGCCGACGGCGGAGCTCGAGATCCGGGAAGGGCCGGACGGCGTCGGCGCGACGGTGGGGCGCGGTGAAGCGGGGCGGCGGCGAGATGTCGGGGAGAGCTGGAGCTGCAGCCCGCCGGCGGCGGAGCTCGATATCAGGGGACAGCCGACGGCGGCGGCGCTGGGATCTCGTTGATGAATCGAGGCCCACGGAGAGCGGATGAGCACGACGTCACCGTGGCTCAGCACCCACTCCTCCCGCTTCTTCCCGCCAGTGGACGTGGAGGTGGAGCACGAGCCCGTGCCCATCGCCGCTGCGTGGAGGATTGCCAGGCGCCCCAGGCAGGCCGCAGGCGGGTGGACGGGGGAATGGATAAGAGGGAAGGGAGAAGGAAAAGACAAAGAGAAAAAAATGAGAAAAAAAGAAAAAAGAAAAAGAAAATAGGAGAAAATTAGAAAATAAAAAGAAATAGGGAGGGTATTATGGACATTTCACATTCTTATTCACATTACACAGCCAGGAGAAGCTATTTTGCCAAACGTTTTCCAAAAACGGATTCAACTCCACCACAGAATCCGCTCCACCAACACAGCCACAGTCGGAGCCGCCACAGCCGGAGCTGGAGACGTGCCAAACGCACTCTAAGACTGTGCTCGGCAAGATTGTAGGCTAGAAATGAGGGGGGTTCGGCCCCACCACTGGATCCAGGAATAAGGGGATGTTTGATTTGTGACCATCATTTGCTATGCCGCAACGGTGGCAGTCACAACTGTTGTGGCAGTGCTTTGTTAACACCGCTGCCGCACTTTGGGCTTGTTTGGTTGGCGCCTGGCAGGCAGCTCGTTGGCCAAGCAGTATTATCCAGCCGTAGGGGACCGAAATCGGACGCCTGGGAGAGCTGTCTGCGCCAGGCTGCTTTGCCGGGGCTGCAAGCAAAGTAACCCTTTTTCCCGTGGCGAGTGTGATGGAGAGTTTCCTCGTCACAAACTGTTATCTCCTAAAACACAAAGTATGACAAAATGCTGACATGTTTACGGTACCGGTCTAGCGGAAGATATTCCTTTGCTGTAAAGGACGTGCATTGTTGCCAACAATGTATTAGAGGATGTTTGAACTAATGATTGCTTTTCACATAAATCCAAAACCAGCTAGTGCTCCCTCTGTTTCTCGCATACATGTCGTTTTAGGAAAGTAAAATTAGTTCTAGATGAACTAATTTGCTTGTATAAACTTCATAAAAATATGACAATGAGTGAAGATAGTACTCCCTCCGGTTCCCTATTAGAAGTCGTTTTGGACAAGGTTTGAGTCAAACATCGAGAATATAAATCATAAATAACTTTTAAGTCGTTGAATTTGAAAATGTGAAAATCATATAAATAGATTTGTCTTGAAAATTACTTTCATAAGAATATACATATATAACTTTCCAATAAAGATTTTTATAGAAAAGAGAAGTCAAAGTTATGCTTTGGTGACCGTGTTACTATCCTAAACGACTTCTAATATGGAACACGACTTCTAATATGGAACCGGAGGGAGTCCGTACAGAGGGAAAAAATAGAGATGAAAGATCCCAATGTAAGAATCAAAGTAGAGTGTAGTTAATCTATCGTGCGTACCTCTCGAGGCGCCGTCCCGGTTGCGAGAAGCAGCAGGAGATTGCCGCCGTCGAAAGATTCGCGCGCGCTCCCGGCTCCAGCTCCGGGCACGGGCAGCGTGATTCCCTCTCCTCAGCTGGCTTGTTTTCTTCGCATGCCGTGGGCCGGGTCTGAGTATGGAGCACCAAGACTGCAATACATGTGAGTTCGCAAGCAGTCAAGTCAACTGCACGTGCAGACAACGGATGCTTAGTTGTCACATGGCCTGCATGCTATTATTAGATTATTCTCGATCGAAGTTTTATGAGTATTAAATATATTGTCCTGTCAGCATTTTGATGATGCGGAGAGGTGAAATACGTTTTGTGATGATGAGATAATCATGTGTGTTTTGCATGTAACTTAGAAAATAACAAGAGAGGAAATTATGCATTGAGGAGATACTAGTTTCAAATATTTTTAGATGAAGTATCACTCTAGGTAATCCGGTCCATGAAACTTGCACTAAGGTTAATCTTAATGAAAGTTTCATAGGAGTTTCATTCTCATTTAATGATGTACACATCAACATTTTTGATGACATGGCATGCTAATTATAAAGAGAGAGAAGGAATGAGTTTCATCAAGACGAAACTCTCTATACACTGTTTCCAAGACCATGAAACCTGATGAAACTAGCATTGGGGGCTCGAGAGTTTTATCTTATAACGTCCAACCACACACCTCGCAATTAAATAGTATGTCTAGGGGTCTAGCCAATGAAATTGTGAAATGAAATTCTGCACAGGGAGACATTTGTTTCATTCCTCTACTCAAATCTCTTTTGATGACACATTACTCTTGTTTTTTTAAGACATGCATAACACATTTTTCATTAAGAGAGGAGAAAAGTTTGTAAGTCCGCTTACAGCTACAGGTACAAAAAAAAGGGAGAAAAGGACAACTAAAACAAAGCAAAACGAAACGCCTAAGCGAAGAACTACACAACCCTTAGCGGGCGCACGCCCAGAAGGCGAGCCAGCAGAAGGAAGCCCGCACGTGCCCAAGTCTTGGCCTCGTCCAGAATTGACGGCACAAGCGCCACCAGTATGAGCGCGTCCTTGTCATGCACACACTTATTACGCTCCTCCCAAAGCGACTAGGCGACCAACCAAATAAAGACGTCGAAGCCTTTCTTACGAACCTTAGCGACCTGTTTCCTGACGGACCACCATCAAGCCGCGAAGCTCATAGGGCGGTCCAGTGCAAGATCCTGTAGGAGAATATGCCTGAGAGCTCTGAACCAAGTCTCGCGACTGTAGACACAGTCGACGATAAAGTGGTCCAACGTTTAGACCTCTAGCGCGCAGAGCGCGCATGTATTCATATGTTTCAGCCCGTGACGGTGAAGTTTGTCGGACGTCCAACAGCGACCATGCAAAACTAGCCAGACAAAGAATTTGCATCTCCCAGACATATGGACCTTCCAAATGACACGTTACTCTTGAAAACCATGAGATGAAACTTCCTATTGGGAATAGCCTAAGAATAGTCTTATCTCATAACAATGAGGGTCCAATAGTACAAGGTAGTTGTGCAGTAGTGATGGGTATCAATTCAGATCTAACTAATTAATGAGATGCTCATCTCATTTCGTTAAATAAGAAAGATGCTCATCTAAAAAAAAAGAAAGATTGACAGTGATCTTGGGCTTCTTCCTCTGACCGTCTGACGACTCCTTCCATTAGCTTTGGGACAAGGTTTAGGATTGAAAAGAATTGATCTGACACTAATATAATGAATTCTACACCAGTTCTTGAGGCCTGTATATGTAATGATCATGCAAGGCAAAGGCAAGATTGACATCCCGGTCCAGCTGCCTGTAGCTCCTCCAGATCTGACATCATGTGAGCTCCCCAGGAGCCTACTTCTTCTGGTCTGCATGTTTTCATTTACAGATTAAAAGAAATTTCCTAATGTTGTCCACCCATAAGACGCATCTAATCAGTAGACGATTGGAGTACATATTTGTAAATCCTAGAATCTCGTACCATTTTGTAATTTCAAACAAAATTGGTGTTAAAAAAATAAAAAAAATCAGATATGACCAACCATATTGTGAGACACTCCATGAGGGGGATGTGCAAGAGTTATATTCCACAGAGTACAGACCCACCTTTATCAATGAACACGCACCTACTCTTTCTGTTCCAAATTACCTTAAGGCATGTTCTTTTCGTTCGAAAGGAATAGTGAAGTTACAAATAAATAGTGCTGGAATAGTGTTTTTTGTGAGAGAGATGTGATGGATGTGATAGGTGAATAGTATTTTTCACTGTTCCTTTGTAAGCTAAAGAACAGGGTCTAAGTTTGATCCGTCGTTTTATTCAAAAACTTATGCAAAATATCACTTTTTTTGTTGTGACTTGCTTCGCTAACAAAAGTTCTTTAAAAATGACTTCAATTTGACTTTATTTATAGAAATTTTTTGAATACAGCGAGCGATCAAACTTTAGTTAAAAGTCAAACGAATTATTATTTGGAACGCGGGAGTACAATTTGCTGCTCTTAAATGGTGCTATGCAAAACCAGCTGGCATGTTTGAAATGTTTATAGCTGTGGATAATTTTTAAAGTAGATGCTTTAAGATCTGGTTCATTGGATGCTCCCAAACGGAGAAAACAAGAAGCAACTAGGACAGCGACGCCGGGTATCTAATTGAATTGAATTGAATACAGGTCGACATTGGCGTATGTATTGCGAAAACGAAACTGCAGACAATTGGACGATAATAAATTAGTTACAGGTACACAGATGGCAACCGCCTGGCAGACCTGAATCTTCAATGCGCCATATTCCCCAGCCTAATCGATCTTGACAAACAAGTGCACAGCGAGATCCACCAAGGCGATGGCCGGGAGAGTTGTGCTAGAGGGAAGCCTTGGCTCGCCGGCGTCCGCCGTAGCCGGCATGCTGAGGCAGCTGCTAGACACGGCCGCCGAGGCGGCCAGGCTCGCTGCCCGCGCGGAGGCGGCCCTGCTAGTCAACGCCGACGCCGAGGCCAGCGTGGGCATCAAGGAGTGGCTCGAAACGCGCTGGGTCGCCATGTACGAGCTGGACGACGCGCTCGACAACTAC
The DNA here is from genome assembly GCA_036936925.1 of Cenchrus fungigraminus. Lineage (NCBI taxonomy): Eukaryota > Viridiplantae > Streptophyta > Magnoliopsida > Poales > Poaceae > Cenchrus > Cenchrus fungigraminus. The sequence goes on along the minus strand of CM072781.1, from coordinate 62,292,790 downwards.
AACAGCAGCGTGGCGAGGCAGCAGCAGCGGCAGCCTGCGGAGGAGGCTAGAAGATCAGTAAGTCCCCCTTCCCTCCGCTTTTTACCATATAATTGAGTTTATAAATACAACACAACTCAGACTTGATTAGGAGTGGATTTAAATTTGTAGCTCAAATAAAAGGGAAATTAAACGAGTATATGTCATATATGACATAACCCAATAGCTATCCAAGGATGAAGCTTTTTGACGTATTTATATAGCAATCCTAAACATGTAGCTTACATATATATGTGCATAGTGGTTCGCGCACAAATTACAAATTTCATAATAACCATTTTTAATGCAGTTATCTTTTGGATTAATAGAATTGGATACATATCTATTCAAACAAAAACCTGATTGTTAAGATCGTCCATTTAAACCAAAAGACCTTTAGCTAAAATTTAGTGAAGGAGTTGGTTCTGCTTTTACCTGATGTGGAGAAGTTGGTTCATTTGGAGGATGAAACATGCCAGGAAGGGAGATTAATATTTACTAGAGTAGTTTGTTGGAAATTCTGTGTTTCTTTTTTTTCTTTGATTTTGTTACTTTGGTACACCGGATCTTGGCTACATGTTGACTTGTGGTCAATGCATTCTCCGAGGATGTTTGAAGCCAGAATATTATCTTACATCCATTATCTTAAAAAAACTGAAATTTAGTTAGCTAAAAAAGAGGTACTAAAGTTTAGATTGGTAGATCCAAACGGAACCATATATACGCATGCTCACTGGTGCCAAACATATAGATATATAACATCAAGAGTCACTGGAAATGGGATATTAATGTTTCCCCACAATCGACCATCCTCTGTCTATTCATGAACACACATTGACCACCCATCTTCGAACAATCTAATCACATTTGTATGTTTTGTTCAGATTGGAAGATTTTTTTTTTGTTTTCTTTATGACGACCACTAAGAATATAAATCAATCTCATGTCAACAGATCCGCCATTGGTTTAGGTCATCATCAAGTGCTGTCCATGAAATTGAAACCAGGAGGTTAAAAAATACTGTTGAGGCGCTGTTTAAGAAAATCAATGATATTTTACAGAAGGGACATAAACTAGATCTTCAACCCATCAATTCGACAAGACAGAGCTGGAACTCAGAATTTCTTGGTGACCTGACACCATATCATGATATCATAGGTGATGTGGTTCAACTACAAGTGATGAATCTGATAAGCATGCTAACTGACAAACGAAGCACTGATCAAAGAAGTAGCCACCTTGTCATGATAGTTGGTTGCAGGGGAATTGGCAAGACAACATTGGCACGGAAAGTATTTGATGACCCCCACACGAGAAATGCTTTCAGTTTGGCTCTATGGGTGCGCGGCTCGGAAGATTTAACTGATATGGAGTTGTTATCTGCCATTGCAAGTGCCTCTGGCATCAAGGCTGGAGAAGGGGGGAGTAGTAGGGAGAAAATTGAGGAAATGTTGGCCTCTATGCTCGAAGGAAAGAGAGTCCTGCTGGTCATAGATGGTGTATGGAGACACCAAATTCATGAAAGTTACCTAAAGACTTGCTTACCTGTCCAACAGGGAAGCCGAATTCTGATGACCACTGGGGATGCGAGTGTTGCTGAACATGTGAAATCTGTTCACACCCATAAAGTAAAGGAATTGTCTCTCTCTGACTGTTGGACTTTGCTTAGCAGAAGTGCTTGCCTCGATGAAAAACAGCTCGACACAACCATGAAAGGAATTGGGATAACACTTGTTCAAAAGTATGGCAAGGTGCCATTGACTCTCAAGGTTATAGGTGGTCTCCTAGGAACGAAGGACCGGAAGTATGAGGAGTGGAGGAAGGTTAGTGAATGTGAAGGATGGTCATCCACTGACATCCCTGATGGCATGAAGGATGTAGCAGGGCCTATCCGCATGGCCTACAATGACTTGCCATCTCATTTGAAGCAGTGCCTCCTGTACTGCTTGCACCTCCCGAAAGACTCCACGATTAGCAAGCTTCATGTCACCCAGCTGTGGATCTCAGAGGGCTTCATAGAGGAACAAGAGGACTGCAGCCCAGAAGATACCGCTGCAGAGTATTACGAGGAATTGGTTCTGAGGAACCTTCTCGAGCCAGAGATTGGATCACCTGACATGGAAAGATGCAGACTGCATGACTGTGTCAGGACCGTTCTGCTATTCCTTACTAAGGACTTGTGGACTGGAAACTGCAGATCATCGAGTTCAACTACCACTAAAGAAATGGTAACAATATCATGCTTCAGGACAGTAATATTGTATAAGAACCCATTGGGCGATCGTGCTCTTGATCGGGTGTTTAAGAGTACTAAACACTTGAGAGTGCTTGACCTTAGTAATAACAGAATTAGGCACATTCCAGGATCATTGGAACCTCTATTTCACCTTAGGTTCTTGAATCTTTCATATACAGATATCACAACGCTCCCGGAGTCTATTGGGAACCTTAAAAACCTACAGTTCCTGGTACTCCAGTGGTGTTATAGGTTTCATTCACTCCCAGATGGAATAAGTAAGCTGCACAACCTGCGAACCCTTGATCTCGAAGGAACTTCACCACTTCTGGTGCTACCAGGATTGGCAGGCCTGGAGCAGCTAACAAAACTTCATGGTTTTATAGTGAACTCCAAAGCTGCTTCAACAGAGAAAGATTCAAGCGGGTGGCCTTTGGGTGACCTGATACATCTAAATTCACTGCGAAGTCTGCAGATAGTGAAAATAGACAGAATTCATAAGGAACATCTGAGCTTGCAAAGACCGTTGTTGTCAAGGAAATCTTACCTAACACAGCTTGAGCTATGTGGCAGCAAGGTCCTTGAAGTAGCAAAGGAAGAAGCCAAAAGGCTCAACGATGTGCTCAACAGCCTTCGACCTCCACAGTGCCTGGAGTCCCTGAAACTAATGAGCTTCAACGGGCAATTGTTTCCTAACTGGATCCAGAATCTCCAAAACCTCCGGAGGCTTGTCATTGCCGATTGCAAATTCTGCGAGTGGCCACCAGCTCTGGGGCAGCTACCTCAGCTAAAGACGCTAGAGGTTTCTCGCTGTCCGAAGCTGCGCACCATGGAGCAGGGAGAAACAGGCCCGACCCAAGCATTTCCGAAGCTAGAGCAGCTGCATCTGGATGACATGGAGAGCCTCAAGTCATGGGAAGGGTTTGAAGATGGCGACCTGCCTTCCCTGGAGAAGTTGCATCTGGAGAGCTGCCCAGACCTGAGATCCCTCCCTTCTTGCCTCAGGCACTCCACGCTGCTCACAAGCATGCGCATTGTCTCTGCTTACAAGATCGAGGCGATCGATAGCTTTAGCGACCTCAAAAAATTGTTCGTCCAAGACAGCAAGATACTTTCTTGTATCTCTAATCTACCATCACTTGAGGACTTGACAGTCGTCGATTGCCGAAGATTGCAAGAGGTTAGTGGGCTGGGACATCTGAAGCACCTACGCATCGAGGATGCAGAACTGACAAGCCTTCCTGATTGGCTGGGAAAGCACGGCTCCACTCCAGAAACACTCGCCGTCCTTGGCAAAGAGGAACTGCTTCGAAGCTTGGTTCCCGGTGGCAAAGATTGGCCAGCCATCAGTGGCATTGGCAAGGTATACGGTTACTTGCTGGACGGGTCCCCCTTTTTCACGTACTCAAAGAACACCAATGAGCTGGAAGCGTTCGGGAACCGGAAACTCGATGTGAGCTCAGTGGTCGTGCATCATCATCGGTCGAAGAATTGGTCACCCAAGATCAGGAAGGCGGTGCCTTCAGCGGTTGTGCTAGTAGCTATTTCTCTGGTTCCTTTTCTGCTGCCGACAAGATACATGGATTTCGTTCCAAACACAGTCTATTTTTTCTTCTTAGCATACATGGTGATGTTAGTTGCCTTTATCTGTGTACTACGCACATTATAGTCGGTGAGGGATAAGTTAAAGGACCTTTGCAGTGCTGCTTCAAGCAGGGCTCCAAGAGTTTCCATAATGTTGCTGCTTATATTACTGTTCAATATAAATTCTTATTTCTTTTAATTAAGCCGTCTGCTAGTTCTATGTTTATTACTTTTTCTCTAATAGAAACACCACAACAATGTCATCCGCAGTCAAACATTTAATGAGTTTACTAATAAATTACAAATGGAGCGGGAGGTTTAAGCTATTTTGTTGAGTACTTTTTTTCCACCTAAAGATATCCATGAAATAAAAGAGTTAGTGGGAAGTTGATGCGGAATGTTGGGTATCAAAATAAAGGATGCTTGTATGTAGTGTACAGGTGAACGGCGTGGGATGAAGGTGAACCAATGTCCTAAAAGATCCTATGAAATTAAACATGATCAGACATTGTGGTTATTTATACTTTCATATATACAATAACACAAGTACAAAAAAGAGCATATATTAGACATTAAGTGAAATATGACCAATTTATAAAATTATACGTCTTAGCTCATGCCTTAATTTTTTGGTAAAAATTAGAGGTCTTTTTTGGTACACAATACCACCATGTACCACCATTTTAAAAGGACTCGTATGTAATAGGAAATGATCTATTTGTAAGGATCGGACGGTTGAGATTAATTCTGTAGCACCAGTTTTTTTGTGTGGTACGGGTGGTATTCATAGGTGGTATTGGTAGCATATGGGTATTATTGGAAATGAAAAATATTTTTGTTGTAATATATGAAATTGGATATATGAATTGATTTAGGTATTGTACGCGGTATGTTTTTATTGTACTCGTCGGCGGTATGTTTTTTTCAAATAATATTCATTCACCAAATTACCATTTTACCCACAACAAAAAACCGACAATACCACCGTACTACCAAAGAGTGGTATTGTGTACCGAAAAAGAGCTCAAAAATTAAATAAATTTTAAGTTAGAAAATACTATTACACAAATGATTTGTATGGACGAGCTATTTTTTAGGAGCGTACCAAAAGGCCATCCATCCCTGATATCAGTGTCACGATCTCGGGAGAGAGATAGGTCGGCGGCATCGTGCGCAGCAGGGAGGACGGGGGTGCCGCCTCGACTAGAGGTAGGAGAAGCCTACATTGATTTTGTATCTCAAGTTTTGCAACAAATTAAATAAATCTATAGATACACAACAGATATTTTCGGTGGAAACTACCATCACAGTAGAAACATGAAAACCATCCTAAAATTCATACTTATAAGTTTTTAAAAAATTTGAAACAATGCACATTCGTTGTGTGTCTATAGATTTACTTTGTTACAAAAATTGAGATGCAAAATCAATGCAGAAAAATTCATACGAAAATGATAAATTTTGAGTGCAAGGGCACTACAAGTCAAAATTTCTAGACATGTGTATTCCAATGAACATGCACTTGAATTTTGTCATTTTCATACGAATTTTTATATAACGATTTTGCATCTCAACTTTTGCAACAAAGTACATATATGAACAAATTACAAATGTGTATCGTTTCAATTTTTTCAGAGAATTTTAGGTGTGTTGTTTAGAGTGGTTTTCACGTTTCCACTTAAGATTTGGTTTGCACCGAATATTTCCCCATAAACAAAAATGAAGTTGACTTCAACAGCGCGAACTTACGAAGCTGGTGGTTTGGAGGGTGTGGTCGGTCCACAATAACATCACACACAACTCAGGTTCCTCCCTGATAGCTGACTCAGCTTTCTTTTACTGAACTTGCACGAGTTGTGTGCACAGGCGAAGCTGAAGGCCGTAACAGTGTCAAGAAAAGGGAAAGAGCACTGTAGCACGTCCGGCAACAAAAGTGAAGGCGATGAGTTGAAAAACTGGGAACCCTCTCCTGAAGGATGGACAAAGATCAATGTTGATGACTCCTTTGTGGAGCAAACTGGTGCGGCGGGGATTGGAGCGATAGCAAGAGACCACAAGGGTACCGTGATCTTCACAGCCTGGGGGGCCATGGATCGTTGTGCCAGTGCCTATCAAGCTGAAGCTATGACATGTGCGGAGGGTGTCCGGCTAGCAACTCAATGGGTACCGGGTTCAGTGATCCTTGAAACAGACTTTGTACAAGTGCTCAATGCCATGAGAAGCAAGGAGGATAGATCGGAGGCTAACTTCATATTTGCAGAAGCTAGAGATCACGCCTAATTGCTGAATAGTTGGCACGTGGATCAGGTAAAGAGAGAGTTGACGAGGCCCTAGACCAGGGCTCACCACAACCGCTAAAAAACGCAGTACAGACTGACACCCAACGTATTTAGCGGCCAGTACAGTGAGTACTACACCTCCGAGTACCTGGCAGCCCGTATGACCAGTTTCCGTCATGGGCCAGGAGTTGGGCGGCCCATGCGCGCCGCTGCGTCCTCGTCCGAGTACATGACGGCCCGCACGACAAGCCCGCGACCACGCGGCGGTTCGCACGACAAGTTTCCGCCTCCCTCACCGACTACTCGTTCGCACGAGTGGTTTCCGCCCCCGACCAGTTTAGGCTTCGCGTGGAAGGCAACGGCGGCGTGGACCCTCGCCGATATCCCGGGATATCTGCGCATGCTCACCCACGCACCGCCACATGCCCGCCCCTCCACGACGGGCCGCCCTGACCGGGACGATCTGGTGTCAAAAGGCGGACCGGGCCGATCTGGTGTCAGAGGGCAGATCCACCCACTGTGCCACAAACGGCACAGTGCGCGCCACCTCCTAGGCCTCGAACGGCGTGGCGTAGACTACTCGTTCGCACGAGTAGTTTACGTCCCCGACAAGTTTAAAGTTTCACTTCGAAGGCAACGGCGGCGTGGGCCCCCCGCCGATATCCCGGGATATCCGCGCGCGGTAACCCACACGCCGCCACGTGCCAACCCCTCCGCACAGGGCCGCCCTAACCAGGCCGATCTGGTGTCAGAGGGCGGATCCGCCTACTATGCCACGAACGGTATAGTGTGCGTTGTGCCACGAACGGCACAGTGTATGCCTCCCACTAAACTTCGAACGGTGTGGCATAGGCCACTCCATTCCCACAGTATCCGGGAAAGACGTGCTCCTGTTCCACTGACGGGAGTAGGGTACGAAGCCTACGCCCTACGCTCGGCGAACTATTCGAAGGAGAGCACGAGAAGCCCCGGAGGCAACTACTCGGGACGCGTGATTCCCGGAAGCCTACACCGTCACTAGCGACCCCGTAACAGTTCTTCGCCGCTCCCGCCGTACCATCATGACAGCCCGACACGGAGAAGGATGCCCTACGCCGTAAACTAGTCCACACCCTCGATTTTACCCCCCTAGACCTCTCCCTTGCGACTATAAAAGGGGAAGAGGGGAACACTTGTAAGACACGTTCACTTTCACCCCCACACGCACTCAGTATCGATATCTCATCTCATATCACCCCGTAGTCACACACACACTTGTGTACGCAGAACTCTGCTACAAGAACCCAGCGCACGCGCTCTTGGGACTTAGGCGCAGAAACCCTCTCCCGACTTGTTTGTAACCCCTACTACAGACACTTGAGCATAAAGAACACTCCCCATCTGTCAGGGGTTGAGACCTGGACAGATCCGCAAGGGGGCTACCCAAGCAGTTTGCAGGTTAAAGGAGGGATCGAGGAACTAAGAACGTAGATGGTTATGCAAGGAAGGCACACGAAAATCTCGGCGAGACACGAGGAACACGGCGATTTATACTAGTTCGGGCCTCCGAAGAGTAAAATCCTACGTCCAGTTTGGTGGTGGATTATGCGAGAGAGATCTGCCCCCGAGGAGGGCGCCCCAGGCCGCCTTATATTGGCCGACGACCTTGGGCTACAAGTTGGTTTCCATCTATCCTAGTCGGTTACAACAGGGAAAGTTTATCCGAGCTGGACTGTCTTGTCTTGTACACCAAGTATCTTTACATTCTTGGGCCCACATGTCAGGTCGGCGGGTCGTCTGGTAGGTCGGACCCACTTGTCGGGGACGGCTGAGACCCTAGTCGGTGGGGACCCATGGGTACCCATGTCTCTCATGCCCCCGATCGACGTGTAGGCGCAATGATCTTGATGAAGTCATGACGAAGCTTGAAGAAGCAGGTTAAAGTCTTGGCACCATCGTGGTCGATAAGGGTGCACAGTGATCAAAAAGAAAAAAATTCCTTCAATCTTGCGCGAAGTTGAATGTCGAGCTTCTAGAATCTGGGATCCAGGAGGTCTAAGTGAAGGCAAGGTAGCCATGTGAAGAGCCGACGACCTGACCAGGATCAGGTGAAGTAGAGTAGCTCATGCGACCTGAGTAAGGCCGCAATGCCGACCCCAGGGAGGTCGAGCAGAGAAGTAATGGAAGCAGGCTTCCAATAGGTCGATGCGACATAGGAAAATAGGACGTCACAAGATGCACTAGTGTAGTAGCCCCTGAGCAGTGAAGCGACCAGAATGGCTGGTTTGATGCTCCGAAGAAGAAGAAAAAGAGAACCTACGACCTTCTGTTGTCAGCATGATGCTCTATCCACTGAGCCATATAGTCCACTCGCAAGAGACAAAAGCACCAGGATGTAGGCAGGCAGGGGAAAGGCGCGCTGACTGTCAGAGCTGCAGCGAGGTCTGGCGACCTGAAGTAGTCAACGACGGAGACGCCGGGAGGTCCGAAGACTTGGAGAAGGTGACGACAGAGACGCCGGGAGGTCCGTAGACCTAAAGAGGGCGACGACGGAGACGCCGGGAGGTCCAAAGACCTAAAGTCGGCGACGACGGAGCCGCCGGGAGGTCCGAAGACCTTGAAGAAGACGACGACGGAGCCGCCGGGAGGTCCGAAGACCTGGAGAAGGCGACGACGGTGCCGCCGGGAGGTCCGAAGACCTAGATAGGGCGACGACGGAGCCGCCGGAAGGTCCGAAGACCTTGAAGAAGGCGACAACGGAGCCACCGGGAGGTCCGAAGACCTTGAAGAAGGCGACGACGGAGACGTCGGGAGGTCCGTAGACCTAAAGAGGGCGACGACGGAGACGCCTGGAGGCCCAAAGACCTAAAGCCGGCAACGACGGAGCCGCCGGGAGGTTCGAAGACCTTGAAGAAGGTGACGACGGAGACACCGGGAGGTCCGTAGACCTAAAGAGGGCGACGACGGAGACACCGGGAGGTCCAAAGACCTAAAGCCGCCGACGACGGAGTCGCCGGGAGGTCCGAAGACCTTGAAGAAGACGACGACGGAGCCGCCGGGAGGTCTGAAGACCTGGAGAAGGCGACGACGGAGCCGCTGGGAGGTCCGAAGACCTAGAGAGGGCGACGACGGAGCCGCCGGGAGGTCCGAAGACCTGAAGAGGCAATTTTTGTTGTAGTTGTGTTGGATCAGTTGTAGAGACACCCAGATGTCTTGCATAACTGCAAAGAGTCTAGCAGAGCCACTCGAGGCATGTCGACCTCAGGAAGGTCTCACGCTAAAAGCGCTCAAGTTCCAGAGATACTTGGCAGGGCCAATTTGGCATGCACCCCACAGGGAGGCCTTTATTCCTTAAAGTAACCCTTCCAATGGTGTCCAGAACAGGTTGGCAGGACTAAAAACGCACACCGACCTGCAGGAGGTCACACATCTAGGGCGCCCAACTAGGTTGGCGGGGCCGAAACAACACCGAGGTCGTGAAAGACCTGGGAACTATGGCACACCAACCTTCAGAAAGGCCATTTTGGTGCCTAGACAACCAGCATAGCTGCCAATTGCCCAGCGGAGTCATGGTACCAAGGTATTGCCGACCGAGGTACCGGGCACACCGACCTTCAGGAGGCCTGTCGAAATCGTGGTTGGTTTTGAACTCCAGGCACCCAGACGGATCTGGCAGAGCAGCGAGGCACGCCTATCCCAGAAGGTCTTCAATCGAACCTACGACAATTCTGCTCGGGAGACAGAAATATAGGTCCGTTTACGTGCAGAGCCGTAGCGGGTGCACCAGGACGCAGAGCCGCAGAGGGTGCAAATAAGACGCAGAGCCGTAGCGGGTGCGGATGTCGTCGGATAAGGTCGTAGCAGGTCATAGACTTGAAGAGGTCGCAGAACTAACAGGTTCAAGACCATGTGGCAGCTGGGTCGTCTGACACAGAGTCAGGCTAGTTGAAGAAGCGAACTGAAGCAGGCGGCTACGAGGACGCCAGAAGGTCTAGCGACCCGTTGAAGACGATGACAGAGTTGCTGAGAGGTCTAACGACCTGACGAGGGTGACGACAGAGCCGCCGAGAGGTCCGAAGACCTAAAGAAGGCGACGACGGAGCCACCGGGAGGTCTAGCGACCTGAAGAAGGCGACCAGCCCCCGAGCGTGGAAGCCGAACAAGTCGCAGAAGTGCTGAGTCGCATCCCATCGTGAACCACAAAGGTTGCTGGGAGACATACCAGGTCGTCGTAGAGCTGAGCCTGCGAAACAAGATAAACGCCAGGTCGGTGTATCAATCGACTACACTGCTCAGCATGGAGGCTTAGGTGTAGCCGACGCGCGGGAGGAGTCAGAGACTCAAGGTCTTGCAACCACACAACTACGAATGCGCATAGCGAGTAAAAAGCATTTAAAGGAAGAACACACAGAATTAAATTCAAAACCCCTCAGGTCTGACGACCCTTAGATTGGGAAAGTCAAGCCTCCGAGCGCATTGAGGTCGGTTATACCAAGCCCCCGAGCGTATCGAAGGGGGAGGGAAAACAAAGCAAGAAAAAACATGTAAAGCAGGTCAGCGAAAGAAATGGAAGTCGTTTAATTGCAAATAACACTTAGCTTGTGCATCACTGTGGGAACGTTGTCATCGACGCAAGCTGGAGCCGTGCGGAGCGAGCTGAAGTAGTCGCCGATGCGAGCTGGACTCGTGCCGGGGTGTCGAGGGGGTCAGCGACGCGAGCTAGACTCGTACCGTCGAAGAGGTCGTCAGTATACCGCAGTAGGCCGCCAAATTGTGGGATCACCGAGCCATTGCGGCCACACACAGAGGCTATGTTGACACGGGACACATCACATGTGCATCATCCTTACGTGTAAAGAAATAACAGAACAACATAAGAAAGTAATCTTCAGTAGCTTGCGTGATCAATGAAATAAATCTAAATAAAATAATAATAGACAGGAGGAAGAATTGTTCCCTGTTTCACTCGACAACCAGATGGCCGCCGAGTCGACGATTGCGACTTCGTCGTTGGTGCATGTTCGCATGACGCGCGGCCGGCGAGCGCCGAAACACGCATATGCTGTCACTTGGATCCGGGACGCACGCTGATGCAGTAGGTCGCCAAAGCAACTCGAGTCGGGCCGATCCAGTTCGAGATGCTCACCGCCGGGTCCATCACGTGCAAACCAAGGGCGCGTCACGCATGCATGATCCACTCGTGTAAAGAACTGGTCGAGTCCGAACTTTGCAGGACGCGTTTTGCGCGAAGAAGTGCTGACACCTAGCCACCATGAATTCAACTGCCTTCTGCACGCAGTTGCCGTCGCGTGATGGCGAGCAACCCTCGATCGGAGCCTCGGGATGATTGGCCGGCGTTCAATGTGGCCGCGTACTCGTATCTCATCTTGAAAACAAATAAAGAGTAATCGTGGTCGCGGTGCCGAGTTGTCGAGATGTCCAAAAGATCGGTGATGGACCGTTGCAGGTCGGGGGTGCCGTGCGCGTTGATGAAACAGGTCGCCGGGACGAGCTAGGGTCGTCAAAGCTCGGCGCACACAAAGACGTGTTGACCCCCAGGTGTTGGGCGCGTGGCTCGACGAGGGTTTGCTGGTCCGCCTCCTCCACATGTAAGTCGTGAGTCATGCAGTTGCATGCATCACGTATTGAGAGAAAGGAAAAAAAATAGCTTAACCTTGACGGCCAATCAAATCATAAGAGGAGTTGACATCGGATAGCAAAAAGAGAAAAGAAAAGAAATATTCCCTGTTCCGGCCGGAGCTCGTCTTGTAGATTGATTTGCGACCACGTGTGGGCACATGTGGAGGTTGGAGTCCACCAGCTGTGTTTTTTTGGTAGATGGGATTTTCTTTGCCGCTGCAGCCGTACAGACGTAGATTCTGCACTTTCCATGCGCACTCACGAAGCAAATTGCGCAGACAGAATCCACGGCGGAGGTGTTGGCGGCGACCGCATGCATGCACGCGGTGCGCGCGGCCGGAGCCCAGCGCGGAGCACAAGGTGATGCGTACGTGTTGACGTCGTCGGGTGTTTTTAGAGTACCGCACCCAGAGGTCGGCTCGTAGTGGATTGAATCTCGCCGAGTTGCAGAATTATGTTGTCGACGATGAGATCAGCAATCGCGAACAGGTCGAAGGTGCGGGTGGGTGGGTGCTCATCACCGAAAAATTTCCAGCGCGTCCTGAGGGAGTCTTCCGTGTCGTCACCGAAAAGGTCGCCGGAGCGAACTACCATCGCACTACACGAAGAGCTCCCGATCTCCTCTACCTGGCGCACCAACTGTCAGGGGTTGAGACATTGACAGATCCACAAGGGGGCTACCCAAGCGGCCAAGCAGTTTGCAGGTTAAAGGAGGGATCGAGGAACTAAGAGCGTAGATGATTATGCAAGGAAGGCACACGGAAATCTCGGCGAGACACGAGAAACACGGCGATTTATATTGGTTCGGGCCACCGAAGAGTAAAACCCTACGTCCAGTTTGGTGGTGGATTATGCGAGAGGGATCTGCCCCCGAGGAGGGCGCCCCAGGCCGCCTTATATTGGCCGATGACCTTGGGCTACAAGTTGGTTTCCATCTATTCTAGTTGGTTACAACAGGGAAAGCTTATCCGAGCTGGACTGTCTTGTCTTGTACACCAAGTATCTTTACGTCCTTGGGCCCGCATGTCAGGTCGGCGGGTCGTCTGGTAGGTCGGACCCACCTGTCGGGGACGGCTGAAACCCTGGTCGGTGGGGACCCATGGGTACTCATGTCTCTCACTCTGAGACTGGACGTAGGGTATTACGCTCCGGAAGCCCGAACCAGTATAACCCCGTGTGTCTCTTGTGCAACCGTGCGGATTTCGACACGCGTTCATATAAATTTAATTGCCGACGGTAACAAACCCCAACCGTTGGCGCGCCAGGTAGGGGACTTCGTGTGTCTCGATGTTCATTTCAGGGTTCGCACGGCCCATCCACCACCACCTCCGATAGTGACCATCGCCAAACTGCTACCGATGAGCTACCCCATGGGATCGTCCGACCCACTCCCGGCCGGGTACGAGATCCGTTTCGGGAGCCTGGACTTCCAGGCGATCAGAAACGGCTACCTTATGAGCCTCCTCAACAGAGGCACCAACGCACCTGCGTCGGCACCGGCTCCGGCGTCTGCCCCTCGGTCGCCCCGGCGCAAGAGGCGCTCTGGCAAGCGCTCGCGGCAGGCCAAGGCGGAACGACGCAGGGCGGCATGCGCAGCTGCCCTCCGCGGGTCGAAGCTGGTGAGTCGCAATCCGTCGACGCAGTAGAAGAATCCCTGCCGTCAGCGGACTCGACGGCGCGCCGCGCAAGGGAAAGCGCGCTGGCACTGCCATTCCCCCACGCAACGCGCAATGTGACGGCATCATACTCCTCATCGTTGGGCACGGACCTGGCCGCGTACGAGGACCTTTCAAGCCATCACCTCTTGGCAAACCGGAACCTCATTGGGACCTCGCCCGACGAGCTGTATCCCGACTCCGACGGCATGGATGATAGCTTGGGCTCAGAGTGGGACTACTCCGGGCTCCGAGACACCGACGCTTTCAGCCACTTCCAGACGGCGGTGGACTACTGCTTCGGATACTCCGACACCGAGGGATACGACACTTCGCGTGAGTGCTTCGTCGTTAGCAACACCCCGGTCGCACCAGCGCCGATCCAGACTCCGGAAGGGGTCGTCCAGTCCGCCCACAGCTCAACAGCAGACAGCGCAGCTGTGGGGCAGGACCCGCCTAACGACGCCGCACAACGGGCTCGGCTAGATGAGCTGGAGGACGCACAGCGCCAGCTCGACGACGAGCGGGCCTTGCTCCACCAACAACTCGGGCCGGATGCAAACCCGACTCCCGCTCGCGTGCGCGTGAGAGACGTCCAGCAGCGCATCATCAACGACGACCGCGACGTCGTCAACGGCACGCCCGTTTTCAAAAGGGCGTCATAGAACCTGGCGGCAGCAGCAGTTCTTCTCCGAAAGATCCCGGAGCCCGCCACGCCTCAGGAAAAGGAAATGCATCAACAAATCAAGACACTCCTTGAGACCGCCACCGTGCAGCAGGTGGAAAGCTCCGCTTCTCGTCAGCGGGGCTCGCAGGGTCGCGGGCACTCCGAGCCACGACAACCTGCAGCACCGTCGCAGCAGCCACGTCGGTCCGAGGAAGTCAACGTTCCCGTCAAATGCCGCCTGGGTCCCAACCGTGATGCACGCGACACCATCAAAGCACGGCGGAGGACGGACGTGGGCCAAGGCGACGATGTTGATGGTGGAAATTCACCATTTCCAACCATCAATATTCTCACATAAATGGAGGCATATGCATTATTTACTGGCATTTAGGTATGAATAATGTAGTTCCACTTGTCCTTGGAGATTATTTGTATGTAGGTGATTTACCCTTTAAAGAGATGGAAACTCCACTTCTATGAAGCAACCATGCCAACTCAGCTGAGGAGGTGGCTGCAACCAAGGGAAACATGGCAAGACACGTCATCGATCCAGTGGAGGCACTCACCGACGAATCAGAGGACGCCACATGGACTTCACATGGATCAAAGGGCCCACCTCGGATACCAAATCAAGCCATGCACCGGGGATGGATCTAGGGCCCACAGGGCAGCCACCCAGAGGAAGCAAACCAGGTGGGGCCACCCTAAGGGGCCGGCCGATCCTAGGATCAGTCGAACCGCCTTAGTGGCGCCCCATCTGGTCCTTACACGTGGTGGTTGCTCATTGGTCACTTGCTTCACTCCCAGGTGTTTAGGGGCCATTTGGGCGTCCGAGCAAGCCTTGTCCTCCTCTATAAATAGGAGGGGAGGGGCTCCCATTTCTCACACACCACTCTCCCATTCTCCTCTCACTTTTAGTTTCCAAGGCTAGGGGGTAGGTGTAACGCCCTGGGTTTTCAAAAACGGAAAAACTCAGCATTCTGTCTCGTGATAGTCCCTGGATCAGACGCTATCACGCACAGGCATTCATCACAGATAAATATCACAGTCATACAACGAAATCAGAGTACAAAATAGAGTATTTACATCCGAATACAGCTCGGTATATGATTTAAGTACAAGCCCCTTGGGCTATACGACAAGAAGAAACTCTACGCAGCGGTAGCTAAGGCTTCAGGGCTTCATCCTCGATCTTCACCACAAGCATTCTTGAGCGAAGCGACGAACCCTTCCTCCTTGAACTCTTCTTTGATGGACTTTCGATCCAAGTCCAGTCCTGCACACTCACAATCTATCCCCAAGGATTGGGATAGGTTCACGTCACCAACCGTATGCAAGCTTTAAGTGGCCTAATGCTAAAGGTATAAAAAGGTAACAAGGTAAGAGCTGGTGTATCCTAAGCAGCAGAAGTAGCAGCAGCATCTCATAAAGAATAGAATCTCCAATTCCCACCAAATCCCATATCACTCATCCACAAACGGTTGCACCTGGTCACCCAGATCACCGTCACCGTCACCTAACTCCGTCTAGGGTCGGTGTGAGAACTCCCACTCCTCGCACCTCAATGATTGCACTCGGATCCGCGAGGCAGAGGGAGCAACTCTCCTCTCCCCGAGTACAACCACGGCTCACCATACACTCTCATCCTATAAGGGGGAGGTAGAAATCCCAAAACGTAAGAGTCGGAGAAACAACGGGCATGTCCATAACCGAGGACGCGGCTATACGTATAGATCTAAACTCTGCAGAGTGAGTACACCAGTACCCAACTCGGAATGGCACCCGACGGTAGCAAGTCGACCGAGCCCATCCTACCGAACGAACACCTAGGAGTTACGATTCCATCCTGCATCTGGGTCTCGGTGCGGTCCTTCGCAAAGGTCCACCCCAGAACTGTGAAAATGCCCCCGTGTGGCCACACGGGGAGCGCCCAAAGGGAAGGGACTTCACCCTAACCCTCTCACTGATACCCTCTATCCTACTGGCAGGTATGGCATCGCACTTGCTAGGGTCGAACGGCCCTATCCCCACTCTCGGTGAGGTGGTGTGTACGAAAGTCCCGTGTAACAGGCGACCCACTCGGTTTCAGACCGGGGTGAGCTCATATCCTCCAAGTCATCACAAAAACCCCAACACCTGTGCTCCTAAAATAGTGTACCCGCCATAGGCACCAAACTGGGCAACGTCCGAGAAGACGATCCCTGGCCCCCGATCCCAGACCGGGTTGTCTTGAGCTCACCCCCGCCAAAATATCCCAAAACACCTTCTCCTGCCGGTTTTCCCCACACACACCAAGAAACTACCACAATAATCCCAACACATGCATAGCAAGCTCAGCATAACATCTCGCATAAGTAAAGTGATAGTAGTAGGTCAATCAAGGACGAGTACGTAAAAGAGGCTATGCACGGGTTCATCATATCACTATGCAGTAATTAAAGCACTAGCAGTTCTAAAATAGCAATGCCTAATGTGCATTCAAAGGTCGGTCGGGCGTGAACACCTGTGTGCAAGTAGTCGTCGTAGTTTCTGTAGCCGTACTTGATCTTCTGGCTCGCCTTCTCAGCTCCGGGAAACCCTATATTCGGAAATATAAATAAATAACAGAGCTAAATGCAAATAAACACCAAAGAGATGCAATTAAGAACCAAATAACTACAGAAGCTAGTCTAACGGGTGCTTCAACATTTTAGAAGAATAAAGAAACTGATTTCATATTTTTCTAAGCTAGAATCAATTTATTATTGATTTTCAAATAAAGAAATATTTCTCAGATTTAATTGATTGCGATAAAGCACACAAAACATAAGTTAGCAAGTCAGAGAACCATGGGCTAGGTTTTTGGGTTGGTTTGCAAGCTCAGTTCACTTAGTCAATAATTATTGTTGACCAAGTCAAAGGGGAAAGATTAAAGGTTGACCGGAACCCACAAGTGACCCTGTGGGTCCCGTATGTCAGACGGGAACAAGATAGGCAGATTACGACCTCATGAGTAAGTGGGACCCAACGGTAAGTTCGTGGGACCCCCTTTGGTCAGGTTAGCGAGATTGTGCAGAAAGGCTCAGCTAGAAACGATGTGGTGATTAAGAAACTTGGCTAAAGCTGAAACATGACAAAGATGTGGCGAGGACGGATTTATCCGTGGTATGGCGGATGGTTTAGTTAACGCACGCATCGTGCACGACGAAGGCGTGGCACGACCGCGACGAACAGGTAGGCAGAGATTTGAAAGATTGAGAACAGGCATTTGGTACAAAAGTTAAGACTCGGCAGAAAAAGGGCAAGTGCTGCAGCTAGCAAGCGACGCACAAGCAGGATATATAAAGAGCTTTAGATTAGCACTTATGTGGCTTACGGATTTACAAGCAGCAGCTACCGCGCGAGTGGTTTGTGGCCAAGGACTAGCACAAGTTTGTTGCTCATGAGAGCACGAGCAAACAAAAGGGCCACAACCTGTAGGGTTTTGGGTGAACACCAAAGAGCTCTCAAAGATGATAAGGGCATGGGCTAATAGATAACTAGCCCGTAGTCAACTTCCTGTCTGACGGGTGTGGTATGAGCTTAGCTTCACAGGTTTGTGCAGGTTCAGCTATAGGCGAAAAGGAATCAGGCGGGCAGGCAGACATACTTGCTGAAATGCCACAATGGCATCCACAAGAGAGCTACTTGTATGCCTGCCGCAGCCAGGGCTGCAGGAGAGAAGAACAAGGAAGTTATTTGCGACTTTAGCAAGCTTGTGGTCAACAGGTTCGTGCGGGTGTGGCATGAGTTAGGATGTGGTCCGCCCAAAAACTAGCTCGTCGGGTTTGCACTTGCGTGCTCACGAGACGGAACTGAACATCCAGGAAGATATTGGTGAAATTAAACACGTCCTGGGCATGTAAGCCATTCCTGACAGGGCTTAACCTTACCAGCATCTAGTATGGCTTTTGTGAGCATTACAGCCTTTACTGATTTCTTGGATGCGAACTGTTCGATTACAGCTTAGCATTACAGGCTCAGCAGGCCAGAGCCTGAACACACCCTTCGGTAGCGGGGGATGCACAGACAAGAGAGATGAAGGCTCATGGTTAGAAGTAGATGGCTCAGAAGTAGAAGAGATCATGGGCATCTTTCTAGCCTTAGCACTGGCCGCAGCTTGCTGCTATCAAGATGCTAACAGACTTGGAGATGGCAGTTTGCTAGCCTTTGCTCGGATTGTAGCTTCATGGTGTGGAACAGATAGGCCACCAGCAGTTCGTTGGAGAACTAACTGCACTGAGGCTGTAGGTTGGGCATGGCAAATTAAAAGGAAAGAATTGGCCGATGGCCAGAGAGAAACTAGCACTACGGCCTGCAGGTTTGGTTCTAAGCCTTGGTGGGAAAAGGAAAGACCGATGCGTAGTCAGGCAAAACAGGAACAAGATTAAGGTTGGAAGATAGAGTAAGGCAAAAGGGCTGCGAGCTAGCAAAGTTAGCTCGCACATGGACTTCCATCACACATACATCTGCCTCTGCTACCTTGCTTGAGGACAGCCACGGATTGGCAGTATATAACACGCAGATTGAGCAGGTTTAGATGGATGTCTCACCAGTTTGCACAAGTTCAGATAAAGCTTCAGAAAGGACGAGCGCTGGACTGATCTAGAACACATGGTCACATGGGACTAGCAAACAGGGTGAAGACTGAAGGTTTGTAGGCCACGACATGGCCTCATTTAGATCATGCAGCAGTTAGGCGTGCATGAGGGTGGCCTGATCATAGGCTAGAAAGCATTACAGCTTTAGCATACTAGAGTCCTGCACGCAGCTCGGCGGCGAGCAATGCACAAGCAAGAAGGATAAAGGATCAAGGTTAAACATCTGAAGGTGTATGGCTCGGCCGAAGATTAGAGAAAAGAGATTCAAGGCCCATGCTTTATCTGATGCATGTGATGCACACAGAGGGAAACAGAGGGACCTGCACCTACTGCTTGTCTAGCTGATTGGAGAAGAGAGGAAGACTGCTGGTTTGCTCGATAAGAGGATAAGGGCTGCTGCAGGTTTGGTACAGAGCACAAGGCGAGCATAAGGCAGCACCTAGAGGGAAAACTCTTAGCAACTGCGTGCCTGTGCTTGTTCTTGCTCGAAGGTCAGCACGGCTGGTCAGAGTGGGTGGGCAAGCAGGGCGGCGGCGCTGGTCAGGGCCCTAGCACCGGCGTGCTTGTTTCGCGTGCGTGCGTGTGTTCACGGGGAGATTCACGGCCCAAAGGTGAACCTTTGCTTCTTTTGGGTGAAAGCGAGCACGTGCTAACCGGTGACTAGACCTCGACAACGATCTCACCCTTGCGTGCACGGATAGGCTCATGGGTGGCGGTCAAGCTCTGGTTCGGCGGCATGGATGGTGCAAGAGAGGGAAAATAGATAGCATGTTCATGAAGCTCATGGCTCATACACCAAACGTTCAGCAGGTTGTAGACATGCAAAAGTGCAGCTACGGCCGAGGGAGCTTTGATCACTTACGTCCCAGAGGAAATAAGGCACCCACGGCCCGACGGCCGGCCATCACAAGCAGACAAAGAGTCGGCTGGGACGATCCTGGTTAGCGTGCACAAGGAAAAGAGAAGGAGAGTGTGTACGTGTGGTGCACATGGCAGCTTTGGCTCTTGCACAAAACATCGAACAGATAGGGTGCTTGCCGGCGTGTGGGAGTCCACGACCATGACATGGCGGAACGACGCGCGACACAAGGTCGGGTCACGGCAGAGGACAGCGGCTTGGCCGGGCTCGTGCACGCGCAGGCGAGCGCACGATGGATGGTGCTCTCGGCGCGACCGGGATTGGCCGGTGCTATCAACTCAACGCAGCGGGCGCACGACAGCTGGGACAAACAGAGGTGACGGTCGAGCGGTGTGCGCGTGCGCAGTCGACGGCAGCGGCACATGCAGGCGTAAGTCTCGACTCGAAGGTCGGCACACAAGCGACGGCGTTTGCGCTGCGGCGCGGAGCAGTGAAGCCAAGGGTAAAGGCCGAGCAAAACCACGGCTTGGTCACAGAGCAATCACACGGCTCGATGGCCGGCACAGGAACAGTAAGTTGGGTACAAGGCTTCACCTGAGGGCTTGCTGTCATGACCCGAGCATCTCGCCGAACAGCTCGTGGCGTGGTGGATGGCAGACATGTCCAGCAGGTCACGAGGCCGGTGTTCTCCATCTCCTGCTTGCGGTTGTCGGAGAGGTTGACGGAGGAGAGGAACAGGTGGGCGGCAACGTGGATGGAGCAAGCAGCCAGCTTGGCTGATCACCATGGGCATGCCAACCAAAGCCTTTTGTCCATGAGTAAGGCAAATGCCTCAGAGCCGCACGGGAGGTCCTCCAGCCATCCATGGCTCCGCCCGGCGTGACTGATGGCTGTCAGACATTCCAACGAGCAGGTTCGGGACGGGGTGGTTGATTTCTCCTTGCTTCTGCAGAGAGGGCGGAGTGGATTGGTGCTCTGATTAGGAACGAAAAGAGGGGCAACGAATTGAAGGGGCAGAGTGTAGGAGAGGGGGCTCACGGTTCAGAGATCAGCACGGTCGTCGATACCGTCGTTCGTGGCTGCCGTTGCTCGCGGTGACGAGGTGCTGGGGAAGCGGATGCAGTGCAGGACGTAGGGAGGCGATTCCCGAGCTCGCGGTCCTCGGCATGGCGGCGTCCTCCGGCGTCTCCCTCACGGCCTCGGCCCGGAGCAGAAGGTTCAGGACGCGGTGGACAGCAGCTCCGCGGCGGCGCTCCGGCTACTCGACGTCGAGGGTCCCCGACGGTGGCGGCGGGCACCACCTCCTCGGCTCCTTCTCCAGGCCTCCTCCCCCTTCCCCCCTTCTCCTCCTCCCACACCAACAGCTGCGGCCACGGGGTAAACCAAGGGCGGCGGCGGCAGACCGTGGGGAGTAGCTGAGCGGATGGGGTTTTGTAGGGCGGCTGGCTAGGGCTGGAGGTGCAGGCGGACGGCGGATGAGGCGCGCGGGGCACGTGGCCCGCATCCACGGCGGCCATGGGGATCCCGTGCCGGCGGGGCCGCAGCGGCGCCGCCTTTGGCGAGCGTCGGCGTCAGCAGGTCGCGGGGGGAGAGGGAAAAGGAATAGGGCTCCCTGGGGCTGACGCGTAGGCCCCACTTGCCAGTGACTGCGGCTGAAAGGTGGAGGTGGGAGTTTGGCCAGCGGTTGAGGTGGGCCGGCGACTAAAACTGGAGGTGCTTGGGTGGACTTTGCGGCTTGGGTTAAGGAAATGGGTTAGGCCCATTAGGGAGAAAGGTTTATCTATTCTTCTATACTCCAACACATACACATTCTAATACATTTCAAATCTGAATTTGAATTCCACTCAAATAAAATCCAAATAAAATTCAATAACCTCCAAATTTAATCACACTAACATTTATAAACCCTAAATTTATATTTTTGCTTGAAATAAATCTAAGAAATTAGAGAAGGGTCAAAGAAGACATCCTTATATTTTAATTAAGCACTCAATTTCAAATCAAAATTTTGAAACCCACATTTTTGCAAACATAAACATTCCGGAAAAACCCGGGATGTTACAGACTCCCCCCCTCAAAAGAATCTCGTCCTCGAGATTGAAGCTTCACCGGGTACATTGGAGGTACCGAACAATTCCAAATTGTGGGCGAGCTTCGAGTATCTCTAGCTTCTTCGTAGTTACTTTCTGGTCAATTCCAATAGCGTGCAAGCAACAAAAACTTCGGGTTGGAAAAGTTCTGAGGTATTGTTGGTCTTGGTCTCATATACTGCAGTGTCGTACTCTTCTTTGACTTCGGCTGAATAGGCATGACTCTGAGGCTCCTTATACTTGGCTTTTAGGGATGACTTGTCCTCCTTCTGTGGGTTACCTCCGGGTTTCTTAGGCTAAACATCGTCAAAGCGTTTCGAAGTGGGGGTCCTCTCTAACTTGGAAAACACTAGGATTCCCTATTCTAGGAGTCGAGTACAAGCATGAAAATACTTACTAGGATATATTCCTACACTCAGCAGTAAGAACCATAAGATCCAATAAGATCGATAAAGAACGAAGCGCTCAAGCATTCAAAGCATTATAGATAGTGCTATCTCAAGGCTGACTCTAATAACCTTTGAGATCTTGCACACTAATCGGTCTATTTATTCGTGGCATTTCAAATAAGGTAGAATCTACTCTTATTGGTTCAAGGTGTTCTCATAGCATCCTAGCTATCTTCTGACTCATCCTGACTAGTCCACGTAAGAAGTTGCATCAGCGGAGGAAAGATGGAATTTTTTCAAGGTAGGTAGGGTATATTTCAAATAATTCAAGGGGGTATATATAAAATAGAGCGTTTAGAATGTCCTAGAGCTAACGACCAACCTAGGGTTGCGTGCTACAGTCAAGTACGGCTCTGATACCATCTGTAACGCCCTGGGTTTTCAAAAACGGAAAATCCAGCATTCTGTCTCGTGATAGTCCCTGGATCAGACGCTATCACGCACAGGCATTCATCAGAGATAAATATCACAGTCATACAACGAAATCAGAGTACAAAACAGAGTATTTACATCCGAATACAACTCGGTATACGATTTAAGTACAAGCCCCTTGGGCTATACGACAAGAAGAAACTCTACGCAACGGTAGTTAGGGCTTCAGGGCTTCATCCTCGATCTTCACCACAGGCATCCTTGAGCGAAGCGACGAACCCTTCCTCCTTGAACTCTTCTTTGATGGACTTTCGCTCCATGTCCTGTCCTGCACACTCACAATCTATCCCTAAGGATTGGGATAGGTTCACGTCACCAACCGTATGCAAGCTTTAAGTGGCATAATGCTAAAGGTATAAAAAGGTAACAAGGTAAGAGCTGGTGTTTCCTAAGCAGCAGCAGTAGCAGCAGCATCTCATAAAGAATAGAATCTCCAATTCCCACCAAATCCCATATCACTCATCCACAAACGGTTGCACCTGGTCACCCAGATCACCGTCACCGTCACCTAACTCCGTCTAGGGTCGGTGCGAGAACTCCCACTCCTTGCACCTCAATGGTTGCACTCGGATCCGCGAGGCAGAGGGAGCAACTCTCCTCTCCCCGAGTACAACCACGGCTCACCATACACTCTCATCCTATAAGGGGGAGGTAGAAATCCCAAAACATAAGAGTCGGAGAAACAACGGGCATGTACATAACCGAGGACGCGGCTATATGTATAGATCTGAACTCTGCAGAGTGAGTACACCAGTACCCAACTCGGAATGGCACCTGATGGTAGCAAGTCGACCGAGCCCATCCTACCGAACAAACACCTAGGAGTTATGATTCCATCCTGCATCTGGGTCTCGGTGCGGTCCTTCGCAAAGGTCCACCCCAGAACTGTGAAAATGCCCCCGTGTGGCCACACGGGGAGCGCCCAAAGGGAAGGGACTTCACCCTAACCCTCTCACTGATACCCTCTATCCTACTGGCAGGTATGGCATCGCACTTGCTAGGGTCGAACGGCCCTATCCCCACTCTCGGTGAGGTGGTGTGTACGAAAGTCCCGTGTAACAGGCGACCCACTCGGTTTCAGACCGGGGCGAGCTCATATCCTCCAAGTCATCACAAAAACCCCAACACCTGTGCTCCTAAAACAGTGTACCCGCCACCAAACTGGGCAACGTCCGAGAAGACGATCCCTGGCCCCCGATCCCAGACCGGGTTGTCTTGAGCTCACCCCCGCCAAAATATCCCAAAACACCTTCTCCTGCCGGTTTTCCCCACACACACCAAGAAACTACCACAATAATCCCAACATATGCATAGCAAGCTCAGCATAACATCTCGCATAAGTAAAGTGATAGTAGTAGGTCAATCAAGGACGAGTACGTAAAAGAGGCTATGCACGGGTTCATCATATCACTATGCAGTAATTAAAGCACTAGCAGTTCTAAAATAGCAATGCCTAATGGGCATTCAAAGGTCGGTCGGGCGTGAACACCTGTGTGCAAGTAGTCGTCGTAGTTTCTGTAGCCGTACTTGATCTTCTGGCTCGCCTTCTCAGCTCCGGGAAACCCTATATTCGGAAATATAAATAAATAACAGAGCTAAATGCAAATAAACACCAAAGAGATGCAATTAAGAACCAAATAACTCCAGAAGCTAGTCTAACGGGTGCTTCAACATTTTAGAAGAATAAAGAAACTGATTTCATATTTTTCTAAGCTAGAATCAATTTATTATTGATTTTCAAATAAAGAAATATTTCTCAGATTTAATTGATTGCGATAAAGCACACAAAACATAAGTCAGCAAGTCAGAGAACCATGGGCTAGGTTTTTGGGTTGGTTTGCAAGTTCAGTTGACTTAGTCAATAATTATTGTTGACCAAGTCAAAGTGGGAAGGTTAAAGGTTGACCGGAACCCACAAGTGACCCTGTGGGTCCCGTATGTCGGACGGGAACAAGATAGGCAGATTACGACCTCATGAGTAAGTGGGACCCAACGGTAAGTTCGTGGGACCCCCTTTGGTCAGGTTAGCAAGATTGTGCAGAAAGGATCAGCTAGAAACGATGTGGTGATTAAGAAACTTTGCTAAAGCTGAAACATGACAAAGATGTGGTGAGGACGGATTTATCCGTGGTATGGCGGATGGTTTAGTTAGCGCACGCGTCGTGCACGATGAAGGCGTGGCACGACCGCGACAAACAGGTACGGCAGAGATTTGAAAGATTGAGAACAGGCATTTGGTACAAAAGTTAAGACTCGGCGGAAAAAGGGCAAGTACTGCTGCTAGCAAGCGACGCACAAGCAGGATATATAAAGAGCTTTAGATTAGCACTTATGTGGCTTACGGATTTACAAGCAGCAGCTACTGCGCGAGTGGTTTGTGGCCAAGGACTAGCACAAGTTTGTTGCTCATGAGAGCACGAGCAAACAAAAGGGCCACAACCTATAGGGTTTTGGGTGAACACCAAAGAGCTCTCAAAGATAATAAGGGCATGGGCTAACAGATAACTAGCCCGTAGTCAACTTCCTGCCTGACGGGTGTGGTATGAGCTTAGCTTCACAGGTTTGTGCAGGTTCAGCTATAGGCGAAAAGGAATCAGGCGGGCAGGCAGACATACTTGCTGAAATGCCACAATGGCATCCACAAGAGAGCTACTTGTATGCCTGCCGCAGCCAGGGCTATAGGAGAGGAGAACAAGGAAGTTATTTGCGACTTTAGCAAGCTTGTGGTCAACAGGTTTGTGCGGGTGTGGCATGAGTTAGCATGTGGTCTGCCCAAAAACTAGCTCGTCGGGTTTGCACTTGCGTGCTCACGAGACGGAACTGAACATCCAGGAAGATATTGGTGAAATTAAACACGTCCTGGGCATGTAAGCCATTCCTGACGGGGCTTAACCTTACCAGCATCTAGTATGGCTTTTGTGAGCATTACAACCTTTATTGATTTCTTGGATGCGAACTGTTCGATTACAGCTTAGCATTACAGGCTCAGCAGGCCAGAGCCTGAACACACCCTTCGGTAGCGGGGGATGCACAGACAAGAGAGATGAAGGCTCATGGTTAGAAGTAGATGGCTCGGAAGTAGAAGAGATCATGGGCATCTTTCTAGCCTTTGCACTGGCCGCAGCTTGCTGCTATCAAGATGCTAACAGACTTGGAGATGGCAGTTTGCTAGCCTTTGCTCGGATTGTAGCTTCATGGTGTGGAACAGATAGGCCACCAGCAGTTCGTTGGAGAACTAACTGCACTGAGGCTGTAGGTTGGGCATGGCAAATTAAAAGGAAAGAATTGGCCGATGGCTAGAGAGAAACTAGCACTACGGCCTGCAGGTTTGGTTCTAAGCCCTGGTGGGAAAAGGAAAGACCGATGCGTAGTCAGGCAAAACAGGAACAAGATTAAGGTTGGAAGATAGAGTAAGGCAAAAGGGCTGCGAGCTAGCAAAGTTAGCTTGCACGTGGACTTCCATCACACATACATCTGCCTCTGCTACCTTGCGTGAGGACAGCCACGGATTGGCAGTATATAACACGCAGATTGAGCAGGTTTAGATGGATGTCTCACCAGTTTGCACAAGTTCAGATAAAGCTTCAGAAAGGACGAGCGCTGGACTGATCTAGAACACATGGTCACATGGGACTAGCAAACAGGGTGAAGACTGAAGGTTTGTAGGCCACGACATGGCCACATTTAGATCATGCAGCAGTTAGGCGTGCATGAGGGTGGCCTGATCATAGGCTAGAAAGCATTACAACTTTAGCATACTAGTGTCCTGCACGCAGCTCGGCGGCGAGCAATGCACAAGCAAGAAGGATAAAGGATCAAGGTTAAACATCTGAAGGTGTATGGCTCGGCCGAAGATTAGAGAAAAGAGATTCAAGGCCCGTGCTTTATCTGATGCATGTGATGCACACAGAGGGAAACAGAGGGACCTGCACCTACTGCTTGTCTAGCTGATTGGAGAAGAGAGGAAGACTGCTGGTTTGCTCGATAAGAGGATAAGGGCTGCTGCAGGTTTGGTACAGAGCACAAGGCGAGCATAAGGCAGCACCTAGAGGGAAAACTCTTAGCAACTGCGTGCCTGTGCTTGTTCTTGCTCGAAGGTCAGCACGGCAGGTCAGAGTGGGCGGGCAAGCAGGGCGGCGGCGCTGGTCAGGGCGCTAGCACCGGCGTGCTTGTTTCGCGTGCGTGCGTGTGTTGACAGGGAGATTCACGGCCCAAAGGTGAACCTTTGCTTCTTTTGGGTGAAAGCGAGCACGTGCTAACCGGTGACTAGACCTCGACAACGATCTCACCCCGGCGTGCACGGATAGGCTCATGGGTGGCGGTCAAGCTCTGGTTCGGCGGCATGGATGGTGCAAGAGAGGGAAAATAGATAGCATGTTCATGAAGCTCATGGCTCATACACCAAACGTTCAGCAGGTTGTAGACATGCAAAAGTGCAGCTACGGCCGAGGGAGCTTCGATCACTTACGTCCCAAAGGAAACAAGGCACCCACGGCCCGACGGCCGGCCATCACAGGCAGACAAAGAGGCGGCTGGGACGATCCTGGTTAGCGTGCGCAAGGAAAAGAGAAGGAGAGTGTGTACGTGTGGTGCACATGGCAGCTTTGGCTCTTGCACAGAACATCGAACAGATAGGGTGCTTGCCGGCGTGTGGTAGTCCACGACCATGACATGGCGGAACGACGCGCGACACAAGGTCGGGTCACAGCGGAGGACAGCAGCTTGGCCGGGCTCGTGCACGCGCAGGCGAGCGCACGATGGATGGTGCTCTCGACGCGGCCGGGATTGGCCGGTGCTCTCAACTCAACGCAACGGGCGCACGATAGCTGGGACAAACAGAGGTGACGGTCGAGCGGGGTGCGCGCGCGCGGTCGACGGCAGCAGCACGTGCAGGCGTAAGGCTCGACTCGAAGGTCGGCACACAAGCAACAGCATTTGCGCGGCGGCGCGGAGCAGTGAAGCCAAGGGTAAAGGCCGAGCAAAACCACGGCTTGGTCACAGAGCAATCACACGGCTCGATGGCCGGCACAGGAACAGTAAGTTGGGTACAAGGCTTCACCTGAGGGCTTGCTGTCATGACCCGAGCATCTCGCCGAACAGCCCGTGGGCGTGGTGGATGGCAGACATGTCCAGCAGGTCACGAGGCCGGTGTTCTCCATCTCCAGCTTGCGGTTGTCGGAGAGGTTGACGGAGGAGAGGAACAGGTGGGCGGCAATGTGGATGGAGCAAGCAGCCAGCTTGCCTAATCACCACGGGCATGCCAACCAAAGCCTTTTGTCCATGAGTAAGGCAAATGCCTCAGAGCCGCACGGGAGGTCCTCCAGCCATCCATGGCTCCGCCCGGCGCGACTGATGGCTGTCAGACATTCCAACGAGCAGGTTCGGGACGGGGTGGTTGATTTCTCCTTGGTTCTGCAGAGAGGGCGGGGTGGATTGGTGCTCTGATTAGGAACGAAAAGAGGGGCAACGAATTGAAGGGGCAGAGTGCAGGAGAGGGGGCTCACGGTTCAGATATCAGCACGGTCGTCGATACCGTCGTTCGTGGCCGCCGTTGCTCGCGGTGACGAGGTGTCGGGGAAGCGGATGCAGTGCAGGACACAGGGCGGTGACTTCCCGAGCTCGCGGTCCTCGGCATGGCGGCGTCCTCCGGTGTCTCCCTCACGGCCTTGGCCCGGAGCAGAAGGTTCAGGACGCGGTGGACAGCAGCTCCGCGGCGGCGCTCTGGCTGCTCGACGTCGAGGGTCCCCGACGGTGGCGGCGGGCACCACCTCCTCGGCTCCTTCTCCAGGCCTCCTCCCCCCTTCCCCCCTTCTCCTCCTCCCACACCAACAACGGCGGCCACGGGGTAAACCAAGGGCGGCGGCGGTGGACCGTGGGGAGTAGCTGAGCGGATGGGTTTTGTAGGGTGGCTGGCTAGGGCTGGAGGTGCAGGCGGACGGCGGATGAGGCGCGCGGGGCACGTGGCCCGCATCCACGGCGGCCATGGGGATCCCGTGCCCGCGGGGCCACGGTGGCGTCGCTTTTGGCGAGCGTCGGCGTCAGCAGGGTGCGGGGGGAGAGGGAAAAGGAACAGGGCTCCCTGGGGCTGACGCGTAGGCCCCACTTGCCAGTGACTGCGACTGAAATGTGGAGGTGGGAGTTGGGCCGGCGGTTGAGGTGGGCCGGTGACTAAAACTGGAGGTGCTTGGGTGGACTTCGCAGCTTGGGTTAAGGAAATGGGTTAGGCCCATTAGGGAGAAAGTTTATCTATTCTTCTATACTCCAACACATACACATTCTAATACATTTCAAATCTGAATTTGAATTCAGATTTGAATTCCACTCAAATAAAATCAAAATAAAATTCAATAACCTCCAAATTTAATCATACTAACATTTATAAACCCTAAATTTATATTTTTGCTTGAAATAAATCTATGAAATTAGAGAAGGGTCAAAGAAGACATCCTTATATTTTAATTAAGCACTCAATTTCAAATCAAAATTTTGAAACCCACATTTTTGCAAACATAAACATTCCGGAAAAACCCGAGATGTTACACTAGGCTAGAGTAGTTTTTTTTCAGGTTCCAAGTCCTCTTGGAAGTTTAGGTATGAGTTCTCTTTTATCTTCATTTATTTGTATGACTTTGATCTACTTCAGTTATTCAGCTATTTCATATAAAGTCATGGTAGATCATATTCTTGATGTGTTCTTGAGTTCATCCTCTGTTCATCATTTAGAGGCTCGTGTTCTTCGTGAACACTACCTTTTGATCCACTTGAAGGGTGATAAACTCCTTCCTTATGTGTTTGTTCATAAGTTAGAGGCTCGTGTTCTTCATGAACACGACCCTTTGATCTTGTTGATTAGACATAAGAGAGTTCATATCTGTTCGTATGTCTAGCCTTAGTAGATCTTGTTAGATGGCATGAGAGTGTTGCATGGGGTCTGTGTTCAAGCTACGGTACTCGGTCTAGTTGACCAGTCTTCTAGTGGCTTTCACCCTGGGTCACAATAGCCCGGGCCGGGTGAAGTCTAGCTGCAATGTAGGCATGGTGCCTGGGTTGTCTTGCTACGATAGTTATGAGCATACCCCCCATAACGAGAGGTCGGTCCTCAGGTGGTGACAACCCTGTTGGATCCTAGGGCAACCTCCGCGCTGGGGTACCTGCTGTAGGAGTCTAAAGTCTAGTTTCGCAGAGTGCTAGTCGTCGTGGGCTAGCTCCCCGTTTGTACCTGGGTGCTGAACCATGTTTCCCTCATGCAATACTCATGCCTATCTCTTGTATCTTCTAGCTTTGTATGTTGAGTACATTAGAACCTAGAGCTAACTCGTATGTTCCCCCTAAGCCGTAGTGTGCTAGAGTAGAGGTAGATTTGAGGTGTGTGTGTCACACTACCCCTTTTATATCATTTATCTTACCCCTGCCTTTGAGTGTGTTGTTCCCTATATCTATCTCTTGGTTTACATTCAGAGCAAAAGCATAAGTCTAAGATATCCGCCATTGCCTTCCACGGATTCGATACCCTTGGAATACTCTCCTTCCTTGGGGAAATGCTACAATAGTTTATCTATGCGCTTGCGGATTCATTCATGATCATTTAGATTAAACCTATGGCAACTCTCAATGTTCACGCTAATATGCGCCAGTTAGTTGTGACATTGGGAAATGCCAACAGACGCTTCTAGCGCTGACACTAAGGATGGATCCCAAATCTGTTCTTAAGTGATCGACGTTCAGAAGTGTCAATAGACGACCACGAGCAACAGCCTCACAAGGAGTACAACCAGCGGCGCGGTGGCCACTACGACAGCGACGAGGACCGGAGCGGAGCAGCTCGCCTAACGCCCAAGGGGCTCGAGCTTTTGGGATGAACGTGCGCAGCACACGTTTTCCTTCGCGTTTCCGAGCTCTGACCTTTGTACCCAAGTATGATGGAGAAAGCAACCCCAGCGTCTGGTTAGAAGATTACCGGCTGGTGTGCAACGGCAGCAGTGCGCGGGACGACCTGTTCATCATCAAGAAAATCTCCCGCTACATCTCGCAGACTCGGCCCGCACGTGGCTCGAGCATCTGCCTCGAGGCAAGATCGACAGCTGGTCACAGCTGCGTGACGCCTTCATCGGTAACTTTCAGGTCACGTACACCCGACCAGGGAATCTGTGGGATCTGCGCAACTGCAAGCAGATGAAGGGCGAGAGCTTGCGTGACTACATCCGGCGTTTCTCCAAGTGGTGCACCGAGCTGCCCAGCACCACTAACACGGACATCGTCTCGGCATTCCAAAACGGCACCACGTGTGCCACGTTGATCCACTGGATCGGGCGACGGAAGCCGCGATCTACTCGGGAGCTCCTCGACATCGCCACGGACCACGCCAACGGGGAAGAAGCCATACCCGCGG
The DNA here is from genome assembly GCA_036936925.1 of Cenchrus fungigraminus. Taxonomy (NCBI): domain Eukaryota; kingdom Viridiplantae; phylum Streptophyta; class Magnoliopsida; order Poales; family Poaceae; genus Cenchrus; species Cenchrus fungigraminus. The sequence goes on along the minus strand of CM072781.1, from coordinate 62,261,894 downwards.
CGCTCAGTCCCGGCACCAGCAAAGGGAAGCAACCAGCAGAAGCTGATGGGGGTCCCTCCGCTCCGTCCAACAAGAAGTAGAAGAACAAGGACAAGCGGTACCGCGACGACACCCTGGTAGCTGTTGTCGATCGGAAGACGGCGAGGCCCAGGGGCAACCCGCCCAAGGACCACTTCGAGAAGCTGCTGAAGGCACCATGCTCCAACCGCAAAGGCCCAGTCAAGCACGCACTTAAGGACTGCAACCTGATGAAGGCCCATCTCGTCGGCACGCTGAAAAAGCGTGACACAGCTCCGACCAGCGACGGAGGAAAGGACAAGGGTAACGACGAAGCTGGCTACCCCGGTGAAGATGGAGCTGTCATAATGATCTTCGGGGGCTCGGCGGCGTGGCTACCCAGACGCCAGGAGAAACTGATCCGGCGAGAAGCCTATCACGTCGAGCGCGCGACGCCGACGTATTTGAAGTGGTCGGAGATGCCAGTCATGTTTGACCACCGTGACCATCCTGATCATGTTCTGTGACCGGGCAACTATCCACTGGTGGTGGCACCCTTGTTTGGCTCTAAACGCGTGCACAAGGTGCTGATGGATGGAGGTAGTGGCCTCAACATCATCTACGTCTCGACCCTCGATGACATGGTGATCCTGCGGTCCCGACTGCGGCCATTGACGGTGCCATTCCACGAGGTCGTACCCGGGATGGAGGCGGTTCCCCTTGGGCAGATCAGCCTGCCCGTCACTTTCAGAACACCGAGCAACTTCTAGAAGGAGACCCTCACCTTCGAGGTGGTCAGGTTCCCGGGGACGTATCACGCGATACTCGGAAGGCCAGCATACGCGAAGTTCATGGCCGTCCCCAACTACACGTACCTTAAGCTGAAGATGCCCAGCTCGAAGGGCATCATCACAGTAGGCATGACATTCCAGCACACATACGAGTGCGATGCTGAGTGCTTTCAATTCACTGAGGCACTGATCTGGTCCGAGAAGCTCACCGCAGAGCCCCTGTCCGAGGACCCCGACATTCCCGAGTCATCCAAGCGAGCGGCATTCTCTTTCGAGCCCGCCAAGGACGCCAAGGAGGTGGCCGTCTCTGACGATGGCCGCCCGATCTGTATCGGGACGGCACTCGATCCTAAATAGGAAAGCGCGCTCGTCGACTTCCTCTGCATAAACCTCGACGTGTTCGCATGGAAACCCTTTGACATGCCGGGGATTCCAAGAGAGGTCGCCGAGCACAAGCTTAACATTAAGCCCGGCTCGAAGCCGATCAAGTAGCGTCTTCACCGCTTCAACTCCGACAAGTGTAAGGCCATCGACGAAGAGATCAAGAAGCTCCTTAGTGCAGGGTTCATTCGTGAAGTGTACCACCCCAACTGGTTAGCAAATCCTGTACTCATTAAGAAGAAGAATGGAAAATGGAGGATGTGTGTTGACTATACGAGCCTGAATAAGGTGTGTCCAAAAGATTCGTTTCCATTACCACATATAGATCAAGTGGTCAACTCGACAGCCGGGTGCGAAACCCTCTGTTTCCTTGATGCTTATTTCGGGTACCACCGGATCGCGATGAGCCTGGCTCACCAGCTCGCGACCTCATTCATCACACCCTTCGGTGCATTTTGCTACGCATCCATGCCTTTTGGGTTGAAGAATGCAGGAGCCACGTTCCAGAGATGCATGCAATGCATCTTTGGTGACCTCATCAGACAGCTGATCGAGGCCTATGTAGATGATATCGTGGTGAAGTCAAAAAAGGTGGGTGACCTGGTCCCCGACCTCGCCGCGGTCTTCGAGAAGCTGAGGGAGCACAGTGTAAAACTTAACCCCGAGAAATGCATTTTCGGGGTCCCTAGGGGCACGCTTCTCAGGTTCGTCGTGTCAGAACGCGGCATCAAAGCGAGTACCGAGAAGATTTCAGCCATCACGAGCATGGGTCCAATCAGAAACCTGAAAGGAGTGCAGCGTGTCACGGGATGCCTCGCGGCCCTCAGCTGGTTTATCGCCCAACTTGGTGAACGTAGCCTGCCGCTGTACAAGCTCACGAAGAAGTCGGAGCACTTCACGTGGACACCCGAGGTGCAGGAAGCACTCGACTCGCTCAAGAACCTGCTCAAGAGCCCGCCAGTGCTCACCACACCGGCAGAGGAAGAGCCTATGCTCCTGTACATCACTACAACGACTCAGGTCATCAGCGCGGCGCTGGTAGTCGAGCGAGACGAGCTCGGGAAGACACAGAAGGTGCAACGCCCCGTCTACTTTGTGAGCAAAGTCCTCTTTGACTCGAAGACGCAATACCCGCAAATCCAAAAGTTGATCTATGCTGTCCTCATCACCAAGCGAAAGCTCCGGCACTATTTCGACGTGCACCGCATCACGGTAGTGTCCAAATACCCGCTTGGCGAGGTCATACAGAGCCGAGAGGCGGAAGGAAGAATTGCTAAATGGGCCCTTGAGTTGATGGGGCAGAACATCACATACGCGCCCCGCAGCGCCATCATGTCGCAGGCACTGGCCGACTTCGTCGTTGAGTGGACGGAGATCTAGACTCCACCAGCACCCATCGAGCACGAGACATGGCTCATGTACTTTGACGGATCGCTCATGAAAGAAGGGGCCGGGGTCGGGCTTGTCTTCATCTCGCCTCTAGGCGTGCATATGGAGTACATGATCCGACTACATTTCGCGGCCTCCAACAATGTCGCAGAATACGAGGCTCTTGTCAACGGCCTCCGGATTGCTCTCGAACTCGGGATTTGATGTCTCGAGATCCAGGGAGACTCTGACCTGGTTGCAGGACAGGTAATGAAGGAGAAAAATTGTTTGAGTCCGAAAATGGCCACGTATTGCCAAGCGGTGCGCGAGTTGGAAAACAAGTTCCACAGGCTCAAGCTTAATCATGTGCTGCGCAAGTACAATGAAGTAGCAGACATTCTCGCAAAAGCGGCATCGAATCAAAAACTCATTCTGCATGGGGTCTTTTCCAGCGACCAATACGAGCCATCCATCCACTCCGAGGAGGACAAGCCTCCAGTTCCATCGACACAAGAAGTCATGGAGATTGATGAGGTGCGAGAGCCTAATCTTGAAGATCTAGACTGGAGGATCCTGATCCTTGAATGGATGGTGGAGGGGAAGTTGCCTCCCGACAAGGAAGATGCCCGACGGATAGCGTGTATGTCCAAGTCGTACAGGCTGGTCGATGGTGAGCTCCGACGAAAGGGCGCCGGAGGCATACTCATGCGTTGCATCCTGGCCGACCAGGGCAAGGAGCTGCTACGGGAAATTCATGCCGGCACGTGCGGGCACCACACCAGTCCAAAGACTATTGTCAGAAAAGCCTTCCGACAAGGTTTTTACTGGTGGACCGTAGTCGCTGACGCAAATTGAATCGTGCGCAGCTGTGATGGCTGCCAATTCTACGCGCAACAAACTCATCTCCCGGCACAGGCGCTTCAAACCAATTCTGTCACCTGGCCTTTCGCGGTCTGGGGACTGGACATGGTCGGACCCTTGAGGAAGGCGCCCGGGGGCTACACACACGTGCTTGTGGCCATCGACAAGTTCTCGAAGTGGATCGAGGCCAAGCCCATAACAAACATTCGTTCTGAGGAAGCCGTCACGTTCTTCACTGACATCATCTACCGCTTCGGGATCCCGAACTCCATCATCACCGACAACGGCACCCAGTTTACCGGCAAAAAGTTCCTCAAGTTCTGCGATGACAACAACATCCACGTGGATTGGGCCACCGTCAGCCATCCAAGGACCAACAGGCAAGTGGAGAGGGCGAACGGCATGATCCTGCAGGGCCTGAAGCCACGGATTTTCAAGCGCCTCGAGAAGTTTCGGGCAACATGGGCCGCGGAGCTCCCGTCCTTCCTGTGGAGCTTACGCAGCATGCCTAGTTGGGCCACTGGCTGCACGCCTTTTTTCGTGGTCCACGGGTCGGAGGCAGTTCTCCCAACGGACATCGACTACGGCAGCCCACGAGTTCAAGCCTACACCGAAGAAGGCAACCAGGTCGCTCTCGAGGACGCCATCGATCAGCTGGATAAAGCGAGCAGTGTCGCTCTCCTCCATTTAGCATAGTACCAGCAGGCCCTACGCCACTACCACGAGTGTAACATACGGAACCGCGAGTTCCAAGTCGGCGACCTCGTTCTCTGACGAGTTCAAAGCAACGAGGGCCAACACAAGCTCTCGCCGCCGTGGGAGGGACCATTTATCATCGACCAGGTGCTCCGTCCGGGAACATTCAAGCTCAAATACGAGGACGGCAAGGTCATCTCCAATGCATTGAACATAGAGCAGTTACACCGCTTTTACCCTTAAGAATTTCCTTTGTTTCATCTTATGATAATGCAAAAGCTTCGAGCTGTGTTCTTTTTCGTGAGATGATATCTTCAATCAAGCTTTTGTCTTTTACTCGAGTAAAACATCTTTAAGCCTGTCTTATCCCACGGGCAAGTCTCCGACTTGCCCATGGGCTCGGGGGCTACCTGGGGCCACAACACCCCTTCCCCACACGTTTTGAAAACTTTTTCGATCAAAAACCGTCCACGATTTCTCGTATGATCGTCACGGTACACCCACACTCCCTAAAGGGAGATGGGCGACGACTCGCGCGGTCATGAACCTGCGCTCGTCCGGGCCCCGAGTACTTGCACCCCTGCAGCTACGGTGCAAAGACCCACGAGCAAAGTTCACGACTCTGAGTTGTTGCTCATTCGCTCCCTCGAAAGTAGTCGGGCAACCGTCTAAACTCCGAAGAGTTTTCTTGTTTGCAAAAACATGTGCATTCGTCTATCCTTCTCAAAGTACTCGGGGGCTACTTGCCTGAGTAGTACTACTTTAAGGTTGAGTCCGGTCGGGTCACCAGGTTCCTACGCCCCTACGGCTATGGAGAAAGACACCACCAACAAAGTCTTAGGCCGTACTGCTCGGACTCGCAAGTTTCTTAACTACTCGAAAGAGGGATAATGAACAATGAAAACAAATGAATCCTTAACTTAAAACGAAAAATGGACACATGACCCACGAGTTTGTTACAAGTTATCACAGACATAATCAAAAGCCCCTACGAGGCTACTCTGTTTCTTTTACAGGCCAGATCATGAGAGCATGGTTCATCATGGCTTCGGTGAAGTCGACGGCGCCACTCTCGATGCGATCGTAGCCGTCGTTGTCGTAGCCCGTGCACTACCCTTGGCTCAGCAGCTTCCGGTCCAGCTTCGGATAGTGTGACAAGAAGATCGCCACCACCTTGTGGACGACGTCGCGTGCCACATCCAGTGATTGTTGGCGAGCCGTTGCGGCAGCCCGTCCCAGGCGGTCCTTCAAATTGGAGCAAATGGGGACCCCAAGATCGTCCATCGCCTTCACGATGGTTTCGGCCATCTTGTCGCAGATCGTCTGCACCATCACAAGGGTCTTCTTGGTCTCCTCGTGAGACTTTCACGCCTCCTCGAGCTTCGTCACGGTCTCTGAAGCAAAAGAATGACAAACATTAGCGGAAAACATCTTGTTTAAGATGGGGCAAAATACGAAGAAGGTGCGCCTCTTACTGTTGAGCCTCTTGGTAGACTCGCGGGCAAGGTCGGCCAACTTCTCATTCTCAACGAGCTTAGTGGACATGATGCTCTCCTGGTCCGCGAGCTGCTTCGTCAAATCATTGCGGGCCGCACGAAGAGCTGCTCGTCGCCAAAGCGAAGCAACATCACAAGACCAAGTAACTACACGAGAGGAGAAATGAGAAGACAACAAGTCACGGGATACTCACCAATGATCTCCTCCTTGTGTTTTTGGGTGACCTCTTGGAGCTGGTTCTTCGCGGCGCTGACATCGCGGACTTGGGCCTCGAGAGCGGTCACCCTCTCACGGGCCGCCTGGAGGTCGGACTCGGCCCGGCCCGCTCTTGTCTCTAGCTCCGCCTTCTCCTGGCTGGCGGTCTGAGCGGCGGCCAAGGTGTTGGATCGCAGCTCCGACACTGCCAGCTCCGCCACGGCCAACTTCTCCTCCAAGGCGGCCTTCTCCGCATGTGCAGTGATCACGCGGTCCTCTGTGGACTTCGCCCTCGCTTCATGGGCCGCACGTTCGGTCGCCCTATCGACCTCGCCGGCCGCCGCAACAAGATAGGTCGCAGCCAGCTGCGTCTCCAGCTGGGCCTTCTCCGCCTGGATCATCTCGATGGCCTGGGACCTGTCGTCGTTGCGCCCGATGAGCTCCTAAGGTGCGGATGAATCCCGCGGTCAGAAAAGACAGCAAAACGGGAGGGCAGACGAAAAATGGAAAACATGGAATGAGGCCAGCGACTCACCCTCACGGCAGGAAGGACCAACTCCACCAATGCCCGCTCCGATTGGCGTAGCACCCGCTCGCTCTAGTGCAAGCCCCTCTCCAGATTCCGGTGGGCCGAGGATTCCGCACCACCATCAACGTCGAGGTCGATGGAGATCTTGACCCGTGAAACGGGCACCAGCTGGAGCAGCGGCGCCTCCACCTGCCCATCGAGCGCCGATGCGGACGATCCCGGGCCCCTTGAGCTCTCTCCGACCTCTAGGGTCAGAGGTGGTGCCCGCTCCACCGCCACCACGAGGGGAGGAGTGGTGGGGGAAGGCGACTCCGAGATGATGACGACCTCCGGGGCGTCCGGTGGGGGGACGTTGTTGATTGTAGAGGGGATTGACGACGTGACCGGAGTGACGCCCTCGATCACTTCGACGATCGTCGTAGCCGAGGTCCCCTCAGAGGCAGGAATGATCTACTCCACGACCGCCATGGCGTCCCCCGCCCCCGCCAACGACTCGGGGGCTGGGGCCCCAGTATCCGCAGCGGTGTCGCCTGTACCCATCACGACTCGGGGGCTGGCAGCTCTGCATCCGCCACAGCACCGCCCATCCCCGCTGACAGCTCAGGGGCTGGCAGCTCAACATCTCCTGCCAGCACTTCAGGGGCAGGATCCTCCAAAGCCTGCTCCTGAGACACGGACATGCATCTCTCCAGCTCGGCCGTATGGGCCGCAAGTGCTTCTTCTGTGGGGGCATCGACCCCCAATCCTATCTATCCTATCGACAGATCACTGCGAGCAGGGCTCTCAGCTCCCGCCGGCGGGACCACCACTTCCTGGGTCATGGACCCTCCCGTCTCCTCGACGGTCGCGCCCGATGAGAGGGTTGGCGGCGGACTACCCTGCGGCGGCACATCTCTGGCCACCTGAGCTGGACGACGCAGCACCTTCATAGGCGCCGGCTCCATCGTGCTGGGGTCAGGGCCCCTGGAACATAAAGGGTGTAATAATGACAACAAGCGACATACATGTTTCCCAGGAACTCAGAACGTTAATCAACAAACAACAACTCAGAGCTTACCTTTCCGCGATATGGCGAGGCCGTTTCGAGCCCCCCGAGGTCAAGCTCGGGGAGGGTGCCGCTCGCTTGCTCCTCGAGGACGGAGCAGAAGACGGGGCGGGCGCTGGCCTGTTCCCGGCGATGATCGTGGACTGAAGGTGTCTCTGAGAGGTTGACGATCCCGCTCCCTGTGTCCTGGGCGGGGGAGAAGCCCTCGGGGCATTTCTCCGCTCCTGCGGCGAGCGTGCCCACGGGGAGTCCGGCATCCGACGTGAGGAGCGGTACGAGGTCTTGTGCCCCGACGTTCCGCGAGTGGAATCACCACGCCGGGGGGAGCTCCTACTCCTCTCGCGGTCATTGCGCTGGGAGGTGCGGCTGTGCAGCTCGAACTGGTCCACTCGAGGAGATCGGGGTGCTGCCTGCCGGCTCGAGCTGGCCTCCACGGCAGCTGGGGCGGGTTTTGACCCAGCGCGCGGTGGTTAAGTCTCCGGCGGCTCGTCATCACTCCACGTGAACTCGGAGTCGGAGTCCCCAGTATCCGATAGCGACGACGAGGGGTCCTCGTTCTCGAAAACGTCGGCCTCCTGAGCGTGTCGGCGCGAAGCGCGGCCGTCGTTCCTCGAGTGCTTCTCGATCTCTTTCTGCTGATGGGCCTTCTTACAGTCGGCCTGCCGCTTGTCCCTCGCGGCAATCAACCGGGTGCGCACCCAATCCTCCACCAGAGGGGGACGCGAAGAATGGATGTCCACCTTCCCCATCTGGACAAACGCGAAAAGATTGGCACCTGACACGAAAGTCCTAAGAACAAGTCGAAAGATGTCAAGGAAAAACGTACCAGGGCAAAGATGGTTGGGTGAGGCAGCATCAGCAACAGTTCCGGCGGTGGCCAGTGATGAGGACATGAACACCGACACGAGTACATCTACACCAGCAGCACCATCTCCGGCACCACCAGAGGACCCACTCCAGGCGCCACCTTCAGGGCCACTTACTTGGGCCCGTGCACGCGAGTTAAACTTCGTCTTGATGCTGAAGAACGAAGGCCTAGAGGAATAAAGGTGGCCCAGCAGGAGTCCATGTGGGACATAGGGTTGACGGCGGCCCACACCCTCTTTCTGCCGTGGATCCCACGTGAGGGGGGTGCGCGCCTTCCCCCCTGCCGTGCGACCTCCTCCCCACCGTGGCCGCCAGGGGAAACCTCCCCCTTTTTTGTTTCCCATCTATATTAGATAGAGTCCTAGTCCTTTTGGAACTTGAGTTTGTTTTCATCTAGCTTTTGCTACTTCCGAACAGCCGTTACGCGCTGCCTTCGTGTAATTCAGACTCCACCTTTGAGTGATAGTAAGATTGCTCGCCTCTCTTTCTTGTTCGTTCTTTTGAAAGCGTGCAGGAAACGATCTTCGTGATCAGGCTGATCTCGCACCGCGAGGTTGGTAACCATCGGGAGTTTGGTTCAGCAATTGCATTGGCGCTTCGGGTTCGCTCGTCGTAGTCAGATCGTGAGGGTCGAACTTCCACAAATCGAAATTATCCCACTCACCGAAAGATCGGGCACTCCCCGTCTATCAAGTGGTATCAACTTTCCAGGTTAATCGGTGAGTTTATCGAGTGTTTTCCCTTCCTACAGTCCACAAAAACCAAAACAAAAAATTTATTTTCAGGTTAGAACTTATCCCAGCAACCTTTTTAGCCTTCTACTTTCTTTCAATAATTTGCGTTGTTGAATTTGTGTGCTTTACACTTCGATTGTTGCTGGTTACTTGTGTTTTATTTTTCCCCTTCACCTTGTTTCTTTCGCTTCAAACCCTAGTACGCCGCCACCTCTCTCGCCGCTCCCCAGCACCGGCCCTGCCCTGGATCGCGCCCCTCGCGCGTACCCTCTCTGGTGGGAGACGCCGGTTACTGCTCGCCCCCCAGCCTATTAAAAAAAAGGAAAGTCAAAAAAAAGGAAAGAAAGCAATCAAAAAAAAAGAAAAAAAAGGAAAGTCAAAAAAAGGCAAAGAGTTTGGGCACAGGAAGGCCGCCGTCCACCCTCCCACCAAGTCGTGACCACCTCGGTCATGTTGGGCAGGACCGCCGCCGCATCTTCCTTTCGCGTTTTACTTCCCCACCACACCGTGACCGACTCGGTCATGTCCCCAGGACCGCCGCCGCACTCACCCTCTCGCTTCCTCCCTACCATTTTCTGAGGTTGGTCTTACTTTAGAGAGAGAGAGAGAGTGTGTGTGTGTGTCACAATTTGATATTTGAGATCCTCTGTGTTCATATTATCTGTTTGAGGACTCCGGCAAAAAAAAACAGAATTAAAGAAAAACAGCAATTTGTTGCGACCGACACACCTTTGCCCCGCCCTTGCTTCTATACTTTCTTTTTCCTTCTTCCGTGCACTTGTTCCCAGCAGCTTTTGTACGTGTTTTAGCACTATAATTCAACTTTGCATCTATTGTCTGATTGTGCTAATCCTTGCTTTGAGTGCAGCCTACCAAGAACTCCACATATTTCTACGACGAGCAGATTTTGTTTCTCCAGGCAATCGCTCCTCCAATCTTTCGTGAGTTCCACCGGTTGGTTGCAGGTCGCCCCTGTGTGCGTGGTAAGAACGGATAACAATTTGATAACGGCACTAGTTTGAGCGCCTTTGTGATCTGTTACACCCCTGTTTTGGCGTCCGTTTTTGTTTTGTGTTTGCGCTAACCATGTCAGGCGACGACGACAAGAAACAGCTGCAGGACATGCGGACAGAGATTGATGGCCTTGTCACGGACATCAAGACAATACACGAACAGATGGACTCCACGGTCACTACGACCAACGGGCGGTTCGACCAGCTCGACCTCGCGCAGACGGCCACCCAGACCACGCTCGACACCATCGTGTCACGTCTCGATGCAATGAACACGGTGGTCACTGATTTGCTGGCCCAAGGATGTGTCGGTGACGATGAGCAGGACGATGCTGACCGCAAAGGCCGTGCCCACTGTGTACCACGCCGCCCCGGTAATGATTCTTTTTCTAAGATTAAATTTAAAATTCCACCTTTCAATGGCAAATATGATCCTGCTACATATCTTGACTGGGAGTTAGAAGTTGAACAGAAATTTTCATGCCATGATATTGCTGCAAATTCTCAAGTTAAGGCTGCTATTATTGAAATTACTGAGTTTGCTTTAATTTGGTGGTGTGAGTATAAAAGTAAACATCCCACTACTATTCCGACCACTTGGGATGAATTGAAAGTTGCCATGCGACATAGATTTGTGCCTTCATATTATGCTCATGATTTGCTTAATAAAATTCAGCGTTTTCAGCAAGGTTCTCAATCTGTTGAGGACTATTACCAAGAGTTACAAAAAGGTATGATTCATTGTGGGATATTAGACGAAAACGACGCTGCTATGGCACGTTTTCGTGGTGGTTTAAACCGTGAAATCCAGGATATACTTGATTATAAGGAGTATAATGACATAACTACCTTATTTGCATATGCTTGCAAAGCTGAACGTGAAGTGCAGGGACGCCGCTCGAAGCCATTTTCTAACTCTTTTGCAGGGAGAAGCTCGACATCCAACCCCGTGGCCGCTCCTCCTGCACCAACGGCAGCCACACCTACATCCTGTGATAAGGCGGCCAAACCTGTAGGAGCCATTCCATCCACAGGCGTGACCTCCACCACAGGCCGTACGCGGGATATCACGTGTTTTCATTGCAGCGGACGTGGCCACATGGCTCGAGACTGCCCGAACACGCGCACTTTGATCATTCGTGACGATGGTGAGTACTCTTCCGCTAGTGATTCCGAGGATATTCAACATACTATGCTTGCCACTGACCATGCAACAAAGACGGATGTACATGTCAACCCGGATGACGCCGATAGGTATGAAACTCTTGTTGTGCAGCGTGTTCTCAGTGCACAGGTCGCCTCGCCCGAGAAGAATCAGCGACACAACCTTTTCCACACAAAGGGCGTTGTGCAGGAGCGGTCGATTCGCATAATCATCGACAGCGGCAGATGCAACAATTTGGCGAGTACCACGCTGGTTGAAAGATTATCTTTACCCACTCGTAAGCATCCGAATCCATATCACATTCAATGGCTTAATGATGGTGGGAAAATTAGAATAACACAATCGGTGCGTGTTCATTTCTCCATGGGTGCCTATTCTGATTTTGTTGATTGCGATGTCGTTCCCATGGCAGCATGTTCCTTGTTACTTGGTAGACCTTGGCAGTATGATACTGATAGCTTGCATCATGGTCGTTCAAATCATTATTCATTCATGTTTAAGGGTCAGAAAATAATTATACATCCCATGACACCTGAACAAATTCTTAAAGATGATATTGCTAGAGCTGCTAAAACTGCTAAACAACCTGCACCATCACCATCGATTAATCCTAAAATCAAGTTGCATGCTCCTGTTTTACTTGCTACACGTGCTGATCTTGATGAGCTTTGCGATGCTCAATTGCCCTGTTATGCGCTAGTATGCTCTAGTCTGCTCGTTTCACTTGATGATGCACCGTCTTTGGATGTTCCCCCTGTGGTTGCTAACCTTTTGCAGGAATATGCTGATGTCTTTCCCAAAGACTTGCCACCGAGTCTCCCACCACTCCGTGGCGTTGAGCACCAGATCGATCTCATTCCAGTTGCACAACTTCCGAATCGCACCCCGTACCGTACAAATTCGGAGGATACCAAGGAGATCCAGTGCCAGGTACAGGCATTGCTTGACAAGGGTTACATTCATGAGTCTCTCAGTCCTTGCTCAGTTCCTGTGTTGCTTGTTCCGAAGAAAGATGGATCATGGCGTATGTGTGTTGATTGTCGTGCTATTAATAACATCACCATTCGTTATCGATACCCCATACCACGACTTGATGATATGCTAGATGAGCTTAGTGGTGCCATTATTTTCACCAAGATTGATTTGCGTAGTGGTTACCATCAGATTCGAATGAAACTAGGTGATGAATGGAAAACGGCTTTTAAAACGAAATTTGGCTTATATGAATGGTTGGTTATGCCGTTTGGATTGACTAATGCTCCCAACACCTTTATGCGCTTAATGAATGAAGTTCTAAGGCCTTTCATCAGATTGTTTGTTGTTGTCTATTTTGATGATATTCTCATTTATAGCAAATCCATGGACGAACATTTAGAACATTTGTGTGCTGTTTTTGATGCGTTGCGTGCGGCTAACTTGTTTGGTAAAATGGATAAATGCATTTTTTGCACGCAACGTGTCTCGTTTCCTGGCTATGTTGTTACCCCACAGGGCATTGAGGTGGATAGCATCAAGATCGATGCCATTCGCGAGTGGCCTACACCGACAACGGTCACACAGATTTGGAGTTTTCTTGTACTTGCAGGTTTCTATCGCAGGTTTGTCCGTGATTTCAGTTCCATTGCTGCACCTCTCCACGAGCTTACAAAAAAAGGTGTGCTGTTTGATTGGCGTGATTCACAAGAGGAGGCATTCAACACGTTAAAAGATAAGTTAACACATGCTCCTCTCTTGCAATTGCCTGATTTTGATAAGATATTTGAGCTTGAATGTGATGCCAGCGGTATTGGGCTAGGTGCTGTTTTGTTACAAGAAGGAAAACCTGTTGCCTATTTTAGTGAAAAATTAAGCGGTGCTAGCCTGAGATATTCTACTTATGATAAGGAACTTTATGCTTTAGTGTGTACTTTGCAAACATGGCAGCACTATCTTTGGCATCGCGAGTTCATTATTCATTCTGATCATGAGGCTTTAAAACATATTCGTACTCAAACAAATCTGAACCGTCGTCATGGTAATTGGGTAGAATTCATTGAGTCTTTTCCGTACATCATTAAACATAAGAACGGGAAGGAAAATGTCATTACTGATGCGTTGTCTCGTCGATATACTATGCTGTCCCAATTAGATTTTCGCATCTTTGGATTACATACCATTAAAGAACAATATGTCGATGATGCTGATTTTAAAGATGTTTTTGCTCATTGTATGAATGGGAAACCATGGGGCCAATTTCATATGCAGGATGGGTTCCTATTTCGCGCTAACAAGCTGTGTATTCCAGCAAGCTCGGTTCGTCTTTTGTTGTTACAGGAAGCGCATGGCGGTGGCCTCATGGGACACTTTGGCGTTTACAAGACGCATGAGGTGTTGGCTGCCCATTTCTTTTGGCCACGGATGCGCCCTGATGTTGAGCGCCTTGTTGCACGTTGCACTACTTGTCAGAAAGCTAAATCTCGACTGAACAACCATGGTTTGTATATGTCTTTGCCTGTTCCTACCTCTCCTTGGCTTGATATTTCTATGGACTTTGTTTTGGGATTGCCTAGAACTAAGAAGGGGAGGGACAACATTTTTGTGGTTGTTGATCGCTTTTCCAAAATGGCTCATTTTATACCTTGTCATAAGACTGATGATGCTAGCAATGTTGCTGAATTGTTCTTTAGAGAGATTATTCGCTTGCATGGTATTCCAAATACAATAGTCTCTGATCGTGATGCTAAATTTCTCAGTCATTTTTGGAGGTCACTTTGGAAAAAATTGGGAACTAAATTGCTGTTTAGCACAACTTGTCACCCTCAGACTGATGGGCAAACTGAGGTGGTTAATCGAACTTTGTCAACCATGCTTAGGGCTGTTTTAGACAAAAATTTGACACGTTGGGAGGATTGTTTGCCTCATGTTGAGTTTGCTTATAATCACGCAATGCATTCTTCTACACATATGTGTCCCTTTCAAGTTGTGTATGGTTATATTCCTCGGGTGCCTATTGATTTGTTTGCTTTTGATGCTGAGGACGCTCCCCATATATATGCTACTACCCATGTTGATCAAATGCTTCGCTTGCGTGCACAAACTCATCAAAACATTGCTGCTGCTAATGCTAGATATCAGGTTGCGGGTAGTAAAGGGAGACAACTTGTTACTTTTGAACCTGGTGATTTAGTTTGGTTGCATTTGCGAAAGGATCGGTTTCCTACTTTGCGACGTTCTAAATTGATGCCTCGTGCTGTTGGTCCTTTCAAGATACTAACCAAAGTTAATGATAATGCTTATGTTCTTGACCTGCCTCCGGAGTTTGGTGTTTCCCCTAGTTTTAATGTTGCAGATTTGAAGCTGTATGCGGGAGAAGATGAGGAGTTGCCGACGAGGACGACTTCAGTTCAAGAAGGGGAGGATGATGAGGACATGAACACCGACACGAGTACATCTACACCAGCAGCACCATCTCCGGCGCCACCAGAGGACCCACTCCAGGCGCCACCTTCAGGGCCACTTACTCGGGCCCGTGCACGCGAGTTAAACTTCGTCTTGATGCTGAAGAACGAAGGCCCAGAGGAATAAAGGCGGCCCAGCAGGAGTCCATGTGGGACATAGGGTTGACGGCGGCCCACCCCCTCTTTCTACCGTGGATCCCACGTGAGGGGGGCGCGCGCCTTCCCCCCTGCCGCGCGACCTCCTCCCCACCGTGGCCGCCAGGGGAACCCTCCCCCTTTTTTGTTTCCCATCTATATTAGATAGAGTCCTAGTCCTTTTGGAACTTGAGTTTGTTTTCATCTAGCTTTTGCTACTTCCGAACAGCCGCTACGCGCTGCCTTCGTGTAATTCAGACTCCACCTTCGAGTGATAGTAAGATTGCTCGCCTCTCTTTCTTGTTTGTTCTTTCGATTGCGTGTAGGAAACGATCTTCGTGATCAGGCTGATCTCGCACTGCGAGGTTGGTAACCATCGGGAGTTTGGTTCAGCAATTGCATTGGCACTTCGGGTTCGCTCGTCGTAGTCGGATCGTGAGGGTCGAACTTCCACAAATCGAAATTATCCCACTCACCGAAAGATCGGGCACTCCCCGTCTATCAAGTGGTATCAGCTTTCCAGGTTGATCGGTGAGTTTATCGAGTGTTTTCCCCTTCCTACAGTCCACAAAAACCAAAACAAAAAATTTATTTTCAGGTTAGAACTTATCCCAGCAACCTTTTTAGACTTGCACTTTCTTTCAAAAATTTGCGTTGTTGAATTTGAGTGCTTTACACTTCGATTGTTGCTGGTTACTTGTGTTTTATTTTCCCCCTTCACCTTGTTTCTTTCGCTTCAAACCCTAGTACGCCGCCACCTCTCTCGCCGCTCCCCAGCGCCGGCCCTGCCCTGGATCGCGCCCCTTGCGCGTACCCTCTCTGGTGGGAGACACTGGTTACTGTTCGCCCCCTGCCTGTTAAAAAAAAGGAAAGTCAAAGAAAAGGAAAGAAAGCAATCAAAAAAAAAGAAAAAAAAGGAAAGTCAAAAAAAGGCAAAAAGTTTGGGCACAGGAAGGCCGCCGCCCACCCTCCCACCATGTCGTGACCACCTCGGTCACATTGGGCAGGACCGCCGCCGCATCTTCCTTTCACGTTTTACTTCCCCACCACACCGTGACCGACTCGGTCACGTCCCCAGGACCGCCACCGCACTCACCCTCTCGCTTCCTCCCTACCATTTTCTGAGGTTGGTCTTACTTTAGAGAGAGAGAGAGTGTGTGTGTCACAATTTGATATTTGAGATCCTCTGTGTTCATATTATCTGTTTGAGGACTCCGGCAAAAAAAAAACAGAATTAAAAAAACAGCAATTTGTTGCGACCGACACACCTTTGCCCCGCCCTTGCTTCTATCCTTTCTTTTTCCTTCTTCCGTGCACTTGTTCCTAGCAGCTTTTGTACGTGTTTTAGCACTATAATTCAACTTTGCATCTATTGTTTGATTGTGCTAATCCTTGCTTTGAGTGCAGCCTACCCAGAACTCCACATATTTCTACGACGAGCAGATTTTGTTTCTCTAGGCAATCGCTCCTCCAATCTTTCGCGAGTTCCACCGGTTGGTTGCAGGTCGCCCCTGTGTGCGTGGTAAGAACGGATAAGAATTTGATAACGGCACTAGTTTGAGCGCCTTTGTGAGCTGTTACACCCCTGTTTTGGCGTCTGTTTTTGTTTTGTGTTTGTGCTAACCATGTCAGGCGACGCCGACAAGAAACAGCTGTAGGACATGCAGACAGAGATTGATGGCCTTGTCACGGACATCCAGACGATACACGAACAGATGGACTCCACGGCCACTATGGCCAACGGGCGGTTCGACCAGCTCGACCTCGCGCAGACGGCCACCAAGACCACGCTCGACACCATCGTGTGACATCTCGATGCAATGAACACGGTGGTCACTGATTTGCTGGCCCAAGGATGTGTCGGTGACGATGAGCAGGACGATGCTCAAAGGCCGTGCCCACCGTGTACCACGCCGCCCCGGTAATGATTCTTTTTCTAAGATTAAATTTAAAATCCCATCTTTCAATGGCAAATATGATCCTGCTGCATATCTTGATTGGGAGTTAGATGTTGAACAGAAATTTTCATGCCATGATATTGCTGCAAATTCTCAAGTTAAGGCTGCTATTAGTGAATTTACTGAGTTTGCTTTAATTTGGTGGCGTGAGTATAAAAGTAAACATCCCACTACTATTCCGACCACTTGGGATGAATTGAAAGTTGCCATGCGACATAGATTTGTGCCTTCATATTGTGCTCGTGATTTGCTTAATAAAATGCAGTATTTTCAGCAAGGTTCTCAATCTGTTGAGGACTATTACCAGGAGTTACAAAAAGGTATGATTCGTTGTGGGATATTAGACGAAAACGACGCTGCTATGGCACGTTTTCGTGGTGGTTTAAACTGTGAAATCCAGGATATACTTGATTATATGGAGTATGATGACATAACTACCTTATTTGCATATGCTTGCAAAGCTGAACGTGAAGTGCAAGGATGCCGCTCGAAGCCATTTTCTAACTCTTTTGCAGGGAGAAGCTCGACATCCAACCCCGTGGCCGCTCCTCCTGCACCATCGGCAGCCACACCTACATCCCGTGATAAGGCGGCCAAACCTGCAGGCGCCATTCCATCCACAGGCGTGACCTCCACCATAGGCCGTACGCGGGATATCACGTGTTTTCGTTGCAGCGGACGTGGCCACATGGCTCGGGACTGCCCGAACACGCGCACTTTGATCATTCGTGACGATGGTGAGTACTCTTCCGCTAGTGATTCCGAGGATATTCAACATACTATGCTTGCCACTGACCATGCAACAAAGACGGATGTACATGTCAACCCGGATGACGCCGATAGGTATGAAACTCTTGTTGTGCAGCGTGTTCTCAGTGCACAGGTCGCCTCGCCCGAGAAGAATCAGCGACACAACCTTTTCCACACAAAGGGCGTTGTGCAAGAGTGGTCGATTCGCATCATCATCGACAGCGGCAGCTGCAACAATTTGGCGAGTACCACGCTGGTTGAAAGATTATCTTTACCCACTCGTAAGCATCCAAATCCATATCACATTCAATGGCTTAATGATGGTGGGAAAATTAGAATAACACAATCGGTACGTGTTCATTTCTCCATGGGTGCCTATTCTGATTTTGTTGATTGCGATGTCGTTCCCATGGCAGCATGTTCCTTGTTACTTGGTAGACCTTGGCAGTATGATACTGATAGCTTGCATCATGGTCGTTCGAATCATTATTCATTCATGTTTAAGGGTCAGAAAATAATTATACATCCCATGACACCTGAACAAATTCTTAAAGATGATATTGCTAGAGCTGCTAAAACTGCTAAACAACCTGCACCATCACCATCGATTAATCTTGAAATCAAGTTGCATGCTCCTGTTTTACTTGCTACACGTGCTGATCTCGATGAGCTTTGCGATGCTCAATTGCCCTGTTATGCGCTAGTATGCTCTAGTCTGCTCGTTTCACTTGACGATGCACCGTCTTTGGATGTTCCCCCTGTGGTTGCTAACCTTTTGCAGGAATACGCTGATGTCTTTCCCAAAGACTTGCCACCAGGTCTCCCACCACTCCGTGGCGTTGAGCACCAGATCGATCTCATTCCAGGTGCACAACTTCCGAATCGCGCCCCGTACCGTACAAATCCGGAGGAGACCAAGGAGATCCAGTGCCAGGTACAGGCATTGCTTGACAAGGGTTACATTCGTGAGTCTCTCAATCCTTGCTCAGTTCCTGTGTTGCTTGTTTCGAAGAAAGATGGATCATGGCGTATGTGTGTTGATTGTCGTGCTATTAATAACATCACCATTCGTTATCGATACCCCATACCACGACTTGATGATATGCTAGATGAGCTTAGTGGTGCCATTATTTTCACCAAGATTGATTTGCATAGTGGTTACCATCAGATTCGAATAAAACTAGGTGATGAATGGAAAACGGCTTTTAAAATGAAATTTGGCTTATATGAATGGTTGGTTATGCCGTTTGGATTGACTAATGCTCCCAACACCTTTATGCGCTTAATGAATGAAGTTCTAAGGCCTTTCATCAGATTGTTTGTTGTTGTCTATTTTGATGATATTCTCATTTATAGCAAATCCATGGACGAACATTTAGAACATTTGTGTGCTGTTTTTGATGCGTTGCGTGTGGCTAACTTGTTTGGTAAAATGGATAAATGCATTTTTTGCACGGAACGTGTCTCGTTTCTTGGCTATGTTGTTACCCCACAGGGCATTGAGGTGGATAGCATCAAGATCGACGCCATTCGCGAGTGGCCTACACCGACAACGGTCACACAGATTCGGAGTTTTCTTGGACTTACAGGTTTCTATCGCAGGTTTGTCCGTGATTTCAGTTCCATTGCTGCACCTCTCCACGAGCTTAGAAAAAAAGGTGTGCTGTTTGATTGGCGTGATTCACAAGAGGAGGCATTCAACACGTTAAAAGATAAGTTAACACATGCTCCTCTCTTGCAATTGCCAGATTTTGATAAGATATTTGAGCTTGAATGTGATGCCAGCGATATTGGGCTAGGTGCTGTTTTGTTACAAGAAGGAAAACCTGTTGCCTATTTTAGTGAAAAATTAAGCGGTGCTAGCCTGAGATATTCTACTTATGATAAGGAACTTTATGCTTTAGTGTGTACTTTGCAAACATGGCAGCACTATCTTTGGCATCGCGAGTTCATTATTCATTCTGATCATGAGGCTTTAAAACATATTCGTACTCAAACAAATCTGAACCGTCGTCATGCCAATTGGGTAGAATTCATTGAGTCTTTTCCGTACATCATTAAACATAAGAACGGGAAGGAAAATGTCATTGCTGATGTGTGATAGAACCGCCCAAAATAATTTCGTATTATCACCTAAGCCGGTCCACGTGGCCATTAAGCAATAATAAAGAAGTATTTTGTCGCCTCTGCCGGGTCATGCCCGGTAAATCACTTATACAGGAACGAGTTATGCGCGAAGCCCACACGAAGGCAGGACCAGAGTACAACATTACATTACATAAAAGGTCCATAAGTACTTAAAATTACAAACCAGGTTTTTCAGTACATAAAAGTAAACATGGTTCAGAGTTCAAACAGCGGAAAAAAATAAACAAACTAAATGCGGGATACACATGGGAGGCCATCCACAATGTATCACTCCTCATCATCGTTCTCCCATTTAATTTCTCATCCATCTGGAATAGCACCAGGCCAGATGGGGTTACCTGAAAGCAACAAAACAAGCAAGGTTGAGTATACTAATACTCAGCAAGAATGACCCGTCAAAATAAAAAAAAAGACACAGCTAGACATGCAAGGCTTTTTGGCGGGTGGGTTTGTTTTGCCAAAAGCAACTAAGAGTTGATCCTTACTTTCAAATTTTAGCTCAAGTTCTAGTATGTTAACCATTCTAGGTAAGCACCTAGCTAAGCAAGCATGGTTGTACAAACAAGATTAATCATCCAACAATATTAATCCAAAATGTTCCATAAATAAACATGGGGTAGCCAGTGGTCAAGCCGACTCAGATAACGGCGAATGACCGACGATCGATCGATTTATATCCTTGCAAGGTAAACCCAAGATACACGGAAGAAGGTAGACCAAGTGCAGTGTCTACCCCAACTAGGTGGTTCCCGTCATTCCCCAGATTAGGAAAAGATGATACAGTCCTAAGTACAAGGTTTACTGGTACGCCCAAAAATGGCACGTCCAGAATCACACTTGCACTACCGGTAGCGAACCGGGAGACGCATCTCAAGATTAGTAGCAATAAAATTTCCGCACTGGTTCATTAGGTACTAGGCTTACCGGTCCCATTCCCGACAAGCACTTGGTACGTTCAATAGCTTAGACCAGCACCATGCTACTCGGTCGAGACCGAACCCATTGCTCTTACCACATGAGCGAGTCAATTTATCCAACTTATGATTCCAACATAAGCATCCTATATCTCGCGAGCAATGAGTCATTACTCGACTTGTACCGTGTCCTTAAAGCATGGCACTAGCGTTCCTATCATACTAGTAAAAGAGCATAGGAGTCCTAAGGATCATGCATCTAGGTTTCAAAGCAACTCCTGAAACTTAAATGCACAAAGTAACATTAAATGCTAAAAAGTAAAAGAGTATGAGTTTTAATCCAAAAAGGTTATATGTGACTCCGGTGCTTGCCTTCCTCTGACTCAACACTAGCCTTGGGCTCTTCTGGACTTTGGTCCAGGTCTTGATGAACACCCAACTCATTCACTTCACCATCTACTGTCCCGTCTCCCTCCTGGGTGAGTGTGTACGTCCCGTCTAGTAAATCTACACATCACATGCATATGCATTAGGTGAGGGTGTGAGAGGTTAATTAAAGGTTAACTTTGATAGTGACTGTGTACATATTTAAGCAAACTAAAGTATTTAACTTCACAAAATAGTAAGGGAGTGTGATTAAACATTCAAAAACAGAACCATGACAAGCTTTCTCAATTTTGACACCTTAAATTCATTTCTTTATTTAATTACATAAAACAAGCCTTTCAACCATAAATCCATATTAAATCAAAAACACCTCAAATGAGCCTAAGCTTTTGCATACAGCAACATATGCCTATTTTAAGCTCACAAACCAAAATCTAGCTTAAGATCATTTATATATTAATTTATACGAAAAAGACAAATTTTAACCTAGCATAACACAAATAAATCTTATAAAAAGATTTATTAATCTTTTTGGTCTCAACTTTCTACTACAAGTCATACATGTCAAATATAAGCCCCTGGCCAAACCATAGGTGCAGATTCAAATCATTTTACAAATTTTGAAATTAAACTCCTACACAAGATTAAATCCATAACCTGTACCAAAACACATCCTAAAATCACATCCAACCTATCAGAGGTACTACTCACCAAAACAAAGCCGTAGGGTGCACTGGTGCTTAAAGAAAAGTTCACTAAAGGGGCTATAAAAAGCATCAAGCTTAATCTAGCATAAAGATTACATAATTCATAACTAAAAATATACACATCAAACTCATACCAACTTTGGTCACAAATCTAGACATGCCATAAAGAGTAACATATCCAAAATTCAAGTCCATAGCATGTATATATTTTAAACTACACCAAAAAGACATCAAACTGCGTTTGAATTTTTAATTCAAAAACTACACAGAAAAACCCTATACATGCTTTCTAGAAAAGGTAGCTTTCTTCACCAGGAACCCAACAAAATTGGACTTGAAATTTTCTGATTTTTATATGATTTCTAATGAATTTTTGAAGTTGCAGAGAAAACCTTAGTAACACAGTTACAGCCGGGTCCTTGAACTTCCTTTTCAGAATTACGGATAGGTCCCTACTTCACGGAAACCACCCTAGAAATATTGCAATCACCGCAATGTAGTCCCTACCGGCGTAGGGCTCACTGCCGGCGGCCGGAACAGGGGCGGATTGATTCGGGGGTGTGGCCGGGAGGCTTCCGTGTGCTCACCTGCACCGCCGGGTAGGGTCGGCCGGACCGGAGACCTCGCCGGCGAGCCTCGCGGCGACGCGCAGGGCGGCCGTCCGCCGGAGCCCGGCGTGCCGGCGTTCGTGGCCCAATTGCACGGCCGAGATGAGCAGAAAAAGAAGCAGGAGGCCTAGAGGAAGGAGGGGAATTGCTTTGGCGGCGGCGGACGCGAGCGGAGACGAGCTAAAGCGGCGGCGCGGCAAAGCGGCGGCGACGACGTCCGCGAGACAAGACGCGGCGGCCTCAGCACGTGCGGCTGCTGGGCCTTCGCGCGTGGGCGAGCACGAGGGGGTTAGGGACGCTACCAGGGGTTAAGTGCACGGCTTGCCAGCTGGGCAGCGTGCATGCGCCCGAATGCATCGCGGCGGCGGCATGCGCCGGCGCGTGGCCCTGCTGGGCCCGCGGCCAGGTCGTGTACGCACCGTAGGCGCGGTGTACGGTGCCTTGGGAGGGCGGAGGCTTCCACGATGTGCGCGAGTCCACAGCGAGGAGCCCGGGATGACCGTACACCGGCGACGGGCGTGAGAGGCACGTGACCGGCGCTGGCAGATCGCGCGCGCGCGCCGGGCGGGCGACGGCGACGACGACGCACATACCCGTTCCAAGTACCGGTTTTCAAAATTGCATAACTCTTGAAAATGTCAACACACTTGAAAATCTCCAAAACTAAAAGTTGTAGAGGAGCTATAGACCCACAACTTTTGCAAAGGGCGACATATGTTTTGATCAACGGATTTGTAGAAACAAATGCGTTGAAGATGCCGGAATTCTCAGCCCCGTAACACTGTGTGCAGAAACTTCAACTCAAATTTAAGCAGCTTTGCACTCAAAATTGGAATGTCCGCCAATTATGAAAAATGTGTTCCCGGAGATAACGAAGAACTTTTATATTGGCAGAATTTGAACTTCTATAGTGAAATTTGGAGAACGCGTAAGAAAACCAAATCAGCCTTTTTGGATCTATAGGGGTTTGACCAAGAATTATGACTTTGACCAATGTCTTTTGTGCAAATGTGTGCCAAAACATGTCAAACATGTTTAGGAGCCAATTAAACTTGATTAACACAACTAATTAAGGTATTTATCTTTAATAAACACCTGGGGTGTTACAGTCTACCCCCTTAAAAGAAATCTCGTCCCGAGATTTGACAACAAGATTAGAGGAGGCAAAGGTAGGGGAGAAGTGGTGTCGGATATGAGATGTACCCGTCGTTGTCGGTGCTCTTTTTGACGGATTCATTGTAGTCGTGACTTTGAGCATGCTCTTCTGAGCTTGGGTGCGAAGTCTCTTGCGTCTTTTCTTCTTAGTTTGATTAGTCTTGTCCTGCGGAGGTTTCGGACACTTCTTGACAAAATGCCCAGGCTGTTTACAATTGTAGCAAAGGAGTGCACCGTGATCACGTGTTGTAGTACCAGCATTGTTGCTCTGCTTTTTAGCATGTGAAGGAAATTCGGTGCAGGTGATTTCCCACCCACTTAAATCCACCTCAAGCAAAACTCGCTTGTGACTCTTACTTCTTCTTTCTTCCTCCCTAAGGTCCATAGGAAGTTGTGATGATGATAGGAGTGAATTTAGAAATTGTTGGTTGGAATCTTGGTTCTGTTGATTTTGAGCTTCATGATTCATCAATAGATTGAATAGATAGACTTGCTCCATAATAGATTCCGATATTGCTTGGGAGAGACTGTCGGATAGACTAGTTTGCGATAGCCCTTGATAACGATTATGGATGACATTTTGCACTAGTTGGCTTAACACCAAATTTTGGCCCTCCAAAATTTCCATGGTGTTGGCAAAGATATCCACCACATCCTGTGGTGGTGGAAAGGATGGGGACATTTCTTTGGGTTGAGGATTGATCGGACCTCCTCTAGTGGAGTTCATTGCCCTGAAATTTTATGAGGATCCGATCAGTTTCCTTAAGAGAACAAAAATCCAAATATAGAAACAATTAATAAGGAATCGTAGCAATAGATCGGGAGGTCAGAGAACTCGATCTGGGGATTTCATGAGGATTTCCTTAACTAAAGGATCGTCAATAAACACGTTCTGCAAGGGTGGTTCTCTTAAGAATTCAATAATTTCCTTCTGAGAGTAACCAGAAGTGTGGTGGTAACTCAAGGAGTTGAAAGTTAATTTAAAAGAATATTTAAGGAAACCAAAATTTTAGAGAGCAATTAGCAACAAGTTTCTCATGAGTAGCAAAAAAAATGGAAGATAGGAAAATGGCACACGGAGGCCAAAAATTTCAAAACAAACTTGCTCATAGCTTATTGAGTTAGTGATTTAGTGTGATATCCTTCCTGTTATTAAAGGTGCAATGGTTTTATATTTTAGAAATGATGCACCGACGATGTAGGATTGCAATGTCAATGCATATAAATGATTGGTGCAACCATGGGATGGTGCACATGATGATGCTCAATGATGAGTGCATGGGTATGATGTACATGTATATGAGCATACGATGTTTATGCATAGGAACTTACAGTGTATATGTCATGGTGCATAGTGAGAGATGCACATGATATGTGCTTGATGTTGTGCACGCACGATGATGCATATGTTTATGAATGCATGATGCGTATGCTCATGAGATATGGTGCTCATGATGCAGTGTCAGCATGATTTGCATTATCCACGAAATTAGATAGTGGCTTGGAGGACTGAGAAATTAGGATCTGGGGTGAGTCGCATTCTCACAAACAAAGATACCTAGCGTGCTCCTAGTGGTAATCACATGGCTGCAGCACACATGATACACTAGGTTCCATCGCAGCACCTTCGTTCATGGATTACAACATCACCACCGTAAGGAGAATAGAGTAGAAAGGGTGAAACTTTCAGTGCGTATGCATGTTAGTCCAAACCCAGGTTTTCAGATGCACATGTCGTGTAATGCATTTCCATGCTCATGAATTATGTTGTTAGAGATGCAGCATATGCATGCTGGAATGACACTCATTATGCATACCAACAGATTTTTGATGTCTTGTAACCATGTTCTCATTTATTTGTTTGTGAGCAAGCATAAGGATTTTTAGGTCAAAGGCTGAGAATTTATAGTGATCAATGTAGGGATATCGATGCAAGGAAAGTGGAGTGATCGCCTTTACATTGAAGAAAAGGTGTATAAGCAATCAGGAGAGTACAACGGGGTTCCACTTGACTCGGCAAGGATATGGGTATGCTTCTATTGGAAACCATCCTAAGAGAAGATGGAGATAGATGTATCTTGCACTGATTGTGTTCATCTATGGATAGAAACTTCAAAAACATACGTGGAGCATTCTTCCACCACCTAAATATCATCATCTTTAGGAAGGGGATGTAAAATCTCGTGCCTTCCAATACTGGTATTCAACTTAGAGATAATGCTGAGGCTATCATGCCCAAAAATTCAGATATCGCTTTGCTGTCAGGGCTATTGAACAGCAGGCCGAGGGTCACTAAAAATTCCATATCTCTCAGCTCAAAACTGCAATGATGCTGAAATTTTACGAGCATGCAGAATATGAAATTCTAAACAACTTTGGTATTCAAGGTTTGCTCTGGATTTCAAAGGAAGATGACCTAAAAATTTGAATATCAGAGATCACTAGTTCTGAAATTCAGCAGGACAGAGACCTAATGTTTTGGGCATATCTCCCAAACTAAAAATCTAGTGACCTTGAGATTTCTACAGGAGGTATATAGATACCTAAGGAGCATTTTTGGTATTCAAGGGTCGAACCAATTCAGATTGGAAAAGGGTCTAACTGATCAATTTTTAGAGTGCTGTTGCCCAGAAATTTTCAGCAGGACAGCGCTTCACTAAAAAGATCATATCTCAAAAATTAAGAACCCTATGACTATGAGATTTTGACAGCACAAAGTAGGCTATCAATGGAACATTTTTGGTATAGATTGTCTAAGCAAAATCTATTCGGAACAAGGTGTAAAAATTCGAGTTTTCAGTCTTAACATCATTTTGACAGAAATTCCAGTATGACCTAAGTTTAGTGATTTGAGCATAGCTTCAGTTTTATTCATCCTAAAATCATGAAAAATTCATTGAAGAATCTTAACTAGCTGATGTGCAATTTTCCTAAAGATCACCTAACCAAAAACTTTCTAGATCATCCTTAGAAAAATTAGGACAGCAACTAGACATACTTTTGATCACATCACATAATTTACCAAACTAGCATGAATGGTCCTTAAGAACTATAAATTCAACTTATAGAGACCAATCAACACATGATTTAAGTTCAGATTTAGGTTTGATAGCTTTTACATGATGAAAAAAAATGTCCTAAACTTCCTCACAAAGCTTTTAAGCTTTAAAAACGAAGTTAGTGCCGGTGGCAAGGCATACATATACGTCTCTCCCTATAATAACTAGTCGGAAGCTATTCGTTTCTTAAATTACCGTTCCTAACAACCGTGGTTAGTGTACCTGTAGAAAATCACAGATATCCAAGACCTTTTGTGCCAGCACTCACAAAAGCGTCCACATTCATTACCGTTCACTTATAGAAACGGTATCCATGCATAAAGCCGCTGCATAGACAGCGTCCTATTTAAGAGTCTGACACGACGTGAGTGCCCATTGGAATAGGCCTCACTCAGCCCTCACGGACTTTCCCATGGCACCATCACGTATGGCAAAACGTGACGAGACGCAGACGCGACGTGGCACCCATTGGAATAGGTCCCACTAGTCCCTCACAGGACTTCCCTGTGGTACCACCACGTATGGCAAAACATGATGAACTAGTATGGTTGTGCAAGAAAGTAAGTTTTGACAAGAATAAAATGTGCTGGAAGTCAGTTTAGATATACCATAGAGTACTAGCCACCTGAAAGAACCCAAAAAATTCCCTCTAGGGCCTCTCGGAGTAGATAAGACCTTAACGTCCTACTCACTTAGCAAGATTATTAATCTTGGCAAATTTTATTCCAAAAACAAGTTTGTTAAGGTGTTTTAATTACTCTGGTGCATAATCTTGCTCTGATACCAGCTGTGACAGAACCGCCCAAAATAATTCCGTATTATCGCCTAAGCCGGTCCACGTGGCCATTAAGCAATAATAAAGAAGTATTTTGTCGCCTCTGCCGGGTCATGCCCGGTAAATCACTTATACAGGATCGAGTTATGCGCTAAGCCCACATGAAGGCGGGACCAGATTACAACATTACATTACATAAAAGGTCCATAAGTACTTAAAATTATAAACCAGGTTTTTCAGTACATAAAAGTAAACATGGTTCAGAGTTTAAACAGCGGAAAAATAAATAAATAAACTAAACGTGGGATACACATGGGAGGCCATCCACAATGTATCACTCCTCATCATCGTTCTCCCATTCAATTTCTCATCCATTTGGAATAGCACCAGGCCAGATGGGGTTACCTGAAAGCAACAAAACAAGCAAGGCTGAGTATACTAATACTCAGCAAGACTGACCCGTCAAAATAAAAAAAAAGACACAGCTAGACATGCAAGGCTTTTTGGCGGGTGGGTTTGTTTTGCCAAAAGCAACTAAGAGTTGATCCTTACTTTCAAATTTTAGCTCAAGTTCTAGTATGTTAACCATTCTAGGTAAGCACCTAGCTAAGCAAGCATGGTTGTACAAACAAGATTAATCATCCAACAATATTAATCCGAACTGTTCCATAAATAAACATGGGGTAGCCAGTGGTCAAGCCGACTCAGATAACGGCGAGTGACCGACGATCGATCGATTTATATCCTTGCAAGGTAAACCCAAGATACACGGAAAAAGGTAGACCAAGTGCAGTGTCTACCCCGACCAGGCGGTTCCCATCATTCCCCAGATTAGGAAAAGATGATACAGTCCTAAGTACAAGGTTTACTGGTACGCCCAAATATGGCACGTCCAGAATCACACTTGCACTACCGGTAGCGAACCGGGAGACGCATCTCAAGATTAGTAGCAATAAAATTTCCGCACTGGTTCATTAGGTACTAGGCTTACCGGTCCCATTCCCGACAAGCACTTGGTACGTTCAATAGCTTAGACCAGCACCATGCTACTCGGTCGAGACCGAACCCATTGCTCTTACCACATGAGCGAGTCAATTTATCCAACTTATGATTCCAACATAAGCATCCTATATCTCGCGAGCAATGAGTCATTACTCGACTTGTACCGTGTCCTTAAACCATGGCACTAGCGTTCCTATCATACTAGTAAAAGAGCATAGGAGTCCTAAGGATCATGCATCTAGGTTTCAAAGCAACTCCTGAAACTTAAATGCACAAAGTAACATTAAATGCTAAAAAGTAAAAGAGTATGAGTTTTAATCCAAAAAGGTTATATGTGACTCCGGTGCTTGCCTTCTTCTGACTCAACACTAGCCTTGGGCTCTTCTGGACTTTGGTCCAGGTCTTGATGAACACCCAACTCGTTCACTTCACCATCTACTGTCCCGTCTCCCTCCTGGGTGAGTGTGTACGTCCCGTCTAGTAAATCTACACATCACATGCATATGCATTAGGTGAGGGTGTGAGAGGTTAATTAAAGGTTAACTTTGATGGTGACTGTGTACATATTTAAGCAAACTAAAGTATTTAACTTCACAAAACAGTAAGGGAGTGTGATTAAACATTCAAAAACAGAACCATGACAAGCTTTCTCAATTTTGACACCTTAAATTCATTTCTTTATTTAATTACATAAAACAAGCCTTTCAACCATAAATCCATATTAAATCTAAAACACCTCAAATGAGCCTAAGCTTTTGCATACAGCAACGTATGCCTATTTTAAGCTCACAAACCAAAATCTAGCTAAAGATCATTTATATATTAATTTATACGAAAAAGACAAATTTTAACCTAGCATAACACAAATAAATCTTATAAAAAGATTTATTAATCTTTTTGGTCTCAACTTTCTACTACAAGTCATACATGTCAAATATAAGCTCCTGGCCAAACCATAGGTGAAGATTCAAATCATTTTTCAAATTTTGAAATTAAACTCCTACACAAGATTAAATCCATAACCTATACCAAAACACATCCTAAAATCACATCCAACCTATCAGAGGTACTACTCACCAAAACAAAGCCGTAGGGTGCACTGGTGCTTAAAGAAAAGTTCACTAAAGGGGCTATAAAAAGCATCAAGCTTAATCTAGCATAAAGTTTACATAATTCATAACTAAAAATCTGCACATCAAAATCATACCAACTTTGGTCACACATCTAGACATGCTATAAAGAGCAACATATCCAAAATTCAAGTCCATAGCATGTGTATATTTTAAACTACACCAAAAACACATCAAACTGCGTTTGAATTTTTAATTCAAAAACTACACAGAAAAACTCTATACATGCTTTCAAGAAAAGGTAGGTTTCTTCACCAGGAACCCAACAAAATTGGAGTTGCAATTTTCTAATTTTTATATGATTTCTAATGAATTTTTGAAGTTGCAGAGAAAACCCTAGTAACACATTTACAGCTGGGTCCTTGAACTTTCTTTTCAGAATTACGGATAGGTCCCTACTTCACGGAAACCACCCTAGAAATATTGCAATCACCGCAATGTAGTCCCTGCCGGTGCAGGGCTCACCGCCGGCGGCCGGAACAGGGGCGGATTGATTCGGGGGTGTGGCCGGGAGGCTTCCGTGTGCTCACCTGCACCGCCGGGTAGGGTCGGCCGGACCGGAGACCTCGCCGGCGAGCCTTGTGGCGGGGCGTAGGGCGGCCGTCCGCCGGAGCCCGACGTGCCGGCGTTCGTGGCCCAATTGCGCGGCCGAGATGAGCGGAAAAGAAGCAGGAGGCCTAGAGGAAGGAGGGGAATTGCTTAGACGGCGGCGAACGCGAGCGGAGACGAGCTAAAGCGGCAGCGCGGCAAAGCAGCGGCGACAGCGTCCGCGAGACAAGGCGCGGCTGCCTCGGCGCGTGCGGCTTCTGGGCCTTCGCGCGTGGGCGAGCACGAGGGGGTTAGGGACGCTGCAAGGGGTTAAGTGCACGGCTTGCCAGCTGGGCAGCGTGCATGCGCCCGAATGCATCGCGGCGGCGGCGTGAGCCGGCGCGTGGCCCTGCTGGGCCCGCGGCCAGGCCGTGTACGCGCCCCGTAGGCGCGGTGTACGGTGCCTTGGGAGGGCGGAGGCTTCCACGATGTGTGCGGGTCCACAGCGAGGAGCCCGGGATGACCGTACACCGGCGACGGGCGTGAGAGGCACGTGACCGGCGCTGGCAGATCGCGCGCGCGCGCCAGGCGGGCGACGGCGACGACGACGCACATACCCGTTCCAAGTAACGGTTTTCAAAATTGCATAACTCTTGAAAATGTCAACACACTTGAAAATCTCCAAAACTAAAAGTTGTAGAGGAGCTATAGACCCACAACTTTTGCAAAGGGCGACATATGTTTTGATCAACGGATTTGTAGAAACAAATGCGTTGAAGATGCCGGAATTCTCGGCCCCGTAACACTGTGTGCAGAAACTTCAACTCAAATTTAAGCAGCTTTGCACTCAAAATTGGAATGTCCGCCAATTATGAAAAATGTGTTCCCGGAGATAACGAAGAACTTTTATATTGGCAGAATTTGAACTTCTATAGTGAAATTTGGAGAACGCATAAGAAAACAAAATCAGCCTTTTTGGATCTATAGGGGTTTGACCAAGAATTATGACTTTGACCAAGGTCTTTTGTGCAAATGTGTGCCAAAACATGTCAAACATGTTTAGGAGCCAATTAAACTTGATTAACACAACTAATTAAGGTATTTATCTTTAATAAACACCTGGGGTGTTACAGTCTACCCCCTTAAAAGAAATCTCGTCCCGAGATTTGACAACAAGATTAGAGGAGGCAAAGGTAGGGGAGAAGTGGTGTCGGATATGAGATGTACCCGTCGTTGTCGGTGCTCTTTTTGACGGATTCATTGTAGTCGTGACTTTGAGCATGCTCTTCTGAGCTTGGGTGCGAAGTCTCTTGCGTCTTTTCTTCTTAGTTTGATTAGTCTTGTCCTGCGGAGGTTTCGGACACTTCTTGACAAAATGCCCAGGCTGTTTACAATTGTAGCAAAGGAGTGCACCATGATCACGTGTTGTAGTACCAGCATTGTTGCTCTGCTTTTTAGCATGTATATTAGATAGAGTCCTAGTCCTTTTGGAACTTGAGTTTGTTTTCATCTAGCTTTTGCTACTTCCGAACAGCCACTACGCGCTGCCTTCGTGTAATTCAGACTCCACCTTCGAGTGATAGTAAGATTGCTCGCCTCTCTTTCTTGTTCGTTCTTTCGATTGCATGAAGGAAACGATCTTCGTGATCAGGCTGATCTCGCACCGCGAGGTTGGTAACCATCGGGAGTTTGGTTCAGCAATTGCATTGGCGCTTCGGGTTCGCTCGTCGTAGTCGGATCGTGAGGGTCGAACTTCCACAAATCGAAATTATCCCACTCACCGAAAGATCGGGCACTCCCCGTCTATCAGCCAGAACATCACAGGTAGAAGAACGAACTTCCAATGCATCGAAGCTTTCTACTCCTGCTTGAATACTTGCTCTTGCTCAATGGCCGAAAGAGAACTTTATTTTGTACAACACTTTTAAAAGCTTTCAAAAATTGGCTAACTGGATTGATTTTCCCTTGTTGGAACTGGAGAGACTTGTGCAATTGGAGGGGCACTTTCACCCGCAGGCTCGTAAGGGGAAGGGACAACAGGTTTGTTTGTGTTAACATATCAAGGGGCATATTCCTAAATTAACACAAAAGTTCAACTCCAATCGAAACTTAAGAAACTACAACCAGAATTTAAGAAATAACAATCGAAACTTAAGTTCTGATTGTTGATGTTTTATTCGAAAGGGTCAGACTCATATATAAAGAAAGTAATCCAGTTTTGATTCTTGTGTTTGTTATAAGAAAGAAAAATGGGAAAAAAGAAATAGTTTTTTTTATTTATTGCAACATGCTCATTGATTCCTACCACTGAATCTTAATTTATTGTATCTTCTCGGAGTTCCCTCTCTGGGAATTCATTTTTAATTATTCCTGTACAAGTAGTTGATCCCGGTCGCCTGCGACACCCGGCGCTGGACCTCTTCCTCCGAAGGCAGAGGGTTGGCCATCACCGTCCCCTCAAAGGGGGCCCGGTCAGCTGTCATCTCGAAGATGCGCAGAGGGCGTCGCCGAAGCGGAATGATCCCCTCGCATGGTAGCTGCCAATGACGGCTACAAAGTCCACGCTGCGGTCGCGGAGCGTCTTGAGGGCCGCGAGGGCATCCGTAAGGAACTTGGGCTGGTCCTTCTTCTCCGGCCCGTACTTCCACTTCTCCTGCGCGTGGTTGAACCAGAGGCCAGTGAACTTCGGGAGAGGGTTCTCGTCGTTGTTCTTGAGGTAGAACCAGTCCCGGTGCCACCCGTTGTTAGAGCTTGTCAGGGAGGTGAAGATGTACTCATCCCCAGCTTCCTCCGAAGTTCGGCGCACCCAATCGCCACCGCGGTGCGGTCGTCCTTCAGGCACACAAACTTGTAAAAATATCGGAACAACTCCCAGTGGGCTCCCTGGCGGAGGTACCCCTCGCACAGAGCCTCGAATGCCGCCATCAGCTGGATGCCGTTCGGGTTGAGGTTGTGGAGCTGCAGGCCATACTCTTCAAGGACGGTGCGGATGAACCGCCCTGCCGGGACGGAGAAGCCGCGCTCGTGGAAAGCCACGAACGAGACTACATACCCCTCCGGAGGGTTGGGGGCGCGCTCTCCCCGGGAAGCTTCCACTCCTCCACCTCGGTGTGCGGCGGCAGCATACCATCGGCGATGAGGCGGTCGAGCTTGGACCAGGTCACGCTTGAGGGCGCCCAGTTCGACATGGCGGTGGTGACGAAAAGCGAGCTCATGATTGGAATTGAAGAAGACGCAAGAGCGTGAGCGTGGCGGATGCGGAGGCTAAGGCAGAAGCAACGGCGACGGAATGAGCGAGAAAGAAGAAGGGGAAAAATCCAAATCGGCGGCCGCGGTATATAAGGGGAAATGACTGTGCTCACAGCAATTATCGCCCGGGCCCGCCTCGGGCCACGTCCCCCACGCATTGAAGCGTCGCTCCTCAAAAGGCGCGCCCACCAGTGCCAACTGCGCACGAGCGCGCTGCCACATCAAATGTGATGGGCCCACGAATCCTGCATCCGGTGCGAAATTTTTGCCATTCACCCCACGACGCACATTTTGTGCGACGTGCAACCGTACGAAACTCCCACGAATTCAGGACTTTAACATTTAACCCCACGCACAAGTCTCTGACTTGTTCGTGGGCTCGGGGGCTATCACCCGCGGGTGCGCTCGCGCGCCCCCGTCGGAAAAAAACATATCCAACCTTTTCATCTCCACTGCCATTGAACCTGGGAGCGAGTCCTAGACTCCCTCACCAGGCTTGTGGGCTACTGACGAGGCCCTAGACCAGGGCCCACCACGACCGCTAAAAAATGCAGTACGGACTGACACCCAGCGTATTTAGCGGCCAGTATAGTGAGTACTAAACGTAAATAAAATAGTTCTTTAATCTTAAAATGATTACTATTTTTTCTCGTATCTTCGATTTAAGTGATTCTTATGGTCATGTGTTTGTAACGATGAGCTTTATCTTTTAAATGTTGTTCATATTATTTTGTAATTATTTGTTTTACTTTTTTGAAATTGTTGTTCTTACACAATAACATAAGAATAATATAACAAATAGTGATAAAATAAAATAAAGAACATTTTAAAAGGCAAAGTTTATCGTTATGAACGTGTGACCATAAGAATTAATTAAATCAGAGATATGAGCAAAAATTAATAGTCATTTTAAGATCTAAGGACTACATTGTAAATAAAAACTTAAAACCAGTCATCAAAACCACCTGATGGCCAAATTTGAACGGTTTTGATAGTTGGATGGCCAAAAATACTCGGTTCTATAGTTCGATAGCCAAAACCAAACTTTGACAAAAGTTGAATGGTCAAAAATGAACTTTTTCCAAAAAAAACAAGACTACGACCTTGGGAGGTCATAGTCAGGAAACATAAAAGAAAGAAAAATAACTATACTCGCCCGGTTGGATTGGGACATCAACACGGGGTACCACTCAACAACACTCACCAACCGGTTGGATTGAGACATCAACACAGCCGGGTCTCTACACATGACGACGACAGTGGAGAAGGAAAACAAACCACTGGTCCACACACTTTCCGCACCCTTGCAGTCAACGAATCTCCAGCGTGATGCGGTGTCGATAGAGAAACAAAAGGGGTAGACACCATCACACCAAAAAGACCACCGCTATGCAGGACCCTTCGCCGCAGTGCTGCTGCAACAAAGCAAAACCATCCGACAGAGTGAAAAACACCGAGTCCGAGCAACCACAACACACGGGGGCCTCGCCACATCCATCGTTGGACTCCCCCTCTCTCGTGCGCGGGGGCCTCGCCACGGCCGCCACAAAGCTCCTCGCATCGGGCTCGTTTCCAAAATTACCGTCGAGATAGCAAGCAAAGCTGCTCCACCCCCAAAGAACCGAATCAAACCACCAAACCGCCGCCGCGAATCGACTTTCTCTCGTCGCCACCCAACGCACAAAGTTGCCACTGTCAAACCAGTAGCACAAGGATGTCGCTTGCGCCGGCATCTGCCGTTGTCTCGCACCAGGAAGGTCCAGCCACGCTGAAACAACCCGCCGCGATCCGCTGCAAGCCAAGTCGTCCCCGGTTGCCGTTGCCGCAAGCGCCGTCCGCGAACGTTATCCCTCACCGTATGTTGACATTTCTTAATGTCGATCACTTAAGAACAGATTTGGAATCCATCCTTAGCAACAGCGCTAGAAATGTTTGTTGGCATTTCTCAATGTCACAACTAATGGCGCGGTTAGCGTGAACATCGAGACTTGCCATAGGTTAATCTAAACGATCATGAACGAATCCGCAAGCGCACAGATAAACCATTGTAGCATTTCCCCAAGGAAGGAGAGTATTCCAAGGGTATCGAATCCGTGGAAGGCAATGGCGGATATCTTAGACTTATGCTTTTGCTCTGAATGTAAACCAAGAGATAGATATAGGGAACAACACACTCGAAGGCAGGGGTAAGGTAAAAGATATAAAGGTAGTGTGACACACACACTCAAATCTACCTCTACTCTAGCACACTACGGCTTAGAGGGAACATATGAGTTAGCTCTAGGTTCTAATGTACTAAACATACAAAGCTAGAAGATACAAGAGATGGGCATGAGCATTGCATGAGAGGGATAAGGTTCAGCACCCAGATACAAATGGGAAGCTAGCCCGCGACGACCAGCACTCTGCGAAACTAGACTTTAGACTCCTACAGCAGGTACCCCAACGCGGAGGTTGCCCTAGGATCCAAAAGGGCTGTCACCACCTGAGGACCGACCTCTCGTTACGGGGGGTATGCTCATAACTATCGTAGCCAGACAACCCAGGCACCATGCCTACGTTGCTGCTAGACTCCAACCGGCCCGGGCTATTGTGACCCAGGGTGAGAGCCACCAGAAGACTGGTCAACTAGACCGAGTACCGTAGCTTGAACACAGACCTCATGCAACACTCTCATGCCATCTAACAAGATCAACTACGGCTAGACATACAAACAGATATGAACTCTCTTATGTCTAATCAACAAGATCAAAGGTTTGTGTTCATGAAGAACACGAGCCTCTAACTTATGAACAAACACATAAGGAAGGAGTTTATCACCCTTCAAGTGGATCAAAAGGTAGTGTTCACGAAGAACACGAGCCTCTAAATGATGAACAGAGGATGAACTCAAGAACATATCAAGAATATGATCTACCATGACTTTATATGAAATAGCTGAATAACTGAAGTAGATCAAAGTCATACAAAGAAATAAAGATAAAAGAGAACTCATACCTAGACTTCCAAGAGGACTTGGAACCTGAATAAGAGCTACTCTAGCCTACCCCCTAGCCTTGGAAACTAAAAGTGAGAGGAGAATGAGAGAGTGGTGTGTGAGAAATGGGAGCCCCTCCCCTTCTATTTATAGGCAAACGCAAGGCTTGCTCGGACGCCCAAATGGCCCCTAAACACCCGGGAGTGAGGCAATGGACCAATGAGCAGCTGCCACATGTAGGGACCAGATGGGGCGCCACTAAGGCGGTTCGGCCGATCCTCGGATCGGCCGGCCCCTTAGGGTGGCCCCACCTGGTGGCCTTCCTCTGGGTGGCTGCCCTGTGGGCCCTCTGATCCTCCCCCGGTGCCTGGCTTGATTTGGTATCCGAGGTGGGCCCTTTGATCCATGTGAAGTCTATGTGGCGTCCTCTGATTCGTCGGTGAGTGCCTCCCCTGGATCGATGACGTGGATTGCCATGTTTCCCTTGGTGGCAGCCACCTCCTGAGCCGAGTTGACATGGTTTCTTCATAGAAGTTGAGTTTCCATCTCTTTTAAGGGGTTAATCACCTACATACAAATAATCTCCAAGGACAAGTGGAACTACATTATTCAAACCTAATTGCTAGTAAACAGTGCATATGCCTCCATTTATGTGAGAGTATTGAGGGTTGGAAATGGTGAATTTCCACCGTCAACAAACTCCCCCAAGCTAACCTCTTGCTCGTCTCGAAGCAAGACATTAGAGACTTAGGTTGGTTGATCAGGAGTTGCTACAATGTTGTATTCTCAACTTATGGTAAACATACAGCAAAGTACTTTACCAAGAGTTGAACAAGTCAGCAATGTTCTTACCTTTCACCTGATACATGGGGCATATAGCTTTACCTGCCTTGGGTGGTTGAGAGACAGAATGGTTATATAGCATGTGCATAATCACTCATACCTTGATCAGCTATCAATCTGGAGGTTTTGCAAGTTTTTCAAAAGAAAATCAGAGTTCCTCAAATGATACTCTCGGATCGCTCAAAGGTGTATGGTTCCTCACCAAGGCATCATTATTGCCTTTCTTCATATCCTACTCCTAATAGGCTGTATGTGGAGCTGTAGGTAGGGAAGATGTGGCATACTTGCCTTTCTTCACATCATGTTTCGCTAAGTCAAAGACCGGATCCTTGGAAGAAACAAACATACATCCTGATCAAAATGTGCATATGTGTGTGATGGATATGAGCATGGCAAGGTGGATACTAGGCCCGGAAATGGGTGCTAGATATTGCCATGTTTTTTATGAGGGATTGATGGATTGATGGTAAGGTGGACACTAGCCCCGGAGTAGGTACTAGTTATTACCATCTATATGGTGGAACTCTTTCTCTTGCACATATCAATCCCTTTTTCTCTTTTGAAATTTTTTCGAGACTTGGGCTAGCTCTCGTTATTTATTTTTGTCATGCTTTTGAGCATGCTTTTCTCTCTCTCTCTCTCTCTCTCTTTTTCAGCTAGCCCTTTGTCTCTATTGGAGATATTTGGAGAGGGATGAATAATGCAAAGATACATAGAGTTTTATTTGAGAAAGAATGCATAGGCATATGGAACAAATGATGAAGGCTAACTTCCAGTGTAGAAGTTTTAGCATGAACGTGTACGTGATCTTGATCAGGGGAGTACGAGTTCTAACAAGGGTCACAACAATTTGACAAAGCTCAATGAGAGAACAAGCTGCATATGTGGAGGCTAAGAACTAGAATCTACATATGGCTTTGGATAGGAAATTTCTCATCATTGAGGAACTCATCATGTTTTGATTTTTCAAAAGGAAAACTCCGGATGTCAAGCATCACTAAGCTCAAGATCATAGCACTCTATTATACCATATCATGTCTCACAACAACTTAGGCAAGGATCATGCTTTTTGCTACCCACAGTTTTCAAGCTAAGGTTTGAACATACAAGCCAACAAACTCAAGACTTAGGTAGGATACAAAGTTGTAAGCAAGACATACGAGGAGAATAAACAGAGCAACTATTCATCATTTCAACCATAGAGGCAAAGCATTCTTACTAAGCATATCAAAGCAAACTAAGCAAACGATGATGATGAAAGCAAATGATATTTTTGGTCTTTTTATTTTGCAGAGTTTTTTGGATTTTCATTTATAAGATATTCTGAAAACAAAGGAAGATACAAGTTACCTCAGGATGGGGTCCTCCCCCAAGCTAGCTTCAGGCTCACTGCGGAAGAGGGTAGAAGAAACCCTGACTCGCGTAGTAAGCCCTCTGCGCCTCCAGGTATTGCCGCTGATCTTGCTGCATGGCTGCTATCCTCTCACCAGCCTGACGCTGCCACGCTGAGGTAGACTCGACGTGGGTGTTCAACGTCTCCTCCAGTCCTGTGACCTAGATGGTGAGCTCTCCCATCTGCTGCGCGAGCTGAGCATCGCATGCAGAGGTTGAGGAGTGTCGCCGGAAGGACGAAGATGGAGGTGGACCACCGGAGCTGGAACTAGCGGGTGTGGCCCACTGAGCACTGCTCGCACTTGCCCAAGCTATGCCACTCGCACTCGGCTGGTGGGTGGGCTGATCCCAGCCAGGTGTATACCCAAGGGTAACCCCGAACATATACCCCGCAGGGGCCCCTCCTGCCACCGGTGGTGTAGCAGGCTGTGGCTGAGGCTGAGGTGGTGGTGTCGGCTGTGACTGCTGCTGCTGCTGCTGCATGTGCGCTCTCTTCGCCGCGCTCCTGGTAGACCTGCCTGAAACACTAGCATGACGGCTTTCCTCTTGTGTAACAAGGGGAATGGTTAGTGACTCCGAGTTATACAATCCAAACCCCGGGTTAGGTAACGAGATTAGGTTTGCATAGCCCGGAAAGAAGAAAGTCAAAGAGTCATTTGGGCCCCTCTTGAGTATATGCCCTTGGATCAAGTATGCCTCATCAATGAGAACTCGGGGCGTCCCGATGAAGGGTATGGGATTCCCGCTAAGAACCCCGAGTCTGAGAGCAATACGAGTCACCAAAGATGTACACTCAATAGGACCTATCATCTTGAAATTCATCATCCACTGCCGAATCATAGCTTTAACGGGAGAGACCTTGATCCGGTTGACAGCGGCATATAATAGCATCATCTCATCACTGCGCACGGGCCGAACATCCTCTCGTGGAAAGAGAGTAATGGCGAGCCACTTGTGCCACAGACGGAGAGTGGGATGCACAATATCGTTGTACCGAGGTACAAACTTGCCACTGTAAACAAGACCAGAGATATCTGCCCAGAAAGATTCTCGAACAAAACCCTCACAAGACTTCTTCAGAGAAACAGCACAACGAGGACTAAACCCAAGAAGACGACTAAGATCCTTCCACAAAAGATGATAATTGGTCCCAAAGAGACGAAACTCAATGCCATCCGAGGTCTCGGTAAGAGAGCAAAGAAACTGGATGGTGAGGGGCCGAGAGCCAAGCTCTGTGACCGGCGCAAACTCCTCCCAACCAAGAGCATTCCAAATGGAAACGAACTCGAGATTCATACCTGTTTTCTCCATGAGAGCCGGGTCGAAGTCCCTGGTGTGGGCGAAGACTCGGTCCTTCAGAAGAGCATAGGTTTGCTCCTCTCGATCGCCCCGCAAGCTGAGGTAGGGGGTGTCGTCGACGACCTCCTCCGCGGCTTGTGGCTTGGCTTGCTCTTCTTGCTCTTCTTCATAATCCATCGTCGATGGGCTCGGCGTCGGCTCAACGGGGGTGGATGCACTCGTGCTTGCCCGCGAACGGGAGCGTGAGCGTGTCACCCTCCGGAGAGTGTTCGCCGCCCAATTCATGCTAGCACAACAACAAGGGACAACAAAAGCAACTCGGTGACGGGTTAGTGAAATCGAATGAAGTTTTTACCGAGCTTGCTCCACCAATAACAATATTTTCAGCAACACACTAGAGAGAATACTTGATGATCCAATCTCGAACAAGAAATCCAAGAAAACCAAGAGAGCAAGGAGTAGAGAGGGGAGTGTGAGTGAAATGAGTTGAATGGGTGAAGAACACCCCCTCTCCCCCTGTTATTTATAGGCAAATGCGTCGGGCATCCAGACATAGCCGTTGGGCAACGGCTAGGAGCCGTTGGAGCAAGGTGGGGCTCAGCAGCTGTTGGGCTGCTTCGGCCGAACCTGGGGTCGGCCGACCCCAGGCCGGGCCCATCTACCCTCTGCCCTGGCTAGTGGCTCCCCAACGGCTAGCTGGGGGCCTGCCTGAGTGCCTCGGCCCAAAATCCCTCGAAATATTTTTCAAATGATTTTTCTTGAATTTTCAAACTCAGAAATTATTTTCAGAAATTTTATTTGGAAAAGGGAAAAGGGCTAGATGAATCTAGCATGCAAATGCAGAGTTTTTGGGAAATCAAATATGCAATTTTGGAAATAAAATTTT
Organism: Cenchrus fungigraminus; assembly: GCA_036936925.1. Lineage (NCBI taxonomy): Eukaryota > Viridiplantae > Streptophyta > Magnoliopsida > Poales > Poaceae > Cenchrus > Cenchrus fungigraminus. Next base: position 62,221,416 of record CM072781.1, on the reverse strand, counting down.
GGAAAGGGAAATATGAGATAAGTACTAGCTTTAACCTTTTTGGTAGAAAGGACTCATCATTTTTAGTTCGACGAGTTGGACTCTTCTTAGTGATCAATTCCATTCAGCACCCCACTCCTGAGAAGTAGAGGGTGGTGCCATCTCAATCTTCCGCCATTCTTTCCGAATTTTCTTTAGCCTCTTTGACGGAGATTTCTTCTTTGGGGGTAAAGGCTCCATCCTTCCCCCAAGCTGCTCAACACTATCTTGCACTAAATAGCACTGCTCTTCTTTGTCCTAAAACTGGAACCTCAGGTTCCTCTTCCCAATGCAGAAACGGATGATTCCGGACCCCACATTGATCCTAGCTCGGACATCACTGAGAAATGGTCGCCCAAGGATGAGCGGCATTCCTCCCTCGTCATCCATATGAAGGACTACAAAGTCCGCGAAGACATAAGAGCTCTTGATTTTGACCAATATACTCTCGACAATTCCTTCTGAATATCGTATCGTTGAATCTGCGAGTTGGATAGTCCGTGCTGTTGGAGAGAGAGCTGGATATCCAAGTTGCTCGAACATGGCCTTGGACATGAGATTAACACTTGCACCAAGGTCACAAAGAGCACGCCTGATCTGCTTGTAATAGATTATGCAAGTGATAGTCGGGTAGCCTGGATCTTTCTTGTGCACTACTGCTGATTCCTCCCATGGATCAAGAATTTGTTGTATGGACTTTCCTGCATAGTCAGAAGCATGCGTCTTCCTAGGTGGCTTACCCCACCTGGTTGACACTACACTAACATTCTCACAAGAGGATACGGATTGCCCCGGGATCCTCCCGTTATCAGGAGATGGAACCAAAGCAGCCAATTGAGCCAGCTGGGTTTCTAACATTTTGTTGAAACTTAGTTGACTCTTCTGAGCAGAAGAAAAACTATCAAGCTTAACGTTAAGGCTTTCCACAGTTTTATCAAGGGCAGCTAGCTTCTTGTTAATACCTTCATTAATCTTAGCTTGCCCAAAAACGAGATCTCTCAAGGAGGGTTGGTTAGGATTGTACGAATTACCTTAGTTACCTCCTTGATAATAAGGGTGTTGTTGATTCCACGATTGGCCTCCCTGTTGAGTTGGACGATAACCATTGTTGTTGCCATTCATGTGAGAGTCTGGACAATAGTTGCCTGAGTGCCCAGTGTTGCCACAGACCTCACAGGTCATGTGAGAGTCCATAGGCAGAGTAGTGGTGGCCATGGCAGCCTTCTCGCTAGTGTAATCATCCAATCTCTTCATGAGAAGATCCATCTTGGCAGTAATCATGTCTGCTTCCTTGACAGTATGAGTACCCCTCGGTCGTGGCTGGAGTCTTTCATCACTCCACCCTTGGTTGGAGACCATCTTCTCCATGAGTAATTTAGCATTATCAACAGTGAGTGAGAAGAATGCTCCTTGAGTAGCAGCATCAATATGGCCTGAGGCTGTCGGAGTCAACCCATTATAGAAGCTTTGAAGAATAAGCCAATCCTCCATCCCATGGTGGGGACAGGCCAGGACATACTCCTGAAGCCTTTCCCAAGCCTCTGGAATAGATTCACTTGCTGCTTGCTGAAAACCAGAAATCCTTCCACGAAGAGCATTAGTTTTACCCAATGGGAAGAACTTCTTGAGAAATGCCTCTGAACACTTACACCAAGTGTTAATAGCTTCACGATTCGCATAGAACCATTGCTTAGCTTTCCCCAGGAGGGAGAATGGAAATAGCCGTAAACGAACAGCATCCATATTTGCACCCCTGATGACAAAAGTGCTGCATAGCTCTAGGAATTGCTGCAGATGAGCATTGGCATCCTCATTTGGCTTGCCACAGAATGGACTAGCCTGTACCATTGTAATTAGACCCGTCTTGATCTCAAAATTTTCAGTCCCCATTGCCACCTCAGGGCCTTGCAGCACCTGGTCAGCGGAAGGAGCTGAGTACTCACAAAGTGTCTTCTGGGCCATAGTGTTGGACGTGGATGGTACAAAGGAAGCTGGTTCGCCCTCCGGACGAGCACGACGAGGTGAGCCGAAATGAATTCGAGCTTTCCTCACCAGTGACTCGGGATCTTCAGTAAAATTTTCTGATAGGTCGAAACCAGTCATACACTACCTATCTTCATCATCCAAAGATAAAAGAAGACAATCAAGGTTAGCCTGCATTGAGAGTTGTCCTAACCTACTCAGAGTTTATAAACAGATGCAAAGCATAGTCATGATAATCCTGTGCCTTCCCCGGCAACGGCACCAGAAATGCTTGTTGACATTCCTTAACGTCGATCACTTAAGAACAGATTTGGAATCCATCCTTAGCATCAGCGCTAGAAATGTTTGTTGGCATTTCTCAATGTCACAACTAATGGCGCGGTTAGCGTGAACATCGAGACTTGCCATAGGTTAATCTAAACGATCATAAACGAATCCTCAAGCGCACAGATAAACCATTGTAGCATTTCCCCAAGGAAGGAGAGTATTCTAAGGGTATCGAATCCGTGGAAGCCAATGGCGGATATCTTATTCTAAGGGTATCGAATCCGTGGAAGTCAATGGCGGATATCTTAGACTTATGCTTTTGCTCTGAATGTAAACCAAGAGATAGATATAGGGAACAACACACTCAAAGGCAGGGGTAAGATAAAAGATATAAGGGCAGTGTGACACACACACTCAAATCTACCTCTACTCTAGCACACTACGGCTTAGGGGGAACATACGAGTTAGCTCTAGGTTCTAATGTACTAAACATACAAAGCTAGAAGATACAATAGATGGGCATGAGTATTGCATGAGAGGGATAAGGTTCAGCACCCAGGTACAAATGGGGAGCTAGCCCGCGATGACCAGCACTCTGCGAAACTAGACTTTAGACTCCTACAGCAGGTACCCCAACGCGAAGGTTGCCCTAGGATCCAACAGGGCTGTCACCACCTGAGGACCGACCTCTCGTTACGGGGGGTATGCTCATAACTATCGTAGCCAGACAACCCAGGCACCATGCCTACGTTGCTGCTATACTCCACCCGGCCCAGGCTATTGTGACCCAGGGTGAGAGCCACCAGAAGACTGGTCAACTAGACCGAGTACCGTAGCTTGAACACAGACCTCATGCAACACTCTCATGCCATCTAACAAGATCAACTACGGCTAGACATACAAACAGATATGAACTCTCTTATGTCTAATCAACAAGATCAAAGGGTCGTGTTCATGAAGAACACGAGCCTCTAACTTATGAACAAACACATAAGGAAGGAGTTTATCACCCTTCAAGTGGATCAAAAGGTAGTGTTCACGAAGAACACGAGCCTCTAAATGATGAACAGAGGATGAACTCAAGAACATATCAAGAATATGATCTACCATGACTTTATATGAAATAGCTGAATAACTGAAGTAGATCAAAGTCATACAAAGAAATAAAGATAAAAGAGAACTCATACCTAGACTTCCAAGAGAACTTGGAACCTGAATAAGAGCTACTCTAGCCTACCCCCTAGCCTTGGAAACTAAAAGTGAGAGGAGAATGAGAGAGTGGTGTGTGAGAAATGGGAGCCCCTCCCCTTCTATTTATAGGAAAAGGCAAGGCTTGCTCGGACGCCCAAATGGCCCCTAAACACCCGGGAGTGAGGCAATAGACCAATGAGCAGCTGCCACGTGTAGGGACCAGATGGGGCGCCACTAAGGTGGTTCTGCCGATCCTAGGATCGGTCGGCCCCTTAGGGTGGCCCCACCTGGTGGCCTTCCTCTGGGTGGTTGCCCAGGCCCTCTGATCCTCCCCTGGTGCATGGCTTGATTTAGTATTCGAGGTGGGCCCTTTGATCCATGTGAAGTCCATGTGGCGTCCTCTGATTCATCGGTGAGTGCCTCCCCTGGATCGATGACGTGGATTGCCATGTTTCCCTTGGAGGCAGCCACCTCCTCAGCTGAGTTGGCATGGTTTCTTCATAGAAGTTGAGTTTCCATCTCTTTTATGTGGTAAATCACCTATATACAAATAATCTCCATGGACAAGTGGAACTACATTATTCAAACCTAAATGCTAGTAAACAGTGCATATGCCTCCATTTATGTGAGAGTATTGAGGGTTGGAAATGGTGAATTTCCACCGTCAACACCATACTGACAATTGCAGAGCAATGCCAGCCGCCGAGGTCCGCTGTAAGCAGTCGAAAGGTAACCAGACAACGACCCTTGGTCACCAACAAGAATGTGGCCACCCCAACGTGAGGTAACCAACACCCTTCCGGCACGCCACACGGCAGAGTTGCCAACCCGGCCGAAGCCGTCGAAGACAGTGGATCGTCCACCAAGCCAGAGCGTGGTCGCTAGAGATGACGCCAATGGCGTCGCCGTCGCTCGTCCATAAGCTGGACAGGGTTTTAACCCAGAGACCATATGCAGCAAGGTCATAGCTCTGAAATGACGCCCCCCTGTTGACGGTTCAAAACCGTGTTGAAGTTCACCCCAAGCCTACGGGTGACTTGGTGCCTTTTTCACCAAGGAGGGTCCCCCAAGGTTTGTCAATCCAAGGATCGGAAGCAAACCGCTAAGGATCTCTACCTAATCTATCGAACTAACCTAACATGAAGCGTTGATTGCATATAAAAAGGAAAACTATAATACATATGAGTGATAGCACAAGGTTGATCATATCCATGAACAACGGCTAAGGTAAAGCTCCACCGAAGGGGTAGCTAGGCCTAGCGCCTTCTAGTTGAAGCTCCGGCAAATGAGCAACGAATCGAGCATCTCATCTACTAGCATCCTTAAACTCCTACCTCCGGCCTACCTCCCGAAGACATCCGCTCTTTCGGAGGAAATCACCCTGTCACGATGCTCCCTTTATGAAGCGGGGGGTCCACGGGCACACCCAAACACGAGCGTGTCTACGAACCATGAAGGGTCCACATGCTAAACCTAATCGCCACATTACAAAGAGCATGCTATATAGCCTAACCATGGATTAGACTAAGGATCAAATCACATTCACGATAGGTAGAAAGTAAGGACGGATACATGGAATCACTTAATAGATCGGATGACAAGATTGTAATAGCTCACATAATAATAGATGTGTTTGGATCATCACCACCGAGTACATACCATTGACGACCTCAACTAGCTCCGGAACTCCACCATGGCACCACCACGCAGGGCGGCCATGGCGGCTAGGGTTGGCCTAGGCCATCCCCTAGACAACTTCGAGGACTTGCTGCCACCGTCGCCTCCCTCCGGTGCTCACTTCTAGGTTTCGTCGAGTTCTGATGAATTGATGTGGCGGCCGTCGGAGGCGGGGGGTATAAATGAGCCGAGGAGCATGTAGGTCAAAGGGGAAGCCGAACCAGGCCTAGAACACCCTAGGCTGGTCGGCATGGGCCGGCCGGCCCAGGCCTGTTTCGGCCCGGTTCAGGCCCATCTTCCTCCACGATGCTTCTCGTGCTTTCTTGAATATTTGTCGAAGTCCATGTGGGTCCTTGACGTCGTTTTCCCGGCGGTTTGGATAAGGGTACTTGGCGTACGAACTCCCGCATCTTCTGTTTAGGTCCTTGGACTTTCACAGCTTCATGCTTCAGTCCTTAGGTCATTTGGAGTCATGTTCACTTCGTGTCTTGACTCGTGCCAGGCTTCGTGATCTTCTCACAAAGTGCTAGATGAACTCCACCCGGAAGTCCTCATTTAGGTACCTAATTCCTGCGTAAACAACACACTCCAAAGACCACATGCAAGTGCGAACTTGTTACATCATTAGTGTGCCTAGTGGCGGGTTAGTTATAAATCAAAGCTCAAACCAAAGTGTAACAAGTGCTCTTGGTTGACGGAAATTGACCGTCAACATACCCCCATGCTTAAACCTTGCTCGTCCTCGAGTAAGCCTTTAATGGATGTCAATATTGCCTTTCAATGTTCATACCCTGCACTTGTTCATACATGAGAAAACATAATGCTCTCCAAGTTTATATGTTATAGTTTCATAATGTAACTACCTTTCATCTCTATGGAGGGTAGATATCATTTAAGCTCTTTCCACAAGTAGTTAATCATGCTCTCAAATTTTAAACAAATCTCAGAAATTTTGAAAATAAAGAGAGGGATGAAGAAAAATTGTTTTACCAAGATCAAAAATAAACCTCCTTGCATCTTGCTCATGAACTCTCATCTCATCTTGTCTCAAGACTACTTGTCCTACTCCTTTCCTCTCTCAAATATTTGGTGGAAGGCTTTATATGGAGCTATGGGAAAGTTTAGTCCTACCAAGATATTATAGTCGAGATATTATCAAAACAAGACAAGCTTCTCATGGACTTACCGAGACTCGTCAAAAAGGTCATTGGAAAAAATAATGTTTTCAAGGAGGGGGGAGACAAAAAAAATACACACACTTTTAGATAGGTGGACATGTGCAAATGGCAAAGAGTGATCCCGAGGCACAAACGAGGTCCTCGTTATCGGATTGCACATGGTTGGAAAGAGGAGTATGGGTCTTGAATCCTTTTTGAAAACTCAAAAAGCACTAAACATAGCTAGAGAACCGGGGAGCTTTATATTTTTTCTTTCTTTCTTCTTTTTTCTTTCATCATACTTTTTCTCTTTCTTTTTTTTTCTTTTCTCTTTTCTTTTTTTTATTTGCCCCCCTTGAACTCTAGACTATACTAGCACTTCATTGGTAACCCCCCCATGCTTAGATGTTTGCTTGTCCACGGGCAAAAGAGGTGATAAGGACGCCAAGGTAGAAATTGAAGCTCTCATATTTTCTTAGAGAGAGATACTCGAAAAATCTTCTAAGGGTCCTTTTGGAAGTCTCCCTTACTTGAAGCACCTTCCTTGTAATCTTCCTCAAAATATTCATCCATACTCATATATTGGGTTGTGGTCAAGGAGGTGAACACAAAAAAGGATATATTTGAGTTTTGGTTGGATATCCGGCGAGGTTTGCGAAATTCCCAATGTGGAAACTCACAATACACGGATAGAAGAGGCTAGCATAAAGAACGATACGCAAAAACGGAATAACCAGCTTCTTAGTCTCGAGCCAGAGAAATCAAGCCTTGAATCAATGCACCCAAAAATAAATCTTGTATATACTAATGTTTTGCACTCAAGTAAGTTTGGGCTTTGGATGGGTAGAGCAAAATACAAGTGGTACTCATGACAAGGTTAGTATAACTTTTTTTGAGAAAAAAAAGGAACTTTGATTCATTCAAAGTTGAGAGCAACGAAAAAGAACTATGGGACTTAAGTTATCATAACCTCCACAAAAGATTAGGTTAGCAATAAATAAATTTCAGATTCATATTAAAAGAGAGAGCACTAGCTTAATCATATAAAAACCAAGCACAAGAATGATCAAAGTAGCAACGATCATCATATATCCATAAGCAAGAGCATACGTGATATCATCATGGTGAGCACAAGGTAACGGTGATTATTATTGAAAACAAAAACAAGCCTAGGTTGTACTCCTAGTAGCCATGTTATTCTATAGAGAGATATACAAAAGTTGCATCTAAGGTTGTTGAAGGCATAAACATATGTACAAGCATATAGAAAGACGAGGACAAAAAGAGGGTTGAGGATTTGTTACCGTCATTTGATGCTTGAAGTGTAGCGCGGCCTCCCCCATGCTTAAGCATTGTGCTTAACATGGAAGAAGAACCATGATCCTTGCTCCTTGCGGTCTTCTCATGTCCACAAATCCTCCCCCATGCTTAGCATGTTGCTAGGCATGGAAGATGATGAACCATCTTGAAGTCCTACCGCCATGTGTGGATCATCATACTCTTCACTTTGTTTGATTGTCCTCCAACGTTCACCCTTTGTCACAAGCCTCCGTCCCAATCGAATTTATGGGAGTGATTCACAATTCCTGCAAAACAATTTTAAAGCACAAAGTACCCCCGAGGTGACGGTCGGGAACACTCACTCTATGCCGACAAACCAAAGACATCCCCTAAGATCTTAACTTGTGGCATAGTTAATCTAGTGAAAAATTAAAAACCTAGTGTGTGTACGTGTGTGCAAGGGTGCATACAAATGATAGGATGGTATAAAGACAAAACAATGTTTACACCAAATTCTAAGCTCCATGCTTACAAAGTGGTTGCCAAACTTCCCCCTTGCCATAAAGATTTATTAACCAAGGTCAAAACATCATGCTTATTCCAAGATTAACAATTCCTTATAGTGTAAGATAAGTAGGGCGCATTGCAAAGTTTATAAACCAACCAATGCAACAAGATAGCAAGGTATGCAAAACTGAATGATGGTGGTCTCCAATCATGAATAAACACCATGTTTACACAAGATTACAAAAAAAATGGAACAATGCCCTTAAGAAGCATTATCATAAACATGAAAGCATTCATCATAAAGTTTCGCAAAAAGACCAAAGCTATCATAAAGCGGAAGATGACAATGAGGGGGATACAAAATGCAAATGCAAAGAGTTAGCACAAGCAAATGTTAGCAAGGGTTGAAAAGATCAAACAACCAAACTAACAAGGTTTTAAGAGTAGGTTATGGGTATCCTATATTTTTGGCTCAAATAAGAATTTTGAAGAGAGAGAGTCAAGTTTAGAAATTCTATCTAAGGTGTGCTAAAAGTCTTTTTATGGAAAACAAACCTAAGGTTTTAGGAAGGCTAAAGGTAGGAGAGGTTTTCCTAAGGCTTTTATAGGGAGGCTAGTTAAAGTTTTTAGTTAGAACAAGGGATAGAGGTGGGCTTGGCCAACCGGAATAGTGCAAGCCAATCAACACAAGTCAACCCTACCCTTGTTGGTTACGGGTTTTTGGTGGGGCTATAGGTAGGCTTAGGTTGGTTGGGCAAAAAGTTAGATCAACACAAAGCATGCAATGCAATATGACATGGGTGAACAAAATGACATGATATGGTGGTTGTCTAAAACAAATGCAAGAGTTAGCCTAAATTAACTAGCCACAAGCTTAGAGTTAAAGGATGGTGCCAACTTTATATTTGTCGCTAAAAAGACACAAAAGAAAATGACACTAAACACTAATAGGCACACAAAAAGGTCTACAAGTTTTCCAAGATCAAGAACAAAGTGCTCCCTCAATAGCATTTAAATCAAACAACATGGTGTTGTGGTATTTATTAGAGCAATGGTATGATGTTACTTGATGGTTCAGTTTAAGATCACAATGTAGACGGTCATATTATAAATATATAAACATAAACAAAAGAAAACGGGTTGCCTCTCGCATAGCGCTTCATTTAAAGTCATAGAGCTCGACTTTCTTACGTACCTTCTTGTTGTCACGAAGCCATGGTCCTTCATGCAAGATTTAAAGGTGTCCATGCAGCTTTGATCCACTCTCCACGCTTGACACGATCATTTTACTTGATGAGAGGCTTGCCCGATCATTTCCTTGCTTCATTGTCACCTTCTCCTCCTTTGCTTCGGGGGAGGTGATGCACGAGCTTGCAATTCCTTTAGGGCATGGCTTCTCTTCTCTTTATTAAGGTTTAATGACCTACATGGTTAGTGAAACTCGGGTTTTCCCCTGACACACGCTCTTTTAAGGTCACGAGCTTGACCAAGCACGAAGCAAGTCCAAGATTTGCAAAGTGTGAAACAAACACATGCACCATAACCACAATTTAAAATAGGTAAACAAAGAAAGTTGTGATTAAAAGTAGCATGTGTTACTTGCTCAGCGCTAAGGCTCTCATTAGGCATGGGTTCATTAGGCAAGTAAATAACAAAGTTAAAGCACAACATAGCCTCTTTATCATCCTCAAGAAATTCTAGCCTATCATGATCAAAGGCGCAAGGCATAGAATCGAACATACTTTTGGATAAGAACATGAATATATCAAAAGGAAGATATCATATCCAAAAGTACCTTGAGAGATTAATGTGTACCTTAGCCTTCGAGCTTTTATTGTGAGTGATCCTCCGGAGTTGAAAGTGAACAATCCTTGATGATCGAAGGTGGCTCGTGTAAACTTTTCTCAATTCCTTCCTTCGTACCACATGTCGTCAAGGTTGCTTTGTGTAGGATCACTCCTCTTCTTCATTTGTAGGGCTTCACACATGTCTTAAATGTCTTCATGTAGGCTCATGATCCTTCATGTGAGAGCCCAAAAATATCCGCGCCATTGGATGTTGTCTTATGTGTGTAGTCCATTGTGGTTTTCTTCAAACATCTCCTTGTGTCGGATGCCGCCAACTCGTGTCTTCATTTGCCAATGCTCCAGGGGTCTTTGTTTTGTTCCAAGCCTCTGAATTTCTTCATGAGTGGTCTAATGGAAGCATTCCCTAAGCTCCTCTTTCTTGTTGTCGTCCTCACCTTCGCCATCTTGTTCTCATCATATTGCAGCTGTCTCTTCTTTGGATTTCTCCCTGTATACATAACAGAACATATACCAAAATATAATTCTATTGAAAAATTTATAAAATTACCTTTCCAACGGGTACTCATCCATCTTAATCGGAGTCCAGATGAGGGAGTTATGGCTGTTTCACTTCAGCTTTGCTTGCTGTCCAGAAATTTTCAGGACGTGCAATCATCGGTGATTCGGCCATATCTGCTTGTAGGAACCTCCGATCGATTTGATTGTTGACTCGTTGGAAGCATAACTTCGTGGGGCTTCTAAATATCCAAAGATACCCCATGAGACTATGCAAAAATCGATGCGAACAGAAACTTCGAAGATGTTTGTGATTTCGGGGGCATCGTGATTGCTTCCAATACCTATTGCTTGAAGAAACAAATCTCCACAAAACATTAGTCTTAAAATTTTAATTGACACGTTGACTTACCTTGTTCACATGCTCTTGTGTAGGGTGTGGGCTCGATAGCGGATGATGGGCCACTAACCAAAGTTAGCACCTACCACTAAAGAGCAAATCTTGATGTTGCAATCATCTTGTCGGAGTGTGCATGTAGAAAACTCATCTAACGTCTTGTGTCTAGCTTTTGACCTGCTTTCAAGGACACAAATAAGAAAACAAGGGTATATGCAACAATAAAAATTAGGGTTAGTCAAATAGAAAGGTAGATCACCCTAGGGTTCGAGTTGCCGATCCCCGGCAACGGCGCCAGAAAAGGGCTTGTTGACGGTTCAAAACCGTGTTGAAGTTCACCGCAAGCCTACGGGTGACTTGGTGCCTTTTTCACCAAGGAGGGTCCCCCAAGGTTTGTCAATCCAAGGATCGGAAGCAAACCGCTAAGGATCTCTACCTAATCTATCGAACTAACCTAACATGAAGCGTTGATTGCATATAAAAAGGAAAACCTTGATACATATGAGTGATAGCACAAGGTTGATCATATCCATGAATAACGGCTAAGGTAAAGCTCCACCGAAGGGGTAGCTGGGCCTAGCACCTTCTAGTTGAAGCTCCGGCAAATGAGCAACGAATTGAGCATCTCATCTACTAGCATCCTTAAACTCCTACCTCCGGCCTACCTCTCGAAGACATCCGCTCTTTCGGAGGAAATCACCCTGTCACGATGCTCCCTTAATGAAGCGGGGGATCCACAGGCATGCCCAAACACGAGCGTGTCTACGAACCATGAAGGGTCCACATGCTAAACCAAATCGCCACAATTACAAAGGGCATGCTATATAGCCTAACCATGGATTAGACTAAGGATCAAATCACATTCACGATAGGTAGAAAGTAAGGACGGAGACATGGAATCGCTTAATAGATCGGATGACAAGATTGTAATTGCTCACATAATAATAGATGCGTTTGGATCATCACCACCGAGTACATACCATTGACGACCTCAACTAGCTCCGGAACTCCACCATGGCACAACCACGCAGGGCAGCCACGGCGGCTAGGGTTGGCCTAGGCCATCCCCTAGACAACTTCAAGGACTTGTCGCCGTCGTCGCCTCCCTCTGGTGCTCACTTCTAGGTTTTGCCGAGTTCTGATGAATTGATATGGCGGCCGTCGGAGGCGGGGGGTATAAATGAGCCGAGGAGCGTGTAGGTCAAAGGGGAGGCCAAACCGGGCTCGGAACACCCTAGGCCGGTCGGCATGGGCCAGCCGGCCGGCCTAGGCCTGTTTCGGCCCGGTTCGGGCCCATCTTCCTCCACGATGCTTCTCGCGCTTTCTTGAATATTTGTCGAAGTCCATGTGGGTCCATGACGTCGTTTTCCTGGCGGTTTGGATAAGGGTACTTGGCGTACGAACTCCCGCATCTTCTGTTTAGGTCCTTGGACTTTCACAGCTTCATGCTTCGGTCCTTGGGTCATTTGGAGTCATGTTCACTTCGTGTCTTGACTCGTGCCGGGCTTCGTGATCTTCTCACAAAGTGCTAGATGAACTCCACCCGGAAGTCCTCATTTAGGTACCTATTGTAACATCCCGCAATTTTATTACGGAATGTTATTTATAAAAATGAGGATTTAAAATTTTTGGTGAATTATTTGAGTGCTTGACAATTAAATTAAGGGTGTCTTCTTATTTCTCTCCTAAATTCCTAGATTTATTTTTGAGCTAATTAAAAATTCCTAGGGAATATAAAATGCTAGTGTGAGAACTTTGGAGTTTATTTGGTTTTATTTGGAATTATTTGAGTGTGATTCAAATTTGAATCCTAATTCAAATTTGAATCAAGTTTAGAAATAGGAGTAGACTTAATAGAAAAGGGAAAGGAGGCCAACCAGAATTGGGCCTCAACTTCTCACCGGAAGTCCACTAGAGGCCCCTCTACTCTTTTCCCTGAAAAATCTAAAGCCCCGCGCTCTCTTTCAGCCCAGCCCATTGCGGCCCACTCCGATGCCGGCCCGCCTACCACCTACCGCCCCACGCCGTGTCGCTGCCAAGCGGACCCCACGTTACGTCACGCCCGCGTCACGCCGAAGTCACCCCGTCATCCCCCTCCTTTAGCACTTTTGCTTACGCGCGCGCGCGGCCAAAGCGTCGGAGCCCGCCATGGCCGCCATGGGGATGCCGTCCACGCGCTCGCGCTGCATCCGCGCTGTCCACACGTCCAGCGCCACGCCTTGCCCTATAAGAAGCCGCCGCCGCAGCCCCCGGAGCCCCCCAATCCTAGCCGCCTCAGGGATTTTTCTCCTGTCCGCACCACCCGCTCGCCGGAGGAGAAGGAGAAGGGGGGAGAGGACAAGAAGCCCGGAGGCCGTCCGAGGGTGATCGTTGATGCCGCCGCGAGGACCGGAGGCCGCCCATGGAGCTGCTGGTCACCGCGAAGCCACGAACCGTGACGCCGACCACCTCCTCTGCATCCTCTGCCCCGCGCTGCCCGTCTTCATCACCGCCGGCCGACCCCGCTCCGACCAATCTTCCCCGACGCTCTGCTCTTCAACCCGTGGTCACCAAGGTGAGGCCGTCCGCCTTTTCTCCTCTGTTGTGGCCCGGCCTTCGAGCCGAGGGGGATCGAGCATGCCGTGTCCATGTCGCCATTGACGCCTCGCCACCGCGCACATGCTGTTGTGAAGCCGGCCTTCGTGCCGCGCCAAACTTCTGCAGGAGCCGCCGCCGTCATCACGCGCATGCCCACCGCCGTTTTTACCTGGTTTCTTGGCCGCACACCGCCGTCACCCCTCGTTGCCCGCCGTGCACCGGCGCACCTCGCCGCCGTCCTGCACGACGGCGCACACACGAGCCGAGCACCTCCCCGTCCGCTGTTTGCACGCCTTCGTGCCCACCTCGCCACCTAGGACAATGCGCACCCACGCGTGGTGCTGCTCTATGGCAGGAGCTGGCACCTCGCCGTCACTGCGTCGGCCAGGGGCCTCGCCATGGCCGCGCCAGCGCTGAGCTCCCTCGCAAAGCAGCAAAAGCCCTGGTTTTGGGTCTGATTCTTTCTGCTTGGCGCACGCACTCACGAACCTGGCGTTTAGATGCGCCCACACCCCGTCTCCGGTGATCGCCTCACCGTGCTGCCGCGCCCTTCTTTGCGCCCCCGCCGTTGAGCACGTCCCCGGCCAAAGGGGCGCCTTTTCTTGGCTTGAGCATGCTCGCGGGGCATCCCTCGATCTCTTGCTGTCGTCCGTTGTCGGGCCCGAGCTACCTCACCGCCGGCGAGCCCCTCTCCCGTGCTGCCTCCCCTCTGCGGCATTCTGCCGAACACGAGACGGCGCCGGGCCATAAGCCCTGGGGTTTTGCCCCCACACGCGCACACACGCGCGTTTGCACGCAGAGGATCCGCAAGGATCCGGTGCGGCTGGCCACCCCCGGCCGAGCCACACCCTGCGCCGCACGGCGCAGTGCTGCAGAAGCCCGGGCGCGGATCCGCTGCACCGCGTCGCGTGTTGGGCCACGCGGGTTGCCACGTCAAATGCCGCCAGCCTTAAGCTGCCCAGCTGGCAGCCACGTGGGCAGCATAAGCTGGCCTGCAGCTAGCTTTTAGCTCTTTTAAAGACAGCAATAGATACCCTTTAGATACCCTAAAGTTTGCAATATTGTGTATGCGTATTTTAATTTTAGAAATCTATTTAATCTTTGGAAATTCATAATAAATCCGTTTTAACTCCAAAAAATACAAAACTTCTTCTGAAAATCTACTAAAAATCCAAACTCCGCGCTAGGCCAGAGTTTGCCTCTTTTTGGGTCTTATTTGTTCCTCCTCTTGGATTTATTGCTATTAGCTGCCGAGTTATTTATTTAAATACGATTCTAGGAGCCGCCGGAGCCGGAGAGCTGAACCAGGACTACGACGATGACTTCGGCTATGACGACTACCCGCACCCAGGTTCACGCCCGACCTTCTTTGAATGCCCATTAGGCATGGCTATTAGAACTGCTAGTGCTTTATGTATTGCATAGTGATAAATATGATGAACCCGTGCATAGCCTCTTTTACATACTTGTCCTTGATTGACCTACTACTACTACTTTACTTATGTGTGATGATACGCTGAGCTTGCTATGCATGTGTTGGGATTATTGTGGTAGTTTCTTGGCGTGTGTAGGGAAAACCGGCAGGAGAAGGTGTTTTGGGATATTTTGGCGGGGGTGAGCTCAAGACAACCCGGTCTGGGATCGAGGGCCAGGGATCGTCTTCTCGAACGGTGCCCAATGTGGGGCCTATGGTGGGTACATTGTTTTAGGAGCACAGGTGATGGGGTTTTTGTGATGACTTGGAGGATAGGAGCTCGCCCGGGTCTGAAATCGAGTGGGTCGCCTATTACACGGGACTTTCGTACACACCACCTCGCCGAGAGTAGGGATAGGGCTGTTCGACCCTAGCATGTGCGATACCATACCTGCCAGTAGGATAGAGGGTATCAGTGAGAGGGTTAGGGTGAAATCCCTTCCCTTTGGGCGTTCCCCGTGTGGCCACACGGGGGCATTTTCACAGTTCTGGGGTGGACCTTTGCGAAGGGCCGCAGCGAGACCCGGATGCAGGATGGAATTGTAACTACTAGGTGTTCGCTCGGTAGGGTAGGCTCGGTCGGCCGTACACCGTCCGGGTACTATTCCGAGTTGGGTACTGGTGTACATGCTCTGCAGAGTTTAGATCTATACGTATAGCTGCGTCCTCGGTTATGGACATGCCCGTTGTTTCTCCAACTCTTACGTTTTGGGATTTCTACCTTCCCCCTTATAGGATGAGAGTGTATGGTGAGCCGTGGTTGTATTCGGGGAGAGGAGAGTTGCTCCCTCTGCCTCGCGGATCCGGGTGCAACCATTGAGGTGCGAGGAGTGGGAGTTCTCGCACCGACCCTAGATGGAGATAGGTGATGGTGACGGAGATCTGGGTGACCAGGTGTATCCATTTGCGGAAGAGAGATATGGGATTTGGTGGGATTATGGAGATATTACTCTACTTATGATGCTGCTGCTGCATAGGAAACCCAGCTACTACCTTGATACTTTCTTTACCCTTAGAAGTAGGCCACTTCAAGCTTGCATACGGTTGGTGACGTGGACCTATCCCGATCCTTGGGGATGGCCCCTGAGCTTGCAGGGTACGAGTCAGACTACGACAACAACGCCGACGGATGGTATGACTGAGGGGGCACGACGCTACGCTCAAGGATGCCTGTGGGAGACGAATGAAGATGGAGACACCTTTTGGAAGCTAGCTACCGCTGCGTAGGCTCTTATTCTTGTTATTCCGCCAAGAGGCATGTATTGATGTACTCCGATTATTCAAGACATGTAATAATCAGATCATTATTCATACTCTGATGCTTTATTTCATTGTATGACTGTGATATTCATCTGTGATGAATGCCTATGCGTGATAGCGTCTGATCCATGGACTATCACGAGATAGAATGCTGGGTTTTCCATTTTTGAAAACTCAGGGCGTTGCAGATGGTATCAGAGCCATACTTGACCGTAGCACGTGCCCTTAGAAATGGTCGTTAGAAATTAGGACTCTAAACGAATCTCTTTTGTTGTATACCATTCTTGACCTATATTACAAAACTTATCCTTCTTTGAAAAAGTTCTATCTCACCCGTGCTAACTAGAAAATTTCTTCCGTGTCACAGGAGATGGCTCGTCAGGAGGTGGAGTTGCTCCCGGAGCACATGGAGGGACTCGCCAGTTGGGTTGACCGGGTCGTCCTCAGGCTGGGGATTCCCCCTACGCACGTCACCTACCGCACTGAGGACGTCCGCACGCTGTCGGGACCACTAGTGCTTTGCACGGTGGCCATCCTACCCCACCCGGCGCTTCCAGGCTTCCCCGAGATGCTCGAGCACAGCACAGGACTCAACGTCAGGAACGCTGTGGACACCGCCTGCAGCCACGTACTTCGCCACCTGCTGGCTAAGTACCGCGACGTCTACAGGACTGGAGACCTGGGACTGATTCCCCAGGACTACTACAGAGTGGCTCCGATCGTGAACGGACTGCCAGACCCTTCAGCACTCTACGAGGAGGAGGTTGTTCAGGGACCTCTACGTGAGTCCGACGACACGCTCGTCACCACTGGGAGCTACCTTGTGGACCTCGACACTCACGCCCACCGACTGAGCGAGCAGACGAGTGCACTCTTCAGCAGGCTAGAGTACACTACCCTGGAGCTGAAGGAGCTTTAGCCCCGCAGCCAGAGTTTGCTCATGGAGAACCTCACCCTACACCAGTGAGTCGAGCAGCTCGAGCGAGGGTTACGCCACGCCAACTCTTTGGCAGTGCAGGCTGAGGCTGAGAGGGTGACCGCTCGAGAGGAGAAGATCTACGCTCAGGAGGATCTACGCAAGCAGGAGCCCAGGTTCACCCGTCTCTTCGCCAAGCTGGACCAGAAGGATGCACAATTCGCCGCCCAGGGACGCAACCTCGTGCATGAGAAGGCTAGGGTGGCCGAACTGGAGGAGGACCACTACTCCAACACCGCCAATATTGCTGCACTCACCAGGACTTCTGTGTTCCTGCTGGACAAGTGCAAGAGGATGCTAAGGACTTGGGAGGACGCTGACTCACTTTGAGTGGACGAGCTTCAGGAGCTCAACAGTCTGCTACCTCCCGAGCACCAGCGGGCGATCCGCAAGGAGACTTTCAAGCTGCACCCATCCGTCCTCAAGCTTCACATGTGTCCGCTGGCTGACATGCCCACTCCGGTTGAGGAGGTGAGGGCTGCTCACGCCAAGCTGACGAGGATGTTCCCCAGAGACTTTCCCGAGGAGGACCGTTACCTAGTGAGGTACAAGAAGGCTCGCTTCGAGTAGCGTGCTGGAGCATGACCATGCTAATAAGAGTAGAGTTGTAAGATAGGTAGTTTCCATGAGTTGATCCATGCAGCCGAGAGCCTGTTCCGGTGCATGATGAGTTATGAGTCTTTTCACACCTAGATGTGCACACCCTTTTTGAGATCATGTAACGCTATATTAGATCGCTGTTGTGTGTGTGACCTCCAAGGCTTGAGTCAGCCTCGAGGAAACTTATGTACTCTAAATGGATGCTGATTGTTTGGTCTTAATGGAGTTAATCATTCTTATTGCTTCTTCTTATTGAGTGTTGGGCTTATATTAGTAGAAATATTTTCATGATTGTATATCAGACTCAATTTGTTGGTGAGTGACGTACCTAAAGATTTCCTATATCCTTGGTCTTGTTTTCAGTAAGATGTCCATTAGGAGGTCCGGTCGTCTGTTGGCTCGCCTCGAGGAGGCCGAAGCCGAGAAAGAGCAAGCCCTGCCTGTCCGTGGCCGTGGACGTGGCGGCGCTCCCGTACGTGGACGTGGACGCGCTCGAGGACATGCACCTATCCTAGGACGTGGTTGAGACGTTGTGGTGCCACCACCACCGCCTCCGCCCATCAGACAAGGCGCTGGGAAGATGGAGAAGAGGAAGCCGAAGAAGAGCCTGAGCCACACCCAGCTCCCTAGGGTCGTGGGCGTGGTCGTGGCTGTGGAGAGGCACCGCCACCGCCTAACCTGGCTGAGGTGATGGCCCTGCAGACTCAGCTGATGCAGAGGATGGCTGACGCCGTCGAGAACCGAGTCGGTGGGAACCACAACATCCCGGTGGAGGAGGACTTCGCCAAGAAGATCGAGAGGTTCCTCCGTCTGAAGGCCCCTACCTTCAGCTACTCGGATGACCCTCTCGAGGCCGATGACTGGCTCCGCGTGATTGAGACGAAGCTCGACCTCACCACCTACATCGACGAGGAGTGTGTCGCTCTTGTCGTCCACCAGCTCGAGGGTCCTGCCAAGTCTTAGTGGGACAACTACTCCGGGAGACACCCGAACCCAGCTTTCATCACCTGACTGGAGTTCTGTGAGGTGTTTCGCGAGCAGTACCTGCCGAAGGAACTCATGATCCAGAAGGCCCAGGAGTTCCGCACCATGACTCAGGGTGCGATGAGGGTGGAGGAGTATGAGAGGCACTTCATGAAGATGATGCGCTATGCCCCTGACGACACCAACACCGACGACAAGAAGCAGTTCTGGTTTCTGCGAGGCCTCCACCATGGCCTCTGCCAGGGCTTGAAAGCCAGCGAGCACAAGTCCCTTCGCCATCTGGTGAACAGGGCTATCGCGCTTGAGGAAGAACAAAGGGGGCATGAGGAGCGCATGAAGGGCAACAAGAGATTCGGGGATCGGGACCATGGCGATCGATCTTTCCAGAAGCCGAGGAGTGGGCAGAGCAACCTGCTGAGAGGGAGCTACCGCCCGGGGAACAACCAACCCAGACGTGGCTTCAGAGGGAACCGTACACCGTACCCAGGAGGAAGGAACAACTACCAGCAGCAAGGTGGTGGCTACAACCGCCCGCAGCAGAGCGCATCGAGACCCAGCACCGAAGGTTTCACCCCGACGTGCTACGCCTGTGGCAAGCAAGGCCACAAGTCGTACGAGTGCCCCACCAGGAAGACCGCTGCTACACCTGCCAGGGCACCAGCTCCAGGAGGGAAGCCACCTCAGGCTGCTCCCCAGCCAGCCGCTGATCGCGGAAGGCTCAACCTCCTTACTGAGGAGGAGGCTGCTGACGCTCCTGACATCGTGATCGGTGAGTTTTTAGTTTGTGGTGCTAAAGCTTTAATTCTGTTTGATACTGGCGCAACTAGTTCTTACGTGTCCTCTAGCTTTGTAAACAAACTGTCTCTCCCCATGACTCCCCGACCGAAACCCATTATAACGAGCTCACCGCTCAAAGATATTAGGTGCACCCTGCTATGCAAAGGGGTGGAGATGTTCATCAAGGGTCACAAGTTCCTCGGAGATCTGACCGTGCTGAAGTCCAATGGGATTGATGTTATTCTGGGCATGGATTGGATCACCGCTCACAAAGGGGTTATCTCCTCGTCACCCCGACAAGTGACCCTGATACACCCGAAGGGAACAAAGATCACATTTGAGCCGCTGAAGTCTCGGGAAGTACCAGCCGTGTACAACCTCACTACGAAGACAGTGGCCGATGTTCCAGTGGTTTGTGAGTACCCCGATGTCTTTCCTGATGATCTGCCGGGGTTACCACCAGACCGCGACGTGGAGTTCGTGATCAACCTTGTGCCAGGTACAGCACCCGTGGCACAGAGTCCTTACAGAATGGGCAAGTTGGAGCTGGCAACGCTGAAGGAGGAGTTGGAAGCTCTTCGTGAGAAGGGGTACATCCGACCGAGTGCATCACCTTGGGCTTCACCGGTGATATTTGTGCCGAAGAAGGATGGGACGCTACGGCTGTGCGTCGATTACCGTGCTCTTAATGCGGTAACCATCAAGAACAAGTACCCATTGCCACGCATTGATGACCTGCTTGATCAGTTGAAGAAGGCCAAGTACTTCAGCAAGATTGACCTTCGATCCGGCTACCAACAGATGAAGATTCGCCCCGAGGACATCTACAAGATAGTGTTTGTGACCCGGTACGGGCAGTATGAGTTCACTGTCGTATCGTTCGGTCTTACGAACGCCCTAGCTTACTTCATGAACATGATGAACAAGGTGTTCATGGATGAGTTAGACAAGTTTGTCATGGTCTTCATTGATGACATCTTGGTCTTCTCGGAAACTGCAGAAGAGCATGAAGAGCATCTGAGGATTGTGCTGGAGAAGCTGAGGCAGAATCAGTTGTATGCCAAGTTCAGCAAGTGCGAGTTCTGGCTAGAAGAAGTGGCTTTCCTTGGGCATGTGTTGTCAGGTGAGGGAGTTGCAGTTGATCCCTCAAAGATTGAAGCTGTGTCAAAGTGGCAGTCGCCCAAGATGGTGACAGAGATCAGGAGTTTTCTCGGGATGGCAGGATACTACCGCCGTTTCATCGAGAACTTCTCCAAGATTGCAAAGCCGATGACCGAGTTGCTGAAGAACAACACGCCATTCGTGTGGTCAAAGAAGTGTGAAGCAAGCTTCGAGGAGCTCAAGACCCGACTCACCACAACTCCTATGTTGACGCTTCCTGATGACAACAAGGACTTTGTGGTGTATTGTGATGCTTCGAGGCAGGGTCTTGGTTGTGTGCTGATGCAAGAAGGCAAGGTGATTGCTTATGCTTCAAGGCAGCTTCGGAAGCACGAAGAGAACTACCCGACACATGACCTTGAGTTAGCAGCTGTGGTTCATGCTTTGAAGATATGGAGGCACTACTTGATGGGCAACAAGTGTGATATCTACACGGATCACAAGAGTCTGAAGTATATCTTCACCCAGTCAGAGTTGAACTTGAGGCAGCGAAGATGGCTAGAGTTGATAAAGGACTACGACCTCGACATTCACTACCATCCTGGCAAGGCGAATGTCGCGGCCGATGCATTGAGCCGAAGAAGTTACTGCAATGACATGATGGTGCAGAAGGAACAGCCAGAGTTGTACAAGGAGATGGAGCGATTGCAGCTTGACATCGTCGAGAAGGGACAGCTCAACGAGTTGAGGGTGAAGTACAGTCTAGAAGACTAGATCAGGCAAGCCCAGAAGAAGTGTCCTGAGATTGAAGAAGTGAAAGACCTTCTAACGAGAGGCAAGGCCCCTGACTACCGCATTGATGAGCAAGGCACGTTGTGGTTGAAAGATCGCATATGTGTGCCTAGTGGTGAGGATATCCAGAAGACGATCCTGAAGGAAGCTCACGACTCTCGATATTCCATTCACCCCAGTTGCACCAAGATGTACCAAGACCTGAAGTGTTGATTCTGATGGGAGAATATGAAGAAGGACAAAGCTGAGTATGTTGCCCGATGTGACACTTGTCAGAGAGTGAAGGCAGAACATCAGAGACCTACCGGTTTGCTACAGCCGTTAGAGATACCTCAGTGGAAATGGGATGATATCAGCATGGACTTCGTGGTGGGTTTACCCCGCACTCAGAAGTGGAATGACTCGATTTGGGTGATTGTGGACCGCTTGACCAAGGTAGCACATTTCCTTCCGGTGAAGAACAAGTTCACAGTGAGTCAGTTGGCCGACCTCTACATAGAGCATATCCTGAGGTTACATGGAGCACCCCGCAGCATCGTGTCTGATCGTGGTGCTCAGTTCACAGCTCAGTTCTGGAGGAGTCTACATGATTCGATGGGCACACACTTGAACTACAGTACAGCTTTCCACCCTCAGACGGATGGATAGACTGAATGAGTGAATCAGGTTCTCGAAGATCTGCTGAGAGCTTGTGTGTTGACTTACAGCAACGATTGGGAGAAGAGTCTGCCCTACGCTGAGTTCTCCTACAACAACAGCTATCAGGCAAGTATGCAAATGGCACCCTTTGAAGCTCTGTATGGTAGAAAGTGTAGGACCCCGTTGATGTGGTCTGAGGTGGGGGAGAGGATTTTCTTCGGTCCTGCTTCCATTGTTGAGGCTGAGGAGAATGTGGCCAAGGTTAGAGAGAACCTGAAGATAGCTCAGAGCAGGCAGAAGAGCTATGCTGACCCTAAGCAAAGGGATATTTCCTTCGAAGTTGGTGACTACGTTCTTCTGAGAGTGTCACCGCTTAGAGGCACGAAGAGGTTCCATGTGAAGGGGAAGCTAGCCCCGAGGTTCGTTGGACCCTATTTGATTGTGGCAAAGGTGGGGAACTTGTGTATAGGCTGGAGCTACCGCCTGATCTTGCCGGGGTGCATCCTGTGTTCCACATATCGCAACTCCGGAGATGCCTCGATCCAAAGCTTGACAAGCATGTCTCCACCGATGCTATTAACTTGCAAGACAACCTGGAGTACTTGGAGTACCCGATGAAGATTCTAGATTGGGCCGAGAAGGCTACCAGGAGTACCACCACTCGCTTCTGCAAGGTGCTTTGGAGCAATCACACCGAGCGAGAAGCGACGTGGGAGAAGGAGTCGGTCATGAGAGAGAAGTACCCGCACCTCTTCGAGACGGAGGTAATTTCTTAATCTCGAGGACGAGATTCTTTTGACGGGGGAGTCTGTAACATCCTGCAATTTTATTACGGAATGTTATTTATAAAAATGAGGATTTAAATTTTTTGGTGAATTATTTGAGTGCTTGACAATTAAATTAAAGGTGTCTTCTTATTTATCTCCTAAATTTCTAGATTTATTTTTGAGCTAATTAAAAATTCCTAGGGAATATAAAATGCTAGTGTGAGAACTTTGGAGTTTATTTGGTTTTATTTGGAATTATTTGAGTGTGATTCAAATTTGAATCCTAATTCAAATTTGAATCAAGTTTAGAAATAGGAGTAGACTTAATAGAAAAGGGAAAGGAGGCCAACCAGAATTGGGCCTCAACTTCTCACCGGAAGTCCACTAGAGGCCCCTCTACTCTTTTCCCTGAAAAATCTAAAGCCCCGCGCTCTCTTTCAGCCCAGCCCATCGCGGCCCACTCCGACGCCGGCCCGCCTACATCCTACCGCCCCGCGCCGTGTTGCTGCCAGGTGGACCCCACGTTACGTCACGCCCGGGTCACGCCGAAGTCACCCCGTCATCCCCCTTCTTTAGCACTTTTGCTTACGCGCGCGCGGCCAAAGCGTCGGAGCCCGCCATGGCCACCGCGGGGATGCCGTCCACGCGCTCGCGCTGCATCCGCGCTGTCCACGTGTCCAGCACCACGCCTCGCCCTATAAGAAGCCGCCGCCGCAGCCCCCGGAGCCCCCCAACCCTAGCCGCCTCGGGGATTTTTCCCCTGTCCGCACCACCCGCTCGCCGGAGGAGAAGGAGAAGGGGGGAGAGGAGAAGAAGCCCGGAGGCCGTCCGAGGGTGATCGCCGATGCCGCAGCGAGGACCGGAGACCGCACGTGGAGCTGCTGGTCACCGCGAAGCCACGAACCGCGACGCCGACCACCTCCTCTGCATCCTTTGCCCCGCGCCGCCCGTCTTCATCACCGCCGGCCGACCCCGCTCCGACCAATCTTCCCCGACGCTCTGCTCTTCGGCCCGTGGTCACCAAGGTGAGGCCGTCCGCCTTTTCTCCTCTGTTGTGGCCCGGCCTTCGAGCCGAGGGGGGATCGAGCACGTTGTGTCCATGTCGCCACTGACGCCGCGCCACCGCGCACACGCTGTTGTGAAGCCGGCCTTCGTGCCGCGCCAAACTTCTGCAGGAGCCGCCGCCGTCATCACGCGCACGCCCACCGCCGTTTTTACCTGGTTTCTTGGCCGCACACCACCGTCACCCCTCGTTGCCCGCCGTGCACCGGCGCACCTCGCCGCCGGCCTGCACGACGGCGCACACACGAGCCGAGCACCTCCCCATCCGCTGTTTGCACACCTTCGTGCCTGCCTCGCCACCTAAGACACCGCTGCTCTATGGTAGGAGCTGGCACCTCGCCGTCACTGCGCCGGCCAGGGGCCTCGCCATGGCCACGCCAGCGCTAAGCTCCCTCGCAAAGCGGCAAAAGCCCTGGTTTTGGGTCCGATTCTTTCTACTTGGCGCACGCACTCATGAACCTGGCGTTTAGATGCGCCTACACCCCGTCTCCGGTGATCGCCTCACCGCGCCGCTGCGCCCTTCTTTGCGCCCCCGCCGTTGAGCACGTCCCCCGCCAAAGGGGTGCCTTTTCTTGGCTTGAGCATGCTCGCGGGGCATCCCTCGATCTCTTGCTGTCGTCCGTTGCCGGGCCCGAGCTACCTCGCCACCGGCGAGCCCCTCTCCCGCGCCGCCTCCCCTCTGCGGCATTCTGCCGAACACGAGACGGCGCCGCGCCATAAGCCCTGGGGTTTTGCCCCCACACGCGCACACACGCATGTTTGCACGCAGAGGATCCGCAAGGATCCGGTGCGGCTAGCCACCCCCGGCCGAGCCACACCCTGCGCCGCTCGGCGCAGCGCCGCAAAAGCCCGGGCGCGGATCCGTTGCACCGCGCTGCGTGTTGGGCCACGCGGGCTGCCACGTCGGATGCCGCCAGCCTTAAGCTGCCCAGCTGGCAGCCACTTGGGCAGCATAAGCTGGCCTGCAGCTAGCTTTTAGCTCTTTTAAAGACAGCAATAGATACCCTTTAGATACCCTAAAGTTTGTAATATTGTGTATGCGTATTTTAATTTCAGAAATCTATTTAATCTTTGGAAATTCATAATAAATCCGTTTTAACTCCGAAAAATACAAAACTTCTTCTGAAAATCTTCTAAAAATCCAAACTCCGCGCTAAGCTAGAGTTTGCCTCCTTTTGTGTCTTATTTGTTCCTCCTCTTGGATTTATTGCTATTAGCTGCTGAGTTATTTTTTTTAAATACGATTCTAGGAGCCGCCGGAGCCGGAGAGCTGAACCAGGACTACGACGACTACCCGCACCCAGGTTCACACCCGACCTTCTTTGAATGCCCATTAGGCATGGCTATTAGAACTGCTAGTGCTTTATGTATCGCATAGTGATAAATATGATGAACCCGTGCATAGCCTCTTTTACATACTTGTCCTTGATTGACCTACTACTACTACTTTACTTATGCGTGATGATACACTGAGCTTGCTATGCATGTGTTGGGATTATTGTCGTAGTTTCTTGGCGTGTGTGGGGAAAACCGGCAGGAGAAGGTGTTTTGGGATATTTTGGCGGGGGTGAGCTCAAGACAACCCGGTCTGGGATCGGGGGCCAGGGATCGTCTTCTCGGACGTTGCCCAATGTGGTGCCTATGGCGGGTATATTGTTTTAGGAGCACAGGTGATGGGGCTTTTTGTGATGACTTGGAGGATAGGAGCTCGCCTCGGTCTGAAACCGAGTGGGTCGCCTGTTACACGGGACTTTCGTACACACCACCTCGCCGAGAGTGGGGATAGGGCCATTCGACCCTAGCAAGTGCGATACCATACCTGCCAGTAGGATAGAGGGTATCAGTGAGAGGGTTAGGGTGAAGTCCCTTCCCTTTGGGCGTTCCCCGTGTGGCCACACGGGGGCATTTTCACAGTTCTGGGGTGGACCTTTGCGAAGGGCCGCAGCGAGACCCGGATGCAGGATGGATTCATAACTACTAGGTGTTCGCTCGGTAGGGTACGCTCAGTCGGCCGTACACCGTCTGGGTACTATTCTGAGTTGGGTACTGGTGTACACGCTCTGCAGAGTTTAGATCTATACGTATTGCCGCGTCCTCAGTTATGGGCATGCCCGTTGTTTCTCCGACTCTTATGTTTTGGGATTTCTACCTTCCCCCTTATAGGATGAGAGTGTATGGTGAGTCGTGGTTGTATTCGGGGAGAGGAGAGTTGCTCCCTCTGCCTCGCGGATCCGGGTGCAACCATTGAGGTGTGAGGAGTGGGAGTTCTCGCACCGACCCTAGATGGAGATAGGTGATGGTGACGGAGATCTGGGTGACCAGGTGTATCCGTTTGCGGAAGAGAGATATGGGATTTGGTGGGATTATGGAGATATTATTCTACTTATGATGCTGCTGCTGCATAGGAAACCCAGCTACTACCTTGATACTTTCTTTACCCTTAGAAGTAGGCCACTTAAAGCTTGCATACGGTTGGTGACGTGGACCTATCCCGATCCTTGGGGATAGCCCCTGAGCTTGCAGGGTACGAGTCAGACTACGACAACAACGCCGACGGATGGTACGACTGAGAGGGCATGACGCTACGCTCAAGGATGCCTGTGGGAGACGAATGAAGATGGAGACATCTTTTGGAAGCTAGCTACCGCTGCGTAGGCTCTTATTCTTGTTATTCTGCCAAGAGGTGTGTATTGATATACTCCGATTTTTCAGGACATGTAATAATCAGATCATTCTTCGTATTCTGATGCTTTATTTCGTTGTATGACTGTGATATTTATCTGTGATGAATGCCTGTTCATGATAGCGTCTGATCCAGGGACTATCACGAGACAGAATGCTGGGTTTTCCGTTTTTGAAAACCCCGGGCGCTACACCTAATTCCTGCGTAAACAACACACTCCAAAAACCACATGCAAGTGCGAACTTGTTACATCATTAGTGTGCCTAGTGGCGGGTTAGTTATAAATCAAAGCTCAAACCAAAGTGTAACAAGTGCTCTTGGTTGACAGAAATTGACCGTCAACACCCCCACAGGGAAGACGACATCCGCGGACGTCGTCGCTATTCCGCCAGCAGGAAACTGGCAAGGGCTTTCGCCCAGAGCAACCGAACCCCGCTGCACGCGCATGGTTTACTATGCTGACTCACCGTCGTGGCCACTCCAACCTGAGTTACACCTCAACCGCAAACAGAAGCTTCCTTCCAATGTCGCTCGTCCCGGTCACCGGAGCCCCAGCCATGCCTCCATGGCACAGCGAGCACCCCACGACGCCTGCCGCTGTCCTCACCACCCGACACCACCGGCGCCCTAGCCGTAGCACCACGCCTCCACCGGGGACCTGCCGGCCGCCGCAGGACGCCGCCGTCAGAGTCCGCATGCTGCCGACCGGAGCGGCGCGGAGCCCATGCTGCAGACGCCCATCGCCGCACGCCACCAGCCGCGAGGGGGCCGCGCCTTCACGCGGAGCAGCCTCCGTGCCGTCCCTGACGACCACGCAGCCGCCGCAGAATCCCGCACTACCCCAGTCGCTACAGCATCGCCCTCCGTAGATCCGGCCAAGGGATGGACGGATCCACCCACCGGGTCGCCGGATCTGGAGCTCCATGCCACCCCGACAGCCCCGCTGGTGGAGCTTCTCCTGCAGCTTCCCCGCCCGGAAACCGCACCGGTAACTGAGAGTAGCCCCGCCGCCACCGTCCTGGAGGGCCGCACGGGCTTCCGACGGCGGCAGGGGAGGAGAGCGGAGGAAGGGGGCGGCGGGAGACGGCCGGTGTGGCGCCACCCGAGTCGCCCTAAGCGAGGGCGACGCGGGGGTAGGGAGATTCGAGAGGTAACACTTCGGTCTCATTCTTCTGTAATAGTGGAATACTGGTAACTTTGGAACACACAAGTTTCATATATCAACAATAATGTTACTGCTTCATCACACAAGTTCCGACAAATTACTATTGTACGCATGCTAAATACAAAATTTAAATGCGTAGAGGTTTCTCCAATTTTTTCCCATAAGAAAGCATATATGTTTCAAGATTTAACTTATGTTATTTTTATGAATAGTTAACTTAGCAAATCTATCTATATGATAATCTATATAGATGCACCCCACTAAAGTTCATTTACTCTGTGACCATGTTAGGCCACTGTCACTTCTATTTTCATTACCGTCAGATCATCTATGTCCTCTGAATTCCATCTATCCACGTATCATCTCCCTCATCCTATCCAGTGGCATCAACCATAAGATCATAACTTCAACTATAATGATCATAGCTTGAGTACCACTACCAAGCTTCTAGAACTACACATCACAAAACCAATTTCCACAACCTATCTCCTTCAGTTCCAACTATCACATATAGCAACAACCATCACTCTTAGTGGGTTGGAAGTGAAGCTCTACTAGAGCACCAACACCAACCAGTCATCTCCTCGTATGGTCCTTCAACTACTTCTCATATTTTTCACTCACCAGCCACTAACCTTCCTAACATTCTCATACACACCTTGCTTAATTCCTTTCCTGCCACTATAAAAGGTGTATGGTCTCTCTGTTGCTCCTGCACACAATCTCTCACTCCATATTGCCCTCTAGAGTTGATGTTATCTTCTAGGAGGCAGGAAGCAGTGCGCCAAGTACAACTTCACCACTGTTGATGGAACCAACTGAGCTGCCATTGAAGCTTGCTCCTTTGCTGTAGCCATCTACCTCTACCATCACTAGATCTTTACAAATTGTCAGTCATCCACCTAGATCTTTACAAACTATTTTCATAATACAATGTTCTTTTACAATATGGTACAAAATACTACATGACTTTATTATAGTGAGAAAGCAGTTGAAAAATTCTCTCAAATCTCGTAGTAACACTTTGAGATCACTGTTTAGGATTTACTCCCTGTCGACCGGCCTGGGCCCACCACACATGTGGGCCATACCCCCGAGATAAGGTCCTACGTACCTGAACTACTTGACTAGTGGGCCACGGTGCATGATTACTGTGGACCACAAGGCAAGACAAGACGGACAAGGACTTGTACTAAGATTAGGATAGCTTTCTATAACTCGTATAGGCTACTCCTAGTCCTACTCAAATAGTACTCTTGTACCAATCTGACTTGTAACCCTGCCTCCCGTGGCATATTAGGCAAGGCAGGGACCCCTCTCAAAACATACGCAATCAATACAGAGCCACGCAGCATACAGGATGTAGGGTATTACGCACATTACGGCCCGAACCTGTCTAATTGTGTGCCCCGTGTCTCACCATTGTGTTCCTGATCTCGGCGAGCCCCACCGCACAATCTACTACTTTGGGTATCCCGTGGTAGGCTCGATATCTAAAACACTGATAGCTGGCGCGCCAGGTAGGGGATCTCGTCGTTGATCCGCTGGCGAACTCGATGGCTCTTGTCATCATCAAGCCAACTGTCGCTTTCCAGCAAGGCGACACCTTCATTTTTGGCTCCTGGGTTTGTGTTGCTGATGGTGCTAGATCATTCCTGCGTTTCTTAGCATCAACTTCGGAGTCGAAGCTCAAGTCCTCGACGCTTACGCAAGCTTCGATGGAGGAACTCGTCAAAAATTTCGGCGAAATTTCACTTTCTGACCCAGTCAGAAAGCTCGAGTCGGAGTCCGAGTACAACTCGACTTCGCCTACAATTCAGCTTGAGTCGCCTTTCTTGGTTGTACAGCCTGTGCTCAATCTGTATTGTCTTCCAACATCACCCATCTTCGGCCATCGCCATGTCAGCGCCGCTTACCAAGCCGCGTTGAAACTCCTCATGTGCCCTGGCTCAAAGACCGTGCTTGAGTACTCTTCAGATTCGGAAGTCAACCTCGACTACTTTGATTCGGATTCATCTGAGTTCGAGTTCGATTACGGTTCGGATTCTACTGAAGCACAACAACTGTTTGGCCCTGCTCAAGGACTGGTGATCACATCGACACCTAAGGGTAGATTCGTCTACTGGCCTGAGCATGTGCCTGCTGATCTCACCTTGGATGCTCAGGAGCGCTTTATTGCCTGTCTTGACAACTTACCCTTCCAGGAAGGTGCTAAGCTTGTTGACTATGACACTGATACTGAGCTCATTGAGAGTACGGGTACTCACTCGTCCTATCTAGAAGTTTTCGTCATCGATACTCCGCAAGGGCATCGCGCCAATTATCGCTTTCCGGATGATGTATCTGATGATGAACTCTCTGTCAATGCTCCTGCTGATGAAACTACAGAGGCCAAGACTACACGTCGTCAACACAACACTGATCGTGCAACCCTTCATCGTGAACTCGAGGAAGCTCTACCTACTCGTAACTTGCAAGAGGCTCTGGATGCGGTTGCTACTCGACAATATTGCACTCCAGAGGAAGCAATTAACACGATCAACTTGCTTGGTCGCTCTATGCCTCGTGACAGGGCGGCGACAGAAGTCGCAAAGCTGGCTGAACTAGCCTACACTATGCTACGTCAATCCACTAGTGCTCCTAGTCATCATGGCAGCAGTGGGAGTGCTCATCACAACACTCACACTCCTAATCGCACACGTCCGGAAGCTAGCAACAAGGACAAAGGTGGTGATGGTAGTGTCAATAGCAAGTCGGGAGACTCTCGCTATGATGCTTGCACAATAATTAACACGAGGCGTGCCGAGCGTGAGAAGCACAAGGATGTCGACTCTGACTCCTTTCCTGCTTTCTCAACTCGCCTCCAAGCTCTGTTTCTTCCGGAGAAATTCAAGCCCTATGGTATCTCTAAATATGATGGCAAGTAAGATCCAAGGCAGTGGTTGTGCTGTTATGCTGTCTATCACTAATGCTGGGGGCAAAGATGATACTAAATGTATCTACTTTCCCTTTTGTCTGGAGCAAGAACCCCTCACATGGTTCGAATCTCTCAAGCGAGGCTCCATCAACAACTGGGGACAACTCAAGCAACGCTTCACCAGCAACTTCGCGGGTTCTTTAGGCTGTCATGGTACTCGGATGGACCTTGCGCTGATCAAGCAAAAACAAGGCGAGACTCTTCGCGAGTATATGCGCCGCTTCTTTGAAAAGAGAGCCACTGTTGTTGATGTTACCGAGAAAGAAGTTATAGACACCTTCCAGGATGGTTTCTATGATGATAGGCTATTCCAGGACTTCGGTCACACTCGCCCAGTCAACATCACCAAGCTCAAGGAGATGATCACTCATTGGGCGGACGAGGAAGACAAGGCTCGGAACCGGTTCAAGCATCTCCGTAACAACCAGAACAACAACAACAACAACAACAACAACAGCAATGCTGGTAGAAGCAATAGTGGCAAGCAACAGCAGGGCAATCGCACGGGTAATAACTACTCGAGCAATCCTAATCGCAAACGCAAACCTGACAATACTGTTGCTGCCATGGAAACCACCGCCAAGCCTGAAGATGATTCTCACTGGGCAACATTGACCAAGCAGAAATGGCCATAGCACCCAGAGGGCGATCATACTATAGAGCAGTGTTACCAACTTCGTCGTGCACTGAAGAATACACCCGAACCAGTGCACCCAAACCCAAGGTTTCGCAAGAACAAGGGGAAGAAGGCTAACACAGGCAAAGACACTGGGTTTCAAGACCCATCCAATACTGTCAATGTCATCTTTGGTGGGATTCCAACCAAGAGCATGCAAAAACTTGCTCTCAGAGAGATTATGTCCAATGAACCAGCAACTCCAACTTTTCTAAAGTGGTCTGAAACCCCCATCACCTTCTCAAGGGCGGATCAGTGGACTAGTTTTTCTGAGCCAGGACGATATCCTCTCGTTTTGGATCCAGTGGTGGCAGGCTCCAGGCTTACTAAGGTTCTTATTGATGGTGGCAGCGGTCTCAATGTCCTGTTTGCCAAGACCTTGAAGAAGATGGGCCTGGATATCACCGACATGCTTACCAAGACCAACTCGTCGTTCTATGGTATTATCCTAGGCAATGCAGCTATTCCTTTGGGTTCAGTTGTACTACCCGTTACCTTTGGGACTAAGGCTCACTACCGCACTGAGTACATCAAGTTCGAGGTTGCTGACTTCGAGACTTCTTACCACGCCATCCTTGGCAGACCTGGTCTGGCGAAGTTCATGGCTATCCCACATTATGTGTACCTTGTACTCAAGATGCCGAGCCCCAAAGGAGTTCTCTCACTGCAAGGGGATTTGAAGCGTTCTTACGATTGCGACACTGAAGCCGTAGAACTTGCTTCGACAACTCAAGTACCCAATGATATGATGGAAGTCTTCACTGCAGCTAAAAAGCTTGCTCCGAGCGAGCTGGAGGTTCCTGAGAAGACAGACATCAACAACAAGCCTGCACTGACTAGTGACGTCCTGCTCAAAGCCATTGACCTTGGTACTGGCGACAGCAGCAAGACGACCATGATCAGTGCACAGCTCGATCCTAAATAGGAAGATGCGCTCGTTAACTTCCTTTGGGATAATCGTGATATCTTTGCATGGAAACCATCTGATATGCCAGGTGTGCCCAGGAGGTTGATCAAGCACTCACTCAATGTCGATCCTAATGCTACCCCTAAGAGACAACACCTTCGTCGCTTTGCTGATGATCGCATGGATGCTATCAAGAAAGAGCTCGCCAAACTACTCGCGGCTGGCTTCATCCGGGTTGTTTTTCACCTGCAATGGCTTGCTAAGCCGGTGCTTGTCAGGAAAAAGAACTCAAATGATTGGAGGATGTGTGTCGACTACATGAATCTTAACAAGCATTGCCCCAAGGATCCTTTAGGATTGCTGCGGATTGATCAAGTCATTGACTCCATGGCGGGCTGTGCTCTACTCTGTTTCCTCGATTGCTACTCGGGCTATCATCAAATTGCAATCAAGGAATCTGATCAAGAGAAAACCGCGTTCATCACCCTGTTTGGCGCTTATTGTTACACAACAATATCCTTCGGGTTGAAAATACTGGTGCAACTTATCAAAGAGCTATCCAAGTGTGCTTCAAGAAGCAGCTTCACAAGAACGTGGAAGCATACGTGGATGACGTCGTTGTAAAGACTAGGGATCCAGACATGCTTATCACAGATCTTGAGGAAACTTTCGCTTCACTACGGGAGTAACAATGGAAGCTCAACCCCAACAAATGCGTCTTTGGTGTATCATCAGGAAAACTACTCGGGTTCATCATTAGACATCGTGGCATCGAAGCAAACCCCGAGAAGATTACTGCCATCTCCAACATGCAAGCTCCGACTACTATCAAGGATGTCCAGAAGCTTACTGGTTGTATGGCGTCACTCAATCGCTTCATCTCGCAACTTGGAGAACGGGGTCTACCTTTCTTCAAGCTACTCAAGCGGCAAGAGAAGTTTATGTGGACAACTAAAGTTGATCAAGCTCTTTCTCAGCTCAAGGAGTTCTTATCCAAGCCTCCAGTCCTCACAGCTCCTCTACCAAATGAAGAGCTCTTGCTCTACATTGCTGCGACTACTAATGTTGTCAGTAGTGCTATTGTCATTGAGCGGCAGGAGAAAGGCCATGGCTACCTTGTGTAGAGGTCGGTTTACTTCGTCAGTGAAGTACTCTCAGAATCCAAAGCTCGCTACCCCCCAGTACAGAAGCTACTCTATGCGGTTCTGATTACCTCACGGAAACTCCGCCACTACTTTGACGAATACAAGATTTCTGTGGTCACTAGCTACCCGCTTGGCGAGATTTTGCACAACTGGGATTCCACAGGAAGGATTTCTAAATGAGCTATAGAGCTCGATGCTCTATCACTCGAGTTCAAGTCTCGCACTGCTATCAAGTCTCAAGCCTTGGTTGATTTCATGGCTGAGTGGCGGGAGAATCAAGTTCCAACTCCAATTGAGCGTCCAGAGCATTGGATCATGTACTTTGATGGTTCTCTCAAGCTGGAAGGCGCTGGTGCCGGAGTACTTCTAATCTCCCCCAAGGGCGAGCAACTCAAATATGTTTTGCAGATCTTCTGGAAGGTCTCAAACAATGAAGCTGAATATGAAGCTCTACTGCATGGTCTTCGCCTTGCAGTCTCTCTTGGCATTACACGACTACTTGTTTATGGTGATTCTTTGGTGGTCATCAATCAAGTCAATGATTCTTGGGATCGTAATGCTAAGAACATGGATGCGTACTGTCAAAAGGTACACAAACTTGAGAACAAATTTCATGGTCTCGAGTTCCATCATGTTGTTCGCGACAACAACGTTGCTGCGGACGTCTTATCGAAGCTGGGATCTACACGAGCTCAAGTGCCAACAGGAATCTTCGTTCATGAACTCCACAAACCATCAATTCTGGAGCAATCATCTGCACCCGTGACTACTTCAGTTCAACCTGATCGATAAGTGCTTATGATTGATGTGGACTGGAGAACTCCTTTCATCGACTACATCAAAAATCAGCTGATTCCTGAGGACAAAATAGAAGCCAAGCACATTTCACGCCGCATCAAAGCTTATGTCCTAGTTGGGGACCATCTCTACAAGCGAGGCGCAAGTTCTGATGTACTCATGAAGTGCGTTTCTCGCGAAGAAGGCAAGGAAATCTTGGAGGAGACACACAAAGGAATCTGTGGCAATCATGCTTCTTCCCACACCCTTGTGGGAAAAGTGTTCAGATGTGCTTTCTACTGGCCTACAGCTCTTGCTGATGCAGAAGAACTAGTCAGAAAATGTCATGGATGCCAATTCTTCGCCAAGCAACAACACGTTCCAGCCTACAAGCTCATCATGATACCACCAACTTGACCTTTCGCTTGTTGGGGGCTGGACATGATTGATCCTCTCCCAAATGCGCCAGGGGCATTTAACAGAGTTTTGGTAGCTATCGACAAGTTCACCAAGTGGATTGAGGTCAAGCCTGTTACCTGCCCCAAGGCTGATAGAGTCCTCGACTTCTTGGATGAAATCGTACATCGCTATGGGTTCCCCAATCGCATTATCACAGACCTGGGTTTGAGTTTCAATAATCACCAGTTCTGGGAGTATTGTGAGAACAGTGGAATTGACGTCCGGTACGTCTCTGTCACCCATCCACGTGCCAATGGCCAAGTGGAACGCACCAACGGGATGGTACTCGATGCTCTCAAAAAGCGACTGTATGATGCTGCAAACACCAAGAGCTTCAAGTGGATCAAGGAACTACCCAATTCACTCTGGGGGCTACGTACTTAGCCTACTACTCCCACAGGGCAATCACCCTATTTCCTGGTCTACGGCTCTGAAGTCGTCTTGCCTGCTGATGTCATGTGGCGATCTCCGGCAGTTGACCAGTATGAAGAAGGCGTAGCTGAAGAAACAAGACAGACAGATGTCGACAGTTTCGAAGAAGCTCACTGCAACGCACTCGTTCAATCAGCTCGATATCTTAAGAAGATTCGCCGCTACCATGACCGTAACGTTAAGAAACGCTCCTTCAACGTTGGTGAGTTAGTCCTTCGCCGTATCCAGAACACGACAGGACTACACAAACTCAACTCACCATGGGAAGGTCTTTTCTCTGTTGCGAAGGTTACCGGCCCTGGCTCATATCATCTCCAAACACTTGAAGGTGAAGAAGTTGACAACTCTTGGAACATCGACCAGCTTTGTCGCTTCTACCCGTAGAGGGTCACGACAACCCTCTCCAGGCGGCTACGGCTGCAACAACTCGTAGGGGATCATGATAATCCACTCCAGGCAGTTTCGGCTGCGATTACTCGTAGGGGATCACGACAATCCTCTCCAGGCGGCTTCGGCTGCGACAACTCGTAGGGGATCATGATAATCCTCTCCAGGCAGTCTCATTCTGCGACAACTCGTAGGAAGTCATGACAACTCTCTCCGGACGACTCCGTGTTGTATAGAGCAATAAGTGGCACATGTTGTCCATGTTTCTATTTTCAAAAAGAGGCTGCGGCCTAGAGTAACCCTTTCATAGTAGGGTCTCAGTGGAACTCTCACACAAGTTGATGCTACAGCAAGGATGAGTTCATCACACTATCTCCTACGGTCTTACTCGTTCTTCAGAACATTCTTGCGAGTACTCTCTCACTAGGCTCATAGCCTCAGAGGTACTTAAGGCACTATTACTCAATAGTGTATCCAGACATTATAAACTCAATACAATGTGTTCAGTAATACAGTGGTTATTCTATATATCGACTTGTTACTGTCCCTTTGCTTATTTCACAACAAAGCCTTCTTTCACGCTGCTACAGCTAAGGTTTTCTACTCGTTGTGATTAAGCTAACATTCTTCAGAACATATCTAGACTTGAGTACTTCTACTCGAGTACCGTATCTCTTTTTGCAGCCATACACTCATTGATCATAAACTCGAGTACATGGCATTCACACAAGCAAACAAGGGATCCAGATAATTGACTTACTCAAGTTTTCAATTATATTACATAAAAACTTTTTTAGAATTACACTTGTTTTTCCATAGTGTTTATTATAGTTGGCCACCGTGTCGTGCCGACACGACACACGGCATGGCCGTGCCGTGCCGGCACGGCACTGCGACGTGCCGCGGCGTGCCGTCGTGCCGATCGTGCCGTGCCTGACCGTGCTATGGGCCAGGCCTTCGGCCCATGACACGGCACATGGGCCGTTTAACCGTACCGTGCCGCCCATGGGCCACGGCCATTTTCGCCGTGCCGTGCCGGCCCATGGCACGTCAACATTAAAACACTTCACCAGAATCAAAATGAGACAAATTACAAACTTCTCAAGTCATCCACCAAACCACCACTTGAGTCTTGTAGAACCAAAAGTCTAAAAGATGGAGAAATGCCTGCAAAATTAGGAGAAATGTCATTGGGGCACTGACGGCCGTGCCGGCCACCGTGCCGCGGATGCGCCCGTGTCGTGCCCGTGCCATGTCATGGGCCAGGCCGGCGGCCCATGCACTGCACTGGCCTTCGGGCCGTGCCGGCACGGGCACGCTGCCTGTCGTGCCGTGCCGCCCATGGGCCGTGCCAAAAGGTCGTGCCGTGGGCCGTGCCACCGGCCCATGGGCCATTTGGAAATATATAGTGTTTATCCTACAGGTTCATCTAACGCAGATCTATGAACTTGGAGACTGCTTCCGCGATTGGAGATGTCTGCTGCATCAACTCATTCAGCCTATCGTCGGTGCAATCCCCAGATCTTCCGTTCATGATGACTGTCAGATCTGCATTTGCGTAAAAGGACTTGATGAAGCTCAGCACTTGATTGGGAATTGTGCAAGCCAGCCTCTGAGCATACTCCAGTATCTTCTTTGGCATGTCCTTCAACCTCTCCACAAGTGGACGGGGCTGAACTCCAGCTACTCTGGGCTAAAAGAGATTGGCTACCGGCTCGGCTGCCTCCATCAAGACTTTCAATTCCGCTCGCAGACACTCGGATTCTTCGATCTTGACCTTGAGCGACTGCATACAAGTCAGCAAATCATTCCAACTGTCGAGACGAATCTGCATTTCACACTCAAGTTCCATACACTGCACCTTATATTCTGCCTCGAGGTCAAGGCGAGCTGATTCTTCACGGTTATAGGCCAACTGCCAGTCAAGAGACTTCTTCTTGTGCCTCTCAACCTCTTCAGCTAGCTCTGTAATGGACCAAGACAACTTATAAGGGTGCAGTATGCAAGAAATAAGTACTCGAAGATAAGTTCAGAAAGGGGGAATACCTTTATTCTTCTGGCACAGTGACTTGTTTTTCCCAACAACGTCATCCTTCTGAGCCGTCAGCTTTTGGACTTCATTGTGGTACTCGGCGGCATTGCCATCAAGTTTTTCTTGCAGTCTCGGAGCCAAGGCTTTCTGCTCCTTGAGTTCTTCTCTGAGTTGTGAGACTTCTTCTATGTCCGCCGCATATTGTTCGAGCAGATGAGTCTTCCGCTTCGACTGCTTGACAACTTCCTGCAAAAGCAAAACAACTCAAGGGTCAAAGACAAGTTATCTTTGGCTAAAGTACTCTTCAAGGGACAATGTTCTCAAGACTTACCGCAAGTAGCTTCTCTACACTGCGGAACATCTCGGAGTGTGCTTGCAAGTTGTCTTCATCCAAGCAAGAGTCATCATACGGCATCAAGCCTTCAGCTTTGGATTGAGTACTTGTGCTTGCCTCCGAGTACATCGTAGCGCTGCGCAGAGGAGCCGGGTCTTCAATTTCTGGCTCATGCGGCACTATGCGACCTTCTGGGCTATTTTCAAGCACTAGCCGTGCATCTATCTGCCGCACGGGGGCTTCAGCAACCAAGTTTTCTTCATGGTGCAATCCGGCTTCTGGATCAACATCTAGGCCTTCATTCACCACCGCCTCTATGTCTTCGGGTTGCTGAGCCCTTGGCTTGGAAGCTGCATCCACTGCTGCCTTGACTACATCACTCCAAAGCAGGCGCAGTGCCTGTGCAGCATCGGCTTCAGCAGCTACCATTGGAGGTTCTGGAAGCACATCTACTTGTTCTACTGGAGAGTTCTGATTATCTCTAGCAGGACTACTTCCTGAAGCTCCCCACTTTACATCAGTGGATTTACTGCATCAACAAGTTGGTCAGCATATTCAAAATTTACAACATCAAGAAGTATTCGAGTACTCGGGTACTTACAGAGCAGCACAAGGCACCACAATCTTTGGTCCCAGCATATCAAAGAATGTGGGCGCCGCCGGCTCCACTGGGACACTCTCCACCGGTGGCACACTTCCCGGCGTTGCAGCTTCTTGTCACTCAGGCATCACCGTCTTGACGGTTGATGTTTGAACCATCTCAGGTTCTGTTGACCTTGCAGGACTACTCGGGGATACATGAGCAGTACTCTCGACAACCTGCACAAGTCAAAATTACAAGCCATTACAAAGGAAACAAGTATCCAACATGATATGGGCAACTTAAAGTTCTCAAAACTCACTGTAATGGATGGCAGGGTTGTGATCTTCTTCACAGCACACTTCCCCACAGTGGTCCTCTTCTTCCGCGGCGGCTACGTCACATCATCTGCAAGGGATGAAGCTGGCCTCTTCAACGTCCCTGCGGAGACACCACTGGGGATTGGCACTCCAGAGTACCCGTAGCGAGATTTCACTTCAAAACGTTGTTGAAGTGTCTGCTCATCGTCATCACTCGAGGAGGCGTCCTCCACCAACACTTCATCCTCACCTTAGCAGAACGACTACTCTCGGGGGCTTGAGCCTCAACTTGAGATGGCTCTTCCTCTGGCGCTTGCAGCGGATCACGGGGGTGAGGAGGAGGAATGGAGACAAACTTAAGAACATCTTCATGCAAAACAAAGCAAATTTCTAAGTTCACGGCTACTTTCGAATAAGTACTCGGGGGCTAGTTTGCGTATACTTACCAGACATAGAGGATTATGAGCACTGAACTCTTGGACAGCTGCTAGTATTCCATGAAGGTTCTTGAAGATTTTATGCAGCCTCTCCATCACGAGATCATCTCTGATCTCCTCTGCAGACATTCTTGAGCCATCTCCAAGGCCCGTGTACTCGTACCCTAGATGCTCCCGCTGCATCAAAGGTTGTACTCGGTGCTTCATGAAGCTGAAGGCTACCCTCTCAGCTGTCAAGTCTTGCGCTTTCTTCTGCACAATCTTCGCCAGCAACTCTGGAATCTGAATGCATTCTTGCATCGATGGCTCGTCCTTCCAGAGCCTCTCGTACACTGGCGCGAACATACTTGGCTTGCGCAGTTGAGGCGGGGCATTCTCAATGTAAAACCACTTGGTTTTCCAATCTTGATTGGAATCCATCAAGTCATACTTGAAGTACAACTCTTGTGCCTTCTGGCGCATCTGAAGACCAGCTCCACCGACTACTACTGGGAAGTTGGCGTTGGGCTGTGGCTTCAATCGGAATATCTTCCTAAATAAAGCCCAATGTGGGCGAATCCCAAGGAAAGCTTCACAGAAGTGCATGTACACTACGATCTGGAAGATGCTATTCGGGTTCAAGTGTACGTGCTCCAGCTTGAAGAAGTCGAGGAATCCTCTGAAGAAATCTGAAGCTGGCAGAGTCAACCCACGCTCGAAGTGGCCGAACATTGGGATTTCATCAGGAGTCTTCTCCATGGGCCACGCATCCCCAGGCGGCGGAGCTCCAGCTTGCGACTACCTTCTCGCGTAGCAAGCCAGCAACCTCAAGGGCCTTGATGTCATCCTCCTTCATCTTGGACTTCTTCCAAGAGGCGGCTTGGCTCGGTGATTTCTTGATCACCACCGTCTTGTATTTTGGCTCCGGCAACTGATTTTTGCTGCGGCCAGATTTCTTCCTCTCCATCTGTCCCTTGGATGGTGCAGCCTTCATCCTTCCAGTCACAAGAGTCTTCTTTCGCATCTGCTCGGGGGCTGCGAGGGGGTGGAGGTGGAAGCACTTGGCGGCGTAGACGCTCAAACTCTGTGGCGGCTACGGGTGCTAGGGCTTTTCTTTCTAGATCTAAGGGCGAATGGAAGCAGTGAAACCCTAAGGGATACTTCCCTAGGTTTTTATAAAGCCAAAACCCTAACGGTTCGACCTAGTGACCCTTCGTATTCAACAAATTGGTTTCACACAAGGTAAATTTTTCGGCTAAGTCAGTGGACTTTTTTTCCAAGACCTGCTCGGCTCCATCTCGGGGGCTTGACTACTCAATGGGATTGGTTTTCACTCAGCTACAGTTCGCTGAATTCAGGCCACTTTCTACAGTCAGATTGGATCTTTTAATTTGAGAAAGTACTCGACTCAAGGCTCGGGGGCTCCGTGCCACGTGTCCTTCAGTTTTTTCTCAGGATTTCATGGGATTATTTGACGCAGACTTCAGATTGACCCTCAGCTTGAATTTTCAATTCGAACTAAGGCTCGGGGGCTACATCCATATGGGATGCGATTTTAGTAATCGCATTCCCATATAAGTTCTTCGGGATTTCTACGGATTTTTCGGAGCAAGAACAAGTGCTAGAAGATTGACCCTCAGCTTGAATCCTGGATTCGACCTAAGGCTCGGGGGCTACATTCCATATGGAATGCGATTTTAGTAATCGCATTTCCATATAGATCTTTGATGCAAAGATTTCAAGAACGAAGCGGGTATTATTGAAGACCTTCAAGGGAAGTACTCGGGGACGCTTGAGAACAACTCGAGAAGACTTCAAGACTACTCATGGAGTTAGCTGGAGTACCTTCCAGCCTCGTGATGATTCAAGTACTATTGAAGATCGAAGCTTGCAGAACTCGGAGACGCTTGGGAACTACTCGTGGAGACCTTCAAGACTACTTGGAAGTATCATAATCGACTACAAAGTACTCGGGGGCTTGTCGACCGGGCATCCTTGGGCCCACCACACATATGGGCTATACCCGAGAGATAAGGTCCTACATACCTGAACTACTCGACTAGTGGGCCACGGTGCATGATTACTGTGGACCACAAGGCAAGACAATACGGACAAGGACTTGTACTAAGATTATGATAGCTTTCTATAACTCGTATAGGCTATTCCTAGTCCTACTCGAATAGTACTCTTGTAACAATCCGACTTGTAACCCTGCCTCCCGTGGCATATAAGGCGAGGCAGGGACCCCTCTCAAAACATGCGTAATCAATACAGAGCCACGCAACATACAGAACGTAGGGTATTACCCACATTGCGGCCCGAACCTGTCTAATTGTGTGCCCCGTGTCTCACCATCGTGTTCCTGATCTCGGCGAGCCCCACCGCACAATCTACTACTTCGGGTACCTCGTGGTAGGCTCGGTATCTAAAACACTGACACTCCCTCCGTCTCACAAAGAGTGTCCACTTTGATTTCTTTGCAGTCAAACTATTTAAAGTTTGACCAAATTTGCAATGTAGAGTATCAATATTTATAACACTAAATATGTATGCTTTGAAAATATAGTTCATAAGAATCTAATAAAACTTTTTAGGCACCAAAAGCATTGACATATTTTATATAAACTTGGTCAAATATAAGATGATTTGACTTAGTATCTTTTCAGCAACCT
Source organism: Cenchrus fungigraminus (assembly GCA_036936925.1). Classification (NCBI taxonomy): domain Eukaryota; kingdom Viridiplantae; phylum Streptophyta; class Magnoliopsida; order Poales; family Poaceae; genus Cenchrus; species Cenchrus fungigraminus. The sequence goes on along the minus strand of CM072781.1, from coordinate 62,179,664 downwards.
TTGTAATTGTTGACATACCGTGTAATGCTAGGTTTTTTTTTGGGGGGGGACTATGAGTCTGTGATCAAGAAAGACTATAAATCTGGATTTTGCAGGGCTCCAGCACCAACAAAGGGTCTGCTTTAGTTCACAAAATTCATCAGTGTACACCTGTCAATCGAGTCATATCTTCTCACACATATACACTCCCCAACACAATATTTCACAAACTAATAAACTGCCAAAAAACACACTTGTATCGGGCGGGATGAAAGAATAGAATGTGAATAAATAAAAGAAAATCCATATTGCTTGCGCGTGACGCCACCGCAGGATGGAGCAGATTGACGGTCGCCGGCGCCTGGGAATCGTGCCTAGGTGGGGACCCTTCGTGAACCCCCGGCTCCTTGGAGTCCACGAAAGCCACGAGGCCCACGGCTCAGTCGGCAACACCGGTATGGGGCGGGAGGATCGGGCCCGTCCACGTCCGTGACGCCAACCGTTCCGATGCGTCGAGCAAGAGCGAATCGGCCGATACGGTGCGGGCGGGGGGGTACGGACGGTCGGTTCGAGGCCGTGGGTGGGCTCGGGTGGGACCCGCTGCATCCGTGACGGCCACGCACGCGGCCCATGCTGCTGCTGCGCCTGCGGCAGGCGTCACGCCAGCGGCACACGTGTTTAGAATCGAATGTAAATGAGGCACAAGACAAGAGGCAAATGATTCAGTTGTATTGATCTCATGAAGTCTGTACATATATATAGATGGGTGAAGGGGCACTATGAAGGGACATGTCCGTTAAGACATGTAACTGCCACTGTCCGCACCCATTGGAATTAGATCACATGAAATGTTCTCTAACACTCCCCCTTGATCAATTCCAGCTTCATTTGATCATCCTTTAGTTATGTTGTTAATTCCTCCATGAAAAACCCTGTGGGAAAAATCTGAGGAATAATTGTAGTTAAATATGTACCAAGTGAACTCCTCAAAACCCAATGGGAAAAATAAGGAGTAGAATCATGGTACTTTATTGTTCCATCGAGACATGTAGTCCAAAGAACAATAGTATGTCTGTATACATCATCTCTAAAAACCCCTTATGGGGAAAAATAATGATGAGACATATGGTTTAAATTGAAATTTCCCCAAATATTCTTGTGAGAAAATTTGAGAAATATACATATATCATGTAAACTCCTCAAAAACCTAATGGGAAAAATAAGGAAAAACCATGATATATGTTGTTCCATTTGAACTCTTATGAGGTAAACTCACAATCTTCAAAAGAACAACAGTTATGTCAAAGAGTATCATCCTCAAAAACCCTGTGGGGAAAATAGATGATACGAGATAACACCTTGTGTTAATGTTGCCTCATTAAAAACTTTGAATGAGAAACCTAACAAGGTAAAAACTCATACAAAGAAAAGAGTACAACATGATGCAGAAACAAGTTATGGATCAAAGAGGAAACTCTCCCCCTTATACTTGCAAAACTAAGTACTCCCATACCGATCTCTTAAACACATTTGAAAATGTGGAGCAAGGTAGAGACTGTATAAATAATCTGTATGATTATCATGATCCTTAGATTTGCGGAATGTTTATTTTCCAATGTTAGGAATAAACCATTTCCGAGGTTGTACCTCACATAACTTGCATCTATTTAAACAACATAAAGTATATGGTTAGTGATTCATAGAACCACAACCACCACATAATCGCACTATGTGGTTTATCATTTTGCAAAGCAACATGTAAGCAACCACTAATGTCTGTTGATAGACATCCATGAAAAGGCAGGTCCAACTTACAAGTGCAGGAAGCATGTCAGTGATCTTGCATTCTGGGGATCATATATAAATAGCCAAGATCAGTATATCCAATCTCATAACCAGATCATGAGTTCCACTAAAGAACATAATTTGATCCCATGTGCTCTTGGCTAGCATATCATTTCAAAAACAATATTCAGTCGAATGCTCTTGCAAGATGCATTATTAGCACATCACAAGGTGTATGAGAGAATCGAAACAACAATATGATGTATGGATATGATTCTTTTGTATTGAACCTTTTCAATGAGATTTGGATATAGACAACTTCGTGTCCAAGATTTTTGAGATAAGATAATTTTGAATTGAACCAATCTCGTTCAAGATTTTCAGTTCATATCTTCTATCTCGAAATCCGTCGATGAGTATTGTATGTTTAGAATGTGCAACAACACATACACATAAACATACAATTATCTGTGTATCCCTTCAACAGGAGGGATTCACTAGTTGGTCGATTGTACCGCATTCGACCAGATGCTTTAAGTCATGAGTGATTAAGCAATACACTATGTATGTTGCAAGTTTGTGTTTAGGGATTTGGTATTTGGATTCTTTCAGAACTCCAAAATTGTACCGTAATCCAGTGACTACATAAGTATATGTTGTCACTACATCTATCAACTGCATAGATAGATGATTTTTACTGCCCATAAGTATAGTATCGGAAATTTATGAGTCATGATGGAGAATGGCATTGAAACAATGCTTGGGTTTTGCGTAAACTCTTGTTGCTACAAGCCTTGCTTCTCACCACCTCAAATGTGTATCCACAGTAAAGATACTTTGAAGTTTTGGAAAAATTCCAATACTTCTTTCAGGTGAGCAAGATTATCTCCGCTTCATTGCATCACTCAACAAAATCCAGTTTGAGTACGGAGGTACTCTGCCATGGCCATGGACTATTGGATCACTTGAATGCATATGCAATTTGCTGAGGAGTAAGTGTCGACACATGTAGCCTTTAAATAATGTAATTCTCCTAGACACAATGTGTGTGTCTTATGCACCGTAATGATTCATCATGAAATCCCAAAACAAGAATCAGGGGCTTCCGATATCCTATCCTCAGTATTGTGCACCACTGAGCTAGGTGGTGAATGCTTCCATTCACATGATAATACAATCCTTTTGGTGTCTACCAACACTCTGAGAGGAGGTTGATTGGCATTTACTATCTTAGAAGGTCAAGCCTTCAGTTGCTTGCAAGCAGCTTAATCCCAATATGTGACCATACTTCTCCCCCTCTTATTTACAATTTCAATTGTAATAGGGAGTTGAGTGATATCACCACTCTTTCTGGCACTACATAGGATTAGCAAGATTTTACGACACCTAATAGTAAACGCAAATGGCAGTTGATTCGCAATCCAGCAAATCATTGAACCCAAAGGGTTCAGCTTTGGTACGGAATCCTGAGCCTGGAATGCTTGCTACATTCCATAAATTTCCTGGCATTATCTATGGTACTTGATATCTCCCCCTAATGCCTGGAAAAGCTCATGATTAAATGATAACCAGTGTACGGGCATAACAAGTTCCTCACAAAGAGGATACAAATGATCGACGGAGAGTGAAATCTCACATTGATCCCCAGTTTTATGTGTGCCCATTGATGTACACTATGGTGGTGAGAGTGGGATGTTGTGTAGCAAAACACATACCCAAAACGCAAATGGGAAATACTTCATGGATTTCCATGTACGCAAAGCTTGGGGGAACTTACTGATGCAGTTAATCACAAATCAGGAGTGTGTAAAACTACCTGACCCCAACAAACATGTTGGAAATGGCATTTCATCAGTGATGGTCATGTGATGACTTATTAAATGTCTGAATCGTAGATTCATCAAAAGTGTGTAGGCTAATGCGCTCAGAACTAGAGCCATTATTAATTCATGGTATTGTGTTGTCAGGAGGACACACATTTGAAGCCATCATATAGATGCATTATTTAACCATGTAATGCTCGAAATGTCCATACAATCTTTGTATGAGACCACACTTGTTCTCTTGAATATGCAATTCAAGAAACTTAAGACATTCAAATCTGATTTTAAGATAAGAGGGACTTAAAATCCAGTTCCATGCGATACTAGCGTATCAAGCTATGGAAAATCATGACCAATAGAATTGCCTTGAATTTTTCACTTCATTCCAATGATGGAATGGCCAAGTCGATCATACCATTGTATGCATCAACGGCAGGAAAAATTGTATGCAAATGCAACATGTTGTACGGAAAATGTATGTACAATACAATCCAAGAGAGAATGTTTCTCAGAAACATATATACCATATCCTTTACTATCATCTTGTGTTTTCACATGATAGAATTCTTTATGGATATCTCTATAATTTGGTAAAATATGAGTCAAAGCAGGATGTAATAAAACATCGTAGATGTATTTTACCATAGGGAGCATAATTGTGGACTATCATTGCATCGCATGAAGCGATTGTCCATATATTACCTATTTATAGAGGTTTGTGGTTGAATTGACCACAAGGCACATTTTTTTTCTCAATTGGAATAATTCTCGTACATGTCTAGACAAGACAACAATTTGATAGAAGTTTTTATCAAACAGTGTATTGAACATCTATTACTGAGGTATGATATTTCAATACAGGGGTTTGTACAACTCAAATCTCATGAGTTCATGCTCCCCCAATCATAACCAAGTTTGTAGAACTCTAGTTATGAATAAGTGTGTTCAACTCAAAATGCATGAGCTTGAACATAGTACAACATCAATAAATGAGACATCAATTGCATTGAGATCATGTGAAATCTCAAAACAGATCATTTGAGTAGTACTTAATGAGCATGTCTTCCAACAAAGTAGCATTCTCTTGGAGAAGAGAAACTTTGGTAAGTGGTTCTTAATAGGAACCACAAATAACCAACAAATTTGTTAGATGCAAGATTTGAAGATGCGCTTCATATCTTGACACTCGTAAGTACTTTGCATCCATTTAGACTTATAGTACATGATTAGGTGCTTTGGCATTGACACTATATCCAAAATGTATAGTGTAACCGCATCGATGACAAAAATTGTCATTCATATTGCTCTTCTCTTTCTGATGTGCGTTAGACATTTGCCTTGTATATCTGCCGAGTTCATAGGACTATCAATCCAGTGAACCTCATGGTATTCTCATCGTTATGATAAACACTATGAACCTCATGATAGAGGCGCCACACAAATTGGCATTGACGACGATCCTTCAAAGAAGTTCATCATACAATTCATCATGTGTTTTGAATGAATAGAGAATTATATTGGCAATTTGCAAAATCAGTTTGCAAAATCTCAACATCGAGAAAATGTCATAAACAGCAAGGTTATTGTCCTCATAGAGACATACATGGTTTATTCATAAGACATTGGATCTTATGATTACCTTGCTATTCATTGTGTGCTTGTTGAGCAAGCCACATAACACACATGTTCTTTTCCAATTGATACTCATGAGTGAGATCCTTATGGACGTAGAATCTTAACAGAAAAATAGCACCACATTTCTTCCAAATGTGAAGAGTTGATCCCTTTAGTGGGTTCAATAATCATGTGTAGTAGTCAATGGAATGCAAGAATGATCTTGATATCAAATGCACATGTAGGATAATTAAGCCCATATGGCGAGTGCATTGACACTATAAAAATAATTATCCCCAACATGGCATAATCATTTATTTTAATTAATTTACCACAAGTAAATTTAAAACCACATTGGTGATGTTGTAACATTGATGCAAAACATAAAGGCTCATATCTTCTTATGTTGGAGAATTGGTGGTACACGGAGGTGAACCCCATAAATTCATTTTTGAAAAAAATTGGTGGACACATTGTAGATAATCTCCATGTAATGAAACAATGGAGTAGATCTCCTAGTAGTGGGCAAGTATCTTGCTGCCAAAAAGCATGGATCTCAGGGCTAATACATTCTAAAAATATATACCGCAGCCGATGCTTAGGTCTCCACTACCCTGTGCTTGACCAAATTTCAAAAATTAAATAGTAATAGCCATGAAGGTGTATACCAAAATTGAATCTCCAAAGAAAATTTACTTGGGATAACACGTTGAGGTAATCATCATAAGATGTAGACCTCTTAGTGATGAGCAAAAGCTGCCTAAAAGCGCGGATCTCAGGGCAAATAAGCTCTTAGAAAGAACTTATCGCAGCCAGCGCCTAGGTCACATCACCTTGTGTTATTCCAAATTATATGTATAGGCCTTAATTTTAATTTTGCTTGATGTTCTACATGATGTAGAAAAATTTGAATAGTTAAACCGTGCAAATAGAATAAATTGCATATTTAAGAATTGTTCTAACACCTAGAAATGATCTGCGGATCATAAAATGAATAATTACTGTGGTAATTATAACATTTAAATTACATAGGTGTGTATACCTAATGGTACAAATAATAGTGTTCATCACAACACAAATTTATAGAATAATTCAGGATCTAAATCATAAATGTATAGAATTTATAAGTCTGAATATGTAAATGAGGCACAAGACAAGAGGCAAATGATTCAGTTGTATTGATCTCATGAAGTCTGTACATATATATAGATGGGTGAAGGGACACTATGAAAGGACATGTCCGTTAATACATGTAACTGTCACTGTCCGCACTCATTGAGATTAGATCACGTGAAATGTTCTCTACCAACACGCACACACTCCGCTCTCGTCTCGTGTCGTCTCTAGGCGGCGGTGGTGGCCGCTCTGACTCTAGCTTTATTCTCTGGCGCACCCCACCACTACACTACCACTATGCAAAACGGCAGTCTGCTAAGGCGGAGTGTTAATGATAGTGTAATCAATTTTGGTAAAAAAAAATTAGTGATATCGCAGTCGTAGGCGAAACTACAATTCTTGTGTGCGAAGTGCATATATGTACCTTAACTACTACCTTCGTTCTAGAATAGACGACATTTCAGACAACTCAATTAGGTTGCTTCTAGTTCAAAAATCTGGTTGAAAATGTCATGTATTAATGACTGGAGGGAGTATTTCTTAGTCAAACCAAAACACACAACAAAAAATTGTATCCTCAAATCCTAAGTCAAATGTCTCCACTGTTTAAAACATTCGAATTGCTGGTGATGGTGTGTGGCGTGCCAACCTTTACCTTCACTCCACTTTTAAAACTTCAGCTTTGCTTACACACCCATGACTCTAATTATTAGAAAACTGATGTGCCTTGTTTTATTTGCACATATCAATAATTACCTGTTACACTATATATTTTTGTCGTTTATTTTCCTTATGCAGCACCGTTTAAGAATTATTCATACACACATAATTTTTGATGTGTTGCGCCGCTGCAACACACGTGCAAGGTTGTTAGCAGACTTTATGTATTTTGTGTGGCAAAGAAAAACCTTTACCGAGATGCATGCCAAATTAATGTACATGAGTAACAACAGTGCAAAGCAAGGAATTAACAAAAGGTTAAGAAAAACATAATGTGGATGTGTAAAATATAAATCGCTATAATTGTAAATCTGACTGTGTATATGAGGTTGTTTCACTTTTTACCTAAGTTGGCAACACTCATGCAGGCTTTCTAGTTTCTGTTCTGCTCTTCCTCTTCAAACATCTATCACAATGTATCCTCGCACCTAACAAAGTGGCATACTTAGAGCATCTTCAAGAGTTTGCTAAATTTTACTTGACAAATCTTGTATTTTTCCATTCACAAAAAAAAATCTTGTATTTTGCCAACTTTTAATTAAAAAGATATGCTAAGTAAAAAGAGCGCATCTCCGGCAGTTTGACATAATTCACTTGTCAAACTCAGATCTAACTTACATCAGGAATCTGAGAGAAACAAAATTATGTTTATATCCTTCCACCTCTTGAAAAACTTACATCAGGAACCCTGTTATTTATTTTTTCACTCTCTCATCTATCTAGAAACAACGATGCGTATATTTGCGCGCTGGAAGCTGGTTTTTCAAGAGGTGCCAAAAATTTTCGAGTTTTTTACCAAATTATTGGAGGAGTATTTTTAACTGTTTTGCCAAAAAAATAAATAGCAACTCAATTTGACAAACTACTAGAGATGCTCTTACAGTTACTACTAGATCCGTTTTCTAGAGTTGTAGTTCAAATTTTGAGTGGTATTTGAATTCATTATCTCATCAATTCAATAAAGGAAAAAAAGAAATCCTCTTTACTAAAAATAGTTTTAGTTTTTTAAAATCTTTATTTTATAATTCATCCCTCCAAGAGACTAGCTAAAATGACTTGGTTAGCTAAATTTTGGAAAAAAATCTCAAAAACACTCTTCCAATAGACTAGCTATCTGCTCAACTAGCTATCCTGACTAGCTAAATTCGTTGCCCCGCTAGCTATCTTTGGCTAGCGACTATTGACTAGCTATCCTGATTTTCATGAGTATGACAGTCGGGACTCACTGACGGTGGAGCATACAGAGAGTTCAGTTTAGAGAGGTTGTTGGATGTCAACAACTTTTTTGCTAGCTACTTCATTTTACATACTAGCTAAATCAGTATTTTAGCCAGTGATTTTTAGAGAGACTCTTCGAGTTGCTTACAATTGGCTTTGTAGTACTACTAGCAGCTAATATCAGAAATACTGTCCGTGGGTACACAGGACGGCGTACCCGTACGATTTTCGCACATCCGGCCTTGCATCTATAATTACTCAGCTTGCGCCATCGCCTCACACGTTTGGTCTCCCTGCTCCGCCGCTCCTCATCTCCCCTGCTCTTTCGCCGGAAGCCCACCATAAACCCCCGCTCGCGCCCTCTCCCCTTCGGCTCCCCACCAAAAATATCAAGAGCCCACAAATCTCTCCTCTTCCCACGCAAGACTCTCCCCGATCCGATCCGATCTCCGAATTCCGTGCGCCTCGCCCCCATTTCGCCGGCTACACCGCTTTCACCCAGTCCCAGTCCCCCTGCCGGGCTTCGGAGATCGCCGTTGGCACCCACGCTCCTGTAAGTGCCAGCTCTTTTCCTCCACGAGAACCGCGCGCCCCGATCGTGCCGTTGCGTGCAGTTTGGGATCGATCTCTCCCTCCGCTCTCCGCCTGCCCTGTTTCTTTCTATTTGCGGGAAAGTTTGGTTTTTTTTTTCTTTTCTCTCTTCCGGGATTTGGTCTGGTAATCTGGTAAGATTTCGTTCTGCTCCTATTTTTTTCCTTTTTTGGGCGATTTTCTTCGGGCATTTACACCGGTGCCAATCTAATCTCTCTCCTTTTTCTTTCCATCCATGGGGTCAATCGTGCTTTGGGGGGAATAATAAAGATGGCAGCTTTTTGTTTGTTTGTTCACCGTTTTCATTCCCATCCAACCTCGTCTCACCAGTTCCCGGCGGTGTTGTTTTCTGATGTGAACAGATTCTGCAAGCAGGAGTGGAGGAGCAGCCGCCGCCGCCGCCGCACACCACGCGCGCGCTGTTGATTGATTTATGTCGTCTGCACCTCCGCTCCATGGTTCTGAGCTCCCGTCGTCATCAACCTCGAATCGCTCCCTTCTCCTCCAGCCTTGGCAGAGGGGCGCCAGAGACTGCGGTTATCGCTTCAGGATCTCGCGGTAAGTCTATTTCTCTGCTCGATTGGTTGGCTTACGTCAGGATATGTCCTGCTCTGTTTCAGTCTATTCTGCTCTACTGTCTAGCTTCGTGTATCAAACGAGCTCTGTTGGTCTTCTATATGTAGGAGACAGTTCAGAGATTAGTAGATAGGAGTACTATGTTTAATCTCTCTGTTTGACATTATTTATCTGAGCTGTTGATGTGGTGCAAGGTGCATTATTAGTCAATAACTTAACAGTCCTGGCGTCTTGTTTGTTTAGTGTAAGCAACAAGGATTTGTCTTTTCCTGTCCCCCAATAAGGGGAGTAAGTGTCTTTTCGTCATCTTCCAGTTGTAAATATACATATGCATCTTGCCATGAATCAGTTGATAAATTGTTGCCATGTCATGCAATAATTTTGTGCTTCTTCAGTCTGGTGACACTAATTTTGCTCGTGTACCAAATTTTGAGATAACCACATTACAGTATGCTGGTCAGATTTCGAAGCTGACCTGCACTAAAACTGATCTACTACTTCAGTTTGCTAAAAAATGTCGCCGCACTAGTTTGGCATGCCAAGATGGAGGATTAGAAGTTGATATCTATTTTATCTTATAATCCAGCTTTCCTATTAATCGCAGTTTGTCTATATGATTTGGAATTTCCCATAGTAATGCACAATGGTTTCAGATTTGGATTTGGGGTGAAGTACTCTGGGTTTCTTCATTTAGACCCTTGCTTCCTACTTTGCTGCACCTGAGGCAGTAAGAGTTCAAGAGTCCCCCAAATCACAATCAGTCTTGGTAAGTTGTAAACTACAAGGACGTGTACACATTGAAAAGGACTATATTAACGAGTACTTGCTGTCTTCACTGTAAGATTTCTCCTTTTGGAACTTCGAAGGGCCTCAGCTTATAATCTTGTCTTATTTTATGCTATCAGGTTTGTTTTGTGTGGATTGGCTTCAGCACCCCTCCTTTAAGTTCAAACAGTCAGCCAGATTTCCAATTTCTGAGTCCTGTACTAGGAAGGAAGCAGATCTTTCTTCCTCCAGCTTTCATCAGTATTTTGGGAGAATCCTGCTGATTTGCAAGATTCTGTGCTTCAGTTGCTGCACAGACCAAGAGCCTTGGTCCCAATTTTGTCCAAACATTTACTAGGTATACATAGATATCTATATTTTTTTCCTCAGCTTTTAAATTGTAACCTTGTATACCTTCACGTTTTATGAATAATACCCTGTCTTAACATTGCAGTTAGCCCAATCTGAAAGCTGGGCTACAAGATGATGCCCTGTATGCGGAAGGTCCGTATTTTCTGCTCTGATCCAGATGCTACTGACTCCTCTGATGATGAGGATGGTGAGAACATCAAGGTGAAGAAAATGGTTAGAGAGGTGCTAGTTCCGGTGAAGAACTCGAAGACATCTAACTGTCTAGATACACTTGTGCCATGTGGAACAAAGGATCTGGAGGTTTCAGAGAAAAAGGGGAAATCAAGCAGGTTTCGTGGTGTGCGTAAGAGAGCTTGGGGTCGTTGGGCAGCCGAGATTCGAGATCCTGTGAGAAAAACCCGAAAGTGGATCGGCTCATACGACTCTGAGGAGGCTGCTGCAGCAGCATATCAGGCATATGCAAACCAGATCCATGCAGAGGTGTTAGCCATAAAAGCTCAAGAGTCTGTATCAAAACATGCACCTTTGTCAAGCTCTTCCTCAGTGTCTTGTGTATCTTCATCTGCCCCAAGCGAGCAGGCAACACAAGGGCAAAACGGAGTGCTCATGGACATAGACTCCGAGCCTGTGGATGAAATCTTACTGAACTTCTCCTCCACACCTAAGGAGATTTCAATGGATGACTTGCTAGGACGGATGGATGAGACTCCTGTCGCTGACTCTGTCAGCCTGGCTGATGAACTTCCACTTGATGATTTCACCAGGCTGGAAGACGCCTTCCCGATCAGTGATTTCATCGGTGCAGTGCACAAGCCTCTCGAGGATGACTATATTGGCCTGGCTGACATTAGCCACCTGCCTCTTCCAATGGAGGACCCAGATTTCAATCTGGATGCTGAGCTTGATTGGAGTGGGTTCGACTTCACTGCAATTGAAGATGAGCTCCAGGTCCTTTGAGGCTGCATCAGAGATGTTACACTGAAACCTGTACCTTATTGTGTCGTATTCAGCAGAAAGCAGATGTTTTCTTAGTACATCAACGAATTCAGATTTAGATTTCAGTCTATCCTTGGATGGCTGACAGCATGTGGGTTGGATCTGAAGCCGATTGGCATAAATTTTTGTCGGGAATTGTACAGTTCCTAGAGTGTGTGCTATTATGTAACAAAGTTTCATGTAATATGTACATATTCTAATCAAATGTCGGATGTGACAGTAGCTCATGCTGATTATACATGAAACTGGAGCCTTTTAGGTTACGCATAGTTTCGCCAAAAGGAACTTTATTCTTAAAAATAATTTTTAATAATGTTTTAGAAAGCTGGGTAACGAAATTTAACTTTATAAAACAAGTCAAATATTACTAATTTTTGTGTTATATATGTTGGGCGCATATCCTCTCAGATGAGAACTTGCCTTTATAGTGGACATACAAGAAGAGCTGTCCATTTTAGCCTTTTAGACGGTCTCCAGCAGTCACCCTAGCTGCAAAATGAGTAACAAAATGCAACTGTAGCAGCTCCAGCAGCTGCTGGAACCGGTGCTGCAAAATGCGATTGCCCCTCCCACGTGTGCATTCCTGGGGGTATCTCCCCGGCGCTGCATCCCAACTGTTGCGGGCCCGCCTCCTCCTCGTCTTCCCCCTCCCACTCTCTCTCTTCCTCCTCCCTCCCCATCTCGAGCGGAGGAGCAGCCCAGGCGCAGCGGAGGCGAGCTCGCGGCACCTGCACTCGATCCGCGCCTCGAGGGCCTCGATCTGCGCTGTGGCGGCGGCGGCGGGCGTCCTCCACGCCGACTCCTCCACCCGCTCCTCCCCACGGCGGCGCGTTGACCTTCGGGAGGCGGCCTCCCCGGCGGCTCCTCCTCCTTCACCGGCCACCGGCAGTGCAGATCCGGCCACGCGAGCTCGGCCGAGCCCTGCCGCCGCCGCGGAGGCGAGCTGCAGCACCTGCGGTAGGGGCAAGCTCCGTGCGCCTGCGACCTCCGACAGCGAGCATCCCCACCCTGCGACCTCCGACCCTCCCGACGGCGAGCATCCCCCGCCCTGCGACCTCCGATGACGGCGGCTGTGACCTCCAATGGCGCGCATCCCTCCTCCCGGGCGACGGCGAGCCCCTTCTCCACTCGCCGGCTCCTCTCCTCGCGCCGGCCGCCGTTGGCCCCTTCTCCACTTGCCGGCTCCCTCCCTCCCTTGCGGCACCGCAGTAGCAGACAGGCCACCGCGGCCATGGCGGTGGGTTGCTACTCCGCGGCGGCGGCCAGCTCTGTGCTGGCTCCCTCGGTGGAGGCCATGGCGTGCGCCGACCTCCCTCCTTCCCCAAGCCGGCGGGAGCTCGAGCCAGGAGCGGTGGCGGGAGCCAACTGCCGCAGGCGGATGCACAACGGGATGGGCGAAACCGCTGCGTGTATTCCTCCTTTGCTCGAGGAGAACGTCTGCATCCCCGGCCTTTTTGCAGATGCACGTCGGGATGCTCCTGGAGACAGTCTTAGGCATCACACCGCTGAATTTGGAGTTTGTGCTGTATTTGTGATAAGAGCTGTGCATCGGCAGCTCCACGCACTGAAAGTGCAGCATCTACTATATTGTATTGTTTTCCATAAAAAAAAAAGCTGTATTGTAGCAAGTAGCAGAGAAATAATTTCTGGAGCAAGAAATTTGTCACGGGTTGTGATGTGAACGTAGGAAAAATTTATCACGGGACGGCCAAAGTTCTAGCGTCAGTGTTGGTATTTTTTTAGTATTGACTGATATCCGCTTTGCATGAATAAGTTCCCTTATACAAAAAAAAAGTTCCTTAAAAACCGTTCTGAAGCGCTTGGACTCACGCTAGTACGAATCAAAGATTCGCGGTATCTGCTGCCTCTGTCAGTCTTCCATCTAGGGGCCTGTTTAGTTGGCCAAAAATTTTGGCAAAAATTTTTGGGTCCCCTTCAAAGGTCTATTAGAGGTAAAAAATGTAGACTAATTATAAAACTAATTACACGAATGGACGGGAAATCGCGAGACGAATTCATTAAGCCTAATTAATTCATCATTAGAGATTGTTTACTGTAGCACAATGTTGTCTAATCATGGCATAACTAGGCTCGTTAGATTCGTATCGAAAAATTAGGTAGGGGTTATGGAATGGATTTTGTCATTAATCCACATTTAATACTCCTAATCAGTATCGGAAGATTGATGTGACAGGTAGTTGGGAAAATTTTTGGGAACTAAACAGGCTCCTAGTGAACCAAATTTCGGAAGAAAATTCGCTAACCTCAAAAGAGTGACATGCACTACAGTACTTGAGTTGAGTTGAACCCACACAAAAGGAAAAGCTTGTGCTTTGTTCTGTGTGCTCCATGATGTTTTTACTGCTTTGCATTCACCTCAAAAAGGAGAAAAGCTTGGTATGCAAACGTTAAAAGGCGATTACTTTGTCTAATGACGTCCCATCACCGTCACGTGAAAAGGTGCACACGTGGAGTCTAGTATTTTAAAGATTCCATGTTGGACAGTTTTGCTATAGCATAATTTTGTGTGGAATCTGCAAAGCTCACAGCCTCCGTCCTGTTCGTCTGACTTATCAATCACCAGTTAACGGTACTTTTCTCTCAAAATAAATCAGTCACCAACTACCAATCAGCAGTACTTTTCTCTCATAACAAATCAGCATCAGCCACCACCGTCTTCTCATCTCACACTTGTTTTTTCATTTCATCTCATCTTCCGTAGCCTTTGTTTTTTTTTCTTTTTTGAACGAACCATCTTCCCAAGCTTTGAAAAAGACCCCTTTTAGTCTTAAAAAAAATACCCCTTCCGATCCTGAATGCTTGTTGTTTGCTAGTTCAGGTACTCTTTTTAAGTTTGGATTGTAATTTACCTTGTTTAATTAAAAAGTGGATCCGTGTCCTCCATTACCCTGTTTAGTTCGTTGAAAAATTTTGAAGAAAATTTTTGGGGTTCCCTTCCAAGATATATTAAGAGTATTAAATGTAGACTATTTACAAAACTAACTCGCGAGATGAATTCATTAAGCCTAATTAATCTGTTATTAGAGATTGGTTACTGTAGCACAATGTTGTCTAATCATGTCATAATTAGGTTTATTAGATTCGTCTCGAAAATTAAGGTAGGAGTTGTGGAATAGGTTTTGCATTAATTCATATTTAATACTCCTAATTAGTGTCTGAAGATTGATGTGACGAGTAGTTGGTGAAAGTTTTTGGAACTAAACAGGACCTAAAGTGTAATAATATTTAGGCGAAACAAAGGATCATAGACCGTGTGTTGTTAATGACCACCGGCAACAATTGTACATTGCTAATAATTTTATACCACGTTAGAGCACCTGAATAGAACCCAACAGGTATGGATTCAACTCCTCGTGAGAGCGAATTAAATAAGATTACAATAATAAATAAATATGAAAATAGGTAGAGACTTCTGATGCTTAGAGCAACTCCAAGAATCTAGCAATCTTAACTAAGTTAGCTAAAAAAATCTCTCTAAAAACTTGATCCAACAGACTCTCCAAACACTTCACCTCCGTATCCCGCTAGCTATTCCCACCTATTCGCTCGGTATCTTTGGCTAGGCCCTCGGCTTGTTATCCCGCGCGCTTCATCCGTTCTGTGGTCTCTGCGCCCCGTTGCGCGGCCTCTCGCGCCCTACGCACCTCTTCCGCCCATCCTCTCCTTCGTCTCCCTCACGTCCTCCCTGTTGCTCCTCCTCTCCACCGCGACAAGGCCGCTGGCATCGGCGGCAAGCAGCAGGGCCGACCATTCGAGCTCCACACTTCCTCCCCGTGAGCAGCGCCAGGAACACTACCCCCAGCGAGTAGACGTCGCTCTTGGCCGTGCACGTGCTCACGCTCAGGTAGTCAGGTGCGTGTCCAGCGTGCTGATGAGCCGCGCCATGCCGAAGTCAGTGACGCGTGCCTACATGTCCGTCGAGACTTCATGTCCCGGTGGATGATGTGCGGGATGCAGGGTGGAGGAAGCAGAGGCCCCTGGCGGCGTCGTGCACCACCCGCTGCCGTGGAGCGTGTCCTCGAGGCTGTCGTGAGGCATGTACTCGTACACCAGCACTTCGGCAGCCGCTCCTCGCCGCGCGTCAGGTACCCTGCAGATCAAGTTCGACAACGATTTTCTCGTCGACGGGGGATGGCTGAGGGGCGGACGAGACGCCGCCCCGCGGCCGACGCCAAGCCGAAGCCTCCATGAAGGGTCGGGTCGCTGAGGCCAACTGGCCAAGGAGCTCGACAGTACGTCGGACACGTCCGCCGATGCCGAGCAGCGACCGCTGGAGATCGAGCACGCCCACAGAGGCCGATCAGCGGCGGCCGGAGCAGCGAAGACGCATGGAAGGATGTAGATTGTAGAAGCTGCTCCCAGGGTGACATTGCAAAGAATGATTTCTTTTTAGGGTGCTTTACTTATAAAACCAGGGATCTGTTTCTAAGGTGCAAAGCTGTTTGTTTTCCACATGGACTTCATCTGAATTTTACATTACATGATTTACCTAGTCTGTTGGTTTCCTCACCATTTAGAAGGCTTTCTATTTTTTTTTACAGGCTTGAAAAAACTTCAAATTTAGCTAGGAGGATAACTATTCTGTTAGAGTTGCTCTTACTTTGATCAAAAAATAATTTTATGCCACGGTTAAACTAAAATAATTTAACAAGGATCCATGCCAACAAGGAATACGAACCTTCTATTATGAGGTCTTTAGTTCTCTGGAACCTCACCAAAATTCTCACTTAGAAGACCATGTCAGTTCATTTTTCTCTCTATGTTCACGCAATCTAATAAAAAAATTCACCTATTTTACCAAAATTTCAGTCACCTAAACGGAACTTGAGTAGTAGGTGAAATGTAAAAAAAAAGGAACGGTCAAGAAAGCTCCGTTTAGCTGCATCAAAATCGACCGGGACTGGTAGTGGTAGCTACTGATTCGCGTGTACTGGTAGTGAGGAGAACTGTGGACCCCACTCTGGGAAGTGCCAAAAGTGTGCGCGGCGTGCGATGGGCCGTCGTGGACCCCTCCGGCGGCTACCGTGGAGTCCAAGAAACGCAGCGAGCGAGCAGTCGTCTCCGTTTCCGAGACCACTCGTCGTCTGCCTGCTTCTGCTTTCCCAAACACAGAGCTGGCTGGTGAGGAGGCTCCATCACACGCTTCGTTTTCACGTGACGCGACGACAATTTTCTGTGTGTGTTTATTAACCGGAGCCGTAACCTCCATCCATACTCAATAATCCTAGTACATATATTGATACTAGCAAACTTGCTCGTGCGTTGCAACAGGTAAAAAAAATATTTGCTCACAAGCTCTTTGTTCATAAATATTATTTGATTTTGTAATACTTCTAGTAGATACAAGCACTTTTTTACGAAGGACGATCCTGCGAATAAATGCAAAAATAATACATCAAGTATGAAAACTTTAGCTTTACATGAGGTACATACCACTTTGTCCGCACTCCACACACTTTCTTCTTTTGGGTCGAAAGTTGACGAGTTCAGATCAAAGCACAATCGGGTCTTGCTTCCCCGCTGCATGCTTTTCTATATATAAATTCTGAACAAAAATGACAAATGATGTTTTGTTGGTGGAGAAAAAAGAAAAAGAAATCAGATTATACACCTGGAAATCCACTTCTAAACCATCACAGCGACCTGCAGCAGAACTGTTCTCAATTCTGATGATAGTTCTGCTTATTCGTAAGAACTTATCATTATCAATGTTGCGTAGCCATCAATATTATTCAATTAAAAAATTTATATCATACACTACGTCAAAATAACATCCACGGATCTCACCAGGCTCAACCAAAAATTTCAATCATCTAAGGCAAACGAACTCCACGCACCTGATCCGGAGCTCCAAGTTCAGCACAATAAACTATTGCCACCATGTCGAACATGATCTTTTAATTCGAAACGGACTCAGCTATGTACTGCATCGCACGCGTGTATGCGAGGGAGCAACAGCTGCATACCGCGTACAAATCGATCTCTGGAGCCGAATCGAATCGGGAGAGCGAGCCACGCGGCGTGGTGCCTTGCTTTAATATTACTTGGGTGGGTCCAGTGGGTATGGAGGGCGGGTAGACGCGGGGTGGGTGAAAAAAACATTACGTTTTTGACAGAAACGCTCCTCAAATTACGATTTTTTTGTCCTTTCATAGTCCTTCCACCATATCCACTTCCAAAAACATATGACGGGTGGGTCCGGTGTGAGGGGTACGACAGATCCAAATTGAGTGAGAATTATTTTTAATTATTTTCGCTCCTTATAGTATAGATATATAGCATGATATTGTATATCAGTATTAGGCTACTACTAAAGCCGCCAGGTTTTAATTAAGTTCCAATCGATAGGCTGAAACCTTGAGTTTTTATCGATGGTTTGAGTTTTCAAGTTTCACGCCATCAATTGCGACATCCCTGCAATATTTGACACTGAAGACTCAATGTCAAGCATCACTTATCAAGTTTATATTTTTCTTATAGGAAAAAAAAGACTGGCCGTCTTAAATATGAGAATTAGGTTAGTCTTTCATCAAAAATGATTTGGGTGTATTATTTATTTAAGTCTATTTGTTTTAAGTGGACAAGCACTTGCAAATAAATCCCAAGTAAACCTTTGGGGTGGATGATCCACGGTCGCATCTTCAGCATGGCTTTTGACTATTTATGCACCTAATCATTCCTTATTACAGTCTCAGCCTTCGACTGATTCAGAACAAACTTTCAAAAAGTAATACCAACATGATGAGGTCAATTAGAAATTAAGCCTATTAGATTAGATGACAACCACTCATGATTGACCCAAAACTCCATAGCCACAGTCTCCAACCTGCAACATACGTGCTTCAAGCTCGACCTGTCTTTCAACATCAATACATAATGCTATCAATACATAAAGCATTATGTTAGACAAGATTTTCAAAGGTTTTGACCATGAATTCATATTGGTTTCAATAACTTTATCAATATAAATACTTTCATAATTTTAGTCCTTCTGTTTTAATAACATTTTTATATAAAAAAATTCTCGTGAATGTTTCACCTCGTCATGGGTCATCCGGCCATGTCAATTCCTAAAGTACAGTATTCCTAAATACCGCAACCTCATTTGTGATCAAAATGCAGTACAAGATTTGAACAACATTTTGAATAAGTAGAAGGAGCGCTACTTTAACATGCTGATTTTTGTTGTAGAAAATCTCAAATTATGCGCAAAATACTCGAAGGGGAACTTTTCGAAAGAAAATACGTACTCGAAGCATTAAAAAGATTTTTAAAAAATCCGAAGTCCATCACCGCTAGCACTGGAGCTAGTACAGGCCTAGGAACCGTTGCGCCTGCTCTGCTTCTCACACGTTTTTTTTTTTTTTTTTTTTTGAAGTGAAAGGCAGGAGCACTGCCGTGTCATATAAGAAGGAGAAGCAAGCGGATCCTTACATAGTTGTTATTACAAAAAAGATGAAGCTCAACACACCCAAAGAGTTTACATCCATTAGGACCTTAAACCCTCGACTCTGCCACTCATGGCCATGACCCTTAACTGCATTTCACCCTTCATCAACAAGAACACCCGCTCCGGCGCCAAGAACACACCCTGAAACACTCTTCTGTTCCTCTCCTTCCACAAACTCCAAACAGTGTAAATTAGGAGAGCGGCAACCTTGCACCGTTGGCGCTTTGGCCTTCCTTGCAGGTTGCTGTTCCACCAGAGCTCCAGCAAGGCATCAATAGTCGGAGCATGAATCAAGCCGTCGCTCCAAGTAGCCACCAGAAACCACAGCTCCCTTGCATAGACGCACCGCAGACAGAGATGGACAGCGGTCTCGAACTCCTGGTCACACAAACTGCATACGGGATTACACGGCCAGCTCCTTAGCACAAGGTTATCAGCCGTTAAAATTTTATTCTGGACCATGAGCCAAGCAAAGAATTTGTGTTTCCCCTCCACACTCGCACTCCAAATAGCTGAACTGTTAAAGCTGCAATAAGAACCTTGAAACTGAATTTTGTAAGCCGATTTGGAAGAATACGTCCCATTTGAGGTCCAACGCCAATGTATAGAATCTGGCACGTTTGTCAGATGGACGGCCTGCACTTTATCCCAAAGAAACACAAACTCAGCCATTTGTTCCACAGAGTTCATTCGCCATAGACCTCTTGTCCAATGTTGATGAATTAAATCCTCGGCTACAGAATTGTTTTTCCTCCAAGCCAATTTGTAGAGTTCGGGTGCTATGTCTCTTGGAGCCCTCCCTTCCAGCCACGAAGACTCCCAGAAGCTTGCTGTTTGCCCATTGCCAACTGAGACAACGGTGCTAGCCCGGAACAACTGCTTATCAGATTCATTACAAGGGACTTCCGAACCCACCCAAGGACGATCAGGTTCAACCCATTGAAACCATAGCCATCTTAACCGAAGTGCTCTACTAAACAGATCAAAGTCAAGGATGCCGAGGCCTCCAAGCTTTTTCGGCCTTCTTACTTTTGCCCAACGCACCAAACAATGACCCCCACTTGCATTTTCACAGCCTTTCCACAGGAAACTCCTCCTAATCTTGTCCATCTTCTTAATTGCCCATTTCTTGATAGGGAAAACAGTTAGAAAATAAATTGGCATTGACGACAGAACCGAATTCACCAACTTCAACTGGCCAGCTTTGTTAAGAAACCTCCCCTTCCACAACGGTAAACGATTTGTCATCTTGTCGATTAGGGGCTGCACATGGACTCTACCCGGCTGCCTGAAATGGAGAGGCAGGCCCAGGTAACTGCACGGGAAAGATTGAATTGGGCATGGAAACGGCTCCATGATCTCCTCCAAATCCACATTGTTGCATTGAATAGGGTATGCAGCACATTTCTCTCTATTGGTGACCAGACCTGAAACATGACCAAAGATATCAAGAATTTTTGCAACCACTAGAACCTCCTCCTTTATAGGCTTGAGAAAGACAGCCGCGTCGTCAGCATACAGACTGACTCTCAGAGAAGCAGCCCGACAGTTCAAAGGTGATAGAAGCCCGTCTGTTGCAGCCACCCCCAACATTCTTTGCAAAGGTTCCATGGCCAAAATAAAGAGCATTGGGGATAGAGGATCCCCCTGCCGAAGTCCTCGGAAGTGTTTGAACCACGGACCCCTCGAGCCATTCAGCAGCACTGAGGAGGAGCTTGAGGAGAGTAAAATGGACACCCAATTTCGCCACTTCACACCAAAGCCAAACCTTTCCATAACCTCCTGGAGAAAATCCCAACGCACGGTATCGAAAGCTTTTGCAATGTCCAACTTTAAGAATAAGGCCTGTTGTTTACTTCTGTGCAGCGACCTAATGAGATTTTGTGCAAAAAGAAAGTTATCCTGTATACTCCTTTTCTTGATAAAGGCACTCTGCGCCCGTGAGACCAACATGTTCAACTCAGGTGCAAGACGATTTGCCAAACACTTGGAGAACAGCTTCGCAATCAGGTGAGTTAAACTGATCGGCCTATAATCTTGCACACGCTGAGCATCACTCACACGTTTCGTCCCGTCATCTCCCCTCCGCCCTCTTCCCACGGAAGCCATTAAAACCCCTCGTCCGTCGTCACCTTCCACCTCCCCTCCCGGAGAAATCAAGATTCCAAAGCCGCCGTCCCTTCCAATCCCGCCCGGCACGCCCTCCGGATCAAAGCCCCGAGCTGCTCTCTCCCCCTGATTTGCTCCAATTCCGCCGGTTCCACTACCCCAATCATCAGTCCCCCATCCCCGGCCCGGGCTCCGGAGGTCGCCGTCGCACGCACGGCCGCTCGTGTAAGTGGTGTGTCGAATCCAATTGGGGAGGGTCTCCTTTCTGAGTCCGGTTGGTCCAAAGATTGATCGTGCCGCTGCCTGCCTGGCTGGGGTATCGGGTTTCGGTTGATCTCTTCTCTCGCGGCCTCGCCGCCTGCCCTGTTTCTTGTTCCGGGAAATATTACAATTTCCCCCCTTCTATTTCTCGCAGAATTCGGTTGGGTAATCTGGTAGGATTCGTGGGGGTGTTCGGTATGATTTCGATCTGTTTTTCTTTTCCCTTTTTTCGGCGATTTTCCTTGTGCATTACTCTGGTTCCGTGATTGTTCTGTTTCTTTCCTATATCTGTTAGCGGAAAAGATGGAATCTTTGCTCCCCCGTTTGGGTACTTATCTCTAATTTCTCAGTTCCACTTCTCGGTTGGGATCTGATGCATTGTTATCGGTGTTTGTGCGATGAGCAGCAGAGAGCTGGAGTGGAGCTTCTTCCCTCGCCGCCGCACGGCACGCGCGAGCTGTTGATTTATGTCGCCTGCCCTGCCGCAGCTCCATGGTTCTGAGCTCCCGTCGCTGTCAGCCTCCTCTCGCTCCCTTCTTCTCCTGCCTTGGCAGAGGGGCGCCAGAGACCGGGGGCACTTCAGGGTTTCCAGGTAACCTTTTTTTCACATGCCTGATCGAGTTTCTTCCGAAGATTTCTCACTCCAGCCATGTAATCTGCTTAGTTTCCTAGGAATCAAACTCCGTAATATTCCGTGTAAAAAAATATATGATAATAAAGGGTACTGAAGTTCGAAAGGTTTCTGTTGTCTGTCTGTCTGACCATTGATGGTATTTCTGTCTTAAGTTGCTGCTGTTGTGTTCGTAGTTTCCTCGATTTAGCAGTCATGAATTCTTGCTTGTTTAATGCAAAGCATCAAAGATTTTATCTGTCTCCATGACTCAACTGACTGCCTGTTATCATATTACTGCAATGTTATCCCTGCTTCTTCAGTCTACTTAGATTAGTTTTGCCCGTGTACCAAATTTGGTGGTATCAATGTTGCTGTGCCTGTTCTTATTTCAGTGTTGAGCAGCACAAAAACTGGTCTCAATGTTCTTTGTGAATTGTGAACATCATAATATTAACTCATTAATTTATGCAAAGATGGAGGTTTGCATTAGTGCATATCTGTTTGCTAATGTATTGTGAGACTTTAATATAGTTAGCGTTCGTATTTCAGTGAAAGTTTTTTATATAGTAATGTACTACATTGGTTTCAGATTTGGATTTGTGGTGAAGTACTCTGGGTTCCTGCATTTAGACCCTTGCCTTTTACTTTCCTGTACCTGAGGTGGTACGAGTTAAAGAATCCCCCAAATCACAATCAATCTTGGTAAGTGTAAAGCTAAGAGGAAATATCACTTGGAACAAATAAAGTGTCAATGAGTATCTGATATTTCCCTTCTCTTAAATTGGACGAGCCGTTGTCTTACAATCTTATTTGATTTAAATGCTAGCAGGTTTGGTTTGGGGCGGATTGAATTTGGCACCCTCTAATTCAAACAGTCAGCCTGAATTTCAACTTCTGAAGCGTCTGCAGTGAAGAAAACTAATCTTCCTTCCTCCAGTTGTGATAAGAAGTTAAAACTAAAAGGGAGAATACTCTTTCTGACCAGTTGTGATAATAAGAAGTTAAAACTAAAAGGGAGAATACTCTTTCTGATTTGGTAGATTCTGGGCTGCAGCTGTAGATACATCTTACTCGGTAGGTGGATGCATCCTTTTTTTCACATCTGTGTGATAGTGACCTTGTATTATCATATCTGATGAATTCACTGTGCAAATATGCAGATTGCTGTTGTTTGGGAAGATGTTGCGGTCCACGAAGATGCCCCCGATGCGGAAGGTTCGCATTTTCTTCTCTGATCCTGATGCAACCGACTCCTCCGGTGATGAAGATGATGAGAACCCAAAGAAAGAAAAGAAAAGTATAAGAGAGGTTCTAGTTCCGATAAAGAAATATCAAACCTCAAAACCTCTAAAAGCCATCAAGCCATCTGGAACAAGGGATCTGAATGGTGCAGAGAATAAGGTACCATCGAGCAGGTACCGTGGTGTGCGCCTGCGGGACTCAGGTCGCTGGCAAGCGGAGATACGCAATCCTTTGACAAAGAAACGGGAGTACAGTTTACATGACACTGAGGAGGAGGCTGCTGCGGCATATCAGGCAAAATGGAACCAATTCCGCGCAGAGATGCTGGCCTTGAAAGCTCAGCCGCCCGTGTCAGAACATGCAGCATCCAACTCGTCCTTGGTTTCCTGCGTTTCTTCATCTGTATCATGCGAGCAGAAGGCACAAGAAGCTCAGAACAGAGTAGGACCTAAAATGGAGATGAACTGTGAGCCTATGGATGACAGCTTACTAAATTGCTTCCCCAAAGCTCTGGAGATTTCAGAGGATGTCATTCAAAACCTGAAAGTTGAGCATCCTGTCAGTGACTCTATCAGCCCTGCTGATGAATTCCCACGCGATGATTTCACCAGGCCTGAAGATATGTTCACAGTCGGAGATTTTATTGCAGCTACATACAAACCTCTGGATGATGACTATATTGGCCTGGCTGACATTAGCCACCTGCCTCTTCCCTTCAAGGACTCGGATTTCGACCTGGATGCAGAGCTTGATTGGAGTAGGTTCGACTTCGCTTCAATGGAACATGAACTCGAGTTACTGTGAGGGTTGCAATGGAACCTGCTCGTGGTCTTCTATGCTGCGAAAACTGCTCTTGATGGTGTTGCATTCTGCAGTAAACCTGCTGAGTTGTCTGAAACTCCAAATGCTGCAACGGGTTCAGATTATGGTTAGTCCGCGGATGACTGGGTCCATGTTGATGGGATCTAGAAACAGATTGACCTCCAAATTTTTTTCAGGAACTGGGT
Organism: Cenchrus fungigraminus; assembly: GCA_036936925.1. Classification (NCBI taxonomy): domain Eukaryota; kingdom Viridiplantae; phylum Streptophyta; class Magnoliopsida; order Poales; family Poaceae; genus Cenchrus; species Cenchrus fungigraminus. Next base: position 62,155,406 of record CM072781.1, on the reverse strand, counting down.
TCTCAAAACAGATTGACCTTCGAATTTTTTCAGGAACTGTACAGTTCGTAGAGCAACTTGCCTGCATATGTACAAGTATGCAACAAGTTTTCAGCAATATGTACATATTTTAATTTCAGAGCTGACACTGATTCATCATCTGTGCATATATAGCCTTTTGGTTGTGCTTGTGCTTATGTTTTGACCTGTAGTCCCTAACGGAATTTGTTAGTAAACCAATGTTGGTTTCTGTTTGTAATGCGTGGTCCTGTCTGATTTCGATGATACATGTATAGATATAATTTTGAGCCAATTGATATTGCAATTCCTATAATATTTAGTAGTATATGCTTAGAGAAGTTGACCATCAATTTTTTTTCCGCCACATATGTTGTCTTTGTCTCGAGTCTTTTGATCTTAGAACTTCTGAACTTGGATTAAAATAAGGTATGTACATTGACATTACACTGAAAGTGCAATATCTGAATTGGAGATCCACTTTCTTCAGAACATTACTCTAAGGTCCAAAAAAAACTTTTAGTAAATCTCTTAGGAGAATTTTTTGTTGCCAATGCAGTATATATAGTGAACTTAGTACATATATGTCTAATAATGCTACCACACGTTCTAATTAATCAAAATGCTGATGAAGCACAGTTGTCACTATATCCAAGTAACAGTTTATTGCGACATCAAAAGTGGCTGCCACCATGGCCGGGCGGCGCGATGATCAGACGGCGCCGCACTCGAAGGAGACGTCGCAGCCGGGGACGGGGCTGAGCTTGATGGCGTGCTTGACCTTGCTCATGAACACCGGGAGGAAGGACATGGCCTGGCAGATGCAGGCGTTGTCGATGCCCATGAGGCGGCGGCAGCAGGCGGTGTCGTAGGGGTCGCGGCCGCCGTGCCCGAGCCCGCCGTGCCGCCGGGTGTGCGCGGTGTGCTCGCGCTCGCGCTCGTGCTCGTGGCGGTGCTCGTGGTGATGCTCCGCCTGCAGCTCGTAGGACGAGCCGTTGCTGCTGTGGAGCTCCAGCGGCCGCGCCGCCGGATTGGGCCCGGCGAAGTTGCGCAGGCTGCAGGCCTCGTTGGCCAGGTTGAACTGCGACCGGCAGAACACCTGCGCCGCGGTGGTGTCCGCGGCAACGATGATGAGAAGCGTGAGCAGGGGGAGCAATGGCAATGGGGATCTCTTCTTGATGTCCATGGCGGTGGTTTTTTTTCTACGTACAGAGGTCCAGCAGAAGATCGATGACGACTTCTCGATCGGTGTTTATTGCTTTTCGATCAGGGAGTGATTATGATTTTGGCGGCATCTCAAGGACGGGGGTTTATGTAGTGGTTTGGCGGGTTGTTTAGGAGGGAATCTGGTGCTTTGATTTTGGTCACCGTTGATTGTTGGTGGAGGTTAGCTAGGAAGGGGATCAGATGACAACGTGAGATGGCCAGGGTTTTTGCGCGGCGCAGGGTGAAACCTGTTGCAGGGAGCCAGGGACTTGCAGGTTGCTCATGCTTCAGCTGTGACCACTTTGACCTTGACCTCTAATTCCTTGTGTTTTTTTTTTCTGTACTGATGCACTAGACTCGACCAGGTCTTACATTCGCTCACGTTTCAGTGTTTTGAACTTTTTCCCTCTCTTTTTTTGACAGGTTGCCTTGTTCGCTTGGCTTATGAGCACTAGCCACATTACTTTTCTCTTCCAAAAAATCAAATCAGCACCTGCCACCTGGCATAAGCCAGTGAACAATATTTTTTACAACAAATCACTGCCAGCCAACCGAGCCAACCGAACAGACAATTAGTTTGCTGCATAGTTTGACTTGTAAAGTTGTAATTAGTTTCGTAATTTCGGTTTGCTTATGCATACAGGTGGGAATGGATTCCCATCCAAATTCAGGCTCTGATCCATCTCGGAGAAACACATGTTGCAATCCTCAAAACACCAAAAAGACGCCATGTATGGAATTATTTATTCTCCCCGCTCCATGCACACTTCTAATGATTTCAAATAATTGATTTGGAATAAAGCTCATGATGCAATCGTGTGGATCTTAAGCGAGAATGCTACGAACTAAGAATTTTCCGCATCCATTTGTTGGCCATAATGAGTAGTTTTTTTCTCGCTAGAGCTCTGAAAGCGTGTTGGCCATATATGCATAAATAATATAAATGTATAATGTAGAGTTAACTTTTTTTAGACCATAATGTTAGAGTCAACTAGGCGTGCTTTGGTGCACGGAAATTACTTTCGGCGCTTATGGATGGGCCGCGAGGAGCAATGAATATTGCTGGCGGGCGCGCTGTTGCGGCCGCTTATTGGGCTTTAAGATTTAGCCCACGTCCACAAGCCCAAAACTGTCAATTCCCCATCATCTATCATCGGCCCCACAATTCGGCAACTGAGCGGCGGCGGCGGCCGATGGGGATGGTGGAGCGGAGAGGGCGTCCGGCGGTCGTCAGGCGGCGCGGGGGCGGGGACAGAGCCCCCGCTGCAGCCGCGCGAGGCAGAGGAAGTGCTGGACAAGGGCGCGCCGGCGCGCTGCGGCATGAGCGGCGGTGCGGCGCGCCGTATGCCCACTGTCTTGCCTGTGCTCCCATGAGGAGCCGTGTCCCTGGCCGGCTCGGCCCCGGGCCTGCTGTAGCACTTGGGGCATCCAACGATACACCCCTGCGGGAAAGCGCCGGCAACAACATCGAGCGGGTGAGGCGGCGAGCGGCAACCGCCCAGGCAGCACCAGCAAGCTGGCAGGCAGCAGCCAGCAAAACAAGGTAGTATCTTTCAATTAGACACATAAAATTCCCTGCGATATTTTTAGCAACCATAGCACACAGGAGTATTTGTGACCATTGTCCATATAAGATTCCACTACTCTTTGATTGGAGATTGTCGGTAGCATCGTAGCAGCCATCACACGGCACTTGGCATTCCACTAACGTCTAACCCATTGCGGGGACCTCTCTCCTGCCAATGATCGGTAGTTGACGCGGGGCATTGACTGGATCACTGGACGGAGGCTGGCAGGCTGTGCACACGGCCGAGTCAATGAAGCTCATCGTCCTCTGTTTCGCAAACACACGGAGTATGTCTCTCGCAAACACATGGAGTATGTCTCGGAACACGCTGACAAAAATCATTCAGCAAAAGCACACGATTAGAAAACACACTAAAGAACATGGATCCTGAATCCAAACACCCATCTCCCCACTGTTTGCGATTTCTTCTGTATGGCGTCCTCATTTTTCTGTCCTGCAACAACGCACCCTTCTCAGCAGCACAGACCAGCAACAGCTCCGAGACCGATCGGCAAGCCCTCCTCTGCTTCAAATCCGGCATCTCCGCCGACCCACAAAGTGCCCTCCGATCATGGCGTGAGGACTCGCTCAACTTTTGCAGCTGGAGAGGGGTCAACTGCAGCACTAGCCTCCCGATCCGTGTGGTGTCCCTAGAACTAAGCTCTGTGCAGCTCAAAGGACAACTATCCAGTTGTATGGTGACCCTTACATCTCTGGTGAGGGTGGACCTTTCGAACAATGATCTTTCTGGAAGCATACCTGAGGAGGTAGGTTCACTTCCAGGCCTCGAAACTCTGATCCTTGCAGGCAACAGACTTTCAGGTAACATCCCTCTGTCATTGGGTATGGCTACTTCTCTTAGATATGTTAATCTTTCAAGAAACTTTCTTAGCGGAGTAATTCCTGAATCCTTACCCAAAGTTCCATCTCTTCGTGTGCTGAAACTCTCAATGAACAACCTATCTGGGGAGATCCCAGGTACCCTATTCAATAATTCATCCAACCTTGTCACGGTGGACTTCCAACAGAATTCTCTTTCTGGGTCAATTCCATATTTCCAAAAAATGACATCTCTGCAATTTCTTGACCTTACTGCAAACCTTCTTTCTGGAAGTATACCGGCATCTTTGGGAAATGTTTCATCCTTAAATTACATCCTACTAGCAGAGAACAACTTGAAAGGTTCGATTTCAGAAGCCTTGGGTCATATCCTGAACTTAAGCTTTCTAGATCTAGGTTACAACAAATTATCGGGGAATGTCCCAGCCACAATATACAATGTCTCATCACTCAGAAACCTTACATTAAGCAATAATATGCTTGATGGACAGATACTTTTTAACACAGGCAACTCACTCCCAAACCTAGAATCATTGATCTTGAGTGGCAACAAATTCAGTGGAATTGTTCCAGCTTCACTGACCAACATGTCAAAGCTCCAAGTAATTGATCTCTCGAGTAATTTACTGAGTGGCTCGATTCCATCTCTAGGATCCTTGAGCAATTTGAGCCGACTGAATCTAGGAAGTAACATGCTACAAGGTCAAGACTGGGCTTTTCTAACCTCCCTGACAAATTGCAGTCAATTGTTAATGTTAGCACTGGATGGGAATTCCCTGAACGGAAGTCTTCCAATATCAGTCGGCAGTCTTTCCACAAACCTTGAACGACTAAACTTTAGAGGCAACCGGATTTCAGGAACAATACCAGCTGTGATAGGCAATCTTGTGCGTCTCACTCTGCTTAACATGGAGCAGAACATGCTTTCAGGAACCATTCCCTCAACTATTGGGAATTTAAACAACTTGATTATCCTGGCATTGTCTAGGAACAGGTTTACAGGGGAAATCCCATCCACACTTGGTAATCTCTCTCATTTGAGCCAGCTTTCCCTGGATGATAACGTATTGTCTGGAAACATCCCAGCAAGTCTAGGACACTGCCAAAGGTTGACTATGTTGAATCTATCAGCCAATAACCTTGATGGATCCATACCAAGTAAAATCCTCAGCATTTCTTCACTTTCTTTGGGGTTGGACTTGTCAAACAACCGCCTTACAGGAATGATACCACCAGAAATTGGAAAACTGATCAATCTTGGCCTATTGAATGTTTCCAGCAACAAGTTATATGGTGAAATACCACCTGAACTTGGCCAGTGTGTTGTCTTGTCATCCCTTCAGATGGAAGGAAATATGCTTAGTGGGATTATTCCTCAGTCTCTCAGTGCACTGAAGGGCATACAACAAATGGATCTCTCTGAAAACAACTTATCTGGTCAAATTCCAGAATTCTTCGAGAACTTCAGGACCATACGTCATCTTAATCTATCATACAACAAATTGGAAGGACCGATTCCAACTGGTGGAATCTTCGCAAATGATTCAAATGCAGTCATGCTGGAAGGTAACATGGCACTATGTCAACGAATTCCCATATTTGCATTGCCAATCTGTCCCACCACTTTAGCGTCGAAAAGGAAAATCAACACACGCCTCCTGCTGATAATAGCTCCACCGGTTACTATCGCGTTATTGTCATTTTTATGTGTTGTTGCCACTGCTATGAAGGGAAATGCAACCCAACCATCTGAAAGCTATAGAGAGACAATGAGGAAGGTGTCATATGGAGACATTCTTAAAGCCACCAATTGGTTCTCTCTAGTCAACAAGATCAGCTCAAGTCATACATCATCAGTCTATGTTGGTCGGTTTGAGTTTGACACAGACCTTGTTGCCATCAAGGTATTTCATCTTGATGAGCAAGGTTCGCTCCATAGCTTTTTCACTGAGTGTGAAGTGTTAAAGCATACCCGTCATCGCAATCTCATTCAAGCAATCACCTTGTGCTCGACAGTAGATTTTGAGAACAATGAATTCAAAGCTCTAGTATATGAGTTCATGGCAAATGGTAGTCTAGACATGTGGATACACCCAAGGCAACACCAAGGTAGCCCAAGGAGGGTGTTAAGTTTAGGCCAAAGGATTAGTATTGCGGCAGATGTGGCTTCTGCTCTTGATTATATGCACAACCAACTGATACCTCCATTGATTCACTGTGATTTGAAGCCTAGCAATGTTCTTTTGGACTATGACATGACCTCACGTGTTGGTGACTTTGGGTCAGCAAAGTTTCTCTCAAGTCTTAGTAGCAGTCCAGAAGGCTTGGTTGGTGCCTCAGGGACCATTGGATATATTGCACCTGGTAAGTTGCACGTCTCCTCCATTATTAGGACTATAAGCTTATCTCCTATTTTTGTTATTAGTTTCTCAATTATGTGCATTGCATCTGTTTCACAGAGTATGGGATGGGATGCAAAATCTCAACCGGTGGTGATGTTTATGGTTTTGGGGTGCTGCTGCTAGAAATGCTCACAGGAAAGCGACCAACTGACAAGATATTTGGCGACCACCTCAGCCTTCATAAGTATGTGGACCTAGCATTCCCTGATAAAATCAATGAGATTTTAGATCCTCAAATGCAAAACAAGGAGGATGAAGTTATTTGCAATCTACACATGCAAAACTATATCATACCATTGGTTAAAATTGGCCTTATGTGTTCCATGGAATCACCGAAAGACAGACCAGGAATGCGAGATGTTTGTTCGAAAATTGTTGCCATCCAAGAGGCATTTATTCAAACCTTTTGATAATGGCAAATTGATAACAGATATGGAATTTTTGCAATGGATGATGGCTTGATTTAAGGCAAGCATCATGCAAACCAGGAGAAACATTTTGGTCGTCTAAATTTTGTATTCTCCAGCTGAAAAGTCAAAAGACTGAGCCTAGCCAGATGGCCACTTAACAAACAATGTGTCGGAAGCATTTTCAATGTAATTATTTTTTACGTGCAAAAAAATGTAATTATTTTCTGGACCAGTTATGAAGATATATCAATTAGCTTACAAGGCATGAAGAATTCTGTAATTGATTTTTTTTACAATTTCTGCAAAATATTATAGCGTTTCTCTAATTTGAAGTGTTTGTAGTTTGATTTATTTGACTTCTGTAGTCACGGCTTGTAATTTTTCTGATTAACATTTTTTTCATAGTTCCGAGAGATTAAAAGTTTATATGACGTTCTACTTTTGATGTATTGAGGTTTGAGAAAGCATACATGACATGCCTATCGCTTTGTCGGTGTCAGGTGACCTATGCATCTTTTCTCAAAATAAAAGTTTTTGTCATGGTGTGCATACTATGGTTCACCAAATAGTTACAATACTCAATTGACTCCTGCCAAAGTAATTGATTGTTTGATGCACCTTGTTCATGCAACCAGGTTGCTATGAGCTTGGAAGGGTGCAAATGTTCTGATGATGTACATGATGAAAGATTGCAATGAACAATCTGCCTTTTGAATTAGACTTGCCTCATTCTTTTGAATTCTTTAAGTGGAGTTTACCAGGTTTGGAGTTTGATAGCACCTATGTATAATAACCTGAGATGGTAGGAAGACTAAGCTGCGTCTGTGGTAATTGATTGCACACTGGATTGGTACCTCTTATATTATCTCTTGTCGCAATACATCTTTCGGTTCCCATTATTGCTTTGATTCTACCATTGCAAAATACTATTTGGAATATAGTGTCAAGTCACAACACGGGAAATGCTATGCATTTGTAATACTTGCTGCTTATGTTGTGATCTCACTGTAAAAGTTTGTTGTCTATTCAGCATCATAACTTTATCAAGCATCATATGAGAACTTACACGTGTTGAATCTGCATACACACTAGGCGACTACAGTATAATAAAGCTCGTCATGTGATTCTCTTCCTAAGTTGCATCATGTTTGGATCAGGAACTTATTTTTAGAGAATTTCACTTGTAAACAAAATAATTCAACAATAATATATGTTCTACTGGTTCAAAATTCGTCATCCCAGTAATGAGAAAGATAATAAAAGAATTGTGTTGGGTTTTGAATGAGCATTAGGAATGGTATATATTCCTATGTTGCATCTAATTGTTTACCATTCAGATACCAAAACTTAGAACATGTTCTGAGTTTGTCCTTACTAGCTTCTGGCTTCCAAAAAAAAACGGCATTTAACGAGTCAGATGAGCATCTCCAAGAGAAGATGAGCATCTGTCTTTTCTTCCCCAATAAAAAAAGCATTTTAAAAAATCATCTCACCAACCATGCGGCGTCTACCTGTAATCTCTGTAAAGTTGCCTTGCAATCTGAAAGATTTGCTGATGCAATTCAGTCCGCCCAGCAATTCGATTTCTTGCGTACATAGGCAATCAGGGAATATGACAGGTTGTGGTATGCCAAGTGCAGAGTTTTTGGCATTTCCATGATAAAATTCGCAGAACATATGCTGATGCAGCTCATCCTGCATTGCTTGTGGCGGCCAGGATCATATAACATTTTCTCGGCATGCAAAATAGAGCATCAGCGTAAGTTCTTTAAGTAGTCTTCTCTTGGTGGCAAAGTATTTCTTCAGAATGTGATTATCCGGCTAATCGGATTTAATTCTTGCTTTCAATTTGTAGCATGCGCGGGAGCTGTTTGCTGAAACCGTTTTCACATGAGATGTCACACCAGCGTGCCCGTATGCAGTGCATGGCACCATTGGCACGCTTGGAAACAGAGGGAAGGGAACAATAACCAAAACAAATAAACTGTGCAGTGCCCCCGGTCGTGTTCTGAACATGAGGACGACACTTTGCCGTTGCAATCGAAATGACACAAAAGTTTGCACGACTGGACATATGGCTCGCGATGGAAAGTGCATTCCGCGTCAGAAAATGGCATACGATGATTGGAAATGGACTCTGACAGTCAGGTTCGATGACGATAAATTAAAGCCGGCCTGGTGCGCTAGGATCTTCTCTTTTCCGAACATGCAAAATAAAGCTTTGTTTTTCCTTTTGAAAAAAGAATAGTCCCGGTGCAACAGCTTTGTGTTGGAACTTGGTGACACACAAGCAGTGGGTATGGGTATTCTCCCAGAAGAGGGAAAAAATCATCTCTTTTGTTTCGAGAGTGCTAGTGTGTAGGATAGTGTTATTGTGAGATATCTCAGGTACCAAATTGTGAAACTGTATCACATCTTTAGGGGGTGGGGGGGGGGGGAGGGGGGTGGGGGGTTTGAGTCCAGAGTTTTTGCCATTGTACGTGTTCATGGCTCTCTTCCTAATTTCCTAAAGTACTCCTAATTAATCAACAACGTTACGCTGTTCACTAGGTTAGTGACCGGTGGTTAATGCTGATTTGTTCTGAGAGGAAAAATACTACTATCTGGATAGTGATCGGTGATTTGCGCTGGTACAAGTTGATGGAGACGAAATTGTCGTGGACTTCAGCATGAGGAATGTAAGCCATCGTTTTTCTATTAAAAAACATAGGGGAAGTATGAGGAATCCGTTGATGCGACCTTTTGGATTGTTCATCCATTCACGCTTGAGTGGTGAGCAGCTGCACTAGTAGCCTAGTGGTACGGCGGCAGCTCCATCTGTGAGAATGTTTAGTTCCTTGAATTGAGGTACAAAATTCTGAATTTTGCACGAATTTTAGGCTGAAAAGCACTGTTTCGAACTGAAAAGTACTGTAGCACTTTTCGTTTTTTTGGTAAATATTGTCCTACCATGGCCTAACTAGGCTCAAAAGATTCGTCTCGCAAAGTACATCCAAACTGTGTAATTAGTTTTTGATTTCATCTACATTTAGTACTCCATGCATATGCCGATATTTTTGATGTGATGTTTGATGTGATGGGGAATCTTCTTTTTGCATAGTGAATTTTGGGGGATGTTGGGCTTCTAAACACACCCTGTGCCGTGAGTGAGAGGGTGATAGTGAAGCTTCTGATGGTGCCATGAGTGACCATCCTGAGGCAGAAGCTCCATTTGGCTAACAAATTAGGATATTAAAATCTTTTCATATCACTATTAATCTGTTTTTAAAAAATTAGAATTTTTTTAACGAACCGCACAAGATAGTGTGCGTTTCATTGAAGACTACGGCTCTGAGAAGTCATAACAAGTAATATAAAAGAAAGAAAAAAAACAACTCGTTCGGTTGGATTGGGGCATCAACGCGGGTAACACTCACCGCCCGGTTGGATTGGGACCTCAACACGACCACTCTATGCCGCACTACTATACACCACCGCCGCAGAGAAAAAGACGCATCCGCAGCACGCATCCACCAGCACACACCGAAAGACATCGAGCCAACGACGTGACCCGACACTAAAAAGAAGCAAAATGGGGTAGCCGCCACCACAACGAGAATGTCGCCACCGTGTAGGACCCTTCGCCGTAGCGCCGCTGCATCAAAGCAAAACTACTCGACGGAGAGAAACACCAAGCTCGAGCAACTCACAACGTGCGGGGGCCTCGCCTCTTCCGCCGTTGGACTCCTTCTCTCTCGTGCACGGGGTCACCACGTCCGCCACGACGCTCACGCTCCGGACCAGTCTCGAAGATGCTGCCAAGGTAGTGAGCAAAGAAGCCCCACACCCAAAGCTCAGAACAGCACCAAAACCTCCATTGAAGACTGAATTCCTCTCATTGCTTCCCCTCACAAGAAGTAGCTGCCGTCGAGCCAGTAAACCAAGGATGCCGCCTGCACCGTCATTCGACGTTGTACCGCACCGGGTGGTTCCAGGCATGCTGGAGCAACCCGCCATGATCCGCTGCAAGCTGAGTCGTCCCCCGCTATCGTTGCCACAAGCGCCGTCAATCGACACAGTCCCGCACTGCACTAGCGATTGCACCAATGACAGCCGTCGCGGTCTGCTGCAAGTGGTCGAAACAACAACAGAAAGGCGACCCCTGGCCACCAACAAGAAAGTCGTTGCCTCCGCTGTGAGAGAGGCAACCCCCTGCCTGACTGTCGCACGACCGAGTTGTCGAAACGGTCAGAGCAACCATGAAAGTGGATTGGAATCACCGCAGCCGAGCGGGTCTCAAGAGACGACACCTCCAGGGAGGGCACGACGTCAAAGATGTCGTCGTCGCTCGTCTAGGATGGACAGGGTTTTCACCCAGAGACCAAGGTGCGATAATGGTGTAGCTCCAGAATGACGCCCCCAGCGGGGAGAGCGACGTACGAAGACCCCGCCGCCATAAGGCTTTCGCCCGGAGCATCCGACCCCACTACACCCGCTCGGCACGGCGCTCCAGCAACACCACCACAATCACCACGGCCAAGAGACGCCTTCGTCGCCAGCCACACGCAGTGCTGTTGAACCTCCGCTTCTCTGCAACCCCCCACGAGCGACGCATGCCACGCCGCTCTCGCTCGCCGCCACCAGTAGACCAAGAATTGCGCTCTTTATGAGACGGATGGAGTACATGACATCGTCTACGCGAGGTAGCATCGCCACTTCGAGCCCCGCCCACCATTTTGGATCTTCAATCTATATTTTATCTTATTTTTTTCATTTACAGAATCACCATCGCTTCACTTTGAACAGAATAAAATCTGCATTCGAAATGTTCAAAAAAAAATCTGCATTCGGCAACAAGCGGTTGGCCTCGGCCGTATGCTCTGAGCCACCGTTCACCGGATTTTGTTGAGATCAGACGTGACGCTGGCATGTCCGTTCGTTCGCAGGGGGATGTGGACGTGCGAATTTTGCCGTGCGATCCCGACAGGAGGAGGAGAATGCGTTCCGCGTCAGAAAGCGACACCAATATACTTCCTCCGTCCCACGATACAAGGACCTAAAGAATTCAAACTTTAGAAACAATAGTATGTGGAAATGACGTAAATGTCCTTTATCTCCTTCGTCCCGTCGCCCTCACCGTGCGCTGCTCTGGCGCCTCGTGAACGTCGCCGCCGCACCTCCTGCCCCAGCCGCAGCATCCGCCGATGCCGTCCCAGCTCCTCCCCCAGCAGAACCGAGCCTTGACGCCGCCAAATCGGACCTTGCCGCCGTCAAATTCGAGCCCGCCGCCGCTGAATCGCGGATCCCTCTTCTCCGCTGGGGCCCAGCTCCCTCTTCTCCGTGCGTGCTGCGAACTCCGCCACGGTCGCGACCCCCATCGACGTCGCCGCACCTGACGCTTGGCAGACGGCGAGCTCGAGGTGGAGCAGAGGAAAGCCTGCGGCCTCCTCCGCGCGGGGACGAGGCCTCCGCTTCCTCCTCCGCACGTGCCGCGGCGCGCAGCCTCGCCGAGCTCGCCGCCCGCCACCCGGGTCTCCTCAACACCTCCATCTTCTTCGCTCGGCCAGCAGCGGTCGCCTCCTCCGCCCGATGCCGCTGCCGTCGCCGGACCCCGCGGCAGAACCCCCCATCTTCATCCCCGCTGGATCTGAGGCGGTGGCCTCCAGACCCGCCCCTCTCTCACCGGCGCAGTCGAGCTCGATGAAGGAGCGACGGTGGATGGGGAGGTTGCGGTGGCTGCGGACGGGTGGCCAGGGGCGGGCCGCCGCTGGTGGCCTGCGGGATTTTTGCGGGGCTCCTCCTGGGCAGGAACGTGCGGCTGGGGAAGAGAAAGAGATGTGGATTTTTTGACGTGGGACTCTAATGTGGGGCCCACAAGACACTCAGGTCCTTATATTGTGGGGTAAAATTCAAATGCTCCAGGTCCTAACATTATGGGACAGAGGGAGTACCATGATAGCATGAGTTGCATAGGTTACGGACAAACAGAGAGGAACAGAGGAGTAGAGAAATATTGGTATGAAACGGATTTGCGTAACGGATTTGCCTGTGTTTGCAAGCGTGTGCATCGATCAAACGGAAGAGTGTTGCGCTACAATTTCCAGACAAAACGAACACCACCTACGTTACGCAGGTACTCCTACTCCGATGCCGAATGCCTATCGTCATCCGATACAATTTTTTTTTCTTCCACACAAAAACACCGATATTGGGATATGTGAATATATATGTAATAGAAATATGTAATAAAAATAAAAAATACATGCATAATTTATAAGCATCCACCTAAAAGATTATTGGAGTAATAGTAATTATCTTATATAATACGTCCTCTAATATTCTTCTACATTAGTACTCTGAACAATGATTTTATAGGTCGAATGAGAGGTTAGGTTTCTAGGAATCCGAAAAGAATGAACAAATTATTAGGATTATTTTATTTCTTTAATAAAATTATTTAAATGTCCGATAGTGGTTGGTTGGAGAGCGGCGAGGACAGAGCCGACCCGGGGAGCGAATATTCGCGCCAGATGCGGGTTCGCTCCGTCCGCTGAAATCTAGCGGACGGAGCGAACCGAGCTGGGTTCCGTCGCTCGCTTCTCTCCGTCCGTCAGACGCATCGGAGCGCCTGGAGGCGCACCGCGTTGGAGGTCCTGGAGCCGCGCCGCGCCGGAGGTCCTGGAGCCGCACCGGAGGTCCGTCGAGAGCTCCGCGTCCCCTGGCGACATCCGCCGGAGGTCCTGCAGCGGCGCCCGCACCGGAGGTCCTGGAGCCGCGCCGCGCCGGAGGTCCTGGAGCCGCGCCGGAGGTCCGTCAGGAGCTACGCGCCCCCCTGACGACATCCGCCGAGGCCTCGACTCCCGGCGCCTCGACCCGTGGCGGAGGTCGCGGCTGGGCTGACGAAGGAAGAAGAAGGGGACCAAAAATCAATTTTGTTTTTTTAGGGTTCCTGATGCAAAAGTGCTAGAGAGAAGATTTTATATAGCTAGACTTGAATGATTCCCAGAAATTGCAGGGTTCCTGATCAAAAGTCCCTCACACACTGTGTTAACTTGCCATCCAATCTGTATTTCAATACCTTCAACCAAACATGGGATGAGTTCACCCCATCCCAAAATCAGAGGTTCAACCAAACAATGAGATGGGTTCAACCCAACCCAAAAAACTGGGTTGGATCCAATCCAACCCACCCAATCCTCAACTAAACACACGGTTAGACTCCGTTTAGTTCCTCAAGATTCCAAAATTTTCACCTATTTCACCAAAATTTGACATTTTTTCCTCTTTGTACACGCAACCTAATGCAAAAAAATTTCACCTATTTCACCAAAATTTCAGCTAACTAAACAGGCCTTAATCGTCTCGGACGTATTCCTTCAAAAGTCTAAGCAAACCACAGTACCTCTCATCATATTGGGATTCAACTTTTCGCCCCTATGGGAAGAGTCGTTTGCAAGTGTTTTCAAGTGATAACAAGGATTCGCAAAGAGGAAAAAAGTAAGTTTACTATTATTGGCATCTTCCATCCCTGGAGATGTTGATATCTCTGTGCCTAGGTGAGACCATCCGCACCGGGCCCTGCAAAAACGCGCCATCGGCTCCTCCAGGAAGCTTTTGGCGTCAAAACGCCCGCAGCGGCTTCCTGGAGGAACGACGGCAAAATGCTGCGGCCTCCCGTTTCCTGTGAATCCAGAGGAGTCGCGGGATCACGGGAAAGAACGAGTAGCGGGACCCATGACAGTCCATTGTTGTCCGCGCCGGCAGCATGAAGGGGGAGGAAGAGAAGCTGCCGCCGGGAGAAGAAAATGGAGCCGCCGCCTGGGCCATGGAGCCGCTCCTCCACGACCTGCCACCGGACTCTCCCTGCTCGACGAAGCCAGACACGACAACACCGGAAGGAGTAGGAGGGCCCGCCGTGCCGTGATCCGCCCGCCGCCACCGTATCGGCGAGCTCGAGGCCGCCGGAGATGGCGAGCTCGAGGTTGCCGGACACGGCTCCGCCCCGAGATCCACGACGGCGGGGCCTTCGCCGCAGCCGCAGAGGAAGAAGGGCCCGCGCGCCCCACCACCGGAGAGGAGGCGGCGTCCGCGATGCCGTCGACGAGGTCGTCCAGAAGAGGGGGGAGGAGCGCGCGACGAGGGAAGGGGAAGGAAGCCGGGCCATCGTCGTCATCGTCGCCGCCAAGCACCGGCCGACTGCAGCAGATGGCTGCTGTGGCCACCGAGGAGAGCTCCGCCGCGCCCCCAGCTGGACGCCCTGCCGCCGCCGCCATCACGAATCTCGCCCCGAGATCCACGCCGGCGCGAGCTCGAGGCCGGACGCGAGATCCTCCGCCGGGACCTCCACGCCCGTGGGCGCGGGATCCGCCGTGCGTTGCCGCCGCCGCCACTGCCGCCTGCCCTCGCGCCGGATCCGCCGTGCGCCGGAGCAGAGAGGAGAGAGGGAGGGGTGCCGGGGAGGAAGGAGGAGGGGAGAAGTGAAGGACCGATTAGGCGAACCAGAGAGGGGGGGAGTGAATGGGAGCCGATAAAAATTCTTCTCGAAGGAGATGAGAACTCCAACAAGACGAACACGGCTTCCAACTCACGTCTCCGACCCAACTACCCAAGTTGGCCAAGACCACGCAGCCACTGGAGTGCTACTGGTCCTAGGAACCAACACTTAACCTTCCGAGCCAAAATTCACCAAACCACACAGCGGAAACTTGCACGGCTTGCTGCCTGTGCTACACCGGTCAGACCGATGGCCTGTGCCGGTCAGACCGATGGCCTGTGCCGGTCAGACCGGTGACACCGGTCAGACCGGTGGACAGAGCCGGTCAGGCCGGTGGCTACAGCAGCCGCACAGCAAACGTTCCAGGAAGCCTCAGTGACTCCTCTAGGCCCTGGAACAAAAACCACCACGAAACACAACCTGTGAAGAAGAAGAACCCCTCACAAAACCTAGCAAAACAACTCCAAACACGTCAAGAACTGATCAGCAGGACCACGGGACAAAACCACACGGACAAGGCTATTCCCCGAGACAAAAACCCACCAAGGGCTAGCACCGGTAAGACCGGTCAATAGCACCGGTCAGACCGGTCGTGCCTGGGCAGCTCGGGATGAACAGCGCCCGCGAGTCAACTCCTCCAAATCCAACTCCCGATCTCCCGATTCGCTCCACGGTTTTGCACAAGACTTTGGGGATAGTAGGAACACCTCATGGGTACTCCATAGCCAAGATTTGGTCCACCAAAACTTGTCAAATCAAGAGGAATCGAAGAAATCCCACCAAGAACACCTCTAACCCTAGAGCCACGAAAACCCTAAAATCGAGCCCCTTTGCTCACGGATTTGGAAGGGGAATCAAAGGGAAAAGAACCACGAAGGGTTCATGCATACATCCCCCACTAAATCCCAAAGAGAAAGGCCTCGAAATCGCTCCAAGAAAATCGCCAAGAAAGGACTCCGAAAATCACCAAAAAGGAGAAACGGGAAAGACACATCCAAGCCTTGAGGAACCACGCCGAATCATCTATACATACCAAAGAGGTTCATACAAGGTCTAGCTTGCCGCCCGATCATCCTTCCCTCTCACAAGATCTCACCATGAAGGTCTCAATCTAGTCCTACGAAAATCCTAAGAAAATAGTAAGGAAAATAGGAAAACCAAATGAGCTAGGGTTCCAAGAGATGGCTGCCATCCTCTCACCACTTGGGTTATATGGAGGCAACCGAAAGACGAAAATACCCTTACTAGCTAACTAGGGATACATGCCCCTCGAGGGCGAAATTGGAAGTCTTTGTCTTCGCACCATCGGACGGATGCCCAGCGACCGCAAACTTGCTTAGCCTCGACGCAAGCCTTGCGATCCCGACGCGTGTCCTCCGCTTCGAAGATTCCGGACTGCGTCGTCGCACACCGGTCAGACCGGTGCTCCTCACCGGTCAGACCGGTCTGGAGCTGCTGCACTTCCGTCTTCGGTTCTTCGGTCTTGGCTTTGTGGATCAACCAAGGAACCCAGTGATTTTCTGGTGAACCACCGGAAACCCCGCGAACTCGGTGTAGCCTCCGCCAATCACCACTCATGACTCGGCTCCCACGTAGTCCCGGCTCGACCTTGGTTTTGAGGCTCAACCAAGAAACCGTCCATGACTTCATCTTGCCGTTCTTGCCACCATGCGGTCTGCACTTGACCCCGCTGGCCACCGGGTCCCTCGAACCAAGCCTACTTGTCTTCTCCACACCTGGAGGCCTCACCGGCAACGACCTTTCACGCTTGTTCTTCACCTGCACCTGCACCAGTCAAGCCGCAACCTGCATCTGCAATACTTAGCCAAGAATCAGTCCACACCACGTTGTCAATCACTCATCACACCAGGAAGCGACCATCCACCGGTCCTCGAACCACACCTGGCTCTGAATCTCCCCCTTGATGAGTGCATTGACAACCCACACGTTTTGGTAACCAAGAGAAAAGGAAAAGAAAAGAAACGACTAAAAGGAACTCTAACTAGCGATCGAAAGCCAAAGAAAAGGCAAAGAGCAAGATCACTTGAAGAAGACAAGTCTCGGACCCCTTAGGCAAGGGCAACGGCTCGACACATCCGAGACAAAACATGCTCAAGCAAAGAGCACAAACCATCAAACCAAAGCTCGAAAACCACAAAGAGCTCCCCCTGCACACATGCAAACTCCCCCTGAACCAATGCAACTCCCCCTGGACAAATGCATGCGAACCACTTCACGAAACAGAGCAGCTGCAACAGCTCAGCTCTGGCCGGTCAGACCGGTCCACACCACCGGTCAGACCGGTGCGCAACATGTGAACAGGACCAGCACTCTGACCGGTCAGACCGGTGACCTCAACCGGTCAGACCGGTGCACAACAGAGCCCAAAAATGGCTCGAAACCACCTGAAAACCTTCCAAATGCATTCAGTAGGCCAAAACATGCTCAAACTTCTCCCCCTTGTTGACAATGCATGAATCAAGCCAAAAATGCAAAAAATGCAACCTAGAGCTTCTCAAATAGACAAAATTCAACATAGGATGCTACACATGTCCAAACGAGCAAGTTAGATACTCTATAGCTTCGTAATGACATAAACTTCATGATCACCAAGTTTCACAACGATTGGGCGAAGCTAAGATAGAATTTAGCAATTTTGCGAAAAATCACCCTCTCATGAGCAAAGTCCTAAACATGAGCAAAACATGTCAAAAATGGCAAAGCCACACAAACTTTATGCTAGGACAACCATTCTAAGCATAAGACCATCATAAACACCCACAAGCACCTCATGTCATGTCAAAGCCACCGAGCCATGTGCCTACTTCTATATATGAGACTTCTCATTGGTAGGCATCATGTAACGATTTAGCACCCAAAGCAAATTAAAATTAGCACATATGACATGGGAGCACATTTTTCAAGCAATTTACATTTCATTTTCAGATTTATAATTGGTACATGAAATGTCTTTGCGACAAAAAGGAACTTATGCCCCTCCACAAGATGAAACATGGGGGCTAAACATTCATGATGGCAAATGAGCCTTTGGCCCCATATGATCAAAATAAACTATCCAACCACAAATTAAGCATAGCCAAGCCACTAAAACATGTCAAGATCATGTAAAGGCATTTACTCACAAGAGAGCATATATATGAAATTTTTCAAAAACATAGCCATCAACCATGGATACAAACCAAGATTATCAAGAGCTAAGCCAAACTAACCATAGCTTACCAAATTAGCTCACAAAGACATATATATCATTCCATGGTGAACAATGTATATAGGAGAAGCCTTTCCTAAACAATGCATATGATACAAAATGCATGCAACCTAAGATACAAAGATGCCTATACATCATGTTACATATGCCATGCCAAATGCAAGAAATGCACAAAGGAAAGCTATACATATGCTACAAAGGAGCTCCCACACGCCAACTCAAGAAAACAAACAAACACCAAGCTCCCCCCGCAAACGAGTGAAAGTTGCTTGATCTAGGGGTTTGGTGAAAATATCGGCTAGTTGTTCATGTGTGGGTACATGGATCAAAGCTATCTTCCCTTTCTCTACGTTGTCTCTCAGAAAATGATACCTCACTTCTATGTGTTTAGTTTTGGAATGGAGCACTGGGTTTTTTGCAATGCTTATGGCACTGGTGCTATCACATTGAAGTGGGACATGGGTATACTCCTCACCAAAGTCACTCATGGTGTATGTGATCCAAAGGAGCTGAGAGCAACAACTAGCTGCGGCCACATACTCTGCTTCGGTAGTGGATTGAGCAGCACTCGACTGTTTGCGGGAAGACCAAGATACCAAAGAAGAACCCAAGAACTGGCAAGTCCCAGAAGTGGACTTCCTATCCAACCGACACCCGGCAAAATCCGCGTCTGAAAATCCATGAAGCGCCAAAGAAGAAGTCCTCGGAGACGCTTGAAAACGAGCGCACAGACACACCGAGAATTGGATGTCCGGCCTCGTCGCCGTCAAGTAGAGGAGTGACCCGATCATGCTCCGGTACTCCTTCTGGTCCACGTGTTCACCTTCCTCGTCCGCATCAAGAGCTGTAGTCGTACTCATAGGCGTTGCCATAGCCTTGGAGTCCTCCATCTTGAACTTCCTCACAATGTCCTTGGTGTACTTAGCTTGGTGCACAAATGTTCCTTCCTTTGATTGCTTGATTTGTAGCCCAAGGAAGAACTGCAACTCGTCCATCATGCTCATCTCAAATTCCCTGCTCATGTCTTCTGCAAACCTTGCAACAAGAGAGTTAGACGAGCCACCAAAGACAATATCATCCACGTATACCTGCACAATTAGGATATCTCTGCCCTGCCTGAGGAGAAACAAGGTCTGGTCGACCTTCCCCATCTCAAACCCTCTCTCAAACAGGAACCCCCTCAACCTACCATACCAAGCTCTAGGCGCCTGCTTTAACCCATACAGCGCCTTCCTCAACTTGTACACCCGGTGAGGGTACTTCTCACTCTCAAACCCCGGTGGTTGCCTCACAAACACCTCTTCCTCCAACACACCGTTCAGAAAAGCACTCTTCACATCCATCTGGTACAACTTGAACCCTTTAGCCACGGAAAAGGCTAGAAGGATCCTGATCGCCTCCAAACGAGCTACAGGAGCGAAAGTCTCCTCGTAGTCGATCCCCTCTTTCTGACTGTACCACTGAGCAACAAGTCTCGACTTGTTCCTCACCACTTCTCCTTTCTCTCCCTCTTTATTTTTCCACACCCATTTTGTCCCAATCGGCTTACACCCTGGGGGAGGGTCAACCAACATCCAAACTTGGTTCCTCTCAAAATTCTCCAACTCCTCATGTATCGAGTTAACCCAATTATGATCAGATAACGCGTGTCCAATGTCTTTGGGCTCAAAAGTGGCAACAAAAGCAGCATGAGCGAAATGAGAATTGTTCCGAACCCTCGACCGTGTAGTACGTTCATTCATGTCGCCGATGATTCTCGAAGCTGGGTGATCCACTTGCACTCGCCGGGGAGGTTCTCGCCTTGATGCTACCTCCCCCTCAACAGCAGCTTTGCCTTGATCTGGGTTTGTCGTTGTAGGTGTGGGAGAGGGTCCATTCTCGATCGTCGTCGAAGTAGTAGGTACATGTTCAGCCGCGGGCATCACACCGCCATCTTCATCATCTCCATGTTCATGCTCCTCCTCCTGAAAGATCTCCTCGCCAAGTTCGTCGTCACCTGCACACTCAAAAACAAGCTGACTACGTGGCTGTGTCTCGTCGAAGGTTACCTCGCAAGTCTCCACGATTTGGTTAGTTTCAAGATTGAGCACACGAAATGCTCTAGAATGAGATGCATAACCAAAGAAAATGCCATCGACAGACCTAGCCTCGAACTTGTCCAACTTCTTCCCTTTCTTCAGAATGAAGCATTTACAACCAAAGACATGGAAGTGACTCACCTTGGGTGTGCGACCGTGCATCAACTCGTAACAGGTTTTCTTCTTGTGAACCCTGAGGTAGATCCTGTTCGACACATGGTACGCAGTATTGACCGCCTCAGCCCAGAACCTTCTCGGAGTCCTATGCTCGTCGAGCATCGTCCGAGCCATCTCGCACAAGGTCCTGTTTTTCCTTTCCACCACGCCATTCTGGGGAGGCGTATACGAACT
Organism: Cenchrus fungigraminus; assembly: GCA_036936925.1. Classification (NCBI taxonomy): domain Eukaryota; kingdom Viridiplantae; phylum Streptophyta; class Magnoliopsida; order Poales; family Poaceae; genus Cenchrus; species Cenchrus fungigraminus. Next base: position 62,134,853 of record CM072781.1, on the reverse strand, counting down.
CGAAAACTGATGTTCAAGACCCAAGTCATGGCAAAAGGTTTCGAAGCGAGAGTTTTTGAATTCCGAGCCATTGTCACTGCGGATCGCTCGTATGGCATCTCCGTGCCTCTCGTTTCTTAACCTCAAGACAAGATCTCGAACAAAACCAAACGTCTCCCCCTTCTCCTCAAGAAAGAACACCCACGCATACCGAGAGTAGTCGTCCACCACAACAAGGACATACCACTTCCCACCCGCAGATCGCACACGAGCTGGGCCAACAAGGTCCATATGGAGCAGCTCGCATGGACGCTCAGTCATCACATCGGTGAGAGGCGGGTGAGAAGAGGCTACCATCTTGGCATGCCTACACGGCGCACAAACCAACTCTTTCTCAAACCTCAACCGTGGCAATCCTCGGACCAAATTGAGTTTACTCAAGCGAGACAAAAGGTCAAAACTCAAGTGACCCAACTTTCTATGCCACTTCCACAACACACTCGAAGAACCAGCCAAAAAGCAACGCTCCACACCAGAAGACTGAGAAAAATCAGCTCGGAACACTTGACCCTCGGGAACGACCATGCAAACAAGATCTACCCGAGAATCTAAAATCCGAGAACCACCAGGCCGAAACAACACCTCAAAACCCTCATCCAACAACTGGGACACAGAAAGCAAATTGTATCCAAGCGATTGAACAAGAGCAACACGCCTGAGAGTGATCTTGTCACTTACCTTAATCTCACCTTCTGACAGCACACGCCCTCGCCCATTGTCCCCAAAGGTGATGTACTTCTTTGTCACCACCGGGACGAGACTTGAGAACCACCCCTTGTCTCCGGTCATATGCCTCGAGCAACCGGAGTCAATCAACCAAATGTTCTTCAAGTCTCCCACCTGAAATTCAAAAGCGAGCACGTGAGTGAACAAATGACTCAGCACTGGGGTTAGTACCAAAAGAGTAAAACCAGTGCCGAGCCATTTGCTCCAAAGTGGGGTTAGCACAAACCAAATCATCACGCCTATCAAAGCTACCACCACGAACACCACCACGGTAACCACCACGAGGGAACCAACCCTCTCTAGCTGGAGGAGGACGAAAACCACGAAAGGGAAACCGTGGATCGTTCCTCCTCTCCATCTCAAAGCTACGACTCTTCCCACCCTCGTATTGAGCACAAGGTGGAGAACGCCTAGCAAACTGACCACCTGCAAACTTTCCAGACCAACCATCAGAACCACGACCTCCAGAACCAAACCGAGCATCCTCACGAGCACGAAACCCGACTCGCTGTCTGCCCAGACCTGCACCGGTCTGACCGGTGTAGCTCGGCCAGCAGCAGCACCTGCAGCCTTCCGGTCTCCCCAAGCCGGAACCGTCCTCACAATCGCCTTGGCCCTGGGCATCTGCATACGAGGCTCAGGTACACCATTAGAGGGGTGGTACCTGTCCCTGTTAGCCCACTCTCTAGCCATTCTCTCCTCACGCTTCCTCTTGAAGCAAAACTCATCCTTGTGACCATCTCTCCCACAATACCCACAATGGAACTTTATGGGCTGTGTCTTAGGCTTAGGCTTGGGTTGGGGCTGCCCACTCGGCTTCTCACCCTTCTTCTCTCCTTCCTCACCTCCCTTTGGGCTCACAAACTTCACCGGTTTCTGAAAATCATTTGTTGGGTGAGGGAATATGGGTGGATCTGGAGTAGTGTCAAGTTTGTTTCTGAGATGGTTAGGCTTGGGCTCAAACTTGTTCTTGTGTCTGTTTGGTGGTGGGATAGGAATTTTTCCAATTCTCTCAACTCTCTCACCACAGTTCTCTCCAAGCTTGTCAGCCCCAAGTACCTGACCATCATAGCGTTTGAAAGCCGCTATCATGATACCAAGCTGAGGCTCCTGACCCGACAACCAGCTCATACATTTTCTCAGCTCATCATTCTCATCCTGCAAGCGATCAACATAATGTGCAAGCTCCAAATTCTTAACCGCATGCAATTCACAAGTAGAGCAGGAAGTGGGAATAGGCTCTTTCAACTTAGCCTCAAGCGAAACAGTGTAAGCATGCAACTCATCAATCTTTCCATGCAAAACAGGGCAAGAAGTGCAAGCACCTAGCAAAGCAGGTCTAGACTTAAGCTCAGCCACTTCAACCCTAAGCATATCTAGTTCGTCACAAGTAGAAGCATGCTTATCCTTAAGAGCAGTAAGATCAGCTAGGTACACAGAGCAATCACAGCAATCAATCTCATCAGAAACCACAGGAGAAGCCTTAAGCGAATCAATCTCAAGCTTAGCATCTAGGTTCTGGGTTTCTAGCTCAGCCACACGGTTCCTAGCATCTTCTAGTGAGGCCCTAAGTTCTTTCCTCATCTTCTTGGCCTCTCGAAGCATGTGATCGCGGTTATCAAGCAAGTCAACCAACTCATCATTCTCCTTGCGCAAAGAAGAGAGCTCATCACATACCTCATCCTCGGAGTCAGAGTCCGAGTCACTCTGGTGGCTCTTCTTGCTGCCGGAGCTACGGGCCATGCCGCAGAAGCCATCTCTCGCGAAGCAGCTCAACCCGCTCAAGTTCCTGGATGACTTCTTGTTCTTGCGCCGATCACCTTCATCTTCACTGCTACTCGAGCTCGAGGAAGAGTGGGCGGAGCTGGAGTCGACGTCGCTCGCTCCGACCATTGCTCGGGCCTTCCTGCCGCGGCCATCCTTCTTCCTCGACCATCGCTCGTCCTTGTGCTTGTTCTTGTGCTTGTGATCGCGCCTCGATCGGTACTTGCCATCCTTGCTCGATCGGTGCCTGTAGCCGTCCTTGTAACCGTCCTTGTTCTCCGTCTTCTCCGGGCAGTCGGCGACGAAGTGTCCTGGCTTGCCGCACTGAAAGCACGTCCGTGCTGTCCTCCTCGTGTTCACCCGGTTCTCGTGCAGCCTCTCGAACCGCCTGGTCAGCAACGCCAGCTCGTCCTCTCCAAGCACGTCGAACTCCTCATCTGGCAAAGACATCAAAGAAGACAGAGAGTACATCCTAGAGGATGCGTTAGCGTTAGACTTAGCTCCTTTGCCACTAACGAGAGCGAGACTATGAGAATCAGTCGGGCTCTCGATCTTGGCTGTCATACCACGGTCCAACTCAGCCGACTTGAGCTTCGAGAACAGCTCGTTCACCGTCAAGGTGTCATACTTCTCGGACTCAACAATAGCCTCAAACTTCCCGTCCCATACGGTACGATCCAACGAGTGCAAGAGCTTCACGGCTCTATCATGATCATTGTATGGGAGGACGTCCACATTGGCTCTCATGTTGTTCACAACGACCGTAAATCGCTGGAAAAGGGCATCGACGGACTCGCCGGGGAGATGAGTGAAGTTCTCGTACTCTCTCCGGTAAGTCGCGTACATCCGAGCCTGAACCTGAGCATTCCCAGCATGAGCATCCTTCAACTGCTCCCAAATCCTACAAGCTAAGTCCTCTGTCTGAACCCGATCGAATTCAGGCTGACACAGAGCACGAAACAAGTAGTCGACAGCCTTGTTGTTGGCTTCAAACATATCCCTCGATCCTGGAGCAAGGAAGTTCATCGGATGAACATAAGCTGTGTTCACCGTGACATCCCAAAGGATCTGACCCTTTCCGCGGAGGAACGCCGCCATCCGCCTTTGCCACATCTGGTAGTTCTTCCCATCGAAGTGCGGAGGACCCGAACCCCGTTCCTGGTACGCCATCTTTGGATCTTAGACTGGTAAGAGTCAATAAAGACCCGAACTGGCTCTGATACCAATTGAAGGACCGATTAGGCGAACTAGAGAGGGGGAGAGTGAATGGGAGCTGATAAAAATTCTTCTCGAAGGAGATGAGAACTCCAACAAGACGAACACGGCTTCCAACTCACGTCTCCGACCCAACTACCCAAGTTGGCCAAAACCACGCAGCCACTGGAGTGCTACTGGTCCTAGGAACCAACACTCAACCTTCCGAGCCAAAATTCACCAAACCACACAGCGGAAACTTGCACGGCTTGCTGCCTGTGCTACACTGGTCAGACCGATGGCCTGTACCGGTCAGACCGGTGACACCGGTCAGACCGGTGGACAGAGCCGGTCAGGCCGGTGGCTACAGCAGCCGCACAGCAAATGTTCTAGGAAGCCTCAGTGACTCCTCTAGGCCCTGGAACAAAAACCACCACGAAACACAACCTGTGAAGAAGAAGAACCCCTCACAAAACCTAGCAAAACAACTCCAAACACGTCAAGAACTGATCAGCAGGACCACGGGACAAAACCACACGGACAAGGCTATTCCCCGAGACAAAAACCCACCAAGGGCTAGCACCGATCAGACCGGTCAATAGCACCGGTCAGACCGGTCGTGCCTGGGCAGCTCGGGATGAACAACGCCCGCGAGTCAACTCCTCCAAATCCAACTCCCGATCTCCCGATTCGCTCCACGGTTTTGCACAAGACTTTGGGGATAGTAGGAACACCTCATGGGTACTCCATAGCCAAGATTTGGTCCACCAAAACTTGTCAAATCAAGAGGAGTCGAAGAAATCCCACCAAGAACACCTCTAACCCTAGAGCCACGAAAACCCTAAAATCGAGCCCCTTTGCTCACGGATTTGGAAGGGGAATCAAAGGGAAAAGAACCACGAAGGGTTCATGCATACATCCCCCACTAAATTCCAAAGAGAAAGGCCTCGAAATCGCTCCAAGAAAATCGCCAAGAAAGGGCTCCGAAAATCACCAAAAAGGAGAAACGGGAAAGACACATCCAAGCCTTGAGGAACCACGCCGAATCATCTATACATACCAAAGAGGTTCATACAAGGTCTAGCTTGCTGCCCGATCATCCTTCCCTCTCACAAGATCTCACCATGAAGCTCTCAAGCTAGTCCTACGAAAATCCTAAGAAAATAGGAAGGAAAATAGGAAAACCAAATGAGCTAGGGTTCCAAGAGATGGCTGCCATCCTCTCACCACTTGGGTTATATGGAGGCAACCGAAAGACGAAAATACCCTTACTAGCTAACTAGGGATACATGCCCCTCGAGGGCGAAATTGGAAGTCTTTGTCTTCGCACCATCGGACGGATGCCCAGCGACCGCAAACTTGCTTAGCCTCGACGCAAGCCTTGCGATCCCGACGCGTGTCCTCCGCTTCGAAGATTCCGGACTGCGTCGTCGCACACCGGTCAGACCGGTGCTCCTCACCGGTCAGACCGGTACCCACCGGTCAGACCGGTCAGACCCACCGGTCAGACCGGTCTGGAGCTGCTGCACCTCCGTCTTCGGTTCTTCGGTCTTGGCTTTGTGGATCAACCAAGGAACCCAGTGATTTTCTGGTGAACCACCGGAAACCTCGCGAACTCGGTGTAGCCTCCGCCAATCACCACTCATGACTCGGCTCCCACGTAGTCCCGGCTCGACCTTGGTTTTGAGGCTCAACCAAGAAACCGTCCATGACTTCATCTTGCCGTTCTTGCCACCATGCGGCCCGCACTTGACCCCGCTGGCCACCGGGTCCCTCGAACCAAGCCTACTTGTCTTCTCCACACCTGGAGGCCTCACCGGCAACGACCTTTCACGCTTGTTCTTCACCTGCACCTGCACCAGTCAAGCCGCAACCTGCATCTGCAATACTTAGCCAAGAATCAGTCCACACCACGTTGTCAATCACTCATCACACCAGGAAGCGACCATCCACCGGTCCTCGAACCACACCTGGCTCTCAAGAAGGGCACCGCGTCTGTGAGGTGGGAGGAGGGAGGGGGTAGGTGGTGGTGATAGTGGGGTGAGGCTGACATGTGGGCCCCACGAGCTGGTGGTTGGGATAGTGGAGAAATAAAGGAGGATGAGTGCGGGAAAACTGAGAATAAAGGAGAGAAGATTGATGAGAATAAAGGAGAGAAGATTGATGACGAGAATGGAATATTCCGTTTTGGAGGAGGAAATGAAGGAGAACGAGTGTGTGGTTTGAGGCGCTAGGCAAGCACACGAAGTAGGCCCCATCGAGCACTTTTGTTGCACTACATCCTCTGTTCTGGTCTATAGGAAAGGGAAACCCTCTGCTTTTTGAGCTACCAGTGCTAGACGACGCACTTGTTTTCTCCAAGGAGACGACTACACGGAGAGCCTTCTCCTTTTAGTCATAGGTGGAGAGCCCTCCATTTTTGGCATGTTTCCATTTTGAGCTGTGTCCACCATCCATGCATGCATGCATCCCAAACTATTTATGAAAAGAGATAGAAGAGGAAAAGGAGCAGGCAACGCAATCTGGTGGACCGCGGGCCAACAACGGCCTCGAGGGAGAGATTCCCACAGGCCAACAACGACCTTGGAGGCTCTGCGCGGGAAGAAATTGAGCACTGTTGTGAGCTAGGGAATAAAACAAGGAGGACCAGCTCATAATAAAAAGTAACAAAAAAGCTAACTTATCATAAACTAATAAAACATTAGATTTGCTGTCATGCTGACATTGTTGCTGCTCGTTGGAGCATAATGAATCTATCCCAAGCGGTAATCACAACGTAAAAAAGAGATCAAATCAGATGGAAAATAGGATAGAAACATCGTTACGATACAAACAACAACGAAGGGAGCAGAAGGTCCATGTACACATCCTTTCAGCACACAAAAGGCATGATTCATCAACTAAGATCCAGAATTCAAGTTAAAAATCTGAGTACATTCATCAGATGATGAGTGAGCCATATATAACACATTAAACTATGTACAAAGCCTGATTTGATTGCTGTTACATCTTTAAGTGCTTGCGTCCGCATCAAGATAAACAAATGGTGCATGCATGTGATTCATTGAGCCTCAAATTTATATCTCTATTCCTGAAAAGAAATCAAACAGTCACAGTTATGAGGCCATTCCCATTATCTGCCATCAGCGTAAAAAAGGAAATAAAGTGATAGCACAATCTAGTATGATGCATCAAGATTAACCAAGTGTATTAAAAAGCAACAACATCTCATTCAGCAATGTCAAAAATAACTAATGCTTACAGTATGTTAAATGTGTATGTATCTATGTTTGTCAACCTAGTATGCATGTTGATCTCTATTTTGTTTTGTTCAGTTAGAAGCATATTCAAGTGTGAGAACGTGCTGGAGATTGACCGGGAAGCAAGAAGCTAGTGAGACAGAGTTACTTCCTCCTGAATAACTTCGTAGTCATGAGTTTTTCCCTGCTGAAACTATATTTTATACCTTTACTTTATGCTGGTACAAAAATATGCTAAAGTTACTTCTACTTAAATAAGTAGAATGGGAGGGTACTTCCTAGTCAAATAAGCTTCATGAGAAGTTACTTTCTACTCAGATAAGCAGCATTGAGAGGGTACTTCCTAGTCAGACAAGTTATATGAGAAGTTACTTCCTAATCAGATAGACATCATGAGAAGTTACTTTCTAGTCATATAATCAGTATGAGAAGGTACTTTCTGGTCAGATAAGTAGCATGATAAATTGCTTTCTTGTAGATAATCAACATGAGAATGTACTTATGTGACTTTAATTGTTACCTTAATTCTTAAGTGATAAGAACTAAATAATAAAGCAAAAATGAACACATAGGAGTGAAAACCCCATGAGTTGCTTTGATAATGTGGAGACATATGCTGCATGGAAAAAAGCTTTGAGTTACATCATGACAACACGTACACAATAATGTGAAAACAAAGAACTACTAGATTGTGTTGTAAGCATGTTGTTAATATGCTAGCATAAAGATGGCAATAGCAACATGGGTTACATCCAGCCCAATAAGAGTTCACAACTAGTTATTTCTTGTGTCAATGAATATATGGTTAGTTACTTTGCATGGAATATAAGTAAGGAATCAGTTACTTCCTATAACTTTCAAACTAAATTCAAGTTACTTTTGATTTGGTTTAGAAGCATGAATTAGTTACTTCTTATGAGACTACATATGAGGTAAGGTTACTTTCTACAATATTCAGACTGAAATCTTATTACTTTTTGTATGATTCAAATGTTTGACTAGTTCCTGAATGTTCAGATTAAAGGGAGCTCCTGACAAGGGCTAAATAGTAAAGCAAAAGGAAAACATAGAAGTAAAGTTTATAAGTTGCTTTGATAGTGCAGACATATGCTGCATGGAAAAGATAGCAATAGCAACATGTGTTACATCCTATATAAAAAAGATTCAGAACTAGGTACTTCTTGTGTCACATAATATATGATAAGTTACTTTGCATGGGATATAAGTAAAGAATTAGTTACTTCTTACGAGAATGCATATGAGGTAAAGTTACTTTACTTCCTACAGTAAGTTAAGGTGATCACCATACCAAAGAACCATACCACATCTGGACGTTCAGATACCTAAGTTCAGTTGAAACAATTGAAAGAAAATCTCACTAATTCAATTTAATTATCAAAGTACCAGATGACCACGGTTTCATTAGCAACACCTTGCTACTAGGACCCAAGCAGGACAAAGCACTAACCTTGGGGCTCTTCTTTGTAGAAGTGCCATGAACAGCAGCAGGCACACCCTGACTTTGAACACTGATTTTTAATCCCTTCTTCTTCAAAGAAGAAATATGGATCAGTCGCTGACTTGGATACACCTAAAAAATGGGAAAAATATGTAACAATAATGATCAGAACAACTTATTGAAATAATGGCAGAATTTAAAATGTAAGATATGATCTAAACAAGAGTAGGTGCTAAGCTTGCATGCATCGAGGGGGCCACCAAACCGAGAATTATAGGGTATCCACAGTGAGAAAGAATCTCACTTCCCACATACTGCATACCAGCTCTGTTGGATTTTTATGATCCCATAAAAGACTTATGCATCTCAGCACCCACTCAAATTTTTTTTGTGATATACCTGTTGGGAAGACTGGCTGTCCAAGAGCACACAACTATCACAAAAAAATAAATGTACTGATACTGCCTATTTGTATGGAACCATGAGATGTTTACAATGTGAACAGATGGCTACTTACTAGCTATGTATTTTAAATACATTGCTAGTTACTCCCTATGCATTTGAAATTAGAGAACTAGTTACTTTTAACTTAATAGGGGATAATTAGTTACTTCCAATTTCATGTAAACTAGTGACTAATTACTAGCTGTCAAGGGACACTGCTGCTCAATATGAACGAACTGCAGAATGTTGGTTGGAGGGACTTAACTTCATTTCTCATGCAAACAAATGATTAGTTACTTCCTAACTAATATAAATAGTTGTCTAGTTACATCCTGTGTGTTTTAATCAGAGACAAGTTACTTTCTGTAAGGTGTAAATGAATGATAAGTTACTTCCTTTGTGTGCCAAAACCAGGGATATGTTACTTCCTAGTGTCAACAAATGATTAGTTACTTCGCAATATCAGTAGACATGGATTAGTTACTTCCAGGGTTATGATCAGCAGACAACGCCACTCCCGACATGTACTGATCAGCAGACAACGCCACTCCCGACATGTACTGACACTATGCACCTACAAAATGGTTCATGGGTAGGGATAGACTATTGACTAAATGTGAAAAGATCTAACAGTACCCCATCTGCTAGCTACATCTATCATGTTATCTTATTTGCAATATATGTATGCCTCCCCAAATAACTTATGCGCTTGTATCTATCTAGTGTATACTCATTACCGGAGCTAGTAGCTCAAATATGATTAATGGAACAAATTATGCTGTTTACAGAAAGTCTAACAAAAAGGGACCACATTCTTCTAATAATTGTAATATTAGCAACAATATTCTAGCTAACAATGCAGTGCAAATAAATTTCCATGAACCGACAAAACTTACTTAATTGGTGTGCCAGGGGCATACAAAGGATTTTTTGCAACATACTCCACATATAGATTGTAGATATGCTTCAATGAATCTCTCCGATCACCAGTCCTTGGATGTGTGATTAGAATAAGCTACAAAAAGATGGTAGAGTTAGTAATCAAGTATAGCTTTGGACAAAGGAGTATTGTACGTCTATCTGCTTGAGCACTACTATCCTAAAGAAATAACTTACAATTGAAAGAGAGTTTGTCGAGTGGAATAAGGCATCAAAAAAATAAGGTTGCATTTCACCACTGCTTCCTGCAAGGTAATTCGTAAGTGAAATGAATCCTAAAAAATAGGATACTGAACCAATTGAATCCCTTTCCAGTTTGATAGGTACCTGATCACCATTCCTGCTCTCGGGGTCTGCAGGTAAACAAAAGATGTCATCACTTTTACATTCTCAGAGGTCGGAGCTAACAATGACATAATATGGAATCATATACAATGTTATCAGTGCTCCATTTCAGGTTTCAGCCAATGGTAAATCCAAAAAAGTGGGAGGTTTACCCTACTGCTGAGTTAAAGATTGCGATTAACTGTTTCTTAAACAAATTTATAGTTTTCCATTTCCAGATCATAACTACAGAAGAGAAGATGCATGAAAGAATTGGATGGGAGTCTTCACCTGAAGTATAAGTGTTCCAATTGTCACTTGACCATGAAGTGTGTTTGTGCTGCCTTTTTCCACTAAAAACTTGGAAACCTGGGAGAATGGTAACAGATCAAAGATCCTAACAAGCCGAAATAATTCTTAACTAATGTGTGAACGACAATTTGTAAGACTATTCGTGTAATTAGACCATGCCCAAAATGCAGAGATCTCCAGCAAATGCCCATCCCAACCAAATTGTAATAATGAATGGGCAATATAATAAGTATTCAAAATGACAGCACCACAAAAAGACATACTTACCACTGCAGTAGATGACATAGACAAGAAGGCACCAACAAACACTCCTTCAGATGACTTAGCACCACACAACTGGATAAGTTACAGAAAAATACCTTTAGGTGAGCAGGGTTTCTATTACAGTGCAACATATGTTGAAGAAACAACAAAAGCAATGTGCATATTGATACCGTCGCAGTGAGGCCACACAAGAACATGAACAACACAATCTGAAGCAGACCACCAAGTACAGCAACAGGACCAACCACTTTCAACTGATAGAAATTCGTATAGTTTTGTTAGAGGACATCAATGTTATGTGCATGCACTTCAGTTTGTATAATAGTAGCCTACTGTCACCCTCTTATCATACATCCAACTAGATCGACCTAGCAACAACATTTGTCAAAAAAAAAAGACCTAGCAACAACAAAGTGTAACATCGCGTGCTACAGGATAACAATTCCTAAAATCACTAGGGCTGCAACATCCTTTGTACACAGAGCATCATGCTCCACCTACACAATTTCCATCCAAACGGGCAGAACAAACAACATCACAATGTGTGCTAAAATGAAAAATCCCTAAATAAATCACTCAAAGCTACACAAATGATGGCCTTCCCCAACTAAACCGCGTCGAACTACAGCTGGAAAGCGCATCAATCCCACAATATACACAAATTTCAACTGATCCCCACCCAATCTAGGTGCTCATTGCGCAACAATACCCTGAAATTAACAATTCACAACACCAGACATCAGGTACTGAGGGAAGGGAGACGAATCAGACCTGAGGCGACGTGGACGTGGCCGCGACCTCCATTGCCCACGACGAAGAGGAACACGAGGACCACCACGGGGGGCAGCATGACGGAGCCGGAGGTGGCGCGCCTCCCTCCTCCGCCCCCGTCGCTGGCGGTGAGTAGGGGAGCCACTGCTTCGAGGTCGGCATCGGCGGCGCGGCGATGCCAGTGCGGATTCGGATCCGGTCTGATCCGCCGCCGGCGGGCGCGGGCTCGCCGGAGGGCGCGGGCGCGTACGCTTCGCTTCCTTAGGAGTGTGGCGAGTGGTGTGACGAGGCTCCCCGCCCGTCGACTTGCCTCCTCTCCGTCGCCGCCCGTCGACTCCCACGGGAAAAAAGGGAAAAGGAACGGGGATGGGATTTTCACGAAGAAGCATCGTCGGCTCTGCGTTCAGCGCCCTGCTACGACCTTACTTTCCCACGAGCACAGCTGCAGCGTTCGATCTGAAATTAACGAAGATGAGGAGGGGTCTCGGTGGAAGGCTAACTGGAGACCCCTCTCTAGATAGGATTCGCGTTTCTCCAAACAAATTTTTTTTAAAAAAAAGGAAACTGCATTCTTGAAATAATAAGTGGACCCGCATCGGCCGGCGCTAACAAAGAATCGATAGGGTCAAGTCAACAGTGGGTTTGGAGATAAACACAGGTGGACCGGTCCGATGCGAGATTGTGTGAAACCCGTGTCCGGAATTCAATAATAGCACGAGTAGCGCACTTGGCTTTCAGTTCAAAGGAAAAACAGGTTACAAAACACTACTAAGGAAAGCGTTTTTTTATCGGTGCTAAATCCCTTTTAGTACCGGTTTTGAAACCGGTATTATTCTTTTTTTCGATCGGTACTAATGTGAAGTCACATTAATACCGATTTTCCCACCCGGTACTAATGTTCACATTAGTACCGGGTGGAAATGAGACCCGGTACTAATGCGGTGTGCTCCCGCAGACCTGTTTCTCTCCTCTCTTTTTTCTTTTTTTCTTTTCTTTTTCATCCCATCTCTCATCTCCATCTCCATCTCCATCTTACATCCCATCTCAATGCAAGTACACTTCGATCTCCAACTTCTCACAGGATCACAGGTTTCACACTCATCACAAAAATCACAGATTTCAACTTCCTTTGCATACAAACTTAACAAAAATCACAATCTTTGCACACACATCACATATTTCACATGTTTATTACATCTCAATCTCACAATCTTGTATCTTACAAATCATAACAAATTCTATCTTCACATCTCACAGATCTTGCAATTCACCTCACAGGGGGTTCACAATCGACATCTCACATCTCAAGAAAAAAAAACTCACCCGGCCGCCTGCTCTGCTCCAGGCCGCGCCGCAGCCCTGCTCCCGGCCCGGCCGCACCGCGCGCGCCTGCTCATCTGCTCCAGGCCGCGGCGCCGTAGCCCTGCTCCCGGCCCGGCCGCGCCACCTGCTCGATCTGCTCCCGGCCGCCGCCTCCCGACCGGCCAGACAGCGTCGGCGCACCGCCGCTTGCTCCGGCCAGCAGGGAGGCCCAGCCCCGCCACCGCGTGCAGAGGCCCGGCGCCTCCCCTCCGCCGGCGCCGCGCCGGGAGGCCGCGCCGGCCGCCGGGAGGCCAGCACCGCCACGCCCCGGCCCTCCTCCGCCGGGCCCCCGGCTCCTGCATGCCGCCTGAGAGAAGAGAGAGAGAGAGTTAGACAAGATCGAGATGGAGAAAAAGGAATGAGAGAGACAGACGGGCCGGGGCTGGGAGAGCGGCTCGAAATATTTCTAAGTGTGTGGGCGCAGGGCAGAGCGGTGGGGTATTAGTACCGGAGGTGTTTTTGCCCCGGTAGTAATGTGTTCTCATTAATACCGGGGCGAGTTCCCACCCGGTACTACGCCTAGTACCGGGTGGGAACTCGCCCCGGTATTAATGAGAACACATTACTACCGGGGCTAGTTCCCACCCGGTACTAATGTTGGTCACGCGAGTGCTCGGCGGGGCTCCTCCTTCGCACGGGACATTAGTACCGGTTCTGGTTGACATTAGTACCGGTGGGAAAAAACCGGTACTAATGTCATTTTTGACCTGGGACCAAAGCCTCTTTCCCTAGTAGTAGTGAAAGTGAGCGAAAACGCATTTCGTCATTCGTCAATCATCAGTAAAGCCATTGTTGTGGTACAAATCGCTGAAGGACTGCACAGCATTGAGGCTGATTGCAGAGATGAATTGCACAAGTGAGAAGTCAATGTTGAATGAACCAGATAGACATTCTGTTGATGTGCGGTTTATAGACTTCGATCACAGTTTGGCTTCCACTTCTTTTTTATTTTTTCTTTTCGAAAAGACATAACCCGATAATCTCTTCATATACAGTAATGGATTATTTCAATTGGCAAAACTAGGATTTGCAGCAACACAGTAATGATTTCAGTGTTGCGCAATTGGCGTACACCATGATTGATCCTATCGTCAGTTGCTGTCATAATTTAAGCATCTTCCGTCCGTCCGTGGAGATGTTGCCGTCAAAGAATATTGTGCCTAGGCTAGCTATAGGTGATATGTGGTAGCAACTGACCCCACCGTGCATGCACTTTTGTTTCCCTACATCCTCTGTTCCAGTCTACAGTACTCTACAAAACCGTCCCGACTGAAAGTTGCTGATTTTCAATTAAATTAAATACGCGCAATTACTTTTTTAAAACAATAATAATGACTGCAATAATTAAACAAGTAGGCTGGGATGTGTGAAGAAAACCCTAGCTTACATACGCGCACTCTGCTAGTCACTGCCACCTCTCTGTTTCTTTTTTTCCTTTGCTTGATTGCAAGCGTTGGAGGCACCCCCGCCGCGGACAGGGACGAAAACAGCATGATGATATGATTAGTTGCATACTGCGTATGATTGCAACGTAGTTTAGGCATCTTCCTTCCGTGGACGTGGAGGGGATCTCATCATCAGCGCGATTTATGATGCCAGGATGCATGATGCGCTAGAGCAACCAACCAAACCTCTCTGCTCTGATCTATAGTCGCTGACACGCCATGGGGAGAGACGGGCAGGCTCCACCTGTTGCGCTTTCGGTTCTTCAGCCGCGGGACCGACCCTTCTGTTTCTTTCGCCGGAAACTCAGAATGGCATATATAATTTATTTATTTTAAAAAAAAAGGCCCAACCGAAAGCTGTTGCTAGCTGCTAAGCTTGGGAACTAAATTAAGCATGTCGGCCTTAATATTTAACCAGAATGAATATTAAGCATGTCGGTACTTTGCCCCGAAAGCAACGTACTCCCTCCGGTTTGGTAAAAGAAGTCGTTTTGGACAAGGTTTGAGTCAAACATTGAGAATATAAATGATAAATAACTTTTAAGTCGTTGAGTTTCGAAATGTGAAAATCGTATCAATAGATTTGTTTTGAAAATCATTTTCATAAAAGTATACATATATAACTTTTCAATAAATATTTTTATAGAAAAGAGAAGTCAAAGTTGTGTTTTGGAGACCGTGTCGTTGTCCTAAACGACTTCTTTTACCAAACCGGAGAGAGTACTATACTAGTTTAATTTATTTACCAGCTAGTACTGTACTGTTAGATTTGGATCTGCATGCACAGTTGGCAAACCCTAAACCTTATCCACCGCGTGTGTCCGTAAAACATTGCGTCCTGCGTCTCAACTTCTCAAAAGGATTACAGCGTCTGCCTGGATGCTGTGTTTGTGTGTGGATCCGATCGAACTAAAAGAGAGTACCAGTCAGGTGGGTCTCTTGAGCAAACCTTTTTCCTGTTCATTCACTGAACAGCTCGTCCACGTCAGACGTGACGCTGCGGCTATGTCCGCTTGCCGGACGCGACGTGCACACCGGCGGTCAGTCCGGTGTGTAGTATGTGCGTGCATCATATTTTGATAACGACGGTGCCATCAGTATAGACTCTGCATCGATCTCCGTCCGCGACGTTGCGCGCGCGCAAGCAGCCGCGTGATGACTGATGAGAGAGCGATCGGATTTGATGAGGCGACCGTGGCAGCCGGCCGCCTCTGTTACTAGGACCTGCTCAAATCTGTATTACTATTCGTCGCGCACTACTTACAGATGATGATATCTCTGTAACGCGTTTGATCTTTGGTAGTGCAAAAGAAGACCCCAATGCAAGTCGTCTCCGCGGCATGCATGTCGCATTGTCGCCGTTATCGATCAGTCGGTCGTCGACATGTGCTGCACAAGCCGCGCGAAATCAATCCAGAATCTAGAAAAGACGGCATTTAATTTACGTGTACACTTGGAGGGTAGAAATCGCCATCCGAGATTACTAGTAGGTTGCCTTTATGTCGCTGACAGTCAATCAGCCATGTTCTGACGTGTTGCATGCAAGCCCTTTTGTAATTTGTACGCGCCCATCTTTTGGTACCCGTCGCTGACAGGCAGGCCCTGCTGAGGGGTGAACGAACCCACCCAGCATGCCCATTGGCCATTACCAATCACGGTCGACAGTCTGCATAGCCACATCTATCGTTTCCTGGACAACATCACGACAGGAGCTCGTTCAACTAGTACCTGCAGAAAAAACAACAAGAGGACTGGAGCACCGGTAACATTTTCTTTCCTTATTCATCACATCGCCACATGAAGAATCGAAGAATGGCGGCACAGATTACACGCACGCAAAAGGTTCAGATGAGCATCTCTCTGCAGCGTGCATTTCTAGCTAGGAGCAGTACAAGTGTACAACAACAATGACAACACGCAGGGCGCCTAGCACCTGCCCCCGATGTTTTTTTTTCTCTGGTTCCTTCCCTAATCAATAAGCAATTTGTTTTTTCATCAAATCAAAGTAATAATCTCACCAACCACCCAATCCGGCGCGGCGCCTAACCACTCCCCACAATACTAATCACCCCCTCCTTATTCATGAGTCCCTCCCACTGGCAGGTGGGCCCCGCATCCATCGGGGGGCGGATCAGCATCTCCAGCTGGTCGCCCTGCGGCATATTCACATCTCGCACCCACCCCGGGACCTCCTCCCCGTGACTCCGTCCCGTCCCGTTTCAGTTGCCGTGGACGCGGTGGAGGGCACGCCGCCGGCGCCGGGACGGCGCGCGGTCGCGCTGCCACCAGACGACAACCTGCTCCTCCGGTGCTGTGGGCGAGGGCGGCGCCTCCGCGGCCGTGCCGTCTACAGCGCAGCCGCCTTCATCGGCGCCGCCGGCCCACCACGACGGCTCGCCGCTGGCCGTGCTGGCGGCCCACAGCCTGACCGCCGGGAGCGCCCCGTTGATGGCGGCGAACCTCGCGCCGGCCCCGCCGGCACTGCTGGCGATGGAGCAGCCGGAGAGGGCGCGCGGCAGGCCCTGCCAGGTCCGGACGACGGCGGCGCCGCTCCAGGGGAAGCAGCCGTCGCCCTCGTAGAACCCGATCCGCTTCAGATCCTCCTCCTCGCCGGAGGAGCTCGTCGTATCCGCCTCGTCGGAGCTCTCCTCGTCGGAGCCGTCTTCATCGTCGTCGTCCTCGTCGCCGGAGGAGTAGTATGTCCCGATGTGCGACTGGATGACCTCCTTCCCCCGCGACCGGAGGCGCAGCACGATGACCTGCAGGCGCCGGAGCAGGCTCGGCAGCGTGGCGAGCGCCGCCAGCGCCACGGCCAGCGGCGCCCACATCTCCGCCAGCAGCGCCGCGGCCAGCGCCGGCGCACGCGAGAACCGCCCCACACCAGCCTCCAGCATCGCCGCCGCCGCCGTCTCCATCTCTTGCTCCTCCCTCCGCCGCCGACCAGACAGGGAGACCAACCACCAAATTAAAAATAAAAGGAAATCGCGGTGCGCGTGTGAAGCAACGCAAGAGGGAGGATGCCGATGCGAGGAAATGGGGAAGGAAGCCAGAGCGGAGGCGACGACGGCGTCGCTTTAAAGCCACACCCACACACACACGAGGCAGGGCAGGCTGGGAGGTTTGAAATGGCCGTTATGCCCGCGGTGGGGCCACGGTGTCAGTGGGTCGAGGCGTGGGCCGCGTGGGGAAGACAGAGGAGAAAAGTCGCCGCGGCGGTTGGACGGAACGGAACGGAACGTCTCCGTTCTGGCAATCTGGCGACGTGTGGACGGCAGCCAGCGGTCGTCGTCTCCTCCCGCCGGCATCGCACTCACACGGTGAAAAAAGCGTGGGCGGGTAGATGACCACGCGTTGAAGACGCATGACATGTGGGGACGCGCGAGGTCAGGGCCCACGCGTCGCTGGCTGGAGTGCGAACGGAGGCGAGTGCGCCGGGTTCGGACGCGGCGGCGGAGATGGCGTCTCGGGGCGGGCGACGCGGGTGAGTCAGCAGCAGGCCCGAGGGGCACGTGCGGTGCGGGAGAATGACGGGTGGGCCCCGGACGCGCACTGGCGCTGCCTGGCGGTTACGCCGCCGCGTGTGCACGTGTGGGCCCACCCCGACCGGACGGACTCGTAGCTGCTGCTGTGCGAAGCACAAGGGGTGAGTCAGCCTCGCGTGTGCGGTGTGGGGACGGACGGCGGTGGGGTGCGGTCAACCTGGATCCTGCGGCGGAGGTGCGTTTGGATCCACCGCCGGCTCTGTGGTCTCCGCCATTGGTGCTCAGCCACTAGTTCAATGACACGTCGGATCCCGTTGTCTCCTCCATCTGAATCGGGTGTACACGTCTGCATTGGGTAAGGATGGTTTTATCGCCTTCGCCATTGCTTTCTTGGTCATACATGCTGCACGGCTTATCTTCTCAATTCTTCAGTCTTTTTTTGGGATGACGGCGTGGTCAGATAACCTTTCGAGAGAGCGCTGTTTGCTTCCAAAAGTGGAACGAAACAGTGTTTGCTTCTAGGTTGATCTTTGAGTCTAAGAATGTCGGTAGTTCACATAATTTATCAAAAGGGATTTCCTTTGTTGTTTTAGAAGTAGTTTTTCTATAAGTACACAATATAACACAGACGTTCACACACACTCACTCCTAGTTGGAACTCTATCATGAGAACAAAATGGATTATTATATTTTTTTAACTCAAAATCAATTGATTGATTCTGTGGTAGCTAGAGTTTTGATGGCAATAGAGGTTACGTGTTTATAGGGACACAACAGGGCATCATTGAATTTTAACTCGTCGTACCATCTAAGACTTTGCTGAGCACCATAAATTGTTTGTTGGCCTTGTTCACATTAGTAATTGTATACTTATTCATCTGTCAGATAACCTTTCGAGAGATCGCTGTTTGCTTCAAAAATGGAACGAAACAGTGTTTGCTTCTAGGTTAATATTACTCCCTCCTACAGCTTTAAGAGTCGTTCAGGACTGGATTTCGCATAATAATGAGTCATTAATTATGGGTATTTTTTTCATATTTTCCCTTGTTAAATATGGTGACGGGTTCATTATAATCACCAACCTCTTCTTGGCTGACTGGCTAGCGCAGCGCATACTATGTGCAAGGTCGGTCGCTGCCTTTTTTTCCAACGTCGCAATTACTCAGGGGCAGAATGAAAAAAAAAACCAGCAGTACACGCGCGCAACGACTCCTTTTTTGCACTCGGTGTTGCGCCCAGAACGACCACTAAAGCTGTACCGGAGGGAGTACTCTGTACATGTTTTCATCTAATTTTACCTGGGTATAGTATGTCGGTAGTTTACATAATTTATCAAAAGGGGATTTCCTTCGCAGCTCTAGAAGTAGTTGGAACTCTATCCTGAGAGCAAAATGGGATGTTTTTTTTTCTATAACTCAAAAATCAACTGATTGAGTGGTAGCTAGAGTTTTGATGGCAATAGAGGTTACGTGTTTATAGGAACAGTACAGGACATCATTCATTTCTAACTTGCCGTACCATAAATTGTTTGTTCCTTCCTCTACGCCAGTAATTCAAAATCTTGCTTGGTTATGTACGTGGCCATATCTTGCAAGCAATCCAGAAACGAAATAAGAATTAAAAAAAAAAAGCCATCCACAGCTTGTGTGGTTGTTTGGCCAATGCCCGAAACTGATTAAAGTTACAGGTTAGGCAAATCCCGCGAACTTTCAGGATATACCTCGATCCAGCTTGTGTCGCGAACTTGCGATGATGAAGTAGCATTTTCTTCTACGTACTCGGTACTCCACAGAATAAAAGAACACCTTGCAACCACAAATAAAACGGGATTCCTTTTGAGGATGGAGTTTATATATAAACAAAAGAAAGAGAGATCGATATCGTACTAGCAATAGAATATCATGATCTTTGCGTAGTCCTCTGCTCCAACGCAAGCTACAGCTGCGACACAGAAACTCCGGCAAACCCGAAAGGTAGGCAGCAGGCATGGACAGCCGTCAGGCACCACAAGAAATTCAGAACGATCGCCCATGCACACGGCAATACACACCGATACAATCTTCTCTCCTGATGGCAAAGGCTTGGCAACAGCTTGCAAACTATTGATTGCAACTTGCAACTCCACCGAAAAGTTAGATAGCAGATGCCATTTGTTAATGGGCTCAAGCTCGATCACATTATCTTCCTAAAATGAATCAGTTTTAGTTGTACAACAACACTGGTGCATGACCAGTCGGTGTGCGTGTTTACAAGTCGCAGCGGTTCAGACTTGACAAGGCCACGCTAGCTAATCTTTCCCATGTACATCAGGCCGGACGCCAATCAGAGACCATATGCACTAAAGCGCGCATGCATATAATAAGTATATATATTGCCATCACGAAAGCAACTGTACTACACGATATCGATAATTGATGACTGTGATTTGGTCCATACGTATATATGTGCTATCAGCCATTGACACCGACGTTTAACAGCAAGTGGTTTCTGCCGCATTAACAAAAATGGGGTTCGATCGGCCCCATCCATCATTGGACATCTGACGGTCTGGCCGGACCCACGCACTGGTGCATGGATGGTGCCTGGAAATCGGAAAACCAGAGGATTTGGTGGCCATACCAAAGATTTCTTCTCCTTCCGATGTTTTATTTATTCTGTCCGAGAATGAAGGATGCAGATCGTCCGCCTTCCGCCCATGGGCCCGTGCCAACTCTGCTGCCAGTGTAGTGACGATTTCCGTCCACAGGCATGATGTACACTTTTCGTGTGCAGTATTTTCTGATGATATAATATCTAAGAAACACTTCCAAGCACACACACACACAAAAATCGTGATCTTTTCTCAAGTGCGGTGCAGGACAAGAGACACAAAAATTTGAATAATTGTGATAGGTTCACCAACTTTTGCTTATAGAAAATAATTAATCTTCGGAATTATATAGTAGGATGGAGTCACACATTTGTTACCGTGTGGGTCCCACGAGTAGAGGTTTACAGGGGTAGGAGGTGGTAAAGGGCCTCCAATTTAGCTAAACAAATTTAAAGATCGAGCTCAATAAAGATCCGGCCATAGTAATATACAATTTTGATCTAAAAAGAAGTAAAGTTTAGTTGGATTGTCAAGAATGAACTAGGATCATGATCCATTACCACCCCTAGGTACCATTCTACATTAAATTGTACTACTCATTTGGGAAAAAAAAGTACTACCTTGTAGGGTGCTGAATCTGCAACAGAAAAAAAAAAGACACCATTTTTAGTATATCAAGGTGTTGGATCTGCAAAAGAAAGAAAAATAAGACAGCATTTTGAGGACAAGTAGGCGAGAGTATGCATATATGTATGACCTGGTCGTCATCCCAATAGTTCATTTATAGATAAATTTGAAAGCTTGGATAAATCTGATATAATGGGTGTGAATGTTGTTTTTATTGTGGCAAAAAGAGATACGTTTTTTTTGCAAAGCACACACATATATATCCCATAAAATGCAGTCGCTCTCTGGTCACTTTCTTCTGTTTATCAAAACAATTTTGCTCTCCACGGAATCCAAAAGTGTAGAACAAATCTGGTAAAATGGGTGTGACTGAAGTCTTTTCTATTGATGTACTAGGAAAGTGCCCGTGCGTTGCTACGGGCAATACAATCTTAATATACAAGCATAAATGTTTGCAGTGTGGATAACGATTTGCGGTGTGGGGAAAGATTTGCAATGTGGAGAACGGACGACAGGCACATATAGTGGTGTAGGGCTACGTCATGGGCTGACCGGCGGCTGCGGTATAGCATGGGCTGACTGCGAGAGACGTGGGCTTAAGCATCGGGCCGATCGCACGCGGGGGCGTACATGCACTCCATGGCTCCATCCAGATCGGGCTTGCGTGGCTGACTCGTGGCCGGGTTTGGATGGCAAAGAACATTCAGTAGGTGGCCTTTAGCAGTAAACATCGTCGGCAGGCAAAATATCAATGCAATACTTGTCTTTCCAACATATCTGGTTACATAAATTAAGCATAAATACTTTGTTTTCGCAAGCTATTAATCACATTCGGTTCAGTAACTTTCATAGCCAGAGGAGGTTGCAAAGGAACAGTCTGCTCCTTCCAGCAAAAGTCTGTAGATTCAGGCACAAATATCCATGATTCATTCTTCCTTGTCAAACTGACATGGAAGGGACATTTATAAATGAGAAATTCAAAATAAAATAACAGATTGTCACAGCTCATTTACATAATTCAAGTCTCGGTAATACATAAAATATTTGCAAGAAGATCTTCAATATAGACAACCCACAAGACAATCTGAGGAAACGAATATGGGAATATGGTGAGGATGACACTACACCAAATGCATCCATCGACATCATTTGCAGCCCCATTGACATTTTTTTCCTGCATATCAGATTGTAATGTACATCAAATGGCTGTTTTTTCTCCTCACGAAAAGAATAATGAAAAGGCTCAGCCTTCAGGCATAGATTCAAGACATGATCGAATATATAACCGAGATGAAGAATTAATCACTATCATTCAACATAGACATAATCAATCGAAGTATTCTACAACTGAAAAATTCAAGGATTAGCAACTCATAAATGTAGCAGCTATCTATTAACATAATCAAGATCTAGTATGTCTTATTGCTGCTACACAGTGAAGGTCAATAGTTTACAAAAAAATAAAAACTCAACATAATCAAGATCCAATACGTCTTTACAAATAAACATTAGGCATCCATTTTTTTACTTGAAGGGTTGAATCAAGGAAGAGCGTGTATCGGTGAAACAACATTCCCATCCACAATATGATGGATCATTTAATTTTACCTAAAGAAAGCAATAAAAATTAAATTGTGTCTTAATAATTATTACAGACTACTAATTAAAATCATAAAATACACATGATTAATATATATTATATTACCTCAGCTACAATGTTAAAACCTCTTTGTATACAATATTCTTCATATACGTGCCATTCACCGTTGGTTCAATTTTCTTCTTTTTGACCACACCTTTTTTATTAAGCTGACCCTTCCCTTTATGTTTAGCATTTCTAGCATTTTTTCCATCCTTTTAGCCTCTTCCTCCTCTGCCTCTGCATTAGGCGGGAGAGCGAGGATCTTGATGTTCGTTCTGGCTGTGGCTCTAGACATAGCCACATACAGTTGACCGTGAGAGAATACAGGGGCAGGCAGATACACTCCTACATTTGGTATTGTTTGGCCCTGTGACTTGTTGACCGTCATGGCGAAGCTGAGCCTAATAGGAAATTGCTTCCTCTTGAATTGAAATGGGAACATCTCATCATCAGAGGGGCACAAGGGTATCCGAGGAAGGAATACCCTCTTCCCGGCATGTTGTCCTAAAACAATTTCAGCATCTATTGAGTTTCTTTAGCACCCTCTAACTACCAGCCTCGTCCATTGCATAGTCCGTTTGCAGGGTCTAAGTTCCTAAGCAACATTATCGGGCATCCAATCTTGAGCTTTAGGACATGTGGAGGTAGCCCGTTGGGAGTCAATGTGTTAAGGAACTCCTGAGGATAGTAGTTGTGCGGATCATCCACCGCTTCGTCGAAACTATGGTACACCATCTCCCCACCATGGAACTTGTTGATCATCATCAAATTAATATCATCCACCCAATCATTACGTGTTGACAAAATGGCTCTGGAGGTGATGTAGTCCTTGTTTGTCATGTTTGCATTAAGGTTTGGAAAGATGCTCTCGATCAACATGTCAAGATCTTTCTCGGAATCCCCAGAGTACGGAACACATATATCTTCAGGAAGGCGTACATCACCATCTTTGTTAACCTCCTTTGTGCCATCACCAATCCGCAACAGATAATCCGCAAACAAACTGTCATTCTGGGCCCTCATGTTGTGCACGAGCTTAAAATGCCGCATGTCGTCCCAAAGGTACGACCTCCGTAAGGAAGCACCGACAATCTGAGCCCTGGATCATTTCCGTACAACAGGGAGGACCTGCCTGAAATCTCCACCAAACACAATCGTCTTACCACCAAACGGAAGATCTTTCCGTCCCATTATATCACGCATGCTGATATCTAGCACCTCAACAGCCTGCCTCTTAGTCATTGACGCCTCGTCCCAAATGATGAGAGACGCGGACTGTAGCAGCTTGGCAGTACCACTCTGTTTCGTGAAGCTACAACAACATGAGTCATCAAGCGTAAGGGGAATCATGAAACGTGAGTGTGTCGTCCTCCCACCAGGCATTATAGGTGCTGCGACACTAGATGTAGTTGTAGCTGTAGCAACGGCAATCTTGTCCTGACTGCGAATGGTTCCAAGAAGTGCTCTGTACAAAAAAAGTCTTTCCTGTGCCACCAGGTCCATCAACAAAGAATAAGCCACCCTGTTCGGTGTCGATAGTTGACATTATGTCATCGTAAGTAGCCTCCTGCTCCTTGTTTAGCATATCAACTAGTCTCACATCTTCCGGATTCAGCTAAATGCTCGACTCCTCAAATATCTCACGAGGAACCCCGGCAGCGTCGTCAAATGCATCGTCGACTTGTGGAAGAAGGAACGACCTTATGTCCTTACCCATAGATTGCAGCATGTTCCTGATGTCAATCAAAACAAGTTGTTCCACCGCTCGGGTTCGGATTGCTGCGCTTGTAGTCTTCTGCCATTGCATCGAAGTGTTTTGTCCACAAACCGGCCACATCCTTCGGCTCGCAGAATACCAGTATTGTAGCGAACAACCTACGCAATGAGGATGGCATCTGAAACAAGCTGTTTTCAGTAAGACACTCATTGAGTGATTTGTCTTCTTCGATCAGGCCTCGCATCATCGCAGCGTCACGGAACGAAGGATAATGCACACCATTAACAGTCATGAGGTCCCTCCATGATGTTGCTCCAGGGACATGGTTCAGGAGAATCCGAAGAAAATAATGTTCGCCCTCTGCCGGATTCGCAGATACGAGTCTCCCGACCTGGTATACTGAGTTTTTCCTTGGTTGCCAAACTTTATCTGTTGCATTCCACCTATAATACTGTGGAAAGTCGCGATACAAGATTCCTCGAGCTTCAGGATGATGATAGTTGAAGTTAAACCATTCTGTGAGCATTGACTCCTCGATACGCGGACGCTTTAGAACTCATTCAACCTTGTCTCGTTTATGAAATGAAACCATATGGCAGTTGGGGAGATGACATTGCAACGGCTGCACCGGTGGGTGACACTGGTGTAAGTCAAAGCCGTAGATCCTCCACATCGCTTTTGGAGGCCTCACCCACCGGGCCTCTCTGTAATCTGTGATCTCATCAATGTTTCTGTTGATATCTTTCTTTCCATTTTCTCTAACTGCCACAGATGTTCTGTCATGTCCCTTGTAGATGTACTTAAAAAGATATTTAACAGACTTAATGCTGCTGCATGCCTTGGTATTCTCTTCAAAGATAGATGGCGAGAGTACTTCGATAAGTTGTTTAATGGGGAGGATGAGAGTCATGTCGTGGAGTTGGACGACTCATTTGACGATACCAACAGATGTTTTGTGAGGAGAATTCAGGAGGCAGAGATTGAGGAGGCTTTGAAGAGAATGAAGAGGGGTAAAGCGATGGGTCCAGATGGTATCCCCATTGAGGTGTGGAGATGTCTTGGTGCTAGAGCAGTAGTTTGGTTAACTAAGCTTTTTAACCTTATTTTTCAGTCAAACAAGATGCCTGATGAATGGAGGAGAAGTATATTAGTACCGATCTTCAAGAACAAGGGAGATGTTCAGAGTTGTACCAACTACCGAGGGATTAAGCTAATGAGCCATATAATGAAGCTCTGGGAGAGGGTTATCGAGCACCGCCTCAGAAGAGGGACAAGTGTGACCCAAAACCAGTTTGGGTTCATGCCTGGGAGGTCGACTATGGAGGCGATTTACTTAATACGGCAATTAATGGAGAGATATAGGGAACAGAAGAAGGACTTGCATATGGTCTTTATTGACCTTGAGAAGGCGTACGACAAAGTACCAAGGAATGTCATGTGGTGGGCCTTGGAAAAGCACAAAGTCCCAACTAAGTACATTACCCTCATCAAGGATATGTACAATGATGCGAGGATGGTTGTCCGAACATGTGATGGTGACACTAGTGACTTTCCAATTAAAATTGGACTACATCAGGGATCAGCATTGAGCCCTTATATTTTTGCTTTGGTGATGGATGAGGTCACAAGGGATACACAAGATGATATCCCGTGGTGTATGCTCTTTGCTGATGATGTAGTGTTAGTTGACGAGACTAGAGAAGGGGTTAATCGGAAGCTTGAGTTGTGGAGAGACTCGCTAGAGTCAAAAGGTTTCAGACTCAGTAGGACCAAGACTGAGTACATGAGGTGCGATTTCAGCGTGACTGGACATGAGATTGGAGATGTTAGCCTCGATGGGCAAGTGGTGGCCAAGAAGGATACTTTTCGGTACCTAGGAACGATACTACAGAAAGATGGCGACATTGATGAAGACGTTAGGCATAGGATCTCAGCCGGTTGGTTGAAATGGCGTCAAGCTTCTAGCGTCCTATGTGACAAGAGGGTGCCCCAAAAGCTAAAAGGCAAGTTCTACAGGACGGTGATTCGTCCGGCGATGTTGTACGGTGCCGAGTGTTGGCCTACAAAAAGGCGACATGTCCAGCAACTGAGTGTAGCAGAGATGCGTATGTTGCGTTGGCTCTGTGGGCATACAAGAAGGGATAGAGTCCGCAATGAAGATATTCGAGATAGGGTTGGAGTGGCACCGATTGAGGAAAAATTGATTCAACATCGGTTGAGATGGTTTGGTCATGTCCAAAGGAGGCCTCCTGAGGCGCCGGTGCGTAGTGAGGTTCTAGAGTGGGTCGATAACGTAAAGAGAGGTAGAGGTCGACCTAGACTGACCTGGGACGAGGCGGTTAAAAGAGACCTTAAGGAGTGGAACATCCCCAAGGAGTTAGCTATGGATAGGAGTGCTTGGAGACTAGCCATCAGTGTGCCTGAACCATGACCTCTGTTTCACCCTTTGTTTACCCTTAACACTTCGTGTGTGTGTGTGTGTTTGTTTCGCCTTTCATGGTTTCCTTTGGGTTTCATCTCTAGCCTACCCCAACTTGGTTGGGACAAAAGGCTTTGTTGTTGTTGTTGTTGTTGTTGTAATGCTGCTGCATGCCTCAACATTGATGTGGCAGTTGAAAGTACGTAGCAAGTATGGGTTGTACGGAACAACCCATCGATTGTCCAGCATGTGTCCTCGAATCATTTCCTTACGACCATCATCACGTCTCCTGTACATAGGGTATGAATCCTTGCCTTGCGATGTTGAATCGCAAAATGGTCATGGGTAACGATTCTTGCACGACGAACGGTCCTTTGTGCATGGGCATTCTGGATTAAGCACCCCGCACGACCCGTGCATCATATGCTTCGTCACCATCCTGTAGAGCTCAGGGAACTTCTTCTTGTTTGGCAGCTCCGCACAGATAAGCATGTCATACTGCTCGGGGCATGTGATCTTGTACTTCCTCTGCATTATCAGCAACCAGTGTGCATGTGGCAATCCCCTCTTCTGGAACTCAACGAGATACATAGGCACGTACCTTGCCAAGTATATCGTTGTGCAACAACCGCCGCCTCAACTCCTCCAACTTTGCCCTGAACACCCGAGCCACGAGATCTGGACGGTCCTGGGCCTCCTGTCCTGGATATAGCTCATTCTTTATCTCATCCCAATTCGGATTGCACGTCATAGTGAGGAAGATATCTGGTTTGCCATACTTTCGGACCAGAGCCATCGCGTCCATGTACCGACGCCGCATATCACGGGGACCACCAATGAACGTTGGTGATAGCACAGTACGCTTCCCAACCTCTATCGCGTCTTCCACCCCCGTACGATAGCTATCGACCAAACCCTGGTACAGGTCAGCCCTCGCAGTATCTTGATTGTTGCGGTAATAGTCAAGACGTGAGCTTTCTATCTTAACGTAGGTGTCGACAGCAAACTGCTGGAACAAACGCTTACCGTATAGTATTGGATTGAAAATCCCAGGTCGCATCTGCAACTTGTAGCAATAGTAATCACGCACAGAAACACATTTATTTCCGGCAGAGCCTACACATAGAAAAGTTTTCAGTTAGTACAATGATCCATGTTCATTAGGTAATATTTGGTAAGAGTAAATATGCAATTACCTGCATCGTCATCACCACCCCCTTGAGCACGCTCCTTGCGGATCGCTCGGGATCTGTTAACCTGCTCCTCAGTCACACCAGCTTTGGGAATGCAGTTGTGCCACCCGAACTCTCCTTTTGGAAAGAAAAGAGGGTACGAGAGGGGGTCGTAGCATCCATGATATGACCGAATGCCTTTCCATGACCTATCCTTCCCGTGAAGGACGACACTATTATCAAATTGACCCCGACGCTCACTCCTCTTAATCCAAACGGCAGCAACCTCTGATGTTAAAGGTTTGTTATATACTCTTTGGTCTAGCCGTTGATCAAGGTTGAACTCGATGTGGACATCCGAAAAATTCTCTACCTCTCCCATAGGGCGAAGCTGATCTGAGTAGGGATTAATGCCACTATTGAAGATGCCAACCAGCTTATGAATGACCTCTCTATCTTTCTGTTCAGTGTTCTCACGACACTTGCTGAGCCTATAATCAAGATCTGGATCATCATCGTAGAAATAAAGCTTGAGGTGAGTAGGTTCATAATTTTCTTCTTTGTCAAAGTTCTTAACATTATGGTAAATGGCTCCATGCGCACGGAATGTGTAAATGGGACACTTCCGGGTGTACAAAGAAGTGAATGAGAACTGGCCATTGAAATTTCTGATGTGATCACGAAAATGCTTGGCATCAGCATCTGAGGCTGTCCACAATTGCATGAGTTCATCCGGGGGCGGGTCGGCAGTGTATAGATGAATATCTCCACTACGATAGCAGAATCCTTTCGGTTCGGACTCAAACTTCTTTGCGTTGCAGAACTCGCAATTATCCACTAGCTTTAGCATGTGGGTCTCATCCTTGACATTGGCATAAACCGCACCGAATGGATCTGACACATCGGGTTCAATGGTATCTTCATCATCCATCGGGAGGTCGAGCTCCACGTCGGCATCAGCGTCCTCTATTAAAATTCAGCATGGGTTAAAGGCATAATATGTTGGATATTATAGAATGGTAACTTAACGAGATAACTGCATCAAGGGTATACCTTGTCCCGCGAAAAGGTACCCTTCATCCTCTTCGTTGCCCTCCTCGAATACGATGTGGTCATCAGCATCTGACGCCACACACACATGAGTGGTGAGACAGTCATAGGTAAATTCACACAATATGAACATGAAGAGCGTGCACGTCTTTAAGAATTTACGATTCGTGGTCACATACCTTCATCAACAATGGATGGTTGTGTCTGAGTACACTTTTCATTGGAAGGTGCTTGTGCTGAAGTGCCTACAAAAGCAGAATGACCGGGGGCGGGTCGGTCTGTGAGATACCTTTATATATAGAAGGAAAACACAGTTTGGTTAAATATGCTTTAACTCATTGGTCGTAATATATAATTTGGCCAGTTCCTCACCATTGTCAACGACGCACTGTGTTGGCTGACTCACATGATCCTCGTTTTCGCCAGTTGTCCCATTTGTGTTCCTCCCAATGGTTGCTTCAAACTCTTGATTACGACACTTTCGTCGAGAATATCTCAATCCTGGAGTCAGATGCTCCGTATGGATAGTGTTGGATAGAAATGTCTCTGGGGTTTCTACTTGCTGGGGAGGTTCCTGTACATGTCCCTCGACATAAACAGGTGAGCCACCAAAATCGGGGACTTCCATCTAATCCGATAGTCTTCCGGGATGCTTGTCAATAGGAGGGAATATAAGCTCTGGTTTAAATCGTGGGTTTTCCATGGCGATGGAGTCAGGGTGCAAGTTGTTCTCACGTTGTTCCTTAACTCTCTTCTTATATTCTCTGCTGTCTTTCCGACTTCTTTCAACAGTATCTTGTGGTGTCTTGAATAGTCTCTTTGGAACATACGAATCATGCCTCTCTTTATTGATCAATGCCCTACTAAGAGGGCTCATTGTCGCCCATCGTTCCCTTCGTTGATGATGCCTACACTCAGTAGGAGTCATGTTTTCATTGTCGGCGGAGCATGATTTAGGGGGAGACCTTGATATGAAGTGTGCGTTTTCAAAGTTTGTCAATGTGCTTAACATATTTTACCCAGATAATATATTAGAATTCATTTTCAATGTATTGGTGTTATTAAGGGTGTGGGCTGTTATCCCTATATATAGTACTAAAACAAACTCCGCTCATAGGATCAGAGATGTGAGAGCACAAGATGTCTTGAAACCAAAACAAACATAAGTGCAGACCGGATCTTATCCAACATCCCAAGAACAGCAACATACTCTCCCTAGTCTACATAGTCTCACATGAATTCTCTATGAGTATGGTAATCTCATATCAATTATTAGATATAATAGTCTACACTGTATCAAAATAATTACTTATGCAGGTTCCTCACAAGAAATTGTATCACAAAAAAAAATTATTAACAATATTAAGAAGATGCCTCCGACAGACATCCAGTGTGTAGCCCCTAGTTACGTTATAGGAACAAGATGAATGACATATTCAAGGATATAAATAAAATAGTTTAGCATACCAGTGTTTGTATCAACAACAACATCCTCACATCCATTTTTCGCTGCGCGCCTCTCACGTGCCTTCCTGTTCAGCTCGTTCTTCTCTTCTCTTGACAATGATGCATAGCGCTCCCTACGCCTCTGATTCCTCCGCTCTTTAGGATCTAAGACCACTGCTGACACATAGTGTTAAAATAATTAATCATGCATTTCCGCACAGAGAATTGTACCACCGTGCTCAACAAGAAAAATATCCTAAATATTCATGATTCAAAACACAATGGGTACGGGGAGTTTAAGCGGCAATATTTAAGTAGCAATATTAACAATTCATGTTGCGGGTGCACATTTGTCGACAACTCATAACCTTTTCATTTTGAACATCCAGATCACAAACACAGTAAATGCATGAGGAATACTGCTTGTAGTTAGTACCTCCTCGCACCTCAGGTGTGACAGCATCCTCACCGACAGCGTCTTTGTCCTCATCTGTGTTATGC
Organism: Cenchrus fungigraminus; assembly: GCA_036936925.1. Taxonomy (NCBI): domain Eukaryota; kingdom Viridiplantae; phylum Streptophyta; class Magnoliopsida; order Poales; family Poaceae; genus Cenchrus; species Cenchrus fungigraminus. The sequence goes on along the minus strand of CM072781.1, from coordinate 62,103,904 downwards.
CCAACCCTCAACAGTCCATCACCTTCTGTACATCAACATGTTGACAGGATCAGAGTAAATAACTGAAATAAAAGTAATAACAATGACTACCAGCTAAACCACTTGGACTGTGGGTGCCTTGATTTTTTGTATTGTTTGCTGCCTGCCAAACGACACTATGCAGGCCTTCAGTTCCATAATATTCTTGCACCTCAGGTGTGACATAATCATCAACGCAGACTACGTTGCTGCCATCCGTTGTGATACGCCAACCGTTCAGCTGGCCATCACCATCTGTAAATCAAAATGTTCGTAGAATGCCTTTAATTTACAGTGGAACTACATGGATCATAGTGGTATCGATGTAAAAATATTAACAATATAAACAATATATAATTAGTACCTCTTGGTACCTCAGGTGTGATAGCATCCTCACTGACAATGTCTTTGTCCTCAACTGTGTTATGCCCAAATCTCAACTGTCCATCATCACCTCCACGCACCTCAGGTGTGACAGCATCCTCACCGACATCATATTTGTCCTCATTTGTGTTATGCACAAACCTCAATTGTCCATCACCTTCTGTACATCAACATGTTGACAGGATTAGAGTAAATAGCTGAAAAAGTAATAAAAATGACTACCAGCTAAACCACCTGGAATGTGGGTGGCTTGATTTCCTATATTGTTTGTTGCCTGCCAAATGACACTATGCATGCCTTCAGTCCCATAGTATTCTTGCACCTCAGGTGTGACAGAATCATTAACGCAAACGTCATTGCTACCATACGTTGTGATACGCCCACCGTTCAACTGGCCATTTGTCTCTGTACATCAAAATGTGGGCAGAATGAATTTAATTTACAGTGGAAATACATTGATCATACTGTTAAAAATAGTATAGCATACCAGTGTTTGTATGAACAGCACCATCCTCACATCCTTTTTTTGTTGTGCGCCTCTCACGTTCCTTTCTATTGAGCTCGTCCTTCTCTTCTCTTGACAATGATGCATAGCGCTCTCTACGCCTCTGATTCCTCCGCTCCTTAGGATCTAAGACCACTACCGAGACGACTTAGTGTTTAGGGTACAGATATCGCCATCAAAAGATATTGAGCTGCTCAGGGTTTAGCATATGTGCACCTTGATCTATAGTGTTTGTGATTTCTGAAAGCGGAGTCGAACGATCTCCTGTCTCCGAGTGATCCATGTTCAGAGTGGAACTACTGCATGCACGAAACCAAGCATAGAAATCAAGCTAGAGCAGTATATTATATTTTATTTACCTCTCTGGAAATTTGAATGGAAAAGCCTTCTATTGGACCCTGACTAAAGCAAACCTGAGCATCAGCATACAGGAAGAAGGAAAAACCTTAATGTGCAGATACTCAGGTTAGAAATTAAAACAAAGTTTGCTTTCAGAACTACAATCTTGTTGTGAAAGCAAACAACTAAATAAAGAAAGGTACAAGATATAATGGTCACTTGCAGAACACATTCAGGACTAATACTACTACTTCTAAAACAGAAAATCATTAGGCTCTCATGACAAAGCTTATTAGCATGCTCTGGATAAATTGACAGACAGAGTTCACATGAAGCACGTAATCCAGTTCTTCATGTATGAAACCTGGTGTGTGGCTGTACATAATTTCAGATATACTACATTCTCTACATTTTTCTCCCCATTGTTCCCCAAGTAGAAGTACACAGGTAGTTTTTGTAGAAATCGAATGAGATATAACTGATGTAAGCTGAAGTAGGCTTGCTATTAACTGTAAATTGACCAGCCAATTCGAGTACCAACTCCTTTGCCCCTCCTACGAATAACCTGTGTCGTGCTTATTCAAATCAATATGCTAATTTAGCTATCGTACTGTACTAACCAATGATTTGGATGACCTGAAATCATTGATAGAGGATGGGAGCCTTGCACAAATGCCAAAAGTAATCAATATAAAATAATAGTTGTTCGTAATAGAGGCATTCATTAGCGAAGGTTCCTTTCCATAATCCACTTGAAAGTTGAGAGCTTAAATTCGCCTGAAAGTTATGTGGAGGATTTGAGAGTTGATATAAGTTTTAATCCCATTGCAAGTCAGTCAAAGAGGATGGGTAGTCTCTTATAGTTTTGCAGGTTACTCTATGTTTACCCTTCACAGAGGCATTAAATTTTCTACAAAAAATGAGAGTACTGTATGCTCTGAACAAAATAACCATGATCCGCAACTTATATGCTTTCTATAAAAGCTGGGAGTATCCTTAAAAAAACCATGATCCAAATAGGAAAAATAGTTTGTCTAGCCAAAATTTCTAAGGCAGTCAGAGATCTGTCATAAACATGAATGAAGAATTCAGAAGAAAAATTGTCAATCATTGTGTCCCAGTTTATGCCAATGTTCTCCTAAGAAACTAAGCCAGCTCTTCCTACCAACGTGGCATGTCAAAATGTAGCCAACATGCAAATAGAGATAAGGAGACATGACTTAAATTTGGCGCCACAACCAAGACTCAAAACCGACATATTTTAATCCAGAATCTAAATACTTATATTTCCATCAGGATAGATAGCGTGGATTGTATATATGATAGAACTTAGTTCTCGTCCCTTGAGTTTTCCATGTGGCTTCAAATCTTCATTCACCATTTAGCAAGATAGTTTGTGAGATGAAAAGATATGAGTAAAATCTACTGATTGCAATACCTATTTTTCCTCGCAAAACATTATAACAGATTAAAAATGATGATTTAGAGTATGGATCACAACCATGAAAGTGGTAAAAATTATAATGCCTATTGCCATGCTAACAAGATTCTAAACTTAGACCTATCTTTCAAAACTTTATCAGCAACTACAGAACTCAAATAGTCAAATATACCTAACAGAAGATGGTCATTATAGAATTAAGATCTTGTGTGAGGAAACAAATGGAGTAGCAAATGAAGAACTCAGATAAGTGCATATTTTGTGTGGACTCAAATCTTAAGAGTTATCAAGGCTAATGTTTACCGAACTTCAACGTAACAGAACAAAAGGTCTACGTACAAGGAGAAAACGATCCCTTGATGTTCAAGATTCAAGAGAAGCATGTATCCCCTGTTGGTTCCAGTCGGATACCCAGCTTGCACAATGAAATCCTAAACAGGCACAAGAACAGGACCGCACTCATTCAGCAGAGCAACAGGTTGGGATCAGATTACGCAAGTACAAGCAAGAGCTCTGGGGAAAAAGAAAGAAGCGGAAGCAAAGAAAGGAGAGACCTTGATGATGCGGTCGAAGATAAGGTCGTCGTATCGCTGCCGACGCGGAAGACGGGGTGCCGTCGCGGGGTGATCCGATTGCCTCGGTAACTCGCCGAACTTCCCAAGTGGTTGCACCACTTGCACGTCTGTCCCTGCGGATTGGACGATTCAGACGGCACGGAAGACGGGGGCCGCCGGCGCGGAAGACGGGGGCACCGGCGCGGGGTGATCCGATCGCCTCGGTAACTCGCCGAACTTCCCAGGTGGCTGCACGTCGGTCCCTGTAGATTGGACGATTTAGGGTTGGAGGCGTGGGGGTCACGACGGCGGCACCCAAGATCAACGATGATGACTGCGGTCACCTGATGGCAGCTGCGATCCTGCGTGGGAATTCCCTGCGCCTCGGCGATCCTGAATAGTAGTAGCAGTATGTCGCGGGATGGTGGTCGCCTGTACCACTACGGACGGAACGACGACGGCGACGGCGACGATGGCGCGAGCTTGAACGACGACAACGACGATGGCTTGAACGATGATGGCGTGGATCGGAGAGGAGGACGTACGGCAGGGGCAGGACAATTTGCAAACTGAAATGAAACATCCACTAATATTAGGGTACCTATACAAAGTTCACAGATGACGATTGATAGGAGCAGTACACCTAAATGAGTCAGTTCATAAAGGAATGAATTTAAGCAAGTGAAAATGATAGCATCAATGGGAAATGGGCCACCGAATGGATTGCCAAAAGCCAAACGGGGGACGACTACATATTGAAGACCCTTAGACTAGGTCCAACAACAAGAAGCAAAATGGAGAGGCAAACCTCCATTTGCCTTATGTGTACAGTACCGGGAGAGCAAGCTATTTCTGAAAAGAGCCACCCTGGCTCGGCCTTCTCTGGAGGCCAGGTGCGGTGCGGGGGCTCGAACCCCCGCCGGCTGCTTCCCACCCTTGGGAGCTTGCCACTAGGCCACAGGCCTGTCCGCGCAAGCCATTTCTCTCTCTCTCCAACAATAGCAAGCAAACGCAAAATTCTCCCCTGCCCCGTCCCTGCCGCTGCTCTGCCTCTGCTCCTCCGGCCTGAACTCCCTTCGCCAGCCGTCGGTGCTCCTCCTCCCTCCCCTGCTCGTGCGCACGCCGGCCAGGCTCGGGGCGGCCTCCGGCGAGCAGGATCCAGGGCGCGGGGCAGTGGCTTCCGGCAAGCAGTGGAGGAGGCGGCGGATCCGGAGCGGGCGCAGGGCAGGGAGCTACACAGGCCGCCGCCGCGCAGGGAGCTCCACGGCGAGCTGCGTAGCACCGGATCTGCCGATGTCCCGACTCCCGCGACGGCCCGGAGCTCGCCGTGGAATCCGTGCCGGCGCCGCGCCGAAGCTCGTCGTCACCGTCGCACATGGTTGCTGCTCCTTCCCCACCATCTCCGGCGACGAGCTCCCGGCGTACTCGGTTCTGTCGCATACGTCCAGGTGCTGCGCCGAGCAGGCCTGCGCGGCCTGCTCCCACGCCGCTTGCCGCCGTCGCCCGACGCGTCGTCGTCCTCCGCCGAGCCCGCCGCAGACGCCGCCGATGTCCCCGCCCCTGCAATGGCCTGGAGCTCGCTGTGGAACCCGCGCCGCGCTGAAGCTCGGCCTGGAGCTCGCCGTGGAACCCGCGCCCGCGCCACGCTGAAGCTCGTCGTCACCGTCGCACACGGTCGCGCTCGACAGGCTGCCGACCTACTTCTCCAGGGAAGCCGCCGCCTCCTCCTCCTTTTCCCGCGCACACCGCCGCCTCCTCCTCCTTCTCCCACGCGCGGGAAGCTCTCTCCCTCCCCAGCAGCAGATGCCTTCGAGGAGAGAGGGGATGCAACCCACGATAGGAAGTTTGCCTCGCCTCTTGCCTCTTCTGTTGGAGGTCGATCGGAGCATGCACAGTAGCAAAGGGGGAGGCAAAATTGCATTTGCCTCCTCTGTTGGACTCAGCCTTACAAAGACCGAAGGTACTCGATCATCAGCTTTCACACCGTATTTTATATTGTATTCTTGATTGTTGCCTATGAGTACAAGAGTTCATAGGTCTATAATGTGCATAGCTCTCCAGGCTGATAAGGTAACAAGATGAAAACTATTCTGAATGCACCCATTAAAAGACTCAGATGCGGATGGATATGTGGTCATGCACTTGCTGGCATATTAAAGTTAAAGAGCATTAACAGTGATGCATGAACCCTTGCTGACATCTCTTAAGACCTCGTCTAGTCAACAACCATGAATATTTTGGCTCATGAGGAGTGGCGGCAGTCAGGCAAACTGATAAAACACTTTGAAGTCAGTTTCAGATAAATTAGAATTCGTTTTGTCGCAAACTAACAAGGCAGAAACAGAATCACGTTCTCAACAACAAGATATGACTGCACGCTGAAACAGATACCCAGACAAGATCGATCTACATGACAACGACACAAACTAACCTGGCTGCGCCGATCGACGTTGGCGGTGGGTATGCGGGCGCGTGACGTTGGCATCGCTGCCGACAACCTGGCGGCGCCGATCGGCGTTGGCGGCGGGGCGACACGACGCAGGCGCGCGGCGTTGGCGTCGCTGCCGGCAACCTGGCGGCGCAGGAGAACTTTTCCGGCAACCTGAGTAGTGGATGGCTTGGACGCCCCGGGATGGTGGTCTGTACCGTTGCGGACGGAACGACGGCGGCGACGCGCAAGCTTGAATGACGACGACGACGATGGCTTGGACGACGACGATGGCGTGGATCAGAGAGGAGGACGTACGGCAGGGGCAGAGGGAGAGCAGGCATGTGAGGAGGAGGCATGCGTGAGTTGCGGAGGCGGGGGTTGCGCAGGCGAAGGACGGCGGCGCGGTGGGAGCGAATTAGGGTTTTGGGAAAAAAGAAAAAGGAAGGGATGGCGGTCGTCCGCGTTTTTTTCACGAGTGGGCAAAGTGGGACCGGAACGATGCGAGGGGGGGGGGGGCGATGCGCGGAGAGACTACGACGTTTTGATGTCCTTTTTGAACTTTTTAGGAGTAGAGACTATGCCGTCTCGAAGATGGGTTAAGAAATAAGCACATAAAGAATGAAAACCAAGGACATCGTTGGAAATTAACAGGCAATCTCAAGTCTCAAGGGTCTTATTGTGCTAACATAGAAGTTCCTAGGGCCTGGATGTAAAGGATCCAAGGGCGGAAGTGCAAGAGACAAAGATATGAACGGACTTAAGAGAAAAGCAGCAGGGACCTCGTGGTAAGCCACGGAGGACTGCAGGGGGCGCAAATGAAGCGCCCAGGGGCATATTTGTAAGGAACCAGGGACCGGCCGGCAAAATCTCAAAAAATTTTGGACCATTTCTCGATTTGTACGTGTCATCCTTACTTGCTAATCTTCTCTGTATCATTCCAATTTTATCAGATGTCACCGAAGGAACTACATCGGTGCAACGTTTCGGATTATAAGCTGGTGTTTCAGTCATTAGCTGAGCGAGGTGGTATTACAAGCGTCCAAACTCTGCGGCGAGGAGACGACCCAAGCCTCCGCGCACCATCATCGCGCGCGCGTGAGCCAGACTACCAACCCGCCGGGGGCCCAAGTTATAGAAAGGCTTCTTCGTCCCAGCCCACTAATTTTCCGTGCTGGGTGGGGCCGTGTTCTCGTTGTTGGGCTGGACAAGACGCATTCATTTGTTGGGCTGGTAGATAGAAATGCATTCCTGATTCTCGTAGCCCAGAGTATCACTTCGTCTTATGAATTACAGGAATTGTACACACTACACACACAGCGTAGGTCAGTAGGTGTATCTCGTCGGTGTAAAAAAAAAGTAGGTGTATCACGTCGACCAGCAAAGACACGGAGGGAAAGGTTTCTGCGCACTGTCAAGCTTAGAGTAGAGATTGAATCAAACTGAAGTCTGGTATCTTTTATTCGGGCAAGAACACTAATGAATGTAATATACATTTCGTTTCAAAAAAGAAAATAATATGAAAAAAATTTAGTGTGTTTGAAATTAATGAAGTACATCGGGCGAAATCATCAATGCTAGCTACGTCAATTTCAAAACGCTAGATGCAACTGCACTACCAAAGCTAGATCTATCTAGAAAGCCTTCCCCTCTTTAATGATCCGCGTACCAGTACGATCTGGGCGAAAAGGTGACACCAACTAATCAACTCCTGACAGAATTGCCTGATACGACGTCATGGGAAATAACGTGTGTGTTCTAGCACTACAAAAAGTAAATCGAATGCCGGTGTCTCCGTACGACGAATTCGATTACAATATCTCAATTACTAGTTGTCTTGATTCTTTTGTTATGCACCTAAATATATAGATATGTCTAAATACATAACATAAGAAATCTAATTTGAAAAGTCAAAATCTAAATTACTTGTCATTTTGGTTTTTCTAAATAACGTGTATTATTTAAGCTATCTCCCTCACTAACCCTAGCGGTAGAATTGCCTGCAGGTACGACATCATTAGAAATAACGTGTGTGTTCTAGCACTACAAAAGGTAAATCGAGTGCTGGTGTCTCCATACAAAATCACAACGAATTTGATTGCCAATATATATTACTCCCCCGTCTCAAAATTATCAATCGTTTTGACTATACATTCTTTTTGTTATGCACCTAGATATATACTTATGCCTAGATACATAACAAAAGGAATGTATTTTGGAAAGCCAAAACAACTATCTAGTAATTTAGGACGGAGGAAGTATTTTCCAATCTCTTTTATATTGCCATGATCTTCTGTTTTCTTCGTCTGAACTAACAAAGGATTTAGTGCAACGTACTTAGTATTCGACTGATTTAATTTCTCACCATAGGCACTAGAATTTCACCTCATTATATACTTTTCCTCCTTGACGACACGAATTTGTGCATGCCTTGCTTTCTAGCAGGTTCAAAGTCTACCCGATGTAGCAAATTTGTGCATGCATTGCCTTCCTTTTGAATCACAAGTCCTTTTCCATTAAACTAGGTAGAGGAGAGGGGGACGGTTTGCAATTTGTGCGATGATGTGGAAATGTGGAATGGCTCATCCTTGAGCTAAGAGCGAGAGATCAGACAAAGGGTTGGGGGGCCTCCTGATCCTCGTGGAGCTTGACCATAAACTTTGTAAGGCTACCGTCGCCAAACTTGTTAGTGAAACATTTTTCTGACCTTGTTGAAAGGATAAGGAGGAGTGAACAAACAAAATAAAGTTGTGCACAAGCTTGCATATGTACATACAGTAAGTTAAGTTAGTGTATTATTTCTTATTTCTTTGTTCGGAACTTCATTCCACACTTACATCTCTCATTTAGGGTCTGTTTGGAACTGCTCTGCTCCACTTTTTACAACTCTGCTCTCTAATCATCTAGCCAAACAGGTCTAACTCTAAAAACTCTGCTCCAAGAAAAAAAAGTAGAGTTTAGGCCTAACTCCACGTTTTGTAGGGAGCTCCTCAAGAGGTACTCCAGAAATCAAAGGTTCATAAGTCCTCAAGGAGTTGGGAAGTAATTACCCACCAATGCCACTCATTACACAACATAACGATTCACTTTCTATTCTCTTCTCCCACGCACTGTTCTCCTATTCTTTGAAAGGGGAAAAAGAGTGAGAAAAAGAAAATAATTATATAATAAATTGGTTTGGTCGCAAAGAGCCGGTTTGAGTTGGCTAGCTCGCCGCAACAACCAATATTTGTTTGGGCAAACCCAAAGGCGTCACGGCAAGACAAGCAAACACGCTTTTTTTCTTGTCCGGATTGGCAAATCGAACAGTAGCAAAGGTTCCAAAACCGCCTCCATCCTAAGTTTATCTTGTCATCATGACTAGCACGTGACTTGACAGTTGGTATCACCACTAATCTCTGGTAAACTTTGCTTTTTTTTTAAGCTAGTTTAGCCGGGTTTCGTCTCCTTCAAAAATAGCTGCAGCTTTACCTTCTTTCTTGAAGTGGCTTCTGTTGTGAAACATTAGTTAATGATCAATTAACTTAATATGTAATTAGAATATTAATTAGTGATGTAATTAGGAAGGAGCAACTGCTCCTCCCTGTGGGGGTGCGTTCATACCGAAAGGGTGCGTCCGGGTTGTGTCCGCACCCTTTCATCTCTGTATATATTCAGGGGTCCACCCCTCAACCATCAATTGAATCATTCATTCCCTCACTTCTCATTTCATTCTAAGTTTTCTCTCAACACGTTAGGTGAAGTCATTTTTGAAAATGTACCTTCAATTTCACGAAAGGATAGAAGAGGTTAAATGTCAAATTTCACCCTTACCTATTGACTTGGTTTAACAAATGAGTTTTGAATTTTTTATAATTTATAATGTGATTTTAAAAGTAATGGAAAAGATCACTAGATAGATTGAATATAATTAGAAATTAATCTTTTATTTAATTTCCTTTTCTTTACATTACATCCGATACCCCTTTTCCTCAATATTTTCTTTGCACCGCACCTTTTTTTATACGTATCTTTATTTTTACGTGCCTCCTCCTGTCGAAGCTCTTTCTTCTCCGTCATCCATGTTTGTGAGATAGATAAGTTGTATAGTTTTTATCTAGACTTGTGCAATGCAGCTTGCTAGTTTGGTACTCTGTATAGAGATGTTAGTCATGCTTGTGTAGTGTAAAAGAAGATTCCTAACACGTCTTATCCAGAACACAAATAAATTATGTTTCCAGCTATGCAAGCTTAAATTTATTTGGAGTGAGTCGTTTCATCTTCTGTGCTCCTCCACCACCACACTGTGTTCCTCCTCATCCTCTTCACCCAGCAGTGGTAGCCCGGTGAGGAGGAGGCGACACATGGGAGCTCCAGGGCGGCTACCGCTTGGCTCTCGCTCTTGCCATCCGCCGCTGCCACTTCTGTTGCATCTCGACGAGGATCCGACGGGTTGCATGTTGAGTAGGGAGGACCGACATGGATCTGCTCGAGGTGGGAGGTGGGACGGAGGGATTTGCAAAAGTGTAATAAGAGCGAGCGGTTAAGTGTAAAATTATCTAATCACATACACTCTCTTGGATCAAAATCATGTGAAGTTCGCACGAAGAAGTTGGTTTGAATTTGATATGTTACCATTAGGTAGAGTGCCAACTGAAGATGTTTTTGAAGCCGTTGCAAATTGCAATACCTACCAAAGAAGAGATGGAGTGCAGCATGGCAAAAAGTATCTCACACACACGCGGCGCACGTTCACCAACCGGCGCGCATGACAATTCTTTGACTGGAAGGCACGGCACGACGCCGATTCAAACGAACTTGAATTCGAATTCAAATCCCTTGAGGACCACCGGCCAGATGGATCTACCCAAAAGAAACTGCAACCACCCAGTCAACCCCGCGCCCAAGCCCAGTACATCATCCCTCCGTCTCGCACGCAAACGCAACCAACCACCTGCCATCTTCGTCGGCAATCCCTTCCTCCCGCCCGCTGCTTCGCCTTCTTTCCCTTTCGTCGCCGTTCCCCACGCCCGGCCCCTCTACTCCACCACCGGATGTCTCCAACCCCCAACCGAATCCACACCCGCGCATTAGCACCAGTAACTAGCGGCGGCGGCGGCGGCGGCGGCAGTTGGTAGCGCCGCGGCCGAGACGGCGGGTAGGCTACCCCCGACGACGCCGCGGGACGGTACACATACACCAAAATTCCAGGTGCCGGTTCTTGATTTGACCCGAGTACGAGTAGCTGTAGACTGGATTACCTACTACCTTGACGCAGTTGTTGCTTTCTTCCGCCTTCTTTATTGCTTTCCCCGTCTCTTTTTCGTTTATGTCTCCCCTCTGTGCTGAGCTGGTGTGCGCGCATTCTGGTAGGACGCGGGGAGGCGCCCATCTGCGGCGACATCGGCGAGCCGCTAGTCTCCCGCCGCGCCGTGAGTTCTTGATTCTCGCTTTCCACGGCTCTGCGGAAGCTAAACCGCAGTTTCTTTACCCCCTTCTTGCTAGAGTTATTATCTGAACACATCGCTCTCTGCAATTCCGGCCTTTGAGACATGTTATTAGGTCCCTGCTGTGCTTTCTTGGACCCTCATCGCGAGTTCTTGGGCACTCTAGTTTAGGGGACATGGCTCACTTCAGATTATGAGAGGGATTTGATGGCTTATTTGAACGAGAACTCAGTTTTATTGCTATTTCAACAAATTACTGCTAGAAAAGAAGGTCTTGATCTTTTGCTGATATTCTTTTTCTAGTGGATGTCGATGCGCTTTCCAAGTGGATGGCGTGGGCCCTTCAGCTCTAGATATTTTGCTGGTTTTGTCATGGTGTCAAATAAATAATACAGGCACGCTTAGATAATTTGAGCCAATTGTATCTAGTTTGACTTTGATGTCACTAGTCCCATTCCTAGGTTGGGTAGTAAGTGTTCTAAAAGAACATGAGTATTGGGCAAATACTGTAAGCCGAAGGCAATAATTTATTGAGGGAGCCCTTCCCCCCACCAAAGGGAAATTTGAGGTAATCTGCTTCCTCCTTTCTTAAGAAACAGCAATCGGGTTTAATCAAAATACTATCATTGTTTTGGTCGAAGCAGATAGCTGGTGTCTGCCGGTAACAGCTAAGCAACCTTGAATGTGTCATCAGCCTTGTGGTGCTGCCAATTGGCTTCCGTTTCAGTGTCGTCAAACCATTTCCCTGTGTTAATTGTTGGACACCAGCTTATTTCAAGTTAACCTAGTTGACTTAGTGCATCAAATGAGAAGAATTGGTGGGTAGTTGTGGGTAGTTTATAATGATCTATAGTCTAATCAATTACAGTGAGGTTTGCCCTCTTGGTTTGAAGCTGGTATGGCTGTGTATTTTATTTTGGAATCATAGATAGCTGGTGTCAACCATAACTAATAGTCTTGATTCTTGAAAGTGTTATAGTGGTGTGCTGCTGCCAATTGGTTTGGATTTATGTTTCTCGAACCATTTGGCTGTCCCAACTGTTGTTTGCCATATTCGTACAAGTTAATCTAGTCGACTTATCATAAGAGAAGCATGGTTTATACGACTGTTTTTCAAGATCTGTAGTCGACTCAGCTGCAATAAGGTTTGCCCACTTTGGTTTTAGTTGTATGAATTTGTGGTGTACAGTGTTGTTCTACAACTTGGCCTGTTGGTTTTCTTGAAGTTTTAGAGTTCTGTTTACCCACCTTCATTATCTTTCATGTTCTGAGTTACAGGAAAATTCTGACTCGATTTACTATTTGTGTTAGTTAGCTAAGATTCATGAAGTTGGATGCCTTTCCTATATTTCTGGCTTGCTGTTCATTCACTTCAAGTGGGATTTTAGTTGTTTTAGTTCAGTTCAACTTTTAGCATTACAGTGTTTCCACTATTGTAGTTTCCTAGATTATTTGAGGTTCTCTTTTCTGTATTTTATTCCCTCTGCGTCTCTGCCAAAAAAGTTACACAGCTTCGACAACTGAATTTCTAGCGCCAGCAAGCTGCTGGTGGTACTCTTGACTTTGTTAGTTTCCTATAGTTGAATGATTTATATTTCTTGAAGTTTTTTTATTTTTCTGAATCTGAGATCTTATTTGATGATATTTATGGTTTTGTTAGATTAGGAAAATAACGGTCTTTGACTATATGTACGGAACTGATCTGTAGGTATATCTTTATGTCCAGATGCGCCAGCAATTGCAATTGAGTTGTTTGGTCCCTCGTGAGTTGCTCGGAAACTTGAAAATTGTCTCAGTTGTCTGGTCTGGTGATGTTGCACCCTTAGGGGCTGCTTGGTTCCTCCAGCAAGCTAGCCTTGCCTTGCTGTAGTAGCACAAGCCACGAGGAGCTTGCCAGCTCAGGAGAGCCATTTTGGCTCTCTCACGGTAGCAAGGAAAATCTTGCCTACACAATCCCTGATGAATTCTTGCTGCAGCACCAAACATCAAAGCAAAACTCTCTCGCTGAGTGAGGCAACACAGTGCTGGGCAAAGCTACCAAACGCCCCATTATTCTTGGACCAGAATGATCAAACCGTTTTTTAGTTTTCCAATTGGATCACCAAGATTCTGTGACACTCAACTATTCTTTTTGTTCACACATCTCAGATGACAGTCCAACAAAACTGTTTCGCAAGTGTTTAACTGCAATACATGTTAGGTGCTCTAGTTTTAATTGTTTTCAAACTTATGTTAGGTCCCATAAATTCAATTTCCGATGAGCTTTCTACCGCTCCTATTTGTTTTGATGTCTTCTGGGCATATTATCTTTTCCTGGCACGGCAAATATAAACTGGTCAGGTCGTCCTGGTTAACTCTGTGTACAGTGACTTGTAAGCTGTAACTAACACACAACTAGCATGTTTTGCTTGACTGATGAAATTGATACAATCTGATACTCTATCGGGTGGCTTCTCTGACATATCATTAAAAGTTCATACACCAGTTTTTGTTCCTGTACATCCAATATTTTCCTGGGCTTCTGGCATGTGTTTAGTATGATTTCACTACGGCTATAACTCACAGGAGACTTTAAATTGTTCATATTACTGTTCATGCTATACGCCGAATGGTCTTGAGAACAATCTTTGCACCCTGTAAAAAAGTCAGTTGAATGGTCAGTGGGACTATTGCAAGTATTGGTGTTCCAGTGCTGTAAAATGGTCTTGAAAACTGAATTGTGCTGACAATTTAACCTCCGATTTAGCAGTTATTGTGACTTTACTCACTGGTTTGTGTTGTCTTGCTCTCTTTGGTTTTATAGGACACAATGGCAGACCAGTTAGGGTGTACTATGAGATCCCATGGAATGGTACTGGCAAGATTGCACATGTATGACTGGATAATACTTCTCCTCCTTGCTGTCATAGACGGACTGTTGAATATAATTGAACCTTTTCACCGTTTTGTTGGGAAAGACATGATGACTGACTTGAGATATCCTTTGAAGGGCAATACAGTACCCTTTTGGGCTGTTCCAGTATGTCTTGGTGCCCTTATCTTTAAGTATGTTTTGGTCTTGTTAGATCTATTCAAAAGTTCCTGTCTGTTTATGTCTTTCATATTTGCAGATATTCGGAATTATACTACCTTGGGCCATATTTTTCGGAATTTACTTCAAAAAGAAGAATTTTTATGATTTGCACCATGGCATACTGGGTAATTATAACGTATTTATGATCCCATTGATACATTGATATGGTACAAGGGAAACAGACCTGAAAAATGGAATTTTTGTAGGGATTCTATACTCGGTGCTTATAACTGCAGTGATTACTGATGCAATTAAGGATGGTGTTGGCCGCCCACGTCCAGATTTTTTCTGGCGCTGTTTTCCTGATGGAATGGATGTAAGATAGAACTAAAAAACTAACATATGTTCCTGTTGCAAGTTCATCTGTGTTGATCTGCATAATAGTGTTCAAAAGTTCCATGGAATCTGGGCTCAGTTACTTTAATATTTTCAGGTTTATGATAACATTACTACTGGTGTTATATGCCATGGAGAAAAGAGTGTAATCAAGGAAGGTCACAAAAGCTTCCCAAGTGGACACAGTTCATGTAAGTGATGACATAACCATATAATGATATAAATACTCAAATAGCCCATGACATACATTCTCCTTTCTAATATTGGTCCCTTACATGTGCTTTTTGCCCAACTCTGTATCGCAATCTTACAGTCGGAATTCTTGTATGGTTTTGAAAGTTAACTTCCACTTATGCACATACAGTACAACTAAATTGGTTTACCTTCATTCCATGATGTGTTTTAAATGTGCCATTGAGAAGCCATAGTTGAAAAAACATTCTTCCAGCACTTGGATGTTTTTTGGAAGAAAATGGGTCTACCTCTGGTGGTGTCTTATGCTTTGGCCATGCCAGTTCTAATCATGAGAGACAATTGGCTGTCTTTGTGGCATACAAAGAAGCTTGAACAGGGGTTTGCGCGATCTGTAATGGTGATAGAGGGGCAGAGAGTGGCACACATGTGGTGGTGCAGCCAATGGGACTATCTGTTGGGATAATAGGCACTGGTGCACTTCTGCAAGCCTGCGACCTCTAGTAGCTTCAAACAATGGATTTCTCCTAGCAAGACACGTTAAGGAAAAAATTAATGCTAAAACAAATACTCGACCTGCAGAGGGTAAAACCACCCCCACGGAATTGTATTAAGAAGAAGACCTCACACAGGTCGAGAAAATCCCCGAACCCTTGCCCCACCTGTACATAGGGGCCCGTTGCCCGTGTGATGCCATATGCTTTGGTGTGGGACAGACGAGAGAATTTTTTTAACCCTAACCTGAAATTCGCTCCCACGGGGAATCGAACCCAGGACCTAGGGAGTGCCACTCACCCCATCTAACCAAATCAGCTAGAGGAGCTTAGGCAGGAAAATTTTAATGCTATGGACATGTTACATGGTTGATTGCTGAGAGAACTCGAAACTGGCGCGATCTGAAATGCCTTGTTTTTTCCGTTCACTTTCTAGTGACCCTGAGTTTCAGCCTTCCCTGTGAATTTCATTGAAAGCATACTGTCTTTTAGGTGCTGAAAGTTCTGAACTTTATTTGATATACTCATGAAGCTAAGAAACAAAATGGTGAAAAGGCGGTTTAAACACTAAACACATTTTTTTTTGAGAGAGGAAGCATCTATGAAACAGTAGTAAGTTTGAGGTACCTTGAGTTGCATGTAGTGAATTTGGGTTGTTTGACTTATGCGCATATATGCGTGATGAGCAAGGCAGATGTTACCAGTTACTCTCTTTTAAAAACTGTTGTAATATTCTCAATACCAATCTCTGTTTGTGTGCCAAGTTAAGATTTATTCTTTTTACAGTGCCATGGTTGTATCATCTGAAATTTGTTCTCATCGCCTATTTCAGGGTCTTTTGCTGGCCTTGGTTTCCTTGCATGGTACCTAGCTGGCAAAATCACTGCTTTTGATCGCAAAGGACATATTGCAAAGCTATGCATAGTGTTTCTGCCTCTTCTTACTGCTTCACTTGTGGCTGTTTCTCGAGTGGATGACTACTGGCATCACTGGCAAGATGTTTTTGCTGGCGCTATTATAGGTTTGTAAATTTTATTAATTTTTAGATGTACATAGATTTTCTATATGTTCTGAAGATAAACAATTATTATTTTTTCTTATGGTGGTCATTTTCGTTTGCAGGTCTTACAGTTGCTTCGTTTTGTTATCTGCAATTTTTCCCATATCCTTTTGATGCCGATGGTACCTCTTTTTCCTTGTTTTAGCACTAGTATTGATATTCACATTTGTTCAGGATGTCACAAATTGCTGTGCTTCTCCTATGCAGCTTTCTGGCCTCATGCATACACGGTGCAGCTAGCCGAAGAACGCAACAGCAGAAATGCGAATTCCTACAGTGTGAGACCAACCGAGATCGAAACAGTCAATATTCCTGGCCAGGGCGGGATCACCCTAAGAGACACTCTCAACGATGTGGAGTCTGGAAGAAGTTCGTGAGATCTCAAATCTTGAGTGGAGATGTCTTAATACCCTGACTTCCAACTTTGAGATTTGTCTGCATGAGAAGCAATGTTGGAGCTGCTTCCATATACACAGGTAGATCTATTTGTAGAACTGTTGACTGCTGCCTCCGTATGAATCGTCTCGTTCTTCGTTTTTTTCGTTAACTGGATAGCTAGTTTATTAAGGCCTGGATGTAAAAATCACTTGGTAGGGGTGTTCTTACTTTCTGACTGGCTTTTGCTTTTGTTTATACTCATGGTGTGAGTCTAGTGTTACGGTTAAAGTTTGTTGGTGTACACTCTTTGTACCGATGCTTAATCGCCTGCGTTAAGGGTATGTGATGGGACGTGCAGTAAAAATGCAGTTTCACATTTAAATTATTATTTATACCACTTAGTAGGTAATTCGTGAAATTCAGTTCCTATTATGACGTGAGATTATCTTGTGAAAAAAGTACAAAAGGAAAAAAAATGCTTTGGCACAGCTAAGCTTTTGAAGGACCGTCGCAGCAGTAGCAGGTATCTCCATACGCTGCTAGTTCTTAGTATTTAACTAGGAATGTGGTGTAAGACATAGAGCATAACAAAATAATAGTGTGAAATCAAGAACAGATATATCATAAAAAATAATTAGTTCAAGAATGTAATTATTGAAATAGACAAATCTCAAAAATCATACATTAAGCAACAACGATCTCCATCAAAAGTAGGAGCTCTACATTCACGTTTCATCTGAAATTAAAACTGAGCTAGCACTCTGAAGTATGGATTATATAGTTACATGGGAAGTGTATTTCACCAGATCAAGAGCTTTCCCTCCGGCCCAAAACATTGTGAAACCATCATGTTTGTTCAAAACCGTCATAGCTGACATAGCGACCTGAGCATAGTTGCAATACAGGTGAAAAGGATGTAAGCTGACATAGCGACCTCGTCAGATGGAAGAGACATCATATTGTATTGCAATCAACATTCATGGAAATAACTTAAAAAATCAACCCACTCCTCTTATATTTCAGAAAGGCACCAAACATCATAGCAGATTCACAAATAGCATTGCCAGCACGTCATAAACAAACTTCAACTTAAGCAATACTATATATTAGTATAATAAGCTATAGTGATTTTGCTTCCATGAACTCAATTTAGAAGCACCAGAACTATAACAAAGGTGCACCTATATGTGCAAGACATGAATGGACCACCCAAATAAACAGGAGGCTTTGAGCACCACCCTGCTGTCCTCATGCTTGCAGCTGCAAGTATGTAGTATAATAAGCTATAGTGATTTTGCCTCCATGAACTCAATTCAGAAGCACTAGAACTATAACCAAGGAGCACCTATATGCGCAAGACATGAATGGATCACCCAAATAAACAGGAGGCTTTGAGCACCACCCCGCTGTCCTCATGCTTGCAGCTGCAAGTACGTATCATTTCTCCACCTACAATCAAATATCCAGCACAAAGGAAATGAAATGATGATTACCTGCAAAATAGCACCATGAGACTTGAGACCTTCTGCTATGAAGATACAAGGGAAAGATTCAGATTTTTGTATCTGTAAATCAGGACCAAACCTTCCAAAGATGTGGGAAGTACAAATAAGGCCCGACATAAAAAAATGTAATGTACCCTTCAAATGAGTTCGAGTTGCTTCAAAACCAACCAGCACTGTACTTTTAAATTCATATGAAAATTTCAGAGATTGCCATAACCAGCTTTGCATTAAGTTTGTTTTTTTTGGTGATAGCTTAAGTTCAGATGGTGTAAAATGAAGGCATTAAACTGTCAGTAAATTATGAAGTTTCAATTTTAAAGAGGACCAATTGTACTAAATTTTCATCAATTTATAATAGCTGTTTAGGGCAAGATATGATCTATGATGTATATAGTTGTTCTTGTTCCTACTAAATTGATGGGTCTGCCATATAAACCACTACAAGAACAGACAATAGAGAAAACAATACAGAGGCATCCTTGGTGATCATCTTCTTGGCTTAGTGAACATAATTTGAGTTCGGAATGAAAACTACTTTTTTTTTCTTTAAAAAAAACACTATGAACCAGCAGCCCTAAAAATTTGAAACTTTGCACACCATGAAAGTCACAAATCCTAAAAAGTGTACAAAATCATAATTTGACAGTTGTGTTTAGAATAACAACGAATGTAGAAACCCATACATTATATGAATTCATGTAAACTACTAACAAGTCACTGATACTTATACAACAATTAGTGTAGACGAGTGGCATTGAAATTTGAGGGCAAAGTTACAAGGATAAAACGAATGATGGTAGCAGTTGTTGGGCCAAACATCTCATGTTTTCTATTGCAGATGTGACCCAGCCAATAAATAATTTACTGACTAAAAAACAAATGATTTGTTGATACAAGAAATTCTCCAATAAATAATTTGCTGACTAAAAAACAAATATTTGCTGATACAAGAAATTATCTAGATCTAGAACTTGGAACCGAACTTGGAACCCTACCTGACAAGGCAAATAAATTATATCGAGCCATTTTTTTGAAGGGATCATGGGGACAGATTTACGCGTTGGAGTTCATGACCTTCTTGGCTGCAGTGGTAGCGACGATTAGTCGTTGAGACAGTCCGTTTCCCTAGACGACAAAAGCGGGAGAAAGGAATTAGGCAGTAGCAAGAAGCCTCTCCTGGCAGATCTAGTACACAGAAGCATGTTGTTGTTGGTGGTGCTTACTCCTGCTTACTGTGGATCTAATCAAGCGGGTGTTTCTGGTGCTTACCCCTGATTGTCGTGGATCGAATCACAGGGGCGGCGGCAGGGACCACGGACCACGGTGGCGGGGTTTGGTTGGCACCTTGGTGGCGGGATTCGGCGTCAACGGGTGGGGATGAGCGGACGACGGTGGGATCCGGTGTCTACACGGTCGGGCACACTCGCATTCTGGAAGTAGGAAGGGGTGGCGGCGGACGCGGGAGGTGCGCGGCGGCGGCGGCGGACGCAGGAGGCGCTGGAGACGACAGCGGCGCCAAATGGGTGCTGGAGATGGCAGCATCCCTGGTCTGCGTGTTGTAGTTGATGGCGGCGCGGGGATTGGATCGGAGGGGATCGTGGGCGTGGGGGTTGGGGCGGCGTCGGGAGGGAAGGTCGCGTGCGGGGATGGAGGGGATCGTGGGTGCGGGGGTTGGGGCAGCGACGTGAGCGGGGGTTCCGCGACGGACCGTGCGTGGGTGCCGACTGCCGAGCTGAGGCAGACTCACGGAGGGGGAATTTTTGACGACCACATTTTTTCTCCTCTCGACACTTTTTAGGAGTATATAGAGATCATACCATCATTAAGTCATCTAATGAGTCAGACAGCTCACCAGCTCTAACATTTGCATGCACACTAATATATATTTTATAACACATTTGCTCTAAATATTTAGTTTTGAGATGACCAAGCGTAGTTCAGTTGATTATGGTATATATGGTGGACATGCTATTCAGATTAAAATTTAGATTGCTAACTGTTGACACTCAAATTTGGCAAAAGCCGGATCAGGTTGGACCAGGCGGTCAGACCGGGTTACACTAGCGGTCTGACCGCGTGGTCCTGTAGCCGGTCCGGCACGGAGGCCGCCAGGCGGTCTGACCGTGTTCCCCAGGCAGTCTGACCGGGTTACTCCGAGTCCGACCCGAATTAGAAGTTTTGGTTAGTTCCAAGTTGTAATGAGTTCCTTGCAGGGCAAGACCTCCCCCTATAAATATAAAGGGGCGTGGCCGATTGAGAGCTATCATCCAATCGAACAAATCAAGTTTATTATTTTTATCTCCAAAACCTAGCTTTTCCAACTCTATTGCTCTCCTCCTTCGTCTCCACGGCGGTTGAGGAAGTTCTGAGTGGCCTTGCCCACCTCAGGACAACCCTAGGTGCGTTTCTCCCGACGGGGTCCCTCCCGGAGCGACGAACTTAGGTTTTCGGCGACTCTTCTGTCCAAGGCGGTCAGACCGCCCCCTAGGCGGTCAGATCGGCCCGTGCTGGAAGTTTCGGCGAGTTGATTTCTGACGTACGTGCGAACTAGCGCACTCGTGTGTTCGACCAAAAAAAGCATCAACACACTTTTGGCGACTCCGCTGGGTACAGATCTGGTTTTTACAACCGTTTTGTCGATTGTTTTATGGGAGCGCGTTGCGAACTCGATCCCAAGAACCTCATCATGGTGAACATCAAAGAACTCAGCGAAGAGGACCAGAGGAAGTACATGGAGCTTCAAGAGTACATCAAGAAGCAGTTTCTCTCTGGCGTCAAGAAAGATCATGCAAGCAAGGTGATGATAGCTCAAGACTTTGAGATGCCGGCGATCAAGATGAGCAACAACAAGGTTGAGGTAATATCCACTGTAAGCCAACCTCCACCTGATCTAGTAACGCAATTATCTTCTATATCTGATAAATTTGATCGTGCGTTTAGTGATCAGAATAATCTAGTGGATAGTGTGATTACTCGCCTTGAAAAAGTAGAGGGTAAATGTGTTAGTACTGATATTTCTGATGATTCTATCCCTCAAGTTGATACACATGGGGTTCTGCATCAAACCATGTTGGCAGCACCTAATACTTCAGGTGATACATTTATGTACGGTATGCCAGCAGGGTTTTATCCTGAGCAAACGCCATCAACTCAGCCGACCCTGGTCAAACCGCCTCCCATGGGAGGTCTGACCGCCCAGTCAGGTCAGATGGTGCTGCTTCCAGAACAGTCAGTGCCTTTGTCAGTTGTGCCTAATATGCAGATTCCTGGGCGTAATAATGTTGGTATTGCACCTTTTGCGTACAGTACCATTGCTCACACATCACCACCTATACCTAATGTTGCTCCATCTTATGGTGTGCCTAATGATGTGTTTTCTGACTTGCATCGTGTTCAAAATCCCAATCAACCCCATGTGAGTAGATTTAATATATCAGCTCCAATGCAATCTCAGTTAGCTGCTAGGAATGAATTTGCTCAATTTAAAGAAGAAGTAGCTAACATGATGAAAAATAAGCTCGACATTGATTTTGGTAATTCTAAACTTTATCAAAAACCTTATAGAGCTGAGTTTGATTATGTAGCTTTTCCCCCTGGTTGGCATATGCCCGATTTTGTTAAATTTAGTGGTGATGATAATCGCACAACTTGGGAACATATTAGCCAATATACTGCTCAACTAGGTGAAGCTGGTACTTATAATTCTTTGAAAGTACGTTTGTTTTCCTTGTCTTTGATGGGTACCGCTTTTGCTTAGTTTTATTCATTAGCTCCTAACTCTATTGATTCTTGGGATCGATTAGAGCAAAAGTTTCATGATCACTTCTTTAGTGGGAGCTATCAATTAAAATTGACAGATTTGACATCGGTTAGGCAAGGTAGAGATGAGTCAGTCTCTGATTACCTTAAGCGCTTCAAAGAAGTTAAAAACCGTTGTTTTAATCTTGCACTTTCTGATTCTGATCTTGCTGACCTTGCTGCTAAAGGTTTAAGATCTGCTCTTAGAGAAAGATTACAAGGTGTAGAATTTTATTCTCTTGCTACTGTTCTTGTAGGAGGTATGGCACAAGAATTAAAACTGAATAAAGAAAAAGAGAACTATAAACCTCGTCGGTCTAATATTCATTTGGTTGAATATGATTCTGATAGCTCGAACAACGAGGGTAAAGTTTATGTTGCTGAATTTGTGTGGCCTTCTAAGGCTAAGGCTAGTTCTTTTGCATCGCTTAAGCCGGCTAATAAAGGTCGGCAAGAAGAATTAAAATTTACCTTTGATGTTTCTAAGTGTGATTGCATTTTTGATGAATTACTTAAACTTGGAAATATTAAGATTTCTCATACTATGCCTCCACTTGATGAAATTAAACAACGTGCATATTGCAAATTTCATAACTCTTATTCTCATGCTACTAATGATTGTAATGTGTTTCGTCGTCAGATTTAATCGGCCATAAATGAAGGTCGTTTGATGCTTCATGAGATGTAAGTGGACAAGCAACCCTTTCCTATCAATACCATGTATCTGCAGCAACCTAACGTGTTGATTCGACCGCATCAAGTCGAAGCAACTAAAGGCAAGAACGTGGTAGTCGGGAAAGCTAAATTCGACTTGAGAGGAAAAGAGTTGATAAGAGAAGTTGCATGTGAGAAGACCCCTGATGGCAGAGAGATATTCAAGATTACTATCAAAGCTTCTAGACATGGGGGGCAAGGATCGTCCGCATTGTCTGGTCAACAAACAACCGAGCCTGCTCAGTCCAGGGTGGTTAGACCGGCTCCCCAGGGCGGTCAAACCGCCCCTGCTCACGGTTGACCGAAGATGCTTATTCCGAAGCGGCTGGAGACTGAAAACTGGAAGCTTAATGTGGCAAAGAATCAGGGGAGTGTTTCAAAGCCAAAGGTCACATTTGACATGCTATTTGATAAGTACTCTAAGCAAAAGGCTGTTATAAGTGACCGGCCATTAAAAAAAAGATGAGATCACCTCCGTATCAAGAGAGGCCGTCATCGCCTCCAAGAGCAGCTATAAGATTCAGGGGTGAATCATCACAGCAAGAGCGGCACTTTGCTCTAGAATGGGTGCCTTCAAGTTGGAATCAACCTCGCCCAGTCTACGACGACAATGGAGTGATGTGGGTGCCATATCAGCAGTCCTTCCATCCTGGATGGGGAGGACCAAGAAGACTAGAACTGGACAGGATTTCACGGCCTACACAAGACCGTTGGGCTCCACGTTGGTCAGGGCAACGTCATCAGGCCAACGCGGTCAGACCGCCCCCTACACGCAGTCAGACCGCCCTGCCCAGGAAAAATGTTCAATCTCCTCCACGACAAATTTACAATCCCAAGATCAGAGAGGAGGAGGTTCAGAAGATGGATATTGATCCAGAGAGGACTACTGACCAAGACATCATCCAGATTGGGACAATGGATGTTCCTATTGAGAAAAGTGGCAAAGGACCGGTTGTGCTAAACAATCAGGTTGTGACACCTACTCAAAAAGGATTTACTGCTGCTAATGATCATGAAGCCAGTGGAAGTGGTTCCAACTCCAATTACTTCTTACCAAGATGGTGTCCTCCCGATTTGACTCATACTCAAAGGAGAAAGCTTCAATGACTCAGATTCCGGGAGAAGGAGGAAAAGGAGATGGAGGTAAAGAGAGATGAGATGTTCAACAACTACAGACCCATGGTGCCACAAGGGAAGGAGTGGAGAGCTAAGGCCACATTGCAGACAGAGGCGGTCAAACCGCCAGAGTACGCGGTCAGACCGCAGGAGGTGGTTCAACCGCTAGCAGAGGCGGTCAGACCGGCTGACCAGGCGGTCAAACCAGTCCCCGCGGTCAGACCGGGTTCCACAGAGACGCCATCCGGTTTCACTTCTTCGACTTCCATGGTTTGCAATAATGAGTTTCCATCGGTACCTGCATCAGAAGACGATGAGCAACTTGTTGATTACAGTTCTTGTCCAGAGCGCACGAACCTTGATATTAATGTGGTTCATTTATTTGTGGATGGCTTCGCATCTTCAGAGGAGGACTTCGCTCATCTTGACTTTGGGCCAAAGGATGCTATATTCCAGAAGCCTAAAGACATTGATAATCATCTGAAGGCTTTGTATATGAGGGGTCACATCAATGGGAAGCCTATCTCTCGGATGCTAGTGGATGGAGGTGCAATCGTCAACTTGATGCCGTATTCTCTGTTCAAGAAGCTTGGAGGTTCAGATGAAGAGCTGATCAAGATCAACATGACCGTTAGCGGTGTGGGAGGAGACGAGCCAATAGGTGCCAAAGGTGTTATCTCCATGGAGCCCACCGTTGGAAGCAAGACGCTAGCTACGACCTTCTTCGTCTCTGAGACACAAGGTAACTTTAGCTAGATCCTTGGTCGTGATTGGATTCATGCAAATAGATGTGTGCTTTCTACCTTGCATCAATTTTTAATACAATGGATAGGTGATGAGGTAGAAGTTGTGCATGGAGATAATTTTGCTTGTGTAGCTGTAGCTGATAATCATTCTATAAATGTGCATGATAATATAAAATGTCTATCTGGCTTAGATTTAACTGATTATGAGTTTGTAAGCTGTTCTAAGGATTGTTTCATCCCTGCTGTCATAAAGCCGGTCGAAAATCGGCTAAACCACTTCATGTGAATCAATGAGTTCAACTAAGGAGTGGTTGCAGCAAAAGATTGATTACTATCGGGCGCATAAGAACGACACGTGTGAAGCCATTGATGATCTAGATGATTTGGGGAAATTAGGACAAGGGTTTACGTCAGCTGATCCTCTTGAGGAGGTAGACATTGGTGATGGCACTATACCTAGGCTGACATTTGTAAACAAGAGTCTTGATCCTGTTTTTTAAATCAGAGTTAATAAAGTTATTGAAGGAGTATGTCGACTTCTTTGCATGGAATTATACTGAAATGCCTAGTTTAAGTCGTGATTTGGTTGAGCATAATTTACATATTAAACTTGGTTTTAAGCCTTATAAGCAACCTCGTAAGAATTTTAATCCTGATATATATGACCGAGTGAAAGAAGAAATCAATCGGTTGCTTGTTGCTAATTTCATTAGGACTTGTCGATATGCTGATTGGATCTCTAATATTATGCCTGTTGAGAAAAAAGGAACAAAAAAGTTTCGTGTTTGCATAGATTTTAGAGATCTTAATAAATCTACTCCTAAAGATGAATATCCTATGCCTATAGCCGACTTTCTTGTTAATTCTGCATCTGGACATAAGATTCATAGTTTTCTTGATGGTAATGCTGGTTACAATCAAATCTATATGGCCGAAGAAGATATTTCCAAAACGACTTTCATATGTCCAGGATTTGTAGGCTTATTTGAGTGGGTAGTCATGACTTTTGGTTTGAAAAATGCTGGTGCTACTTATCAAAGAGCTATGAATTTGATTTTTCATGACTTGCTTGGTATAATCATAGAAGTCTATATCGATGATATTGTCGTCAAGTCGGCTGGTTTAAATTCCTATTTAGCCGATTTAAGACTAGCATTTGAAAAATGTGTCGATATAACTTAAAGATGAATCCACTCAAATGTGCTTTTGGTGTGTCGGTTGGCAAGTTTTTGGGCTTTATTGTACATGAGAAAGGTGTGGAGATTGATCCCAAATAGATTGAGTCAATTAAAAAGGTTCAAGCTCCTACTTGCAAGAAAGATTTACAAAAGTTCTTGGGCAAGGTAAATTATTTAAGGCGATTCATTTGTAAGTTGTGTGGGAAGGTGAATACTTTTACTCCTTTACTTCGGTTAAAAGTTGGATCATAATTTACTTGGGGGGCAAAACAGCAAGAGACTTTTGATGAGATCAAGAACTATTTGACTTCGCTGCCTGTTCTTCAAGCACCCAAGAGTGGTTTTCCTTTTAGACTATTTGTGGCGGTTGGGGAGAGTGTTATTGGGGCTGTTTTGACTCAAGAGACTGACGGAAAGGAGTATGTTGTTGCTTATGAAAGTAGAAGATTATTGGATGCTGAAACAAGGTACACTTTTATTGAAAGCTATGTTTATCTTTATACTATGCTTGTACCAAGTTAAGGCATTATTTATTATCAAGTACTTGTTATGTGGCTTGTCAAACTGACATAATTAAATATATGTTGCAAAAACCTATTCTAAGTGGTAGAGTTGACAAATGGGCTTATGCTCTTTTTGAATATGATTTACATTGTGAACCAATCAAAACAATGGGAGGTCAAATTGTAGCCGACTTTATTGTAGAACATAGAATTAATGAGCAACCTAATATAGATGTTGGTTATTTAACTTTTACTCCATGAAATTTGTATTTTGATGGATCGGTTTGTAGAAGTGGTTGTGGTGTTGGAGTCATTATTATTTCACCCAATAGGGCTGTTTTTGAAGCTCTTAACCGTTTGGATCAAGATTGCACTAACAATCAAACCGAATTTGAAACTCTCTTGTTTGGTTTGCAAATTTTATATGATATGGAGTAAAACATGTAGAAGCATATGGTGATTCTTTGCTAGTGGTACAACAAGTATCCAAGGTATGTCAATGTTTAAATGGTACTTTGAACGCTTATCTTGATAAATGTTTAGACATCATATCTTGTATGGATGAGTTTGTGATTTATCATGTGCCACGGGAAGAGAATCCAAGGGCAAATGCTCTGGCTCAGCAAGCATCTGGTTATGACGTTCAGAAAAGAAATTTTCAAGAACGAAAACCGGTGTTTAGCAAAGCCTAGAGTTATGTCCTGGAGGAGCCGGTCAGACTGCATCCTCCACCCGGTCAGACCGCCCTACCCGGTCTGACCGCCCGGCCAGGCCAGTCTGACCGCCCTGCAAGAGAAAATATGACTTCGGCCATTGTGTCTTCCAAAATTGTTGAGGATGAAGTGGATGATTGGACAAAGCCTTTAATTACATATTTATAGGACCCTAAAGGTATAAATGACAGAAAAGTCCGACGATGGGCTCTTAAGTTTGTATTGGATAATGATGAATTGTATCGTCGGCTGCAGATGATTTGCTTTTAAAGTGTTCAGGTCCTGATCAAATAAGGCTAGCTATGGCAGAAGTTCATGAAGGAATTTGTGGTACTCATCAATCGGCTCCTAAGATGAAGTGGCTCCTCAAGAGAGCTTGTTTCTATTGGCCTACTATGATAGCTGATTGTTTTCGGTATTACAAAAGATGTGAAGAATGTCTGTAACATCCCGCAATTTTCGTTACGGAATGTTAATTATAAAAATGAGGATTTAAAATTTTCGGTGAATTAATTGAGTGCTTGTCAAATTAATTAAGGATGTATTCCATTTTCTCTCCTATAATTCCTAGATTTAATTTTTGAATTAAATAAAATTCTTAGGAAATATAAAGTGCTAGTGTGAGAACCTTGGAGTTCATTTGGTTTTATTTGGATTTAATTGTGTGGGTTCAAATTTGAACCAAACTTGGAAAAGGAGTTAGAGGGAAAAGAAATGAAAAAAAGGAAGAAACTCTGCTGGGCCTCGAGATCCTTCTTCGAAGTCTGCTAAGGCCCCTCCATCTCTTTTTCCGAAACCACCGCACACCCTCACCTTTCCCCCGGATCAGCCCACCGCGGCCCGTCTAGCAGCCGGCCCGCTTAACACCTACCGGCCCCGCGCCGTGCCTCTGCCAGGTGGGTCCCGCCTTGACGTCACGCCCACGTCACGCTGACGTCGCCTTCATCACCGCGCCTTCTTTTCCCCTTTCGCTTACGCGCGCGGCCAAAGCCTGCCAGAGCGCCGCCCATGGCGCCGTCGCGACGCGCCCCGTGCCCCTCCGTTGCATCCAGGCCGTCCACGTGCCCTGCTCCGCAACCTCTTCCATAAATAGGCCGCCGCCGCAGTCCCAGGACCTCCCAACCCTAGCCGACGGGGACTTCTCCCCATTTGCTGCTGCCGGAGGAGAAGGAGAAGGGGGAGGGGAAGAGGAGACCCGGAGGCCGTCCGCGAGCACGCTGGCGCCGCCACGAAGACCGGAGGCCGCCCGTGGAGCTCCAGGATGCCGAGGAGCCAAGGACAGCGACGCCCCTACATCCTCTTCTTCCTCTGCTCGGCGCCGCCCGTCTTCTTCCTCGCCGACGACCCCACTCCGCCCCTCTACACCAACGCCTGCACGACGGCCAGGGGCCACCGAGGTGAGGCCGCGCTCTCCCGCTCATCCGTTGAGGTCCCGGCCTTCGAGCCGAGGGAGAATGCCCTGTCCGTGTCGCCGCCGCCGCCGCGCTCGCTGCTGTGTGAGGCCGGCCTTCGTGCCGTGCTGGGAAATTCTTGCAGGTGCCGCCGCCTTCACCAGGAGCACACGCTCGCCTCCGCCGCTTGCCTTGACACCCGTAGACTCGCACGCCGCCGAAACGCCGTCGACGTCCTGCCCGCCGCGCCGCCGTGGCCTTTGCCGCACGGGATGCCGATGTGCACGTGCGGGCAGGAGCGAAAGGTGGAGCCTTTAGGGCCCTTCCGTGCACACCTCGCCACCGAAGCAACTGCGTACACCCGTGTGTCGTCGCCTCGCCGCGCAGGCCCTGCTCGCCGCCGCCGTTTGCGCTGGCCCGAGCTCCGCCATGGCTGAACCCGCCGTGCGCATCTGGGCAAGGGGCGAAAACCCTAGATTTTGGTTCATCTTGTTTCACTTGATGCACGCGCACGAGAACTTGGCATATTGGCGCACCCACACGCTGTCGCTGGTGATCACCGCACTGCGCCGCCGCACCCTTCACTGCGCTGTCACCGTTGAGCTCGCTCCGGCTCCAAGGTGTCACCTTTTTGGGCCCAGATCGCTGCGCAGTCACCTCCTGAGCCGAGCTGTGCTGCTTGTTGTCCAACCCCGGCCGCGCCGGAGCCCCTCGTGGGCATTCCCTTGAACACCTGGGGACGCCGGTCAAAACCCCAGGGTTTTGGTTACACACCACCGCCCACATGCGCACGAGCTTGCAGAGGATCCGAAGGGATCCCGTGCGCCGACCCACTCACAGGTAGGCCACACGCGCGCACACGCCGCGCCGCGCCGCAGGGATCCACCCGGGGATCCGCTGTGCGGGGCCACGCACGCAGCCACGCCGGCCGCCACGTGCGCAGGCGATGGCTTAAAGCCCTGCCGTGGCCGCCACGTGGTCGGCTGGAGCTTCCCTGCCGCCAGCTTAACACCCCGGTTGAGTTAGCTAGAGTTAGCTAGGAGCTGGCCTAAAGTATGTATTATTTGTATGCGTATTTATTTTTCAGAAAACTATTTTATCTTCAAAAATTCATATTAAATCCGTTTTAACTCCGAAAAATACAAAACTTCTTCTGAAAATCTTCTAAAAATCCAAACTCCGCGCTAGGCTAGAGTTTGCCTCTTTTTGGATCTTAATTGTTCCTTCTCTTGGATTTATTGCAATTAGCCACCGAGTTATTTATTTAAATACGATTCTAGGAGCCGCCGGAGCCGGAGAGCTGAACCAGGACTACAACGACGACCTCGGCTACGACGACTACTCGCACCCTGGTTCACGCCCGACCATTCTTTGAATGCCCATTAGGCATGGCTATTAGGACTGCTAGTGCTTTATTACTGCATAGTGATGGATATGATGAACCCATGCATAGCCTCTTTTACATACTTGTCCTTGATTGACCTACTACTACTGCTTCACTTATGCTAGATGATGTGCTGAGCTTGCTATGCATGTGTTGGGATTATTGTGGTAGTTTCTTGGTGTGTGTGGGGAAAACCGGCAGGAGAAGGTGTTTTGGGATATCTTGGCGGGGGTGAGCTCAAGACAACCCGATCTGGGATCGGGGGCCAGGGATCGTCTTCTCAGACGTTGCCCAATGTGGTACCTATGGCGGGTACATCGTTTTTAGGAGCACAGGTGTTGGGGTTTTTGTGATGACTTGGAGGATAGGAGCTCGCCCCGATCTGAAACCGAGTGGGTCGCCTGTTACACGGGACTTTCGTACACACCACCTCGCCGAGAGTGGGGATAGGGCCGCTCGACCCTAGCAAGTGCGATGCCATACCTGCCAGTAGGATAGAGGGTATCAGTGAGAGGGTTAGGGTGAAGTCCCTTCCCTTTGGGCGCTCCCCGTGCGGCCACACGGGGGCATTTTCACAGTTCTGGGGCGGACCTTTGCGAAGGACCGCGACGAGACCCGGATGCAGGATGGGATCGTAACTCCTAGGTGTTCGTTCGGTAGGGTAGGCTCGGTCGGTCGTACACCGTCTGGGTACTATTCCGAGTTGCGTACTGGTGTACACGCTCTGCAGAGTTTAGATCTATACGTATAGCCGCGTCCTCGGTTATGGACATGCCCGTTGTTTCTCCGACTCTTACGTTTTGGGATTTCTACCTTCCCCCTTATAGGATGAGAGTGTATTGGTGAGCCGTGGTTGTATTCGGGGAAAGGAGAGTTGCTCCCTCTGCCTCGCGGATCCGGGTGCAATCATTGAGGTGCGAGGAGTGGGAGTTCTCGCACCGACCCTAGATGGAGATAGGAGATGGTGACGGTGATCTGGGTGACCAGATGTATCCGTATGCGAATGAGAGATATGGGAAATGGTGGGATTATGGAGATATTACTCTATTTATGATGCTGTTGCTGCATAGGAAACCCAGCTACTTCCTTGATCCTTTCTTTACCTTTTGAAGTAGGCCACTTAAAGCTTGCATACGGTTGGTGACGTGGACCTACCCCGATCCTTGGGGATAGCCCCTGAGCTTGCAGGGTACGAGTCCGACTACGACAATAATGCCGACAGATGGTACGACTGAGGGGGCATGCTGCTTCACTCAAGGTTGCCTGTGGGAGATGCATGAAGACGGAGACACCTTTTGGAAGCTAGCTACCGCTGCGTAGGCTTTATCCTTGTTAATCCGCCAAGAGGCGTGTATTGATGTACTCCGACTTTTCAGGATATGTAATAATCAGATTATTATTCGTACTCTGATGCTTTATTTCACTGTATGACTGTGATATTTATCTGTGATGAATGCCTGTGTGTGATAGCGTCTGATCCAGGGACTATCACGAGACAGAATGCTGGGTTTTTCTAATTTTGAAAACCCAGGGCATTACAGATGGTATCAGAGCCATACTTGACCGTAGCACGTGCCCTTAGAAATGGTCGTTAGAAACTAGGACTCTAAACGAAACTCTTTTGCTATATACCATTCTTGACTTATATTACAAAACTCATCCTTCTTTTGAAAAGTTCTATCTCACCTGCGCTAACTAGAAATCTCTTCCGTGTCACAGGCGATGGCTCGTCAGGAGGTGGAGTTGCTCCCGGAGCACATGGAGGGACTCGCCAGTTGGGTTGACCGGGTCATCCTCAGGCTGGGGATTCCCCCTACGCACGTCACCTACCGCGCTGAGGATGTCTGCACGCTGTCGGGACCACTAGTGCTTTGCACGGTGGCCATCCTACCCACCCGGCGCTTCCAGGCTTCCCCGGGATGCTCGAGCACAGCACCTCAACGTCAGGAACGCGGTGGACACCGCCTGCAGCGACGTACTTCGCCACCTGCTGGCTAGGTACCGCGACGTCTACAGGACTGGAGACCTGAGGCTGATTCCCCAGGACTACTACAGAGTGGCTCCGATCGTGAACGGGCTGCCAGACCCGTCGGTACTCTACGAGGAGGAGGTGGTTCAGGGACCTCTACGTGAGTCCGACAACACGCTCGTCACCACTGGGAGCTACCTCGTCGACCTCGACACTCACGCCCGCCGATTGAGTGAGCAGACGAGTGCACTCTTCAGCAGGCTGGAGTACAATACTCTGGAGCTGAAGGAGCTTCAACCCCACACCCAGAGCTTGCTCGTGGAGAACCTCACCCTGCGCCAGTGAGTCGAGCAGCTGGAGCGAGGGTTACGCCACGCCAACTCTTTGGCAGTGCAGGCAAAGGCTGAGAGGGTGACCGCTCGAGAGGAGAAGATCTACGCTCAGGAGGATCTACGCAAGCAAGAGGCCAGGTTCACCCGTCTCTTCGCCAAGCTGGACCAGAAGGATGCACAGCCCAGGGGCGCAACCTTGTGCGTGAGAAGGCCAGAGTGGCCGAACTGGTGGAGGACCACTACTCTAACACCGCCAACATCGCTGCACTCACCAAGACTTCCGTGTTCCTGTTGGACAAGTGCAAGAGGATGCTGAGGACTTGGGAGGACGCTGACTCACTTCGTGTGGATGAGCTTCAGGAGCTCAACAGTCTGCTACCCCCCGAGCACCAGCGGGCGATCCGCAAGGAGACCTTCAGGCTCCACCCGTCCGCCCTCAAGCTTCACCTGTGTCCCCTGGCTGACATGCCCACTCCAGTTGAGACCCAGGAGGTAAGGGCTGCTCACGCCAGGCTGTCACGGATGTTCCCCAGAGACTTCCCCGAGGAGGACCGTTACCCCGTGAGGTACAAGAAGGCCTGCTTCGAGTAGCGTGCCGGAGCATGACCATGCTAATAAGAGTAGAGTTGTAAGATAGGTAGTTTCCATGAGTTGATCCATGCAGCCGAGAGCCTGTTCCGGTGCATGATGAGTTATGAGTCTTTTCACACCTAGACGTGCAAACCCTTTTGAGATCATATAACGCTATATTAGATCGCTGTTGTGTGTGACCTCCAAGGCTTGAGTCAGCCTCGAGGAAACTTGTGTACTCATAATGGATGCTGATTGTTTGGTCTTAATGGAGTTGTTCGTTCTTATTGCTTCTTCTTATTGAGTGATTGGATTTATATTAGTAGAAATATTTTCATGCTTGTATATCAGACTCAATTTGTTGGTGAGTGACGTACCTAAAGCTTTCCTACATCCTTGGTCTTGTTTTCAGTAAGATGTCCATCAGGAGGTCCGGTCGTCTGTTGGCTCGCCTCGAGGAGGCCGAAGCCGAGGAAGAGCAAGCCCCGCCTGTCCGTGGCCGTGGACGTGGCCGCGCTCCCGTACGTGGACGGGGACGCGCTCGTGGTCGTGGACACACGCTTGTCCTAGGACGTGGCCGAGGCGTTGTGGTGCCACCACCGCCGCCTCTGCCCATCGGACAAGGCGCTGTCGAAGATGGAGAAGAGGAGGAAGCCGAAGGAGAGGCCGAGCCACACCTGGCTCCTTAGGGTCGTGGGCATGGTCGTGGCCATGGAGGAGCACCGCCACCGCCGCCGCCTAACCTAGCTGAGGTGATGGCCCTACAGACTCAGCTGATGCAGAGGATGGCTGACGCCGTCGAGAACCGAGTCGGTGGGAACCGCAACGTCCCGGTGGAGGAGGACTTCGCTAAGAAGATCGAGAGGTTCATCCGTCTGAAGGCCCCCACCTTCAGCTACTCGGACGATCCCCTCGATGCCGATGACTGGCTCCGCATGATCGAGACGAAGCTCGACCTCACCGCCTACACCGACGAGGAGTGTGTCGCTCTCGCCGTCCACCAGCTCGAGGGTCCTGCCAAGTCTTGGTGGGACAACTACTCCGGGAGTCACCCGAACCCAGCGTTCATCACCTGGCTGGAGTTCTGTGAGGTGTTCCGCGAGTAGTACCTGCCGAAGGAGCTCATGATCCAGAAGGCACAGGAGTTCCGCACCATGACTCAGGGTGCGATGAGGGTGGAGGAGTACGAGA
Organism: Cenchrus fungigraminus; assembly: GCA_036936925.1. NCBI lineage: Eukaryota > Viridiplantae > Streptophyta > Magnoliopsida > Poales > Poaceae > Cenchrus > Cenchrus fungigraminus. The sequence continues at coordinate 62,070,166 of CM072781.1, read as the reverse complement.
GGCACTTCATGAAGATGATGCGCTATGCCCCTGACGACGCCAACACCGACGACAAGAAGCAGTTCTGGTTTCTGCGAGGCCTCCACCACGGTCTCCACCAGGGCCTGAAGGCCAGCGAGCACAAGTCCCTTCGCCACCTGGTGAACAGGGCTATCGCGCTCGAGGAAGAGCGGAGGGGGCATGAGGAGCGCATGAAGGGCAAGAAGAGGTTCGGAGATCGGGACCATGGCGACCGATCCTTCCAGAGGCCGAGGAGTGGGCAGAGCAACCTGCTCCGAGGGAGCTACTGCCCGGGGAACAACCAACCCAGACGTGGCTTCGGAGGGAATCGCGCACCACACCCAGGAGGAAGGAGCAACTACCAGCATCAGGGTGGAGGCTACAACCGCCCGCAGCAGAGCGCGTCAAGACCCAGCACTGGAGGTTTCACCCCGACGTGCTACGCCTGTGGCAAGCAAGGCCACAAGTCGTACGAGTGCCCCAGCAAGAAGACCGCTGCTACACCTGCCAGGGCACCAGCTCCAGGAGGGAGGCCACCTTAGGCTACTCCCCAGCCGGTCGCTGATCGCGGAAGGCTCAACCTCCTGACTGAGGAGGAGGCTGCCGATGCTCCTGACGTCGTGATCGGTGAGTTTTTACTTTGTGGTGCTAAAGCTTTGATTCTGTTTGATACTGGTGCAACTAGTTCGTATGTGTCCTCTAACTTTGTAAACAAACTGTCTCTCCCCATGACTCCCCGACCGAAACCGATTATAACGAGCTCCCCACTCGGAGATATCAGTTGCACCCTGCTATGCAAAGGGGTGGAGATGTTCATCAAGGGTCACAAGTTCCTCGGAGATCTGACCATGCTGAAGTCCAATGGGATTGATGTTATTCTGGGCATGGATTGGATCACCGCTCACAAAGGGGTTATCTCCTCGTCACCCCGACAAATGACCCTGATGCACCCGAAGGGAACGAAGATCACATTCGAGCCGCTGAAGTCTCGGGAAGTACCAGCAGTGTACAACCTCACTACGAAGACAGTGGCTGATGTTCCAGTGGTTTGTGAGTACCCCGATGTCTTTCCTGATGATCTGTCGGGGTTACCACCAGACCGCGACGTGGAGTTCGTGATCAACCTGGTGCCAGGAACAGCACCCGTGGCATAGAGTCCTTATAGAATGGGCAAGTTAGAGTTGGCAACACTGAAGGAGGAGCTGGAAGCCCTCCGTGAGAAGGGGTACATCCGACCGAGTGCATCACCTTGGGCTTCCCCAGTGATGTTTGTGCCGAAGAAGGATGGGATGCAACGGCTGTGTGTCGATTACCGCGCTCTTAATGCGGTAACCATCAAGAACAAGTACCCGTTGACACGCATTGATGACCTGCTAGATCAGCTGAGGAAGGCCAAGTATTTCAGTAAGATTGACCTTCGATCCGGCTACCATCAGATGAAGATTTGCCCCAAGGACATCTACAAGACCGCGTTTGTGACCCGGTACGGGCAGTATGAGTTCACTGTCGTATCGTTCGGTCTTACGAACGCCCCTGCTTACTTCATGAACATGATGAACAAGGTGTTCATGGACGAGCTAGACAAGTTTGTCGTGGTTTTCATTGACGACATCTTGGTCTTCTCGGAAACTACAGAAGAGCATGAAGAGCATCTGAGGATAGTGCTGGAGAAGCTGAGGCAGAATCAGTTGTATGCCAAGTTCAGCAAGTGCGAGTTCTGGCTTGAAGAAGTGGCTTTCCTTGGGCATGTGTTGTCAGGAGAGTGAGTTGCAGTTGATCCCTCGAAGATCGAAGCTGTGTTAAAGTGGTAGCCGCCCAAGACAGTGACAGAGATCAGGAGTTTTCTCGGGATGGCAGGGTACTACCGCCGTTTCATCGAGAACTTCTCCAAGATTGCGAAGCCGATGACCGAGTTGTTGAAGAACAACACGCCTTTCGTGTGGTCAGAGAAGTGTGAAGCCAGTTTCCAAGAGCTCAAGACCTGACTCACCACAACTCCGGTGTTGACGCTTCCTGATGACAACAAGGACTTTGTGGTGTACTGTGATGCTTCGAGGCAGGGTCTTGGTTGTGTGCTGATGCAGGAAGGCAAGGTGATCGCTTATGCTTCAAGGCAGCTTCAGAAGCATGAAGAGAACTACCCGACACATGACCTTGAGTTAGCAGCTGTGGTTCATGCCTCGAAGATATGGAGGCACTACTTGATGGGCAACAAATGTGATATCTACATGGATCACAAGAGTCTGAAGTATATCTTGACCGAGTCAGAGTTGAACTTGAGGCAGCGAAGATGGCTAGAGTTGATAAAGGACTACGACCTCGACATTCACTACCACCCTGGCAAGGCGAATGTCGTGGCCGATGCTTTGAGCCGAAGAAGTTACTGCAACAACCTGATGGTGCAGAAGGAACAGCCCGAGTTGTACCTGGAAATGGAGCGATTACAGCTTGACATCGTCGAGAAGGGTCAGCTCAACGAGTTGAGGGTGAAGTACAACTTAGAAGACCAGATCAGGCAAGCCCAGAAGAAGTGTCCTGAGATTGAGGAGGTGAAAAACCTTCTGACGAGAGGCAAGGCCCCTGACTACCGCATCGATGAGCAAGGCACGTTGTGGTTGAAGGATCGCATATGTGTGCCTAGTGGTGAGGATATCCGGAAGACGATTCTGAAGGAAGCACATGATTCTCAGTATTCCATTCACCCTGGTTGCACCAAGATGTACCAAGACCTGAAGTGTCGATTCTGGTGGGAGAATATGAAGAAGGACATAGCTGAGTATGTTACCCGATGTGACACCTGTCAGAGAGTTAAGGCAGAACATCAGAGACCCGCCGGATTGCTACAGCCACTTGCGATACCTCAGTGGAAATGGGATGATGTCAGCATGGATTTTGTGGTGGGTCTACCCCACACTCAGAAGGGGAATGACTCGATTTGGGTGATTGTGGATCGATTGACCAAGGTAGCATACTTCCTTCCGGTAAAGAACAAGTTCACTGTGACTCAGTTGGCCGATCTCTACGTTGAGCATATCCTGAGGTTACATGGAGCACCCTGCAGCATCGTGTCCGATCGTGGTGCTCAGTTCACAGCTCAGTTCTGGAGGAGTCTGCACAATTCGATGGGCACTCACTTGGACTACAGTACAGCTTTCCACCCACAGACAGATGGACAGACTGAACGAGTGAATCAGATTCTAGAAGATCTGCTGAGAGCTTGTGTGTTGACTTACAGCAACGATTAGGAGAAGAGTCTGCCCTACGCTGAGTTCTCGTACAACAACAGCTATAAGGCAAGTTTGCAAATGGCACCCTTCGAAGCTCTGTATGGCAGAAAGTGTAGGACCCCGTTGATGTGGTCTGAGGTGGGGGAGAGGATCTTCTTTGGTCCTGCCTCCATTGTTGAAGCTGAGCAGAATGTGGCCAAGGTTAGAGAGAACCTGAAGATAGCTCAGAGTAGGCAGAAGAGCTATGCAGATCCTAAGCGAAGGGATGTCTCCTTCGAAGTTGGTGACTACGTCTTTTTAAGAGTGTCACCGCTTAGAGGCATGAAGAGGTTCCATGTGAAGGGGAAGCTAGCCCCGAGGTTCGTTGGACCCTACCAAATTGTGGCTAAGGTGGGGAAACTTGCTTATAGGCTGGAGTTACCTTCTGATCTTGCCGGAGTGCATCCTGTGTTCCACATATCGCAACTCCGGAGGTGCCTCGACCCGAAGCTTGACAAGCATGTCTCCACCGATGCTATCGACTTGCAAGACAACCTGGAGTACTTGGAGTACCCGATGAAGATTCTGGATTGGGCCGAGAAGGCTACCAGGAGTACTACCACTCGCTTCTGCAAGGTGCTTTGGAGCAATCACACCGAGCGAGAAGCGACGTGGGAGAAAGAGTCGGTCATGAGAGAGAAGTACCCGCACCTCTTCGAGACGGAGGTAAGTTCTTAATCTCGAGGACGAGATTCTTTTGAGGGGGGAGTCTGTAACATCCCGCAATTTTCATTACAGAATGTTAATTATAAAAATGAGGATTTAAAATTTTTGGTGAATTAATTGAGTGCTTGTCAAATTAATTAAGGATGTCTTCCATTTTCTCTCCTATAATTCCTAAATTTAATTTTTGAATTAAATAAAATTCCTAGGAAATATAAAGTGCTAGTGTGAGAACCTTGGAGTTCATTTGGTTTTATTTGGATTTAATTGTGTGGGTTCAAATTTGAATTCCTATTCAAATTTGAACCAAACTTGGAAAAGGAGTTAGAGGGAAAAGAAATGAAAAAAAGGAAGAAACTCTGCTGGGTCTCGAGATCCTTCTTCGAAGTCTGCTAAGGCCCCTCCATCTCTTTTTCCGAAACCACCGCACACCCTTACCTTTCCCCCGGATCAGCCCACCGCGGCCCATCTAGCAGCCGGCCCGCTTAACACCTACCGCCCCCGCGCCGTGCCTCTGCCAGGTGGGTCCCGCCTTGATGTCACGCCCACATCACGCTGACGTCGCCTTCGTCACCGCGCCTTCTTTTCCCCTTTCGCTTATGCGCGGGGCCAAAGCCTGCTGGAGCGCCGCCCATGGTGCCGTCGCGACGCGCCCCGCGCCCCTCCATTGCATCCAGGCCGTCCACGTGCCCCGCTCCGCACCCTCCTCCATAAATAGGCCGCCACCGCAGCCCCAGGACCTCCCAACCCTAGCCACCGAGGACTTCTCCCCATTTGCTGCTCGCCGGAGGAGAAGGAGAAGGGGGAGGGGAAGAGGAGACCCGGAGGCCGTCCGCGAGCACGTCGGCGTCGCCACGAAGACCGGAGGCCGCCCGTGGAGCTCCAGGACGCCGAGGAGCCAAGGACAGCGACGCCCCTGCATCCTCTTCTTCCTCTGCTCGGTGCCGCCCGTCTTCTTCCTCGCTGACGACCCCGCTCCGCCCCTCTACACCAATGCCTGCACGACGGCCAGTGGCCACCGAGGTGAGGCCGCGCTCTACCGCTCATCCGTTGAGGTCCCGGCCTTCGAGCCGAGGGAGAACACCCTGTCCGTGTCGCCGCCGCCGCCGCGCCACTGCGCTCGCCGCTGTGTGAGGTCGGCCTTCGTGCCGTGCTGGGAAATTCTTGCAGGTGCCGCCGCCTTCACCAAGAGCACGCGCTCACCTCCGCCGCTTGCCTTGACACCCGTAGACTCGCACGCCGCCGAAACGCCGTCGCCGTCCTGCCCGCCGTGCCGCCGTGGCCTTTGCCGCGCGGGATGCCGATGTGCACGCGCAGGCAGGAGCTAAAGGTGGAGCCTTTAGGGCCCTTCCGTGCACACCTCGCCACCGACGTGACTGCGTACACCCGTGCATCGTCGCCTCGCCACGCAGGCCCTGCTCGCCGCCGCCGTTTGCGCTGGCCCGAGCTACGCCATCGCTGAACCCGCCGTGCGCGTCTGGGCAAGGGACGAAAACCCTAGATTTTGGTTCGTCTTGTTTCACTTGATGCACGCACACGAGAACTTGGCATATTGGCGCACCCACACGCCGTCACCGGTGATCACCGCACTGCGCCGCCGCACCCTTCACTGCGCCGTCGCCGTTGAGCTCGCTCCGGCTCCAAGGTGTCGCCTTTTTGGGCCCAGATCGCTGCGCAGTCACCCCCTGAGCCGAGCCGTGCCGCTTGTTGTCCAACCCCGGCCGTGCCTCGCTGCCGGCGAGCGATGCCGCGCCGGAGCCCCTCGTGGGCATTCCCTCGAACACCTGGGGACGCCGGCCAAAACCCCAGGGTTTTGGTTACACACCACCACCCACATGCGCACGAGCTCGCAGAGGATCCGAAGGGATCCCATGCGCCGGCCCACTCACAGGCAGGCCACACACGCGCACACACCGCGCCGCGCCGCAGGGATCCGCCCGGGGATCCGCTGCGCGGGGCCACGCACGCAGCCACGCCGGCCGCCACGTGCGCAGGCGATGGCTTAAAGCCATGCTGTGGCCGCCACATGGTCGGCTGGAGCTTCCCTGCCACCAGCTTAACACCCCGGTTGAGTCAGCTAGAGTCAGCTAGGAGCTGGCCTAAAGTATGTATTATTGTGTATGCGTATTTATTTTTCAGAAAACTATTTTATCTTCGGAAATTCATATTAAATCCGTTTCAACTACGAAAAATACAAAACTTCTTCTGAAAATCTTCTAAAAATCCAAACTCCGCGCTAGGCTAGAGTTTGCCTCTTTTTGGATCTTAATTGTTCCTTCTCTTGGATTTATTGCAATTAGCCGCCGAGTTATTTATTTAAATACGATTCTAGGAGCCGCCGGAGCCGGAGAGCTGAACCAGGACTACAACGACGACCTCGGCTACGAGGACTACTCGCACCCAGGTTCACGTCCGACTATTCTTTGAATGCCCATTAGGCATGGCTATTAGGACTGCTAGTGCTTTATTTCTGCATAGTGATGGATATGATGAACCCGTGCATAGCCTCTTTTACATACTTGTCCTTGATTGACCTACTACTACTGCTTTACTTATGCTAGATGATGTGCTGAGCTTGCTATGCATGTGTTGGGATTATTGTGGTAGTTTCTTGGTGTGTGTGGGGAAAACTGGCAGGAGAAGGTGTTTTGGGATATTTTGGCGGGGGTGAGCTCAAGACAACCCGATCTGGGATCGGGGGCCAGGGATCGTCTTCTCAGACGTTGCCCAATATGGTACCTATGGCGGGTACATTGTTTTTAGGATCACAGGTGTTGGGGTTTTTGTGATGACTTGGAGGATAGGAGCTCGCCCCGGTCTGAAACCGAGTGGGTCGCCTGTTACACGGGACTTTCGTACACACCACCTCGTTGAGAGTGGGGATAGGGCCGCTCGACCCTAGCAAGTGTGATGCCATACCTACCAGTAGGATAGAGGGTATCAGTGAGAGGGTTAGGGTGAAGTCCCTTCCCTTTGGGCGCTCCCCGTGCGGCCACACGGGGGCATTTTCACAGTTCTGGGGCGGACCTTTGCGAAGGACCGCGACGAGACCCGGATGCAGGATGGGATCGTAACTCCTAGGTGTTCGTTCGGTAGGGTAGGCTCGGTCGGCCGTACACCGTCCGGGTACTATTCCGAGTTGGGTACTGGTGTACACGCTCTGCAGAGTTTAGATCTATATGTATAGCCGCGTCCTCGGTTATGGACATGCCCGTTGTTTCTCCGACTCTTACGTTTTGGGATTTCTACCTTCCCCCTTATAGGATGAGAGTGTATTGGTGAGCCGTGGTTGTATTCGGGGAAAGGAGAGTTGCTCCCTCTGCCTCGCAGATCCAGGTGCAACCATTGAGGTGCGAGGAGTGGGAGTTCTTGCACCGACCCTAGATGGAGATAGGAGATGGTGACGGTGATCTGGGTGACCAGATGTATCCGTACGCGGATGAGAGATATGGGAAATGGTGGGATTATGGAGATATTACTCTATTTATGATGCTGCTGCATAGGAAACCCAGCTACTTCCTTGATCCTTTCTTTACCTTTAGAAGTAGGCCACTTAAAGCTTGCATACGGTTGGTGACGTGGACCTATCCCGATCCTTGGGGATAGCCCCTGAGCTTGCAGGGTACGAGTCCGACTATGACAACAACGCCGACGGATGGTATGACTGAGGGGGCACGCTGCTTCACTCAAGGTTGCCTGTGGGAGATGCATGAAGACAGAGACACCTTTTGGAAGCTAGCTACCACTGCGTAGGCTTTATCCTTGTTATTCTGCCAAGAGGCGTGTATTGATGTACTCTGACTATTCAGGATATGTAATAATCAGATTATTATTCGTACTCTGATGCTTTATTTCGCTGTATGACTGTGATATTTATCTGTGATGAATGCCTGTGTGTGATAGCGTCTGATCCAGGGACTATCACAAGACAGAATGCTGGGTTTTTCTGATTTTGAAAACCCAGGGCGTTACAATGTCAAAAGCATGGGGATATTCAGTTGGTGCCTGCTGCATTGATGCATCTGATTATTAAGAATGGAGTTTGGACTTTGTTGGCAAGATTCATCCACCTTCATCGAAAGGGCATTGTTTTGTGATCGTGGCTGCTGATTATTTTACCAAGTGGACTGAAGCTATTCCTCTCAAGAATATGACACATCGGGAGGTAATTAAGTTTATTACAGAGCATATTATCCATAGATTTGGTATTCCACAAACTTTGAATACGGATCGGGGTACTTCATTTATTGCTAAATAGGTGTGTGATTTTGTCAATTCCTATGGTATTAAGTTTCTCAATTCATCTCCATATTAGGCTCAAGCTAATGGTCAAGCCGAGTCTAGCAATAAAACTTTGATTAGGCTCATTAAGAAGAAGATAGAAGATAATCTTAGGAGATGGCATGAGATATTATCTGAAGCTTTGTGGGGTCATCGTATTTCTAGACATGGTGCTACTAAGGTTACTCCATATGAGCTTGTGTATGGTCAAGAGGTCGTTTACCCGTTGAGGTGAATCTAGGCGCATATAGACTTGCAAAGCAAAATGATCTTGATTTTGATACATATTATGCTTTGATGATGGATAATGTTGATGAAGTGACCGATAAGCGATTGGAGGCTTTAAAAGCAATTGAGAAGGACAAAAGACGAGTTGTTAGAGCATACAACAAGAAGGTAAAAGCCAAATCTTTTTAGGTAGGTGATTTGATTTGGAAGACTATTCTACCTGTAGGGTCTAAGAGCAACAAGTTCGGCAAGTGGTCTCCAAGTTGGGAAGGACCGTACAAGATTGTAAGAGTTTGTTCCGGAAATTCTTATATGGTGAAAACTTTGTAAGGACAGCAGCTACCTCGGGCTCTCAATGGAAGATATTTGAAGAAATTCTACCCAAGTGTGTGGCAAGATGCTTGAAGAGGATATGGCCGGTTTTTAGTAAAAATCGCCCTTAGTACAAAAATGGTCGGTGAAGTGTCAGATCGTCCTTAGATTTATTTTTTAGAACGCAAGGTTTACTAAAAAAACAGGGGGGCATATGTTGACACTCAAATTTGGCAAAAACCGGATCAGGCTGGGCCAGGCGGTCAGACCGGGTTACACGGGCGGTCTGACCGTGTGGTCTTGTAGCCGGTCCGGCACGGAGGCCGCCAGGCAGTCTGACCGTGTTCCCCAGGCGGTCTGACCGGGTTGCTCTGAGTCCGACCCGAATTAGAAGTTTTGGTTAGTTCCGAGTTGTAATGAGTTCCTTGCAGGGCAAGACCCCCCCTATAAATATAAAAGGGCGTGGCCGATTGAGAGCTATCATCCAATCGAACAAATCAAGTTTATTACTTTTATCTCCAAACCCTAGCTTTTGCAACCCTATTGCTCTCCTCCTTCGTCTCCACGGCAGTTGAGGAAGTTCTGAGTGGCCTTGCCGACCTTAGGACAACCCTAGGCGCGTTTCTCCCGACGGGGTCCCTCCTGGAGCGACGAACTTAGGTTTTTGGTGATGCTTCTGTCCAACGCGGTCAGACCGGCCCGTGCTGGAAGTTTCGGCGTGTTGATTTCCGACGTCCGCGCGAACTAGCGCACTCGTGTGTTCGTCTAGAAAAAGCGTCAACACTAACTGAGTTAGCTTAGCTATGAAGGTTAAAAAAGGTGGAATTTGCAAACTAGGATTCTGGTTGTCGACTCAACGTTGGTGATCACATTTACCTGGATTTTTTTATTTAACCTATGCTACCGCTAGCAAGATGTCAGTGGTGACTTCATCAATTTAAGAATATGCCAACTCAGTGTCTCGAAGGTGCTCATAAATATTTGCTCATAAAGATAGGATTACATGCATATATTTGTGTGGGGTGAGTGTACGTGCGTGTTGTGAGCATATGTGTTTGCGTTGTGTTAAAAAAATAATTTTCCAACTTATCTTTTTGGTTTTATTTTCTTCTTAGCAGTGTAGTAATACTAGTAAAGAGACGACCTTTGATCCAAACCTTTAGTCCCGGTTGAACTTTGGAGCCGGGACTAAAGACTTTTGGGCGACGTGGCCAGAAATTGTTGCGGGAGCCGCATACCTTTTTGTCACGATTGGTATTACCAACCGAGACTAAAGGCTCCGCTTCCAAAAGCTAGAGAGGCAGCCATCATTGATGTAGGTTGTTAGTCTCGGGTGATATTTTCACCCGGGACTAAAGGGGTCCCCTTTAATCTCGGGTGGAAACACCACCCGGGATTAAAGTTTAGTCCCGGGTGGTGTTTCCACCTGGGACTAAAAGGTCCCCTTTAGTCCCGGGTGGAAACACCACCCGAGACTAAAGTCTCTTCATCCACCTACCTACCGCAGTGCCACTTCCCCTCTGTATCTTATCTCTTTCTCTCCTACCCACCAAGTCAACTTATCTCCTTCCTCTCATTTTATTTCTTCTGCATCTCATCTCTTCTCTCTTGCGCAGATGGAGCATGGGCACTTGGGCAGAGAGGAGCACAACAGGTCGAAGGTGCGCGCCAGCGCGGGCGGCCCCGCGGCTCAGCACAGCGGCGTGCATGCGGCCGGCGCTGGCGGCCCCGCAGCTCGGCACGGCGGTGCGCGGCGCGGGCGGACCAGCGGTCAGGCACGGAGACACGCGTGCGTGCGGCCCCGGCACCCCGCGGCCAGGCACGGCGGCCAGGAAGGCAAGAGTTGAGTTGTTTTTTTGCGTTTGTGTTTTGTGAATGATTTCTGTGTTAAGGAATTCATATGTTGTGATGTGGAAAAGAATTTTGTGAATTTGTGAGATAAATTTGTAGATGCTTTGTGAGATGAACTTGAACTTGAATGAATTTGTGTGATTCGATATGTGAATGGTGTAGTGAAATTGAACTTGTTCTTGTCAATGTAGTGAAATTGAACTTGTTATTGGTGGAATTGAACTTGTTCTTGTTGGAATTGGAGTTGGAGTTGAAGTCAAAGCCGGCAGAGCTGGAGCTGGAGCTGCCAGCAGAAGCCAGCGTCTGCTGGGTTTTTTTTGTTTTCCTAAATACCCTTTAGTCCCGGTTGGTATTACCAACCGAGACTAAAGGCCCCTTTAGTCCCGGTTGCTCACCCGAGACTAAAAGGGGGCCTTTCGTCTCTAATGATTAGTCCCAGGTGGGCCTTAGAGAGATAAGGGCCTTCCCACCCGGGACTAAAGGTTGTGTCTCCACCAGTGTAAGCCAAACATACATCAGTGCTGACATTGTCGATCTTATAAGCATAGGATATACCGGTTCTGTCCTTTTGAGACGCTTATAAGCATATGATGTGCTTGTAAGAGTAATCATATATATCCGATGAAAAGTGGACTATATTACTTAGGGCACCCGCAATGGGGCCGTTAAGCTCTCTACAAGCATGCCACATAGGAGAGAGGAGCAAGGAGAGAGAAGCGCATGTCGCTGGCCGTGGCGAGAGCCGCTACGCAAAAATCCATGCGCCAACGGGCCCCACCATTTGCATCTCGTTGTCCTTCTCTCTGTGGTGTCCGCGGCTCCGCGTTCTATCTTCATGGCCACCGGCTTCTTGGAGGCGAGGCGCGGTCGGAGGGGATTCGAGGGGCTCGGCGCCGGATAGCTGCACGCGGGGCGCGACCGCCGAGGCAAGGAGCCGCCGGAGTAAGATAGGGGGCAGGGTGGCCGTAGCTGTCTGAAGGCCACACACACAAGCTAGATGCAGGCCGCCAACATGAGCGGAACCGATATGGGGCCGGGGTATCGACTGCCGGGCTGCCGGCGCGGACGCCCGACATGGGCGGCGGTGGCGAAGCGCGGCCACGATCTTGGCCGAGCTGGCGACGCGGCTGGCTAGCACAACCAGGCCACCTCCTCCGCTGCTCCGGCCGCCTGCGCGGGGCGGAGACGAGTGTGGCCACCGGTGGAGGTTGGGGTCGGGGCACGGGCGGGGACAGGAGGTCGGAGCCGCCGTCGCGGGGAAGAGGACGGGGTGTCTCCAGGGAGGAGGTCAGAGGAGCTCGGTCGCGTCGCCGCGGGCGGCCCTTGGCGCACCGCAGCGGGCGGGTGGAGCTCGGCCGGCGGGCCTGCACGCAGCTCGGCCGCGCCACCGTAGATGGCTCTCGGTGCCGCCTTTGGCGACCGGATCTCGACTGCGCCACCGCAGAGGCTCTCGGCACCGCCGCTGGCGGCCGGATCTCGACCGCGCCGCCGCCGGGCCGGCGGGCCTGCCTCTCCTCTGGCGCAGAGCAAGACGTGCGGATGAAGAGGAAAGGAAAGGTGGGTTCAGTAAAATATTTATGCACGTTGGTCCCACAAAATTTTTGTAAAGTGTGTCTAAAGTAAGATTATTGGATGGGTCATGTGCACTACTATCTATAGCTGAGGTATACATCCTTATAGAGAGCAAACCTTACTTTACCATTGCTGGTGCCCTTATGTTCTGGAACACCATTTTTTTGGGTCAACGATATAGCTACTATCCCATTATTGCTGTGACCAAACACTCAAATAAAAAACCGGTGTGACAGATGCATCGAATATGAATAAAATGGTGTGACACATGGATCGAATATTAGTAGAATTACACCGGCGGCACACATTCCAGTCTTATTTTAGTCAAAAGAATAGCAGCATAAAAAAGGTTAGGATGACAGCGCTCCAACATCCAATAGGTTCGCCTTATTAGGCACCAAAGAAGCTCAGCAGATAGAATAAAAAAGAAGGTTTTCTTTTTGACAATAAAATAAAAAAGAAGGTTGGTCACTGGGGAAAATAGATCACAAGAAAATAAGCATAATTTTTGTGACTTCAGACACAAAAACAATTCATCGTAAGAAACTCAACATGCAAGTGCACCAACGGCAGTGCTCTCCAGCCACACTGTTTGGGCACATTATTTTTTCTACATTAATTTGGAGAGTCATAATAAGTATTTGAAATTTGATTATCTTGTTGTCTCTCATCTGTCGTACATAAATCTCTATGATCCCACCTGTAATCCTGCCCCCAGAAATATAAGACGAGGCAAGGACCCTTTCCAATCAATCAATCCAATACGCAATACACATGATGCGTATTACGTAAATCTTGTGACCCAAACCTGTCTAAATCGTAAGTCTGTGTTCACCTACGAATTTCTAATCTCGGCGAGCTCCACCACACAAAAATCTACATCGGGCACCCCCTCGTTAGGTTGCCGGTTCTGAACACCGACATGCATAATCTATTAAACATTCTATCACAATACATATATAAATATATACTTATCTTTATCTTGTTGCAATAGCTTCATTAGTTTGTGATTTCATCCACATTCATGTTTTTTTAAAAAAAATTTGCATCACATCTCTCTCTATATGTTTGGTATGTTTACAACTGAACCTTTAGATTAAACTATGTGTTTTGTATATAAATTTATATTCTTGTGGCTTCTTCGGTACATGTACACATGGTCTACATTAGTGTTCAAGTTACCAGACAGATAGAAAATACCGGAGATGGCTGGTAAGACCAACACACATTGGTTTTGGACCGAATTTTCACACGAAAATTTTCAAAACCGAGCCAAATTTTGATTGACTTTTATTTATTTGGCAGGACTTTTATTTATTTGGCAGGCAGCTTTATTGTGAGAAGGAAATATTGTGTGCTGATTGAGTTGGCAGGTTTACTGCGAGAGAAAAATACTGTAGAAAGAAGCAAGCCGAACACTGCCTTTAAAGTCCGCTCTTGCTGACCAAAAAGTTTGCATTAGAGATTTAAAAATTCAGCTTGCCGCAAACAGAAGACTATGGGCACGCTTAGTTGGTTCATGCTTGCATTTACATTTGCATTGGTTAGTTCAGGCATGCATACCATAATGTTGTGGTAGAGGCATCTCAGGTGTTGGCGCCGGCGGCCAAAAAAACATTTTAGCTGGGTCTAGCTAGTCTATAATTTACTTCTAAATTTTCTTTGACTTTTGTTTCAAAGCTAATAAAAGACGAGTGTATCCTTATTATGAAGGTTAATAGTGTTTTAAGAACTTTGTATGAACTCAATTTATTGATGATGAAATGAATATAAATCTTTCTTTATCGGAAAAAATATAAATGAGACATGCACACGTGATAGATTAGGACAGCCATGTCTTGTCAGAAAAGGTATGCAGGATTATTGCGGTTAGCAGTGTCCAACGTTAAATAGCCATGAAGAGAAAGAAGGAGCAGTGTCGTGTAAGCTCTGAGAAGCAGGAGATACACGTACGTATGGGGAACTGCCCCCCGTTGCCGTGTCCACCCCCCTGCCCTGACCTGTCGTTCCAGGACATCTGCGCCAACAACTGCCACGGCTGCTGCAACTTGCCCAGCGTGCCGGGCGAGGCGCCGCCGGCATGGGACTCTCCGCCGGCGCAGCTCCGGCAGCTTCCAATTGCAAGCCTTCCTGCACAGCCAGGGTCGGTCGCGAAGGGCCCGGCTACGGCACGTGGAATTGGCGGCGGCGTGGCGCCGCAGGACGTGCCAGGCAACGGATACCGGTTCCGGCCGTCTCCGTGGGGCATCGAGTCAGGCTTGGTTCCGACGGGGGCAACGGAGCGCGACAACGGCAGCGGCGGCGTGGCACCGCCGCGCGTGCCACCTGCAGGCATCGTCGATCGACCGGCGGGGCCGTCGCCGGTTCCGCGGCTCGCTTGGTCGACGTTCTCCGAGACGACGGCTATCACCGGCCACGATGCCGGCGGCGTGCCTACTAGCAACGGAGATCGACGGGCGCCGCCGTCGTTCAGCTGGAGCGGTGAGTCGGGCTCGGCGGCCGGGACAGCATGTGTCACGGGCCGCCACGACGATGGCAAGGGCGTGTCACGCGATCGAGGCCAACCGGTGCTACCGGCGCGGCACGCCGCCTTGTTGGCTGAGACGTGGGCCGCCACCGGCCGCGACGCCGGCGCTTTGGCGCCCGACACGCCTTCCGTGGTGCCGCAGGTCGTGCCACGCAAAGGATCAGGTCCACCATTGCCGTCGCTGTCGTCGGGGCGTGCTGGTGGGTCGGTCTTGGCCGGGACGTGGGCCATGGACCATGACAGCGGCGGCGTGCCAGCGCCACCGCCGTACGGGCGCACTGTGTCGAGCTCGGCCGAGACGGCATGTGCCACAACTGGCCGCGACAACGGCCGGGCGGACGTGGGACGAGACTCTGGTCGTCGTCAACCATTAGGCCAGTTTAGTCCCTAAAAGTCTTAAAATTTTTCGCATCGCAGACCGTGTCATCTCTCACAAAACACGCTTCCTAATGCAAAATTTTCACTACTTTTTCCAAAATTTCACCGAACTAAACGGTACCTTAGTATCGTCGGTGCGGCGTGCCTTTTCAGACATGGAAGAGACGACGTGGGCTACCGGCCGCCGCCGCGACGCCGGCGCCGCGGCGCCCGACGACATGCCTCTTGCAGTCGCAGTGGAGTCGGCTCAAGAAGACAGCAGCAGCAGGGGCGGAGCTACATTGATGCATGTGTATGCATGGGAATACCCAACAAATTTGGCAAGAGATTGAGTATATCTATGATATATACATGTGTATAGCTCGTATAGCTCGTGTTAGGCAAATTTAATAGTTGTTTGCTTCCTATCTCAGCCCAAAATCACTGTAAACAAACCAACAATCAAACATGCTATTCTCCTACCTTCGTCTCGGCTCTTTCCGTAGGAGTAATGGCCCTCCCATGTACTATATACGGCAGTATTTTTCTTGTTGGGAATACCCAACTGTCAATTTCTAGCTCCGCCAATGAGCAGCAGGCGGGGTGGCAGTTCGTCGCCGGCACCGTTGCCAGCGTGGCCTAGCAGAGACACGCAAGGGCAGTTGCCGTTGTCGCCGTCGCCATCTCTGTCGGCTGGTGGTCGGCTCTCCCCAGCGGAGTCCCGCCGCAGGTTTCCAGACGCCAGTGGGACACAAGACATGACGTAGGAATTTGTTCTTAATAAAATGCATGGTCGTTGAAAATTAGTAAAGGTTAGTCATACGGTGTGACCAAGTATGAAATTTGTTTTAAAAGATAAGAGCACTCTGCAGTGGCGAAGCCAGATGAGCGTGCCACCGGGCCGGCTCTCTACTGGACAAGCGGACATTAGGGTCATGTATACAGATGAACAGTATTTTGTATGGTATTTTGCAGATTTCGTCGGGGTCCGGCGAGCCCGATGAGACAAGGCAGCTCTGTCTAGCACTGTGCTAATTGTGAGTATTGTTATATATGGAGTAAATAAAGGCTAATTATTTGTTCTAAATGAGTACTGTGTTCTAGGGACCAGATTCACCTGTCGTTGGCTCTCTGTCGTTGGGCCGCTGCCATGTGGGTCCGGGCTCATACGACAGGGACCCAACGGCAGAGAGACCAAAGGCAGAGGATCCGGTTCCATGTTCTAGATAGTGTTCTACTTGATCCGATAGTTGATAAATAATAAAATCTATGTATATCTTGAAAAGTTATAACAATTTACAATCAGATAGAGTATTGTATTTCTTTGTGCTGCGCCGCCATGTGCTTACTCTCCTGCCTCCTATAGCGCCGTCTGCCTTTTGTATTGTCCTACCATGCCTCCCAAAAACCTCATCAAATAAAGATCAGCGGCCGTTAATATGGTGTGCCAAAATAAACACAAATCCTCTAAAAAGATGGGAATCATTTGCCCAGATTGTGTATAGGTCTGCTGCTCATCATTGTAGCTCAGATTTTCTATGGCTCATGTCGGGATCGATTGGATGAGCATTGGATTCATAATTTTTCAGTCAAACTAGACGAGTGATACACATGGTACCATTGCTTCCTGGTGGCTTCAGCTAAACTTAGGTACTCCCAAACTTTGAGCTTGGTTTAGGTCTTGGTGTGCCATACATCCATGCTATGTTCAACTTTAAGTATATGACAATTAGAAAACAATAATTTAGGCAAAGAAAACTATTTACATAAGATATTGAAACAGAACCTAATATAACTATGTCATCAATATTGATTCATTATCATCGAACCAATCTTTAGCACACATATTTAACTAATTAGTACTATGATTTTAAAGAGAAAACCATAATCCTACTTACCAGAAAGAAAAACACAACTTTCCTATGAAAATAAATCGAGAAAATTCCTTATTTGATATTAGAAGGAAATCACTCACTCCTTTCTTGATTTTTCCTAACTTAACTAATGAAAGTGATATAAATGTCAAGGAAATTAAGGTAGAACTAGTGTCATATAAGGGAGAGAAATTGTTTTTAGGGCTAATAAATAAATTGAGTTATCTTGTAATCTCAAATATAAAATAAATAATAAGGTGATCCAATATCATTTGATTGATTCATAAAGGTCATATTTAATTAACTCAGATAATAATCTAGTCAAAGAAATTAATTAACTTATGCTATATTTCTACTAAAAAAATAAAACCTCCTTCCTATCACAACAAATAAAAAGTTGATTCAATATGTTATGTAAATACAAATAATTAATATATATGAAATAATATTTTTAAATCAAGTTGAACAAAATATGGCCTTATAAAGTTTACAACATCACGATATTTATATGTAAATTTATATAAAAAATAAATTTCACTATATTCTTTCTCTCTAAATATGGAAGACTAGACCTAGATCTGTATCAAAATTAAAATCTACATTCGACCTCTTGGAGAGTAAAAAGCATCATGTTGGGGCTGTATAATGGAAGAATCATGTGAAGCTACTCCCTTAATAGTAAGATTGGCCACACATTTGAGCTAATTTCATGCATAAATGGCAAAAATACTATGCCCCCTCTCATGCTAATTTACCGAACCCTATGTGTAAGCCTCTGCAAAACGTTAAAAAGAACAAAATGAATGGCGCCATAGGAGTGGTGGTAGGGGTACACGCAGTGGAAGCGAGAGGGTCTCAGTAAGCTTTGAGATGTTGGTAAGTCTTTCTGAAACACAATGGTTGAATATGAATACCTGTTGTATTAATGTTTTTTGTGATATTTTACAAAGGTTGGAGGTTTTAACCGTTTATTATTATTGCTCAAAATTCAATGGTCAACAAAGTAAATGAAGCGTGTTTGAGGGGAAAAATACATAAAGAGATACACCAGAGATAACAAGTGATAACACATCCTGTTTAAAAATTAAGGATGGAAATTCATGTGTATCGACAGCAATACACCACAAAGAACCCTCAAAGCCGCAACTTATTATGTTTGTTACGTTCTAGATGATTCATGACATGACATAAAGGTTGTCAAGTAGTATATACTTTTTTTACATTAGTTGCACTAGCTGGAGTAAAGGTTAGTCATACGGTATGACCAAGTATGAAATTTGTTTCAGAATATAAGAGCAATGCTAATTGTTACTTGTGAGTACTACCATATTGTGACAACCCCACCTGAGATAAGTCCGTACTATCACCTAAATCACACCATTTGGTCATTAAGCGATAATAAAGAATTATCCCGTTGAGTGTTGCCGGGTCAAAGCCCGGTAAATCACTTGAATCAACACACAGAGGATCGAACATGCATATATTAAAACTCCCACGAAGGAGAGTCCAGAGTACCTTACAATTTAAGACTAATCTTCTCCGTAGGGTTAGCTATTACAAATCATAGTTCATAATATGATAAATCATGATTCAGAGTTTTAAAAGATAGCGGAAATAAACTAACGATAACTTGGCATCGTGGGAGGCCACTCATAACACCATTATTCTTCGTCATCCACCATTTCCAGCTCCCAGCCGGTGGGATATCACCAAGTCAACATTATCACCTGAAAACAACATATATAGCAAGGCTGAGTATACTAATACTCAGCAAGGCTTACCCGTCTAAAATAAGAAGGCTTAACCTCTAATCATGCTTGGTTTTTGGCTAGTGGGTTTGTTTTGCCAAAAAGCGACTAAGGAGTTAATCCTTACTTTCAATATTTTAGCTCAAGTTCTAGTAGATCAAGTTATTACTAGATAAGCAACTAATGCAAGCATAATTGTGCAAACAATTAATCAAATATCAAGTTTATCAACATTTCATCATAGAGGGATTATCATGGCCAAATAATTAAGCACTCTCGGATCACGGTGAGAGGTCGACGATCGATCGATTAATAACCTTGCAAGGTGGACCTAAACATACGGGAGAAAGTACTCACACTGAGTCCATTCAACCAAACGGTTCCCGTCATTCCTCGGATTGGGATCGGATGCCGCAGTCCTAAGTACAAGGCTAGCTGGCATGCCTCACACTAGTATCCAGCGTCACACATGCACCACAGGTAGCTAGCCTGGGGCCGCAACCCAAGATTAGTAGCGCAAAGTTCCCGCACCACATCATTCAGGTACTAGGCTTACCATACCCATTTCCGACAAATGTTTAGTACGTTCAAACGCTTAATCTCTTAACCACTGGTACGGAGCCCAAATCCCATGCTCTTACCACGTGAGCAATCCAATTTAACAATCTTATGATTCCAACATAAGAACATATTCTTGCGAGCGAAGTGCATCACTCGACTTGTACCGGGTCCTTAGTGCATAGCAACTAGTGACCCAGCATACTAGTAAAAGATCATAGGTACTTAGGGATCATGCATTTAGGGTTTCCATTCAACTCCTGAACGTAAATGCACATAGATAATCAAGCATAAATTCAGAAATTTTAAAAAAGAAACACATAGGTAAATATTAAACCGGGGCTTGCCTTCACTAGCAAGTTAGTAGGAAAGTCTTCCGAACTTTGGTTCGGGTCTTGTTGCACTTCCACGTAGTTCACTTCTCCCTCGAACGGTCCATCACCTCATTCCGGGACGAACTCGTAGCTAGCGTCAGGAGATTCTACACGTATGATGCATATGCAAGACTTAATTGGTGAAGTTAAGTTATTTAATTACATACATCACAAGACAAGCATAGCGTGTCAAGTTGACCACATTCATATAGATAGAATATATTCAACATACTCTTCCATAAAGATAAATCAAGCAACATTTATTAATTATTATTTTGACGGTGATTGTGGGCACATCTATACATATAAATTAAATTTTCTTCACAAACATCCAAGTTACATTTCAGAAGTCCAACAGTAGCATCTCTTAAAGATAAAGCACACATAGGCCCTTAAAAGAGGTGGTTTCTTTGTTTATTTATTTATATACTTATCTCATTCCAAAAATCATTCTGGTAGAACCATGTAGTAACTTACAGTGAAAATTTTTGTACAAGTGCACAGTACTGCAACAGAGCTACTGCAAAAATTTCATAGTAAACAGAGCTATATCCTGAGCATGAAAAATACGACAAGTTATTTCTAGCAAAAACAAGAATATTTAATACAGAGAAAAATACTCATGCACTGGATTTCAAAATTTACACAGAGGATCTATGGACTATTACTGGGCTACACACCAAAAATTAGCTCCCGACCCTATTTCATTCATGCTACACAAAAATAACCATTTTCAGCCTAGTCAATCCTAGAGAATTTATACAGGAATATGTATAACTGAAAAGTAGCCCAACTTTCTCCTATAGCACAACCATGGCACAAACATCCACTGGACCAAAGATAAGAATCACTGGATAACCAGAAACTGAGCTATAGGTTTTACTTTATAAACAAGCATCATTCAGAAATAGATATATAGATATTTCATAAATACACAACAAATTTACCAGGAACACATCTAAGCATAACAAGATGATATCTACAAGATGAGCCACAGAAAGCATTCATAGGAAGCTATACAAAATATATACACAGATCTAGTATAAATGCAAAATAAAACATAACTAGAGATTCACTTAGTAATCTTGTGCAAAAACTTAGGTATAGTCTATACTAGTGCTGACTACCAACATATCCAAATATCAAGCCTAGCACATGAGTACAACTCAAGTTATGAACAAACCCACTCCAACTGAGTTTGAATTTTCATCCAAAATCCGCACATCAAAAGTATATACAACCTTTCTAAAAGATGTAGATATACTCACAAGGAAACCATAAAAGTTGGTTTTACATTTTTATGATTTTTTTGTGAATTTCTATGATTTTTCAAATGTGCTGGACTTATTCAAAAGAACTCAAGAATCTATTTACAGAAGCAACCCTGGAAAGATTTTTGGCTTCACAACTCTGCCCTTAGATTTACACAACGGTCCAGGAATTTACATCGTGGCCCCTGGCAAGAAATCGATCCTCATAAAGAGGTCCTTGGCGGTGTAGGGTACTCGCCGCCGGCGAGGGGACGGCCGGGCTTGGTCAACAAGTAAGTCGGGGCGACGTGTGAGCTCACCCTGAGTAGATTGGGGACGATGGTCGAGGCAGAGGGAGCTCCGGCGAGGGCGCTCGGTGGCGCCAGGCGGCAGTGGCCACCTGCGGGCGGGATTCCGGCGAACGGGGAGCTGTCCAGGGCCAAGTGGTGGTCCGGAGAGCTTCAGGGAGTTCGTGTGGATCTGGAGGACAGCTCAAGCGGCGGTGGTGACAACGGGGAGGCGGAGCTCGCCGTTGAGCTCCAATGGCGGGCGACGGCGGAAAGCAGAGCCGTGGTTGTGGAGCGGCGCGTGTGCGAGGAAGCTCCAGGGGAGGTTTTTATAGGCACGTGCACGACGACTCGACGACCTGGACATGTTGACGGAGGTGGGGTCGGTCACAGCATGGCGGCGTACGACGGTGATGCCAGAGGCTGGACGGCGCGGCTGGGCAGCGCGCTCGGCCAGGGGTCGCGCGACACGTGGTGGCCGGGGAAAGGGCGCGCATGTCGGTGCGAAGTCGCGAGACCCAGTGCTCGCATGCGGAGGAGGCACGGCGCACGGACCGGCGGGCGGAGGAGCGCCTCGGTGTGCGTGCACTCGGCGGCCGACGTGGCGGAATGCGACGTCGTGCGCGGGCACGTTCCCGGCACAGAAACAATTCGGGGTACCACTGTTTGACCGGGTTTTTCTCGCAAAACTGCAACTAAAGTGCACTGTGTGGGAATAAGCAAAGTTGTAGATCTCACATTTCTCTACAACTTTTACAAAAGCCGATAGGTGTTTTGATCAAAGGATTTTGCACAAATGGCAGGCAAAAACCAGGATTTTCTCGGCACCCATGAATAGTGCCTGCAGACATTGACCAAAGTTTTTCACTATTTTCCACTCAAAAATTGACATGCCACCCAAAAGCAAAGTTGTGTCCCTCGAAAATCTGAAAAACTTTTGTATTGGCAGAATTTGAAGTGTTTAGGTGAAATTTGGAGAACGCGGCAAAAGTTCTAGGTGGGTATAGGGGTCAAAGGGGTTTAAAAGGGGTTTTGACCAAGTGTTGACCAACCTTGACCAAGCTTGATCATTAGGGTTTGTTGGCGAGGTTTTCGAGGTGATGACCCAGGTTGACCAGTGCTTGACCAAAGTCAACGTGTTTGACTTGGTTGACCAGTCATTAGCGTTAATTAACCCTAATTGAAAACCTAGGGCGTCACACATATGGAGTAAATAAAGGCTAATTAGTTGTTCTAAATGAGTAATGTTCTACTTCATCCGTTCCAAATTGTAAGTCATTTTATGTTTTCTAGACACAAAACTTTTGCTATGCGCATAGATATATATTTATATCTAGATAAATAGCAATATATATGTATATCTTGAAAAGTCAAAACGATCTACAATTTGAAACATAGTATTTTATTTCTTTGTGCTGTGCTGCCATGTGCCTACTCTCCTATGGCGCCGTCTGCGTTCTATATTATCCTACCATGCCTCCCTAAAACCTCCTCAAAGCTCAGCAACCGTTAATATGGTGTACCCAAATAAAAACAAATCTACTACAAAAAAGAAGAAGAAGAAAAGATCGGAATCATATGCCCAAATTGTGTAGAGATCTGCTGCTCATCATTGTATGGTGGTTAGTTATTCGAACGAAAAGATGCTAGTCAAGTCATCTTAGATTTTCTGTGGCTCATGTCGCTGGGATCGATTGGATGAGCATTGGATTCATAAATTTTCAGTCAAACTAGACAACGAGTGATACACGTCGTATCAGTGCTTCTTGATGGCTTCAACTAAACTTAGGTACTCCCAAACTGTGAGCTTGATTTAAGTCTTTGTGTGCCATACATCCATGCTGTGTTCAACTTTAAGTATATGACAATTAAAAAACAATAATTTAGGCAAGGAAACTATTTACATAAGATTAAACACAACCTAACTATGTCATCAATATTGATTCATTATTGTCAAACCAACCCTTAGCACAACCCTTAGCACACATATTTAACTAATTTAAACTATGATTTAGAAAATAAACCCATTATACTACTTACAAGAAAGAAAAACACAACCTTCCTATGAAAATAATCAAGAAATTCCTTATTTTATATTAGAAGAAAATCACTCACTGCACTCCTTTCTTAGTTTCCTAACTTAACTAATGAAAGTGATGTAAATGTCAAGGAAATTAAATTAGAAACAGTGTAATATAAGGGAGAGAAATTATTTTAGGGCTAAGAAATACATTGAGTTGTCTTGTAATCTCAAATATCAAATAAATAATATGGTGATCCAATATCATTGGACTGATGCATAGAGGTCGTATTTAATTAACTCAGATAATAATCTAATCAAAGAAATTAATTACCTTATGCTATATTTCTAATAAAAAATAAAAACCCCTTCCTATCATAAAAAATAAAAAGTTGATTCAATATGTTATGTAAATAGAAAATATTAGTATATATGAACAAGTATTTTGAAAATAAGTTGAACAAAATATGGACTTATAAAGTTTACGTCATTACGATATTTATATATAAAATAGTTAGGGGTTTCCCCTGCCAACTTTGCTTAAAAAAAGCAACAAATTGCTGCTATCAATTGATCCAATATAGGCACTTATATGTAGTGTGCTTAAGATAGCAACATAAATTGTTGCTATCTTTTACTTCTTACGTAAGGAGTAAAAGTAATTTATATGATTGCAATATATGGTTGAGTGTGGCTTGTTGATTGCTTTGGTATGAGAAAATTTTCTCCACTTTGCCCAACATGTGTCAGATCCACCACCTGCTCACATATAGAACGACATAACAAATACTAGCATAAAAAACTCACTGAAAAAACAATAGAACAGATCATACTCGTCTCATTATGGCAATCAGTCCAGTGGTGGGTCGGGAGGGGCTGAAGCTCCTCCTACCACCGGCAGCTCCATGGGAGCCCCCCTAAGCCCCTCCTACAAATTTGAGGGAAAGAAGGGGCTGGAGGTAGAGGAAGAAGAAGAAGAAGAAGCCCCTCCTAGATCTCATCCCTAGCTTCACCACTGATGGCAATTGATGATGATATCCACCAATCAATGAAAAGAAGTAGTGGAACTTTAAAGTTGTTGCTTTCGTAGAGCTTTATTAGGTAGCATCTAGTGCTTTTGGATGGTAAGTATATGACACTCATTTGTGCTTTAGATGTGCCCAATCCAATAACTATTTCCAAGCCGAAGGAATATGTTCTTTTTACTACATTTCCATGTCTATGGAAACAACATTAACTATGATATGTGATATAAAATTGAATTCAGCTTTAAAGTGTGGGTGCAGATCAGATGTCAAGAAAGCAGTGGGCACTAGCTATGTGCTGAGGTATCTTCAATATAATATGTTTGTACGAGTGCCATGGTTTTTATTTGGTTTGTTGTTTAAGTGATAGTTACATGCTCAGGTATCTGTTGATCATTATTGTGGCGTCATCAGGCATTCATCACATCTATGACATAATCATAGTACTCATGAGTATGGTTGTAAAGAAAAAGGGCACTTTTATTTTGCATTAGTTAACTCATATAGTCAGATTGCTTATACACATAAAGGCATGCATATATATTAGGTCAAATTGGTTAAGTGTTAACAATTTAAATGGTTCTCTGAAAACCTAAATTCGGATTTATTGCAAGCAATATCTGAATAATAGTACTCTTGTTTGCTTTTTATTTAATATAGTAATCAGTAGGGGCCAAACCCCTCCTGTTTCTTAAAAGGATCTGAAAAGAGGTGTACATTTTTTTCTTTGGCAATGTTGGCTTAGCACTTTCATTGTCTGTTTGAGTTTCCTTGCTTTGCTTGCATTTTCTAAATGCTTCTTACAATGAATCCAAACATTCTTTATTCAACATAGTTTCACGGGATATCTCTCTCCATCAAATTTATTTGATCAGTTTTTACAACTACCACATGTCGTACTAAGGGCCTACATATTCTTTGCTCATTTTACTACATACCATCCTTTAAATTATGAAACATAAATTGTAGGTAGGTCAGGCAGTCCATTTCTCGAATTAAACACAAGCAAGAGACTGGGATAATGAAAATTAAAGACCAACGACATATTTGTCAAATGATCTACATGACCACAATATATTGTGTGTATATATATCTTGTATGCCAGCGCTAACTTTTCAGTTAGTGGGGTAATAAACACTTGTAATGGTAATGGCACTGTTATATTTCACATTTAGATGAGTCTGTATATGTTATATATGATGTTTCTAAGTTTTCTTTCATTTCTCAAAGTGCAGAGCTATTGGCATACTTTTTAATATAAATTATCATTGATATATGCTCATAAAAATACACTTCAGGAATTTTTTTTGAGAAGACAAATCATAGTATGTATATATATACGTTCATATGGCTAGTACTCCTGATTGTATTAAATAATATCGCCCAAATATTGGAAACTTTGGTAACATGATTCTGGGACATCAACCAAAAAAGGATTCCTCATTAATTATACATGACTGTCTTATATATGCAGTATAATTGTTTTTCAACAAAAAACAACAGACGTTCGTCTAGATTATCAGCCATCAGCCAGCGGTACTTTTCTCTCAGAACAAATCAGCATCAACCACCAGCCACCAGCTAGACATCGGTATTTTTCTCGCAGAACAAATCAGCACCCGCCACCCACCACCAGCCAGACGAACAGGCTGACTAGACCTAACACTACCATATTTTCAACTTATGGCCACAACTATTTACACTTACATACAATTCAAGTTCTCTTTAGAAAATTTTGGTAACACTACATGTCCTCCAAAGTCGTATTTTCCATCGCTTCCAATGGATGAGCCTACTTACACATAAGGTTTATAAGATGACTTCACTCTTGCTCAACTAGCACATTGGTACTAAACATGCACAAATCATGCTCATAGGCCACTACTGGGATCGCGTGTCACGTTTTCTCGCGGGTCCTCACTGGTTGTAATTAAGCCTGGTTGAACCCTTAAAAATGATGTCATTTCTTTCCATCCAGATGCAACAATTCCTCATAATAATGATTATCTGGCAAAGTTATTATTCTTGTACGGTTATTGTTATGAATGATGGCGAATCAACAGCGAAAAAGCAAGAGAATCAAACCGCAAAGAAGACACGAAATTTAACATGGAAAACCCTCCTTTCACGAGAGGAAAAAACCACGGGCGCTAGCCAGTAAGAACTTCACTACGACGGGAGTTAGGTTACAACGCCAACGGCGGCGACTTACAAGAATATGATAGAACAATCTTTTGTGGAAAACCCTAACGGGGATATATGACCCGTACCGTACCGCGGGGGGCGTTGCCCCCCTCCCCCCGCACCCCCAATTGCGATCTGGCATATCGGGCTGTAGCCCGACGACGGACCTCCGCTACGCTCCGTCAGAAGTTGATCTCTTTCTTGTACATCATAATTTGGATCACAACTCAACAGTTACAGCCAATCCGCTCTCTGGAACCATTCTTCTTTGTTCAGGCTGGAGAAGATGCATGCCAAGGGAACGGCTTGTGTATATATAGGACTCTGACACATGCCCATTAAGCTAGACCTGACGAAGCAATATAGTGACCTGTGAGCCACAAAAACACACCACTACGGATGGGGAACTGTCTCCAGCCTTGCACGACGTGTTGCGGCTACTGTCCAGAGAAGGGCACGTCTTGCTGCCCCGAGAAGTGCCCTCTATGCGAGCTTCATGACCTCCAGTTGTGCAACAACTGCTGCACTTTCAATTGTAGCCGTGGTCATGCTCCACATGATCCCAGCTTGTTGCCGCCTGTGGATTCTACAAACGGAGGTGACACGCCAAAGCCATAAGGTAAGCACACATGCTGGATCGGATCGCTGTCCCTGGAGAATTGCCAGATCAGAAACTTGCTTGAACAATCCACCCTGCCGGTGAAATAAAAGAGCATTTGAAGGTAGTGATTCGAAGTGTGTGTACGTGCAGTAAGCCTGTGTTACTAATTTTGAGGTGCATTGTGTTGAAGCTGTGATGTATATATATCCGTCTCAATAATTCTTTCCCATGACTTGTTAATCTCTACTTTTTTTTATGTTCCAACATAAAACAGTGTTATCCAAGTTATTGGACAAGTTATATATATCTTTTCCTAACAGGATATGGAGTGTATGTTACAAGTTATCGAATCTGTGCATTCCACCAAATGTGAACTCAGTTATTCATGTTAGGTTATTAAAAGGTTGGCCTAACTTTGACAGGAATTAATGTTTCTTAACTTTGTTTCTTTCACTAACACACCCACCAAAGACTTGACCACTAGATGCCCTGGGCCGAGCATCAATATATATGATTTTATTTAGAACCAAATATTTTTATATAAATCAAGAATATAAGAGCCCTCACTACAAGATAATGGACTGCGTTAGTACCGGTCGGGATTTGGCCGGTACAATTGATTGTACTAGTTCCAGACCGGTTCTAAATGTCAATCGCTCAGTTATATAGCTCCTGAAGCATCAAGTCACATACATGAATAAATAATAAACTCTTGCAACAATATAGCGGACGACCTAAACAATATCACAAGTAGAGAATAAGTTCGTCAAATCTACGCGAATGAATACTGTTGGAATAGTGCATTGAGGTGGAAAGTTGTGGAAAAAGTGTGCGTTTGAGCGCGTACTGTGAGAGAAGATGTGAGTCGATGTGATAGAGATGTGACGAGTTACGACACTGTTGCAAACAAAGGAGCGAACAATTAAAACAACATCAAGACGACCTAACCACTCGGCCTAGGGAAGGCACTAAGGAGAGCACTTTCAGCCCCAGCCATTCGCCATATCG
This sequence comes from Cenchrus fungigraminus, assembly GCA_036936925.1. Taxonomy (NCBI): domain Eukaryota; kingdom Viridiplantae; phylum Streptophyta; class Magnoliopsida; order Poales; family Poaceae; genus Cenchrus; species Cenchrus fungigraminus. Next base: position 62,042,180 of record CM072781.1, on the reverse strand, counting down.
GAGCCTGCTCCTCAGCTAGCGCAAGGATATTTGTGTCATGTTCTTTTACATGCTCTTCACCACACTACAGGAAAAACGACTTTCTGTACCGGTTCCAAAACCCTATTAGTACCGGTTTTGGAACCGGTACAGACCAGTCGGTACTAATGTGGAGGCCACATTAGTACCGGTTCTCTTTACCCGGTACTAATGCCACATTAGTACCGGTTGGGGAGACCAACCGGTACTAATGTGGCCTCCCCCCGGCGACGTGGCGGCCTCCACATTAGTACCGGTAGCCAACCGGTACTAATGTACTTTTTCTTATTTTCTTTTTTCCATTTCTTTTTAGTTTTTTTCGTATTTGAATGTATTTAGACGTATTTGTTTGGTTCGTTTATACTAATCAAATACGCAGCGTTATAAAGTTGTTTGTGCATATATAAAGTGACATCATACATATATATATACATACACGGAATCAAATGTTAGAAGTGTAACGTCATCGTTTTAAGCCCCTCCTCGTCGCTGATGTGCTCTCGTAGTGACCCTAGAAGAAGCTCCTACTTTCTCGACGTTTTTCTCGTAGTGACCCTATATGTTTTCCTTGCAAATAACGAAGCATTCCTCTAGCCAACGTGCTCATTTTCTTCGGTTTATCAGGAGGTCCTACTTTGGTTTTCTCCTGACTGTGTGAAGAACGACGATCACCACTACCGTCATCTCCATTCCCTCCGGCAGCAGTAGTCATCTATACTAATGACAATAAATTATTTGACCCATCTATGACATTCTAGCATTTGTAATAATTTTAAAACTATTTCTACTAATTCTAAAACAAATTCGATCATTCCTAGCCTTTCTAGCATTTTGAGTAATTTTAAAATTATTTAAATATTTAATTATGTCTTATGCTCAAATAAAAAATTATTTTGAAAAAATCAATTCTAAAACTATGTCTAGTAATTCTAAAATCAATTCTAAAATTCCTAGCCTTTCTAGTAATTCTAATACTATTTATATATTTAATTATGACATATGCTCAAATAAATAAATATTATTAAAAAATAAATTGTCACATACAACATCTCATCCAACTAAGACGGTACATCCTTTCCAATCAACTATATAAAATGTATAAACAATGCATATAAATAGAAAAAAACATCATTCCTAGCTCATTATAAAGTGCCAAAATACCCCCAATTTCAACCGCTAAAACTCAACAAAATAAGCATGAATCAATAACCTCTAGACCACTTCAATGAGTCAAATTGTCGAGAAATCGTCGCAAATCGGGCAAAAACTCCCCTAAGGTGCCATGGATGAGTGAGAGCTCGAGTTGGAGTGGCTCGGGGAGGAAGAAGGAGCTGAATTTTTATGCGGGGGACATTAGTACCGGCTCCTGGCTGGAGCCGGTACTAATGTCGCAACATTAGTACCGGGCCTGGACAGGAGCCGGTACTAATGTGGCTGCCGCACATTAGTACCGGTTCATGTCCAGGGCCGGTACTAATGTCGCACATTAGTACCGGCTCCAGCCAGGAACCGGTACTAATGTAGCACACTGTCGGGCGGCTAGGGGAACCCCCTTACGAACCAGTACTAATGTACACATTAGTACCGGTTCCAATAGAAACCGGTACTAATGTGTTTTTTTGGCAGGGACAAAAGGTTCATTCCCTAGTAGTACCATCACTCATAAGACTAAGACGGCGACCTGTCTTTAGGAGAAAGCGACAGGAAATAATATGGAGGCTAAAACGCCTCAACAAGTTGAACTAAAAGCTCTCTTGCGAAAACACATTTCTGTGACCAGGTGATCAATTAATTGGTTCATCAACCTTAGGCCAGTCTCTCTCATCTTATGAAACTTCCACCATTAATTACCTTATCAAGTCAGCAAAATTTTTTTTTATGTGGCATCAAATTTAAAGCCACAAAACTCTCTTATGAAACTCCCCATTAAGACGGATCTTATCACAGTGCAAGACGGTCTGCAGTCCTGCATTTTGTGTTCATACCAGACAAAGAAATGAAAAGACACTTTCCAGACGCCTCCTTCCAAGACTGTCTGCAGTCCAGCATCATTTCATATATCCACAACATGTGCTACTTCTATCTTTTTTGTGACTGGATGGAGTTAATTTATGCTAATCACAAATGCAAATGATCAGAACTGCCTAACTTCCACCAAAACTGAACACCATTCGTGTTTAGAAAGAAAAAAAAAGGCAACGAATTCATGATAGAGGAATACAAAAATGTTTGGCCTTACATAGAGGTCCGGACCTATCTTTTCTTCTATTTAATTTTTCACGTTTCACAAGAACAGGCCCACCGCCAAAGGCATCTAATGTAGCAATGAGGGAGGCAAAGTCGTGGGGGATAGCTTCTGTTTGTGCAAAAGGGACAGCCCATAAAATCAGGAAGGATTTTACTATTTGGGCCTTGTTTAGTTTGCTAAAAATTCTAACGTTTTCTCCACTCTCTCCATCACATCATATTAAATACGCCAAAAGACATAAGTTCGGAGTATTAAATATAGGTAAAAAAAATAACTAATTACACAGTTTTGATGTACTTCGCGACACGAATCTTTTGAGTCTAGTTAGGCTATGGTAGGATAATATTTACCACAAACAAACGAAAGTGCTACAGTGTGCTGCAGGAGTTCCAAACGTTGAAAAGACAAATTTTCCCACGAACTAAACAAGGAGCCTAGAGGAGACAGAAAAGCAAGAGGTTCTTGTGCTGTTGTGGCCTGGGTCGTCGTGCCAGGTCAAGTACGCCACATATGATGCGTGTGGGTAGAGTCTGGAATGTAGCTGTCTACTTTTGTGATAATGCACACCCTTGAATCAAGCCAGCCAGGAGCGTAGTTAGGATTCAAACATTAAGGGACTAATTAGCCATAAGAGGAGCTAAATAACTAATTTTTAAGTTAAAATAGACTAATTTTACTAATTTTGTACTAATTTTTTTGATTTTCACAATGATAATTCATTGTTTCTCGGAGCATTAGGGGGGCCAGGCCCCTGCCCGCCCCCCTTGTCTCCGCCCCTGAAGCCAGCTGGTCAAGTACGTGCATTAGATGCTGTTTCATACTCTACATCCGTTTCATATTACTAGTAAAATACACGTGCGACACGCACATGTTCTAAAAAAATATTTAACTCATGTTTCATATTCATAAGCCCACATCATGTATACCGCAATGTTGGAAGAAGTCACTAAAAGATGGAGAGTTTGTAAATACTAGTAATACTGCACGTGCGACACGCACGTGCTATATATATCGATATGGCAGTGGCAGGACATGCCTTGTGATTTGTTGAAACTCTGAAAGTGTTCAGTCTCTGCTATATTTGTGTACGGGTTTAATTTGTACATAATCACAGATGTGGAAAACAGCACAGCTGCTACATCACATTCTGTTTTTTTTTCTTTAAAAAGAGTGTACAGGTGGCCACTATCACGTCAGACACTGGTAGAATCAGGACCTTTGGTACGCCCCTTTAGTCCCGGTTGAGTTTTGGAGCCGGGACTAACGGGCTTTCATCGACGTGGCCTGAATTGCCCGCGGACACCCCTACCCTTTAGTCCCGGTTGGTAATACCAACCGGGAATAAAGGAGGGCATCAAACTGCTATTTCACTCCACAAATTGGCGCCAACCTTTAGTCCCGGGTGGTGTTTCCACCCGAGACTAAAGGCCGTTCCATCTACCGACGTTTTCTATTTCTCTGTCTCTTCTCTCTTTTTTCTCGCACACTGGTCAAACCTTATCTCCTCCTTCTCATTCCTTCTCTATCTCATCTCTTTCTCTCCTCTCGTGCAGATCCAGATTGAGGAAGTCCAGGGCGTGGCTCCCGGCGCGGGCGGGCGGCCACCGGCCGACGGCCGCGGGCGGCTCTGGCGCGCAGCGCGGCCTCGGCACGGCGCGCGGACGTGCGCGGCCGACGGCGGTGGAGCGCGGCCACCAGCGCGAGCGCGCGGGCGGGCGCGGCCGGCCCCGGCGCGGGCGGCCAGGGCGGGCGGGCACCGGCCGGGCGGATCCCGACGCGGGACGCAGGCCGGGCGGATCCCGACGCGGGTGCGGCTCCCGGCCGCGGGCGCGACCACCGGCCGCCGGCGCGGGGCGCGGCCCCGGCGCGTGGCCACCGACCGCCGGCGCGGGGCACAGCCAGTGGTTCGTCAATTTTTTTTTGATTTTTCTGATTTTTTCTTGTGATGCAAAGGGAACTTGTGTTGTGAATCGAATCAAACTTGTGATGCAAAGGAAACTTGTGTTGTGAATTGAATCAAACTTGTGATTTACGAGTATGAAATTGATTGATTTAAGGGTTAAGTTATTATGTGATGAATACTTCTCGTTTGTGGTGTTTTTTGTTCTCGTCAATTCTCAGTTGTTATGAACGGTGGTGGAGCTGGACTGCTAGAGCAGGATGCTCGCCGGCGAGGGGGTGGCGGAGGTGGAACATGCAGGGCACCAGCAGCTACATGCTTTTTTTTATTTTCTAGAAAACCTTTTAGTCCCGGTTGGTCACCCGGGACTAAAAGGGGGGGTCTTTTGTCTCTCATCATTAGTCCCGGTTGGACATGAGAGACCTATTCCCTTTACCAACCGGGACTAAAGCTCCTCTCTCTACCAGTGAGAGGAAAATAGATCTAATCCGATGGCAGTTAGATCCGGTACGTGTAGATATTCTTCTATTTTCATATTTAAAAATACATAAAATCAATATCAAACCTATTACCTCCGTACATGTAATATGTTGTTAGATCAACAGTCCACAATCATTTAAGAGTACCTTAGTAAAGCCCGTCAACTGATACATCCTCCCCAATATTGTGAATTTAGGGTTTGATGACTTAATAAACAACTTATCGACATCCTCGTGATACTCCTAGCTGATTTCCTTCAAAGCGTGCAACAGATGTCATTGGGGTATTTACAATGTAAAACAAATAATTTGTTTTTTAAAGCTTTCCTTCACAAACTTAAAATACTTTTAGAGTCATTCCAACTAATGGTGAAAAGCAGAACTGCAGCTAACCAATTTGTTTTAACAAATATTGCTATCATGTTCAAGCATGAGCACACATCTTTATTACAAGACAATGAATTAGATGTAGAGATCAGCCATGAAAACATTTATGTGCGAGTAACATTACGTTGCAAACAGAAAGCGTAAAGAATCACAAGCTAATACGTATGTGTTCAGCAAATACGCATGTCAGTTATGCCAAGGAACGCAGCGTTCCTCTTGAACTCGTTGAAGCTTCCTTCACGGCACCACCGTCGCTTTCTGAGCTTGGACAGGACAAGCAGACGCCCTTGTCGTTGCCACCAAATGCTTCTCCAATACGCCCATCTCCTCTCTTCGCTCCAATCCTATCCGGCCACCACGGTTACCAGCTGAGCGATTTTCACACAACCTTGAAGCGAGCCCCAAATGCCAAGCGTTCCTGCTACACGACCAAGAGCGGGGCCGCTACCACCTCCACGATGCTCGCTTGCGCCGCGCCGAAAGAGATAATAATTAATATTCCCGGGAGATGAGCGCGGAAAGGAAAAGAGGGGGAACACGGGAGATAGAAGTCGTGAATAGATGGAACTCGGGAAGAGGTGTGGTGCGGGTACGCTGGGGCGGGTAAACAAAGTGCAGGTGACAAAATAATTACCTTTTTGGCAGAAACGCTCTCCAAATTGCGATTTTTTGGTCTTTCCATAGTCCTTCCACCCTATCCACTCCTAAAAACATATGACGGGTGGGTCCGGTGTGAGGGGTATGGTTGACCCGAATTGGGTGAGAAAAAATTTCAATTGTTTTCGCTCCTTATAGTATAGATATTCCATCATAGGTCCTAGGTCTCTAGTTGTGTTGATGTTGCCGAACGATGGAGCACTGGACGTGATTTTGGTGACCTAAGTTTTTTTTAATATAGAATAGATTTTGTGGATGGCATTAGGACTCGGAGTCCTGTTCGTGAAGGACTTGTTAGTCTCAGTTGATATCTTGCCAATTATGTGTTCTGAGTAACAGTTTACAGTACCGGTAACTAACATAATACTCCCTCCGTTCAGGTTTGATATGCGCCTAACTGTGTAACACAAAGACCAAGGAGAACTTTAATTCTCTCTGTGATGCATCAACAAACGAGCCAGCCAACTAAGCAATTCATGACACGATTGGCTCCATCTGAGAATACACATATCATTCATGGACACCTTTTATTTTGTTATACGCAGATCAAATCAGGACGGAAAGAGTATGTATCTGAGGAAAGCACATGGGATTACTGCTTACCAAGCCATGACAGGCACAACCCACATTCACATAACCTATCAACCTTCTTCATATTGTCAATACCTCTTTCTATATCTCACTATCAAAGCAAAACCATCTCACCACCACTATATTTTTGAGTTAGCCGCGAGGTCGGTCAAGCCCCAACATTGAGCTGAGCCACTTGCTGACATCGTCCATCTCTTCAGAGATCGTATAACCAAGTCTATATAAAAGAAAACATCTTGTGAGTTCTGAATCTAAGAGAAAGAATGTGTGTCAAAGCTACAAAATTGTAGAATATTAATCTGTACCCATTGTAAGGTTTGAAATACGTATACTGGAACCCTTCACTGTTCCTGTACATGACAACCTCACGGCTGCAAGAACAAAAAGAAATAATCCATCTTAGCTACTTACAGTTTTCAGAAGATCAACAAATTTAAACGTGTCCACTACAAAATATATCAATGCTAACCTCTGCCATGGTTGAGCAGGATCGGCATGGCAGCAGCTTTTCTAAGAGCAGGCTGTGAGAGCTCTCAATCTTGGTCCTCACGGTACTGAACAAGTAGACATAAAAACATTATAATTTTCAGGACATTAAGAAACATATTAACATTACCATTGTTTCAAAAAATTAGAAGGCCAAAGTCAAACGAATCTACCTTGAGCATGGATTGATTGAGGATGAATATAAGTCCAACAAGGCAACCAGATATACTAATTTACCTATGAATTAAGGAAACACATATCCTAGGCAAATGCTTTTTAAAGGCAGCTGTTAAAAGAAAATCCTGAAGAAAAACGATGGACACTTACTAAAAGTTCAACCATGACAAGAAGACACAAAAGAAGCAGCATATGAATGGCAAGTCCAGAAAATGTGAAAAAAGAACTCTGGCAATGTAAGCTGAAAGAAGTCAGAAGATAGCTTTTGGCTTAACCTTTCAAAGGGTTCCACAAATATGATATGGAGTTATGAACCACTATTTTCAAAAGTATAGAATTATGGATGCAATCTACACTGTTTTTGTGTGAAATTACTGAAAAGGGTAGAATGGAAATGAAGAAACATGAGAATAAAGAAAGGATTCATAAAGAAAATCATCGGCTCTAAGATCTATCTTAATTGCACAGCCATACGGTCAACCGAAGCAAGTCAAGCATCATGACTCCAAATCATAGAGCAGCACATACATTCCGACCACATTACTTAAATGGTAGTGCAGAGTGTAGACATCCAGATGCAGTCACAACAGTCAACTAAATTAGACCAAACTACCACCAGCAATAGTACCAAATCAAACAATGACAAAATTCAGACCTCGTAGTTCGGTGGTATTGCGATCCTCCCCCAAATCAAGCAGCCTCTACAAAATCTCATGCGAAACTTTCTGCTTCAGCTCCAGTGGCAGATCCTTCCTCCTCTTCTCTTCCCTCACAAACACCTTGTGCAGCTTAACCTTCTCACGCATTCCCTCGCAAACACCTTGCGCAACTTCTTAAACTTCTCACACACCCAACGTGAAAAGGAAAGGCTTAAAATCATCACCACAACAAAACACCTCAACAAATTGAATCCCAAGCACAAAAGCTCTGCTGCACAAACAGGCTTATACCGCTTCAATCAGCTCGAAGGGCTCCGCGGCGCGGCGAATTCGGATCGACTCCTCCACCCACCTCATCTGCTCCCTGGAATACCTCACCTCCCCGCCTGAAACCACAGGAACGAACTCAATCGCCTGATTAATTCGATCGAAATAACCAAAATAACCAACAATGAACTCAGGAAACATAGCTTACGTCTGGTTGCAGAGGCGAAGGTGTCGGGTGCGTAGAGCGCGTGGGCAACCAGCAGCGCGGCGACGAGGTTGCCCAGGCAGACGGCCACTGCGTCGCGTCGGTAGGTGCACCACCGTGCCCCTTCTGGCAGCCTCCCCGCGCCCTCTCTGACCCAAATGCAGGGGCACAAGGCGGTGTCTCCTGGCTTCCCGGTGATGGCCCTCTCCCTTCCCCTCCCCCCTCTCTCTCTCTCACTCTCTCTCTCCTACGGCAGCGGCGGCCTCCCTGGCCGGTGGTGCGGCCATCTATCCCTCTCCTAGTGGCACCCCTCACACGCCCCTTCCTCTTCGTCACCCCTTCCTCTCCCTGCTACGGCTGCCGCTGCCTTGCCTCTCCTCGCTGGCGGTCATGCGCCCCCTCCCTCTCCTAGCACTGGCCGCCGCGGCCCCGGCGGCGGAGCATGGGCCCTGCCTCTTCCTCCTCCTCGTTCCCTCGCCATGGAGACATGGAGGCCTCTGGCGCCTCCTGCAGATCTGCGCGGTTCCCTTTCTCCTCCTCGATTCGATTCGACGACGTGGCTCGGAGGCGAGCGCAACCTGCTGCCGGCCCGCCACCATCTCAGCTCCTCCGCCATAGGTGGAGCTTCTTGTCAGGCGGCGGAGGGGCTGTGGCCGGCTGGATCCGTCTCCTCTCGTCTGCCTCCTCCGCGGCGAGGAGCACGACATCGACCTGGATCCGGCGGAAGAGGCGATGCGCGGCCGCGGGTGGAGGAGGTGCAATGGCACCCTGTGCTCTCTCCATCTCCGTCCTCCGCCCTCCCACCCAGTCTCCCATCTCCGGTGGACGGCGGTACAGAGGGCCCGGGGAAAGAAAGAAGAGACCCAATCGTTTTTTTCCACTATAAAGCGCAGGCGTGGGGTGCGGGAGCGGGGATGGCCGGGTGGGTCCGATGCGGGTACACGAGGCGGGTATGCGAGCGTCGGGTGAGAAAAATAATTCGTTTTTAGCAGAAACACTCTCCAAATTATGATTTTTCGGTCCTTCCATAGTCCTTCCACCCTATCTACTCCTAAAAACATATGACGGGTGGGTCCGACGTGAGGGGTACGGTGGACCTGATTTGAGTGAGAAAAGTTTTCAATTGTCTTCGCTCCTTATAGTATAGACTTGTTGTTTTTGGCTTTTCTAGATATATTACTTTTCCTAAGCACTTAGATATATACTTATGTATATATACATAACAAAAGAAATATATTTAGAAAAGTCAAAACGACAAATAATATGAAACAGAGGGAGTACTTGTCTTCATCCATATATATATGCAAGTTCTTTATTATGTTCCTTCTAATGATCCATATTCCATTCAAACAGGGGTTCCCTGTTGCTGATCACTACACTTACCACAACTGTGATTGTCAAGATATGTAGACTGCGTATGTTGTAACTGTAAGCTGTTGTGTTTGCAGATTCAACAGCAAAACATCGATTCAGAATTTGTTGATAATATGAATTAGGAAAAAATATGCATGTGCACACGCACGCGCACGCGTACGCACACAAAATCGAAACCGGGAATTGGGAAGAGTTACGTGCTAGATAGATTGCCTTATTTTTGAAACCTCATCACATCAGTCTCACAGGCAGCCTGACAATGGAAGAGATATGATCCAAGACTTTGCACGTCTTAAAAAAAATGATTCAAGAGAGATGGGAAAGGGCACAGGGGAGGGAAGATCGAGCTTATAGAAACAAGGTGATGTGGATGTGGGGCTATCAATCAGCTCAATGATACTAAATTGTGGCCTTGTGGGTCATGCCCTAATACCCAATTCCACGTTATGTAAACATAAAACATCCATGCAAGCTGACACTAAATGATCACGTCAGCAAGAATAAAAACAAGCAAAATCAGTAGCTAGGTGATATTATGTCCGGTATCGAATGATGAGCCATTGAGGGTAGTAAATGGAACCAAGGTTCTATTCAGTGGTCTGGCAAACAAACTATGTTGTTGAGGGGAGTAAACCATTTCCGTCGCTAATTTAAGCAGTCGCTGTTTCCTTTATTTGTTTCTTTTTTACAAGAGACACAAAAAGTTAAGCAAAACATTTATAGATATCTTATTATATCACCAATTTCTCTTACAATATAGACATACCAATTGCTGTACTGATCAAAAAGATTCTTGCATTGAAATCCCAGTGCCTTTTGGGACCCATATATATCTAGACACGTTTCAGTCTGTCTCTGGATTTGGCTTTCGAAATGTATTGCAGCCTCTCTGCAGAAGCACCAAAGAAGTGTTGGCTTATATAACGCCTTGCTTGGGCAAGTGCATTACAGCCTAGAAGCCAGAACCCATCTACCTACTAGCTGTATCCACATTCCACAACAAGGGCCGGCCGGGATGGGGAACTGCTTCGGCCTTTTCAGCGCCACACCAAAACCTCCTGCTGATGGCGCCGGCGACCCTCCCAACAAGGAGGAGCCGTCAAGGAAAGAGCCACCAGAGTCTGGGGTTCCTCCCGTCGGAGATGAGGAGGCTGTGAAGAAGCCATTGACGCCGCCATCGGAACATAATGGTCTTCCTCGCGTGTCGTCTCGATCGGCCGCCGTCTGATGCTGCTGGTGGAAGCGCCATTTCGATTGGCTGTTGTTCTCCTCTGATATGATATCCTAAGGGGGTTCGTTGTGTGCAACGGTGGACGAAGCGTGTGGCTGTGTGATGGTGGATGTACCATGCTAATATGCTATTGAGAATGAATCCTGCTGCAATGTGTGGATAGTGTCGTCACAGAGTGAAGCGTTTATAGCTAACGCTGTTTCATTGTAAATGTAAAAGTACGCCATGTTCGTTTTCTGTCTGTATGCTGTTTGATGCCATGATGTGTGCATGCTGTAATGGTTCCAGGATGTCTTTCATAATAATTTAAAGGAAATATGCATGTATAGACCACCATGTTGTGCATTCTAATTGAGGGTTTATTTCCTTTTCTCTTTATCACTAAGGTTAGGTGATAATGTGATATAGAGAATTCTTAAGCTTCTTCAAGAGGTAAATGTCTAATTTATTTTTGCAACACTATATAGGTTGTGATTCTATTTGGCGCATAATGTGGTTACAATTTTTATAAGCACCCATGCATTTGCATTGGAGTAAAGAGTATTTTTCTTGTCTAGTGATGCTAAGCATCAACCATTGTTCACGCCTAAAAATGCTCTCGGTGACAAAGGTTATAATCTTACTAAATTGTGATAAAAATGTCATGTGTAGCCTAGAAACCTCTCCCTGATAGTAGGCACCTCGCTCCATAGCAAAGGGAGGTATAAATCTTCATGTGAATAAATTTAAATATACATCAAGGCCATGCCAAGTCCTTTGGTAGGTACTGATCCACTACGTACTACAATAATATGGCAATAGTGATTGCGAATATATGCATTGCTTGCACCATGATAACTTGTGTAACAAAAAAGGAGCATCTCTGAATCCGATTTCTATCAACTATATATACTCTAACCTGACCTATCTATTTGTAAGATTTGCCATCCAAATAAACTTGATTAACTTTGTAGTGATGATGCATATCAGAGCACATTACATGCATCTTGCACAGGGAAAGTTGGTCACATATCAAGAAATGGAATAACCTTATCTAAAATGGAATTTGGTCCATCATGAGGAATAACCTTATCTAAAGTGGCACTCATGTTACTAAGACTGAGATAATAATGCAAGATGTATATATGTCAGATGATCGATTACAAGATAGATGCAAATATGGTAAAAAAAATATTGACAATCTTATTACATTTGACAAATTGTTAAGAATTACTAGAACTATGGAAACACTCATATATATTGAACATCTCATTTCTCATCGAACCTTTTGGGCCATCAGAGATTGTGTTATATCATCTCTAATCTCTCAGGTTAAGGGCACATGGGAGATAATATCCCATCATGCACTAGTACATACACCAACTATCTATGTACAGTCGTTCTACTTTTTTGTACAGTTGGATCAACTGTGTAACCAGGCACATGTAGAGATTAGTATTTCCACAACCTGTTAATCCGACAGTAAAATTAATTTTTACTATCAGTTTGGAACCTGATAGTAAAATGTTTTTTTGAGGAAACATGAGGGAAGTCCCCTACTGATTATATATTAAAATTTAGTTTAGGAACAGAGTACAAGCCGAAAGAAATCAAGATACAAAAAAGTCAAAAAGAAAATCATAGCTGTTACAAAGTTGTGTCTATCCATGAAGCCATTGCAGATTTCGGACTTAATTTTGCTCTTAGTATAACTAGAGAAAACTCCTTGAATCTTTCCTTAACCAATTGGAGAGAAGGCTGGATACCTCGGAAAATCAAGTCATTTCGTGCCATCCATATACTCCAGCTCATAATGATGATGATGTCCATAAAGAAAGGCTCATGAATCTGATCCCTAAACGATTGAAGGATCTAGAAAGGATCTCCTTGTGGAATTACTAGTTGCAGCATAAACCAGCAGCTGGTTGCGAAATTACAATTTGGAAACAGGTGCTCCAGTGTTTCCTCTCTTCTTGAGATTGGCAGAGAACACATTCATAGGATTGTAGTACCCTATTCTTTCTTCTCAAGATATTACGTGTGCTGAGCCGGTCTTTAAGCAGGAGCCAAAAAATACTTTGTGTTACATTTCACTGAAGATTTTCATAACCATTTGAAACTGGGATGTGTTAGTCAAAATAAACTAACAATACTTAGAAACAAGATACATCAGGATCTACTAGTTCACCGTAGATCACATCTAGCACATT